>JAZDUH010000458.1:4152500-5610000 GCA_036419115.1 Scarus forsteni | reverse complement strand
AAAATAATTTGGGTTGTTGAAGATTAACTAAGGAATGATGCAAATAAAAATCTAAAACCTTTAAGCTCATCTAGGAATAATCTGTTGCTGTTTTCCTGATACATACTTGGGCTTGTAGCTAAAGTAAGATAATTAGGAAAGGGCTGATACAGTTTTTACTTGTTGAAACTGTCTTCAGTTGTATTATTGTAATTGCATCAGATATTATGACTTCATTCATACAAACTACTATTTGCAAGTTTTCAAGTCTCAGGTTGAGCCCTTCTAAATCAAAGATAAATGCAAACACACACAAAAAGACACACACTCATAGAAAGAGCAGTGTGACAACTGCTGTTCATTAGTGGAGATCACTGTTAGCGGACAACTAAAGAGGAGATTATTGATAACACAGTCAACGCACTGATCAATAGCTCACACTACGGAGAGAAAGATGGAGAGCAAGACGAAAGGAAGCAAAAGAGAGGGAGGGTGAGGAATGCAGAAGAGACGTAGTGACGCCGACAGGAAAGAAAAAACAATCCTTCTCTTCCTACCTCCCAGCTTCCCTCCCATCTCTCCCTCCCTCAAATTAACTAATCACCCATAATAAGCTCTTATGATCTGTAGTGGATTTCTATAGTCAGTGACACCAGGATGATGGAAGATCCTAGTTGGTGGAAGAATAACACATCATTAGCATAACAATGTGAGTCTGGGTGTGTGTGTGTAGGGACTTTCACTGAGGCTGTTCATTGTGCATGCGCAAAAGTGCATTTTTTGTGCGATGTGCGTTGTGACTGTCTATGCAGTAATTACTAGGTGTGTATTTGTGTGTGTGTGAGGGGACGTCCCGTAACCGGACCGGTCCTGTCAGAGACGGATTAAAGAGGAATCCTAATGAGGCTTCCCAAGCGCCGGGTCCACCGGCTCATCCATCCCAGCGGGAGTGACAGTCTTGGATCGTTAGCACTGCACAACTACACGACGCCCCCTAGGGGGGAGGCAAAGTGTGTATGTGTGTGTTTGGGGAGGGAGGCTCATGATATAAGATATAGGAGAAGAGAGAAAAAAGAGTTGAGGGGGAAGAAAAAGGTACCAAAACAAAAACATACACAACAGAAAAAAAGTTGTTTACAACACCACTACAAAAATGTTCAATGAATCAGCATAACATAGACATAAGGGAAGTAACCATACCTCATAAAAAATAAAACAATGACAAATTAAATTGATTTGAAAACATATACAGTGCTTAATAAATTTATTAAGCCTGCCATAATAAATTGGAAACATATATTTTAGAACTCTTTAGAAAAGTCCTTTAAAAGCTAAAAATGTTATACTTCTATAAAATTTTGAAAAGGACTTAACGTCAAACTGAATACACTTCTTATATCCAAATTTGAGCCATCTCAAGTAAACAACTATAATTTGTGATCTTGATCAAGAAAAGTTAGAAATATGTTTTGCTGCAGAACAGTAAATCTGAAAGTTCATGAATAACAAGAATAATTACATATAAGCATTATATTATTTCAGTTAAAAAGCACTGACATACCAGTTAATTAACCATTACAGAAACACAAAAAAAGATTTTAGTAATTACCAATGCTGTTAACTTAGACAGTTGTGGCAAAAATCTTACATTGGGTGGTGGCGTTTTGATATGTTAAGTACTGTTTATATAATTTTTCTCTTTTTACAAAAAAAATGCTGTGACCAAAAATGTTAAAGTCTTATGGAAACTCAAATTGAGTATCAAGGAAAAGACATATTTGGGTTTTTTTTTTCTGAGGCCTAAAATAAAAATATGTCTGTAAAAAAAGTAGTCTAATGTCTTTTAAAGAAACAAGAAAATTATAAAAACCAATCGGTAAATCATGGTTTACAACTTTTATGTCCGTATTCTTACACAGTTAAGCTTATGAATAGATCTCGTGTAAAAATTGCAGAGACTATTTCCCATTCTTGAGAAGAAAGGTTGATTTTTGAATACAACTAAATGCCATTCTACCTTAAAGAGGCAACTGCCTGAGGAAATAATTTCCTTTAGAAAGGTCCACCTCTCTCTACGGTCACTTTCCCTTATCTGGTTCCAAGAGACGTGTTTTGGTTGGCTGGATTGTGGGTGCCGTCCTACTCACCCCAAATCACCCGACACACAAATTCTCAGAGCACGGTGGAGCCGGATGTACTATTAATGAGATAGTCTGTGGCTTGTACAGTGTAAAGAAAGAGGAGAAGAGAAGAACTGCCCCTTCAATCTGCTGCATGACGCACATGAGGGCAGTGTAAAGCTGTATTAGTATGGGTGAGTGTGTGTGGCCCTCGTCAGTTAGCTTCTGTTCAATTACAAACACATATTGACATCCCCTTCATCTGATCTCCTCTATTAACAAGGTTCAAGTTAATGAGCAGGCAATCAGGCGCTATTAGGACAGATGCTTAACAGGCGGCTTTGACGACAGGCATTAACTGTGAACATAAGAGGCTGATTTCTGCTGGAAGATCAGAGGAACGACTTTGGTTTGGCCTGTTTGTAGTGAGCACTGAATTCATTAGCACTTCTTTCATTAAATACAAAAGACTCAACCAAAGCGAGTCATGACAGCCTTATAACCTTTGCAACTTTTTGAAGTGGTGTGTGTGTGTACAAAGCAAGTGTGAACGTCTGCGTACATGTGCATGCAGAATCTGTGTGTGTTAAAATGTGTGTGTAGCCGAGGACAGGTGCAGATCCCAGAGCGAGCCGCCAATAAGACGTCACTTAAAGCTTCTGAGGCTGCCTCCCGAGGTTACAAGCCGCATGTTAACCAGTGGGCCCTTTTTACAGGCGGTGGGTTTAAATTAAAGTACATTTGTGAATATGAGGCTACACAAACAGCACACACAGATGCATACAGGCAAAGCAGGGATGTTCCCAGAGTTTGGTAATGAATGACGCATGTGATGGCGTGCCACAACCCTGCTTTCTTTTCTTTCCCCCAGAGAGTACGTGGAAAAAAGCTTGGAGCAAAGCAACACCTTTTATGTCGTTAGAGCTCTTCCAAACACCTCATTTCCTAAAATGATAATGCTCCTGCTCTTCAAAAATCCATGGAAATCATTTCACACCTCCTCAGCCAAACGTAGCTGGTGTAAACAAACTCTAACTTTGGCAGGGTTCTGCATTGTTTGCTACTTAGTGGTAAACTATGTGCACATGTGGGGTTACAGTTTTGGCTCAGCTGTATCAAACAATCAGATTAGGGATTGGAAATATTACATGTTTTCTTAAGATATATATTTTCAAACAGGATGTGAGGAAAAAACGATACCGATGTTCTTGTTTGTAGAAAAAAAAAACGTGTGCTGAGTAAAAAGGTATATGGTAAAAGCACTAGCATATTTTCATTAAGAATGTTTTGTCCAATGAGAAATTATGAATTCATATATTCTATCTGCTATAGAGGAATAGTATTACAGGTTATACTGTAACCTGTAATACTATGGCAGAAAAACTAGAAGTCCTTGATACTCACTAGTACTGAGTAATTTCTTGTCATTGTCTATCAAACATTGCTGGCCAACTCTTGTTCTCTATCACTGCTGCATTAACACTTTGGCAACATTTGGAAAGACGGGTTCAAATTCCAAGAAGGAAGACAAATTGGCTTGGATTTGTGGACACTGTCTCCTTAGGAATCAGGATTCCCTCTGTTCTACACAAGTCATTTTTTCAGCACCACTCTTGGTAGTTTTTTCAAGACGCACTTAACATCAGGAGTACTTTTCTTAACCTTGTAGATCATTTGATTTGGCCCTGAGCAAGAAAAATCTTTGCTCAACTTACAACCACCTACACTTCCTTCTACATGAATGACCAAGGACTCCATGCAAAACTTTATGACTCTGAATGTAACATGCAAGGCGGACAGCCTGGTTGCTTCTTCTTTCCCGGACATTTTGAGTGTCTTTTTTTTCCCCTAACTAGCTTTAATGGGGCCCTGAAAAATGCTTTCCAACTTTTTTTGCAACTAGCAAGAGAAGTTTTTACAGTTTAACCCCCTCTTCTCAATTTTGCTAACAAATGTGTTAAATTTCAAAAGTGTTGTCCCTATACGATTTAAATTTGACTTAAGATCATTATGTCTCTGTACTTTAGATACCACTGATCATTGGAATAATGCAGACTTATAATTTATTTATAATACAGCATTTTGATACACAAAAGCTGCCGATATTCAGTATGCATTTTAGGAAGTATGTATGATTAAAGTTGAAAAATTCCCTAAACTAAAATGAAGATGTTCATTGTGTATCAACATGAAGCGAAGAAATGCTAAAATATGATTTTGGTCCATATCACCCACTCCTACCTTAGCCTAAAAAAGACCCTGACTTACACACAGCTTTCTTTCTAAGAAAGATTGCTTTGTGCTGTGAAAGTCAATAAGGGTTAGATGTTTACTGGCCAAAATCACAGCCTCCTGTGGTCCATGGTAATTACTACCAAAGGCAGTTTTTTTTTTACCCAAAACAAAATAAAAAACCTAAACAGGCCCCCATAAAGAAAACGTGACGGTATCAAGAAATAATGCAGGGGTGCATGCAAACCAAGACTGCTTATGAAAATGCCACTTTCATTAATTTAGCTGCCAACTCTGCTAATGCTTCTCTGTTGTGTTAAAAACAGGCTCTTTATCGCTTTCAGTTAACAAGCACAGAACCATGAGAACTTGTTCTTGCAAACATGTACTCCATGAGAACTGCGAGCTTGAGAAATGTGTGGGTTCTGCAGGAAAGCAGGGCCTTAAGTTTACGGCGTCAACATTGCTCCCTGCATAAACAGCCTTAAGGATTTAGTTTGCAATGCCTGGCATCCATTGACCAACCAGCCAGGCCTCATGATCATCATCATCATTATCATCATCATCATCAGTAAGTGCTCTGTTCTGCAGGGAGGGCGCTGGTCAATGCAAGGTGACAGAGGCTGTAGGGAGCACAGGAGATTCACAATCAATCCCTCCCTGGCCCAATGAGACTCATCCAGGATAGAGCAAGTAAATAATGATCCCCAATTAGGCTCTTAGCTGGCACACACACAAACACACACAAATGTGGACACAATAGGTCTGCACACAATGGAGAAAAAAACAACATACTTAGTTTTTTTTTTTTTTTTTTTTACAATTCACCAAATGTGTCACATTTTATTCTGCACCAAACAAACAGACAGATTTATAATCTCTGATAGATTATTGTTGAGATCAAATGATAGTTCAAGAAAAAATACACATGACACATCTTCACATTATCTAAATAAAAAAATACAAAAAAATTGATACTTTAGCAATAATTCTCTAAGTTGAGGTTGAAAGTTTTCTACTCTCTTACATAGCATGTGTTTTAAAGGACTTTTTTTCTTATAGCAGGTATGAAAAAGTACTTTTATGATAGCAGGCTAAAGAAAAACATTTTGAAAACTGAATACCTGGTTACATGAACCCATTTTACCTTTTATGCCTCAAATGTATGTAACTCTGTCTAAACTGTAACACAGCTCCCTGCCACTAGCAAACACTGTGGTACCTTAATGGCTGCTGTGCTGCCGAAATGTCCTGAAACCTAAATGTACACAAAGCACATTGAATAAATGGTGTTGAACAGTGCTGGTCAATTAAATAAGCTTAGATCATCATCATGCCCTTAGGATTTTTGCCTTCCACGATCATTAAAAACAGGATAATTACAGTATTGCAGGGCAAACTGGTTCTGTCATGTGTGCCTTCTCCCAGCGCTGCTAGTCCACTCTGCACAGTTGTGCCTAATGCTCTAAAAATATGCTCATAGTTTTTATTAACAATGAATAAAACAGTTCAGTTTCTAAGTCATGGACAAGACTGAGTGTAGTTGACTCTAGACACAGTGACACCACAAAGTTCAAGCAGTCTACATGTCAGGGCTCAGGATGTCCAAAGATTTAGTATGATACAAGTTAAGACTTTTACAATGAGCTTCAAAATAAAAGCCCTTTCTGTTTTCTCCGTGATGCGACTTGAACGTTAAGAACTTTACCTTAATCTCTTCTAAAAAAACCACAAGTTTTAAATCACAATGTGATTTTACATGATGTTTATAATCAGAGAGCTCCATCTTTAAGTTCATGTCGGCTTTTCTCTGATTGCAGTTGTTGTGGCTGCAGTATTCAGACAGGTTCATGGTTTAATGTAAGACTGTTTGATAAAAGCAGAATACCTGAAAATCTTTACAATAAATAAAACCACCTCCGTACTGCTATGGCAAACTCTATTTGTCATCATATTTACAGCCCGTAAAATGAGAATTACTTAATTTGTTGATTTTGTCTAATTATTGAATTTTAGTTAATCACAATGTTCTTAACCTTTTTTAAAGTCCTGTTATATTCATAGAATCAGAACATTTTTAATAATTTAAAAACAATGCATAATAATTTGCAGAATTTGGAAAAAATTGTGATTCTTTAGATTTTTGCACAGATAATTGATCATAAGATTAATTATGCTTAATCTCAATGATCTCTATATCAATCAGAATAATCATGATTATTTTTTCAATTAACAAGCACTCCTTCTACAGAATAAATGTATGGTGCCAGTAGTGTCTTATTGGAACAAGACAGTCAAGCAGAAATTTGATCTAAACAATACCGTATTGTAAGCTATGTTCAGACTGTTCGGCTGTATGTACAAAATCTGGATGCAGATCCAGGATTATTTAAGTATTTGTTAAAGTTTTAAACCATAGCTCGGCTGACAATGTCAGAAACATCTCAGAGGAGGTTTTTGTTCTCTGAGAACTCTTAGTCACTGATGCAACAAATGCTCCAAATGTTATCATGTGAACGTCACTGCCTCTCACTGTTAACAGTCTGTACTGAGGAGTAAATCTCACATCTGTTCTTTCTCTGATCAACATTAATCACAATGATTTGTCTGACACTGCTTTAACCTAACAAACAAACAGACAGACAAATGCTGGTAAAACAAGTTTATGTCTATCTATCTATCTATCTATCTATCTATCTATCTATCTATCTATCTATCTATCTATCTATCTATCTATCTATCTATCTATCTATCTATCTATCTATCTATCTATCTCAATGTATGTGTACATATATATATATATCTATATCTATACATATATATAGATATAGATATATATAGATAGATTTATAGTGTCACGACTAATGTGCTCTTAGTTGAGTGACATGAGTGACGTTTGGGCTACGTTTGACAGACAGAGACTTTCTGTATGACTCATTAACCAGCTGACTATTTATCAACACACACACACACACACGCACACAGACACACACACACACAAGGCAGATGACATGGGAGCCAGTTCCCAGCTGCTGTGGGTCCACTTCCATCTGGACCATCGAGCTTGAGTCCCCTAACACAGCCCCTCCATCATCACCATCCCTGGTCCCTTTTATCACCCTGCACCCCCACCCAAATTCTCCCCCTCCACAGTGTCACCAGAACCTGACAGTGAAGGCTTGTTATGCTAATCTAGTCTTCAGACCACTGCACTGGTTAGCAGTCAACTTGACAGGCTGAGCCGGCATTGCCTCCTGCCCATCCGAGCGGCCTGATTCCTTAACTCAGTGTCAGAGGATCATCACTAACCTTCACTAAACTGCATTAACACTCACAGTCTCCTCTTCTGTATTAATCCCATTCTCAGACTGGATTAGGCTACACTGAAGCTTCTCTCTCTTTCTCTGACAAGAGGTACAACTAAAAGGATTAAAAACACAAAGAGGTACAACGATTGTTTTTGTTTGTTTGTTATGTGCTGGAATCACTCTGAGACGTCACAACACAATGTGGATATATATCGATTGGAAAAGACGGAGTTCAGAGGTGTATAAAAAAAAGAAAGGTCTTGGTAGATGGTCTTCCATCAGATTTTTCTATGTTTAGCTATTGTAATACAGGCATTGAAAGACAAGTAAATCATCTTAAAACACAAGTTTTGCTACCTAACATTATCCTGCTTAGATTCTCTTGTTTTTACCACAACATCATCCTCTTCTTTGGCACACTGGTTTTAGCCTGTGCACCCCCTCATTCATGTCAAAGTTCCACCACGTGGGAACAAGAAGTGCTAATGCTTCTAGAAACACTAAAAGGGACATTTGCATTGAGTTACATTTTTAACTAAACTAATAATTTTGTGAAAATGCAATTTGAGTATTCTATAACCAAAGTCTATTGCATTTAAACATTTTTCAGTCTATCCTGGACGCTCTCTTGGTCGGCTATGAAATACTTTAAAACTACTTTCCATACCAGAACATTCATCAAACTTTGGCACTGTGTGCTAGGCTGCTTGTCTGTGTGGTCTCAATTCAGTCAAAGTTGAGTCAAAATGTATCTCTGAAGTACAATTAAAGAAATATAATTCTTCACCAAAGTGCTTAAGAACTCATAAAATCATAAAAAATAAGAATGAAGGTGAGATAAAAACAGCAAGCTCCATCAAATGGAATGAATCCTGGTATCTTAACCAGGCATGATTCATGTTTACTCAAGAGTGATAAGTCAAAGACATTACACATGCATGCTCAAGTACGAGTTCTTATCTTTGAGGAGAGTTGTAAAGTCAACTGTAAAGACCTGTATTCAACATTTTGTTGTATTTCCCAAAAAGAAAGGTCTAGGTCTGAACAACATGTATTGATGAAATCAATATGTTTTTTTGTTGGAGAAGATTAAAAAATAAAAATCAGGTTTGACTTTCTGGGCTGCCCATTTGGCTTCAACAGGCCCTAAAAGTTAACACCCTTCCACAAGTTTCCTTCCAACAGAGCAACTTGCAAAAGCTGCATTTTTATTTTTCAAGTATTACTTTTTTTTTGGTAAATACTGAAAGGAGAGGATGGTGGTAATGTCTGGTTAAAGTAGTGCAGCTTTCAGTCTTCAAGAAGCCAAACCTTCCTGTATGAAAACTACATTGAGGAAATTTACACCATTATACAGTATGCACTTTAAATCCTTAAGGGCAATTCAGTTTACTTTTGTGGCATACAATATAATAATACTTAATATATATTGTAATTTTTTTAAGGAAAAATTATTTTGCATAATTTTGGTGTCAACTGTTTCTTTTTTTTCGAGATGGAAAAAAACAGATATTTTAAATTTAAGTTTGTGTGGAAAATACAGGGATTTTATTTCAAAGTCATGTTCTTTATCCCTACTTATTTCTTCCCTGAGCGTCACAGCAGATGAGGAAGTAGGAAGAGGTTTGTTGTTGACCTCACCCACAGTAGAAGCAGAGTATGTCTGCAAGGAAGATGATCATATCTGCCACAGCTGCTCTGTGCGCTCAGGCACAGGAAAATATTATCAGTGTAAAAGCACACCAGAGGGACAACTGTACTCTGACATGGTAACAAGTAATCTCTCCTACTGTAGAACTATTAATGGATAGTTGGCACTAAATAAACAAGTCAAAGTACATATGGAAATCACATATCTAACATGTTCAAACTAAACTTTCAAAAAGTAAAGTAGTGTTAAAAAGAAGGAAACAGGTTCAGTGGTTCCTCCATATTCCAATTACTGTGCAGAAGTCTGGGGCAAAAAACAGAGCAGTACATTACATTCACTATTCATTTTTTAAGAGAGGCAGTAAGGCTCATTCACAGGGTGGGATTCAGGGATCAAACAAATCCATCAGTCTTACTGTCAAATTTATTCAATTTAAAGAGCTCATGGACTTTCAGAACACACAAATCTTATTTAAAGCCAGAAACAATCTATTACCTGCAAATATTCAGAAATTGTTCACTGAAATAAAAGGGGGTTATAGTTTTAAGAGGAAATTTTCATTTTGAAGTTATAAGGGCACAGAGAAGAAAAGTTTTATATTTCTCTTTGTGGTGTGAAACTGTGTGAAGTCTGAATACGGAGCTAAAGGAATGCCCAAACTAGGGATGCCAAATAATCGCGTCAATCACGATTAATTAATTCCAGTCGCGATTAACGTGTTATGTTTTTAAATGCATTAATCTCATTTTTAATCTCATTTCTATGTTGTAGTATTTTCAGAGGGCAGAACCTTAAAATACCAGAGCAGCTGGTGATTAGATGATCACTACAACAGGAAGTGGCTGCATGTTTGAAAACAACAGCGGCATGTAGAAGTCCTTAGACTATCTTACATTAAATTATACCACATAGATGTATCATCTGTATCTTGTCAGAGACAAAACCCACAAAGTTCTCCCGGTAAACTTCTGAGGAGAGCAAATTTCATATCGTAGGGAAACCATGACTACGGCATTTCCGCATCTGTCTATGGGCTCTAATTTCGTGGCGCAGCGCAGGGGGCGCAAGCCTGGCGCACCATCAGTGTTAATTGGTGGACAGTCTGCGCAGAGATGGGTGTGACGGCGCATCAAGGGGAGGTGATGGCGCACCAGGGAGAGGTGTCGGCAGATTCATGTTGGCACAGTGACAATTTCGTGCCAAAAACAGTGCAGAAAGTGCGCTGAAAGCTCGCCAGCTCCAACCTGGTCTAACCTCGGCGCAGGGCAGAGCGCACCCTCCGCAGCTGTAATTTGGTGACAAGCGCACATCTGCGGAGTGTCAGGCACATTTTCATGCAATAAACAATCACAGCAATCATTATTTAATGTCCCCGTCTGAACCAGCAGATACATTTGTATCTGTACCGTCACATCTGATGTCGGATAAAAGCCGTTTGTCATAATGGAAACTTAACCTGACGGCAGCTGGAAGTTTGATGCACATCTTACAAGTTGTGCTCACATCTGGCTTCTCTCATTTCATTAAATTCAAAGAAAAGAGGGAGAAAAAAGACAAAGAAAAAGGAGATAAATTAAATGTATGTCACTCAGGATTTACCTGTGATTTCCCCTATCCCTCTATTTTAGTCTTTATTTTTAACGTGATCTAAAAAGATGGAGTACATCATTGCAAGGAGGATGAGGGGGAGACACCGGGAGAGTATACAGTATATCACTAAAGGCTCTGCTATTTGGCGATGACAAACCAGGAATGCAGGTGGATCACAAGTATTATGAATGGATAAGCCAGCGGGTGTGAAACTGTCTCTTATTTTTTTTTTACTCCTATTAATGACAAAGGAACAGATTACATCTGTCCCGGGAGCTGGCCCACACGGTGACTGTCCATTCCATTCTCCTGCTGAATGACAGCAGCTCTGACCGTCTCCAGCAGCGGGGATCATTCAGACCAATCAGACGCTGCGCCTCGGCCGCAGCGCATTTAAAGGAGAGGAGAGGCGCTCATTTGATTGGTGAAGACAGCGATCGGCTGTGATAATCCCACTCACGTCTATTCTCCTCCTACTCTGACATGTGCGCGTAGAGGCAGAGACGTGGGCGGGGACGCGAACCTCTGCGCCCCCTCTGCGCCATGAGTGCGCCTCTCTTGGCACTGCAGGAAACTTGCAAAGTGCGCTGGTCACACCCAGTCCGCGCGGCGAAGGCCGGCGCAGGCAGGTGCGCCTGCGCTTGCGCCTGGTCTACGAAATTAGAGCCCTATGTGTCCCAGCAGTGGGGAAGAGGAAAATCATAATTTCCCATTAGAAATCTTGAGGTGATGTTCTTTTTTCCCCTTTAAAGAAGAAATCGAGTCTGTTTCTGATAAGACTTCAGGTCTTGCTGCATCCATGGAGATCACTTTTACACACCGCTGTTGTTTTCAAACATGCAGCCACTTCCTGTTGTCGTCACATCTGCAGCTCCACCTCTGTTCCCTGATTATCCGTTAAATTTGGAGAGTTTTTATGCATTGTGCCTCTTGTGCCTTAGTTTTTTGGGGGGTGGAGAACAATCTTTTGATCTGCAACAATAATCTAACAAATTTCAATGAGAACCCCTCATGTTGAGGTTTTTTTCAGCAATTTTTGAAGTGAGATTAAAAAAGTGATAAATTAGATTAGTTAATTACAGGTCATAATTAATTAATCTCTCAGTTTTTTTTAATTTCCTGACAACATTAGTCCAAACATCTACCTATTCAACAGAGGTGCAAGGAAACTATTTTCACAGGGTATCAAGATGAATAAGGTGTCTTACTATCACAGGTGTTTAGTATTTGCTTTTTTTTAATTTTTTTTTTTGTTTGTAATGGTTTCATAAGGATCAACTATTTTTAATTACAAACAGTAGAGTGATTATAAACAGTCCTGACAGTAAGACAGAAAAAAGGATTACATTGGGTTTATCTGATGCTTCACATTTGAACTAAAAATAAAGATATTTTTCAATTATCAACCTGATGAATGAAAAAAATGATCTTTTTTCTAAACACTTTATTTTCCACAATATTTTCTGTAAAATATGTTTAAGAAATTTCAGTAAAGCAAACAGTGAACCAAAAACTGATGTGGGACACTTGAAATGAACTCAGACCTGACTCAGAGCTGAATGTCTCTCATGGTGTTGATCTTTGTGTCAGTTGCCACAGGACTTTCTTGCCTGGGGGCAGAAACAGTGCCTGTATCAGTCAGCAGGAGTGGACTGACAGTGTTGAGTGATGAACCGACCGGTGCCAGCCTTGGCTTGAGCAAGCTTCTACAGGCTGCAGGATGACGCTCAAACTGTCAGCAAATGACACGCTACAGCCCTCAGGCGTCAGTTAATGTGGTATGGATATGATTAGCGTGGTGTTGAGATTGAGCCTAAATAGCTAGTTAGCTGAGGATTATAAGACCTCACAAACAAGCAGCATTAGCCTGAGTGCTCTGGGTCCCACAGCAGCTAAGCTCCCCCCTGCTGTCATTGCACCGATATTCGTCTTTCCTGATGCTGGGAAAAACACAGTGAAAGGTTTTTTAGGGCCTTTTTAAAAGCCGTCGTCCGTTAGCAATGTGGCAGCCCACCGTGGGTACATTGACACAAACACAGGCATTCTGGGTAATTACTGCTAACGACCCCGCCGCTTGTTAGCCAGACCTCCTATTTTTGCCATCAGTGTGCCAACACCCTGAGCCTGTGACATCAGAGCCTGTTTTGTTGTGGGTCAAGTTTGCATGCGGACGCTTTAATGACACCAGACAGTGGTGGGAGGCTGTGTGTTTGTGTCTGTGAAAGCAAATGCAAGCTTGCTTTAAGCACCGTGGTCTGAGTTAATATACTTGTTTGTATGTAAAGAACTGTGTGCACAAATACTACAGTGTACACCTCCCTATTTGTGCTTTGTCACCACACATCTGGATCATGCTGGTCTAAAGCTGTTCTACAATCAATATGCAAGAAGGAAAGCCTGGGAGAAACTCCATGAGAAGAAAGTGAAAGTTTCCTTTGGATTGCTCTTTTTAAAAATTATGACTCTGCTTTTCAGATCCCACAGTTAGCTGCCAAACCTCGAGTGACGCACACAACATGCAAACACACATTTCTGTGTAAAATACGCCACCTCACACACCACACATACACGACAAGCCTCAGTTTATTTCAAAAGAAAAAAAAAACTAAAGAAAAAAAATGCAGACACCACAAAATGAACAGGCTTTGTCTGCAAAGGTTTTAATGCTGGGGCTTGCAGCATGACTGAATAAGAGTTCTGTTATTTTAAGGATGTAAACTGAAATTTTACCCACAGTGGAAAAATCCATCTGCAGGCATCGCATATTGAAAAATTCAAATTACTCAGTTTAAAACTTTTATGCATCAATGCTCTCTAGCACTGGATTCACCATGTGTCCCTAATTGTGCCCCTGGTCTCTCTGTCAAGACAGGCAGTAATAGAGTCACAAAAATAGAAGAATTAGTATAATTTTAAAGTACAACTTCAGCAGTGGCAGGTTAAGGTTGTCAAGAGCACCAAGGCAGTTGTTTGTTTTTTAGACACACTAATTGTGTTTTTTCAGAAACAGGTACATTTGAATTTTCAAGCATGCTAGGCAGCCTTTAGTACAGGGATACAAAAATAGGGCTGAAAGTTATATTGTTATCGTTTCTACACCGAGATATTAACATTCAAGATATTAATGTCAAAAAAGCAACAATAGAAACGGTATAGATTTCACATTTACAGCTCTAGAAGTCACAACAAATTTCATTATTATGATTGCCTTTGAATGCACTGCTTGGTTTTCATCAAACCCTTAGTCATATTGTTTCGTATTGATATCGAGATATTTGGCATGAACATCGAGTTATGAAAGTTTGTCCATATCTTTAAGCTCTATACACAATATTGCGTTTTTGCTGATGTCGATTATGCCAAAATTTCCAGATTATTTTTTCACAGATATCATTTTTTTTGGTCAAGAGCACAAATAATAATTAATAAAAATAACTGACCTCTTTTCATGGTGACAGTCCATTTGTATTAAAACAGATGTGAAGTAAAAAAAATATATATCCTTCAATAAATTATACTTTGGGATTTATAAAAGGGAACATTCAACCATTTGGCTGATATTGCAGCCAACAGACCTATATGGGATTTTTATGGCCAATTTGTAAGGGCAAAACAGGCACAAATATCAATAATCAGCTGATGCTAATATTTTTGCAATACCATACAAACCTACTTTAGTGCAAACACTAAGATGTGTCCATCTTCTTGACCATCACAGCCTTTAGCTTTAATAATTTCTCTCTGGCATTTTGCCTATGAAAGAGTAGTAACCTCATCTTGAAAAGAACTTTAAAGCCCAACATAAGTGTTGGAGGTAAGTCGTGGCTATATACTCTAATAGAAGCACATCAACATCATGCACTGCTCTATAACCATGTATAAGCTGATTATTTACATTTACTTAAATTATTTTCTTAACTTAAATTTAGCATTATCAATATTATGCCCATCTCCATGAAAAAGCAGTAGTACTAAGTTTCAACAATAAAGAGTGTAGTCAAAGAGCTAAGCTGATGTCACACACACTTCTCTCCTGCAGACACACTCAAACACACACCTCCTGAGTATAACAATGCCCTATTTGGGTAGGGTGCCATCTCCTGGTTGGATCAGAGCATATAATCTCATATTCTATCAGGGATGTGGAACCTGAGGTAAGCGGGTGGATGGGGATGGGTTACAATCAAGTCTTTGCTCTAATTACTGCTTGCTTTCATGAGCTGAATGTCTCCACAGGTTTAGTCGGGTTTATCAAGGTCACATCATCATCTCCAGCTTCCTCTTTACACAGCTTCGAGTGGGCTGTCCCACTGTGTGCATTTAAGAGCTGTAGGTAGCTTTTTCATCTGTACAGTAATTAATAAATCAATTAATAGGTAAAGTTTTCTGATTCATTAGAGTACAATGTGACTCTGTAACACATTGAAATCACAAGAAATGTGCCTTCAAGCTCCCACTGTGTTCGGAGCAACTTTGCTTGAGTCCATAAAGTAGCAACAGTATCTTGGATGAACTATATTGAGATGAATTAGCACATTACTGTTTGTGTAACAATAATTCAGAAAACATCTGTGTCTCAACCTTTATCTGCTAAGATTCATCTAACCAACAAATCTTTTAATATTTTACTTGGAACAAATCTTGGGTTCATTTTTCAACAAAAATGCAAATGTAAAAAAACTGAGAAAACATTCAGGATGAAGCTTGATCTACCTCTGCACACGTCAAACAGACTGATTATTAAAACCTTAACTGACTCTTGATGATGCTTTTGAACTTGATTCTATCGACAAAGATTTTGTCTGTCCTGAAGTTTTAGGTTAAAACCAGGGATACATCATTTTAGTTCCTGAGGTCCACATTATGATATCCATACCTTCCAAATGATTTTCAAATTGTGAGATACTCTTCATTTAACATTAAAATACAGTATTTCATTCAAAAAGGAACAAAAAAAGCTACTATTTGAAATTTTGTGATAGTAGAATAAGCTTTAAAATCAAATGCAAAAAGGTCTAAAATGAGGGATGTACAGAATTAAGTCAGTCCAAATTACTTTAAATGCTGCAACCATAACAATCAGATTATTCCAGAAATGTCTCTCACCTTTATAAAGGTAAGAGAATAACAATGCCTTTATTGTTTCATCTAAACAGGTTTTAACAGAAAAAAACATGTGAGCCCCACCTCGAGTTTCTCACAAGGAAGTAAACATGAACCAATAATCAGTGACTATAGAAATGTTTTCATTTCACATATTTCCGAAGCAGACTTTGTCAAGTTCTCAAGTCTACAAATTCTCAATAACTTAAATTGTTTTGTGGGATGCACTGTGTGACAAGGAGGGTCCACAGATTGTCTTTATTTTTTTATCAATTGGGACTATTGTTTTTGTAACACTGTATGGCTGTGCAACAACTGAATCAAACATTTATGCTTTTAAAAGTGCTTTAAAAATCAATTTGGATCTGATTTGGTTGATTTTTCTACTAAATAACCCCCTCAAGCACTCTTAACTAGCTGCACACACTTTTGAATATGACTATCGCTGTCTCGAGGCTGACACTGGGCGGGAGTGTGCATGCAGCATGTGTGCATGTGTTCATGACAGGGGAGTGTCTGCGAGGTGGTTGCAGAGGCCAGAGGTAGCGGGTAAATCATTGGTCATCTCATGCTAGTAAAAGAGGCTTAGTCAAGAGACAGGAGAGGAAGAACCTTCACAGAGGACTGCACACACAAACTGCACACTGTCTATAGTATGTAAACAGTGTGTGTTAAGAGAGAGTAACTGGCTTAAGGCTCTGATCTCGCTGACTGCAGTAGGTCTGTTCTCCAGACGCCAGCTGGTAAACATGCAGTGTGGGTTCAGTCTGTGTTTGTTTGGGAGAAGGCGGGACCTACAGTGCTGAGCATGAATTAAAGATTGTGCGAAAAGACAAATAGAGTGATCAGATCATGAACTGTGCGGGAGCGTTTGAGTGAAACAAAGCTTTACTTCATACCTGAATGAGGGCAAATGTGTGACTGTGTGTGTGTGAGAAAAGAGAGCGCGGCAGACAGAGAGAGATGGACAGTTTTACTGCGATGTGTCCCCTTTCCGCTTATCTCAGCTCCTCTCCTCTCCTGCACTTCATGTGAGGGCAGTTTCTCTCCTCTTTATGACTCTTTATCTGACATGAAAGGCACTAACATGGGATACCCGCCATTACGGCTCCATCAACGCGAAAAAGCTCTGACATGGGATTCTCCGCCGCGGCTCAGCCCATTAAGGACGACTGGTGATCCTGTGCTCTGTCAAGAAGCCGTCACAAGGAAAGACAGCAGCGACATAATGAGGACTTCAAACCTTAACCTTGCCTCTAAGACCCCTGGTCAAAAGCAGCAATAAAACCTCAAGAGGGCACACACTGGCTGGCCCGCTCGGTAATTACAACCTGTGTCCAAGCACTCATCCAAAAGGTCCAATAGTTTAGATACACAAAAGAGTGTGGGACAGTTCTGGAGTATGGCTGAGGGGTAAAATCCTGAGGCTCCGATGAACAAACTCATTATGCGAGTCTGCTTTTGACACTGCGATCTACACCGCTCTCCTAAATCTTTGTATGTATGACACTCAACATATAACATTGCCTGATAGGAATAAAGCTTGCAATACAAATTCATTTTAACTAGAGCCGGGTGAGCCGGTTTTTATTTGCTTTTTACTAGGGCTGGTACGATACGCTTTTCTCCCATTTGGATTTTTTATGACTTTTCGGGTGCTGACTCGATTTAAATTGTGATTCTACGATATTGCTGTTTTTTGCAATCTTAAGTCAGCTATTTCAACACCAGCGAAAAAGAAGAACAATGATGATGCCTACAGACTACATCAGGAAAAATACACATCTCATGTGAGTCCGTTTTTAGGATTTATTCAGCAATATATTTTAACCAGCTGTTTATACTCTCTCTTCAAAAGCCCGGATTGCATTTAAAAGTGGATTATTAACACAGACTATAATGAAGCACTTAAATTTGGAAAAAAATTGATTTAAAAATCGTCGAACAAAAAATCCCCATACTTATGTGAATCGATTTTTTCTCCCACCCCTACTTTTTACTAAAGTAGTTCACAACACTCCCACGATACCCTAAACATTAAGTCCCTCCCACCTCAAAATTAATCATCAACAGATTCATACAAAGCTACACAAATCTATTTTCTTCCGCTTTGAAAATATTTACCTCATTTATACTCAGAAAACCTGACATATCTTAAAATACTGTCACCAAACTGAGATGATAAAACTAAGAGATTATTCACATAAATCAAAGAGCAAAAAAGCACAAGTTCATCACTTAAACAATCCCACATGTAAGTCCTGATTTAGTAATGATAACTGTTCCAGTAACAAGACTGGTTGGTGCGATAATGAATATCTGTGAGATTACAGTACACAATAAAGTGCATGTAATAAACTGTTTATATAGAACAAGTCAATTTCAAATGATTCCAATAAGAAATTATTATTAAAATTATAAAAGTTGAAGTCAACAGGAATAATAATCAAAAACATTTTGATTTAATAATTATATCAGGAAGACGGATGACAATAGTTGTATCAGTCTGAGTCAGGCTGGATCACAGCACCAGGCTGTCCACAGCAACGATTCTTGAGAAAACTTTATTCAAGGGAGCACAGGAAGTTGCTTCATTATAGATGATAAGTGAAATTAAAGAAAACATTAATCTAATTTCATATTTTTATGTGGTATTAAAGTCAAAGGGGAGGGACAGAGACGGGAACTGGCAGATAAATTATGTCTCTGTGAGCCAGTTAATTAAATATTATTGAATTAAAAAGTAAACTTTCAGCTCGGTTCCCATTGAACAAAGAACAAAACAATTCCTAACCTCAGCTCTCATCCACTGTGACTGGCCTCCATCTTTACGAGGGGTAGGCAGAAGTATCGATGTTTGAGAGATGTGTTGCAGAGGGCATTACGCAAAGGTTAGTACTTTTAGATGCTATTGTGATTTGTAAAAAATAGTTATAATGGCATGGTCAGGAACTGGAATACCCTTTTTCTGATCGAACATTGCTAATCAATGCATCAGTTTCACAAGACTAATACCTGATTTTACGCATATGAAAATCTTTTTTGCTGAGCAAGGATGTTTGGAAGTAAAGTTTTCATTTCAGAGTCTAAAAATCTGATGAGACTTGGCTTTCCTGGTACTCAGATTATAGTTCATGATCTTTTAAGTGCATTTTGGGAGGATTAAACTAAATGCTAATATAAAAGCAGCTATACAGTAACATGAAAAAAGCTGCGAAGAATGAGAAGTGATAATTGACCCCATGTTTAACTACAAAAGCATTCAATTTAAAAGAGCAACTGTATCATGAATCGGGTTTTACTTAAACAAAATACCTAATAAATAAACTGCATTACTTTTCGTGACACTTTTTTAGCATATTCTACTAAAAATGAAATCCAATAGCTACTGAAAACTTAGCTGATGAGAATTTCACCTATAAATATATAAATGACACAATAAACAAGTTATCAAGTATAATTACAGAATGCTGAATCCTAAATGTATTTTTCAAATCAATATCTATTTTTTCATAAAACCTTGGCATTGTTTTAAAAAGATTGTGGACATGTTAAATCAAAGGTTTTTTGAGAACGAGCCATATATCAGTGAGATGATGGATTACCTCCTGACACTGGAGCATCCATGAAAACCGCTCCCATCTTCTCCGCAGCGACAGCCATCTCTTTTGTTACGGCTGGGTCGATGGTTGAGGAGTCAATCAAAAGAGTTCCCTTCTTCACCTTCCTACAAATCACAAACAGCATAGGCATAAAAGTCAAATATCATACATGTGAAAGATCATCCTTCTGCTGTTTTTATTATTTGGTAATTTAAGTCCTCATTTGGCATAAGGAATAATAAATCTGGATTAGAGAGACTCAGCCCACCACTGAATGTATTTCAGATATCAAACTCAGGTGGTTTCATCACATACCAACAGGTGCACACACAAACAATCAGGGCCTATGTTTCTTGGTCCACTGAATCATAGGGTAGTGTCTGTTCTTATATTTCTATAACTCTGGATGCCACAGTGGAATATAGGTAAGTTACATGAAGTTGGCAGTATGAACACCGGTAACACAGATTACCAAGTGTAAAACACAATCTTGTCGGCTAGGGCTGGACAATTTTAGGAAAAGATCTAATTTCAAATTTTCTGGCAGATATTGCGATTTCAATTTGTTTCCTGATTTTCTTCAAATCAAGTTTCAGTTCAATTTTCACTCTGTTATAGTTTAGACAATAGTAAGAAAATCAATGATCAAAGCACATAACACATTCATCATCTAATAATGATGATAAATTAAATGTTTTCACTATCTGAGGGATACTCCAACTTCTACTCCTAAACAGAGGCTTTGTGTTGTTGACTTGCTTACCACCATTTCCGTAAATGCAAACTGACTGAATTTTTTTTTAAATAGTATGGATAAAATCGTTGACACAACAGATTGTGGATCAGTCAGGAGCACTGCAAAAAATTGCAGCTTTGGTGATCACAGGATCTCAAATTGCCATTTTGATCCAAAAACAATAAATCGCTCCTATCGTCAGCTGACAAAATCTGTGGTTGTCCACCATACAGCTAATTTTTTTTCTTTTCATTTGTCCAGTCTCACCAGTGGTGATAGGAATTCCCATTTCAGCAACAGGAGCAATTGTTTTAGTCTTGAAACAACTATTCATTGGATACGGCATTGTTCTTAAACAAAAGGCAGTTCCCATTGTTTACATAAAACAGCTGTCATAGCTGCAGGTCATTTAAAAACACGTCATCAAATGGTTGTGCATTTCTGTTTTAAATCAAGCTGGCATTTGGTAAAATGGTATATAGATGAGCCTGAAGAGCTCAAGCTCTCCTTTTTCTTTTATGGGTTGGGGGTCAAGAAAAATCTGAAATTTTATTTCTAGGCCAATATTGCCCATCCCTACCATATATTTGGCCAGGTCTCTGCTATTTTGGCCAGGTCTCTCTTGTAAAAGAGATGTTAGAATCTCAGTGGGACTTCCGGGTTAAATAAAGATTAAATAAAATAAAATAAATAAAATTGTAGCATCTTTTATAAACAGCAAAAGAAGATCTGCAAACAAGCACTGGCTGATGTGAAGATTACTTTGCCTTCAGCTAAGCCCTGTCCCTTCAAAAAATCTGAATGTTTACAATCACAGAAAGGTGCTAAATACATTTATAAATGTAAAAAGGTCAAGCTTTGTCAGGATTGTCCTCAGGAAGAAAACGAGACAACTTTTAAAATGCTTATGTTTTTGGACTGGTATCAATCACACAAAATGCCTTTAAACCCCGATGGGCAAGAAAGTGTTAAGCAGATTTGTGGCTCAGTTTGAAATGCTTACCTGTAATTGATTGCTGGCTGTAACTTCATGTAGAAATTAGAGTTAAATACATCACTGTTGATGTTTATTAGGCCAGATTACCAGATTGTTTGTTTAAATCAATAGACCTCATATACAAAGGTTTGGATGCATGACCTGCCACAAACTAACCGTGTGATAGTGCGACTGTCAGCATTGCTTACTTGAGGATGCCATTGGGGCCCGTGTAGACTTCTATGACGTTGGGACTGGAGGGTAACATTGTGATGATGCGGTCTGCTTTCTCTGCTACATCTGCTGGAGTGTCGACGACCTGAACACAAGAAGGACATTTTCACCATATTTCACTGACATCACAGGACACACACCTCCAGGAGTGACTGGAGTACACAGAGCTCTGGTTTATGACAACCTGTTTGCTCACAAACAGAAATACACATCCACTTTCAGCTAGTAACACATTGATCGGTGGTAAAAGGTAAGTACTTTCTGAGTGTTTTAAAAGTCAGATTTTACCTGTTATGTGTTCTATTTTTTAAAATAAATGTGATCATATGAGCTGTGTTACCTGGGCACCAATTTCTTGCAGCTCCTTGCAAGACTCAGGAAAGACATCAGTGGCAATAACAGGATAACCATTTCTTAAGAGGTTTTTAGCCATTGGGCTGCCCATGTTTCCCAGACCAACGAACCCCACTGGTGTTTTTGAGGCCATCGATCGTGACGAGACTGAGGGAAGATGACAAAGGAACCATTAGGGGGGAGTAAAAGGGGAAGTCTTGTTGTTAATGGTATAACTAGAATAATACATAAAGTTTACACCTCTGTGTATCTTAACCAGACTTCCAGGCACAACTATGTGCAATTAAGCACACACCTAGCTATCTTTCACTGAGCAAAGTGCAGAGTATGGTACACCAGATGAAACTCAAAGTACTTTAAGTAAAAGTGATCAAATGGAACCACAAAAACAGCTTTTCTAATTATCTCCTGGTAGAAACCCTCTGATTAGAATCAATAACAACAGAGCAAATCTTATTGCACGAACTTAAAACCAGCTTTTGGGAAGTCTGGCCAGGCTATTAAACGCTGCTGGCTCAGACACGGTTCAGAAAGGTTAATAGCAACTAAACAGAGTCAAGAAACCCAACTACAACAACAGGATTAGACCTTGATAGTGGAACCTACATAGACAGCCTAACTTGCCTACAATGCATGTACAAAAACAGCAAAATCTCATTGATAATACTGTTAAATTATTTGTTTATTACTTAGCTCTTGACTAAAATTAACAAAATAAATAAACACGTGATAAAACTTCAACTCAGGCGTTCCTTACTTTGCCTGGAAACAAATTAGATATGACAGGTTACCTTGGAGCTCTGTTTTTGCACTAAGCTCCACTGCATTCTTACATATTAAAACTACTAAGAGACAGTTCATTTGTTTTCAAAATGTATTATTTTTCCAGTGAAATGTAACACCTTGTTTGCTTGTTTATTAGTTTGTTTGTTTCATTCAAACAATCTGAGCAATGAAAAAGTTCTCCCGTACAAAAAGCTAAAACAATGATTTATATGGCTTTTGTACAGTCACCTCTGCAATAATTACTAGCTAAACACAATGCATGGCACGTACCACCAACTGCAGCAGATGCATATTCATTTTACTATGTAGTGTAAATACAGTGAGGAGCTTTGATTACTCAGTTTATTGATGTCTGTCTGCTTTTCACCATTTCTTTGCTTAAGGCCTATATTCATGAACAATCTTCCAGATTAAAAAATTGAAAATTGTAAAAATTCTACTAAATATGACCATTCAAGAAGGCTCTGTCAGGCCATTTAGAGCTGCTGTCGGCAATTACTCTACTGTGGACTTTGAAACTGGCTGCATATGATGGAGAAATCCATGTCTGCTTTGTCAAAGTATTATCAGGAGAGAGAGACAGCAGAGACTATGAGGTGGAACACTGTATCATTGGTGCAGAACTGCATTGCAGTGCAATACTAAAAAAATGGACCCAAACATACATATATAAAAAATATATTCTCTTGAGTTGAAGGCATGACGTATGTCATTAAATTACAATACAAAATACTAAAGATTTGCATTTTGATATTGTTCCTGCAATACCAAGAGTTATCAAAAGACAAAAATATTATACTGATGGTGTTTCAAATTTCTGTGTACTGAGATCTTCGTAAAATTTAGGGTTCAAAAAGATGCTGAAATGGGTTTATTTAGGCCATTACTGCAAATTTGGAATGATTTGTGGTAGCAAAGGGAAGACAGTTTTAAGCTTATGAATTTATTTTGAATCATAAATATATGAAAATTGGGGCTGACATTAGCTCAGTTGGTAGAGCGTCCGCCCCATGTACGGGGGCTGCCAACCCCCAGCAGCAGCTGCTGGTTCGATTCCTGGCCTCAGCCCTTTGCTGCATGTCATCCCCCCTCTCTTCACCCGCTTTCCTGTCAATCTTCAGCTATCCACTACAAGAAAGGCCATAAAAGCCCCAAAAAATAACTTTAAAAAAATAAATATATGAAAATTATAACTGCAATATTTTCAAAATACTTGATGAGCATGACTTTTTTATATTTCTGTGCAAAAAGTCATTTTTTAAAATCAGTGTATGATGCCAGGGCACCTTTGCTGTAAGCTATTTAAACCAAAGTAGTATACCACCACATATTTGAACTAAAAGAAATACTGTGCCTCCTGAGATTTGAAAACTGCAGAGGGCCAAATTGTGACTAAATTGAAACTGCAATTAATTCCTCTGCCCTATTTTTCAATTTTCACCAAGAATGAGGAGAGCACAGTCTTAAAAGCACAGACTCCTTGACTATAGTAGTGTCTTCCTTTGGAAAAGGAGGTGTAGTCTTGCCTGTTCCTTAACACGTCAAAAGCTACCATTCCATTCAAGAAATGTACACAGTGAGTGAGAGTTTGGCAGCAACTTTTTAATGTTAAAAACAATAAAAAAAAACTTTTGGTGGTGATAACGTATATTTACTTCCTAAAGTATCACACCTTTTTCCACATTATTTGATTTTTATCCATGATTATAATAATAATGTGCCTACATTCAACATACAATTTAATTTACAATGAATACTAAGGAGATCTGATCATTTATCTTGTGGCAGTTAATTATATCATTGTATGCAATGCCTTATTTAACTGATCTTTTTACTGAGCACTAAGACAGGATATATCTCTGCTTAATAGCTTTAGTAACATAGTATATAGTAGTATTGTCCTACACTGTCTCATCATACAGCAATACATCTTAAATAAACATGGTGAACAATATTTCCCGCACACTATATCACTATAACTTTTAACAGCCAAAAACTTACATGAGGAATCTGGGCCCCACAGCAGCTGTATCATACCAGAGGTCCATGTAATCTAAGAAATACCTCGATTCACTGAAACATCATTCACTTTGGCTGACAATGAAAATGTCTGTTTGTTACTGTCTTACAGGCAGGGAGGAGGGACGTGCTGTAATAGTAAGAACAGTCTGCTAATGTAAGGTATATAAGACAGAGAGTACCTAAAGCCGACATATTAAACAAGAGTTTAATCAAAGAAACTTGCACAAACCACCTGGAGATCCCTGAACTGATCACTGTGAGTCCAAATAAGATGCTGCTACCCTTTGCTTCACATCTTATTCTGCTTTTGCCCATTAAACATTATCCTAGCTCACTGCGGGACTGAGTATTTCATCATAAAAGGCTCATCCAGGGACACTGTGTCCAGACTTTAACACTTGAGATGTGTGGGCAGCAATGTTGTGTAGGTCCACTACCTTCACAGAGCTAACAAGCTAGCTAACAGGCTGCAGCATACAATTTTCCACCTGCTTTTCCTGCTCAGAACACAATCATTTAAGGGGAAAAAAAGGCTTGCTGAAAGATACAATACGAGGGGTACGTTACCGAAGGCAAGGTCGACATGTTTATTCCACCTTAGCAATAAATTTCGGGACCCTCTAAACAACGCAGCCATGCTTCTTTCCCCTTGACCTCGGCGTACGGTGACAGCTGTCAAGTAACCAGGAAAACCCAACCGAACTGTTATGATGGAGCTGGATTTCAGCCAATCAGAGCCCTTGTAGAGTTACCTTAGCCAATAGGATAGCGACAAAGGCGGGACATCCTGTGCTTCTTCTTCGTGCCCTTTAGCTGCCTCTGTTGAGTACGGTATTCACATTGGATAAGTAATTGTTAAAGTAATTAATTAAACAACAACAAAACAGCAGCGAATAATATCGTTCCACACAACTCTTCATTCTTAGCGCATGGTATGATTTGACGTGTGCTTGTATGCACCTCAAACCCATTTTGTTATGGAATACAACAACAACCATAAAGCAATAAGAGGTGATTCTAAAATTATTTCTCTCACCTAAGACATACATTTTTCTCTAGTAGTTACGGCATTTGCTTTCTTCCTTTTTAACCTTATTGGAAATGGATTCTTTTTACCGAACAAGCACATCAATACTGAAATTAGATCTGTTACAACTGTATATTGCTATAAAGGACAGCATCCTGATTCAGTCATCAGGGGAAAATAATATCAGTTACATAGCAAGGCAACTTGATTTATAGAACATTACTCATGTACAGGAATTCAAAGTGCATTACATTAGTTGAAACAATGCTCTTGTGGTATTAAGTTGATTAAAATATATAGTATTGAGCCACAATATGACATTTAAAATGAAAGGTTGAAAGAAATAAAAAAAATATGAAATTACATCTTAAGAAAATTGGAGAAAGTGATTTTATTGCATAGCTATGGGTTTCATTATATACATAGGTATGCGTATGCAAAGTTGAGAATTGTCTGTCAGTACACCATAACGACAAGTTAAAGTAAAACAGAAATGTAACACAGGATTATATTTAATTGAATGTAAAGTTTAAAATTGCGATTCAGAGTCTTTGGGGTTATTGTGTTACATTTGTTTCTCTTCTCCTTTAAGTATGTTTTTTGATATTTAATTATATGGTACATTTCAACACAGACAAACTCAATATGCTTTACATTTAAAGTAGTTAAGTCTTGTGGATATGAATGCATATTTCAATTAAAAATGTCGAAAGAAACCCAACAAAATTAAATTACAGCCCCTATAACTGATAGAGGCTGGGATAAATTATATTTTTACAGCTGTATTTATTTGCGGAAAATATGTCCCATCAAGTGGGACAACACTTTACAATTTTGACAGTGCAGCATTTTGCCTGCACTTTCATAACTGAAGTTGTGAAATTACCCAAGATCACATTTTAAATGTCCTGCAAAATCATTTTTCTTTTCTTTTAATGTTGTTAGAAGATGCTTTGCAAGCAAAAGAACATGACACCTTTTACTAAACCCTCGGGTCACACAAAAATGCTACTTAAAACTGTCATTTTTTTTTATATCTGGGATTTATTATGTAATATCTGGAGCTCCACCTACAGGAAGAAGCTTCTTGGATGAGAAGTGAAATGTCTTTCCAAAACGAAACACAGTCCAGTTGCTTTGTTTTGAATCTTCATGACACCTACAGGTTTGTTTCCTGCCTCTTACAGGAAGGCCTTTGAAAGTCTGCTCTGCAGCCCGAAACCCCCTCTGCCCTCCCACATCGGCAGAGAGCTCATTATCATCACCTCCTCTAGCCTCCTGCTGCATCAGATCCAAGCGTTTCCAATGGGGAGGGAAAAGGAGCTGCATTTGATTGTCTACAGAGGTTATTTTTTTCATTCAACGTCAATTAATTAAATCCTTCTTTAATAGACACCCAAGACATGATATGAATAGACTTTAGTCACCAGGACATGGGACCATTAAGCTTGTTTTTGTTGCCATTGTATCAAACAGGTTTCAATCATTTGACCTTTATACAACATAAATACTCCTCAACTGATTATATTTGAATCTCCATGAATATTGGAGATTGTTATTAGAAGAACACTGTTCTTACAGGAGCATAAAAGCTGTTATCATTTGCAGACATCAACATGAACATCTTGTGTAAACTTATACATCATCAGCCATTGCCCTGACCCAATTCATAACACAGCATGAAAAGTATGCTCTGCCTTATGCTGTCAACATAATTGTCCGTCACCGGTAAATGGGTATTATTTAAGTAATTTCCACAGTGTACAATTTGAGATTTGGAAGTGTGTTAATCCTTCTTTGGGTGGAGCATCCTCTGCATCCTTGAGACCGCCCCGCATCCCGGAAGTTCAGCATCAGCTGCTCTTTCAGGAAGAGACGCAGCATCGTCACAGCTCTGACAACAACGGGGACAGAGGCACAATATCGGCCCGTGCGCCAGAATATCAGCCGTATTTGCAAGTGGAATTCACATGACACGGGTACTCTTTCTATTTGACGCAAAAATAACTCCTGTTATGTTCGTGTCTGCTGTCAGTGAGGAGGCTAATGCTGTTTAGCTAGCACATGACTTGACACGGTGTGGCCTGTTCACATGCTAATATTAGCTGCGCAGTGACCGCAGAGGAGATTACCCCGTGCTCACCTGTGACACTTTCATGTGTTATAGCAGAGGTGTTACCCAGGCTTGGCTTGACATGTTGGCATAGAGCTGTCTGTGATAGTTTTGCATGTAGAGGATGCTGTTAGCTGGCTAGCCGAGTTTGGCTTGAGGAAGGACATTGTCATTAATAGACATGTTATTGACAGCAGTGTAGGATGTATTTTCAGAATGACTTAACCATGACAGTCTCGGGTCATTTAAGTAACTGTATTGGGCAAGGTTTAGTTAGTCCAGATTGAGTTACAGTTTAGTTTTAACATTAGGTGTTGGCACAAGCTCAGAGAAAAGCGCCCAGGCTTTCTGAAATGTTTGTTTCTTCTACAGCAGTCAGTTTTGACAGCCTGTCTAAAGTATACAGTTCATTAACTGGAGGACATCACAGGACTCTTCACAGGTCATCACTGATTATGTTAAATTGATATTGTAACTGACACTGCTTTTCAATTTTAGTCAATCTGATTCCATTTCATCAAAAGACAGTCTCTAAATTCTCTGGTTTCATGATCATTTTCCTCATATGTTTAATGTTCATACTACAGAGCAGCTGATCTATAGACAGGCAGAGTGACAGAGTGAATGTTCTGGCTGGATGACATCAGTGTGTTTTGACTGAAGTGGCAGAACAAGTTTAAGTCATTTTTTCACAAGATTAAATGTATGGCTTAAATGATATTATTAGCGTGTGTGGCGTATGCTATCTCTGTGACTAGTAGAAGCAGGTTGAAATATTCCCTGTGTATCAGAACTAAACCAACAAATATGATACATATGATAAAATGACTAGTCTGTCTTTTTTTTATTCTATCAGGGTCTCTGCTGTGTCCTAACAAAAGTTTCAAGTAATTTCCAATTCTATATGTCATCTCTGTGTTGAGTGATGACTTTGTCAGAGGAGAGTAGATCATTTTGGAGCTTGTTAGGGATGAGAATTAGAATCCAATTCCAGTGGGGCATTGATAATAAATCACCCAAGGAGTTGATGTCTTCAGTATTTTTGCTTCTCAGTCACCTTATCAATTCCTTTCATTGAATGTGTTTAGAAGTGGTAAGAATTATGTCTTACGTCTTGACAAAAGACACTTACTGCACAACTTTCAGTGGACATTTCTCTTGTATTTTAACTAGTTTTTTTTTTGCAGAAGACAAGTTGTCTTATAGTGACAGGCTAACCCTCAGCACTGTGTGAAGATATTTTTTATCCATACTTCTGTTGGCTCAGTGGATCAACAATCAAATAATTGGACAAAGCTATAGTGGGGTGACATCTTCGTGTAGTTTGTTGTGAGCATGACTATCTAACAATACTATAGATCCAGTAATTAAAACAAGAATTATTCAAATGCTTTTGTGAAAAGTTGGTTTGGGGTTTATTTTTAAATGTTGTCACAGTTGTGGTGGACCTACGGAAGCCCTAAAAGGTCACGTTTTTTCACGTTTTTTTAGCACCGTTTTCTCGTGATAACGACATAATTTCAGTCGTTTTCCCAAGATCTCGAGTTATTTATGTCGTTATCTCGGGATAACGAAGCTTGTTTTCTCGAGATCTCGACATAAATAAGTCGTTATCACGGGATAACAACATAAATAAGTCGAGATCTCGAGAAAACAAGCTTTGTTATCCCGAGATAACGACTTAAATAACTCGAGATCTCGGGAAAACGACTGAAATTAAGTCGTTATCACGAGAAAATGGTGCTAAAAAAACATGGAAAAACCTTTTAGTGCTTCTGTATGGACCTCAGATCAGCAGGTAGTTCATTCAGAAAATTGCCCATTAACTAAACAGACCAAGTCACAGTGGACAAACCTCTTCATGTCATTTGCAGTTAGTGAACCCCAACAAAAATAACAGTGAGATCTGAGGGTACACACACTTATCAAAGCACTGTCTTGTACTTTTTGTACATGTTGAGGACATTAAATACTCAGAATTATCAGATATTTTTGTGTAATAAGAACTAAAGTTAAGCTGAGATTGGCATGTGTGCTATCCGCTTCCCTTTGCAAGATGTTTCTGTGGTTTTTATTGTAATAGAGATGTTTAAAGCATTGAACTCCCTGATATTTATAAAGTCAAACATACACATCTGATTCTGTTTAAACTAGAAACCCCTCAGAGAGCACAAATTTCTGCCGGAGTAGCTTACATCTACTTCTATGAGCAATATTTGTAAGGTGAAGTTAGCATCATAATATGATTCTTTGACCCTGAAAACCCACACCTAACACTCAGAATCATGCTGATGTCATTGTTTTTTTGCCAGTCATTAAGCAAAATGGTCATTTGCTGATGACTGTTATCTGTGTCACCACCAAAACTGACTCATTTTTAAGTTGGACCATTACCAACGTCTCCTGAAAATTTCAGCAAAATCTGTTCATTGGTGTTTGCTAGCAAACAAACAAACAAACAAACATATGCTGGCAAAAAGTTAACCTTCCTGACAGAGGTCATAAAAACCTAAACAAAGAGACAATTGTTATGAACCTGTCCATCTTTAATATTTGCTGCTCAACTGGTTAGCGCTATTGCATTACTGCAAGGCTTAACTAGGGGCAATAACATAAAACACAGCTGTTCAAGATGCTGATTATTATTAACACATCAAGTGTTACACTGACAATGTGAATATGACACAAGGTTTGAACCTTTTACAATATTTTTGTTCTTTTTGATACTTCAGGTCATTAAGATGAGGGCAGCCATTTTGTTCGAAGAGAACAGTTTTCATATTGATTTAAAATAACAGTTTTAAGAAGCTTCAAAATATTGAAACGTTCAACAGCCGACAGGAGGAGATATCCTGACTCCTTATTTCTAATATTAACCCAGTTCCAAATCCATTACCCATTAATTTAACTGCACTTGTTACCATGTATGCTAGAGATGCTTGATTATGGCAAACATCATTATCACAATTGTACTGACTGATAATAGGGTCAAACTAATTAGCTAAGAATCAAGTTAAGAATTGATAATAACTAGCTTAAGGAATCAGTGTCATTTTTCTTATCGATCCCCTTATCCACTATGTTTGGATGTCCTGCAAATCAAAGACATCGCAATCTCATTTTAGGCAGTCCACAAAACAATAAGAAAACAGGTCAAAAGTGTGGTCACTGCAGAAACAGAAGAGGTCAAAGCTGTGCCATGTTTTCACATAAAGTGACATAAACTGCACAGTGTTAAATGTTTGTGGTAATGTATTTTAAGCAAGGGTGCAGAAGCATTCATCTATGCAGCATGGCAGTTGATATAAGGAGTGTCATGTGTTTGACATTGTTGTCACTGAATACCACAACAGACCAAAGTGAAACAATATGGAAGACAATAATAGATTGGATCCAAACGCAGAGTCAATAAAAGCTTTATTATCACTTATATCGTATAATTTCAGTCCCTAATTACCAAATTATTTTCTGAGCACAATGAAAGAGCAGGGAACTAAAATCAGTAAGTAAAAACAGACTGTTAAAACTGGCAATAGGTAGACAAGCAAAACAAAACTAACATGTCATGCTGAGCTGGATTTAGAATAAATGTCCCTGTTGGTGCCAGTTGAAGACAGTACACTCATTCATCTGGACTCAGCTGCTAGCTAAAAGGCAACAGAAGTGTTCTTTGTACAATAAATGTCATAGGGAGATTATGAGAAAGATTTTAAAGCAATAAAATATAAATATTGCATATGTGGCTATTTTTAGTCGAGTAAATGTTATTTATGCAGCTCATAATCACTAAGTTGCCCCAGAGATTTAAGCTTTGTACAGCAGCACTTGGCATATTTTCAAATGCGACTAGCAATAATTTAAATGTTTAATGAAGCTGATGGAGCATTTACAAGTTATCAAAGTATATTTTACAGAAACGCATATTCCTGTTTTAAAAATGCTATAAAGGGACTTTCTCAGAAATAATTGAAGCAAATTATAGCCCAGTTTCCTTTTAAATATTGCTGTTTTTATTCTGTCCTGACACATTTTGTAAAGCTTTTCCTCATAACTATGCTTTTTTTTATATTATAAACTAACTTGCAGGCCATATTTGGCCAATGAGCCACCAGTTGCCCACCAGTTGCCCACCTCTGCTCTAAAGCATCAGTGCTGACTTTAACCTAGATGTTGATTAATATCAGTGCTAGTTGTTACAGAGGCTCTGGTGTGCATCTCAATAAACAAATAAAGGGTTTTGTGTATTTGTATCAACAGTAAGATGTCACATATGAATGAAACAGCAGTGCATGAGGCATTGTGAGGTGGATTCATTCCAAGAAAATAAACAATTTAGTTTTGTGGATAAAATTCACACAAGGAGACAAGCTCATGAAAGGGAAAAGCCTTCTTGGTTTGTGCTTTGGGCTACTTGCAAAGCATCCTGGAATGGTACATGCCAACCAGAAAGTCTACCTTTGACAATTTTTCTCCCTCATGCAAAATTTATGAACAACACAGAAACATTGGTTGACGGTTTTGTGCACCTCATGGAGCATTGATTTCATTGAAAGGAGTCCTTCAGTTAATAACAAGAAGTAAGCAGTGCAGGCTGTTGGAGGCGGCAGTTAACCTGACTGGGCAACAGACTAGGGATGGGTACCTTTCACATTTGAACCGATACCATGCCGATACCTGGTATCTGGGAATCGGTATCAGTACTCAACGGTACCAATTTTCTGTACTTTTGCATGTGTTTATGGGGCAAGAAATATTAATTTGTTTAATATTAAGATCTCAATTTTTTTCAATATAAATTTATTTCTCAGTATATAAAATTTGACATATATTAAAACAACTTTCAACTGTTTGTATTGTAACATTGTAGTTGTTCCAAAAATTTCTTCAACATGAAAACCAGTAACTAAAATGAACCACAACTTAATAAATTAACTGCAGTCCTCACTTTAACTTTAGGGCAGTATAACAATGGGTCCGACAGAGCTGTAAATAAAAAAAGCATTTACATGAACATTATAAAGTACGAGGAACCAACCTGATAATGATGACTGATGCACATTAAAATGCCAAGCTAATACCATCTTAAACACAAGGCTTGTTTACCTGGACCAGGTATCCTGCTTGTCGCATTTGCTGCCATCACCAAATGTTAAAGCCATTTCTTTTCCTGTGTTTCTGGCTGCAGACGACTAGTTGCCATTGGACACAGGCGTGCTAACAGTGCCGAATGAATTCTTTGTGGCCGTAGATCTGAGGCTATCAAAAACTGTGCACTCTTCAGCTTTAAGGAAAATTTTGTGCGTCACCAGGTGCTTCCTCAGATTTGAAGTATTTCCACAGCTGGCCTTACACTTTGAGTCAAAAATATTGCAGCGAGCATAATCTGTATCACTTTTAATAAAGTAGAGCCATACTTTCGAGTAATTTCTCTCAGCCATGCTTGCTTTGTTGACTGAGCCTGCAGCTGCTAATGTCATTACGCTATTGCTGTGCTGTGTTCAAGTCCGGTATGGAAATTCACCCACTCTACCCAATAGAATGCCTGCTTCTTCCACTCCCTCACAGTCACAAGGATGCGTTTAGGTACCTAAACATGGCGCCGTTTGATTTTATGTGAATCGGTACTCGGTAGTACCTACAAAATTCGGTCGGTACCTCTTAAAGTACCGAATTCGGTACCCATCCCTACAACAGACCAAAGTAGGCCTGTTTTGCTGGAAGATAATTTTTCAACAAATTATTGCTGATAAATGATATTATTGTCAACATTATTTTGGGGCCATTTTTTATGGCATAACAATGTGAGTATGCCATATTAAAAGCAATAAACATTCATTTCTCAAGCATTTTTAAAATTGTAATTGGAATGCCAAGAGCTTTTAAATGAAATAAATTAAACAAACAACAGTATAAATTAGATTAAGTTTACAGGTCAGGAATTGATGTTTGTGCTGAGCGTTCTCCGAGGCGATTGCTACTATTTTTCAATCATTTGTAACATTTCCTGAAATGCTGGCTTTTCAACAATATTGAAGGGTTACATTTCTTTTGCACTTTAGCTAATGACACTGTCTATGAGCGCTCACCATTTCGCGCTTTTTAATTTTTATTACTTTGCCATTCAAACACCTCTGTAAGTGTTGACTGTCTGGACGAAGGCTCCACTGCGTCTCAAGCAGTTTTTGCTCCCAGTTGGGAAAACTGGGCAGGATGGTTGTGTTTGAGGTGCGCATGCAAAAGTTAGTTGTATTTCCCTTCTTCTAGCCATTACTTTCAAACAAAGGAGACATATTGGCTTGTCGGTGTTACGGGCTCACACCTTGTTCATTCTGTTTAAAACCAAATATTCCCAAATATTCACCAGCTTTTGTACCTTCACTCATTGCGTTTGCTTCCTTGTTACTTATGACGCTCACTTGAAGCACTCAAACGTTGAATGACTGACAGGAGGGTTCAGTCTGTTCATTCTGCTTTCGTACCAAAGCGCCCAGGTGTTGAGACAGATGCACAGAGTGAACCCTGTTGTCATCGAGTCAGTTTTGTCGAGAGAGAGAGGAGAAAAACAAACATGCATGCACATGTCAATGTATCGAGGCAGGAAAGTTATCAAGTTTGTTTGTACTATCTTGTGGTTGATTGATTTATTGATTATTATGACAGGCCTAGCCCGAAGTATTTGGGAAAAACATTTCAGAAATCATATTCGTAAAAAGAAAACAAAAAAAGAAAGAAATCATATTCGTAAGGTGATTGGATCATCATTCTGTCAATCACATACATTACAGGCAAATAAAGTAGCATGCTAATGCTGCTGCTGAGTACATAACTTGAGCCATATCCTAAATCAAACTCCTGCTGACACCTGATGGGAGAGGTTGAAAATATAGCTTTGATTGTGTAGTGCATTCAGTATTTTTTCTTAATTCTTCATTTTATGAAGAATTGTCAAGATTAGAGAGCTACTCAGGCAGGTAGCATCTTTGCTAATCTCCTCACAAGCAGCCATTGTTTGCAGGCTTTCTTTCTTTTTTTTCCCCAAAGAACATTGTTGTGTGAGTGGCTGTGCAGACTGAACTCTATCATTCCAGCTTGAAGATTTAGAAAATGGACTTGCCTGATTGCCTCCTTACTTCGTGCTTAACTCCTTTGATTCTTTTTTTTTCTTACAGACCAATGAAGTGACCAACAGCAAACAATGTCATCCTTTCAGGTGGTGGACTCTTCTCCGGGCAGCAGCGTCAGCGTCATGGAAACATCCAACTTTGCCCATGTCATCTTCCAGAATGTGGGGAAGAGTTTCCTACCACAGGCACCCCTGGAGTGTCGCTACACTCTGACCCCTTACATCACCCCCCACCCGAAAGACTGGGTGGGCATCTTCAAGGTATATCTCCATATGCTTTTGATACTTGATTTATCTGAATCTTTCACATTACAAAGAGAAATTCAAAGCTCTGAACAATTACCAGCCCATTTCTTGAGTGTTTGGGACATGGATTATGTGTTATGGTTTCATAAATTGGACATAGATTTTCACGTGGTACATTAACACATACATCATCCCTGCACACTAATGCTCCGGCTCTTCACTACATGCCTAAAACTTCACCACAAGCTTTGGTGTGGTTGCCCTGCGAGCAGAAAGAGGAAGAGTGTACACGGTGGGCCGGTCGCAGTCAGTCTCGCTGGGGGGCAAACATTTGGTGCTCTTAATGAACCACTCTGATTCTTATTAGGACTTTTTTTTCACCCTTACTTCACTTGGTTGTCCCCCCCTGTCCTTCCGTCAGTCTTTTTCTTTGCTTCCTGCGAACCAGACTTCCACTCCGCTCTTTTATCCAGGCCATCAAATCTCACACGTAATTAACAGGAAATGTGTACTAGGAAACTTAATGTCTCGTAAAGTTAAAAAGACAAACGTTTTATTGTCGCTTTAGAAACTGACTTCAAATCCACCAGCTCAATTAAAAAGGAATAAAGATGCTGGGTTTATATGGAAAAAGTCAATTGGAAAATTTAATTGTTAATCCCACTAATGAAACATGTCTGATGCTCCGTACCTCATTTCAGGGAACAAGCAGACGGCGCTTCTTTAATCATTTTGACGCACAGCTCCTCCTCTGTGGTATTTATCTATTAGCTTTGAACGATTCTGTGGTGTTCATGTAGATGCATGAAGGCCTGTATATACTGAACTTTTAAGATATGTCATATTAATATAATTTCAAACTAAATATGGGTAAGGCCACACCTTATCTATTGTACAGTTTTATCGAAATTGATTTCTTCAGTGTTTGTCTTCAAATTTCAGACATTAGAGACTATACATTATCATTTACGGTTGAATTAAATTTTGTTTTATCCTGTAATACGTCTGTTTCTGAATCAAATGTACTGTCATTATAAGAACAGATCAACGTCTTTTACAAAAACTAAGCAGATATCAGTTAAAATGAGCTTAGAATATGAAATGAATATGAATAGAAGTATGTGCATGTCATATATCTGCAAAAATTACATTTATTGTACCCTCACATTATTTGTGTTGATGCTGATAAAAATAGTTAACAGGCTTAATGCTCCTGAAGATATGTTTACTGTATGAACCATAGTCACTATTATGGTCACTGGATACTAGATAATCTGCTTCAGAAATAATCATTCTGCTTTGTTTAATTAAAGCAGCATTGATATTTTAAGTAAAATAATTTGTCTTACATGTTTAATATCACTGCAACAGGAATATACATTAAAAAACAATATTAGTTAATTTATTTTTTATTAACATAAAAAATTGCAGACAAACTTTTTGAAAATGCACAAGTTCATTGGTGACTTTTGGTAAAGTGGGTGGAACATGGGAGTAATTTAAAGAAACTCCTTTTTTTCCTGCCACAACTTTGCAAAGTGTTGTCAATATACATGTGTAATGTAGATAGAGTTTTTCTTCTTCTGATTTAGTCAAAGCTGGAGATGATGAAGTTTCTGTACTAAAGGTACCAATGATAACTGTAACTAGAAAAGCACTCTGAGAGCAAAGACCTCTGCCAGCGCCACAGTCCTCACCCATATTGTGATTTTCACCATCAATATTAGTCCTACCTTTATTTAATCGAAATATTTAGATTCCTTGACCATGAAAACATACCATTAGCAATTGGATTCTTAATGATATCTATTTTAATTCAATAGTTATTCATGAAAATCACATATTTTGTCATGGCGGCCAGACGCTGATCCGGATCAACACCAAAGTCAAATCAGTTCTTCCTTTTCCCATGCTGAACATCTCCTGAAAATTTCATCAAAATCCATCCATGACTTTTTGAGTTATTTTGTTCACGGACGGACGGACGGACAGACAGACAGACAGACAGACAGACAGACTCCCCCGAAAACATAACCTCCTTGGCGGAGGTAATAATGGTGATTCTCTGCCCCCATCTCAAGTTAACCTCCACCTCAACTAGCAGCCTGTATGATAGCTGTTCTAGGATAAGAGACTGCCATGTGGAACACACAAGTGTGAAGGAAACAAAAAGCCTCCTCACTGACACAAGGACAGTCTGGGTCCAGTTTACAAACGTTATGTAAGGTGACTTAAAGTCGCTCAAGATACACAGATTGGGGCTGAGAGGGTAAAAGTGAAGGGTTGAAACACATAATGCTTATTAAAATGAATCTTAACTTCAATACATGCTGTATTTCCTCTACAACTCGCTTCTCCTGCTGCAACATTGAGCTGCCCCTGATTATTTCTATAAATATGTCAATTTAGTTTTAGTATTTTGACCTTTGAATCTTTGTTTTGGCTGTATTCCACAGTTTCACTTTGTATTTTTTCAACATCAACCTTCCCTTTAATCATGTCTACTGTTTCTCTAAGTGTATCATAGGGTCAGTCCTGTGTAGATTGTGCATGTGGTTACAGCAGTTTTAATTATTATTGAACATAAAATCATGCAGGCACACAATGCTAATGAATTCTGTGTTTGCTTTTGGGATCGTCTGAGTGTTTGGTTACTCTAATGTAAAATCAACAGAAGGGTGGAGTGTAAAAAAATGATTGATTAGATTTGACATCTTCACTGAGCACCAATTATCATCATTGATGAGTCTTTTTGCTTCCCAGAGGCGAAACCTTGGAGCAGAGATGACTCAGGGAGAGAGCATTTCTCCCCCTCTTCCTCGCACATATGAGGGCGTTACCTGTGTCAGAGAGAGAGAGAGAGAGAGAGAGAGAGAGAGAGAGAGAGAGAGAGAGTGAGTGTCAATCAGGATGACTCAGAATTCTCACATAAGCTGTTCATATGAGTTAGGCACAGACACCCCCTAGTGGCTGAAAGTGCTCACTGTACTATGACGAGAGTGCTGGTGTAACAAAACCTGCTCCTGTATGATGGAGCACCGTGTTGTGTATACACAGTAAACATCAACAGTGTACACTCTCATCAAGCTTGGCACGTCTGGTTTCACACTCCACATTCATGATTAATTTTTCCTTCTCTTAAAAATTGAACATATTTGTTTTCCTTTATTTGTCAGGTGAAAGCATGATATATTTTGTTTGAGTTGGACGTTTGACACACGCAAGCACACACATACACAACTCCCCGAAAAGCCCTGTGGAGGTTTTCAGTTGTGGCATGTTTGTTGGGTCGGCTGGGAGAAACCCGTTGTGTAAGTGTATAATTAACATGTCATCACACTGTTCCCTCACACCTTGGCTAAATGATTGATAGCTGCTTCGCCTGTGATTATTTTATAACATCACTCCCGTGTTGGAATGCCACACCATACCTAACCAAATGTCAGTCACCTTCACTCTGCAATTAGCAAAATTATTTATGTCTGTTCCCTCTTAAGCAAACACACGTGAGCACACAAGCAAACCTGGCAGGAGTCCACGCCAGCCGAGCTTCACACTGAGATGCTGCTGGACCTGTAAAGAATGTTCTTGGCCTGCGCCTTCAGTCAGACAATTAACATTTGTTCAGAATAGCATTATACCCTGTGTAATAGCTTGATGAGGCAAACACTGCAATTTAATGTCATGCAACAACATTATCAGAGCTGAAATGTTGACAATTGTTTGAGTAGCCTAGTTGATTTATTACTGTTTGTTGGAGCCTCACAATGCTCTGTTGTGCATTGGACGTACTCTTCTTTATTTCCTTTCGTTAGTTTAATTGATACTTTGAATGTCATTTATTTTCAAATTTAACCGAAGTATTGTTTCTATGTAAACATGCTAGACATTTATGGGCTTGTTACAATTTAATCTTTAAAGGTCATGGCTCCGTGAAACTCAAAAGCAAGCCACCCCTCCCAGTGTGCCTCGTATCCTGTAATTTTCTTTACAGCAAAGTCTACCACGTGTTTTAACTGTAATATTATTAACCTTATTGTGAAGAGGCTTTCCAAAGGAGACTTTCTCCCAGGGACAAGCGACATGGACATACGATCACGTCAAGGTTGTTTTAGCTAATTGGTGATAGATTATGTAAAAAGTAAACAAACACTCCCAAGCCCTTTCCAAATTATATGAAAATGTTTTAAACATTTTTGGTTTAATTGGGCCTTAACTTTGTTTGAAAAAAGTGCAGAAAGCCAAAGATATTAAGTCGTATTTTCTGACTAAAGTGATGCTGCCAAGGTATCTCTTTGAGTTTTTCTGTCATTTTGACCCAATATTTGGTGTCTTAGACTTCCATCTTTTTCTGACAGATATCAATGTAAATTTTTCTACTCATTTATATGTTAACATCACAGCTATGTCCAAGAAGCAACACGCCTCTCTGCTTGGCATGCAATGAGAGAGGAGACAGTGGCTACATAGGAGAAAAAAACAGGAACAGGTTCGCTGTCTTTGCTGGGTTTCTGAAGAAAATTTCCTCAGGAGGAAGGAAGTTTAGCAAAAGGTCACCAAAAATTGATTAATGGACATTTTTAATTGTTCGTAATCATTTGTTTGAGATACCTCTGGATGTCCATGCTTCTGCTTTTATCAAACATGAATGCAAACAAAAAGTGGTCATTTCTACTTCTGTCAAGAGGAAGAATCTTTACATTTCTCATACTACCTCAACGTTTATGTCAGGTTTACAGATTTAAAGTGAGGAAAGGGTTGGGCACAGAGATGGAGAGCAAAGAAACAAAAAACTTCAATCTATCAACTAAGGCAGTCACACTGTCTCCTAGTTTATTGAGGAACTATTGAACAGCACTGCTGTCTGTTGTTGCACTATGTTACATTCAGTATGCCTAAATGCCCATGTATCACTGTCCTTTAGTTTAAGTTTTTCCCTGTTAAACTTTAAACCGTCCATATTTAAATAGTCCAAACAAAGGAAATATATAAATATGCTCATTTGGGCCACATAAAATCTTTTTAATTTTTTTTATTTAATAATGCTCTATTCAGACCCAAACAGATTTCACCTTCAGGCTGTTAAACAGTATTTTATTCTTTCCCTTTTTATCTTGTGACAGTGTCAGCCTCCAGCGTAAAGAAGTTTCCTCTATTTTTACAACATTTTACGCTTCCACATCATAAGTTCTGGTCTGAACCATGAAAACATTTAAAATGAAAAATGAAAATTTAAGGGTGTGTTATTTGAGTGATGATTGTTTCCATTATTTACTGCATTTATCTGCACACAGTTGTTCGTATACTGTGACTGGATAGTCAAACACATTCTATGAATGTGGCAGCTGTTGTAGGATGATTTCTTCACAAGTATCTGTGAAAGTTTCTGCACCAAATAGAGAAGTAAGGAGCATTGAGCTGAGCCAACCACCTAACAAATCTGATTTTGACTGCTTGTATACAATCTCGTTTTTTTGTTATCACCCAGAGCTTTTGACCATTGGTGAGGGTTGGGTCAAAGATAGAAAGGGCTGATACAAGACCAGTAAGACTGCAGATGCTACCTTCTAACTGTAAGACAGGCACACTACCTGCTGCACCACTGTGCTCCCCGAAGGCGAAAATATGTGAGATATAAAATCTTAAAGTATAAGTATTGAGTGATTTTTCAGTGTATTTGAAATCTGTTTGATATAAATGTCTGCAAAAACCAGAGGTTATTTTTTCCAGTTGTCGTGACACACTAAAGTTTTTGTATTTTACTTTTGTTTTTTTAGTTTCATGAAGTAGGAACTGGAATCATGTTGGATATAAATAATATAATGGATAAATAAACAAATACATGAGGTGATGAATAAATAAATTATTGTATGCATTTCTCAGTTTTGGAGCTATACATGTAAAGGTTAATTGAGTTTTAGATAGATTTACTGATCACAGTCTATTATGTGAACTTGTTATTTCATCACTTTACTTACCCATGGACAAATCAAGTCAGTATAAAAACTTATAATTCCAAGAAAAACAAGATTATTTGTGCAATTTGTAAGTAAACAATATTGTCTTTCCATATAGAGCATTTTAAATATACATCCATATATCTTAAAGATGCTATGAGGAGTTTCTAAGTAATTTCAAAAAAGTCTCACTTTTAGATATATGCCTGATCGAAATACACACTTTAAGATGAGTTTTATAGCATCAAAATAGGTTATCCATAAATGCTATTCCTTAGATTCGCGGTCGAGTTGGACTGGACTGGCCTGGATACTCAACTTCGGGAACAAGACAATAAAAACTAGAGCAAATTTATATTATATTATTATGACACATCTTAGAGCACCGGGCTGTAAGTTGCGATATATAGCCGGCTACAAAACTACGATAAGTTTTCCAAAAATTGCTTGTTGTCACACATCAAAAACTACCACTACGTAACTAGAAAGAGATACATTACCTCATCGCTTTGCATCCTGTAAGTTGTTGAAAAAACGAAGTTGTAAAGCAATGCAGAGTTCTGAGGAAGGTCCGAGCTGCATTTATTAGCATCACAACAAACGCACGCTTTGGCTTGAGTCACGTCTTTGGGTGCATTTCAGTTGTAGTCAGAAGTAGGAATTTCAGAGTTCCGAGTAGGAAACTGCAACTGGAACGTTCCCAGAAGTCAGAATTTCCTACTGGGAACTCAGTGAAACCTCGCCACCCCCGAGTTGACAATCAAAGATGGATGCCCCCAGTGTGAACAGTTATTAATAATCAATTTATTTGCACTTCTGACTGGGGTGTGTCGCTCTAGATCAGCTGTATACATCGTATTGTTAGACTTATATTTACAAAAATGCTGCCATAGTGATAATCACATTCTTCATGTGATATTTGTGAACAACAACACAGGGCGTGCTAACAAAAGCTAACAATAGCCTGTTTTTTCTGACTTCAACTGGAACGCCGATAAGTCGAAGATGATGTCACTCCCAGTTCCGAGGTTAGTGGAACGCAGCATTACGACAGTCGCTGTACGTGCTCATGGGTAGCAGAGTCTTTATGCCGCTGGAAAGAGATTCTCCTCGTAGCACCTTTAAAGCAACAAGATTTTATTTTCCACATCGAAATTGTGATTTTGCAGTAAGTTTACAACAGAACAATAACTTTAGCTGGGAGAATGGCAACTACCCCATTTAATTTCCAGCTTTAGACAGTCACTCTTGATTTCCTAGCTTAATCTGTCAACAGTTTTGTTTTCAGCGGTTGTATCAAATATGACTCTGAATGGCGAACTGACTCCATCTTAGCTCAATACTGGTGTGAGAGCTTGAACAGTAAAGCTTACTTACTTCCACTACCAGAGTTATAAGGTATTGAAAGCGGCCATCTGGGGCCAATTTTTAAGGATTAAAAGTCATTCCACTTTCCAACTACAGCATTACTGCTTAATGGGGAGCAGTTGCATACTGTGTAGACTGAAGGATGCTCACAATATTCAATGGAGTAATAGTTGTTTCCTGACTGATTTCTTTGATGGAGACCCCTTTGCCTAGAGTTTATCAATAAAACATAAACTCAGTATGTTCCCCAGCCCTATTTCCTCCCTCTCACCTCTTTCCTTCATTCTAAAAATGTAAGACAGTCTCACAGTACCACAGGTGGTTTAGTTCCCCCAGCTGAAGCACAGTTATGTAATGTCACAAACATGCATCACACATGTGTGTTGAAATGAGGTGTGTGTATGTGCCTGAGCAGCCCGGCCCTGGCAGGGAGAGAGTGTGTGGTTGTGCTCGGCAGATTTACGACGCAGGGCCGGAGTTATGATGTTCACAACTCCCTTTCATCAGCTGTCACCTAACAACACATGAAATCCATCGACTGACATCTCCCTTGCCATTTTGTGTAAAATTTTCACCTTTTCCTCCCTTGGTTTTTCACTTTTTTTTTTTTCGTCTTCTCTTCTCATTTCTGCTCAGGCCATTCTCACGAGTCTGTGCATGTGTGTGCACGCACGCACGCATGCAAAGCCGCACACACCCGGGCTGTCCCACCCCATTCTCACACCTTCACTGCCCCTCTTTAGTGTGAGCCCAAAAGGGGCAGGAACTGAGAGGAAGGAGAGAGGAGGAAGAGGTGTTTGAAGGGAAAGAGGGGGCATGTTTTAAATGTTTCCATTCCGTGAAAGTTTATTTAATCCTTCTGCTCTCTTTAGTGTGTGTTGTTTTGAATAAGTTAATAAAGTAGAAAAACAGAAGATTGTGTATATTCAGATGAATTGTTTGCACTGTGTACATTTGTGTTTTTATAACATATATACAAATATATACAAAGACATTTTACTGTCCTGCCAGGCACTGTTCTTTGCTATGGATTATTATGATTTACCTGTGGTTTACATTTATAGGTGGGTTGGAGCACAGCCAGAGATTACTACACCTTCCTTTGGTCTCCTATGCCTGAAAACTATGAACCAGGAAGCACTGTGCACAGGACTGTGGTGTTTCAAGGTACACACTCACTCACACACTCTCTATGTAAACCACTGTACAGACCCAGGGTATCCCAAAGTAACTCCTCCATTTTACGGCGCATATAAAAACCAGCACTTTTATTTAATAAGGAAACACAACCACAAATGGTGGCCTGGGACCTGAGCACCTCTCAAACCACACACACACACACACACACAGTTTCACACAGGTTAAGGGCCTGCGAACTGGTTTTACTGGGCCAGGAACGGTCAGATATTACACAGTGAAAATATGAGAGCATGCTGTGGTGTGTCAGTAGTCAGTAAAACCGGTTGGCTGCCGGATGTTCTGCACTTACTCCTCCGTCCCAAAGAACCAGGCCTTGCGTGTGAATGATGTGTGCGGCCTCACAGGGCAGCTCGTGGCTTTGAGGAGTATGAGCATAAAGGATGTGCGGTTGAAGGGAATACAGAGTTGTTTTTATAAACGAAATTACTGAAAGAGGTCATTTGTAAGCCGTGTTTTCCTTGTTCAAATCATGGAAGTTAAAACTGAGAGCTTCAGGGGGTTTTAGCTTGTTATGAACAACATCAGACTTATTCCTCGTGTTAAGCACAGGAAAAAGGCAAGTGAAGGAAATGAATGCAAAAATATGCACCGCAGACACAAGTACGCACACACCTAATGTACATTTATTTTGAAATGAGAGTACATGCACTCAAGTTGAACACCTCTGAGTATCTGTCTTAAGTCATTGCTGGTGTCTTGCGCCCTCTTGTTTTCTTTTTCATGGCTGTGTTGACAGATTTCCACATGCTTTCTTGCATGATTGTGAGAAAAACAGCTCCAGGGCCTTTCTATAATTTTAGTCAGCCACCCACGTGCCATTGATACTGAAAGCGTTTACATACACATGAGATAAGTGGCTTAAAAAAACATATAAGTATTACTACTCTTTTTGGCCTGGAACCATAATTATCACTATTTGATATTGAGATTTCAATTGTTTATCACATTTGCTCTTGTAGTTTACAACATCTGCTTATGGAGGTATTAATATGTAATACTTCCAGGAAAATCAAGCAATTAATGAAAGCAATGTTCTAGTTATAAATGTCTGAAAGAAGAATAGATAATACTAATACATGGTATTTGTAACACACTTAACATTTTAAAGAAAATAAAAAGCTACAAGGTGTAAAACAGATAAAACATGTAACAAATGCACAGTGCTACAAAGAACAAGAAGGTGAGGGTGAGTCAGCACTAGTTCAGCCAATATATTTTTGGAAAGGTAAATTTTTAGTCCCTGTTTTAAATCATCCAGTCTGTGATGTCCTCAAAACATCTGGGAGGTTTTTCCACAGTCTGGAGGAGGCCAAAGAAAAGGCTCGATCCCACCAATGGCGCGGAGCTTGGTCTTTGGGTCTTGGAATTATTATACTTAACAGTGATCCAAATCCAGCAATCATTATTGAATGCAGCAACGTAAGATTTTAAATGTTAATTGCAATAATGTTGGAGGCTAACATTATAAATCTTAAGTTATTTCTTATTTTTAGATGGAGCATTAGCAGCTGGCAACATTTTCAGAACTTTTTTCAGAGATTGCACTTACGAATTTAAGTAAGAAGTTGATTTACTTCAAATTGCGCCATGTAAGCTTTTAGTAGGACTGAATTAGCTAAAAGCCAGGTTCCTCAAAGTGTAGATAATGCAATAAAAATCAAATTACTTTGTCAGCCATTGAAGGCATGCCTGGTGAAAAATTAAACTGAAGAAGTGTCTCTATCTCAAAGCAAACAGGGGACAGGTTATAGTTAGGTATGGAAGGTGGGTTATTCAGCCCTTAATTCAAGCATATTTTGATCATAAATGATAAAGACACATCCAAAATGTAAGGAAAGGTAATGAGTGATCCACAGAGTCTGCCGCAGACTTTGACCTGAGAGCAGAGCGAACATCATAAATGCTAACTGTAGTAGAGGTTGTATTGTTGTCTGTGTTAGGTTATCAACATAAACTGGAGAGAGCATGCATCACAGTTTTACCAGGAGCAGAGCAAAGACAGAATTCCTTGCATGAAATTTGACAGTTAAGGTCGTAACCAGAGTTTTTGTCCAATTTTATCTGCTAACTGTTTTACTGCAAGGATAATGACAAATAATCAAATCTATCAACAATGCCAACATTGTTGTGTCTACAAAATCTTCATAAAAGTTAACAGCTGTGCTTGCAAAATAATGGAGTCAGATACAGGAAATATCCAAACAGACCCAAAACACATTTTAAGGATGTAACAAAATAGGTTTTCAGTTTTTCAGTGAACAAAAGATTAAGAGCAGTGAGTGTGCATAAGTGAATCAATTGTATATTGTATTTTAATCCATTGGGTCTTTATTGTCTGCAATGTAGTTAAGCTGGAGGGTTTTTGTTATGAAGATTGACACTTAGCTATATAGTGCTGCTTGAAATTCAGTAGATTAGAGTACACAGAGCTGTAAGTTGTTTATGTTTTCGCAGCTCAACGTACAACCCGCTAGCTGCTTGGTGACTTGGTCATTTTAACAAGGGTTCAGTGGACACTAAATTGTAAGGGCTGGCGTCACATCTAATTAAAGTAGAGACAGGGTGTGGTTGAAATGTACATACATCTGTCATTGATTGCATTGTTCCCAGGAAAATGAGAGTAGAACCAGTCGATGATTCTGTTGTGTCTCAAAGAGAGGTGCTTTGGAATTTTAATTGATCTGGGATTTATTTTCTCCTCAGTGATGGACGAATTGAGGTTTGTGATGTTGCCAGCCTCAACGGCCTTAACATCACACATCTCAAGAAAACTCTGGCAGATGAGACTATTATTCTAGTTATTTCTTCTAGCTATTGAGGCCAGTAACTGCTGCAATATGAGGGATGTTAAGTGGCGGATTTACTTGAATGCTGAGATTGTTGTTCTCAGCAAGAACCGAGCACTAACCCTAACCCTGTTCTCCACAGGCAATGCCAAAATAACCAAACCAAAAAGTTCCTCACATGAGCCTCATAAATGTTTGGACAAGAACTTCTTCACACACAACCTGATTTTAACATCTAGTACTTACTCAGAAACTTGTGAATACAAGGTCACTCTCATAAATGTACTCTTCAGAACTCATCTCTTAATCCGTTTTCAGGTTATTATGTGCCGAAATCTGATGGAGAGTTCTACCAGTTCTGTTATGTCACTCATGCTGGTGACATCAGAGGAGCCAGCACGCCATTCCAGTTCAGGTGTGCCACTCCTACCGAGGAGCTGCTGACTGTTACAGAGGATGACAGCAACTCAGACATACTGGTTGTCACCACCAAAAGTGGCCTGCTAGAGGTATGGCACACAATGAAAATATTTCCTCTTTGTTTTCCATCCTCTGGGTCCAACTGAAAAATGTCTTGATGCAGCAGAGGATTGTTCAGCAACTCACCATGATCCTCTATAATCATAGTAGAACAAAAGATATTTTAGCAGTATCTTAAGGTATTGTGTTTCTGGTAAGCTGTTAAAGCTTTTTTTTTAAATGGCACAAACTCTGTCATTGGACGCAGAACAAACAGAAAGAGTAATGGCTTGATCACAAATATCTTCAAAAAACTGGGGTGCTATTCTCATCTTTTTGTACTTTTTATTCTACAACTTTTTTTTTTTTTTTACCATTTTCCTGGCAGCATGTGGAGGAGGCACAGCAGGAGCGCAGGGAGTTGCTGAAGGCCATGAGAGTCCTGCAGGATGAGAAGCAGCAGCTGCAGGAGGAGCAGAAACGACTAGCCAGGGAGAGGGAGCAGGAGAGGGAGACATGCTGCCTGCTGAGGACACACAACCAGGTCAGAGAGAGGGACGCAGTGCTGCATTATATACACAAAACACATTACAGTGATGCTAAACAAGTTGAGTGCTTTAAAGGCTGAGCGTTCCAACCTGAATCCATCTTTTGAACCCCTTACAAAAAGGACCACATGAAGAGTCCTGTGCTTTATCAAAGGCCCATTTTCATCTAAGATGTGTTCACACTGAATGCAACTCGACGACCAAGATTGCTTCACTATGTCACATCACCTGCACATTGCTCATTTGGTCGCCATCACGTTTCTCAGTTACATCACGCTGCTCAAGTTTCACCCAGCAATCATATCATATATAATAAAATAGGATTTATTAGCGAACATTTTTCCAACTGTATTCCTTTCACTCACCTTTCAACCACAAAACACTGATGACCCTGCAGCATTGTCTACAAATTCTCTGTCTAGGCACTAGCATGTGTTCCCCACAGGGACATACATTGTCACTCTGTGATCCAGAAAAAAACTGTCTTTCACGGGTGTCACTACGCACTCACACTACACTGATTGGCTGTCGCAGCATAGCCACATGCAATATCCCTGAAAGGTTTAAATTTTTCAACTTTGGCGACTGAGCTCCAAGACCTGGACACGTGTCCAAAGCAACCCCAGAGTTCCCATCTACAGCATCAGGGGCACTGCCATATGACCCTCAAGATGCAACTAAGTCGCCCAGATCGCGTCTGTCGCTGATGTTGACATTACGGAGAGTGGTCGAAGGCACATTCGCTGTGATCAACCTTTAGGATAACGTCAGAGTTGCAAGAACAGACAAGTGGTAGACTGCTCATGATCTGTTTAAGCAACAGTGTGTAACTTTCCAACTTTCAGATAGTGGTTTCATAGCTGATCTGTTGCTGTTGTTTCGTCTCCAAGCATCAGCCATTCTGTCAAGCAGTGTTGAGTCGTGCTAACTGGTTTCTTAGAGCTGAGGGCTGATGTGTAAACTTCAGATGTAAAGCCTAGCACAGATTTCACAAGAAAGTTGTGATTCTGTGTCTATGCTACACTGTACTGAAACCAGGCAACGTGGCACTCAGTGAAAATAGAATAGATGGTGCTCTCTCTTGTAGATCAGCTTTCAAACAACCATATTAAAGAGCACAGCTTACCTCTTAACTTGTGCTTTAGTGCCAATACAATGTTAGAGAGCAAACTAGGCATGCGCTAATGGTGCTTTCCATTCACCTCATATGTCAGAGCTGGGAACTACGTCACATCTCAGTTAAACCCATTCCAGCTAAGTGCTGATAAACATGGGTCCCCTGAAGATTGTCCAGTCCCCCTTACAGAAATTCTGACTGTAGCAGGAGTTTCGAGAGAGTTATCTAATTTGCAACTTGGATATTCCAACTGCAAGATAACTGGAATCCACCATACAAGGCTAGAGTATCTCTTGTAATAGTATGTTTGTTAGAAAATGTGGAGGAAAGCTGTTGAAGAGTCTTCCCTAGCTTAGCTAATTTGCCATTGCCAATCAGTGTTTCAAGTGCCTGTGCTATTTAGAATCCAGGGATGCTAGCCAAAATGCACTGCTTAATAGATAAATCCCTGTGTCTTGCTGGTTGGTTGAAAGCAGATTTCAATGAAAGGTCACCACTGGACGCATATGTTAATGCAAAATGTGTCTGCACTGAGATTGCTGAGATGGGATTGCTTTGTTGATCTGCTCCATTTTTATTGAACACATTTTCAGAAGCCCCCTATTTGGAGGCATTGGCATAAAGTCAACTCCAGTAGGTCAAAAAAGTCCTTAGATACACAATTGGGTGGATTTTATGAATGGAAAAGGTAAAATACGCAGAAAATTTAAATATATCAGCTAACAAGGAAATGTACTTGTCGAGAAATGAGACAAAAATGTTCCGAGACAAAGAGGCTTAAGGAGTCTCGGTGTGTTTGCACGTTTGTGTGTTTGCATGCATTGTGTGTATTGGGGGGGCTGAGTGTGTACATAAACACAAGTCCCTATTTGCACATGTGCGTGGAGCCGGTTCTTTGCCACTGATCACAGGTCTGAAACCTTCAAAGGCCCCAATTTATGAATAATCTCTGACCATGTTTGAGCGACACACAAGGAGCCACTGCACGTGTATGAAAGAGTGTGTATGCATGTGTGTGTGTGTGTGTGTGTGTGTGTGTATGTGTGAGTGCGCGCCAGTCTTTCTCTCCCCGGTTTAACGACCTGACTCAGTGGGCCAGAACGGAATTGGGACGCAGTTTTCTTGGGCATCTGGCGTCAGGGACGATGCCATCGCAACCGCAGAGTGAACAAACATGACGTCAAACACACAAACGCACACATACACAAGCACTCGTACACATACACAAACTACCCCCCCTTCTTTTTTTTTTTTTTTTTACTTTTACACTCACATTCAGGTTCCACACCACAGGGCCCCTCTAATATGCATTCACACATGCACAAGCGCAAACACACACACACAAACACACTCATTATGCCACCCGCTTGCAAACCCTTTTAGTGTGTGTGTGGAATGAGAGGAGGGTAGTCCACAAAACCGCCCGCCTGAAAAAAAGCCCTGCCCAGCCTCAGGGACAAACACCACGCAGTCACGCGATTCAGTGGCCACTGCTTTTTCACTGTCTATTTTCTCCTCATCCATCTGTCCATCCTGTTCTCTCTATCTCCTAATGTAGTCCGTTTTATTTCCCAACTTTAGTACATTTCAACCATAAAAATGAAGCAACAAGCTGTAAGAGAAGTCAGATCTGGATTGAATGGATTTTGAAATAAAGGAGGAAACATCACTTTATCCACACGTTACGCTAACCTCGCCCCACTTCATTCACGAAGATGACTCAGAATTCACATTTTAGTATTTCATAAGTTACTCATTTGATAGCTTGGCCTCAAACCAGCAGTCAACTCAGAGAAACTCAATGAAGGCAGTGAGGGAGGGAAAGCTGAAACTTGCCAAGAGTTTCTGAAGCTTGAATCCAGTCTCATATCGCCCCCTAGTGCAACTCCAGAGTATGGCCTTTGAGGAAAGAGCAGGCTGCTTTCAGTTAGTCCTCTGTTCTTTTTACGAAGGACGAAATCGCCATAAATTACGTGGCAATACACACACACACACGCGCACACACTCTGTTATTACCATGCTGCTTTTCATTCAACAGGCATGTCTATGTGTAGATATATGGTCTGTACAAGTAGGTGTATGTGTGTCTTTGAAGAGCTTTTACAGTAGGTGTGTTAGCTCAGGCCACACTGATGAAAATATCCCCAGTTTAACTTGAAAACATAAGTACATATTTTGCGGCTGCTAATTTTACGACTACACTTTTTATAAGGTCTTTATGCACTGCTAAAGTGCTTCTCAAACGCCAGCCGTAAAAATCATACAGTCATCTGCGCAGAGCCAAGCCCCAGAGGGAGACGGGGCCGGAGAATGCCTCGCTGCCTGCATGTGTGCTATCTGTCTGTGTCCATATGGCCTTGAAGTCGTTGCTGCGTCTTCCTGCAGCCGTGCGAGCCAGTGTGTGAGCACAGGAGTAGAAAAGGAGGGTGTGTGCAGAGGTATGTTGTTCTGTCACAAGCAATATTAGCTATGGATGATTTAATGTCCTTCACTGCTGATTAGCAGCAAGTTCAAACAAGGCATTTCCTCAGCCGCCCCAACACTGCAGGAGAAAACAGACCTCATATGATCTGTCCCACACTCGCAGGAATTTCTCGTCTCGCATACGACATGAGTTACAACCACATGTATTCACCACAAACTGCTACTGTTTGTTCTGTTTCAACAATTCAGAAACTTTGGAGCCTGAATGTGTGTTTTGTGACCATTAAAGTGCTCTCAAGAGGAATGATTTATAACTACTGTTTGGTGATTGATGGGGAGATAAGGCTGATCGCCTGAGGGGAAATACACAGTTACACCTGCACCTCAAACAGACTGGAGAGGTGAGAAACCGTAAAAAAAAAAAGACGCACTTTGAATAAGACAAAAAGAAAAACAGAATTTAAATACTTTCAATACTTCATGTTAAACAGAAGGTGACCATTCTACCAAGTTTGGCTCTTTTCACACTTAAATCCTGAGTTTTGAGAGACATCTGTGAAACACTAATGTGTCATGGTTAAAATCTCAAAACAATGTAGCTCGCTTGCTTCACTGGTTTGTCTTTATAAATGCCAATCAATGTCACTGCATCAGTTGTTGTCTTTAAACCAATACAGGATGTCTGCTGTGTCGTTAAAAGCATTAAAAATGATTAATTGTTTGAATAAAAAGTAAAGACCTACAATTTTCAATATCAATCAAGTTTTAAATTGCAATGCATGACTGTTCATGGCCTGTATTGCTTAAGGTTACTGGCTGCATGTTTTTCACGCTCTACCTATGGTTACTTTTCTGTCTTTATCGATATGATGCAGATAATGACAACAGTCAGAACACACAAGACAGATTTGTCTTCCTTTTTTTTCAGATTTTGAATTTTAATCTTGTTCATTGGTTGAATACCTGGTTCTTTTGGGGAGTTTTTTTTTTGTTTGGCTGTTTTTTTTGTCTGTATGCATAAGCCTTGCATTTGGTTTATATTGATATCACTAATTTAACACCTTTTACACAAGATACAGGCAAAAGTGCTTTACAAAAAAAAAAAGAAATCCCTCAAGTTGCTAAGTATTTCCAGCCATCCGAAACGGAAGTGCGCTATTGTCCTGCTCTGCAGATGGAGCGAGGGGCAGGCTGTTGAAATAGACTGATCTCAGTGCATGCTGGGTACAGACTGCTGCACAGATGGATTATGTGGAGATCTGTGGTTAGCCTCTTTTGTTGTTTTCGGCTTTAAGTCTGAATCATGCCTCAAAAACATGGAGTTACCTAAAATAAGGACATTTTAGCTGTGCTATCTCACAGTTGGGACAAATCATGTGTTTCTGCTGCATCCAGTGTGTAATTGAAGAAAAAAAACATTTAAGAGGGTCTTGTAACAATCTTAAAATTTCCGATTTTCAGTTTTTACCCTGGTATGTAAAACATCCTTTTAGTACTGTGAGTCATAGACAGATTTGCCTGGACATGTGTCAATTTCAATTTCAGGGCAGGGTTGTTGCCTTATTATACTGACAGGACCCACTGCTTTATGTAAGGAATGGTAGGTGAGTTGTCATGCCAAAAAGGGATGTTAGGGTTTTACAAAGAGCCCCAGGAGAGGCACAGCTCCTTTTAAAAGGTACATTTTAGTCAACTGCAGTGGAAATGCCAATATGCAGAGACATGTTATAATAAAATGCAGAATAGCAGCTGGAAACATTACTATTGTGACTACTGACAACCAGCTTTGTTGTAGAAAAATGTTACATTGCACCAGTACAATCACTGAAAAAAGATATATGATACTCTCAAAAAAGCACAATTAGGATCTTAACAATGGTGCCAGAATAAAGTCATAAATTGACTTGTGGTTTAAGGAGAATACAAATCCCTACACATTTCAAAAGAAAAAAGGGAAAACAACAAGTAAGGTCTGAAAAAAACTTTGCAATAAAGAAAATGCTATAAAAATTACTTGCAGGATTACAAAGTCTTTGGAGCAGGTTTTTCCAGCTGATCCTGGTTAGCAAGTTGATCTAAAGGGACACTGAAAAACAGTTTTTATATATCATTAGTTTTATTAAGCTTGGTTTTTGAGGACTGAACAGGGCAGAGGGCTGCTTTGCTTTTTAAAGGTGTGTCTAACAATGTGACCGCTGAATGCGTGAAGTACAAATATTGAAAACATTGTCCATTGAAACTTACCAAAATCCCCAATTTACAGCAGATCAGTCACACATCATCTAAAGATCAACAACTGTTGTCAGTGACAAGTGTTGCATCAGCCTTTTGGTTTGTCCAGCACTCTTTCTTTCTTTAGCTTCTCTGATTGGCGGGAGTGCCTGTAATTCTACGGCTGTCTCTCCTTCATGCAGGAGCTGCTGCGTTCATCACAGGGCCTTTCAGAGGAGCGGGAGGAGGTGAGAAGGAGACTGACGGAGGCCACAGACCGGGTCCGCCAACTGGAGGAGGACCTGCTAGGAGTCACCCAGAGAGGCCTGCAGAAGGAGACGGAGCTGGACTGGTGAGTTTAGCTAACACATGACACCTCAACTGAGGTGATGTATCACTCTATGAGAGTTCAAAAAACAATAGAGGAGGATTTGTCACCTGCCATGTGCTTCCTAAACAACTTTATCATCTTACTTGTCAACATGAAAGCCCAAATGGTGTGAACGGACTTATTATAGCCTCAGAATGACAGCTTTTTGGCTTCAAAAGAAATTTATCTACGCTAAAAGATAGCAGAGCCTTACATAAAAAATTATCTTCTTTTCATCAATTAACTTTTTAAAATATAACCATGACTGCCCCTGGCCAAAATGCCATGCTTCAATTCAGTTTGTCACACTGTTTTGGAAAGAACTTTCACACACGCACACACACTGACTCACACAGAGTGCTGTTTGAAATTGCCCCTAAAGTTTAAGCGTCAGATGCTTCAAAGTGGGATAAATGGTGAAGTGATAATGTGATACAATAGAATGCAGGAGGGATGCAACATTTCCCAAGTTATTGACCTGATTTTATACAGCATCCATTGTTCCCAACACATGAATTGCAGAGGTTTAGGTTTTGCATATGTCAGGCTTCCATGTCTTTTTAATATGTTTTTGCTTGATCACTGTTAAGTTTGATTCTGTGACCCAACATGCTAGGATAAGATAACCCCTGCCCTCAAGTAGCATCCATACGTGTGCCAGTTGGGCCAAGGTATCACACATCGCTCTTGTATGATGAGTGATAATGTGCATGTATTTAAGTTTAGCTAATGAGCTTGGCTCTTGGGTCTCATGGGTTTCATAAACAATGTTATTTATCAAACCAACGGTGCACAAATATGAATCAGTTCGATAGCTCATTGCCCCATCACATCAGAATTACTATTGTCAATAAAACAAAAGACTGTGCCTTTTAACCTTCAGCTTAGTATAAGAAGAAAAACCCTGCTTCTGTCTGTTCTAAAAGGATTGAAATCGTTCACACATGTGCAAAACCTGAAAATTAATAACTCTTACACCCCAAAATATGGCTGTCTTGTCTGGGCCTTGATAAATAATGTCATTTTATCACACATGGTGCAAAAAAATAGCTTGAAAAAAAAACAAAACAAAACATTGGCTTCTGCAGCAGATCAAATATTCTTATGTACTTAAACAGCCTTAAAGGGCACACTAAGCTTTTATTTAGTAGTTTATCCTGTTTGTCACAAATTTGATCTAATGGTGAAATGTGTTGAAATGATAAATGTCGTTTGTTCACACACCAGTGACTTTACTGTCACATCATGATGTGATCTGTCAGCTCAGAAAATGACAATTATAACAAAATAAGATGTCATCACAATGTGTTTAAATGTCACACTAAGAAAAAAATCTTTGATACTTATTTGGAAAATACATTTATTTTTCCAGAAATATACAATTAGATAGCATGTTATCCCAAATAACGCATTGCCCTGCCTCTAAAAATGACTGAGAATGTTTATTATTGAAATGCCCAGAGCTGAACCAAATTTTTGATTCAAAACTGAGATATGTTTGTACTGAGCTGTGGGCTAAGTGTATTTCTGCATCACCAATAATATTTGATAAGATCTATAGATGTGAACAAAGGTCAACACATAACAGAGAAAGGTCCAGCTTGTCAAGTGCACATGATAACTGATGGCTGACAAGAGCTTAGAGTATATAAGGGAAATCTGTGAATACTAAAGGCCTCTTTGTCACTCATGACTTTTTTTACAGCTCTGCTTTGAAAAATCCACAAATATTTACAAACATAACATGATGTGTGTGTCATTTGGCACATGCTTCATGAAGGGCTTTGTTTGACCCAAGCACAACCCCAACAGCTTTACATTGCATAATTGGCATTTATTGTTGTAAATTACATGTAATATTATTTAACAACGTAATGGAAACCGAAATCAGATTTTTAACTTTATTAATAATTATAAAATTTGAATGAAACACAGCCAGCTTGGTGCTTGTTGCCATGAAGTTATTCACAACATCAGCGATTTTGTTCAAATGTAAATATGAATCCATGTATTTCAATTACATACATATTTGCATCTTCTTTCTTTTTAGTTTGTGATATTTTAATGCATTTGAAAGTAGTTTTCCCAAATAAGTTCTCCACATTGATACCCTTTTTTACTTTTTTTGTGACAGTTTACGAGACCGCCTTAAGAAGCTAACAGCAGAAAGAGACAGCCTTGACAGCCAGTTGAAAAATGAGAAGGATGAGAGAGACCTATACAAGGTGGGAAGAAAGTTCTCTACTTACTTTGAAAGCAATTGGACTTTAAAACTCTGTTTTTTATTTAATCTCAGCATGTCTCTTGTTTTGTCTCTTGTAGGCCCACTTACGCAGCACAGAGCTGGAGAACACTAAGCTTAGTGCAGAGCTGCAGATGCTGAAGGCTGTGGAGTTAAACCGAGAGGTGACCATCGCCCAGTTTCAGGAGGAGCTGGAGAGGCTGAGAGCCTGTGTGGCACAGAGGGACAGCTTGGAAAAAGAGCTGCTGGCACACAAAGCTGACAAGGTAAAAATGATCAGAAGTCTTTCCGAAATGTCTGCTATCTTCTGTTTTTCAGTACCTGCCGATCTAATCCTTTTATGTCTTTCAACACATCTGCAGGCAGAGCTAGCCCGTGTGCGTGAACAGCTCCGCCAGGCAGAGGAACAGCTCCAGGCGTCCCGCCAGCAGGCCTCCCTTCTGGCCTCGGAGCTCCGTGACTCGGCCAGTGCCCGGGACCACACGATGACAGAGCTGTACCGCGCCCGCTTGGAAGCTGACAAACTCCGTGCCAGTCTGGCTGATGCTCAGGCTGAGTGCCAACGCATGGAGAGCCAGTTAGACCGTATGAGGAGCACTGCTCAGAGGGAAGTGGTCAGTGTCAGACATTCATCGTCCCTTTTTTTTTCTATTCTTTTTAGGATTTCTTTTTTGGCCATATTATTCCTGTATTTCATAGGACAGTTAATGGATATAAAATCAGAGCAGGGATGTTGTAGACCCTTAAAAAAATCTTCTAGCATCGTTAATTTGATTTTGGAACTATCGGGCTGTAAAAAAGTCTCTAAAAGCCTTATTTTATGTGTCAAAGGTCTTACATTTTAGATGGCACAATAATGAAGACCACATTTACTCTGGGCTCTTCAAACTCTTCAAAGTCAAGAGACATTTTTCTAAACTTGTTTGCCATTTCTAATGTTTTTCTTCTTGTCTGAAAAACAACTGAATACATGTTTGAAGGTTTTTTCTGTACCGTTTTTCTAGCACAGTCCTAATTAAAAGACATGACTCTTATTTATCTGTTCACATGGACTGACTTTATCAAATTTTATACCCCAAAACTGCATTTAAAAAGTCATTAAATGGTCAAATTTAGATAAATCAAACTAAAATTACTTTTTTTACAAAGTACAAGTAAAGAGGTAGATGTTTTTATTCTTTTTATCTCTTACCCAGTTTTAAAAATAATATTTACAAGTCCAAAAAAATCTGCTTTGCATTCCTTGTGTGCAGGCAGATTGGCACTCTCTCATGTCTTTCTCCTCCCCTCTCTTAAGAAGGCAAAGCAACTTTTAATCATGTTTATTTAAATAGAGAGCACTCTGGCTTGTTACAATTTTTTAAAGTAACTGTCTTATACATAAAGTCTGAGCTCAGGTGTAAAATAGAAAAAAAAAGGTTGATCTATTACACCTACTGTATGTTGATTATTTGGTGGATTGTTTGATTTTTGGTAGTTCTACAGAACAAAGAGATTGAGGAATAGTCTTGTGTTTGATTTTAAAAATGTGTCGGAGCCCTATCAGAGAACCAGAGAGGACTTGGAGGACTGTAACATCATCATCAGTCTGTTTGACTTTGACTTGGGAAGCAAATTTCAGGGGAGTCTTCTTCTAATGTAAATTTCACACCACTTTTTTCCCCAGGGTGTTGGAACATGTGCAGAGATGGCTCCCAGCATCATGGTCGTGTCTGAGGCAGAGGCCGAGCTGCAGAGAGAGGTAGAGGAGCTGAAGCTGCGTCTTCACATGGCTGCAGAGCACTACAAGGAGAAATACCGGGAGTGTCAGCGCCTCCGCAGGCAGGTCGCCAAATTGAACACGACTGAGGTGCAGGGGGTGAGTACAGGGTAGAAAACTCCAGAAATCACAAACACAAATATACATCAGTCAGTCTAGTTGTAAATTTCTTCTCTTGCTCATCACTGTTTTTTCGTGTGTATTTTGTCAGGAGCCAAAGAGAAATGCTTCCACTGAGACAACACTGGAACCACTGACGCCTAGTCCAGAGTCTCCAACAGCAGGTACGCACGCTCACTCTAAATATATAAGTTTGAGTTTGCTTATGATATAATAGAATGCAAGATCTTAACCTGGTGTAATTTTAATTGTATGTAATTATTGATAATTCAGTGATATATTGAACTGTAAAAGGTGTTTTACTTTTACTTGACTTGGTGTAAGTCCTTCTGTGTAACATGTTGATGATGCAGAATTAAAGACATTTTTGTCCATTTTAAATACTCTAAGAAGTAGTTCAGCAAGATTGAATTGATGAAACTGAAAATTAAGTACTTTGAATATTAATACAGTCATGTTTAAAAAGGATATTTGTTTAAGTTAGTATCTTGTCAGTGCTGGTTCACCGGTTTTGTATAGTCATAACCAGATTTATCCTAACATTCATAACTGTTTTTTACTGGTTAAATGAAGTAATACATGGGCTTTCGCTGCTTTTATAAAGTAATAAGTGGGCTATCTCTGATTTTGTAATGTTATAACTGGGCTTATGTTGGTTTTTTTACTTTCATATCTTGGTTTTCACTTGTATTGTAAATTGGACTTCCACTGGTTTTGTAAAGGGGATAGACTGTTTCTCCACCCTTTATATTCTAATGTACGGGGACTGATTCGCCAGGAGCAGCTGATATGGGTACTTTTTAAAACACACCACCTGTAGTGACCATGCACGAGTTAGTCAGCTGTGGCTCTCTGTGTTTCTGAGTGGCGTCATAGCTGGAGACATAGTCTTTCCAATCAGAGAGCATTGCTCACAGTGTAAGCATCAGTTTTCTATTGTGTGAACACTATCTCTCCACCCTAAATATTCTTTATGTTAGGGGACTCTGTAAGACACACGTAATGAAACCAAGCCCTGCACTGTCTGTTGGGGCTGGCACATGTTGATCCTTCAGCTCTGGTAGAAAATGACAGAAAGGCTGAATAGATGCTGTTCCTAGAGACTGATGTCCTGATTTAGCCATGGACCTTTCAAATAACGATGGCATGAGGAGGCTGGGTTCTGAAAACTGCCAGTAGCATGGAGGGGCCTTCAGGACCCTTGGCCCTGGCCTCACCCCTTCGACTGACTTTGTTTGTCCTGACTGTGTCAGCTGGCCTCCAAACATGAAAGATGGAAACACTGACAGCTCTGGTCCTCCCCTTGTAGTCATGATTGTTAGATCCAGAGGTGATGCCTCACTATCCAAAGGGAAGGTGTAGCTCTGCCAGCAGCCACTGCATGCTCCGTAATCAACTTTGCTAAAGACTGCAGACATTTGCTGCATATCAGCAGTAAGACTGGAGCTTTCCTGCTCCAGCTGTTTGGTTCGCTGATGCTGTTACAGGGCTCAAGTATTAATCAGCTGCCCTTGAACTGACACAGCTCCATGAAGCCTTGCTAGCATTGCATCCATCATCTTTGTGTTTCTACTCTGAAAGCTTGGTGTCCCCAACATGGACTTTATGAGTGACAACAAAGCACCCTGTCTATAGAAGGTGGTGGTCCACAGTCATTTCTCTCTTCACCATTTATGCATGCAAGTCGTCTACACAGACCTGACCAGCGGTGGGCTCAAGACGCTCTGGAAAACTGTTTTGACAACAGCTCCTCTAAATCAGGAAGCAGTGGTACTGACCTTTCGTGTCTACATTACCAAGCTGGCAGCCTGACCAGTAATCCGCTGATAGAGGGGAGGAGAAAGTTCTCCCTCCTCTTTCATCTGCTTTACTTCCACAGTTCTCACCCTCGCTCTGAGCTAAATCCCAAAATCTCCACCTCCATCTCTTCCAATGCAGGGTGGAGAGATAGTCTTGACATGATAGAGGACTGGGTGGCTGTATAGATGTGGGAATTTTATTGAATTCCAATTATGATTAGGTTTACTTTTTCCTGCCATTATTTAAACACATTAATCAAAATTAGAAGATTACTGTGCCACATGACATGTCACACATGCTTTTCTTCTTCCCATACATGTTTTTTAAAAGTTGGATTTCACTGACACCTTCATTTGTTGCTTGTTTTTATTGTTCAGAATGATAATATAAAGAGTGTTCAATTCTGTGATCACACATGGTGCATGTTGTCATGTTAGTGAGTAATCCTGTCTTGTAATTGTGATCTCAACATCTATCAAAATGAACAGGATTTTGATTGTTGCCATAATGGAGCATCTCTGCTATTGTGTATCTTTGTGTGTTTTTGCAGGAAATATCGCTGCAGCAGTCCTTCAGGAAGCAGCTGAGACAGCAATCACTCCAGAAAGTGACCGAGAATCCACACACACTGATTTATACACCAGCACGGAGCGAGAGGGAAATCAGAATGAAAACATGCCAACGGAGAGTGCTGAGGGAGAAACAAATCTTCAAGAAGACAAAGAGAAGGAAAAAGAGGAGAAGAAGGACAGCCTGCCAGACGAGAGCCTGAGGATGACGAGCTGGGTCGAGGTGGAGAACGAAAGCTCAAGTGCCAAAGAAGAGGAGGTGAGGGAAGTCGCGGAGGAGCAGGTGCAGCAGGACGCTGAGGAGAGGAGCGCAGCCGAGGTGGAGAAGGATCAGACGTGTTCGGTGGAGGAGGAGCTGGCAATGATGGAAGAGAAGTGGAGGGAGCAGTGCGCAATCAACGAGACGCTCAAGCAGAGACTAGCTGACGAGGAGGAAAGATTCAGGGTAAGGGGAACTCCTTCACAAAATGTCCAACAAGCAGCTCCTCAAGTCTAAACCCTGAGTGAACGCCTCAGAAATGTTCAAACACTCTCGTTCTCAGCATATTTAGACCAGTTTTTCATAAAAAGTGGGCTGTGGCTCATGAGCAGGCCCTGGAGGTACTGCAGGCGGGCCAGAAGTGATCAGTAAATGAAAACATATGCATCATTTTTAAAATTAGCCTCATAAAATACTTGATTTGGTGTTTTGTAGTCCCATAACTAACAGAAAAGTCTTTTAACCAACATGTAGGGTTGCATAAAGGGTGGAAAACTTCTGGTAAATTTCCAGAAGCTTTCCATGGTAGGTTAAGCTGGGTAATTTTGGAAATATTCAGAACTTGAAATTTGCCATGGGAATTGAATTAAATGATGGGGATTTATGGGAATTAACTAGCCAATTTAAACAACCTATCATTTCCAAACATGAATATTAACATTTTATTTTGTCATAGGTAGGCATTCATGCAAAATAATGTGATTTAAAAACATTAAATTTCAACAGATGTATTTGTAAGTTTAATTTTTTTTTATTGAACAATGAGGTTCAACTTGACTTGATGCAGCTCAGATGTGTGGTTTCAATAGTCCAGGGTTCAAGACTCATCTGGTCTTGTGATGGAAGAGCACAGTGCATGTAGAGGGCGTGGCCTAAATTCACTTGCAGTAAGCAGTGTGCACGTGATTATGATATAGCAAAAATCTGAAGTATACTTGCATTAAATTTGGTTGCTTTAGTCAAGTTTATGCTAAAATATATTTTGCAAACTATTTGTGAAATCCCTGCAAGGACAGACCTTCAGTTTTGTAGAGTCCACGTTTATTCCTGTTCACTCCAATAAATTTCTGTAATTTCCCATGGAGAGTTTCCAACTTAAAAAATTCCTTAAATTTTGCAACCATACCTCCCAATCACCTTGTTCTTGTTGATTTTGTAAGATGCCCAAAACCAGTGTTACCACTACACTGGTGTTGAATGAAGTGGTTACAGTCCACTGAACATTCTGCTGTGCCACTCGCCTCCTGATTATTATCTATGCCACAGGTAAACATTAATGTGACCAGGACAGATTTGACAGAGTCATGATAGAGGTTTAAAAAGATCAGCATCATGAAAAGAAATAGAAGTGACTCTGCAAAGGCTGGATCAAAACATCATAGGGAGTAGCCTGTTTTTGGCAAAACCTTCTGTCAGGGCTTCAGTCCTCACCATAAAGTTGTGTACTGGCTGCTTTTTAAATATTACAAAAAGATAATAATTCTACATATATTCTGTAGCTGAAAGGCCTTAACAAATATTTTTACTGTAGTAGCCTCTAAATTACTGCTTATTAGTTGTAAGTTAGACTTGTTGTGTATTACCTGTTATCTGGACTGGCTTACTATGTTGACTTTTATAAGGTGGTAGCATCACATCAACAGTTACTGTGATAATATTTCTCAATAAAAATGGCTCTATTCTTGTGAAACAAATCACAAATCTCTAGTCTGAGTGTTGTTTAGTTACTCATAATTAATGTAATGTTCAGAAAATTATTACTGATTTTCAACCAGATGTATGCGTAATATATTCTTCTTAATGCATTTATTTGAACCTGTGTTTGGTTCAAAGTTTATGAAACTCACTCACCAAAATGGAACATCACTAACAGCACTGTTTTATGAAAAATATCATGAATAAGAAAAATGAGAATAGGAGGTCTGTGTCTAACAGGGATAAATGTCCCCATGTCTTAAGTTAAGTCTTTTCAAAATGTACTTACTTACTTATTCACATGTATTTTGTTGTATTTATTCTTAAGTTTGCCAACTTTTTACATTTAAAACACTGAATTTGGCTCGTAACTAGCTTCTAATTGAGTACATTCCTAAAAATGCCTATGAGGTGCACATGCTATATTACAGTTGTAAAAAAAATTTACTTCTAACATTTTCAAACATGAGTTTACCTCATTTGGTATGATATCTACATATTTATTTATCTAATTTGTAAAAGTGGAAAATCATAAAACTAGTCTTCCTGTAGATTGGTCCTTGGTCAGGCGGGCTTTGTTATCAGTCAGACGAACATAACTAAAACTTGACGTCTGTGCTTTATGACAATAAACCATTTTCATTCAAAGTGATTAAGAGAGAAAAACTGCTCAAGTAGTTCTACTGCATTTTAAGGGCCATGCTAAGTATAGTTTATTCAGATCCAGTGGCGATTGCTCTGAGACTGCAAGGGAAGCTCAGCTTCCTCTAAAATGTCCTCAAAAAAAGTGGTGATATGTACTGCTGTGTGTACATTTCATTGACTAAATATGCGCTAGCATACCTTCATCTTTTGTTCAGAATCAGCTACTTATCACAGGTAACTGGCGCGACTTCCTTCTCATTCATTCCTGCAGCATCTCAGCGCTTTAACACAGTCGGACGCTGAGCGTCTTCTGACTTCGATGGGGAAGCGTAGAGTGGGTTGTTCCACTTTGGAAACTGGACGGTCATTGGATGAACGCTGGGCTTTGTCCTGCCCATCAGACGCTCAGCGTCTCTGGGGGTCTATGAGGTAGTGGGCTGGCCTGGACGCTCGGCTTCTGCATGATGATTGGATGATCTGTCTGAGGCCAAATCCCTTTTTGATTGACAGTGAAATGAGCCAATCAGCGATCTTGAAGTATAACCCTCCACCGGAGCATCTTCTAAGTTTTACATTCAGTTTTTCTGGAGAGGAGATTCTCCTGTTTAAAGTGGCTCAAGTCTTACACCCACAACACAATGGGCCAAGGCCGTTTAAGCAGTCTAGCTCTGCTGGCCATTAAGAGAACACTGGTAAAATCCCTGGAAAAGACACCTAGTTGGTACAACAGGGTCACAGATCATTTTCTTGAAAAGGAACGGAGGGTAGAATTTACATTTAAATAAATGAAAAATGTATGATGTAGGCCAGAAAAAAATGAGCTTCCCCTCCTTGACTGACCAGCAGCCGCCACTGTTCACATCATAATTATTATACAGACAGCATGCTAACTTACGATCAATAAGTAGTTATTAGAATGTCATTTAAAAAAAAAATTCTTAGCTCGTGGCCCGTTAACTTTTGATGAGGTTCTAATAAGCTTTACTGACATGCCAATAAGCAGGCAGTGAATGGTGAAAACTCTGACCTGAAACAAAAGTGTTTTATGTTTCATGTGGTGTTGTTCGTTGTCCACATTTCAACTTCAAACTTAGGCATTGAAGGTCTATATCTTTGAAATTAAATGTTTGTCCTATGAGTTTTCTTTGTGAAAGTTTTGGTGGGCCATACGGGAAGTGCAATTTTAGTGCAGTACATTGTTCTGTGATCCTTTCTCTTTTTACGAGCCCGTTAACTGGTCTTTAACTTTTATTTGGAGCATCATTTGATGCAATTTTTTAGGCTGTAAATTTTGTTTATTGCCCCAGAGTCAACAGAAGATTCATTTTTTCATTCTCTTACTCATTTATTCATTCATTCATTAATTCAGTCATTCATTCATAAACTTAGAGCAAATGCTGACAAATTGTATTTTAAAGACCCTTTACAGTAAAAAAAAAAAAAAAGGTACCTGCATTAAGCATAAGGAGACACAAATCCTTAATATTCAGCTTTTAAAAGCATTTTACAGAAGGGACAGAGAGGGATTATTTTTTCCTAATTACGTCCTGCTGGTCAGATAACCACTTAATTCACAATTCAGATTTAACTTGGAGGATTAAGATTGTTTTATCATTTATTATTTCAAAGATTTATTCTGGGGCTTCCTCAGGCCTCATTGAGGAGGGTAGTGGATGTTAGGGGTGTAAGAAGACATAGCTAGACAAATATATGTTGATATTTTTGCTGTATCAATATACATTGTGCAATAATGTGATCTTCATCTCAAAGATTTAAACAAATTTTGGACATTTGTTTTGTAAATTGATTCAGGCTCTGGTTGCTGATTGGCAACAAACGTTCAGCAATTTGACTCCATCTCTCTGGCACATTAGTTCGCTTAATTGCTGTATCACACAAAAATGTTTAGAGATGTTGCAGGGACCATGATTAATACAGACAACACCATCTAGAAGCTGCTTTTTAAGCATGCAATATTGACGGCTCTATATCCTACGAAACATTTTTTAAAATGGAAAAAAACAGTGATGGGTTGCCCTGTTTATTGTATTAAAATATGTATCATCAGGAGTAAATTGCAATATTGCATTGCCAGATTCTCATCAGTACATACCCCTACAGTATGTTGAAGTAAATGTTGAGACTTGAATCCCTGCAGCTTGCGTGGGAGTCTGAAACTTACTTTTAAGGGCACTGGCACCCCCAGCTGTAGTTTAATTTATAAGAAACTTTAAAATAATCTCATTCTTAGTTAGATGTTAAAAATGTACGACACAAAACAAGGCTGCAGATTAAGTGAGAGTCTAAAGCTACTGTGGCATTTTGCATTTATATGTTTGCTGTGTGGAATTGGATAGAATCAAATCATCAAGCCATCAGCTTGCAGATGAGTGCACAAATTGTGTTTTGTGCTCACAGATTTAAGTGGCAAACACCAGTCGGATGCTATGTCATCCACCTCGCCTTCTAGAAGAATCCCCTTAGCCTGACAGAAATGTTTAAAGGTCAGATCTTTACTGGTTTGGGTATAACCACTACAGTGTGAACCTTAAATGTTTAATCCCTTTATTGCCATCATTAGAGCTTCTCCTTGTGTCTTTTATTTTTACTATTATTATTTATTTATTTATACTGTAATTTGAGCTGCTGACAGGCTTTCTTCTTTTCTTTGTTTTTTTTTCAAGACTTACTGTAAATGCTTCTGTGTATAGTTTCAACACAAGACCCAATGGGTGTGTATGTATGTGTGTGTGTGTGTGTGTGGTTCAAACCCTGAGTATCAAAACTCAGGGTTTGCGGGGTTTTGTAATCTTATTCTTCTTAAATCTCTTAGCATTGTTTTTTTTATCAAATGGATTAATGTATTATCCCAAAATTATTTTGTTGGATGATGCAGCCCCGTCAAAGCTGTCAAAATAAATACAAAACTTGGTCAAAAAAGAAAAAAGAAAGGTTAGAAGGGGGCAGCTGGCAAAAGTCCGGGAGAAAATTCAGCAGCTCAAGTTCACATTTTCACCTCCCCTTCAAAATGTTTGCAGTTTGTCAAGAGTCTTATGCATGTGTGGACAAAGATGTAGTGAGGATCAGTCTTGTCCTCTTTTGATGCTGTTGCTTGTTGTCTGCACCTCCATGATGTGTGATCCTCGCTCCGAGTCTGAGGTTTGTTGACAAAAGGAGGGTTTAACTAGTGACAGCGCTCTGGAGAGATGATTAATTGAACTGTTGTGTTAATTGGCTTATAAACGTCAACAATTACACGGAGTCACTCATTACAGTTAGCTTGCACTCACGGGGTTACTTCATGCTTTAACATTATGCAATGCGTCCACCTTTGTGTGTGGCATGTCTGTGTGCGTGATTCAGCACCCAGCACTTAAGACTGTTGCGTCTGTCCGGAGCTGTTGTGTTTTGCGTGCAAATGTCCGCCAAAGTACCCACCAGCATTTAATCTTTCTGAGTGAGTGTGTGTTTATCAGCGCTGTAAATAAGGCTCACCCCCCTGTCTTTGATAGAGTCTCCTGTCTGAAGTGAGGGCCCAGGGCTCAGAGCCGCTCTTAATGGCCCGTAGACTGACAAGAGAGGCAGCCGCAGAGTGCCATGCTTTACGGCTGTTTACATCAGCCACCCAGAGGAAAGAGCGAGGGAGGGGGAGGTCGAGAGGCAGACACAGAAAGCCACTATTGCAGAATCCTTTCACCTGAACTTAACCTCCTAACGCTGCGTCGTAAATTAATGAAAGAGGAGGAGGGGGAGAGAGGGGGCACGGAGATGAAAGAGAGTCAAGGGGGATAGAAGAAGAAGCAAACAGAATTGAGGAGCGAAAAAAGCTGGATAGACAGACGGACATGAAGCAGAAAGGGAAACCAGCAGAGGAGGGGATTTGGATCCTTTGTAATGGGATAAAATGAGAGAGCCATGTAAACTATCCCACAGGGTCAGTCCTGTTCAAAAGTAGGAGATTTACTACGAACCCCCACTCTGGCCTGCACACGCACACTGCGTCTGAGGCTTTACAGTAAGCACAGCACACTTGACTCAGCTCCAGGTTAAATAAGACTCAACTGAACAAATATTTTGTTCCTTTGCTTGTCTGTGTGTCTGTCTACTGATACTTCATTCAGTCTGTTAACACTTGTAGAGATAAAATCCAATTTAATAGCAGATGGAGGGATGGGACGAGTGAACCTTAAAAAGTTGTAAGACTGAAAAAAAGCTCAACCTTGTTTTGAGTTTTATAACAGAGGATGTGACAGGTGTTTTGTTGAAGCCTCAGGTCAAAATAAATTCATATATTCTGTTGCACTCTTGTCTCCCATTTCATGAGGTCTGTGTCTTAAATACACTTTCTCCCGACTCCCTATTTACTTTATTGACGGGTGATTGTGGTGGACCATACAGCTCACTCATTGCTCCCTTAAAAAAACAACTTTCAACGCTACCCCAGCTGCTAAAAATGACACCATCTCCATCAAACAGATAATACACGTGTCAGCAACAGCTGGGGATTGATAATAATCTGAAATGATTAATATTTATCTTGTGGTTTTAACCTGAGTTTCAACACATACTTCAACACTCAACTATTATCATTAGGTATCAGGACTGAAAAACATTTGGGGGATTCTAACACTGTATGTCTATGAGGGTGACAGAGCAGCTGGAGCAGAAGGTGATCATAATCATCATAATTTTTGCTTATAGAATCACATTTTTAAGCAGTAGTGTTAAAACAAATGAACAATCAACAAGTCATGTAATTGAAGAAAACTATCTTCAACAATCTAAACAACTGGCTCAGTCATTTACAAATCATTAACTGTCTTCATGTCTTTGCCTTTCAAAAAAATCATTGTAGATGATTGTTAATATCTTGCAGATCTGTTAAATAAGCATGATTGAAAAACTGTCAAATTGCCAATACAATATAATATAGTATTAATGAATTTAACTAAAGTGGATGAAATTGTAGGCTTTAGTTTGGTTCCATCCCATAATGTTCTTAAGCAGAGACAATGTGACATCCTCCAGAAATCTGTCTTGTTTTTAAATTGAATGTAACTTTTGCATAGATGCTTTAATTATAAGTTACATTAATCACTCCTCCCTGATGTTTTGTGTCTGTAGGTGCAGATGGCAGAGCGAGCCAACGAGGTGACGGAGTTGAAACGCAACCTCGCCCAGGCCCTCAAAGACAAGGAGCAGCTCCAGGAGGTAGAGCGGCCACAACAACAAATCATTATTTACCCATCAGCTCCTCATTAGAGATCGCACATTACTATTGCCATATAATGATGTTCTAACTTTTGTGACACAGTGATCACGTTGCTAGTGATGAAAATCCTTTTTCAAATAAAACAACAGCACTGTGATCAGATTATCTTTTAAATTTGACTAACTGTCACCTGTTCATGACTTCTCAGGGTGGCATTAATAATTAAGGGGAAGCTAACCGCAGGAAATTTCCAAAGAAGACGAGGACAGAAGCGCAATGTAACAGCAGTAAAACATCAGTAAGCACCACAAGAAGTGGAACTCACTCCTAAATTGTAGTAACGAATACATTAAGGCTACATTTACTTGTTAGGGAGCATTTGGTGATCTTAATTCAGTCAGATATTTTATCCATCAGAGAGATCAAAGCATTCTTGATTGATCAATAAGATGGCTTGCCCACATCTCTCTTCCCGTGTCCATCAATCTCTTCTGAGGAATGTGTGCACACAAACACATGTGCTTTCAGAGGAGAGCCAAAGTCTATCAGACTTTAAATATATTTATTGATGTGCGATCGTTTCCATTTAGTATAAATCTACACATGATGCTGATACAAATCCTGCAGCTTGTTGTTGTCTGGGATCATAAACAAGAAGTCTAACTCCACTTCAGCGCTGATGGCTTCTTTCTGACATTTTATGCCCAGCTCCAGTTCTCACATGATCACGTGTCCTTCGGCAAGGTGCAAGTTTAAATTGGTGTGAAAAAAATAGGTGTGGCCTGTAGTGTAAGTAGCACTTTGCGTAGTCAGGAGGAAAAGCCCTATTCAAGCTCAAGTTCATTGACTTGCACCTGTGAAAACTAATTCATGTGAAAATAATGAATTAAATATTATAACCAGGAAGATGAAGATGTCAAAAAATACAATTTGGAAGGGAAACACATGTGGTTTAAATCTGCCGGTAATGTGTTTTTTCTCATTAACTGTACATTTTATTTAGATGATCATGATTTAATAGTGGCAAAGATTGTAATTAGTTAAGAAAATTTGTCTGACTGACTGGCAGAGCTACATATATTATCTGCATCATATATTATTGTATCATTTAATGTTGCGACATTAATCATTTTGTGATTCCCTCCCTTGACAAGTGCTTCTGCTTCACAGCTAGATTTTTAAAATTGTATTTTTGCTAGAGCGGCTTTGAGAATCAATCAATACTTCTATGAATATGCCAGTCCATGGCCTCAAGTAGGAATAGGGTTTCTAAAAACACTTACATGAAACAAGGAAGGGTTCATGAGAAAACATCATAATTTGGACGTAGGAAGAACCTTGCATCCACCCATAAACAACATTTTGCTTTTGATGTTTAAGAGATCTAATTATACAAATGATATTCAATTCTAAAACTATGTAAAAACTGAAGGCTGACCTCACTTTGTTAACTCCATGTCATGTTACATCCCGTCTCATTAATTTTAGTCATGAAGAAGAATCTGCCTTAGCTTTCCACACAAACAGCCAAATGACATGTGTCATTTTACAATGTGCAAATAATGTTAATTTTTCATGCAGCATTCTTTCATAAGTCTCTGTTATGCCAAGGTCAAACTACATTTTTTTTTTTCATCAGATGCAACAGTCACTACTTCCTTATAGGTGACTGCAGGGCCATAAAATTCAATCAATTATTCAATCAAACTTTATAAAGCATTTTTCATACATAAAATGAAGCACAAAGTGCTGTGCATTAAAATACATAAGCATATAACAGTCAGGGGAAACAGAATAAAATACAAAACCCCACCCACCCTTCCAGCCCACATTTAAAACAGACAAAGACCCAAGGACTTTAATTCAAGACTCTTCAAAAAGCCACAGAGGACTGAGGAAATGCTGTATTAAATTGAAAATGAGGAAACACAGGAGTTAAAACTAAAATGACTAAATAAATAAATAAATGTCAACATGATAAGATATAACAAAGTTTATAAAATTCTAAAAGTTGATCAAGATAAAACTGTTTTAAAACCAAACAAATGAATAAAAAATGGTAAAAAATAATACCGTAACTCTGAAACTAAAATGGACTAAAACCTGTATGACCCAGTTGTGCTGTGAATCGTCTGACAACCATGACCGAACGACTGAAATCAACTGCACAAAATTGTCAACATTATGACCATAAAGAAGGAGGGGTTACACTGCACAGCAAACAAACGTACTGTAATTAGAGCACTCACCGAGATACTAAGCTGCTCTGCTGTTTCTTCTCGGCATTTGTCCTTTTAAAGTTTGATGGCAGCACCTCTAAAGGGCAGGGATGTTGTTTCCAGAGCTGTAGTTAATTTTGTCTGTCTCTTAGCTCCCATGGCATCACCTTCAGTCTGTTTACATCCATGATTAAAATCATTAGACAAAATTAAGACCTGCCAGACTTGTTGTTGTGAGGCAACCCAGACTGGTCTGTTATTGTAGGTCAGTATGACACACTACATGAGACAACACAAACAGTTTTTGTGGCCAAAAGGTGCCAAATAGTGCATTTATATGGTGCATAAATCATGTTGTCCGACCTCGGCATTTCAAGTCTTCCTCACGACAACTCAAATTTTGATTAAAAACAAATGTTAATCTAGACAAAAATTTTCTACATTAAAAAAGCCTAGTGTTATCTCAACCCATAGATACGGTGGCTCTTCACTGAAGTCCATTTGGGGATCTTCACATTCAAATATGTGGGCCTTAGTGTAGTGCAGAATCTCCTTCCCCACTTCCCACTAATTAAAACATCTATACCTGCTTCTTTCTCCCATCGGTACAGTACCATTAGACAGAGCAAATGCCACGCGACGTGTCTGTTTCACCTTCCCAACCCTGGTTTAAATGTTAAACCTGATAGCTGCGCACTAATGAAGTCTTTAAGGGGGGAGGTCAGGGGGGAGTTGGAAGGGGAAGGAGGGAATGGGAGCGCACCTCCATCTGCAGAGCGAGAGCAGTTGGAGCCAGTCTGACACCCATTACAGTAATGAGTAGGGTACTAATGCTCGTGCTCAGATTTAATCACAAAGGGCAGAAACAATGTAGAGGGAAACTTAACTTTCAGCTGAAAATGCTAAAGTCTCTGAGGGAAATGTGTGTCATGGAGACATTTCTGAAATTCCTCCCACACATTTATTCTTAGCGTTCACTTTCTCCTCAAAGTGGAGGACTTACGCAGGGGAAAAAGTCTGTGAGGGAGAATTGATAATAAATTCCAAAGAGCTGATCAAAGGAACGACAGAAAATATGTGCTGGCATAAAAACATTTCAGTCCAAAACAATTTTTAGGCTCAAAACATGTTTTTTCTGTCCACACAGGCATACCCTTATCATAGTTTTAAATCAACTTCTCCTTGGCAGGAGTTTTCCAAAGTATGTGTTGTATACAGAAGGCTAAAATGCACATAGAAAACGCAGTGAAGAAACTGTAGGCACTCACCTATGTGTAAACATAGCCTGAGGGCTATGTTTACACAAGGCCTAAAATGGTCAAATCTGACACGTTTTCATTGCGTTACGGCCTTGCATTTACACGGGAACTCTATGCGGACTGCCCAAATCCGGAAACTTTAGAAACCAGGCTCCAGAGTGTAGGGTTTTCAATACGCCTCTTCATGCAGCACCGTGTAAACCCAAATCAGAGCATTTCAGGGTGGAACGCTGACATCACTGCGTGCGCAAGTGCTTTGACATGAAGACTGAGCACGCATAGCAGGGACAACAACAGCTTCGGCCATCCACCCATTAACATTTGTGCTGCTAGCCGTGCTCGGTTTGTTATCCAGACAAAACTATGCAAACAGATTTGTTGTCCGAACTGATTTGTTGTCCAGAAAAGAAACTTCTGTGTCTCTGTGCGTCCACTCGCCATTGTTGTTTGTGAAAAGTTTTTCTTCTTTGTACGTGTATTGTGCGCTGCCTCTCTGCAAACCTATACCACCATCTACTGAACCGGCATGCACACTACAGCGGTTTCATTCGTCTCCAGTGTCTCCGTCTGAATGCGGACTAACTTTGAATATGCAAAGGAAAAATCTTTGCGTTTTAAGTCTCAGAGTCTCCGTATAAACATAGCCTGAATTTGTGTGTGTGTGTGGCCTCTTGGCTCTGCTCTTTGAATGAGAGCACCATGCAAAGGCTGTAATTAGTCTGAGCTCTTTGATTTTCTTATTTTACTTTGAAAAGGCAACTTTTGTGATGCTCTTTTCTCCAGGAGCTACGGCGCTTTGTTTGCAGGCAGAGGGATCAAGAAGCTTGTGCCCAGGGTGCTGAGATGAGGCAGCCCATGGTGCTGCGATACCCCCTGCCATATCCTCAGGACCCCTCTCCTCCCCCCCTGGTGCCACAGAGGCCTGCAGAGCTGCAGTTTGGCAATCCCTACTCTACAGACACCACAAGAGGTAGGAGGACTTATGAACTAACTAAACAATTTTTCACGTTTTCAGATCAGAGTGACAGTTTTCAGGATCATAACGGGTCTTTAAAAAGTCTTAAGTCTTAGATTAGGATTTTTAAATGCAAATTAGAATTTCAATTATCTTGACCTGTGCTGTGTTTTCAATATGATTTGTTGATACAAAGGAGTTTTTTTAATCTGTTTTGCTCTCTCTTAATGAAAATATGTTAAAATAGTTATTGAGAGAATATTGAAATGATTGATGAGCACCACTCAAAGATAATTTATATTTTAATATGTATATTATATGCAGGGCAGAACATCTCTGCTGCAAACATACTATTGAATTATAAATAATAATTAAAAACTATATTTTATGGCATGTGTGAACTGAAAAAAAAAATTGCATCACCTTCAATTTCTAACATCTCAGTGGGTCATATTGGATTTTGATTAAATGTTCAGCCCTAATTTAAGTCATCTATGGGGCTTTTCCAGTGTGTGGTATTTGCTCGACTTGGCTCAACTTCTCTGGATTAATTTGCTTCTCAATTAGGGATGGCTACACCAACAGTTTAAAGAGTTTTGTTTGTTTCACATGACGGGAACTTGGAACGAAACACATCTCTCGAGGCCACACATAAACGTGAACCCACAGCTGATAGTTAAACCATCACAGCAGCATTTTTCTTGCTATCAAGGGGATGCACATTTGGCCGGAACACTGACAGGCTAAAGCTGTGGCCCAAATCTGACTTTTTTGCCCATGTGTGACTCTTATCTGATCTTTTTATGACAGTCTGAAAATCCATGTTTTCTTTTAAATCAGACCCAGGCCACTGTCATAGGTGGTCCTTCGTTACGTGTATATAATGTTTCTTAAAGAGACCTCAGTCTGAATGGTCATGTCACACTTTTACATTTCTGAAGTGAGACATACATCCAAGATCTGCACTACAGGAGGCAGGATGTGGCAAGCTCCACTGTTAAAAGAAGACAAAACAATTATGAAAGAACTCCATGTCAGTGAAGCCCCTCACGTTACAAACCCACTACTCCTGTCTCAGACACCTCTGCCAGTCATCCTGTACCTCTGTACAGCGACAGCAGCCAGTGTTTTTCATAGGCCGTTGTTAACAGTTTTCTTTTCCTTATCACTTTGTCATTATTTTGTCCAAAGCTTCAAAACTGATCCACAGATGAAGTGTAGCGTCCATATTTACTGTGTGTGGTGTTACATTGTCTTCTTGGCATGTGGGTCACTTCAAAGCCATAATCAGTTCTTACTGATGTCTGATGGCAAATCAGCAAAAATATGATTGAGAATAAAGACCTGCAGTGGAAACTTTGACTTATTTATTAGAGCAGGGGACTCTAACTAAAGACCACATGCACAAATGTCTGCCTCACGCCTAATGTTTCAGTAATTGTGACTGGAGCAGCTTCATCAAGCAAGCAGGAGTTCACAGGTTCTGCAGGTGTAGCATTAAGTCCTTTGACAGCTGATGTTGGATATACTTTCCTTCATTTTAAGTCATAGAAAAAGAGGGCTCCACTGACTAAAATGCTGGCTGCATGATGTGCTTTAGATCACATGACCCATGTGATGCGCATGGGCACATTGTAATTGCAGTGGAAAAAGTAGACATATCATTATTTAAATAGGATTATGTTTGATGCTTGCAAACTGTCCTTGGAACAAACATATATCACACAGGGGTCAGCTCTGTCGCCTGTTAGCCTTTTGTTGTTGTGTGAATGCCATGGTAGTTTCACACAGCCATGCAATGACAACCCCGTCTTCCTTGAAGAGGAACGTATAAAGTCTGCACTGTAATGGTTCTACTCAACTCAGCTCGACCCTTCATGGTTTAAAAACTACCTGCTTTGTTTTCCATAAGTGTTAGTGCAAAATCCTTATTGATGTTTTAAAAACTTGTACTTTTAGCATTCTTTTTGCGGTGGCCTTTTGAAATATACATGTCTGATAACCCCAACTTTTTAGAGTTTGTCACTGTTTTTTTAATCAATCTGTCCGTGGGTTTGTTTGTTCAAGTGACAATCCACAGCATGTAAGCAATGCTGTGCAATCAGTCTCAAACTGTTAATGAAGCTGAATAATGCAAGCTTGAGGAAAGATGGCTTCAAGATATGAAAGAAAGGAAATGATTGCCAAAAACTGGATAAGGGGTAAATAATAAAAAAAGCTATCATAGCTGTCATAGTACACCGGTATGAATGATGACCGCCTTTATTACAAATGACAATACTTGCTTGGCTTAAACTCTGTGAATGGTAAAACCATGTGACTGGGGTACTGCTCAAACGGCCATGGAGAGAAGCAGGAATAGCAGCACAACAAAGGATTTTTTGTGACACAAACAGCAGAGCAACGTACTCACATCCACACGCACAGAACTAACGGCTCATCACCCGCCCAGTGTACAGAGTCATGTATGTTTGCAACATGTCCCCTCCTGTGCAAGTTTGATTTCTGTACAGAAAAGCAACGTGAAGTGTGTTCCTCTATGAAGCGTTCTGTCTATAACTCTTACACATGCTGGAATATATCGATGAGGATCGTCTTGATCCAGGGCTGCAGCCATTAATGTCTCTGTTTAAAATTCTAAAATAACAGCTTGGATGCGAGTTTAAACCCATGTCTCACTTGGTAATGTCCAAAATGGGCCAAAGCAGCTAAACGTGCTAAAGCACTGCTAACGCGTTGATTGTCTGTGATTTGTTAATCTCCATCATGATAAAAAAAAAAGACTTCTGAAAATTTTCACAACAAAAGTCAAGCAATGGGATTAAAGGTGAATGGGTTTATTTTGAAAGCATTTCAAACTAAAAAAGGCATTAGCATCATTATCATAATGTTGTTTCCCAGTGATCATGAGGTGAAAATCCAACATAGCGACTGTCCTAATTTGATGTGTTTCTTTTTTCTAGACCGGGCCGAAGTGAACTCGTCTCCCGAGCACATATCCCGTCCCCCACCTGAAGCCCCTACCTGTGCCCCTCCCTGTGCACCTCCGATCACACCCCCGAGTCCCAGCACAGGAGTGCCAGACTGGAAACGAGAGGTTGTCTGCATGCAGCCCACCCGCAACACCACTCCGCCTGAGGGTCTGGAGCATCCAGCAGAAGAGCCAAGAAATGTAAGAGCTTGTAAACGGAGTGGTTTTGAATGTAAAATCCAATCGGAGGTGACATTTAATATAAAACCAATTATAAAGGATTCACCACGACCAAAATGATGACTGTGTTCGGCAGTAAGGTTTTACATGCATCAAATTATAAGCAGATAATTCTTAATTTCATTAAGAACAGCTGTTTTGATCATTAATCAGCGTCATAGTATGGTTTTACTCCATTTCTCCCTGTAATTTTCAACCCATTTTTCAAATATCATCTCATTTGTATTTCCCTCCAGCCCTTGCTTGTTCTCTGTATCAAACCCAAAAGCGTCGCCACTGTGTGTCCCCGCTCTCTCTGGAGGACTCGTCCTTACTGATTAGTAGCTTGCCCTTAAAAGATGAAGCTTTGATCTCATTTGCATAAAGCTCTAATTAACGTCACTCCCTCAGAGCTCAAGAGACACAAGGATAACAAGAGCTTAGAGAGTAATTAGGGCAGATTTTGTAAAAGGGAAAAACACCATAACATTTAGTATTACACACTTCATTTTAAGTGGTTTATTTATTTTCTTCCTCTTCAATGTTTTGTTTCTTCTCTTTTTTCGTAAACATCTTTGAAGACTATGTTCCTGAGAGCATAGAGTACTATAGGCATGAAATCAACCGTCATATTCCGATCTTCTCCTGTGTGTTTGTCCTCTGTTTGAAAAGGCTGCTGAAGGGGCTCAACCGTCCTGTGACCATCAGTCCAACAGACGCAGCGAAGCCAGGAGCAGCTTCTGTTTTGACTCTAGGTACTGTGAAAACCCACTCATTAAAAAAAAAAGAATGTGAAATCAGGTTGTTTCACTGGAAGCCATATGACGTCAAGTACCAGCAAAGATGATCCAGTCAATAATAAGAGGACAAAGAGCAGGTTATTTTTCTAAATTACCAAAAGGAAAGCTGTGAAGTGCTTTCACTCTGTGACAGTGCTTGTTTTCATGTCATGTGCTGCTACAATTTCACTTTCACAGATATGGGATGAAACTACTTTATCTTACATCACTGAAATACTCAGAGCTCTGTTTTGCCTCTGAAGCTCAACTGAATGTGCGTGTTGCATAACTGTTTGGGATGCATCAACTATGCTCCGCAGTCTAAAAGAAGACATAACAGAGTGTAAACACAGGGATGAAAAATGTCCCTTGATTGTACTGTTCATAGGTGCATAACAGGGTTCCCACACTTTTCCAGAAATCACTTTCCAGGAATTTTCCAGGACATTTTCACCCCAATAAAATTTAGGGATTTCTAATCATCGGACAATTGTCTGCTAGCTATCTTTTTAGTCTGGCTTACATGAAGTGTCTTACTATTGTAAATTTATGGTTTATACTTTTTTTAAATCTTTATTTACTCTGTTTATAATAAATTACCTTTGTGGGTTTACTGTTTAATAATAATAATAATAATACATTTTATTTAAACGCATTTCTAAGCACCCAAGGACACTTTACAAAATGCATAATAAAAACACACTGCATTAAAATTACAATCAAAATAAATAAAAACAACATACAAGAGTGACACAGTTAAACGAGGACGGCAAATTAAAGAGAATATGCCGTTTGGAACAGATGGGTTTTGAGTTTTGATTTTAAGTGGGGAAGGGAGTCAATGTTTCTGAGGTCCGGGGGGGAGAGAGTTCCAGAGTTTAGGAGCAGAGCGGCTGAAAGCTCTGCTACCCATGGTGCTGAGCTGGGCGGAGGGCACAGAGAGATGGAGGGAGGAAGACGACCTGAGGGAGGGAGAGGGGGTGGCGATGTGGAGGAGATCAGACAGGTGGGGGGGGGGGGATACAGCAGGATTTTGAAGTGTATTCTGAACTTAATGGGGAGCCAGTGAAGCTGCTGTTTAAGTAGCATACATTTTATTTTGCCATTTTGTATTATTTGTAATTATATAATAATCACATAATTATAATACTAATTAATAATAATTATATATAAATAATTATCTGTAACTTGCATTATTTGGTCTACTCATGTGTGTTTAAGTTACCAAGTACATTTTACTTCATTTCTTATGTTTCATTTCTGCTCATTATCAAGTTAGAAAGAAGATCAATCATTTTCCAGGACAGTTCAAGCTTTTCCAGGACATTTTACTTTTTTCCTTCTTTGCATGACTGGAAAATTGGTCAATTATTTACCAGGTTTTCTAGGTTTTCAGGACATGTGGGATCCCTGCATAAGTAAACAAACCATTACGAATGTCAGGTTTGCAAAGGGGTGGAACATTTCCAATACATTTCCAGAAACTTTCCATGGAAGGTAAAGCTGGGGAATTGTGGAAATGTTACAAATCTGAAACTTTCCTTGGAAATACTGGGAATTATGCAGATTAACTGGGAATGAGAGTTAATGTGAACAAACCTTGTCATGTCCAAACCTAGATACAAGCATTTTTGTTTTGTCATAGGCAGGTATCCATGCAAAATAATACAATAAAAACATTACATTTCAGCAGATTTAATTGTGAGGAGAATTTTATCAAATGTTATTTTATCAAACAATCAGTCATTTTTATTTGATGTAGTCTTCAAGCTCAAACGTTCCCTTAATGGTCCATGGCTCTAGAATCATCTGGTCATGTGATGGAGGACTGACATTGTTACACCTAAAACTCTTTAGACCAGGGATAGCCAACAGGGCGAGCACTTAATAGCCCACAGGGAGCCTTTTGGGTGCCCACTGGGACTTTCCGGAAATACCACCTTAACACCATGGAGCTTGAAATAAATAGTCATTTTTTATTTTGAATTTCATGTTTTAAAAATAAATCATGCATACAACAATACATAAAACAACAAATAGAATGCATGTCACATTTGAAAACTGTCTATTTTCTATTCAGCTTTGACCTGCAGCGGGTCAAGTTTACATCTTTGTGCTGTGCTGACCCTGCCTCAAGCACCACTGGTGAAGCTAAAGCTCTTACAGACTGCTGTACATATCAGTTAAGTTTAGCAGATCGATGTATGTAAGTAAAATGTTCTCCTATCATTTATAACCAATTTGAATAATTATTGTGAGGAATCGTTAACAGTAAAAGGTTAACATACAGGTCGTATGTAAGCAATTTAATGCATAGTATTAAATATTTTACGATAAACTAAAAAAATGTACACTATTGAGAAACATAAAAAACAAATTGGTAGCTTCCATAATACTGAGCTTTTTGGTAGCCCTCTGAATCTTGGTGAGCCCTGCTTTAAACTACACAGAGCCAGTGGCACCATCTGCCCTAACGTTCATGGTGACTATTTGTATACAGATGCAGAGCTGATCTCTGTCCCTGTGGCTAGAGTACAGGTCAATGCTTTGTACCTCATACAACCCCACCTTAAGAATCCAAACTAGCCCTGTAGGTAGTTGAGACATGAGACCTAGTGTGTCCTAAATTGCATATTTCCATACTCAAATACTTAAAATTTGAGTATACTGTGTCAAAATGAAAAACAGTATGCATAGTATGAGAAAAATGAGTATGCAAAAGTACCTGGATGATGTACTCAAATCGGCCAGGATTTTGAGCATGCAGCTGTGGACACTCAACGTACTCATTTCCTCCTGCAACAATGTTAGCGGTGAGTTGTGGCTCTGCACTGACTACAGTGGATGTGACTGCACTGTTTAAATGTAAGTTATAAACACGTTGTTTCCACCAAGCACCATAAGCTGTTGTCGTTTTGAGTGCATCTGTTGTGAACGTTGGCTTTTTTGTTTGTTTTGTACCACGAATGGTCGGCTATCAATTATGCTAATGCTAGTTGGGCACGCAGCTATCTCGAATGCTAACGCTAGTTAGGCCAACAGCTGCCAAGGTCTACATTGCACCCTCAAAATTCGTGCACTAAGTCAGTGAGTGTGCAGTATGCTTAGTACACTCAATTTGAAAATTTGAAGTATACAGTATGGAAGTATGCGATTTGAGACACACTACAGGTTTTAAGGGTTTTAAGGCACAATCATTTTCTGCATCCCGAAGGAAGGAACACACTAGCTTTGTGCCTGACCACTCCTCAAGTTTAGACAAAAACAGTGTAAGTGCAACAAGAGGCACGTTAAAACAATTCGAGGAGCCTACCCTGCATGCTGAAATGCTTTGCCCTGCATATGAGGTAGAGCCTTTAGCGTCTGTTTTGTAAAGAGGTAAACGTAAAACTGTGACAATTCAGTGTAATGGTAAATGGTTAATGGACTTGAGCTTATATAGTTCATTTCTAGTCTTTGACTACTCAAAGCTGCTTTACACTGCAGGTCACACTTACCCATTCCATCACTCCTACATTCACTCACTGATGGTTCTGAGTTTCTATTATTTTTCCATCAGTATCTCTAACACATTCACATCCTGTCATGCCCATTTACACACCACTGGTGCAGCAGTGAGAGCAACTTGGGGTTAAGTGTCTTGCTCAAGGACACATCACCATGTGTCGCCCAGAGCTGGGTTTGAACCTGCAACCTCCTGATCACTGACCAAGCACACCATCCAACTGTGCCACCGACTTGTGTTGATAAATAACCAGAAAGTTTGAATGGAACTAACAAACTGTGACAGGACTTTAAGGAGAAAGATGTTTCGATCTTACTCATTAAGTTTTAGAAAAGTATTTTTATTATTCTCTATGTATTTAACTAGGGCTGGGTGTTGATTCAGATTTTCTGGATCGATTCGATTCGATATTACAAGGTCTAAAATCGATTCGATTCAATTTGATATTTATTCAGTCTGGGATATCTTAGTTATAATAGTGCTGTAAATTTAAAAAGTGACCTTTTGACCTGGTACATCATTAAAAATTGTTTTAACATGAAGAACTAAAACCAAAGAAGTTACATTAATCATATTTTAATGAAATGCATTAATGCATATTCTGCATATTACTTGTTTTTTGTCCAACTCGTATTTTCCTTTGTACGTGTTAAATCTAAAATACTGTACATCCAAACATCAGTTTTTAAACGTGCCACTGGTGCCCATGTAGTCCTCCACCATGTTTGTTTGCAGTAACATCTCATGAGATCTTGTTCAGTAGAAAGCAACGCTAAACGCTGATCTTCTCTTCACATCCAAAGAAGAAAAAACTACTCAAGTTAAAAGATCGATCTTTGGATTTTATGGATCGATTATGAACCAGTTAAAGAAAAATCGATTTAAATCGATTTTTTTAACCCAGCCCAATATTTAATCTAATCAAGGTCTCTTTCACAAGGGTGACCTGGCCTAAAGGTTAGCAGCACAGGCCATGAACACAGCACAACCTGGGATGTTTTTTGTTTAAATGTATTTAACTGAGAAAAGACTTGCAGATGCCTGGCCTGATCAGACCTGTTGGATATTGAAATTTTTCTGCAGGATCAGATGAAATATTGAAATATAACGGATCTCCAAAAGCAGATTTGTATTTTTCCCTGTGTATACCTCCTTAATGTTTAATTTTCAGACTTCTAAGAGGAAAGTTTTCATCATAAAATCCGCATTCATCAGTCTCTGATCCTTCCCGCTCCACCACCACCCCCTCCCCATTTCTCCCACCTCCAGGAGCGACGTCCACAAGCGCTGCCCGCTTTGCGAGGTGATCTTCCCGCCGCACTTTGAGCAGCGCAGCTTCGAGCAGCACGTGGAGAGCCACTGGAAGGTGTGTCCGGTCTGCTCCGAGCAGTTCCCCCTCAACTGTCAGCAGCAGCTCTTCGAGAGACACGTCCTCACGCACTTTGACGGCCACGTGCTCAACTTCGAGCAGATCGAATGAAGGGTGGAAGAGGAGACACGAGGATTCACATGGGTGAAAATAGGAGTGTCGTCAGCTGTTTATTCAATAATTGGTTGGTTACTCGTCCATATACAATCATTAGCACTTTTTTGGTCTTGAAACCGTTTAGGAGAATGTAGTCGAGGAGTTTGTTCTTAGTGGTCACCTTAATACACAGCAAGGCGAAGGATTTTTCAACACAGGCAGTCCTTTACCTTTTTATTACTTTTACTCTCATTTTTCTGCTTTGAAGGAGTCCAGCACCACTGATAGTGCATGTTTTAATCTACAGTTTAGTCTGTGAGAGAAGTCAGAGTGAACTTTAGCAGGGAGAGTCTGTGGGCTTCTAATACACAGAAAAAATCTAAAAAAATAAGCTAAACTCTCCTTTCATAAAACAGCCCATCCTTTTAAACTGTCCACATGGTCAAAGCTAGTAATTACAAAAGATTTTTTTTAAGTGTAAGTGCGGAGAAAGATCGGTGTAAGTGGCGTCTTAAAGACTAAGGTGAGTGTGTACGTCTTTATAGAGGGTGATGGAGACTTTCTTGACTTGAACGGGAGTGGATCTTCGATTTCTCCCAAATCTAAAGTACTGCTGTACGTGTGATAGTGTTACGCAAAGAAAGCAGACAGTTTGAAGAAAAACAGCACTACGTTTTCATGTATCTGCACTAAAAAAAGGCTTTATTCTGAATGTACTGTACATATGAAAATACGTGTAAATCGTGGAGAGACTTGTTGTACCCCTGCCCCCCCCCTCCCACTCATTGTTACTTGCTTTATGTTTGAAAGATTGAGAAGCGTCCGTCATATGCTGGTCTTTTCATGTTATTGTGTCAAAATTCAGGCAAAAAAAACTGCAGGACACTTTAATCATTAAACAGTGAAAACAGAATTGTAAAGAAAAAGCATCATTGTGTGCAGGTTTATGTTGCGTGAGTGTCGTTTGTGTCCACAGGGCTCCACCACACAGCTTTCTATTTGCTGTCATTACAGAGTGACTCCCGACAGTGTCGTATTCAGGCTTTAAACAAGTTGCACATGCCCAGTAACCACAAGGCAGCCGTGTTTGTATGTTATGTGTCGATGCAGCCCTTTCCATGTGAGAGAAAGATGAAGAGTGCACTTTGAAGAAGTTTATGAATAAAGTTAGCTTGTCTAAATGCATTCAGCTGTGATTTATTCTGTTTCTGTTGAAGGGCTGTTGTGAAGACACTGAGACGGTGATTCTTTGAGCTTAACTTCCTCAATTATAAACTGGTTGATACTTCAAACAAGCCTGACTGAAGCTTTTCAGCAAAGGAAAAGATACGCCAACTCTGAAAAAAGACCACAGTTGGATTATAATAACTTCAGATTTATTCAACCATGCCACCATGTTATAGCTGTCGTAACAGCCATGTTTAAAGACATGTATTAAGGTTTAGCCTCCCAGCAGTAGATGCTAAGGACTGGGTCCTGGGATCATATTGGGAATGGGGCTTCAGTAAGCTGTGAAGGCAAAAATCCTCCAGACTTTCCCAGTCATAGCTTGAAAGTTGTTTTTGACTTGTTTTCAGCAGCAGCTTTGGATAACATGGGGTTTGCTGAATGTGAGCTTCCACAGCTTTTATGAAATTTAAACAAGGGTTAGTCTACGCACTTTTTTGGGGTGGGTCTAGGGTCTTTAAACTGGGGTACGTAACTCCTAGCCACACCTCTTCATTATGCACAAACAGTCCATGATGTTTATGAGCCTTTAGCTGCTTTTAGCATTATGCCAGTGTAATGGAAGCCAGCTTCATAAAATGACCGTCACTATCGAAACAGCTAAAGCTCATTTGGATACTAGAAAGCACTCGGAGAGCGCAGACCTCCGCCATATTGTCATTTTGACCATAAATATTAGTCCTACCTTTATTTCATGTGAATATTTAGATTCCTTGACCATGAAAACATACCATTAGCAACTGGTTTCATAATATCTATTTTAGTTCAGTAGTTATTCACAGAAATCACATTTTTCGCCATGGCGGCCAGATGCTGATCCGGATCAACACCAAAATAGAATCAGTTCTTCCTTTTCCCATGCTGAACATTCCCTGAAAATTTTATCCAAATCCATCCATGACTTTTTGAGTTATTTTGTTCACGGACGGACAGACGGACGGACAAACTCTCCCGAAAACGTAACCTCCTTGGCGGAGGTAACAAACACACATTCTTGAGTACAGGATCCAGTGAGAGCACTGTCCCTAATCTGAACCCTGATTGGCCCGAAAGTGGGTGTCCCTTGCAAGATTTTCTAAAGGCTTAATACAGAGCCAGGGGGAACACAAGTGTCTAAGGATCTGATGTGGCTTCAGTAATGACACGTTGAAAGGTTATATTTTTTGGAGGGCAGTGACACAAAAACTGAACTGCATACTGCTGCTTTAAAGTGTCGAAGAAACCTCGGATAAGCATGGTCTGGAGGATGAAGGACCTCCTCAGGGTTTTTTAAGTTCCTGCTCGGGTGTTTTTCGAGGAACTTGAAGAGAGTGATATGGACAGAACAATCTACATAAAATAAAAAACAGGGAAAGGAAAATGATTAATACATCTGAGGAAGCTAGGAAACGAATAACTGATTTCTGAAAATAGAGCTCACTCCATGTAGAGCCTCATTTGAAGGCTTATTTTTATTATTTCAGACTCTTCCAGCTGCTCCCATAAAGTAAATCATTGTTGCTTGTTTCTGCTCAAGAGTGCATTTCAGATTAAAAATAATTGATAATTTAGGAGGGTGGCACCGTGGCACAGCAGGTAGTGCAGGTGCCTCGCAGCAAGAAGGTTCCTGTTTCGATTCCCGGGCCTTTCTGTGTGAAGTTTGCATGTTCTCCCACCATGCATGGGTTCTGTACTCCAGCTTCCTCCCACAGACCAAAAACATGCTCATTAGGTTAATTGGTCACTCTAAATTCTCCTATAAGTGTGAGCGTGAATGGTTGCCTGTCTCTTTATATGGCCCTGTGATCAACCGGTTCAGGGTGTACCCCACCTCTTGTTCAATGACAGCTGGGATAGGCTCCAGCCCCCCCGACCCCGAATGGGATAAAGGGCTATAGAAAATGAATGAATGATAATTTAAAGGTGCTATGAGGAGAATCTAGACTCTGCTACCCATGAGCACGCGTGGCAACTGTCGTAATGCTCCAGTAACCTCGGAACTGGGAGTGGCATCATCTCCGACTTATCGCCGTTCCAGTTGAAGTAAAAAAAAACATGCCAATCTACCAGGCTATTGTTAGCTGTTGTTAGCACGCTCTTGTTCATAAATATCACATGAAGAATGTGATTATCACTATGGCAGCATTTTTGTAAATATAAGTCTAACAATACTATGTATACAGCTGATCTAGAGCGACACACCCCAGTCAGAAGTGCAAATAAATTGATTATTACAGGAGCCAAATAACTGTTCACACTGGGGGCATCCATCTTCGATTGTCAACTCGGGGGAGGCGAGGTTTCACCGAGTTCCCAGTAGGGATGGGTACCTTTCATATTTGAACCAATACCATACCGATGCCCGGTACCTGGGAATCGGTATCGGTACTCAACAATACCAATTTTCAGTACTTTTGCGTGTGTTTATGGGGTAATAAATATTAATTTGTTTAATATTAATATCTCAAATTTTTTCAATGTGAATTTATTTCTCAGTTTATAAAATTTGACAGATATATATCAAAACAACATTCAACTGTTTGTATTGTAACATTGTAGTTGTTCCAAAAAATTTCTTCAACATGAAAACCAGTAACTAAAATGAACCACAACTTAATAAATCAACTGCAGCCCTCACTTTAACTTCAGGGCAGTTTAACAACAGGTCAGACAGAACTGTAAATAAAAATTTACATTAACGTTACAAAGTACGAGGAGCCTACCTGATAATGATAACTGACGCACATTAAAATGCCAAGCTAATACCATCTTAAACACAAGGCTTATTTACCTGGACCAGGTATCCTCCTTGTCGCATTTGCTGCCATCACCAAATGTTAAAGCCATTTTCTTTTCACAGTCACAAGGATGCGTTTAGGTACCTAAACATGGCACCGTTTGATTTTACGTGAATCGGTACTCGGTAGTACCTACAGAATTTGGTCGGTATCTCTTAAAGTACCTAATTCGGTACCCATCCCTAGTTCCCAGTAGGAAATTCCGACTTCGGGGGACGTTCCAGTTGCAGTTTCCTACTCAGAACTCGGAAATTCCTACTTCTGACTACCACTGGAACGCACCAAAAGATGTGACTGAAGCCAAAGCGTGTTTGTTGTGATAAATGCAGCACAGACCTTCCTCAGAACTCTGCTTTGCTTTGCATCTTCTTTCTTCAACAACTTCCAGGATGCAAAGTGACGAGGTAATGTATCTCTTTCTAGTTACGTAGCGGTAGTTTTTGATGTGTGACAACAACCATTTTTTGGAAAACTTAGTATCATAGTTTTGTAGCCGGCTATATATCGCTACTTAAAGCCCGGTGAATGTAACAAATGAAAAAATAAAACGTAACAAATGTAACAAAAACAGTCAAAGTGAAAGGATAACAGAAGTCTGGATTTTGGCAGCATTTTTCTTTATTTTACTGTTTTTTTTTTCATCATTTCTTTGTTGTTTACATTGAAGCAGCTTCTCTTTTATATAGAAAGACAGTTTGACATCATTTCCCAGTTTCTCTGCTCAGAACCTGTCGTCCCCCCATACAAAAAGGAAACGCTGGTCTCCACGGTACATACGAAAATATAATTTAAAAGCACTTGACAACAGACACGTTACAATACATTCACTGTACACTGTACTGGTAAATCCAAACCCCTCCCTCGTCCCCTCCCTCTGCACACAGCCTCTCTGCTCCTCCGCTCCTAATACTGCCATCGGCCCCCATGAGGAGCCGGATCTGCTGCCATGGTGACGGTGGTGTCAGTGCAGCAGGATGGTTTTACGAGTGTTTGACAGACCAAACGGGAGACTCTCTGTCTCCATACGTCCTCGCTCTGCTCTGAGCCCAGACACGGAAACTCCTGAACTCGTGCGACTTTTTTATTGAACGCAAACTTTGATCTCAGGTTTGATTTCAGAGTTAAAAAAATGAAAGGCCTGAGGGAAACTAAGAGACTGATACCAAGATTTCAGAGGCACTGGCTCATTTATTCAGTAATTGAGAGAGATATGGATGCCTCACAGGTCACGTTTCTGCTTGTTTGTTTGGTGAACTCTGACTAAATGGACTGGGAGAACAATAGAGGCAGATGACAGTGTAGGTGGATGAAGCTGTTGAGACGTTTCAAGAAGTATTTGTAATATAAGTTAATACAATCACAATGATAATAACAATACTGCATCTTTTTGTCAGAAAAGTATGGTTTAGGATTGGACTCAGGCAAAAGAAAAGGTAGGCCTTCAAATATATTAAGGATATAATGTAACCAAGAGTAAGAGAAAAAATGTAAAACAAAGCTAAAAATATTGACATGTTGCAAGAAAAAAAAAAAGTCAAAAACAAAAAGTAGAAAAAATTCACAAAATATTTTGAAAGATGTCTAAATGTGAAGAAGAACTGTGGAAGTTTAAGACTTGACAAGCTAAGAGTTTCAACTATCAATGCATCAGGTGCACTGATATGAAATCAATGAGTAGTTGTGTTTTGAAATCAGGATTTCAGTATCTATCCCAATGACAAAAAGCTCTGATTTATCCTCTAAATTAAAAAGCTCTTTAAAAAAATAGACAAAAAAATGAGTGTTGAGAAAAAAGTTTAAAGTTCAGATGCTTAAAAGTGTAAAAAAAAAAAAAAAAAAAAAAAAGGAGTTAAAAAAGTTAAATGTTGGAGGATTAAAGTTTACATTTAGGGGAAAAAATATAAAGTGATAAATACAACTTTAGTATATGGTCAAAACACGAAACACAAGTCAGAATATTTAGGAACAAAGTTCACATTTTTTAAAAAAGAACGAAATGTTGGAGGAAAGGGTCAGAATGATGAGGAGAAAAAACGGAATAAGAAACAAGTAGAGTTATTGAAATGTGACAAATTGGAATGTTTAGAAGAAAAGGGGGAAATTTTAAAGCTAACGGGGAACATGTTAAGCCAAAACTGTATTAACATTAGTGTTGAAATTCAATCTCATCATTAAAGTCAGAATATGAAAAAAAAATCTTGAAGCCAGTAAAAAAAAAAGAGTTTCCGCCAGCTCTTAAAAACTCTGACAGATAATCTGCGTGACCCTGATACTCTGCTGTAGGAAAAAAAAGGCAAGAGAATTTTCAGTCTCTTGCGATGCTAGCTTAGCCCCATGGCAACAGCAGCTGGGAGGACAGGAGGCTGTGTGCAGATCGGAGGTCATTTTACCCATCGAATGAACAAAGTGGAGAGCTGGTGAGCCCTCCGCAGAGTAAAAACATCTGTGAGAGAAATGATGTCATGAGTTAACGTGACTTGGCACACAGCGCGGCACAACATGACGCTGCTTTTGTTTTTCTAGAGGCAATGAAGGATGAAACCCCCAATCAGGGGCGACAAGTTGGCCACTGCTACACTACATTACCCAGCACCGCCGACTCTCCCGCTAGTCAGCCGTCCTGCTCTACAGAAGGCCAACCAGTGGCGTGGTGGCGCTGGCACACACACAGAACACACCTAATAGGCTGATGAGATGGAGAACACACACACACACACACACACCTTTCACACATGAACTGGAATGCTCTTCTTCAACACAAACAGAAATGAGAAGCTGTAGTCAGGCTTCTCTCTTTTGACTATAAACCCCACCTTTTCGTTCACACAGTGTTTGTCTTTTCACGACACAAAAAAGCATGCACAGAAACATTCTTACCACGTACATCCACTCAAACAGAGACAAAATGGCTGCCACACATTTGGCGACCTCCGGGGTGAAATTATACCCCACCCCACCCCCGCCCGCCGTCCCCCACCCCCTGTCAGGCACATGGTATGGTCAATGTTTGGCAGTGGGGAGCTGTTGGCAACAATCATGAAAAAAAGAACCGAACATCATCAACTATCTTGGCAACTGGAAGAAATGATGCTGAGTTTCCGACGTGGCTCTGGCACTCTGGATGAGCAAACACTGGAGATATGGAACACACGGATGGCTCAGTGTGCCAGGTGAAATGTTTCAGACATGAATTACTGGCCTGGGCCGTGATCGAATACGTTCAGCACTGAGCGTCCCTTCTGATCAACAGTAAAAATATGGCACACGCTCAGAGCGAGTCAAATGTAGAGTGCATTTCCACCATGCAGTCTGCTTTGGTTCAGTGTGAAAACGGTAGATTTTTTAAAAATAAGTCTTGATTTGTTACTTCATTTAAGGCAGGGTTCATACACCCAGCCTTAGGTAAAAATCAAGCAACTGTGGTGTGTCTACATCATTCAGAACCTTGGGTAACAAAAAATAAATCAACTGTCAAAGTAATAAACTGCAGTTCTTCAAACATCCACTAGAGGCTGGAGGCAGAAACACTACAGGTCACATACACTATCCATGTTAAAATGCCAATTTTATAGCATAATTACACATTCTTGTGGCCTCTATTTAAAAATAACCTTTGGTCAGAATAGTTTTGTTTTAAGGGAACACCCAACAAGGAAGATGATTTTTTTCTCTGACTCATCTGTTGTGATTTTATCAGTGATTTCAGTTCCGCAAAATTAAGGGAGTGCGTTGTAGCTGTTTGTCTGGAGGCTTAAGACCCACCTTGAACCTACTTTTTTTAGGTTGACTGAAAGGTACTTTGAGAAGTTTTTTTCAAATGGCAGCTACCTGGGATTGGACTCTGAACAAACCAAAAGACCTTCACTAAGGCTTTGTCTATCATTTTTTACAGCCTATGGTCTACCTTCTTGTGGAGAAAGCGCACTTGATACCCTGACAGAAGGGTGCTTAATTGTGGTTGAGTAAAGTTTGGTGATTTTCTACCTTTCCCAACTTCTACAGTGGAAACTAGGGATGCATGCTGTAATAGATAACTTGATAGTTTGCACCAGATTTTATCAGTTGTACAATAAAATCCTGTGTTTGGGCCACACTTTTAAAACCTATACTTCAACAAAAAAAAAATCTGCGGCTGTTATATCAATGTGATGAGCAAACCAGCATAAAATGCTGAAATGTGCAACATATCTCATGTCAGTGCAGCCACCACTTCCACACATTTAACTTAGTGCCAAGGAAAGTTTGCTCCCATTCACTGAGGCCTAAAGCAAGTGGCCACACTAGTGTTCCAAATGTGCTGGAAAAATGGCAAGACAGAGCTAATGAGGTCTGCATGTTTGTTTAACAGCATTTCTCCTTCATGAAATTATAATCCTGCATTTTAAGGTCATACATGTTATCCCTCTTCAAAAAGTTTACTGGTACAAGTTGTCCCCGGAACATATTCCTGAAGATTTTTGCCAAAGCATCCACAAAGAAATGAAAGCCTGGAGGGCCTCTAAACCCCTCTGTTTGAGCCCTGCTCAAACAGGCTGTTGTAGTGTTAATCTCCATGAGCTGCTTCTGACCACGCCCCTCAGAAAGTGGGTGTGGCTTTATGCTCAGATGCTTACTTTGACCTCGATACGGTGCCTTCAAATACAATGCTTTGACACTGACTCCCCAAAATAGAACCTACAAAAGTAAATGGTGCAACTTTCACAGGGTGCTTTTCACAGCAGTCCCCTCCAGCTAAAATACTGTAAGTAATGTCGTAGAAGCAAAAGCAATTACGGTAACAGCAGATGGCACTAAAGAATGCTGAAATCTCTGATTTTATGGTCATTTTTTTTTACCTACACAAGCCTGCAATCCCTGCCAAACATTCTGTTTAAACTGTAATGCAGCCTCGTGCCATTAGTAGCCATGGAGGCTTTACCTGGTGGCTACTGCCATCCTGCTGTAGTGCCCTTCAACCCGGATGTAAACAAAGGACAGAACAAACACTATGGAGGGACAGACGGCATTTTGCACAGCACATTTGTTGGTATTATGATTGAGGAAGAAAAAGTGGCTGTACAAAGGCTGCCAAGTGATACCTGCAACAGAGGACTAAACAGTGACTCAACGGCCGGCGCAGAAACATAGACAATAAACTGCGCTCCACCCATCTGACCTAGCACTGTTTCCCCACAGGCATCATAATCCTGTTCTCAATAAACAAGGATCAATCTGGACTGTTTTCCGACAGTTCCATGACAGACAGAGTTTAAATTTGAGTTCTGCTTTCAAATTATTTCCTATGAACATCTGCAGTGGAAACACAAATATTAGCATTTAGCATATTAGCATATCATGAAGAACTGAGCTGAACCAGATTGCTTGGTGGATCGCACATTTGAAAGCCTTTTGGCTCCTCGTCTGTTTGACTTCTGACCTCTGAGGTGGCCTTCCCAGCAAATATGGAATGAAAGGAACACTTATTGATACATATAAAAAGATCTAAGCTAAAACACTGACAAAAAATATATAAAATAAAGCTTAAAAATAAAGTGTAACTATTTATGTATATGCTCATGAATACTTTTATATATTTTTATGTACACATACATATCTATTGTTTATTTATCAATATATCTATTTAAAGTATAACTTAACTCTCAAACTTTGGCCCCCCTGAAGTTACCGTCAAAGCACAAATCTATGATCCGTAAAATTATAGAGGGAGTGATGACTGTGACTGACCTTGGATTAGCCGTGACGTTAACTTCAAAAAGGGGCAGGGCTTGTTTTCGCTCCCTGTCTCGCATCCTCTCTTTTAAGTTTTCCTCCATCTCTTACTTTCTTCGTTTGTTTTTTTGTCTTTTCTTTCTGTTGTTTTTTACAGTTAGCACCTTATGTAAGTCAAACAATAGAAAAAAAGTGATAGCATATACGAATGTGCAAATGTACAACATTAAAAATACTACAAAGATACATTTTTTTTCTTACAAAATAAAATACAAGTGATATAACGTGGATAGAAAAAATAATATAACAAAACAAATGAAAAATGAAAGTCTAAGAACTTAAAGCATGCACTTGATCCTTTAGTGTGTGGGGTGGATATAAAAGGTCAGGTAAAGTCAGGATAGGGCTGTGTTTGGGGTTGTGGTGACCTCAGGCTTCAGCCTTGGATCTTGCGCAGGATCTCAGTGGACACCGGCGGGTGGAAGTTGATGGTGTGGTGTCTCAGGCCCTGTGAGGTCTTGTAGCTCTTGCCGCAGCGACATTTGAACGGCTTCCTCACGCGGATCTGCGTGCGGTGGCCGTTCTTGGCGTGGTACTTAATACCGTTGACATTCTGAGGAGACAGAGAACAAGAGATACTCACTGAGAGGACAGCGAACAGAAGTTCTTTCACATTTGTTTGCCAACTCTGACACTAATACGGCTTACACACTAAAATTAGCAGTTTTTTCAACGCGGGTTAATCCAATAACTATCAGCAAGACGTGGATGTAATCAGCAGTTGGCGAGTTGCGTGGCTGTTTTTTCTCTCTGGTGCATCAAGCTGATGTCATCACATTGATGGCATCATCAGTACGGTGAAACACGTCCATGTAAACAATGGAAAGAAGCATGGAAGCCATGGTGGTCAGCTGTTTTCCGTACATTGTACTTTTGTCCCTCTTTAAAAATTTGCAAACTCAGTGCAGACTGAACATTCAAGCGCTGATGATACAAAGATGAATGGAATTTGTTGCTGAGATGGCAAAGAGTTAAGTGAGTTCCAGACGGAGGAGACAGGCGAGATGTTATGCTATGAAATCAGTGTCGCTTGCGGGGTCAGTCGACCAAGGTCGAAATGCCAATTAGACCCTTTCAAACTGCCAACAGGAACCGACTGTTACCGGATTTCAACAGGTTTTTTGGCCTGTTTGAAAGGGTATTACAGTGCTCACTGTCTTTCCAACTGTTGAATAAGAAGATGGACAACTCTCTCTGGCAGGATATCTACCTTAACTTTATAAAAAGACCAGAAACAAAATGAATAATAGTGGTGTGGGGGGATTGTTTTTTTGTGGTGATAGCATTTTGATTCGTAGTACTGATTTCTTAATGAAGTAATTTATTAATAATAAAAATAGTCCTGATAATAAACACAGTAATGGAATAATAATAAAAACAATAATAAAAACCCGCATAAATAAAGCTATTAGTCCAATTGCAACAAAATCAGTAATTTTTTGAGTTCACGTGATGATGCTGTTAAAACACTGAAGATGAGGCCAGCAGAGGCGATGATCATTGTGCAGGAGAGAGTTAGGAAACCAAACATGGCAGCACAGGATAGAGACAAAAGAAATTCACTTCCAGCATTTAAATTAGTTATGTGGACCTCGTCTGGATTTCTGGAAGGGCTTAAGAGATGGACATGCTACAAGGGGTTTCCTAAGAAGAGACGTATGAGAATATAATATTGTGGGAATTGGTCTCACAGAACTTGACTAAATCCAGAGAAAGCCAACAACAGCAAAACTAATGCCAAGCTAATAAATCAGCCAACACTTGACATGCTTTGCAAGTCAAAGCATGTCAAGTGTTGTTGCCTCACACTTCTGAGCAGGCTAAGACAATGGCCCAATCCAGTATAACAGGGTCAAATATTCACCTGTGGTTTGCTACAACCTGCCAATCTCCTGTCCTGCCTTAGTCAAAGAAAACCTTCTCCCTTTTTCTATGTATCCCTACATCCTTATGTCCACTTAATCTGGTTCCTTCTTTGTTTTAAATGTTACATTTTGTGCACTGTTATGTTTTCTGAGGAGAATGATAGAGGATGAGTTACATTACAGGAGACTATATCGTGACCACAGGCTATGATTTCGATCAGCTAATCGTGTATTTTAAACAAATATTGGCCGTTATTGAAAAGTTTCCTATCAGCTGACGCATACTTAGTAAGTTATTCAGTGAGTAACGCCAAAACAAGCAAACTTTGAGCAATACCTTCCACTGCCCTTAAACAGAGGTGATAAAGTCACACAGGGATGTCACACAAAAGAAACCTTTGCACAGTGTGATGTTTCAAGCCCTAAATGCCTCATTTTTGTGATTTTAGCGATTCAGTGCTGTTTTTGTGTGTACAAAAGGCCCAAATCCACTTCTTCAAGAATTTTTCCAGCCTGCCCCAACACTATTTTCTGCTCACCCCCTTTTCTTGTCTGACAGGGAAATCTTTTCTCACTGTGAACAAGCACCTCAAGAGACTTTAAGGGGCTGGACTCTTTATGTCATCAAGTGGTTTTCAAGGGATCAAGTGTGAAAACAGTTTTAACAGTGTGACTGAAGTTCTTAATCATTGAACTATGTTATTTTCCAAGTATGTGTGTCATTGATAGCCAGCAGCTTTTGCAGGGTTATTAAACTTTCTGTGGTTCGCATTTACTAACCCTGATCTCTCATACTGCTGATGACCATGTAATTATTTTCAAATGGAGAACTACAGAGAAAAACTCCTTTTACAACTGTGCATCAAATGGAACAGAATCAGACCTGCATTAACCCCTGATCTGAACAATCAGGTTACCTCACACAAGGGTACTTGTACTTGATATCTGAATATCTGTTCGAGCATGGGGATAAAAAAATGCATTTCAACTAGAGCAGTGAACTGCCTGATCCAACAGAGGGCGCTCCCAGCACAACCCGACCGCCTATTGCTCTCTTGACCTCAACAAAGAATTACCCCTCGACAATATGGCAGAAAGGCAAAGCCACACTGAGCGAACAATAATAACACTAAAATACTTGAGGGGGGCCGATTGGAAGCACTTTAGACTCCACACCGCTGATGGCTCAATAACCACGATGAGGATGTGTGTCAAATTTGTGCAAAGTAGCTATCCAACTTCTCATCAATGACAAATCCTTGGCACATTTGATGGCCTTTCTCCCACCACAGCCCCATGCTGCCTTGTCAAGTCCATAGCCCCTGTGCCAGAGTCAGGTAAAAAAGGCCCAAGATAATAACCAAGATTGAAAGCTTTATGCAACATCATGCATCCCAGCAGTGTGGTCAGGAGACGTCAATATCAAAATGATTTAACTGAAATGCCTCTTGTCTGTGTTGCAGAGGGCTGAGGGTCTTAAATGTTTAAATATAAGCACAACAACTGATCATGGTTGTGTTTTGTTAAATGTGACAGCCCTGCCGGACAGACACTGTATGTTCCCATAGATTTCAGCAGGCAGGGACTTCTAAGGCTGAATGAGGGCTTTTGTCTGGAGTTTTAATTAAAATCATCCATAGCAAATATACTGTGATTTACTTGTCACTCCTGCTAATCGACATTTAGATTTACAACTCAATTTATTAAACATATCACACCATGTGATGCTCAAACACAAGCTCCAGTGTGACCTTAATCAAAAGTCACAAAACACTGAGCTCTGTTGGCGTGCCCTTCATTTCTCAGTATCTGGTGTTTTTTCCCTTACCTTGTATCTCTTCTTACAGCCGGGGACGGGGCAGGCAAAGGGTTTCTCCTCGCCCCCGTTCATACACATGGAGCTGAGGATGGACTCGGAGCTGATGGCGCTTTCTGTGGTCCACGACTCATCGCTGTCCGACTCCTCGTAGTCTACCTCCTCTTCATCATACTCGCTGCCTGGAGGCACAAGGAAGACGCACAGAACAAAAAACAACACTTGTCATCCCAAATGAAAAATAGATTGTGACAGACCCAAAAAGAACACCATGTCTTCATTCCTTTGGGAACTCAAGCAATCAGTGGTGGTTTGTAACCCTTCTATCAATACTTCCCTCTATCTCCTGCTCCTGTTCTTGATGAATTCCCCGGCTCACATGTTACTGAAAGAAACGATCAACAGACCAGCAGTGTTGTGTGTGTGTGCGCACATGGGCTTCTGTTGTGAGTCAAAACGCAGGAGCTGGCACCGAGTAAGAGATCATTAAGTGGGAGTGATTCCCATTGCTCAGCCTGAAAAAGTGCTTTGTTACATGCAGAACATTTTCCACTTACCAACACACACAGACACACAACACATTAACAAAACATTCAAGCACACGCACGTACATAAACCCTCTGACCCCCCACCGCCTCACAGGAAATGCTGCACCTCAGCATGATTAAATGGATGGCACCCTGGCACATGTCAAAAGGGAGCGCGTGCATGTGTATGTGTGTGTGTGTGTGTGTGTGTAGGCCCGCTGGTGTATTAGCCCAGACCTAACACTGCGTTTGGAACCATTTGGGCTGGAATTGGACATCTGCTCCTGGGCTGTGCAGCACACGGCCCCATGTGAACACACAGCGTGACAGCTGCTATGTAATTAGCAGAGTGTTGACTGGCCTGCTCACTGCAGGAGCCACCAAGAGCCGGCACACAAACACTCACACACCCACACACACAAAACGACAGTGGATTGGGTTTGAGCTTTTCACATTATAGTGGATTTGTTTTTATCTTTTTCAGGACATTGAGCAACTTCTTGCTTTCAAAATCAACCTAAGTCTGAGGGCGAATAATTTTATATTTACGCCCCTTTACTTTGGAACTCTCTGCCCATATGTATTAAGATGACAAGTGTTTTCATAACAAACTTAAGGCCGACTGTTCAGCTTGACCTTGAGTTTGGAGTCATGTCTTCTCTTTATGTATCACAATATTCTTGTTTTTGCACAAATTTTACATTTTCTTACATTTTTATCAAACTTTTAACAAGTGTTAAAATATTTTCTTAACTCCATGGTTAAGTATTCTTCCTGAATTCAAATAAATATGATTTATAATAAACAAAATATTAACTATAATAACAAATATTTTAATATGTACTTGTTTTCCTCACATTAATGTCTTTGCCCTCTTGGGTTACTTATTGTTTTATCTAGTGCCAGAAGTTTCTGACTTTATTTCCATCTTTTTATGCTTTTGGATCGCATGCTTTTTTTCCCCCCCCAATTTATTCCGTATCATGACATTACTGTCACATACTGTACATTTATAAGTTCTGTCACATTTTCCATTTCATGATCGAAAAGGGGCCAGAAGAAGAAAAACTTATTAATACCAGCCCCTTTCTTTACATAATAAAGCCAAAATACTTGATGGTCTAACCTTCAGATATATAACAACCGATGCTTATTGAAAAAGCAGAAAGTCAGAATTAATAATAATACATAAATAAAATAGAAACAAGTAATCACAAAGCAATTGGCAAACATACACAACTACTCACCATCAACAACAATGACATATAAAGCAACAGAGAACCTTTCACCTATAATCTTCACATTTCCTTATTATTTTGTTTTTATACATTCTCTTAAACTGATTAATATTAGTACAGGCTTTTAAATCAATTGTCAAAGAATTCCACAATTTGACACCACACACTGAAACACATATTTGTTTTAGAGTGGTACGTGCAAGTGGATGTTTAAAATCAAATTTCCTTCTATGATCCTTATTTTCTGAACTAAAAGCAAACAAATGTTGTATATTGTCTGGCATTGTTCTACCTTTTACCTTGAACATAAAGTAAAGTCTGCAACTCAACAATGTCTTTAAGTTTAATTAATCCTGACTTTTATATATGAAAGGTGCTTTAAAACCACGACTGAATTAAATTTTGGTAATGTTACAGTGTTTTTGCTTTCTTTGCCCAAATTTTGACATTATGCAATGTGTATTTTTAAGGAATGGACAGTGAAGACAAGAATGACACTGGTTTTTTGGCTTGTGGGATGTACACAATGTGCAGTATACATCAATATTGTGCTTTTGTCCAGAATTAACAAATAATATTTTGATAAAGAATAGACAAAAGGTGAGCCTGCCTGATGTCTGACCCACTCAACGTTGGGGATGCTTTCTGTTTTCAATTCAAAAAAGGAGAATCAAACTCTGAAACACAAAGATACTATGAACTGTTTTTGATAGTATGAATTGATATCGATCCCGGTTCTTGATCTTGGATCAATATTGGAAGTATTTTTATTTTTTGATTACTTATTCTTTAAATATTCGGCTAATAATTTACAAATATATACTGTCTATCTGAATGATCTTGCATGTAATTTTTCTGTATGGACCCCAAGAAGACTAGTTATAACTTCTATAACAACTGGAGAATGTCTTCATAACTGCGGTATGTGCTCAACGTACCGATCCAGTCCAATTTCTGGTAAAAGTGACAGCCCTATTGGATACTAATTTAGATCACCAACAAACTCTAATCACCTCTTTCTTAAACCATGACCAATATTCCCTGAGAGTGTAATCCAAATCTGAAAAAGATTTGAGTAATCCTGCTCACAGGATACAAAACAGGATAATACCAACAAAAACAGTATTGATAACTGACTCAATAATCCTAAAAGTGTATCTCACTGTAGCTGCTAGCTGCAGTCAGTTTTTAGGTGTAATACCAACCCCTTTCAGCTCTGTTTCCTTGCATGTTATGAATAATGATGCTGCTTATATGGGATCCAACTCTCAAAGTCAACCAGTTGTGCAGAATGAGGCTGTGGTGGCTGCACTTGCTATCATGATGGTGCATGTATCTGTTGAAGCCAGTAGTCAACCAGTTGTGCAGAATGAGGCTGTGGTGGCTGCACTTGCTATCATGATGGTGCATGTATCTGTTGAAGCCAGTACACTAGTGGCAATGGGGTAGAAATTGCAGACGACTGAATGTAAAAGTTTGTATTAAAAGTGCAGCTTGTACACCCAGTTTTACAGTTTCTAAATTGCCTGTTTATCTCACTTAAAAATGTATCTATACATCTTAAAACTTTGCCATATTGCCCTGCCCTAGTCACTTGTTATGTAAAAAGCTGCATACCATTCACATTACTAATATCCTTGTGTGCTTATTGTCTGAATTTGATTGATTGTCTCCTGATGGCGCAATTATAACTGCTTTTTTTGTCCCCCCCATTGGGTTAATGTGTGATCTACACCTCAATCCCCAACACACAAACAATTCATCTTCATTTCATTTTGGCGCACACACACAGACATGCACACATCTGTCGTACCTGTGGGTGTGCTGCTGCGGAAAGAGGAGGAGGGGGTGATGGGGGGCGTGACGGGGGGCGTCAGGTTACCGCTGGTGTGGCGAGGGGGCGTGGCCGTGCTGTTCCTGGACACTCCTCCCGTGATGGAGAGGGACAGCTTGGGCGTTGCCTTCTTCTTCATGGTCTCCTGCTCCCGGCGCGCCGCATCTGTCATGAACCTGACAACACGCCAAGGACACATCATCAGTAAGTCACATGACAGGGTAAGGAAGAAGACATGAACCTAGCATGATCGTGTACCAACACGTCTCGGTTTAATTATCAACTGTTGAAGATTTTATATTATTATTTTTGGGGCATTTTGTGCCTTTATTGATGGAGAGACAGTGGATAGGCTTGTGAAGGGGGTCGAGAGAGAGTAGGGGAGGACACCCTGCACACGAGCCACAGGCTGGATTCAGAACCAGGCCAGCAGAAGCATGTATGAGTCATGCCTGGTTGCTTATGACTCAGCTAAACCAGCACCCCCACTGTTGCAGATTTAAGTAAGGTTAAACATTCAAAATAATGATTCAGATGTTAAACAAGCTTATTATTCATATGGAGGGTATGCACTGACGTCAAAATGTGTGCAGCCCCACCTGCTGAGCGGCAGGAAACGACCGCTAGTAACTGATATCATTAGTATGAAACAGGACACCGGGTCAGGGTTATTTTCAGAAAGCCTAATTAATGCTGATGATGTTCATTTGGGAATTAAGTTACTGTTGTGTGTTTAAAAATGACTACACAAACTGTTGAGGCCCGACAGTTACATTGTAATGCTGCATTTATTTGCTTCATCTGAGCAAATGTTGCATCCTGTATATTTTAACGTGGCACATGCACTGGTCTGAAACCTTTATTCCAGAACAAATGTGCAAAAACAACTTACTTCATTTGCCAAATGGAAATCATAAATTCAAAATCAATGGACTCAAATCAGCCACTGTAATCAAACATCTCAAGGTTTTATGAAAGCAACCAGCAACTTAGAATCAAATCAAATAATTTAAAGTCATCTGTGCTTCATGTGAGATATTGATTTGATTCTATAAACAATGAAATAAATTTAATGTCCTGATTTCTTTCAAGTAAAGACTAGTTGAAAGACAAAGAATATGTGTACAATCAATGAAATAACCAGTTGCTTCAACATTCCGATTTTTCCTTTATTATTAACTTGGTGTTACATCAATAACACCAGAAGATACTACTACAGTAAGCATTATTAAATAACAACAGTAAAAACTTGATTTTTTTTCTGCTGGATTTAAGAGCTTGGCTGTTTATCTCCCAATTGTTCTGTTGTAACTCTGTGCTTCTTGTTACAAAACACCTGGAATTCCACTAACACAATGAGCATACCCTCCATTTACTGTATTTCTTGAATTATTCACAATAATACATAGAAATAAATGCATTTCAGGATACATGAATATCACATGTGTTTTTCTCTATTGTGTCACCTTCATTAAATTCATTGATTGAACTGATTAAACTGCGACACATTAGAAATGTTAAGCTTTATTCAGCTCTGGATACAATTAGTAATATATTAACACTGTGGTTTGGACAGCTTTTGAGTTACTCATTCAGTAAGAGCAGAGTTCAGTCAACTAGAGTTAATTTCAAGATGCTGTGTTCAGAAAATGATTCCGAATTTTTGTGCATTCTCAGTTTAGGCTTTAAACTTTTGGAATTCAGACACAGCACATTTTGAATGCAGCCATACCAAACTCTGGGTACAAGGAGTGCCAAAGAACTGTATTCACAAAACAATTTTACTACAAAATCTTGCTTTTTTATGTGGACAAACAGTTGAAATCAACTTACACAACTTTTCTGACACAAATTCAAGTACATTCAAGCACTTTCAAGGCGAATTTTCAGGCTTTTTCAGTGTTGTATAGCAAGTGTAAATTGTGTATTTAAACAAATGAATACATCACTGACTCATCACATCAGAATGATACTGTGCTACAAACAAACAAAACTGTGTTCTGTAATCAAAATCTATAGAAAGATGAAAACATAAGATGAAACAAAACAAGGCTTTATGTTTCCACAGGGGTCTTACATAGGTGTGGGACTTGATATATTTTTCCAGCATACTTATTTTGCTCCCCTGGACTCCAAAAGCTGGCATCTTCCCCCAAATATCGTTCCAAAAGTGACAACAGGTGGAAATTTTCCCCTTCTGTTAATTGTAACATGACATGTTGCACAGGCATGTTTCTAGATTTGTATCTTTTAAAACTGAAATTAAATAGTGATAAGAAAGAGTTTAACTTGTTGATAACAAAAAAGCAGCTTTCAGTCTTTAAGTTCTGCTGTCCAGGCATGACTGACTGTTTACTCCATGTCTTACTTGTCTACTGAGCAAGGATTTAATTCTCTGTAGAAGATGAGATGCAGCTCTTTTCTCCTCCCCTTTGGAAATGCTCAGGTGTGAGAGGGTAGGGAAGTTACAGGTGTCTATGATAATGACATTAGTGTTTATTGCTGGCCCTTACAATGTCTCATGGGGGGACAACAGGTAATGGAGCTAAATTTAAAAACAGTGACAAGCACAAAACACACATGTAGGTGGAGGCCGTATAGCTATTACATGATAAACTCTAAACCTGAGCATTTTAACTGAAAATGGCTCATTTCTTTGAGAGTTTAATAAAAGGTGTCTAATTATTCTGCTTTCAAAGCCCCTTCTTACAAAATTGAAACAAACTAAACTGCAAATCCCAGGACATGTGACTTTTAATGTAGACAAGCCTCTCTATATCCCAACAATTAAGTGTACCTGTAAGCCTTTGCACAACAAAATCACAGCATGTGTTTTCTCTGACAGTGAAATTCAGTGTATTTTTTTTTGACTTTTTTTAATCAAATTAAAGAAAAACTTCTTTTGCAAAAGTATGGTGTCATCAGTAGTTTTTTTATTTAATTTAAGGTTTTGAAAAAAAATCTTCATTCAATTGTGTGTGAAAAATCAGTTTTTTGCAGTTGCAGTTATCATTAATCAAATTCATAATCAATTCTTGTGGGTTTTCTTTGTGGTCAAATTAGGCCTACGTTTATTTTCTGTCAATGACGTCAAATACACAGTTACCATGGTGCTTAAATCTTAATTTTGATCATTTTGCCTGACAACTATCCCTTGTTACAATCACAGCCAAAAACATTGCATGTTGCACGGTTATCTTGATTTAATGCAAAATTACGCTGTCTCTAACTCCTGACCATCCCGATTCCTTCTTAAAGGTTTTTCTAGTTGTTCACGGTGAGTGCTGTTTAACAGAGCATGAAATTATTGACCTTCAGAGCATTCAAGAATAAGACAAAGTTATTGATGAGGGAAAAGTTGAGCATAAAATAAAATTATAATGATTCCTCAGGCAAGGTGTCACAGATTCTGAAATGGAAACAGTTCTCACTTTCTATTCTTTTTTATTAAAGCCTTTTATTTATTTTTCACACAAGATAGCAGAAGAATTGGGGTGCTGGTTTGGCAGAGTGGTTGGCAACCAGGCACCCCATGTACTTGCTTCTGCCGGTCCAGGTTCGAATCCCGCCTGTGACCAGTTTGCAGAGTGTCTTCCCCTGCTCTCTCTCCCCTTTTCACAAGCCTATCCACTGTCTCTCTATCATTAAAGGCAAAAATGCCCAAAAAACACATTAAAAAAAAAAAAAAAAAAAAATGATAGCAGAAGAACAACATTGAACAACAACGACAATATAGGGCAGTCGGGGACAATAAAGGACATCCCCATCCTATTCCTCAATCACTGGGTTTTCAACAAACATGTAATCAGACAATCACACACATATCCATACAGTCACGACAAAATAAATAATACTTTTGTAAATAACATTATACACATAAACATATATACATACATATATATATACATACATATATATATATATATATATATATATATATATATATATATATATATATATACACTCAACAAAAATATAAACGCAACACTTTTGTTTTTTGCTCCCATTTTTCATGAGATGGACTTAAAGATCTAAAATTCATTCCAGATACACAATATTACCATTTCTCTCAAAAATTGTTCACAAATCTGTCTAAATGTTTGATAGTGAGCACTTCTGCTTTGCTGAGATAATCCATCCCACCTCACAAGTGTGCCACATCAAGATGCTCATCAGACACAATGATTAGTGCACAGGTGTGCCTTAGACTGTCCACAATAAAAGACCACCCTGAAATGTGCATTTTTTTTGCTTTATTGGGGGTCTGGGGACTCAGAACCAGTCAGTATCTGGTGTGACCACCATTTGCCTCATGCAGTGCAACACATCTTCTTCGCATAGAGTTTATCAGATTGTCAGTTGTGGCCTGTGGAATGTTGGTCCACTCCTCTTCAATGGCTGTGCGAAGTTGCTGGATATTAGTGGGAACTGGTACACGCTGTCAGATATGGTCAAGCACATCCCAAACATGCTCAATTGGTGACATGTCCGGTGAGTATGCTGGCCATGCAAGAACTGGGACATTTTCAGCTTCCAAGAATTGTGTACAGATCCTTGCAACATGGGGCCATGCATTATCTTGCTGAAACATGAGGTGATGTTCATGGATGTATGGCACAACAATGGGCCTCAGGATCTCATCACGGTATCTGTGTGCATTCAAAATGCCATCAGTAAAATGCACCTGTGTTCTTCCTCCATAACAGATGCCTGCCCATACCATAACCCCACCACCACCATGGGCCACTCGATCCACAACATTGACATCGGCAATGCGCTCACCCACATGACGCCACACACGCTGTCTGCCATCTGCCCTGAACAATGTAAACTGAGATTCATCCATACATATTAAGTTAAAAGTTTAACATGCAAATGTGTATTTAGGAACTATTTAGCCCAAACATTCAGGACAAACTGTTAATCTAAATTCTATTGATGTAACAACAACTAACTGAATAAAGTTGAACAATTTAAAGAGAAATACATTTCTGATACGTTTGCCAATGCAATGCATGGCATTTATTATGAATACTGCTTTGGTATGAAACTTAGATGCAGCAGCATGACAATTCCAAACGTACAACATAGTAGCCAAGAATAGAATTTCCCTGAAATCTCTGGCACTTAAGACTAGTGCACGATTGAAGAAACTTTCATTTCTTAAGAATATTTAACTGTAATTGGAAGGTCAGGATATTTTAAATAAAATAAATTGAACAAAAAATATTGTAAATTTAACAAACAAAAAAGAGAAAAAAAGCAATGAAAATGAAATGGCCTATCTTTGAGCAAAATTGCATGTAAATAAAATAATATATATATATAGTCAAAAACAAAAAAAAATATATATATATATATATAAAGAAAAAATAAAACTCACACAACAATAAAAACTGGCCTAAATGAAATGGAGTTTATACAGTATATATATATATATATATATACATATACATACACATATATATATATATATATATATATATATATATATGTACACATAAAATCCAAAACAAGTGAAGTTGGCACATTGTGTAAATTGTAAATAAAAACAGATTAAAATGATTTTCAACTGCTTTCAACTTATGTTCTTTGCTGACCAAACACCTCAGTAAGTGTTGACTGTCAGGACAAAGGCTCCGCTGCACCTGCACATCTTTCGTCGCCACTACTTTCAAACAAATGCGACATATCAGCTCGTAGGTGTTCATGAGCTTTGTTCATCCTGTTTAAAACCAACACATTCTCACACTGGGGCAGCGGCTTAAGAACCGTATCTTTCGTGCCATTATTCACATTAGCGTTTGTTTCCTCGTTACTCCTCAGGGCGCTCACTTCAGCTCTCTCCGTGTGTCGCCGAGCGTCCGTCTTCACCCCAAAAGATCGCATGTTTGACAGATGTTCACTCGGCTATAAATCCGCTAAATCCGCTATAGAACCGATGCACCCCGGTGTTAAGAAAGATAGACGTAGTGAGCCATCTTCACATTCAGCCTCTTTGGTAGTAAAAGAGGAGGAAAACAAACATGCAGGCTACTGCAGGTGGCATTAAGAGGCAGAGGAATGTTTTTTTGTAATACGGGAGAATTATGGGAAAATATTAATACGGGAGGACGGCGGGAAAGAGGGGTAAAATAAGGTAGTTTCCCGGCCAAAACGGGAGACTTGACGGCTATGCGCAGAGGCGTGAAGAACAAGATGCATGATGCTTAATGTAGCATTTAACCGACTAGTAAAATACTAAACGATTAATAAATAAGTAGGCGGTTAACCGATTAAACGACTAGTCGCGCACATCCCTAGTCCGTAATATCATCAAAAGGTTCAGAGAATCTGGAGAACTTACTGCACGTAAGCGGCAAGGCCCAAAACCAACATTGAATGCCCGTGACCTTCGATCTCTCAAGCAGTACTGCATCAAAAGCCGGCATCATCGTGTAAAGGATATCACCACATGGGCTCAGGAACACTTCAGAAAACCACTGTCAGTAACTACAGTTCGTCGCTACATCTGTAAGTGCAAGTTAAAACTCTACTATGCAAAGCCAAAGCCATTTATCAACAACACCCAGAAACACCGTTGGCTTCACTGGGCCCGAGCTCATCTAAGATGGACTGATGCAAAGTGGAAAAGTGTTGTCTGACGAGTCCACATTTCAAATTGTTTTTGGAAAATGTGGTCGCCATGTCCTCCAGACCAAAGAGGAAAAGAACCATCCGGACTGTTATAGGTGCAAAGTTCAAAAGCCAGCATCTGTGATGGTATGGGGGTGTACTAGTGCCCAAGGCATGGGTAACTTACTCATCTGTGAAGGCACCATTAATGCTGAAAGGTGCATACAGGTTTTGGAGCAACATATGTTGCCATCCAAGCAACGTCTTTTTCATGGACGCTCCTGCTTATTTCAGCAAGACAATGCCAAGCCACATTCTGCACGTGTTACAACAGCGTGGCTTCGTAGAAAAAGAGTGCGGGTACTAGACTGGCCTGCCTGTAGTCCAGACCTGTCCCCCATTGAAAATCTGTGGTGCATTATGAAGCGCAAAATACAACAACAGAGACCCCAGACTGTTGAACAACTTAAGCTGTACATCAAGCAAGAATGGGAAAGAATTCCACCCGAAAAGCTTCAAAAATTGGTCTCCTCAGTTCCCAAACGTTTACTGAGTGTTGTTAAAAGGAAAGGCGATGTAACACAGTGGTAAAAATGCCCCTGTGCCAACTTTTTTTTCAATGTGTTGCTGCCATTAAATTCTAAGTTGATGATTATTTGCAAAAGAAAATAAAGTTTCTCAGTTCAAACATATAGATAGATAGATAGATAGATAGATAGATAGATAGATAGATAGATAGATAGATAGATAGATAGATAGATATCAGAGACAATACACAGATAATAAAAATATTTAAATTTAAACCAAGGAAACATAAAAATGGGTTGCAGAGAATTATTGGTAGCTTCCATATTTTCAACAATATGAACAGTTGCCAAGTTTCAAAAAATTTCCTGGTGTAACCTCTAATGGTCTATCTAATTTTTTCTAGGTGGACAAAGCAGATGACCCTTTTCCACTGGTCATGTTCTAGTGATAATGAGTCCTTCCATTTAGACAGAATCAAAGTGAACAATAATCCATCATATTAGCTTGATACCCACAACAAGGAGCATTCTCTGGGCCAACTCCAAACAGTGAAACTAGTGGAGAGGGTTCAGCTGATGTGCCAAATATTCTGGACAAGGTCTCAAAGATGGAACACCATAGACTATGAAGTTTAGGACAGGTCCAGAACATATGTTATAATGAAGCAGGAGCCTGCTTACAACAATCACATGTTGAGTCAAGATCAGTCTTAATCTTCATTTCTCTTTTGACCAGTCCAGGCGATGCACAACTTTAAACTGGATTACCATATGCAGAAAGGAGGAATAAATCATCTGAATAATCTTATTCCCTATAACATTTTCCACCAGGTCTTTTTCCCTTTTATCCCTTAAGCCATCCAAGTTGAAGATATTGGGCTCTAATTTCGTGGCGCAGCGCAGGGGGCGCAAGCCTGGCGCACCCCGCGCAGTGTTAATTTCGTGCGGCGCACCGCCGTGCGCTGCCAATTTGGCAATTTGGTAGACCGTCTGCGCAGAGGTTGGTGTGACGGCGCACCAAGGGGAGGTGATGGCGCAACAGGGGGAGGTGTCGGCAGATTCATGTTGGCGCAGTGACAATTTCGTGCCAAAAACAGTGCAGAAAGTGCGCTGAAAGCTCGCCTGCTGCAACCTGGTCTAACCTCGGTGCAGGGCGGAGCGCACCCTCCGCAGCTGTAATTTGGTGACAAGCGCACATGTGCGCACGCCTCAGAGGCAGGTTTCCAAAGTGTCAGGCACATTTTAATGCAATAAACAATCACAGCAATCACTATTTAATGTCCCCGTCTAAACCAGCATATACATTTGTATCTATATTAACTGTCCCGTCACATCTGATGTCGGATTAAAGCCGTTTGTCATCATGGAAACTTAACCTGACGGCAGCTGGAAGTTTGATGCACATCTTACAAGTAAACAATAAACAGCCTTAACATCTGATACTGAGTAAATATCTGGCTTCTCTCATTTCATTAAATTCAAAGAAAAAAAGGAGAAAAAGACGAAGAAAAAAGAGAGGAAATAAATGTGTCACTCAGGATTTACCCGTGATTTCCCATATTCCTCTATTTTAGTCTTTATTTTTAACGTGATCTAAAAAGATGGAGAACATTATTGCAAGGAGGATGAGGAGGAGACACCGGGAGAGTATACAGTTTATCACTAAAGGCTCTGCTATTTGGCGATGACAAACCAGGAGTGAAGGTGGATCACAAGCATTATAAATAGATAAGCCAGCTGTGGTGTAACTGTCTCTTATTTTTTTTACTCCTGTTAATGACAAAGGAACAGATTACATCTGTCCCGGGAGCTGGCCCACACGGTGACGCGCCCCGCTGTCCATTCTCATGCTGAATGACAGCAGCTCTGACCGTCTCCAGCAGCGGGGATCATTCAGACCAATCAGACGCTGCGCCTCGGCCGCAGCGCATTTAAAGGCGAGGAGAGGCGCTCATTTGATTGGTGAAGACAGCGATCGGCTATGATAATCCCACTCAAGTCTATTCTCCTCCTACTCTGACATGTGCGCGTGGAGGCAGAGACGTGGGCGTGGACGCGAACCTCTGCGCCCCCTCTGCGCCCCCTCTGCGCCATGAGTGCGCCTCTCTTGGCACTGCAGGAAACTTGCAAAGTGCGCTGGTCACACCCAGTCCGCGCGGCGAAGGCCGGCGCAGGCAGGTGCGCCTGCGCTTGCGCCTGGTCTACGAAATTAGAGCCCATTATGTGAAATGAGTAAGTCATGAATTTTGCTTATTTTTTGTCATATCCATTTTGCATTTAAAAACTAAATCTAGCAGAGAGGCTGGAGGAGAGCACGGAAAACAGTCTGACCTGTTTCTGAGCTGTAGATACTGGTAAAAAATTAAGAGTTGCTTAAATTACTTTTATTTGACAATTGTTTAAAAGATGCAAACAGATTGTCAATATGATGGTCTGACAGTCTGTTCTCATATTTGACCAGGTAACAAAAACACTATCCATTAATGACGGGACAAACATGGTTATTTGCTAGGGTTTAGCAACTGAGAGGTCATAAAGTTTAAAGGAACGTATGAGTTGATTCCATATCTGGACTGAATGGACTACAAGTTCAGAGCAAAGATAAAGCCTCTATGGAGGAAGAGGTAATGAATGATGCCTCCGAAATAGTCCAACTTGGACTTGAGATGTTATACAGCAAAGCTCCGATATTAGCTGTCCAGTAGTAATGCACAAAACTTGGAAGAGCCATTCTGCCCTGAGTACAAGGTTTCTGCATTTGCATTTCTGCCCATTTATCCTGTGCTGTTTTTTATTCCATATACAGAGATTTGATTATTTAGGTTAGATATAAAGGTTTTATTAAAAAGACTGGCTAAAATGAAACAAATATAGAAACTTAGGTTCATCTTAACCATGTTAATTCTCCACCTAAAGAGGGAGGTAAGAAGTTCCAATGCTCAAGATCCTGTTTAAGACTCGATAACAGAGGTGGAAAATTGGCCTTGTACAAATCTTTAAAATCTTGTGTAACCCATACACCCAGATACTTAAACATAGTAAAGTTAATTTTAAAAGGAGTCGACACATACAAGTTTATCTTGTATCCAGATATTTTCCCCAATTATTTTCCTAATGTTACTACTCCCTATTTTAATACTTCCAGCAGGAGTCACAGAGAGTCTGATGCACAACAACATATCATCAGCATAAAGTGAAACTTAATACTCTGTCTGATGTATACAACAACATATCATCTGCATAAAGTGAAACTATACTCTCAGCCTCCTCGATGAATGCCCTTGATAAGAGGGCTTTGTCTCAAGGGTAGAGCAAGTGGTTCAATTGCAACGGCAAATAAGAGCAGTGAAAGAGCACAACCCTGCCCCATGCCTCGGTGCAGTTCAAAACATGTGGACAGGTTATTATTGGTTCAGACTGCTGCTATTGGAAGAGTGTATAGAATATAAATTTAAGACCAAAACAAAATTGTTTTAAGGTCTCAAAAAGATAGTCCCACTCCACTCGATAAAACGCTTTCTCAGCATCTAATGAGTGTATCACTTCAGCGTTTGTTAAATTGGTTGGCACAGGACCACAAGAATGTTATTTAAGCGTCTGACATTGGGAAAGGAAAAACGTTTTTTATAAAACCTGTCTGATCAGGTGAAATAATAGAAGGAGTAACATGCTCTAGCTGGAGAGTCAAAACTTTGGCAAGATCTTATCATCCGTGTCTAAAAGAGAAACAGGAAGGTACGAACCACAAAAAGTGGGTTTTATCTTTTTTAAGGAGAGATGGTTACGTGTTGCAAGGTTGGAGGTAAAGACTTTAAGGACAATGATTCCGCAAATACTGACAGTAACAAAGGAGAAAGCTGAAATGATAACGTCTTAAAAAATTGCTTTCCTTTCTTAAGTTTCATATAGACTTAGACAGAGCACTAACCTGAAATTCTAAGCACTTTTCCAACCCTGAAATATCAACATCTAAATTCAACATACATTCAAAGATTTCAGACTTCCATTAAAACTCTGCTGACAGTAAAAAAAGAGAAAATAAAAGAGATAAAAAAGATAATTTCTTTATTTCAAAAACAAAATTTAGCAATGAGTGCTACCACTTCAGCTACTGACATCAAACCAATAAACAAAAGAGCCGTGAGCAGACACCCTCAGCTTCATAAAAACATATTTTTAATATGATTTTTGTCTTAATACTTAAAATGTTCATAGTTGCGTTGATTTTAATTTGGATTTCAATGCATCACTTCAACAGGTGCACATTCTTCCCTCTATTAGTATGACCATGTACACTATCTGATGTAAATAGGCCTGAATTATCAAAGGAGTTCAATTTTATGTGATGTCCTGGGTAAGACACATTTTTTTAAGGAGGAAAGTTTATATTATCTCAGGGCACTTTGAGAAATAATTCTAAGAAAGCACAATGGAATTGTAAGATTTGCATACAGAATGGAAACCTTTCTTTACATCAATCAACAGTTTTCCTTACAATCAGCTGGTTAGAAGAAGACCTTCAAGCTTTGGACGAAAAACAAATTCACAATTGCCAGAGAAACACTGACGAGAAATGGCACAAAAGACTGACAACATTCCAGCAAGACGGAAGTAAACACAAAAGTGAAAACATCTGAGATGTCAGTAATAACAACCACTTTGGAGCAGGAAAAGAGCATGTGGAGGGTGAAAGGAGAAAATAAAAAAGCAGGAAGTCTGCCATTAAGCTCCAAGAAAAGTTTACAAAAGAACATTTGAGTTATGATCACTAATCATTTTCCTTTTCCCTCCCTGCTTTGTGTAAAACCTGTCTGATTAGTTTCTTAGTCACTTGAGTAACCTGGCATTATATTCTAATAAACACATTGTAGTATCCTAAATCTTCAGCTTTTGTTTGAGCTTTGTTTTAATAAAAGCCTAAAGGGTTCATCCTTTCAATCGATGGCAGCTTCTGTACACTGTTTTTCGCAGAAGTTGAACATAAAATAAACGAGCTGCTGAATGAGCGGGCCCTGTAAATACACATCACTGTCATCACAACACTACACACTGAATACAGACAGCATAAACCACAGGAAAACAAACCCCACGCTCACTCTCCCTCTCTCTTTCCATGTTACCGTTATCCTTCTTCTTGTTGATCCATTTTTGGGGTGATTTAACATGGCATAAAGTTGGACGTGGCTCATCGGTTCACCACACAAAAATACATGCACGCCGCGGTCTCTGAAATGATGCCTCTGGCTGTGCTGCTGGAAGTCTGGAGTGACTGTATTTTTTTTTTGTGCCAGTCTGTGGATAAGTCACCCGCTGATGAGTGTTTGGGAGGGCATCCGTCATCGGTGCTGCAGCCCCGCAAGCCACATGTGCACACACACACACACACACACTCATGAGCACACACTCATGAATATACGCTAGAGTTTTCACCCATGGAGCACTGCTGCCCCCTACAGATGGACATGCTTGCTTTTTGTGTGAGCTGAAGTGTACCTGTTGATGTAGCTTAGGGCCAAGTAGGTGGGCTGCTGTTGCTCCTGCTTCTCCAGGACCCGCGGATCTGTATCTGAAGAGAGGAAAAAGAGAGACATTCTGACTTATTATGGTGCTAATGGAGAGAAATTTTGTGTGAGCACTAGAGCTGGGACATACAGTATAGAGTAGTTTGTTTAATTAGATTTGATTCAAAACATCAGTTTTTATTTACCTATTTTAAACAGAATTCTTTACATGTTAAGATAAATTTACCTTACAGCTCTAGCTTCACATTAAAACACATTTTAATGTCAGCATAAATGTTTGCTGTTTTGTTCTAGATTGTTGGAAATGTTTCCATAAATAACTGACACACTCCACAACTTAAACACTACTTATTGTGCTTTTTATGTGTAAAATTATACTATCCCTCCTCTTACTGCACTGCAGGCAGCAGCAGACCTCGAAATAAACTCCTCTTTATAACCAACATGAAATGTTTTGTGAACTGCGATTTTTTTTGGAAATCAAATTGAATCCTAAACTATTGAGGGACTCACACCTCTTATATAACGTTCTAAAAAAATATTTTAAAAAAAAATACAGGGTAAGACATTATTATTAGACAGTATTGGTACAGTTTATTTTTTGTTAGGATTATTTTTTGGGCAGTTCTGTGCCTGTATTGACAGGAGAGAGAGAGACAATGAACAGTCTTGTGAAAGGGGGTTAGGGAGAGCAGGGGGAGGACACTGCAAATCGGCCAAAAGATGGATTAAACCCGGGCTAGCAGAATTATACTAACATATGTGGGTCGTGCCTGGTTGCTTTACACTCCACCAATCCTGCACCTAAGATATTTTTTACAGAATAAAAACATACTTACAAAAACATACAATGCTTACTGATTATCTTTAAGGCTAAATGAGGATACATCATCCATCTTATATCATTTTCTCTAAATGACATTTCCATGATTAAAACAAACAGGTCGTTTTGATTCATTTGTAATGTCACAGCAAAGTAAAATAAAAGTCATTAAGACCCTGTGTAACTTATTTTTGTGTCACTGGCTCAAAATAAAATATGATTACCAGTCAACATCTTAATACAGAAGCCGCATGAGAGATCATAAGACATCTGTGCCCCTCCTTGTTTTGTATTAAGCTTTTAGAAAATCAAATCTCAGGAAAGCAAGGGACACCCACTTTCCAGCCAATCATGTCTCAGTTCAGGGACAGTGCTCTAACTGAAGCCTCTGCTAAGGTATAAGTGCTTGTTGTATGAGCTTCAGTTGTTTAGATTGTCAATGTGATGTTGTTAACTTTATGTAAGGACATGCTGTTTTTTGTTGCAGTTAATGCATTACATTAGCATAATGCTAATGGAAACTGAAGGCAAACAAAGAGGATTTGCTGTGAATAAAGAATGGGGAATTTTTAGAAGCATGACAATGAAAGACAGGGGAGTAAAGTTGTTTCACTCCGGCTTTCATACAGTATATTACACTGTGCTAACTTCACAAAGTTGTAGAACTATTGCCTGCATATTTGTGCAAATTAAACAGTATGCTCTTTCTCTTTATTACATATGACTGAAGATGATGAAGCTCCTGAACTTTTAAAACTACACATCATTAAGATTATGTTTTTTTTTCATTAGGAGACATGTAGTATTAAATTCTCTGTCAAAACATAAAAAACACATTTCAAGGTTACTGTATAACCGAAGCCTGTATTACCAACACCAGATCATTAAAATAATCCCAGAGTTTGTCAAATTACATTAAAGAATCATGAGAAATGAAGCAGTAATCTCTGCTCTAGGACACACTGGCTGTGTCCATTAAATTTGCTGAAACCACACCTACAAACAAAAATTAGGAACCTCTCGGGATTCCTAAAAACACTGAAAGTTTTCTCTGATGGCTGTACTAAACCTGTCAGCTCTACATGTTTGAGCTTCCAAAGACAGACATGCATTCATGTCAAGAGTCAGACAGTTTTGTTGTAAAAGTAAACTACTTAAGGAAATATCTAACATTTTCAGACCTCCAAACTTGGTACTTACCCAACTTTCTCCTGAGTTTTATTTTGAGTTTTCTTTCCCTCCTGCATTTCTATTTTAAACATCCGAATTCTGTCAGGTTGATGCTAAATTCACTCTATATTCACAGATTACCCCTTCAAAATAAAGCTCTCATGTTAATATAAAAGAAGAGAACTTATACTGTGACAACTGTCAGAAGTCAAATGTGTCTATAGATGAAAATACTTAGGTCAGAGCACCACAGTAAAGGTTTAACAGGTTTTTCACGAACAAAAGAAACAGTAAAAAAAGACTTTCAGCAAGTAAAAAGTGATCATCTGCTATGTGACACTGAGACAAACTATTCCAGCTCAAAGTCTACAACCTTGGCAAAATAAATGGCACATAAGTTTTCAGAAAATTCCTTTGGGATCAATGAGGTACTAACGTTCCCATATACCTATCTGCTTCCAAGGGGTCTGTACTTGCAACAATTTGGCATTGATGTTTTGCTTAACCCTTGGACTGGCATTGTAACCATGCAGTTGACTTTTTGCCACAATACCACTGTGTTTTATACTCTGAAAGCCCATCTTTGTTTTACCTTATTCACCTCTGAACAGTGTTCGTAACACCAATTTGTATCCATAAGGTATCCACTGCTGTGCATGAATATAATTGCTTGAAAGCTAGAAAAAAATCAGAAGTGAATTGCTACTGCATAGCTCCTCAGAAAGCGAACAGTAAGAGCATACATCAGAGTATGAAATTTTTTTTTCACATACTTCCAGATCCTCGAACAATCATAATTTAGTTAAAGAAAATAAATCTGACCATGAAATGTCTCTATAGCTCAGTTTCCACCGAGGGGCCTGATATTGATTAGCATGGTTTGGCTCAAGCTAGATCAGTAAAGCCTGATCCTGTTAGCGTTTCCACAGTCAACCGAACCCTACTTGGTAAGCCAGATGCCGATAGCATGACGTCACAGCAGCGCAACACAGTGTACTCGGCTATTAAATGCAACGAAGAAGAAAACACGACACAGTAAACAAAGAGCAAGGATGGAAGACATCCAGCAATTCTTTTTTTTTGTGATCAGCATGTGGCTTTTTGTTATGAAGCGCAACCAAGCTTTGTTTCAGAGAAGGTTGTGTGCCGCGAGAGTTATCTTCACGAAGACGAGTGGAGATTTAAACATGGCGGGGTTATGTGTTGTTCTTTATTACCGTTGTCGCGCGGGAAGTGATGTCTCCTTCGACCAATCAACAGACTGTAGTGTTTCTTGCTCCATCCTAGGAGTGAGTATTGGCAAGAGCCTCACGATACGATACGTATCACGATACTTTGGTCACGATATATCACAATATCACAATATTGTGATATATTGCGATATTATACGGCAGATTGGGGAAAACCTAGAGACAGTGAATATGTAACTTTCCCATTTTAGTGTTACTGAAATAACTTGAAAACTTGAAAACACAGAGTGCACTGACACTTAAATTAATGTTGCAAAGAAATTATTCATTTTATCCCTTTAACAAAGTATTGAAACCATTCTATCCTGCAGTGCAGCTCAAACTGTAATTGAACATATGAGGAACAAAGTGCTCTGAGTTACTGACAGCACAAAAAGGTAAAAAAAGTCACATATTGTCTGTCTGAACTGAATAGACTGCATGAAACAAAACCTGTGTATGCATATTTATGTGTTGTTTTATTTCCAACTCTGATAAAATATGAGGTTTCATTTTTACAAAAATATCGGTACTAAGATAAGAAATATCGATATTGTATCGGGAGTCAAAATATCACAATATATTGCAATACCGATATTTTTTCACACCTCTACTCCATCCTCTGAGGTCGGATCGATCGGCTTGGCACCCCAACAGAAGGGTCCCGAAAAGTAGGACGGTACAGTTTTCTTATAAGGGGTCCTGTCCCGGTTTTAGGCTATGGAAACAGCTCAAAAAGCAAGCTGTACCAAGACAAACTGAACTGAACCCTCTGGTGGAAATGGGGCTCAAGATTCCTCAAAAAAACGAGTCAACAGCTAAATAGCTTTATTTTGCTCTTTGATGTTTTCATATGAGAAAAACAAAATTTTTGTTGCAGAAATAAAATAAATCTATTCATGTGCAGGATAACCCTTAACAGGCAAGACAACCAGCAGGTTGACCTGCATACCTGCTTCCTGATTATGTAATCTGAAAATTAAAACCTGAAATGTTGCGAAATGAAGAGCAAGTACACAATTTTACCTACAAATAATCTGTTGCAAATGGATTTCTTAGTTTGGAAGTCAAAGGGTTAAACAAGTAAGACAGGGTAAAAAGGATTTGGCTGCTATTTTGGTTATTGAGACAAAATAATGCCCAATATTGGCCTTCAGCTACTCCTGTTCTGTTGCTATGATATCAAACAAGTATCAGTAACAACTAGGGATGTAACGATATGAAAATTTTGTATCACGGTTATTGTAACCAAAATTATCACGGTTATCATTATTATCGCGGTATTGTTGCAGTGTGCTCAAAATGTTCTCAAAGTACTTTTACACAGAATTGAAATCATTTAACCCCTTTATTATTATATTCATAACAGTTCTTTTGTCTTTTTTGTCAATAAATGTGTCAAACTCAGAGGCCAAACAATGCAAACTGCGCATGTGCACCTCGCGTGAGGCTCCTTAATCGAGGACAGATACATAGTTTCAGCATTTCCAGGCAAAGAGCAGCATCACCGTGCGTTACTGAGGCAGAGTGGTGATCAAGCACGATATAACGGTAATTTTAATTGGACACGGTAACGATTATCGTGGGAAATTTTATCGCGGTTTACCATTTTACCGGTAACCGTGACATCCCTAGTAACAACATAATTTTCTGTTATTTATTTATATCAGAAATTATTTCCGAGTATATGATTCTGTGAGAACCATTTCAAAGACACAGAGACAAACTCTGTAGACCATGTGCTGCCATTCAGCCAAAAATGATCAAGATATGATTTGAGGTCTGTAATTCCCAGCCCTTGAATACTCTCTGTAATTGGCTGACTCATACATCTATTCTTCCTGCCTGACTTGCTGATAGATTACTCGAAGTTTCTCACACTGCCCTCTCTGTGTTATTTTATGACACGCTAAAGCCTGGAGTTATATCTCAGATACTTGTATAAATGGGGCATTATCACGCCAGCGCCTAAGTTCTGTAACTTACTATTAACGCCATTCCAAATGCTACCCACAGCTGATTAATCGCCTCCACAGTGCGAATGCGGAGAAGAAATTTGTCCCACAGTGAAATACCGACTTACTGGCTGTCATGAATGTGCACAGTGTGTTAGTTGACACACACACACACAGGCTTTTTCCAGTTGACTTGAGAAGTCAGTCACACTACAGTAGGGCAACTTCCACTGCCTGAGGGGAGCAGCCTTAACTTCAAAGCTCCACCTCCCTGGAAAAACAGGGCAGACTGTGCGTGAAAACATGACGGTCGGCTGCATCTGTGAAGTACCAGTGCCATCAAGTGTTCAACAGAGGTAACACTCACAGGCAAGCAGGGCTGAAACTATGGCTGTGTCTGTGTTTGTATGCCGGCACAGTTGTAGCTTCATTTGTAATGGTTAGCAGATGAATTGTCAGATACAAGAGCTGGATCATCTCTGTGCGGCAGTTTACTACTTCTGGACGCTCTGTGCATCTAATCCCCAAGTGTGAGAGCCTTTGCATGTTGGCTGTCTTAGCTCTTTGGTTTTTCAGACTTTCACACCTCGTAATTAAAAAAGAATGCAGACTTCCCACCGTGCGAGAAAAAAACCAAGGAGACTGGGAAACAAGAAAACAAACTTGAAGGAAAAGTCCCTCAGACTTGACAACATTTGGAAACAACAATGCTGTCCCTACCTGTGTGATACAATTATTAAAATCGCTGGCGCCATATATGGGTACTTCAGTTTTTAAAGGTATAAAACTTATACAGAGTTCTCTATATATTACATTTACAATGCTGTTTCATAGTGAAGCGTTTCCAACAGCACTGTATTAAATCATGTCTTACCATACAGTGTCATACTGTACCAAGTCCTGTTGTATTAATAGTGTCATGTAATAAATGTGTTGTATTTCTGACCCATGTTGTATCAATATATCACTGTTTCATGAGCCCCATTTTGACAAATAATTGGAAAAATTGTATTTAGTGTCCGGGGGCCACATCAGGCCCCTAAAAGCTCTCCATCTGACCCCCTGTTAACCATTATACAGGAAAAGATCAGGGCAAATAAATATATAAATTTAGATTACTTTAGATAACTTTTTATGACAAAAAAAAAATCAAGATTTAAAGTAAAATCATGTTCTAAAATTGAAGTACAGTTTCTCAAATAAAGAATGATTGAATTATCTGACTTCTAGCTTTTCTCCACATGATTTGTACTTTTATTTAGAGTTCTGACTTTATTCCTCATAATTCTAAATTTTGTCTCAGAATTCTGGCTATTCTGGCCTATGTAAAAATGTAGTTGATGATTCCTGCCTTATACCAGTAAAGTGCTGGTAACAGTACGGTGCCTGAAAGAGCCTGATATTTGTCAGATTTTTACACAGTTGAGAAAATTAGAAAAATCTCAGTGTTGGAGTCAGAAAAAAATACATATATGGCAGCATGATGTGCTTTGAGTCACTGTCTTGACATTGCATCTCCTGCGATGTGGCTGCTGAATATATGAACACTGCAAACTCAATGTTAACACTATATATTGTGCAATCCTATTTTATGTTGCATCATGTTGTGACAAATTGTGTTTTGCTGTTTGTAGGCTAGTCTTTATTTTTCTTACAAAACCAGTGGTTAACTGATATTTTTAAAATGGTGTTGTGCCCAAACTGTTCTCAAAATTATAATTTAAAGAGATTTTTAAAAAAAATTCAGAGGTCATATCACGCTTTTTCGAGTTTAGTACATTTAACGTCACATCCATATGAAAGAGTGGCTCTATGCACAAGACGGCAAAGTCCACAGCATCAACACCTCTCCTCTTCCTTTAAACTGGAGCTGCCTAAAATGGCTGACTCCGGCCCATTGGCTAAGGGCAGCAAGCCCAGAGCAGAGAACAGATTGCAGAAAGAGGGCAGTAGTGTCATAGAAATGACACTAAACTGACCGGTTACCACAAAGTAGGCGAGACCCACGTGGGGACAGAAGCCTTAAAGTAAAAGTGTGGTACAGAAAGGCTGAGAACAAAGGTGGATCAGCGACATTCAATGTAAAACCTAGCAGAAATCCTAAACATGAGCCATTATGAACGTATTCAGTCATTGAAATCAAATATATGATGGCAAAATATGGCCTGTTTAGTTTAGCCAACTCGTTTACCTGAAAAGGGCTATGCACAACTCTCAAGCCATAGTTAGCTATGAACTAAAGTAGTGAGCAAATAAGTCAAACTATGATGTTTAAGTAAAAGGTTGTTTCTGACCCAGTCCCTCATTGTAACATCACATTGTACCATATCATTTTTCACTTATATTGTATTGTAAGACCTTCTCATCTACTTTTTAAAAAAGTAGCAAGGCTGAGTGAGGAAAAAAGATAGCAGGGGCATGCTTCCATCAGCCCACAGACCATACACAGGCTGACACACAAACACACAGCAGAGGTGGTCCACTGAGGTGGTCTCTGACAGTCTTTTATAGCTGAGCCTTAATAATCCTACCTGCTGCTCTGATGCAGAGACCAGAACCCTTTGCACATGCAGAGGTGCACACACATACACACTCACACACACACACTAATGCTCCCCCGACCTACATCACTGACATGGCAAAGTCGAGAGACACAACTACGTCTGACCTCCATAAAACCGACAAGTCTAAATGATTTAGTGGCTTCACAACTTTTTTTCACAAAAAAGACAACAATATAAAGAAGGATATTTAAGTGACAGCTATTTGTTCATGACACATAAGATTGTAAAAAAATGAAGATTGCACAATTGGAATAGTACATCTTCCACTTTTCATAATTTTCAATTGCAATAATGAGAAAAAAGGGAAAAAACATTAAAGGTTTTGGCTGAAACCACACACTCATTGGCTTTTCAAGGGCAAAACATTGTGATGAAACAGAAAAAAATACAACAATTCAATTTCTAAATGCAAAATGTTGACATTTGGTTGACTCTCGTGTAAGACATTTAAAGCACAAGGTCATATATTTCTGCCACTAAACACAAATCAACTCAGCTAATCCTTCTTTTCAATCAAAACTCTTTTTTCTTTGTCACAAGGTCTCATTTACAAAGTGTCTTGCAATACTCATAGTCAATTATCAACATTCTTGCAGTTTACTCTTGTTTTGTGTCTGTCAGTGAAGATAGGCCATCAATGTCCCCATCTCTGTTGCTCAGGTCTTTTTCACCCTGACTAGGTGTGAATCCAGTAATAGCCCTTGACAGATGATAACCCACCCCTAAACCCTAAAGCAGTGATCACCAACTGACGGCCCCCATAGCTTCGTACATGGTCCCCGTATGATTATCAAATGCAGAAAAATATCCAGGGCAAAAGTCTTGTTGTGGTTTCAAAGGCATCTTTCTGCTGTTAAATCCCCAAAACTACTGATGAATTTCCCCAAAATATCTTTGATTGTAACTGTTTTATCAGGCATGACTCCATATTAAAATTGTTTTACATCAAGTCACCTGTGATATGAAATTTAAACAGAAAACAAGGACACTGATAAACCTAGAGTCCAGTTTACATGTGATAGTGCAGGCATTTCCACATACTTTGAGTTTCAACACAGGTACATAAAGCTGAAGTTAGCTTAATGTCTGTCTGGCAAAAGTATGACAGCAAGGTATTGATGATCATAAAGAAAAAATGTTAGTTAATAACTTGACATGTGCCTGAAGAGCTTCAATGTAAGTGAATGAAGTGTGTGTAGACAGGGAGAGGATGTGTGTGTAATGGTGGGGGGGCTCTTTCTGCCAGGTGCAGAGAGAGAGCTGCAGTAAATGTTCGCCAGGTTTACGACCTCTGCTTACCTAGCAGGACAGGAAGTCAACTAACACAGCGCTGATCCTGTCGCCGGGACAGGAAGGGACCTGCTGCACACACACAGACACACACACATACACACACAAACACAGACATGCAGACGGAGGAGGATTAAGACTGGGCTCAAGGTAGGAGTAATGAAAGATGGAGGATGTTTTTCACTTTATACATCAATAAGAAGCTGACAGTGTAAAAAATATGTTTGTGAAATAAATGGTAATAAAATAAAATGGACATTTTGAAATGAATGTCAAAATAAATATTGAGAAAAGAGTAGATAAAGAAGCTCGGATGTCAAGAAAAATACAAAAAGCTGGGGAAAATGTTAAATATTTGAAAAGGTTCTTAAAAGATCGAACAATTTTAGGCCTGATGGTAACTAAAGCCATCACCTGTTTGGGTGATCATCAGCCATTGCTAACTAGAATCACGATTTTGTTTCTGCAGTAACAATTGGTTTAAAGTCTGCTTAACAGTGAAGTACAAAAACCTTTTTATGGAGCCGAGCAACACATTATGATAACGTCAACTGGATTATAAAACTTAACGACTGGCTGATTATATATTTCAGTTAATCAATAGAATCATTAGGGACAAAATAATAATTATCAAGCCTATCCAACAGGCCACACAGCAAATACTACAGGTTAAGTTTAAGTTTAAGGACAGTTAAGTTTCCAGGTGGACAACATTTTTAAGTGGAATACATAATATATGCTCTACAGAATATCTTTCACCAGTCTGGTCAACAGCCTATTGTGGCTGCCACAGCGTGCAGTATAAAACATTAGCCACTCTGTAGAACAAAAGTGGAACAAAAACATATTTCCTATTGAGAAATGCTTCCAGTGTTGATATTTGTTCTTCATTTAATGAAAACAGGCCATCCTGATCAGACAAAACTGCAACTGTAGTGGTTAGCATCAATGCTAATCCCTGTATGAGAAGTCACTTTCTGCTGTCATCACTGCTTGACCTGCTTTAAAGGAGGCTGACCGGGTCATGCCACAATCGTCGTGGATTGGAGCTTGCCGAAGTGAATCTCTTTGACTACAGACTCTGAATCAGGCGGATCCAGCTGCACTGCAATAGTACTAAATTTAAGAACATTCACCTCCGTTGTGTAAATTATTAAATTATGTAGTACTGATTAGAAAACAAATTCCACCCCCCCCAAAAAATCATTCATCCAAATTACTGTCCACAACTTCAATTCCTTTCTCTAAAATCTAATTTAAACACAAACATATAATACTGACACACTTATAATGCTAATTTAACCACAATAATGTTCACAGCTGGACTGATGTGTTGATGGAAAATAGCTGAAACTTTGAGAAAAAATAAACTCCAGCAAAAAAACTGACTTGTTTGGGACACTTAAAATGTCCAACAATAGGTGGGAAAGAGGACAATAATTCTTTAAAAGTATTTCCATGACTAAAACAGCAATTTAGAGATGAATGTAAAACATGTTTAAATATCAAGAAGGCTGCTAAAGGGCTATGCCAAGTATACAGTTAAAAGATTAAGAAAATAAAATTCGGTTTGAACCCAAGACTAAAGTACATCTCTCTGAGCTTTTCTAGTTTTGGTCTTAACATTTTGACATTATTCTGGTCATTTAAAATTAAATCGGTACATATAGAGCAACAAAAATCCTCTCACTTTCTCATACCTGCCCGTATAATGCGTAGTAAGCTGCATGAGTAATTCACAAATTTCACTTTCAGCTATCTTGTGCATTTGTGCATGTGTCAGCATGGTGTGTGTCCTTGAGTAGTGTGTGTAGTGTTCATATTCCTGAGCACCGTTCCTGCTTGTCTGTGACATATCGGGGTCTCTATAAATATCTCCCTAATTAGAGTTCCTGTCATTAAAAGCAGCGACCAATCAGCAGCCTCACTGCTCCCTTCAGCGCAGACATCCACCTCTGAGTGGCAGAGCACTGCTGCCCCCTGCTGAACACACAGAATCTGCATGACTCCACATGTATGTGCACATGTGTACGGCTCTGTGTGTGTCTTTACATGTGTGCATGTTTTCAAACCAGGCCAAGAATGCACGGCTTGTTTTGCAGACTGCTAATTAAGCCACAGAGAGCATTTTAACGTGTTTCTAGAGCAGCAGGCAACCGGATGGAGGGAGAGGAGAGACAGAGGAGGAGGGAGGGGGGAGTTGTGGGAGGAGGGGGGGGAGGCAAACTTCTCTGTAATTACACTTCCCAGGACTTAGTGGGGCGCTCCAGCTCTGCGACTTCCGAAAGGCAATCTGTGTGACTGTGAGTGTGAATGTTTGTGCAGAGTGAACAGAGTTTACAGTTTGGGATGCCGGTGCACTAATTGCTTTTCTCCACCCTGACAGGTCATTCAGGAAGTTTGGTGGACACACACTCTCTCTCTTTCTCTCATAAGCACACAACACACACCTCTTTCTGTGTCTTGGAAAGAGGGATGGGAAATGATCAGGAAACTGAGGCTGGACTGGACTATATCATCTTCATGATGAGGCAAATCTACAACCAAATGACCCAAGAAGAGATGTAATGGGCTTTTTTTTAGAATCATAACTACTTTATCATCCCCACGGGGAAATTCAGTAAAAATAATAATAATAATAATCATTTTCAGTTTATACTAAAGTAGTTTTAAGGGATGCACGATATTATCAGCACAATATTGGTATTGGAAGATAACTTAAACACTAGTTTATAGGTTTTGACAGGTAATGAAATTTCTCTGATACAATGGCTAATTTATGTTGCCTTAACATATCAGCATAACAATTCCATATTTTGTCCGTAACACTAGCAGAATGTAGAAATGTATTGTGTTTTCATATATATATAGACATATATATTATCTATTTATGATATATTCTTCAAATGTGTACTTTCATATATAACGTCAAATACATGAGTACAGAATTATGAGAAACCTTTAAAATTTTCTTTATTCCAAACTCTCAAGTGAACTTTCATTCAACAAGACAAAGCAATAACCTGTAGCTACCACTGAATCTCACATCTCAGGTCAATACCACTTACTGAGTGAAATACCACGGCATTCAACTATGTAGCAAGTATTTTAATTAACTGACAGAGCCTCAGGCTGCGTTTACACGGACACTCCTGACTTAACGATGCAGAGATTTTTCCTTTGCGTTTTCAAATTCTTCTGCGTACAGATGACGACGCTGGAGACAAGTGAATCCGCTGTAGTATGCATGACGGTTCAGTAGATGGCGGTGTAGGTTTGCAGAGATGCAGCGCTGCTACAACACACGAACAAAGAAGAAAAACTTTTCACAAACAACAATGGCGAATAGACGCACAGAGACACAGGAGTTTCTTTTCCGGACAACAAATCAGTTCGGACAACAAATCTGTCCCTATAGTTTTCTCTGGATAACAAACTGAGCACGGTAAGAGGCTCACACGTTACTCAGCAGACAGCCGAAGCTGTTGTTGTTCTTGGTATGCGCGCGCAGCCTTCATGTGTAAGAGTACTGTGCATGCGGTGACGCCAGCTTCTCACCCTGAAATGCTCTGATATGGGTTTACACGGAGCTGAATGGAGAGCCGCGTATTCAAAACTTTCCACTCTGGAGTCCGTTTTCAAAAGTTTCTGTTTTAGGACAAAACGCAACACATTCTCATCTAAAAGCAAGGCCAAAACGCAACGAAAACTTATCGGATTTGACCGTTTTTGGCACCGTGTAAACGCAGCCTCAGCCTCTGTCCCTGTCCATAAATAGGTTGGGGCTAAAAAATGTTTAATTTCAGAGACTTTCTGTTCATGATGATCTGTGTAATGAACAAACTGATTTTTTTCTTGACAAAATAAAGTTTATAGATCTTTTTCTTTTGATCTATTCTGTTCCTGTGTTGGGGTAGTTTATCGTTATGGTAAAAAAGTATGTTATTTGATTTCTGTTTGTTTTTCTTTGAAAGCTAGGATTTACTGTCTTTTTTCTGCTAATTTAATCTATATTTACTCTAAGGCGAGGTTTGTAAATAAGCCCATATAAGGTTTCTGCCTCACCCGCACATGCAACTTAATTTTATTCACTGTTTTTCTTTGACTTCTCTTTTAACTATGTCCAAGTAAAAAATAACAAAACAATGTACCATGATGCCTAACTTTACTATCAATAACTTTTCTATATTTTTACAAACATATAACTTAATGCTTGCTAAATGCTGGCAGGTCACTATCCTGACCGATTTCTACATACAAATAACAATAATTTACTTGAAATAGGAAGGGGTTTTCTTGTTTCCATCTGTTTCTAACACATATTAACTGATACAATGAGAGGAACAGCTTGATATTAGTACAGTAGACGCCATATTGAGTAACATCAGCAACAATATAAGTATTAATAGTGAAAATAATAGGTTAAAGGATGTCGGAATATTGTGCATCCCTACTAAATTGAAATTGTTGCCCCTGAAGAGAGATTGATCTGCCTGTGGTAATTTCAAAATAGAGAACAAAAGTCAATGAAAAACTCATTATGAAAAACATACATCTACAGACAGTGAGCTTTAATCAGTGATACACAGGACTCGTCTTTCACATAACTCATTGATCAATAAACATGTTACTTCAACTTTTGAAGATTATAGCCCTAAAATTGTTATTATTAAGCACAATAAATGATAATACTCTATAATTACAAGCACTTCTGGCAGCACCAAGATGCCAAGGCAACATCTGTGAGTTTCCCCGAACTCTCAGCTATGCAATTATATCATTATTCAAACCTGCTCGAACAGCAGAAGAGGGGGTTTCCAACACAGATAATACTGTTTTATTCCAATGTGAATGGGTGATGAGAGCCAAAGTTTAGCTGTGGACTGAACAGATATCATACGGGACAATGCAGGTTAATTAACCCTTCTGCTACAGACCACACAATGCTAACCCAACCCCACATATAAGAATCAAAGCAAGATACTGAGATTTTAGGGTATATTGCTATAAGGCCTGAAATATCTAAAAAAAAAAAAAAAAAACAGCATTGCATTTTTTTTCTTTTAGCAATATTTATAGCAATTTTAAAATTATCAATCACAGTGGGTCGTGTATCTGGTCGGAACTATGACAAGCACCAGGACAAGGTACTGCTGAGAGTTGGAATACACTCAATGAAGAACCTTCTCAAGTAACAGAGCCTTGTACATCATGTCAGTGTAGGCATGACTGGATCAGCATATCTTTTAGCCGGAACATGCACACAAAGAACACACAAACTCTGCAGGCATACAGCACCTTTCATTGACAACTTATTGTATCAGAAAGACTTTTATTATTGTTATTATTAGCTTATTAGCAGATCAAGTACTTAGGAAAATATCAGTATTGGTATGGCTTACACTGATTTGATTAAAAAAGCAGATTAAAGGCCTAATGTTCAAAACAGTTACAATAACCAACTGTAATATGTGTATTGACAAAATGACAACCTATGAAGAATCTTTCATTTTAATTGGTAAAGCTCATTTCCTTTCATTAATTTCAGCAAAGGAGTATTCTTCATAATTTCTTCATAACTGTCAGATTGCAGACAACTTGACACACTCTGCCTAAACTGCATTTACACACTGGAACATTGGAAAAGACAGTAACTCACTAATTTACCGCTTATAATTGAATAATTGAGGCATTATCAATTGTAATGCATAGTTATCAAGAGTAAAATAAATTTTGACATCCTCAAAATACAGAAATGTTCTTTCTTTGTAAAATGTCACTAGTGTGCTGGAGTTTGTACACAATTTTGACGATTAGATATTAAAACAGTACTTAACATTGGCTGTCTAGGGTTACTTTTGATGTCAGAACATGAAATTCATATCAGTGCATATTGACTTCACCAGAATCATATCCAAGTTGATGTTTTTGGTACTATGATGACCATTTACTTTCTTTCCTAAATAAACATGATTTGCAGGTACTGCCGTGTATAGGTCCATATCACCCAGCCCTAGTTTAAGCTCAGCCTTTCACTGAAGCTTTAAAACCAAACTTTATCCAAACAAAGGGGAGATGTTGGGATTTCCCTCTGCTTGTTCACTCTCTCATTTTACCTTTCTTTATCTCCTCTTTGAAATCTCCTCCTCACTCATAATCTCTACATGCTCCCCTCCCTCCAGCTGCTTTCTGTTGAGGTAAGAGACAGGTATGTACGTGTGCAGGCAGGCACAAGGCTCTGGCAGCGCTGTCGTGCTCACAGGCCGATGAGCCTGACATCATTACATTCCTCAGTTCTTACCTTTGAGCGGGTGCACAAAGGCCTCGACAGCAACCAAACAGTGCTAAACACAGTTCACATAACCCATTTCCTCCTCTCGTCTAAACAGTGCGGGTGTCTTTTTGGATGAGGTCAACACAGCAGACCCGCATATTACCTCATTTTCTCACGGAAAGGGTCAAGACAAAATCAGCCGGTGTGCTCTCTATGTGCTGTGTAAAAGAATGCAAGACACACGTAGGGATTAAGCCTGGGCAAAATGGGCCAAAATTGTATCTTACTGTTTTTAGCAGAACAGAAATATGCAATACCTACCTTCATATTTTTTCAGTTAGGATAGTAAGAAATTTAGTCACAATATCAAAACATATATGATATTATGATTCCAGTAGGCCCAGGAATTTCCTGCACAATACTTGGAAATTTTGCGATGCGTGGTAACGTTTTCAGTTTTGCGTATCACTCTGTCTATTTTCTTTCTTTCATTTTGTACAACAAAAAAACTCAAACTAATCTATTCAATAGCTCTATTCCTCTGTCCTGTTTGAACACATCAACTTCTCGCCTTAGTCAAAAAACTATTTTTACTGAGCCAACATCAACGCAAAATGTGAGTGACTGGACCTTACAAGCATCGCAAAGAGTACATATTATTTATGTGTAGTTTACTTAAGTAGACTGATAAGCTTTTATCCTGTTGGTCTCAACATGGATTTCAACTCAGTCTTCCACACTGGAGGATTTCTTTTTAACTCAAAAGACGGAAAAAGTTTAAATAACTCAAACACAATTTCTTTGAGAGGTTGACAGAGCGGTGGGTGAGCAGAGGACGAGCACGAAATTAAACCCAGGAGATCGTATCTGTAGACCTATTAACAGTGTCATTACATAAAAGCCCTAGAACGAGGATCTATTTTTATATCCCAAAAACATTCAAATTAATTCAACAAGGTCAACATCTATTTGCTGATATACAGCTTGGATACATGGCACGTTACTCCCACATACAAACAAAGGCAGACGCAAACACTCGCGGCATTCCTGTTTCCCACCAAGTCTGGGTGCCTCCATCTCTTCAATCTGTTACTACTACAATGAGGAGCCCAACTCCTTCCCCCCAATTCCATCTCCACTAAGTTTACAGTGGAGGCGAAATGCTGCAGAGGCATAAATATTACAATTTGAAGCAGCAGTGTGAATTGGGCTGATGACAAAACGCATTGATTTCAAATCAGCCAATCAAGTAGTTTTAAAAGACAATATCCAACCTCCAATTATCACGAAATTCAGCCGCACGAGTGCTGATGAGGACCAGAGGGCGGGAACATATTAGTCCAGTTTTAAAATTGCTGCATTGGCTCCCTGGGCATTTCAGAATCAATTTTAAGGTTCTTTTACTGGTTTAAAAATGAATTAACGGCCTTGGACCTTCTTATTTATCTGGCCTGTTTTTACCGCATCAGCCCTCGCAGACCCTGAGGTCCTCTGGCGCTAACCTTTTAACCATACCAAAAGTTAGAACTAAGACACACGGGAAGGCGGCTTTTAGTTATTATGGCCCCCGATTGTGGAACAGCCTGAAGGAGAATCTCAGGGCTGCAGAGTCTGTTGATACTTTTAAAAAGAGGCTAAAAACCCACCTTTTCAATCAAGCTTTTAATTGATTTAATCGACTTATTTTCCTTTATTTATTCTTCTATTACTTTATAACTTATTCTTTCTTGTAGTCAAACTTTTAATCATATTTAATTTTTTTTTTTTTTTTACATTTTTTCAGTTATCCATTTTATGTTATCTCTCTTCTTATATTTTTATTATCGTTTTAGTATGATGGTTTTTAGCTCCAGTGCCTCCTCATGGGGGCTCTCCACACTGGGGGCTGCTCCTGGTCCACTTCTGGGGCAGCTGCCGGGGGACGGCCTGCATGGCCGGAGGCCCTTGCCCTGTGATGTGGGGCCTCGTGTCTGCGCCGGGTCGGGAAGCCTCCGGCTGTGCTCCTCGTGGACCAGGAGCCCTCCTCAGTGTTGATGGCCCCCAAAGGTAGTTTATTTCTTGCCTCAGTCCTTGGTGCCCAGCCATGTCTCTCTCTCTTTTATGACAGCTCGCATGAATGTATGTGGGGATGTGTGTGTGGGCACAGGTATGTGTGTGCATATGTTGATGTCTGCGAGTGCGTGTCTGGATATGTCTCTGTATTTGTGGGAGGGGGATGGCCGGGTTTTCTGTTTTTATGTTGTTTTTAGCCTCTGTGAGGCACTTTGTGTTGCTTTTAAGTATGAAAAGTGCCTTATAAATAAAGTTTGATTTGATTTGATTTGATCCTGATTTCACATTCATCCAAACTGATTTAGTTAGACTACCTTGTGTTCAGTACACATAATGCTGGTCTTTTTCCTGGGCACTGGACCCACTATCTGATCAGGGTCAATGAATATAAACAACCCCGTGTTACCATTTATCTCATTTGATGATACTGTTTATATTTAATATACTCCCAAGCCCTATTGAAGAACTTACACAGGGGAGTAGCAGAAACTTCTCTTTTTTGGAGCAAACCAGCACAAAGGATGATTAACCACAAGAGGGCAGCACAGACTTACACTAATGACCAATTCTTTCTGGGACAGAATCACTCTGATTTAACCCCAGAGACCCACTGACTCACTTTATTAACCTCTTTCTCGGGCTGGTAGCACCAGCTTGTTGTCACTTCAGTCTGGATAATCTGGTTTGCTGTTCATGCCTTTTTTCTCACAAGCTCTGCAGGATAGAGAATGGTCAAAGTAATCTGTTATCTAAACTTTAAATATCTTATCTAAAGCAGCCCTAACAATCAAATTAGCTTATCTTCTGATTGATTGTTGATCACACTTGGCTGCTCCATTTCAAAACTCTAAAGAGGGAGAGGAAAGGAAAGGCCAGACCCCCTGCTTCTCTCTCCCACAACTCTCTCACCTCAATCCCCTCCATCTGTCACACTTGATTCCCTCTGTAATTGATCTGGGGGCTGTATTGATTAGGCTTTATGTGTGATCCTAGCATGGCAGGAGAGCAGGAGAAGCCAGTGGAGGGAAAACTCATTAATCCAAGTGATCTGAGAGGGGAGCGGCCTTTCTGCTTAGCTGACGGTTAGGGTCAAAAGGTCGAGCTAGGAGCCAGATGGGTGCATTTATCAGCCATCAGCTGGAAAAACAAAATATGTTCCTGCAATTCTTGTGGCTTATGTATCCTTTTATGTTGGGCCTTGTTAGTTTGGAAAAACATAAAGCTACAGGTTTTCAAATGCACCGGGTTGCAGCACCTTTACCTCCCCTTTGGTTCATTTTACAACTGATTCACAGAGCATATGGCCAGATTAGGCTCGGTCCACATCACCAGTACCCCTCAACTTTTTCTCCACTTACACAATACAAATTGGACGCCCCCTTTATATGTAGCAAACCATTTCTGTCCAGCGACAGTGTCCCTATCACAGCTGGCCGCTCCACAGTGCTCTTTGTTGGCGAGACAGCAGGTGTGCAATAACTCAGCCAATATACTGCCCCCAGCCCCTTTAGAGACAGCCAGTTGCCATGGAGACAGGCTCAATGAAGCATCCATTCTACCCCCCATCACCCCCTGCCACCACAAACAGCCTCCTGAGGATGGATACACGCCACCAATAATGATTAGCCCATGATCAAGTTTGTGGCAGATTATCTAGGGCTTTGGTGGTTTACAGCATCATTTATTCTCCGGTACAGAGCCGTTTTGTTCTTACAGAGAGCGTTAACCTGTGCACAGTGATGCAGGGGGGAAACATATACTGTGAAGAGGCCTGTGACATTAACACTACAACTAATATATTTATATAATAACAAGGAAGTAGCAAAATACAGTATTCAGTGTTTCTCATGCCATTCTTATAGTGTATCATTTCAACAAATTAAAGGCACAAAATAACAAACAGAATTAATTCACATACTCTATGTAAACTCAGGTTCTCAAATGAGCACCTTTCACTCACTAAATGGGGATAAATAGCTCAAAACAAATAACTTTATGTTTGCTAGATGTTGGCAGGTCACTATCCTGACTGATGAACTCAGAGAAACTTTAATATGCTCTCTATACTGAGACTGCATCCAGAGGTGTGAAAAAATATAGATACAGCAGTATAATGAAATATTTTAACCTCGGATGGAATATTGATATTTTTTTTACTTACTGTTGTGCTGTCAGTAACTCAAAGCACTGTGTTCCTCGTGTTCAATTACAGTTTGAACTGCACTGCAGGTTAGGATGCTTACACTGTTAAAAGGAAAATAAGAACATTTTCTTTGCAACATTAGTTTAAGTGACTCAATGCACTCTATGTTTTCAAGTAAAGTGTATATATGTAACACTGCATTGACATACTTCAAAAACAATAAAATGGAAAAGTTGTTCCTAATCAAATAGTTTTAACTTGATTTTTACTTCCAATTTTGATGAATGTTGTGTGATTAACATATACACCATCTCTAGTTACCTTCGCCAGGAGGTTATGTTATTGCCGTCGTCTGTTTTTTTGTTAGTTTATTAGTTTGTTCGTTTGTTTGTTTCTCTGTTAGCGAGATAACTCAAAAAGTTATGGACAAATTTCGATGACATTTCAGGAAATGTCCGGATTGGGACAAGAAACAAATGATTAGTTTCTGGGAGTGATCCGGATCACCGTCTGGATCCTCCATGACAAATACGATTTTCATGAATAACTACTGAACTAAAATGAATATCATTATAAATTAAATTGCTAATTGTGTGTTTTCATGGTCAGGGAATCTAAATATTTAGATGAAATATAGGTAGGACTAATATTTATGGTGAAAATCACAATATGGATGAGGTCTGTGGCACTGGCAGAGGTCTGCACTCTCTGGGTGCTTTTCTAGTTTTTTCTTAGTTACCTGTAGAATATCACAATATATCACAGTACTGTGATGTTGAGATATATTGTGATATTATCATATTATAACCCAGGTATTGTGATACGTATTGTATCTTGAGGTTCTTGCCAATACTCACTCCTTATGTCATCCTCACCATTTTAATGGTAGTTCAAAATATGCAATAACAAATATCTTAAAATTATATTAAATTGATTCCACTCATCTGAGTGAGTGCAAGAGTTTACTGTATACTTTTGCTTACTTGTACCTCAAGATGAGTACTGCAGTCCAGACCAAAAGTGTTGATATACTGAACAGAATCATAATACAGATTCAGGTGCAGTCCACTTAATGTCAGTAAAATTTGTTGAACCATGTCTAACTTCTCTGTTCATTGAGCTGCTTAATACTGCAGTTCATCAAGAGAGACACATATTACTGGTAAATAAAGCATCATGACATGAGCCTTGGATACGTTATAAATGATGATTTTTAATTTTAAAGTGTCGGCTAAAGAACCATTTGGGCACATGCAAGTATTGACTTAATACCTGTACTGAAAAAAACAACAAAAAAATTTAATAGGGAAGCGTAATATTGGATTTTTGCCAATACCAGCCAACATATTTGAACTCTATTACCAATACCAAGACAGAGACAAATATTTTTCAGTAGTGATTTAGTCTTCACTGAATTAAAAATGACCTTTTTTCCACCCTACCGTGGTTCATTTGTGTCAGGAAGAGCAACTTATAAATATTTCATTACAAACTTCTTAACAAGTGATAACATTTTATCAGTAGCCTGATATTGCAGTTACTTTTTTAACTTACAAGATGACTTTTGTTGCATCCCTACCAAGATGTTCACGGTCTTCACATATTAGACATGGAGGAGAATCAGTCTCAAGTTCTGAGATTTGAATTTAAAATAATGTTGAAACTACAGTTTTTCACAGTATTAAATTATTGCCAGAGTTGTCGCATTTTAATTTATTGTTTATCTATGTAATGAACATATTATTCCAATCCTAGTGAATATTACCTGAGCTCTATAAATCAATGTGCTCTGCCTTCAGCATTGCAGAATTTTGAAAGCATTAAACACAGAAAATTATATTAGACATTATACTTAATTATATCTCATTTTTACTCACATACTCCTTAAGTTCTATCAACTCAGCATTTAAAATACACTCTTCCATTACTTTCATGTAGTTTGATTTCTTGATTTAAGAAAAGATGGGTTTGCTATTACCACCAAAACACTGTACTGAAAAAAACAGTACTTTAACAAGTCTTCATTATAGAAATTAATTTCCTACATTAGATGCATTAATTTCAGTATTCTTACTTACTGTTGTTTGCTGTCAAATGACTGGTACACCGATCCAATTCATTTACACTGCTTAAAAAGTATTTCATACTCTGCTATTTATCATAGTTCAGTTAACTTACCTCCTAATGCAAATGATGTACACATATTATTTGACATTAAAGACATCAAATGTAGCAAAAGTCCTTCTAACTATCTGTTCAACACTTCACTTACATAAGTTGTTTTGAATTTAATTTGTTTGAAAGTGTGATGTATATTAACTGTAGAAAAAACACTTTTTGTGTGCAAAAAAATGACTGTCTTGTACAGTATTAAAACAACAAAATTGGTGATTTTGAGAACAGAAGCTTATGTTTGGTATCTCTGATATCTCCTTTCCTTTAATTTGTATTACCAGATAGAGGCCAAAAAGCAAAGTTATCAGCACAATGTGCAAAGACAATTAATGTTTTCGGGAGAGTTTTTTTGTTTGTCTGTCTGTCTGTGGACAAAATAACTCAAAAAGTTATGGATGGATTTTGATGATATTTTTAGGAAATTTTCAGCATGAGAAAAGGAAGAAGTGATTCAATTTTGGTGTTGATCCTGATCACTGTCTGGGAACTGTGCTGCTTGGTGGAGGTATGCGCTCTCAGAGTGCTTTTCTAGTTAGAGACATTATAAGGAGTTGAAGAGTTTTTGCATATCAATTTTACTTCGAAGGTTTTATCACCAAAAAGATGAGCCAGTTTAGTAACATATTTTGCATTTAGTCTGGATGCAATTAAATAATGGCCTACTTTAAGTTACTATCGTTTGATTGGATTAAGTTAGGAAATATCTGCACATCGAATTTCTGGTAAAGAAAACATGGTTTGGCACAATCATGGAAAACATGGTAAACAATGCACCCCTGGGTTATGCATGTTGTTTTATTTCCCTGTCAAATGTTGAAATAAAGGAAAACTAATCCCAGGTGACTCAGAGATGAATACTGTATAAGCGATGCAACAAGTCAACGCTGATGCAAGAGGAGGAAAATCAGATCCTTCCACTGCAAACCGCACTCATTTAGACAGGCAGAGTGTGAATGGAAATGAAGTAACACCAACATTATCGAAATGCATAGAAAGCGCAAGTAGGCTGTGATGCGTTGAGACACCTGAAGTGGGGAAAGCGACAGACTTTCTGCAGCCCAATACACACACACACAGAGCAGAGCAGCCCGGCAGCAGCTGTGCATCAGGCCTGAAACATAAACACAGCGACTCCTCTGCGCTGTTAGCCGACAAACCTCTGCCTGCCCTCAATGCTAGTTCAACACCTATGAGACCTCCGCGGCCCTCCGAGGCGAGTTACCGCGAGAAAAGGTAACTCAGACTGGGACTGCGGGATGATACCGAGCCGGCCTCGCCTCGCGCAGAGAGCCAGTGTCCCCCCAAAATAATTCAACTCCTGCGGGGGTGAGAGCCCCGCACACAGACGAGTGTCGACGGAGAGCTGGCAGCAGGAATAGCGGATTGGAAGCGGAGCCTGTCTGCGCTCTGCTAACTAGCTTGATGTGGCTAATGGAGGCTAGCCGTGTAGCTCCGTCTCCCCCCGCCCCTCCGGCCCCACTCACCGATGTGATTGTCCTCGATGTGGACGATGAGCTCGGCCAGAGACTCGAACTGAAGCCCGCAGCCCCCGAACCTGCAGGAATTAGAGAAGAAAGAAGCGGCGGCGATGCCCGTCATGGTTTCGGCGCTGGTGCATTCACCGGGTGGAGGTGGAGGTGGGGGAAGGACCGGGAGCCGGGGCGGTGAACGCGGAGGCAGAGCGGTGTTGTTCGGGGAGGGAGCGCCGCAGAGCGCGGAGCGGCGGAGCACACACCGGGAGACCAGACAGGACAGCGGCGGCGCAGCTGGGAGGCAGGCGGGACGGTGGGGGTGGGGATGGGGGGAGGAGGGGGAGGAGGGCCGGTTGGTGGCAGTCGACGTCACGACCTGCCTACCTGTTGGTCTGTGCCCCCAAAACTCTCACCCTGAATCAAAGGCGATTTTAGATCCATTAAAAAGAGGATGCTTCGCCCACTTAACGTATGATCAGGACAGTTCCCCGCATGACTTTAATATGACAAAAAATAAAAATAAAATAATACATTGCCAGCTTTTATTTGATATTTTTGCATCCAAAACAGTAAATTCTGAATGATAATTCTCATCAGGATGCAGAGGAAATAAATCAATTCCTCATTAATGGCAGAAACATCCATTGCAAAAGACGGCATTTTGTGGAGCCAAACTGTTTCAAGATCCTTTGATTTAACAGAAATGTAAATAAAAAACTTGTATAACTTACTTTAGACCAAGGGGTATGGTGTACATCGGTCATCGGTGTTGATAGTAAAAAAAAAAAAAAGTTGAAATTGTCCCAACAAGTTGATTCAACTGTTATGCTGAATTACCAACATAATCGTCATCAGAAAATAACTTAACACCTGTATCAATAATTTCTTTTTTTTGGGTGGGGAAAAGCATCTAACACAATGGCCTACCCGTAATATTGTAAAACGCACGTTATTGCACAGCACCATTAGAGTTATTATTTAAAGTTCTCCCATGTACAGTTGCTTAAGTTGGTGGTTTGAGAGAACTGAGCACTTTGAAGGAATGAATTTTGTTTTAAAATCATCATTTTCTGCAAGGGCTGAGCCCTCCTAAAGTCTGATCCCAAATCTGCCCCTCTCCTGAATTTTATAAGAGATGACAAGATGATATATATGTGAAAAAGATCTAAAAAAAAACGGAGCAGATGTCACAATTATGTATACTTGTGGTGGGGACACAGTGTTAATATACTGTATGAAGATAAATTCAAATATACGGTTTAAATTACTGGCAAAAGAATAAAAGTGTATTATTTTGCTATTTGATTTCAGTGTGGGAATGTGGAAAATTTATTTGAGGATCACAGCAATGCAAAGCCACTCCCTAAATAGATGTTTATGGTTGCATCAACATTAGCAGAAGCAGTGCCTGTAGTGGTTTACTGTAATATAACATTTGTTAATGATTAGTTGAATAATTGACAGAGTGAATGCTCATATAGTTATCAAAGGTTCATTTACAGTAATTAATTTTTCATATAATCTATTTATAAAGCTGTGTTGTACGTCCTTATCGCTGGCTAAGCTTTACTGTTTCAGGAGAGTCATCGTTGGTATCTTTCAGCCGGCAGCTAATGTTGAATATAAAAAATGTTTTCTTTACTGAGGATGTATTAAAACTGTATCTGATGTGGTGATTATAAAGACATTATACGTGTTAAACTTCTCTATTATAATTAAAACAACAGACGGGTCTTGGTGAAAGTCAGCAGATAGCACTCATACTTCTTATTGCACAAAAACATCAGATAAATATATGTATTTAATGTCCTGGAGAGGTCAGCAGAGTACATGAGAATGCTTTAATGAGTTTGTATACCTGAGATTTCAATATTTTAATAATTAATAACAAGAAGACTTCTGTCCACTGTAACTTTGTTGGTTTAGTTGAGGCACATTTTGCAGAACTTTGGTGTAACATGGTCTTAATTGTTTTGTTCTAATCTACTGTTCTGTTTAAACTGTATTCTGTTCACTGTTTCTGTTGTCCAGCTGTTTGTGTTGTGTTTAAAGTACTAATTTTACACTAAATAATGAATAAAGTTATTTAAATTTTAAATAAATACTGCCTCATGTTGTATTGGTAGGTGTATTTTATTAAGTTGTTATATATTATATTTCATTGTATTACATTATATCAGTGGTTTTTAAACTGCTTCTGCTCATAGCACACCTACGATTAAGCCAAAACCCTTTGGCACAACAGTATTCTCTTAACAATTTTGACTGCACAAATATACATATTGTGCTGCAATTGCAACTGAGATGAGCTGTGTTTAACTAGATGTCACGTCACACTTTAACAAGCACAGTCTCAATGCTGTGATGTACTATTAAACTGAATGAAAAACACAAGTTGGTCAGTTTAAAAAAGTTACTTAACTCTTCAAAAACAGCTCTTTTTTTAGCAGTGGATGACGTCCGTTTTCAAGGCCTGAAGGAATCTGCCTGATAAAGAAACAAGTTCACTGTCTGAATAGAATTAGACTCCATATTGCCTGAAACTGTGTTAAAGATAGTTGTTGGTAACATATCAAGACAGCCAGAGGAAGAATTCAGTTGTTCTATGGTGTTCTCTAGATTTTTCAGTGTTTAATGGTCAGAGGACAAATCCTGGCCTTAGAGTTGATGTTTTGACAGACCACATGATTTTCTGTATTTTTTCCTGCAGGGAAGGAGGAACATTCATTTAAAGTTCTGGTTGGAATCAGACAAATGTCCCAAACCCTAACTGCTGGCATTGAAGGGATTAATTACTCTAAACAGTACACTTAAATCTTATTAGAATCTTTCATATGACAGCAGATATTTGCATTCATTCAGGCGTTGTGTGGGTAGAGGGCAGGAGAAGTACCAAACTGATCAGCATCACTTCAAGTCAGGAGAGTCAGCGTTAAAATCCCATGACTGATTGTGAGAATGATGTAGTGATGCTCATCCACGTTTTATACTTATAACAATGATTAGTTACAGTATTAACATTTTAAACTAATATGTTTCACATGAATGCTGCTCTTTTGCCCCTTCTCTAATTCTTATACTTTGATACCTTACAACTCTTACACAATTATTTAGAGCCCCTTGTATCTATGGCCTGGACTATGTAAACACTCTTCTTGAAATAGCTGCCAGATTAACTGTATGTGGGACAAGTTTACAAATTGTAATTGCATCCAAATAACCCAGGGCAGACCAGGGCATTCCTATTAAAACAGTATCTTTTGAGCATATCTTAGGAATTTCTTCAAACTTTGCTAAAACGTGCTCCCTCACTCAGGGATGAAGTGAAGTTTGAAACGGGGGCCACATGCTCATCTTCAGACTGTTAATTAAATGCAGTAACTTATGAACAATCTGAGGGATTTCTTCAGACTTTCCACAAATATTTTTTTTCTGTTTCAGGGATGAACTGAAAGGAGTTTGGAGATAAAAAGTTAGCGGTTACGACTGTTGGGCCTAATTTTTATCTCCTGCTTGTAAATGCAATGTCTCAAGAGTGTTTTGCTAGTGTTCTTGAGCTACATGAGTGCTTATTCTGTTTTAAGGATGAGCTAACTGGATATCGGTGGCCATACATCTAAGGTCACAGTCACTGGGCCTTGTTTTTATCTCTATCTTGTGAACACAATATCTCAGTGTGTGTTCTGAGCTAACCTTGCAGTGCAGATGGATGACAATTCAATATCTGTACTCAGACAGATCCATCTTGCCAAGTTAAGATCTACAATGACTGAGTGGCCCAAAGCAGGATCAGTGTCCTTTAGAGCAGGAAGAGGTGGGAGCTGTGGGCAAGACGACAACAGGAAGTGACTGCTTGTGCAGAGATTAGCATTGAAGCTACGAGCCTCAGCAGTAGTTTTATCAGATTTGGATCATTTTTCCTCATTAAATGACAAAACTTTCATAAAATTACAGAGTCTCAATAACTAAGTGGTTCCAGTTCTGTTCTTTACATACACTTGCTATGGGCTCTTTACCAGATGAACAAGTGAAATATATTGAACGGTCCATTAAGTGTGTCAGGTTAGTTTTTGGAGGTCTAATGACAAAGATTAACATATGGTTTTGCAGTTTTAATTAGATGCCAAGTTAGTAAAAGTGGCACATCATCACACAAAAAATGTTGCTTTGGTCGCTTGTATTTCATCATCCATTCCAAGAAAGCCATGTTTTGTTTTTGTTTTTTTAATTCTGCATTATTTTGACAAAAAGTGATAACATCATTTGAGCATATATTTATTTGAATAAATGTACAATGCACTACAGTTGTTAGGTGCCAGAAAAGCTAAAAAATATACCTGAAAGTCCTTGAATATGACATTTAATGAGCTGGATGTAAACCTCACAGAGGATATCACCAGGAGATGATAGATTATTTTTTATTTAGTTTGCTGTGATGACAATCTTAATCACAGCTAATTTCTCTTATTATCATCTTCTGGAGTCAAAACAGTTTTTTTCCTATGTAAATGTGTTTATTTTTGTAGATAGCTAAAAACAGTAAAAACACATTTACACTAATCGCAGGAAATTGACAACAAAATAATGAATTCATGAATGTTCTCTGGAGTTTTCTGTGATAATGTGCATAATAGACAAATCAAATTAGTCCTGTAACTTTGTACAATTGAATGTTTCGTTCCATCCAAGTTCCATAATGCAACAGTTTAATTAATATATTTGAGTATTTTTGAAAAATGTAAAAATGTGGGTTTCTCATCGTAAATCCTGCTTTGAATGAACAAATGAAATGCACCTGTGTGAGTGCATTTCTATTTAAGACATAAGAGCATCACAGGATTAACAGTGACAGCTATTTCAACCATAAAGTTTACAGATTAATGTTGTACTGTAAGGGTTCAGTGGTGAGAACAGAACTTTGTAGTGTGCAAGTGTGTGGATGTGTGTATGTGGCTCCCAGAGAGAGCAGAATGTCCTTAAATCACTGTGGATAGCTAACCAGGGCCGGCTGGCCTGTGCTGGACCTGTTAATCGAGCGTTAAAACAGCCTGTCATAAACCCTGGCAGGCGACTTCAGCAAAGAACTTTAAAACCTGGGAACACGCTCACTATTTTTCTGACTGCCCTCTTTCCAACCAGCCTCATAGATCAAAGACATAAAAAGAAAAAACTGGACTCGCATTCATAAAGACAAGAAAGTAGGGCTGAGCAATATACAGAGCGTTAAAGCCATATCTTTAATTTTTGATAAGGTACAGGGTAAAAACAAATGTGGTTAGTTGTTAATATTGATTTAAAAAATAAGAACAACAAAAATCAATATGCACTAAAAGATCAAAATCTAAAAACAGGTTAATTGGCCAATTTTTATTTTAGTTGATGTATTTAATTTTGGGGTAATATTATCAAATTGATGACATGTCTTAAAAAATAGCAGACCAAAACATTCAACTTGAAGTAAATTCCTGATCCTGATTCCTTAGGAGAAAGACCCAAGCCATTGCCACCTATTTCTTTATTCTCTGGTTAAAAATATTACTAAAGATCAAGTGTCCATGATTTTTGGTAATACTGATCCCTTAAAACTAAGATTTTATTACCTCTACAACATAGTACTTTTTTGGGACAACCTCAAAATGTATGAAATTCGTAATGTTTCATACAATTTAGAATGTGTCTTAACTTTGTAGTGCAGCTGGATCTGCCTGTTTCATGTCTTTTTTCAGGCAGATCCAGCTTGTATAAGTCTAAGCAAGAACAACTGAGCTTGGTCTGCAGAGACACTGACCTATCAGCACCCTTTGAGGAGACAGAGAAAAGAGCTACAAGCATGGAGACAGTGATGGGCAGTGCAAGCCTGCACACAATGGCTGCTCGTACAAAGATTAGCATGGACGCTGCCTTCTCTTGGTGGTGGTGGTGGTGGTATTTTTGCAAAAGTTGTCAACATTTGTCAGAAACGAAAGGACAAGAATGATACTGAGAGTATTTCACCAAATAAAAATGTGTGTCTATTTCAGGATGAGTTTTGACCAGTTTTCTTTATGTATTGACTCATTTTATATTCTTGACTTTGGAGCAGTAGTGGCTAATGTCCAATGAATCCATGAATTTTCCATTTGCTTTTTTTTCCCAAAATTGTAAAAAAAAAAAAACAGTTAAGCACATTGTTGTTTCTTGATTAATAAGTTGAATTCTAGTTATTTAGTGGTTGAATGTTCATTCATTCATTTTATATACCCCTTTCTTCCTTTCTGGGTCGGGAGTGGGGGGGGGCAACCATTCACTCTCACACTTGTACCTAAGGACAATTTAGAGTCACCAATAAACCTAATGAGCATGTATTTGGTCTGTGGGAGGAAGCCGGAGTGCCCGGAGAGAACCCACATATGCACTTGAAGAACATTCAAACTTCACACAGAAAGGCCCCCTATCCAACCCGGGAATTGAACCAGGGAACTTCTTGCTGTGAGACACGTGCACTACCTGCTGCACCACCCTGGTTGAATGCTATACTTGATAAATTTCGACTTCCTTGAGAAGCCCATTTAGCCGGCTCAAATGAGTGTAAAAAGGCTAATTCAGTTTGAAATAGTAGATGCAGTAACATCACAAGCTGTCTTTCCCTTTTTCAGCTCTAAACTGTAGTATTTTTAAGAAACACAGTTTTCAGACCTTGCTTTATATCTTAAAACATTTGTTGATAGGATATTATTGTATAGTATGCATATAGTTTAATGTCCCTTACGCATTTCAGGTTAACAGTGTAGGACTTTGTATGCAACTTGTGTTTATTCAAAATAACAAATATCCAATCTTGAGTGATGAGAACTTTAAATTTAGTTGTGTTTTTCAACAGGTATTAGTTTTTATTTTAATTAGTTACTAGAGTTAGAATAAAGTGTACAGTCCTGGTACAGTGAAAGCCACGTCTGTAAATACAAGAAATCAAGATCTACATTGTGCATTGCCTCTTAGTTTAAAATAGCCACAGTTTGTGGTTCATATTTCCCAGCCCTACATGTCAGTACAGAGTGTTACACACTCTCACAAACATCATGACATCACTGCTCCACACTCCCTCGCACGTGTACAGTATAGAAACTGAATGACTTCACCAGCTCAGCACAGATGTTCTCTCTTACACACAAGCCCGTAGACGCATACTCAACATAAACACTCGCACACGGTGTATCAAAACTGTGACAGTGACGCAGTTCCTCGCTACGATTACGTAAATGAGAAGTAGTAGCATGTGTTATTAAAGGCAGGGGAAGAAAGGAGAGACGGAGAGGGAGAGAGAGTGAGAGAGAGTTTACGGAGCATGACTTCATCTGATCTGAGGTCTTTGGGTGGCGCTCAGTGTTACAGTTTGGGATCGATTACAAACTGGCAAGGCTTTTCTGATTATTAGTGACTTTATCTACACAGGGAGATGGCTACAACAGAGTAATTACCAACACACTTAACAGACATGTTAAGTAACCTGTTGATAGAAGTAACCAATGCTCTCATATATGGTCCTCTTTAAACAGGGATCTGCATGTAAGAGGTGATGGATATAAATTTAACTTCAGCCATGGCATTACATAATAAGATGACTGCATCTTGTAAACTCAGATGCTCTTCTAAGGATCTGTTTCCAGTTACTTTTTAAGCCTAACACCAGGGTGAGGAAATACTATATCAAATTTTTAATCATTTTCAAATTAAATAAAGGGTAAATCAGTTTAAAGCTGAATCTGTAATGGGCTTTGGTAATTAAGAGGGCCATGTTATGAATATCTTCCAGAGGGCCAACTTTTTCAGTCTGAGGGGTTCTTAAAGGGATAAATATATCCAGGTATTGTGAATAGTTATTTATTAATGTTAAATATTTCAAATGTAACAATCAATTCTTAATCGAATGGTAAGACCAGATAATTCAACCAGTTTTAGCTACTTTTTCAATGTATATAACATATTTTACTCCTTATCAAAATATATTCTTCTCACATCACAATTACAGTTACAGAGTTTTACATTTCTTGAAAACATTGCTGTTTTTGATGCTGTCATTGAAGAGTTTATCAGTTTTTTTAAGGGTACAAACATTTATTTAATCTCTTAACCTGACTGGTGGGCTACATAAATGGAGTAGGAAGGCTGCACGTGGGCCCCAGGGTGCCAGTTTTTCACCCTGGTTTGAATTTGTATCTTGATTTGAGAGGAAGAAAACCTGGCCTTGTTCTTATTTACAAGATTATAAACATTAAAAACACTGACAGTGAAATGTTAACTGACCCCAACATAATCTATGAGCTACATCAAGTGTAAATGATGAACCATTATGTACTTTGTAACTTTTTTGTTGAAGAACAAATAGAAGTTAAAATCATGTTATACACGAGTTTGAAATAACAGCAACAAAAATAGAAAGCACCAGGAGAGTGCAAACCTCCATCAAGGTGGCTCACATATTGCTGTTACTTCTATAAGAAACGGTTCCATGATAAAGTTAGAATCATAATACGATAGTCACTTTTTTTGATCCTGAAAACCCACACGTAGCACTCAGAATCATGTTGATGTCTTTATTAGTTAGTCAGTTATTGAGCAAAAACGACAGTTCACTAATGGTGGTTACCGGGATCACCACCAAAATCTAATCCTTTTAAAGTTGGGCCATTATCAACATCTCCTGAACATTTCAGAAAAATCTGTCCAGCAATTTTGCAAAATCTTACCAACAAACAGTCAAACATACAAATAAGCAAACAAAGAAACGCTGCCAAAAACATAAACTTCTTGGCTAAGTAATGAAAGTCCTGGTCATAAAACAACAGGCCATCTTTAATTGTTAATTATCCAATGTTGGAGACAAACTAATGCACTCTATCTATCTATCTATACTGCAAAACATATACTAGCAACATTTCGGTGCATTGAGTTTCTGCAGAATTGAAAAACAATTTGTTCAACATTAATGTACTCTCAATTATTCGATGACCAGTCTATAAAATATACAAAAATGTCTTAAAGTTTAGGGGCCGTTTACAAGAGGCCTAAAACGGTCAAATCCTATACGTTTTCATGCGTTTTGGCCTTGTGTTTACATGGGAACTCTTGCAGATTGCCCAAAGGACCTCTTTCACAATACGTGTAATTTTGCCCACAGCCCAATTTTTTGTTTATTGTGTGGTATTTGTAGTACACCCAGAGACTCCCAAGAATATACCTTTAGAAAATCCAAAAGTCATCCAGGGCCTGTACTATGACCTATTTTATGATCATTGCCATAGGTGTGAGCCAGGGTGCACACTTTACCCCAAAACTTACTCAAACACAAATAATAAATCATCAAATTGGGTCAAATCACCTTCACTGAAGTCTGGTGCATCTTTTGAAATCAAATGTAAAGCTAAGTATTACAATTGAAAGAAGTTATTGAATTTTAACTGGAAAAAAAAAAGTTTTTTTAATGATTTTTTTCAACAAATTCAATTCTTTAGAGATGTGTCTGACTAACTTACAGTTGCTGTACAACTAAAATACTTACAAATTATTTGGCCACATATATATTCTCAAAGTGGGAAAAAAAATCATCAAATTCTGAGACCGGTAAAGTTGTTCAATTAACAGGTTGGGTTACTGTGGAAGAATCAGGATACTGTTCCATATCTTGTATATCAGGGAACCTTTAAAGATTTGTTCAGAATTCATCCTTTAAGTATGATTTCTTTTAGAATTTGAATGCTAGATTCAAAACAAACATTTCACATGAAATGTTATTCATTTTAATATTGAACAGCCACAAAGGGCCTGTATATTATGCCTTTGTGATGAGATAATAATGAGCCATTGATACAAGTAAAAACCGATGCAGTTTTGGATTGTTGTAATCAGATTGTATATCTACAATGACAGCAATACATAAACATTACTTCTGTCAATTTCTGTTTCTAGTACTTATACTGTATATACATGTAATCTGTTTTATGGCCTTTGTGTCTTTTTGCACAGCAACGGCTTGGACAATTTTAATTTGTAGACTGGAACTATAGTGAGGGAAAGGGGATCTGAGAAATCCATAAGATGTATGATTGGCTGGTTATTTCATAGAATGGAGTCTTTGAATTTGCTTGTGTATGGTTGGAGGGGTTTCTGATTTTGAAAATGTTTATAATATCCCAAATAATAGATTACAGATGCAACATGTGCACACATGCCAGAGGTTCTCTTTCCAGCAGGACAGAGACAATAATATGCCTTCACAGGATCATCTGATGCATTCTTGTCAAATTGAATCCAAACATTGTATTTTATTTGAGATCTGTGACGAGAATGAATCTGTCCCCTAATGAGATCAGCATCATGCTGGTAAACCCAAATCTCATAGTCACCATCATTTTTTTGATACTCAGCAATGTAGCCAGGGGACTGTTTGATTTGGTATGTACCGCATGTTATGGTCTCAAGGTATTCCAGATCCACATGAGGGAACAAGATATCAGCTGTTTCAAGCTTCTGCCATTCACTACGAGCTCTACGTGACATATTTGGGTCTTCTGCAACTCGTTTTGCCAAAACATTGTCTTTTTTTAAAAGTGAAAGCATACGCTGAGCCATCTTAGTATCTTGTTCCTCTCGATCTGGATCTGAAACATATATTGGTCCTCTGAAGGCATTGAGACATGCAGTTACTATGCGCACTAATTTGCCAATGACCTCAACGAAATAATTTGAGGTAAGTTGTTCCTTGAACAACATCCACTTCTTTAAACGCCCGTGGTAGGACTCTACTATCGATCTTGTTTTGGTACAGCAACGATCACTATTGGCTGTTGAGGAATCCAATTGGGATTTACCAGCTGGTAAAAATGACGGCATTCTAGCATCATACCCCAACTTAGCAAGAAGATCTAAGGCATCCCTGAAAACGCGATCTACAATCATATTGTCATTTGCTTCTAACCAAGATTTCAATATTTCAATTTTTTCCATGATGAGCCGAGTTATTGTTGCATCATTTACATTACCATGGTAGGGGCCAATAGTGTCTAAAACATATCCATCAGGCAGTACAACTGACATGAATTTTAGGTAATTTCGTTTTTTCTGTCCTCCGTAAGATGCCCTTTGAAACTGATGATCACTGCATTTGTTGAGGTAGATATATGTACCATCTAAGATAAGAGTGACCTGGTCACCATAAAAAGCTTTAGTAAAGACAGTATTGTGTGTTATGGCATCGTGGCGTGAAATATGATTTGTGCCAAAGTATTTGGGAACAACTATTGTGTTCAAAATATCTGCAATTGTATGAAAATATCTTGACAGTGTAGCTTCGGAAAGATTAGTAAGCATGGTCATTTTGACACCCCTGCATGGAACAGTATCCTGATTCTTCCACAGTAACCCAACCTGTTAATTGAACAACTTTACCGGTCTCAGAATTTGATGATTTTTTTCCCACTTTGAGAATACATATGTGGCCAAATAATTTGTAAGTATTTTAGTTGTACAGCAACTGTAAGTTGGTCAGACACATCTCTAAAGAATTGAATTTGTTGAAAAAATCATAAAAAAAACTTCTTTTTTTTTCCAGTTAAAATTCAATAACTTCTTTCAATTGTAATACTTAGCTTTACATTTGATTTCAAAAGATGCACCAGACTTCAGTGAAGGTGATTTGACCCAATTTGATGATTTATTATTTGTGTTTGAGTAAGTTTTGGGGTAAAGTGTGCACCCTGGCTCACACCTATGGCAATGATCATAAAATAGGTCATAGTACAGGCCCTGGATGACTTTTGGATTTTCTAAAGGTATATTCTTGGGAGTCTCTGGGTGTACTACAAATACCACACAATAAACAAAAAATTGGGCTGTGGGCAAAATTACATGTATTGTGAAAGAGGTCCTCTGTAAACTTTTGGACCAGGCTTCGGAGTGGAGAGTTTTCAATACGCTCTCCTTGCAGCGTCGTGTAAACCCATATCAGAGTGTTTCAGGGTGAAACACTGACATAACTGCATAAGAGTACTCACTCTCATGAAGGCTCCGCGCACATACCAGGAACAACAGCAACTTTGGCCGTCTACTGAGTAACGTGTGTGCTGCATACCGTTCTTGGTTTGTTATCCAGACAAAACTATCCAGACAGATTTGTTGTCCAAACTGATTTGTTGTCCAGAAAATAAACTCCTGCGTCTTTGTGTATCCACTCGGCATTGTTGTTTGTGAAAAGTTTTTCTTTGTAGTATGTGTATTGAAGCACTGCTGCCCCTCTGCAAACCTACACCACCATCTACTGAACCGGCATGCATACTACAGCAGTTTCATTGGTCTCCAGCGTCTCTGTCTGAATGTGGATCAACTTTGAATAGGCAAAGCAAAATTCTTTGTGTTTTGAGTCAGAGAGTGTCCGTTCAAACATAGCCTAAGTCATAGCTTGGTGAAACACTAATACTTAACGAACATAAAGTAAAATAATGCACTCATTTTGCTGCATAATAATAGCTATAAGCACCATTGTAAATTTATAATGCTTTAAAATAGTACTTGTAAGTCATTGTAATGCTATTGTGTATAATAAAATTATAAACATAATTATAGTATAAAGGCTGGGTGCCTTGTGAGCTGGGTGGCGCCGAAGACAGGGACCCTGGTGGTCTGATCCTCGGTTGCAACGTCTAGCTCTTGGGACGTGGAACATCACTTCTCTGGTGGTGAAGGAGCCTGAACTTGTGTGTGAGGTTGAGCGTTTCCAACTACTGTCAGACTCACCTCTACACATTAGCTTGGGCCCTGGAACCAATCCTCTTTAGAGGGGCTGGACTCTCTCCCAGCCTGGAGTTGCCGATGGCAAGAAGCGTCGGGTAGGAGTGGCAATACTTATTGCCCCTAGGTGCCTGTACGTTTGGGTTTACCCCAGTAAACGAGAGGGTAGCCTCCCTCCGCCTTCAGGTGGGGGGACACAACCTGACTGTTTTTTGTGCTTATGCACCAAACAACAGTTCAGTGTATCCATCCTTTTCTAGACTCCCTGAAGGGGGTGCTGGAGAGTGCCCCTTCCGGGGACTCCCTCTTTCTACTGGGGGACTTCAACACTCACATTAGCAATGACAGTGAGACCTGGAGAGCGTGATTGGGAGGAACGGCTCCCCTGATCTGAACCCGAGCGGTGTTGGTTACTGGACCTCTGTGCTCATCACAGATTGTCCATAACGAACACTATGCTCAAATATAAGGGTGTCCATATGTGCACTTGTTGCCAGGACACCTTAGGCCACAGTTCGATGATCAGCTTTGTAGTCGTATCATCAGACTTGCGGCCGCATGTTTTGGACACTCGTGTGAAGAGAGGGGCGGAGCTGTCAACTGATCACCACCTGGTGGTGAGTTGGCTAAGATGGTGGGGAAGGATGCCTGTTTGACCTGGAAGGCCCAAGCATGTTGTGCGGGTCTGCTGGGAACATCTGGCAGAGTCTCCCATAAGAAAGAGTTTCAACTCATACCTCCGGGCAAAGTAAGACCATATGAGGGCAGGGGACATTGAGTCAGTGTGGGCCTTGTTCCGGGCCTCTTTTGTGAAGACAGCTGATTGGAGCTGTGGCTGTAAGGTCGTCATTGCCTGTCATGGCGGCAACACCCGAATCCACTGGTGGACACCAGGGATGAGGGATGCCATCAAGCTGCATAAGGAGTCCAATCAGGCCTTTTTGGCCAGTGGGACTCTGGAGGCAGCTGAGAGGTACTGGCTGGCTAAGCGGCTGCGGTGGTTGCCAAAGCAAGAAGCCGGCATGGGAGGAGTTAGGTGAGGCCATGGAAAACCACTTCCGTACAGCTTCGAAGAGATTTGGGACCACCATTCGGCATCTCAGGAGGGGGAAGCAGTGTGCTGTCAACACCGTCTATGGTGGGGATGGTGCTCTGCTGACCTCGACTCAGGACGTTGTGGGTCAGTTGAAAGAATACTTCGAACACCTCCTCAATCCCACCAGCATGTCTTCTGGTGGCTAAGCAGACCTGGGGGACTCTGTGGCGGGCTCTCCTATCTCTGGAGCTGAGGTTACTGAGGTGGTCAAAAAACTCCTTGGCGTGGACATCAGGGACAGTACCACGGGATTGACACACTGGCGTGGTGGTCCCCCTTTTCAAGAAGGGGGACTGGAGGGTGTGCTCCAACTACAGGGGGATCACACTCCTCAGCCTCCTCGATAAGGTCTATTCAGGGGTACTGGAGAGGAGGGTCCGTTGGATTGTCAAACCTCGGGATCCCCAGGGAAGAGCTGGACGAAGTAGCTGGGGAGGAGGAAGTCTCAGCATCCCTGCTCAAGCTGCTGCCCCTGCGACCCAATCACGGATAAGCGGGAGAAGATGGATGGTTGGATGGATGGACATAGTTAGCTCACGAGTTATACTGGGAATACTGCAAACAGTAGCTATAAAAAATTGCAAACATTCTGAATGTTTTCTAACACCAAATCTGACCCATATTATATCATTTTGTAACTTTGCATTTGCATTGCTTATTGCTGGTGTTGAAACATTTAGATAAACCTAGATTTTTATGATTTCTTACTAGTTTTAATCAATGCAAATATACAGCATTATAAGCAAATTATAACTTATAAATATGAAAATTATGTGTTTATAATGCATCATAGAGAGGCTTCGTAGAATAGTTTTAACCAAATGAATTTCAATATGAGGAAAACAACTGCAAGAGCAGAACACTCTGCAAGCTAGAAACAAAGCAAAGCCCAAACATTTACCTGTATCCAGCCGTTGTGGGCTGTTTACCCTTGTCCACCACCTTCCACTCCTGGTCAGATCCACTCACTTCTCCAAATGTTGCTACCGTAATTGTAACACTCTTGGGGCTGCACTATGGTGTAGTAGTAGCCCTAGTGCTTCACTGCAACAAAGTGGTTGCTGGTTTGACTCCCTTGTCAGGAAGGGCTTTCTGAGTGGAGTTTACATCTTCATCTGCATTTGTTGGTAATCTGTAATTACTCCACTTTCCTCCCATAGACCAAAACATGCTAGTTAGGCGTTGTAAGTGTGTGAACTGTATCTGTCTCTATATACCAGTCATGTAATTCGCAATCAGTCCAAAGTGAAGCCTGCCTTTTCACTCAGAGTCCTGTGAACCTGGAGGGCACACAAAGGGTACAGACATTGGATAGATGAAGGCAAACTTTTTCTAATTACACAAATATGTAAGCGTCTTATGAAAAATGAATAGAATTGGGTTTTACTGGCTCTTATAAATCCTGCAAAAAATATATACATATAGTTTCTTTTGGGATGACACCATGCCAACCATCACTTTTCTTCTGGAAGGTGGGCCCAAAAGATATACCATTGACAGGGTGTTAATTCCATGATACTTTCGGAGTTGATGTTGTTTTGAAATTTGTAAATTTCATACAACAAAGCTTTTCACGAGTACAGAAAGTTTTGACTATTAACAGATATGTTGTCATTGTTTTTAAGTGAGCACTGTTTCAGGCAGCTACTGACAACGTTATAGAGGGGAATAGGAAAATCCTGATCCTGAAGAATCTGGAAGGGATCTTTTGTAGTCTCACTATTTCATCCAGCCCTTTCAGCATCTTTCTTGTTCTACATGAGCCACAAAATGTTTATTGTATTCATTGCCAGTTCATCCCACTTTACTGATATTGGCAACAAATTTGTGCAATAAAAACAGAACCCTTTCTCTGTTGAAAATATGACTGCATATTATTATTTTCTTGTTGTTCTCTATTTAAAATCATGAAGCTATTTAAAAACAAAGAATATTACTGGTATTTGTGTAGAACATAATGCCCAACACTGTGGTAGACCACTGAACTTCTACTGTGGTTGCTGTGGTTTCAAACAGGGGCAGCTGAGTGGTGCAACAGATAAGTGCTCATGCCTAACAGTAACCCCCAAATTCCCCTGCACGCCAAAGCGCCCCGACGCGCAGCGAAGTGGAGCGCCGAGGTCTTGCTCCGACAGGCAAACCCCACTGAAAGCGGCGCGCCCAGAAGTGCCACGGCGCGTAGGGGGATGGCTGATCCCCGGAGAGCCACAGGCTCTCATGAGAATAGCGATGTCACATGCTCATAAAACATGTTATAGACTGGGAAAAGAAATAAACAACACCTTGCTTCGCTTCTCTAAGGTCCCTCTGCTGGTCCCAACCACACAGCTTCGTGAATTATTCAACTTCTATCCACCTATATCCGTGTAGAAAAATGTATGGTGTCATGTACACAATGTTATATATTTCTGTACCTCTACGATTCACTTTTCTTTGTCCATGGTGTCGTGTTGCCTCTGGGACCCTCTGACCGACTGCTGAGTTGATGCTCGTGCCTCCAGTTTTGACATAATGACAAATAATTGAGGAACATTACGTGCAAAAGTCTGTGCATTGTGTTTTATTTTGAAACTTCCGGTTACTCCACTCGGTGACTTCCTGCCTGGTGCTTTCTTAATGACAGTGAATTTATGAGGTTTGGAAGCGGCTGCGCAGAAAATAGACCTGAAGCGTATCTCTCGTGCCTTGGCGCGCACCGGTACTTCAGCAACGGGGTGCGGCACTTTTGCATGCAGTGGAATTTGCCCGATAGACTACAATGGGACTACAAGGACGCTGCGCGGCGCTTTTGCGTCCGGTGGAATTTGGGGATTAGAAAACTACTGGTTCAACTCCTAGTGTTTTAAGGCCATCCTGTTTGGAGTCTACATGTTCCCCCTGTGCATGCTTGGGTTCTCTCTTATATTTAAGTGTATAGCTCTGGTATAGTAATAACCAGATAGTACATTTTTGCAAAGAAAGTTAGAGATATATAGCCATGCTGATGAGAAACATTATCAAAATACGTTTTTTTGGTCAGATCACCCAGCCCTACCTAACAATGATCCCTGAAATAAAGTGCAACAGGCATGACCGAAGCCAAAAATTAGGTACCAAATCTAATGTGTGTTACAGCTACAATGGGATAATGGTACATGCAGTTCAAGGTTAGAGAGATTTTTTTTACCCTTGACCTGAAACCCCATTTTCTCCTGATAAGGTGACATCAGGCAGCTCCCTAAAGCCCCCAGTCTAGCTTTTAAAAGCCAAGCTGATGACAATATGCCAGATGCTAATGGCTAGTGGAGTCACTGAGTTATGGAGGCAGTTGTAATCTTAGAGACTCTGTCTGCTCCAAGGCTCCAGCCGGAGGCTTCCAGGCTGCCGTCATAGGCTCCTCGGTGTGACTCTGCACTCCTCACAGGCGTGCACACGTGCTGTAAAACATCCCCTTTCTACAGTGAAAACAAAACTTCCCTCAAGAGCTCAAAGCACAGCCTGACATCATCACAACTTCCTGTTTCTACTTGTTGCCATGGCTGCTGGGATTTGCATACTTCAGCCGATTGGTGGATGATGAGTCAGTGTGGGTTTGGTCAAGTTTTGCACTTCTACCACAACAAAACCATATTCCTCCGTTCAGCCCCTGCCAGGCTGGACGCCGGAAAGCCTGACCAAACATGGGAGAGTTTGTACTCCGTGGTTATAGGCTCAAAGGAGATGGGAACGATGAATAGAGGGTCTCCTTTTAGTTTATAACCTCTATCAGATTTTGTGATATGAAAATAGTGTTCTCAAATTTCTAAAAGCAGTGGAACATAATTAATTATGTACCTTATTTTTGGATGTAATTCAAATTAATCAAAGCTCATCATTTTAAGAAGTTATCAAAATAGTTCATCAATAAACTACCAGTGAAGAGCAACTTAAACTGTGATGCTGCTGAGATTAAAAGTTTATGTACTCTGTGTATATTGATGGAGGATGGAGCGTAAGTCTTTGCCCTCATGATGACTTATGACTTCAGATTTCATAAACAATGGTTACTAGTGCGTAGGCATTGGCGATGCATCGATGGCAACAGGAAACAGTGTAACCAAAGGTGTCGGAGTTCACTGAAAGCATTTTTTTGTCCTCCAATCTCTTTTCGTTGTATGATAAGAAACAACAAGCATTTAAACTGAATGATCAGAAAACAATCCTCAAAAATGAATCTACAAGTCATATTAGACACAATAATCTCATGTACTGTACATTTACGTTATATGTCTTTCCTGTTGTATCAACTGATGACAGGCTGTCTGACTCGAACAATATTTCTGACATACTGGAAACATTTTGTGCAAAATTTCCACTTGAGGGCACATCAGAAGTATGAGAATTTTTTTTTTTACTTTTCCTACTTTAAACATTTCCATCAACTGAAGTCCTAAGATTTTCATGACAAACATTGTTTTTTATAAACAAATGCCAGAGGGAAATCTTACTTTTGTGGATTTATATAGTCAAGAACAGAAAAAGGAGGAAGATAGTAAGAGCCCATGACTAACAGAGGGCCCCTGAAAATATTTGCCATGGGTGTTTTTAGGTTTCTTTACTCTTCACTTACATCAAAAAACACCATGGTATTCTTATTTATATTGCAACAAGTAACATTCAGTTATCTTTTGCATTAATTAAGCCCCATAAAAGGACATTTATAGAAAAAGAGCCCTTTCTTTTTATGACAGGATTATAGTTTATTCATTTATTCATTTGGTTCATGCCTGCATATCTCCGTGACAGGATAAATGTTGAGTACTCGAAATAACAGGTTCTGGAACACGTTAAATGTTTGATCTTCAAATGTTTGACATTTTTTGCAGTGTTAAAAGGTGTGAGATTCATACTGATTGACAGATTATATCCAACATGACACTGTAAAACATGCTGAATAATTTTAAACGTGCCTATCCCAGGATGTTTAGGATTGTGCATATAACTGACCCTTTATTGTATAATTGTTTAGCTGAAGCGCTTTCTTTATTGTTTGAAGCTTATTTGTGCCTTTAAACAGAAAAAAATCGATTTAATCAACAACAGAAGTTCATTTTTGTCTCGTATTTACTTATTTGCTTGACAGATGTTGGTTTGAGAAACTTTGCAGAGCTGCCTTGACACACTAAAAAACACTGATGTAGATTGTAATTATTCAAATAAAAAACTAAAAAAGTAATCTATAACTGTATTTGTTGCTTAAACATTTCAGTTGCAGTATATATTCAGTGTCTGTGTTGGATTTTTGTACTTCTGTATAGTCTGGACCTTTGGCCAGACGAAATTTATTTCCTCTTATGAATGTACCAGATACTACATGTTTATTTTTATTAACTCACACACTTGCAGTACCATAACCTGCGATTTTCACTAAGCTTATTAGAGTTTAACGCCCTTTTTTCCTTACAAATTTCCTTCCTTTTTGTCTTACAATCAACAAAACGTTATCATAACTATAAGAAAAGTTTTGAACCGAGCCAAACTCTTAGGGGGATGTCCTGTTACTCATTTGACGCACAGGCTCGCCGTACACGACGTCGGGACGTCCCATTTCAGACCGACACACAGCAAGTATGGCGCGCGAGAGGGTGGGGGGTTCTGGGTCTCGTCCGCCCACCGCTCTGCCCCTCGTCCCGTCACGTTGCTGCCGGTGTGTCTGACTTGGCGAGTCTCTTCCGCGGTTTGGGTCCTCCACCACCGTGTTGCCGTCCCGCGCGGTCCGTCCCCTTCTCCCGGCCGGTGTGCATGTTAACCCCGCCCCCCTGAATCCCTCCTCTCTCTCCGTACGGGACCGCAATGATTTAGAACTTCAGGAATCCCACGTGACGTCATCGGGAGGATGATGTAATGCTTCTGTAAATAGATCGTATTGTAATCCCGCTCCAGTCCAACGTGGTTCCTCTCTGGAGCGCCGCTTGTCCCTTCTCCACTTGTAGGTAAGCCTCCGCAATTTACTTTCATTCACAAAAACTTTTAACTTCACCCAAAGCTCACTCCTTCCTCTCCGTGCTGCTTGTAAACATACTTTTGGGTGTTAAATAATTTTATTTTAACGCTAACGTGAAGTTAACGGTCAGAACTTTTTTGGCTTGCTGTCCCAGTTATCACTCGGCTTGAGGCTTGAGCGTCTATTTGGGGGGTGTGACAGCCCTCTCAATACAGCTGTGCCGTGCTTGTATGTGAGGTGAACCGGCTGATTTACGGAGCAGGAGAAGAGGACACTCTTACCGGCATGTTTTTTGGGACACTTACCGGCAAAAGGCGTCTGTTCGCCGGAGGACGCTGCCGGTCGGAACCGTTGTTGAGCTGCTCCGAACCGGGTTGCCAGGTCTCGCGAGAGGAAGCAGCAGCCGGGTCTGTGAAAACAAGTCCACAAAAGTGGTTTATCGCTTAAAAATAAAAAGAAAAGCCCACCTCCTCCTCCAAAAAAAAAAAACAAGCGACCTTACTTCTAAGAATATCTATGAGAGATGTGAGTTCTTAGAAGTAGCCTACGTGTATAACATAATCTTACATACAGAAGGAAGCATCAACTATGAACTGTAGCTTGTGGTTTTAGCGATTGTTCATCATTACAGTCCTGAAAATAGCTTCAGCTGTTGCACGTTACAGCCTGTTTAAAGAGTCTATAAATATGTTATGATTATTGTAATATCAGAAACCCGCCAAATAAAACTCGAACCTGTGAGCAAGAGCAACAATATTATCTTTACAAATAAACAACCCTGAGGGTGCTGATAACGAACTTACTTGGCAACACGGGCTCCAAAGTTCGGAGTTATTGCCATAGTGATGCACGTCTGCTCGAGTTTAAATGCGAGGCTAAACAGATATCGATGTTTGACGAACTTGAAGTTGTGTTAATGAAAAAATTGCCGTCCAAAGAGTACCACACATTAATAACACAGGAATAGAAATGTACCTGACCCAAATTTATTCCTTTTTTCGACTCAAACTGGCATTAATCCGTCTTGTATTGGCAGCATGTTGTCTGCTCGTTGTCGGATTTGCGTATTAAGCATGACGTCATTGCGTCATTGATGTAACTGACAGAAGGTTTTTCTGAAAATGTGCTGAGTGTGCTCCTCTTGTACAAGCCCTCCTAAAAACGGGGACAGATTTAGAGCCAAAAGCTGCTCAAGATTAAAATGATTGGTCCCACTGAACCAGATCTGTTTATCTGAATAATGAAATATTGCATTATGTAATATTATTGCTGCAGGGTAAATATATAACATGACCTCCAATGATGAAACAATAACACCATAAGGCTTGTTTTCCTCTAATTAGAAAAGTTGAAACAAGCCATGCACTGATAGTGTTGTTAGGGCTGTTTGTTTTCTTCCTCTGTTTTCTAACACACAAACACACACGCTGACACACACCTATGAAGTCACCTCTATAAGGCGAGGGGTTGGAAAATGGGGGCAGAGGCAGGTTCAAACCTGTCAGGAGTATAGGCCCTCCCTTTGCCTCCTCCCTCCCTCATTCCTTCTCTCCTCGATTCATTGTGTCATCCTCTCTCTTTCTCACTGCCACTTGCCCTTTCCATTCCCCTCTCCATCACCCTGTAATGTCACCCCTCCCTTTTCATCACACACACACACATACACACATACTTTCCATTTCTTATGGAAGCATGTACTTTTGCCCTCACTCTCTCTCTCTCTCTCTCTCTCTCTCTTCCTTGTCGATCCTTTCTTTAGCTCTCACTCTTTCCCATAACATCAGGTCCCACTTTGGCGTACTCTCAGCACTTTTCCGCTCATGCAAACTTTCAGAGCATGTTTGTTGTGTACCTGTGAATAACTTTCAGACACACTTCTCGTTCCCGCCATCTCCCCCTTTAACCCTGTCTTGATCTTCTTCCTGCTCTGGAGTTATTATCAGCACACTGAGGGAGAATGAGAAAGTCAACTTGGGGGTCACCTTGTTGACCTTTTGGGTCCTCTCTTTAAGGGCTGGGTGATATGCATGGAAACACGAATCTCCATATTTCTCAAGAAGAATGGAAATGCGCTATAAAGTTATCAAGTTTTAACAATATCAGAACTATAAACTTTAATACAATTCTAATTCATGACATTTCCATCCCTGTGATGTTTTGTCCTCAAGTGTTGACATTACGCTGGCAAAGTGTTCCCCTCTCTGTGCTGGCTTTGGAGGTAGTAGCAGACGGATGACAAAAACAGCACTGGCAGAGCTCGTGTGGCTTATCAGCACAATACTGCACATGTCTGACAGAAGCCCCCATTCGTACTTCTGCTGTAATATTTACAATATGTAGTGCTTCACCTAAACTCTGAATGTCGCTGAGATGAAATGAGGGTAATAAGTTGATCCTTTTATTTTGCTCTGTCTTTTCGGGAGAGCATTAGGGCCATTTTGAATGTCTTTTTTTCCTGCAGGTCGACTTTAAAGTTGAAATGACGAGAAAAAAGTTGAAATTTTGAGATAAAAGTCAAAATGACGAGATACAGTTGAAATGTGGACGATAAAGTTGAAATACAATTTCGCAATAAAAGTCAAAATGATGATATTACAGTCAAAATGTTGAGGAAAACAATGTACAATGTTTGTTGACTTTACAATGTGTGTAAACTTTTTCCCCATATTTTGGCTGTTTTTGCGCACATTTCAACTTTTTTCTCAACATTTCTACTATTTCTTGACATTCCGACTTTTATCACAAAATTGTATTTGACTCTATTCTCGTCATTTCAACTTCAATCTCGACATTTCAACTTTAAACTCGACTTCCCCAAAATTATTTTCTCCATCTAACATGGCCCTTATACCCTTCCAAAGTCCTCAGCGGTATCTAATGCGTAATACTGGAAGAAGAGGGGCATGCGTAGTCAGCAGAAGACAGGAACTCTGTGAGTGTGTTTCTCTGTCTCCATGTGTATTGGGACATTGCTTGGCTGGTCGCTTCACTGACAGTAATATTTACTGACGCAGTGAACCTCAGGCAGACCCACTTAATAATAAAAAAAAACCAACAAATCACAACTATCCCTTCAATTTCATTTATATTTCAATAATTTTCATTCTTAAATTTGAATAAAATGAATAACAGGATGATTCACTGTAGACTAGATTGTCTACAGATTGTCTGTAGATTGATATAAACCACAGTTTCATGTAAAATATGGTTTGTAAATTTAAACAAGTGCATATAAAAGCTCAATATTTTGCCCTGCCCTACACTCTGTGATTGTGCCAGTCTGTTTGGTGACAGTCAGCTGAGAGGAATGCCCGAGGTCACAGAGTGGAAGCCATCTTCCTTTGCTCTCAGTGGAAAATGAAGGACCAGGGGCAGGAGCACTTCAGAGAAGTCATAATTACCCCCCGTCACTCTCTTAGTATCCTCACTGAGGAGCTAAGAGGGTCACGCAGGGGCTACGTCAGCGCTGAGGTCCAGTGTTGTGCTCTGTTCACTGTTTATGTTGATATTTGTGCTGAAAGATTAATGTTAGGTGGAAACTGTTGTGTTACATTTGATATCAAGTTGAATGAAAACCAGGAAAAGTGAGGATCATGTTAACATAAGAGTCTGATTCTCTGTCTGAAGCCTCCGTGTTATTATTTATGTGTAATGACGGGTTAGGAAGAACACAGACGGACTGGTACGTGTGCTAATAAAAACGACTGCTCCCACTGGCACCAAAGGGATCATTTTGCTCCAGATAATGGTGCATCTGAGGAGGAAACATCCATTTTCTCTGATGTCACTGTTATTACACACGGATTGAACAGTAAAGATGTGAAAACAGGAGGGTCAGTGTATTGTGCCAGTTTCGCGTGTGAATAATTTAAAGGCATTGTGGCCGTGTAAACAAAAATATAAAACAGAGAACTAAAGGCTTCCTGTGAAATGAAATCATCTTACGGTAACCGCAGCACAACATTTCCCTGTAAATATTATGATCAGACTTCATGTGTGATATGATGTAAACATTTTGCTTCTCTTGTTGTGTTTTTCAGGCTTGTGTATGACATGAATGACAAACAGGACAGGCCTTATGTGTGCGGCGCTCCAGGCTGCTCTCAGGTCAGTTGTGTTCTGGCTTTAATGAAAAGAGTTTACCATGAAAATGTTTATGAAGCCACAGGTGACCTCATACTCAGCTTGTTGGAATGAGCCTCAATTTACTGCTAATTACAGAGTAAGAGACCAGGCTCTGACACAAGAAAAAATATGCTTTTATTATATGAGAGTGCTCAAATGTCTATTTTAAAAAATATTGACCTCTTCAAATAAATCCCAACAAATAGAAAATCTAAAACAAAGCACTTTTCGACTTTAAATACTCTTACAGCTGATCCGATACATTCTCTCAAACATGGAGAAAGGCATCTTTTGTATTATTTTTTTTTTCTAACTTTATCCATTTTTTCCCCTTTTAGTTTTATCCATCACTGTCCTCTTCCATCTCACATGGTTCAGAGACAGACTTCTTCTCAGCCTAAGGCTGGTGTGAACACATGCTGTAAAGCCTTAACACAGAGTTCCAACACCATAGTAAAAATTAGGACCCTTAAGAGCTTTTGAGACACAAATTTGGTAAAATACAATAAAAAAACCCACAAAGGCCACAATGTTCCGATACCATTTTTCCCCTCTTGATACCTTTACTTGTGCTTTGGTTACTGGCCAGTACCGAGTATTGATCTGACACCAGTATGTTATAAAAAATATTATACAACGTCTACATGACTGTGATATTATTATCACTGTGGTAAGGCCTGGCTCAGGTTAAACCCTTTGTACAACATGAATAAATACAGCAATGATGCAGCACGATCATGCTAGTTAGCTTAGCTCCAAGTCTCGCGTCAACCGGCTCTAACACGTGTGTGTCTGTTGTGTCTGCGTCACATGATTATTTCCTTCAGGTCCCTGCAGGTTGCAGCACAGCGCTACTGTTTTAAGAGCGGTGAAGAAGAACTGTGCCAGAGTTTAACGGTGCTAAACAGTAAATAGATGACTAATTTAATATATTATGTGGTATCGGATGGTGCCTGGACTCCAGTACTCGCCAATACAGACACTAGCATTTTCGGCAGTATCAGAGCAATTTCTGTTATCGGAATCGGAACAACTCTACTAAGAATCTGGTGATACATGAATGTTGAGATAGAAGGGGGATAATGCCGTACATCATATCACAGCACTTCAATTACTTTATTCCTTATTTTCTGAAAGAATTAGTCTATATTTGAAATAATTATAGTTTTAAAATTCACAATGTTATATTCACAAAAAGTACACTTTACATTCCATGTCCCTCGTAAGGCACCAAGGGTAAACTTCCTGGACAGTCTGTCTCAGTGACAGAAATGTCTCCGGTCAATGGAGCAGAAAGACAGAGCTGAATGTCTGACTGCCATCACCAACTGTGGCTGGAAGCTAAACTACAAACAAAATACATTTCTATTAATTATGACTAATAAAATATCAATATTGTGCCATAAAATATTGATACATTACCGTGGCACAAAATACTGTGATGCATTACTGTGTCAGTATTTTAGGCCCATAAACACAAACCACATATGTTCACATGTATGTGTATGTACAGTTTTCAGCGAATTTATCAGACCTCCAACTGATGTAAGGTTTATGCCACAGCTGCCCTGAATCAACACCATTGGTTTTATCAAATCATGCTTCATGTTTATGTGGTATTCAATACACAAGCATTTAGAAGCTCTTAAAAATATGAGTATTTTTAATGGTAAGATATGCTTACTATCGTTATCTATGATTTTTTAAAATTCATTGTTTTAAAATAAAAATGATTTTTTTTTTTAAGTACATTACTATATCTTCATTATAATGTGTAATTAAAGTTATGCACTTGCATTTTAAACTGAAAAAAATGTGATTGAAAGTTAGAGAAGCTAAGTGAGCCAGCTTAAATTTGGGTATAAAAGGGCGAATATAATTTTTTGAAATTACTCCTTCCTGTTCAAAATCTATCTATCTATCTATCTATCTATCTATCTATCTAGCTATCTATCTATCTATCTATCTATCTATCTATCTATCTATCTATCTATCTATCTATCTATCTATCTATCTATCTATCTATCTATCTATGTATGTATGAATGTATGTATGTATCTATGTATGTATGTATGTATGTATGTATGTACGTACCTATCTATCTATCTATCTATCTATCTATCTATCTATCTATCTATCTATCTATGTATGTATGAATGTATGTATGTATGAATGTATGTATGTGTCTATGTATGTATCTATGTATGTATCTATCTATCTCTCTATCTATCTCTCTATCTATCTATCTATCTATCTATCTATCTATCTATCTATCTATCTATCTATCTATCTATCTATCTATCTATGCTTAAATGACTTGAAAATCTTGGCATCAGTGTTAATTAGCAATGTGGCTTCCTGTCACTGTGGGTGATAAAGTCTAAATTTACAAGCTGCTCATATTTGTTTTTTTTTTACTTCGTATTTAATCTGGCTACAGTTGTTTTATGACATATAATATAATAAGCTCGTCTCATAGTCTACAAATAACAGGTTGTTAATTTGGAGAGAGCATTTCAACAACTGAAAAAATGCTGGCCTGCTGTTTATCTCACTCATAAACAGATAAAAAAAGAACTTTCATGTGTAGGGTTTTCAATGATGGTGTGGAGTGGATAGAGATGGAAAGGTGTGTGAGAGAGCCGGGTAAGACATGGCCTGAGCTGTAATGGCACTTGGGACACCTGAACAAGGCGAGGGGCTTAACACACAGGGGTGTGTGCACGGACATGACCAACAAACTGCTGGCACCCCAAGAGTTAATCTCAGTTTTATTTTATTATTTCAAGATGGATTAAAGTCGTCATTCTGTTTCTATTCTAAAAGGCTGGTTTAACTGTAACTAAATCTCAAGTGACAGCCAGGATAATCCATTTGTTTTAAAAATAAATCAGCCTGTTTTCGAAGGATCAACACAGTCGTATTTATTGTTCAAAATCCCATGTCCACATATATTAATTACTGATTATTTTTTGATGATGATAGTTTTTTTTATTATCAAGAAGCTGTCTGGACTGGTGATGAAAATAGCTGGGATTTAACAAAGAGTTTATGAATACAGTATTTATACTTGCTTCTTTAACAACAATCAGTTATTGTGGGTTTAAAAACAGATCGACCAGTTTAAACCCACTTAAAGCAGGTAGACCAGCTGTCATGGAGATGCAAATCTATGACAAATGACAGTGTGTCAAGACATTTTAGCACTTATTCTCCTTTAAAGCATATACTAAAATAAAAACGTTAGAAAGAAAAAAGGCTTCACGGAGATTTACAATATTATGGCACAGTTTCCAAGTTCTGATTTGGTTGGCAGCAACCCCATCCCCCTTCCCAAGACCCACCCCAATAAAATGTAGCAGGGGAAAACTGAGCTGCTCTCGTTTCCTTTTTACTTGAAGCTCTGAGCCCTTGGTATTGAAAATAAGCAGGCAAAATATTGTTATAAGTCCTTCATAATGCAGACGTAATGAGCCCAATTAAAGAACATTATTATTTTAATTCTAAAAGACAACAGTTTTATTGCAAGTTTTAATGTAGAAATAAGAATGAGCATAAACTGAATAGATGTTAATTTAAGACCAAAATTAAGGTGAATCTGATCAGTTTCATCTAAGTCAATCCTTAGCTAGAGACGCCCCTTTCTAGGCATTATCAAATTTAATTAAGGTATGAGATAATTTATTGCGGTTGTAAACAGAATGCTTTATATTGGGTAAACAAGAGGCTTTTTTCCATGGGTATTAACTGTGGAAAAGTGCGACTGAACAATATGTAATAAATGAGTTTAACTGCTCTGCCTGGACATTTATATGATGCCAAAAGAGAGGACACAATGTATTTCCAGACTAATAATAAGAGGATTTTCCAGATTTAAGATTTTATTAGTCTATTTGGAATATGCTTAAGGATGTGCTCACAAGGCTGCTGTGTATGGAGTGATGAGTTCCACATAAAACAGCAGTGAAAAAAGAACTTAAGATAGAAACAATCTTATGTTAAAGATTGAGAAGAAAAGAGGGTCTTTTATTGTGTTTTAAACTTAAGTATAAAGCTATTCTCTGTCATTGATTATTTAGTTTACCATCATCCAGTGCAATGATTATTCCATCATTTTAAACCAGCTAACACTCATATGACTCATTATTCAACTCATTTGAACTTCTCATGTGTCATGCTGTACAGCCGCACACAGCTCATGTCTCTCTCACTCTGTCGGTGTGCTGCAGCGCTTCCAGTTAGAGGAGCACCTGATCATCCACAGACACAAGCATGAGATGACCCTCAAGTTCCCCTCCATCAAGGCTGATACTACTTTTACAGGTAAGAAGAAGAAAAAGACAAATCTGACATGCATGCTGTCCTGTGACTTTAACTGATTTCCTGCTTTATTTTGACGTTTATGATCAGTTTTTACTCAGATATCTACCAACAACAGGAATGGCTTTTTATTTCCCTCTTATATATGCTATAGTGTGAGAGTGTAGTGGCTTGCTTCAGCATTTTCAGCATGAAAAAGTGATGACTTGACGTTCTACAGCATGAAATCAGATAAGCTGGATACAGGCTTCCTTCCCTCAGTTAGTGAGACAAAGCAGCTCATGTTGCAACATGTTCAGTGTACTGCATAAGATTAGACTCAAGTTCTGATAACAGCATGAGGAAGGACCCATTCTGGTTCATAAATACTAATCAAGAACTTAAAAATGTAAACATTAAAATTAATAAAATACAACCCTGGTTTTGTCTGGTAAGAAGTTTTTTTCTTGTCATTCCATCGCACCATACCACCCATATTCACTTCACATGGTTCCGTTAGAGCAAGATTTAGGCATTTCTGTGTGTACCTAGAATTTTTTTTCACATTTTTGACAGCTTGCAGGAACTCTAAACTCCTGGTTATATTTGTGTTGTGATGTAAAAAGCGATCAGTGAAGGTTCTGGGTATTGCTCTGGCCGCAAGGCAGCAGGAAGAGCTTTAGGATCATATTTTTGTGCGTTAATCAGCCACACAATTATATGACTTTTCATTTGAACTCCGTCACATGGTTACATAAAGTTGGTTAAACTCCTGACCAAGTTAAAGTAACTTCCTCTTTTTTTTTCAGATTTTCATTTGATCAGTTTCTCAGTCAATATAAAAGGACCATGCCATCATAGAAGCTGCAAACCCAAAGATAATTACATTTCCATGGGACTTTATATCCCATGATATTTCTAAATGCCACTGTGGATGCTTCTAGGGGACTGTAAAAAATGAAAAATAAAAAATAAAGTGGTCCAAAGTCACAATCAAGCCTCAAGGGGAACTACACTCATTGAGAATGATCAGTGCTGTGGTATTTATTAATCAGGCTTTTAAAATAACTTCAGCTTCAAGGTAAAAGAAATAATAAAGTCGCCACTTATTTGTTATTAATAAATCCTGAGCATTTTATATGTTATGACTTTATAATGAAAAGTCATAATTCAGCATCTTTGCATTACTAGCCAAGCCTGGTCCTGCAGTGCACCGTCATGACACGACCTCATGTTTAAAATCATAAAAACAGCCGTCTGTCTGCACGTAAGCATCAGACCGGTGTTTGGAGTAACACATTACAAGAGTAATGTGATTACTGTAATGCATTCCTTTTTACTGTAACGTAGTAATGTAAGGCATTACAAATAAAGGGTTATATTTTACTCAGTACAAATGTCAGTAATGCAAGTTTCAATGCATTTTTAATTTAACTCGAAATGAAGAGGTGTTTTTTTGTTTGTTTGAATACAAATGTACCAAATACTCTGTGAGATCAGCAGAGGAGAAAAGTCCTCTGCTTGGCCTAAAGTTACAGTATCTCTAACACAGTTCACCAGAATTTTACCTTTTTTGTTTTTGCTGTGATCGTTTCTTGTATTTTGCCATGAGCATCAATGTGTATTATATTTTATAGTTTTCAGCCTTAAACCGAACTCAGTCAGATAGCCACTACATCACCTTCCACTGGATGTGTAATGAGCTTTTTGAGCTTTTGAGCTACATTTAGAATGACAAATCCATATTTCCTGTTATTTTGATGGCAGTAACTTAAAGTAATGCCATAATAGTGTGATGCCTTACATTTCTAATACAGTAATATTATAATGTAACTAAGTACTTTTAAATGACAGTAACAATCAATAAATAACATACATAAATAGCATTACATTTTTGAAGTAACTTGCCCAACATTGCATCCAACTGACACCTGACTTCTGCAGACTCGCCTGCTCTATCCCTCTGTGTGTCGGTGTCCTGCAACGCGTCGTGCCTCCTGCAGGAAATCTCATGTCAAAACAAAGAGCACAGCCGACCTTTGACCCCCTGCGTGTTTAGACGGCTCTGGGAGACAGACTGATGTTATCACAGAGAGAGACAGAGAGCACGGCCGAGAGGAGATTCAGCTCGGGGGACAGCTGACTTACAGAGAAAATAAACTATAACAGAAGAGGCTTTTGTTGAGGAGAAAGGGCAGGGATTAGAGCTTCCATTTTTCTGACTTGTTCCCTCTACGATGTGGATGTGTGTGCAGATCAAACCCCAACGCCAACAAGATTTCTACAGAACTGTGAAGAGGTTGGACTGTTCAAGGAGATAGAGGAAGAGTTTCTTCAAGCAGAGGAAGAGGAGAAGTGCAAACAGGTATCAATCTAAATAAACAGAGCTCCTAATAATTACACTGTTTACTTGTGTTGTTGTCTGTCACATTAAAGCTTTGAGTGACACTTGAATGTGAGGGACATAAAAGCAGTCAGACCCAATTAGTCGACAGCAGATATCTGACCTGCTGTAAGGAAAGAAACACCAGGCGATCACATTCTCTCATGTGAATTAAACAGATGGAGATCAAACACACACACATACACACACACACATTTAAACAGTAGTGCACACACTTTTCAAAGAGGAAACACATCAGGCTGGGCAATATTGTCAAGAAATTATAGCAGTTTAGTTGAATGCTTGCATGTTTTTTTATGAAAGAAAAAACTGTAGTAACACAAATTATTTTTTTAGCTTCAGGTTAAGATCAAAACCTTTTGACACTTGTTTGAAATAAAGCCACAAAAATAGAATTTCTAGACAGTCAATTAGAGGTATTTTATTCTAAATGTAACTATAAATAGTTACTTCAAGACACTGTCTTCATTGAACAAAAACATCCGTTACATTTTGGAATACTGAGTTTGTTCTATTTAAGAGCGTTTGCATGAGGTACATGTGAATAGTGAATAATCCTTAGAAGATTTGCTTTTCAGTTTTGTATCCAAGCCCTTTTTATATCAGTAGAATAATGAACATACTGCTAATTTTAGACTTAAGTCTACTTTTCTGTTTTTATGAATGCTGTCCCCTTTGCTGTTGTAACACTGCAAATTTCCCTGTGTGGACAAATAAAGGTTTATTCTATTCTATCTCTTCTATTCTATTCTATTAGTGCTGGTGTAAAGAGTAAAGTGTCTTGAGATAACACTTGTTATGAATTGGCGCTATACAAATAAAGATTGATTGAGTGATTGATTGTACAGCACTTTGGCTCAAACTCTGTTTCCATTTAAAGTGCTCTATAAATAAAGCTGATTGTTTAATTAATTGATTGATTGATTGATCTGTGAGCTCTGCCTTAGTGTTGGGAAATGAATTGAATTTCAATATCAGTTGTAATAATGGCTACAACTATGAAAAAAGACATAATTGAATTACATTATTGCTGTGCTACATGCTTTGTTCACTTGTTTTGTTCATAGGTTTGTCAGTCTGTTTTTAAATTTTTGGCAGAAGAAAAACATCTCTGGAACCACAAAACATCAAATTTGCTTCAGTTTGTAGTAAATATTGGAATTAACTTAGTGCCCTCAAAAAACTGACATTCTGCTGAGACTGAGGGAAATGTCTACTATTTGATGCACGTAAGCAGCACTAAAATAAAGAGGCTTGCTAGCGTAAAAATCTAGCATTGTGAATGTATACTTCAGTGTACAATTAGTCTGACACTTTGTTTTTGTTTGCTTTCACCCATAACTCACCAAAATACACAGAGCTCTTGGCCACATCTGCAGCAGCAATGAACAGCTTACCTTCTGTGTTGGTTCTTTCTTCACAGGAGCACGATGAGATGATGGTGACATTGGAAAATAATAATTATACTACATTTTATTTAAAAGCACTTTCACAGCACTGAAGGGCCTGGTACAAGATTTAAACAACAACAATAAAATTGACAACAACAATCAAATCAACAGTTATAACAAAACTAGAAAAACACTAAAGAGCGCAGACCTCTGCCAGCGCCACAGTCCTCACCCATATTGGGATTTTCACCATAAATATTAGTCCGACCTTTATTTCATCTAAACATTTAGATTCCTTGACCATGAAACCATACCATTAGCAATTTGATTCATAATGATATCTATTTGAGTTCAGCAGTTCTTCCCGAAAATGGCATGTTTTATCATGGCAGCTTTTTTCTGGATCTAGCTCCAAAGTTTTTTAAGACACAACAAATCCAATTGAACACTCCAGATTCCACAGTATCTTGGCAATATTTTGGCATTTGTTGCAAGTCTATGCCTTTATTTGTTCCCTTGCTATGATGAAAATTCCAAGGATATCTGATTTTTTTTTATCTGGATCAGAGAATCCGGAATTTTGCCGGGATCCAGATCAGTCTTTTAAATCTTATAGAACCTGTTGGAAACTTGGCCTGTATTTCTGTCCAAATGCCCTGACCATTTTTGGTGGAGTAATATGCACAACTGCCAAAAATGGTCCTATCTCGCAATGTTAAAGAATCCAGATCACTCCCAAAATCGAATCATTTGTTTCTGGTCCCAATCCGGACATGTCCTGAAAATTTCATCGAAATCCGTCCATAACTTTTTGAGTAATGTTGCTAACAGAGAAACAAACAAACAAACAAACAAACAAACAAACAAACAAACAAACAGACACTGGCAATGACATAACCTCCTTGGCGGAGGTAATCAACAATAGCAAAGCACAACAGATAATGACAGGTATGGGGAAGTGGAGGTATGTTACTGTCAAGTGGGGTATGCAGTCCTAAACTGGTGGGTTTTAAGTCTGGATTTGAAAAGAGACAGGGAGGTCAGGTTTCAGAGGTCTGGAGGGAGAGAGTTCCAGAGCTGGGTGGCTGAGCGACTGAAGGCCCTGCTCCCCATGGTGACAGTGAAGTGAAGTGATAGTGAAACTGATAAGGAACCCAGAAAAAAGTACCTAGTACTATAAAAAAGTAGGATATTTAAGCTTCTGTTTTGTTCCTGTGGAATGAGATACCAGTAATTTTATTTTTACTGATATTACGATTGCTTTTAAACTAATTGACATAAACATTACAAATAGATTGTTTTGTTGTCAGTTTATCAAATTACTGTCGGTGAGTTTTACTGTGAATAACCATCTTAATGAGCATTTATTTGTTCTGACTTAGCTTAATCTATATCAGTAAACATTATGTTACCTTGTCCTCTTCTTACGAAATGTCTAAACTGAGACCCCAGAACACATCGACTGAAAGCAGAGAGGGACAGCTGATGACTTTTCCTACTTCTTTTCATAGACGCTTTCTCACAATGGGCCATCGTCCTGTATGAACCAGCAGCAGCCGCTCAAACCCCAGCTTCAGCTCCAGCACCCACATCCCCAGCCTCAGCACCAACCGCTGCACCACACCCAGACCCACCCTCTGCAGCACCCTCAGTCTCATGGCCCCCTGATGGGCCCCAGCTGCAGCCTGGCAGCCCAGCAAGCACTGTCCTGCTCCCAGTCTGGATCGGTCATCACCCAGGCTCCCTCCACGCTCACACACTCAGGGTGAGTATGGCCTTGTACTTCATTTACAAACGGTGTTGGAAATTAGGCCCAAGCCAGGCTGTTTGACTCGATGGCTGGGTGAATTTTGCTCATCCTGTTGGTTTAAGATGGGGATAAATGAAGTGATCCAAGAGGGTTTTCACACCTTCATCTCTCTTTCTTTGTACAAATTCAATATAAAGACATGCTACAAATGTTCACATTTCCTTTGGATCATTATATTTTCAGTATTTTGGAATGAGCCATTATGTTTTCAATATTATGAAACAGGCTAATGCCGTCTGTAATTATATCACAATCAGCATTGCCATTAATACAAGACACACTTTGCATTTGGGAAGAAGACTATGCTACTATGCTACCCACAAAACAGCTCTCCGCTCACCAGTGAAGGTTAAACATTCTATATCTAAGGTCATACAAATGAGCATATTACTCAGTTTGGGAAATGCTTCACAATGTAAGTGTAAGCAAACTCTGAGCATGAAGAAGGGGGGCTTTGAAAGCTTGCTAGTGTCCAGGGCTTCCCCTCCCTATATGCAAAACACGTGCTGTTCATAGGGCCCCACAATCCATGGTGGGGCCTATTTTGCGCAAGGGGACGCATTTCTTGCTGTCTGATGCAGCTACGATCCACTATGTGGACTACAGGACTATTTTCCATTTAAAGTGTGGCTGTTGTTGTCTGTCAGTAATGTCATTTTGCAGTACAGCCCATGTACACGTGAACATTTGATCTAAATGCCTCCTTGGCGTCTTTGGGCACGCACTCTTACGTGTCCCAGTGAGTGTAAAGGTGCAGATAGACATGCATCGCAGGGACAGTGAGGATCATCAGTCACCTTGTATGTTTTAATTCAAATGGTGTCTTGATAGCTCATGTGCACAGTTTAAGAGAACACAAAGTCAGCCTTTGATGAATCAAAACTCAACTGTTTCCTAAATGATAAATTCATCCTGCATCTTGTATTGTCCAAGAAAAAAAAAATCTTTGAAGGATCAAGCTCCAAATACAATCCACTACTGAATCTGTTCTCAACCTGTGGGTGGAGGCCCATAAGCAGGTCTCAGAGCTGTTTTCAGTGGGTGGTGCATAAATCAGGTAAAATGTGGCAGAAATGTCTGCAGTGTATAGAGGCCCTAAGAAGACAAACATCCATCAGAGTATACCCATTAGAATAAACCAGACTACACCACTGGAAGGTGGGTATGCATTTTGTTGAAATAAAAAAGATAAGCTTTGTGGCAAAACCCCCCAGCTGCTAGATGTTGACTGGTGGGGTGGGGGCAGAGAGAGCTGGACCAACTATGGGAACTAAACGACTTTTTGAATCGGTCAATGTTGTGTCCTGTGATACCCTGCCGTACAGATGTTGGGTCGTGTGTTTTTATTGCTGATGTTATGGCATGTTGTGCTGTGTGCAGAAAGTGACTCTGTGGAAAACATTTTCATTAGGTAGTACTGTGTCATCAGCATGATAGCCTGGGAGCCTTAATGCAATTACTATTACTACTTATGCTGCTTAAACTACTACAGAAGTGTGACGAGATAATTCGTCTCCTTGTGTTTGTAAGTTACTGAATTGAGTTTGTCCTCATGCTAACGGAATCACTCCAGGGGTTGATTGGAAGTAAGACCACCTATTTCAGGCAAGCTTGCTTTGGCTGATTGTACCCAAACAGGGATTGATTGCTGTGTTCTTTTATTTTTAACTCCCACTCATGTCGTAACAGCTCTACCAAATGACGTAGGTGTAAAAACAAACTACAATAAGATTTTTATTAGTGAAACAAAAAACACATTCCTTTAGTCAACAGCCAGTCACATAAATATAAGCAACTCAGCTAAATATTCTTAATGTTTTAACAATGAGCAGATAGTGCTGCTGGTTAAGTAAATAGCTGGTAGAAATTCGCAATGCAGGCTGAAAAAATACAGCTTCGTAAATGATATATTCTGTTGATTGGGGCCTACTCTCCCTCATTTCTCCTCTCCTCCTTTTTTCACCCATTGTGTTTTAGACTTATCATTACTCACTCTTTCTGGTACAGACTGCCATTTTCCCAAGAATATTTTATCACTTCACTAATGAACTGAGGGGAAAGAAAAGCTTAAGTCAATTTACTGAGAATGCAGTAAAAGTATAAAGATGGAGAACTGCCTCTGCTTCTGTTGCGTCTGTCAGGATCCAGGCTGGAGTCTGTCAGTTCTGGTGCAGCCTCCAGTTTGCCCGTTATCACCCAGTTCAACACAGATTAGAGCAGTTCCTGTCTTTCATCTGAGCAGCTCCCAGCAGCTGTTCTTTCTCAAAGTGACACACTGAAGATTTATGGCAGCAGTTATGTGATTACACACAAATGTTTTAAAGTCTGTTTAAACACAAATTTCACCAGGACCATGCTGTTTGGTACAGAACTACCATTGTTAAAGGGATAGTTCAGTATTTTTGAAGTGGGGTTGTATGAGCTCCATATAGTCACTAAGTACATTAGATACAGTAGAAAGTTCTCTCTTCTCCATCAGTAAGCCACAGTCTGTAAGCGTTGGAGACGGAGAAAAATGCTAACAGGAAAGTACCGTACCAAATTCAAAGGCTATTTTCTCCACCTACAAGAACTCAAATCAAAAAAATAATACCATAGTTTAGGAGTACGCTACAAGAACTCAAATCAAAAAATAAATCCAAAGTTTAGGAGTACGTTACATATGACTATTTTTAAGTGCATAAACATTTCGGAAATATAAAGTTTATCTGGACCTAGCTAACTCATGTCATGTATCCCTCCTCTAAATCACTCCCCCCCCTCTGTCTCAGCTGATCTAAACATTCAAGCCAGCCGCTGGTTGTAGCTTTGTGTAGCTTTTATCAAGTATCGTTACTCTTTTGTTTTGACTGTTAGCGGTCTGAGGAACAGACAGTGCAGGAAATTAAAAAAAGGATGATTATGACAGCGCCGATGAAGTTCCATTCACTTTGGAGTCAAGAGGATACCTGTATGTACTGGAGTTTACAGAAGAAGAGCTGCTGAAGATGGAGACCGAACAGACCGAAAGGAATACAGAGGAAACATCCATGGACACTGGACATCAAGATAGAGTTGTAAATACAGTGATGTAAATGTTTGACCAGCCAGTAACAAGAGGAAATAGGTGATACGGACGGCGGTATTACTCGTCAAATATATCTTCCTGCTCTTCTGAATCCTGGAGTTTTGTGAACATTCTTCAATTTCAATTTAAACTGGAAAAATGTCCCAAACCTGAAGGACCTAATGACAGTTTCTGCTCAAAGTAAGTAATACCAATATGTCAGAAACAAATAAGCAGAGTAGAGGAGACCGATTGTTTATCAAAACAGTGCAGACTACTTGTGTGTGTGTCTCTCTCACACACAAATGCACACACACGCAACTATTACTGTGTATTTGCCTCATATATATATATATGTCCTCGTTACGCAGAGGAATACGGTGAAAGCTGAGTTCTCCATGATGCACATCTGTTTCTGCATCAAGGGAAGCATCACAAAAACCCCATCACAGAAATATTTGTAATATAATGTGCTTTCAATCAGTCTACAACAGTCTCTGAGGCCGCTAGCTAACTACGGCGGAGTGATTTAGTGGAGGGACACATGACGTGAGTTGGCTTACGTCCATATAAACTTTATATTTCATAACGTTATAACTTTATATTTATGTTTATGCACTTAAAAATAGTCATATGAAGCGCACTCTTAAACTGTGGTATTATTTTTTTGATTTGAGTTCTTGTAGGTGGAGAAAATAGCCTTTGAATTTGGTCCAGTACTTTCCTGTTAGTGTTTTTTCTCCATCTCCAATGGTTACAGTCTGTGGCTTACTGAGGGAGAGGAGAGAACTTTCTACTATATCTAATGTACTTAGTGGCTATATGGAACTCATACAACCACACTTCAAAAAAAAAAAAAAAAAAAAGTTTTTCTTCTTCGTACATGTATTGTAGCAGCGCTGCCTCTCTGCAGACCTACACCGCCATCTACTGAACCGGCATGCACACTACAGCGGATTAACTCGTCTCCAAGCATTGTTGTCTGAACACAGAAGAATTCTAAAACACAAAGGAAAAATCTTTGCGTCTTTAAGTCAGGAGTATCCATGTAAACGTAGCCTAACTTGCAGCACTCCTGTCTCCCCGCCAAGACTGTGTTCCCCCTCTCTCCAATATCACACCTCTTTACGGCCTGTTACAATAAAACAAAGAGGGGTCAGCTTGTTCCCCCCATTTCACCTCCATGACATTCACAGTGGAGGCGTAATGCCACACAGAGGTATATATTATGGCTTAAAACAGCAGTATGAATTGAACTATAGTTTTATGTGTCCATAATGGCTGTAGCATTAGGCTTTTTGAGGTCTCTTGGCTGATTGTAATTTGACTGCCAGTCAGACTACTAAAATACTACGAGTTTTTCATCGTTTGAACAGCTAATTGTTCTCCTGCTAACCCACTTATTTTTTCCTGAAGGCTTTTATTGTTTGTACCAGTCATTGTTATCACCTCATAAATGAAAATGAGTGGCTGCATTCTTGTGTTTAAACTTCTCTTGGTGAGTAGACAGGAGATGGATGGGTAATTAAAGAGTCACACAGCATTGTTTTCAGACAGAACATCATAAACTGCTCATGTCTTAAACACTGATGTCATCAGTGTAGCCTAATGAGCATTCTTTTTCTCAAAGTTTGTATTAAAAATAAAACCCTCCCTGTTTATTACCAGCAGACCTGCTCGTTACAGCACATACTGGGGGCACAACAAAGCTTCGTTTCACATCTCAGAGGTTGCCAATATAGATGAGGAGAACAGGAGAAAATGAGTGTCATCATAATTTCAAACATCTGTCCAGAAGCAGACAGGACCCCACAGGACAGAGCACCGACGGTCCTTTATAGAGCTATAAATCTGTACCAGACAGCATGTTAGTCAGTCAAACCAGCTAAGTGTTGCTAAGTGAACCACAGCACGAGTGTCTGACTGTTTCCCCTTATGTTTACCACTGGTATCCATAGTGACCCAGTCTGAGATTGTCTGGCTTGTGGCCCAGTAGAACTGTTGTGGTTACGTTAGGAAATACTGCTCTGGTTTGTCTGAACTTTCTTGTATACTAACTGGGCCACATATCCCGAATTCAGTGATGACATCATTGCCGATGACCTCAGTGAAGCCACGGAGGCCCACGCTGTCCGACTGGCTGAACGCCACAGCGGTTATGTCAGCACATGGCACCCTGGCTTCCCACCATGTGACCCCCAAGCTCCTCTCTACCTCAATCACCTCTTCATAGTTTCCAGAGCCTCACATCACACCTCCTTATACACCTGCAGTGTTTCCCACAGAGGTGTACTGGTCTTCAATGAGAGGGGGCGCAAGAGGAATGTTTTGGGGATTTGTCCTGCACTGCGTCACTCCGCAGGTTAATTTCTTTTGTGCCAGTAACAATAACATCTTCTGCTTTTTGAAAGTTGGCATCACATTGGTTCTTTTTACAAAAGCATAGTGTTTTTCTGTGACTTTTTGGATCATTGCTGATGATCCAGTTGGTGGCAAAGAAAAGTTCAGTAAAGTTACAAGTTTTATCAAGATAATCTTCACAACTTTTTTGAAGGGTAAATATAATCAAGCAAAGGTAAAAAGCAACTGATAGGCTAAGATGGTACGACAACATGGCAGACCAACTTCAGTGCTACCACCATCACAATGAGCTCCTGTTGGCAGAGATTCTGTCTCACCATGATGGATGGACTTGGGCCACAAAGACAGATTTTACAGCCTTCTGTGTATACACTGGTACATGTAAATCCATCAAACTATGGATAATGTCGAGGTTTAAAGACGTCATATTTGCCTTAAATCAGGTTTGTAAATTCAGTTTTGACAACACTAATGTAAAAAATAAAAGGTCTAGTTCTGACATACAGACAAGCTCTGACAGTACTGTTTCAGAGATGCTCTGTTACATCTCCTGCCTCTTTAAGCCCTCCTTACCCATGTGGGTATCTCCACCCAGGAGGGGAACTAGGTAGTTTTAGACAGAGGGGGAGAGGAGGAGGTCTCAGTTTCACAGACTTTTTGTCTTGTTCATAAAGATGCATTATCAGTTGGGGCAGACATGTTAAACACAATAAAGGCACTAAAGGGCATATACAAGTGAAAAAAAACCACAATGGCTCTTTAAATCATAGAAGTAATGTTGTGTCAGATTCACTTTGACTCAGATGCTGGAGCTAGGAACTGCTCCACCGCTTGTTCAACCATGTTCCATTTGCAGCTGGGAAACTCTGAATGTATGAGGACAGTTCAGCTTCCTGAGCTGGAACTACTTACCTTTTCAGTTGCAACTCTGATTTTTGACCACCACGATCAAATGGATTGCACCATCAGAGGACTGTGTCAAAAATGCTGAAGCAGCTTAAACCGATATCAGAATCTATTTATATTCCCTGTGAAATGATACTCCTTGTACATAAGCATTATAAGTCACTCCATTTGCACTGTAAAACAGAGCCTAAACCTGCTTAGTGTGCAGTGGCATGTAACCCTCCCTATTCAGGTGGACCTAACGAGAATTTAACCCCACCAGGACTCACGCACAAAAACTGCTTAACATGAACAAACTAAATTAATCTCAATTGCACTTGTTTTCATTGATAAACAACAGAAAGAATGAGCCTGGGACACACATTTTAACCTAAGACCTGAATATGCAGGAAGTATGTTGTCATTGTTTACTGATTACATATTCACTGCGTATTTACCCTGAGATCTCTGGCGCTCGCCACAGGGATGACCAAGGTTAGGAACCAAGGGCTTAGTGCAGAGCTGTTCACAGAACTGCTAAAAAGCACATCTCAATCAATAAGACTGAAATAATTAAAAATGCTAAGTTACTAAAAATGGAGGGATTAGTTGCTGAAGATGGGGTAGCACATTTTATGCGAACAAGTTTTTATTCATTCATTAAAATGTATAAGCACAATATTACAGGTCTATACAGTATGTCTACTAAGTCATTAATACTCATGTGAGTTCATTTAATGGATTCATTTAAATAAGTATGTTCTAACACTTGTTTGTTTTTGCAGAAGTACAAATCTATAAATTTTACATACAAAATTAAGACCTAAATTATAACCTCTGTCAAATTCTGTGAAAATAACAACAAACTGCTGAATATTTACATATACACCATATTTACATTACACCTTATGACAACCATTTTCTGTTCCTTTTTTATATGACTGTGATATACCATAGTATGATGTTTTTGCAGTGTGTTGATCATGGAAGTACTGCTGTATCGTGATATTATTGATGTTGTGAACTGTGTGTCACATGTATTGTTACTTGAGCTGCTGTATGTAGCTCCTAGTAATGTATTGTGATATTACTGATACCCAAACCATACATAGCAGATCATATCATACTGCATTGTTACATGATTCCCCATCCTGGTTGTTAATACTGAGTACTTTTGAGTTCTTGTCAGCGGAGAAAATACCCTTTGTTCTTGGTACGGTACTGGCCTGTTAGCGGCTATTTCTTCATCACAGACTCGCACTGACTATGACTTACTGAGGAAGAGGAGAGAACCTTCTACTGCATCTAATGTACTTAGTGACCATATGGAGCTCATACAACCCCACTTAAAAAAATACTGAACTATCCCTTTAAGAGAAGTAAATAAAGACTGGAGGGCCTGAGGACCCCTTTTCCATCTATCAATAAACAAAATAGTATCACATGACAGAGAGAAACTAGCGACACAGCACCCACTTCATCACGGCAGGGAAACACAGTATGGTGTCATGGAAACAAGTCTTTTCAGAAACAAATCCTGGATATTCGGGTAATCCAAGAACAATAGTTATCTAGGAAATATGTTTTCAGCAAGCTTCATTCCTACAAAAACTGCTCACAGTGACGTCTGTGGATTACACAGAGTTCCCTGGAGTATTTGCAGTGTAAACATACAAATCTGAAAATATAACTGTTGAATGTTTTGAATATTTAATTTTCACATTGACCTCCTTTAAGCACGTCCATCTATCTCGATCTCACCTCCATCTGCCGGCTATAAATGTTTCAACTTGCACCTTTCTCTGAACCCGGATTAGTGAAACTTTAGCTGTCTGGTATGACTCTCTCTCTCTCTTGGGTTTACCACAGGCCGGTTCCTGGGCCGCTGTCCTCCCTCCTCCACATGAGGAACAGACACAGACAACCGCTGCCAGCCTCTTTACCTGGCACACTGCCAGACCCCGCCATGCAGGGGGCATCTGCTCAGCACATGCCTGTAAGTACGGGTTCATCCCACCCACCCACACACACATTTACATTCAGACCTGCTTATGATTTAGAATTTATAGATGCAGGTTTAGCGGCCAAAGTGGTCAAGTTTCCGCTGGTTAGAAAAATTCATGACTGACAGAGAAATGCACTTCTCTCTTTGAATGAATTAATCAAAAGTGTTAAAGTCCTAATGGATGTGACCTGGAGGAGCACTCTTTATACTCAAGGTTATGTTTGTGCTGAAGCTTTTTCCTGTCACGGTCAAAAGGTTATTTTTGTGTCAATTCTTTCTCTGCCTTCAGATAGAGAAGCAGATGTCGTGTTTAATGGGTATACCAGGGCCGGTACACAACCCCTCCTGTTCCTCACCTCAGGTACTCAACAGTCAGCTCTGCACACTCCATTTTCTTCCCTTTCCTAACTTCTGTGGCTTGTTCACCAGTTAATTACCAAAAAACAAAACCAAGGTTGTTGTTTTATACTAGAATTACTGGGTTTTCAAAACTATACCAAAGATACAACATATTACTTAGTGTTCTGCTGTAGTACAGTACGTAACATAATGTTTAGACACTATAACAGCCCGTCATGTCATGTTACAATTTTAAACAACACATTAACAGGATAGGTTGACATTCTTGGGAATATGCCTGCCACTTCCTGGCTGATATTTTGATTTATCAGCCTTATATTTGTGCCGCAAATATAAACATACAACCATATACAACATAGATTACATACGTAGAAGTGTTGTCAGCTGCTGTTGGAGGTTATTTGTTTTACTTTGGCTCTTATGTTATTTGTGTGTTACATTTTCCATAAAATACCAAAGAGCATTGATCATCAACTAGTGTCACATTAGACCATCCACAGCTTCCAATCTTACCCCAGGAATAAAATGTGAAGGAGGGGTATGCTCTGGTTATGAGGGTATGTTTTTGTTGTGGGGGGCTGGATGGCAAAATTAAAAAGAACGATGTTGTCTATTTAAAAAAGTTAGCCTCAAAACTCAAGCTTTTGATGCCCTCTGCATCAAAATAATCCTTCTTATAGCTTCAACAACCTCAATTTATTTATTGTTTATCTTGGAAAAAAAATTGGGGTAAACATTAAATGTAGCTTTTCAGTTAAACTGTATTGCGATAGAGATGTTGGTCCATATTGCCCAGCCCAACTACAACTTATACAGTTTGGAAAAAAAAAAATAAAAAGATACTATGACTTATATTCTTTGACAGTAATTTTTGAATGCAGCCACCATAGTGTATGTCAAGAAAAAACTGATCTTTGTTCAAATGTAGTTGATGACCCCTGCCAGGGAGAAAGATTTTTCAACATTTTGGAAATAATATATTTTGGATTTATGGCATAAATATTGATTTATGTCACAAGTTAAAACATACCAACACACTGTGTAAAGACTGAACATAGTACAACTGAAATCATTCATTGTTTTCAGAGGTTTTATGCTATCATGCTCATCGAGCTGGTCTGGCTTGTTATTTAGTAAGAACAGTACATTTAAAGAGGAAACCAACAGGTTCAGGTCAGAATCAAAATCTACTTTAAGGACACTCAAGCTTCCAATTAACACTTACAGCATGCCCACCTGTCAGTTTTATCAGCCACAACCATTATCCTGCGAGATTAGGCATAACAGTGGTGATTGAAAAGGATCTAACTCACATTCAAAAAAAAAAAGGGCGGGACAGTGTAGTACACTCTTGAGATAAAAATCCAGTGTTCATGCCTTGAGAGTAGAGAGAGCTTCACTGAAGCCAGCTCTGGATGTTAGTCCATCCTGGACTTCAATATAAGGCACTGCAGAACTACCAGGTGACAATTCAAAGTTAAATTTATGTACTGAAAACTACAGATTCTCAAGTGTCATCTTAAGGCAAAATACTGCTTTTGTCTGATTATTGTATGTATAAATGATAATACATGTTATTTACAGGCACCTTTCTCAGCACAGTTACCTTACAATCTCAAATTAAAGACAACATACATAAAGATGATAAAAGAATCAGTCAATAAATAATCAAAAATAAAATACCTTGATCAGATTGAAAACAATCAGGCGCAAAAGCCCTCTTGAAAAGATGGATTTATGAAAACAGATCAGTGCTCTGAATGTCCGGTGGGAGAGAGTTCCAGAGGGGGGGAACACAGTGGCTGAAGGCTCTAGAGTCCATAACGGAAATGTGAGCAGGTGGCACAGTGAAGTGAATGGAAGAAAAAGACCTGTGGGAGCGGGAGGGTGTGTTAATGTGTAAAAGTTCAGAGAGACACAGACGAGCGAGGCCGTGAACAGTTTTGAAGGTGAGGAGCAAGGTCTTGAAGTCAAAGTTGTATTTAATAGGAAGTCGGTGGAGCTGCTTGAGAGCAGAAGTGACTTGATTGATGGAGGGGGTTCGGGGATGATGCCTCTCAACTGAGCTCAACCTACCTACAGACATAGAGGACTAAAAAAGGTCGACTGACCAATAGCAACAACCTGCAGCCATGTCAGTTATGTCCCGAGAACCAGAAATCCCCCATAAAATAAAAACTAGCAGTATGTAAAAGAAAATCACCCACCGTACAGTAAGAAAATCGATGTATTAAATATTTACACCAAAGCTGTTTCTCTCTACAAGGCTTTAAAGATGTTTATATAGACCATAGAAAAAAAAAAATCCAGCACTGATCATAACACCTCCAGGATTCTGCAGCCAGCCTAAAGTGGACTCTCAGGGAAGTATAGATTTTGGCTCTTTCATGTGGCTCCCTTAAGTTGCCACTAGGAGGAAAATGGATTCTTACCTGGTGTTTGTGCAAGAGGACAAGAGCTGTTGTCCAGTTAAATTATAATGGTAGCTTAAATTAACTGTGTATGTAAATGCACTGACTTTCCTTTAAACTGATGGTCAAGCATTTCCTTTCGGTAATTCATCATTACCTTTGAAATTAAGTCACTAAACAAAACACTGACAAAATTTCAGCCCTTGACCTATTTCTTTCTTATCAGGATGGAGAGGAAATAGAGTGTAACTTTACACTTTAAAAAACACATACACACAGGACCACACCACAAAGACAACACAAACTACACACCATCTCTGGCTCTCCTGGATGTTTTTATTTTCCCCATGTCGACATGCTTTTGATTTCTTTTCATTCTAAATTTTACATTTCCTCCTTCCAGGCTTATGTCGTATAAATAGTTAAGCATGTGTGCTATCAAAAGCAGCTTGAAAGGGAAAACTGTGAAATCGCCCTGCGTCCACAAACACACACACGTACACAAACACACACTCCCAGGTTATGACTTCATGTGCTGAGCTTGTATGTAGAGCAGCGAATGAAAAGTGGTTTCGAGTTTCAGAGCTGCTCGGGTCGCAAGTTCAAATCTGAAACTCTTCTCTCTCGTTTGAGCACACGCAGACACACTCTCTTCTACTCCCTGATCATTTTATTTTAAATCTGTCAAAATCTCATGTAGAAACTTTGCGTTTTTAAATATGTAAAACGGGACAGCGCTCATTTTGAAACCCCAGTAGAAGTATTAACATGCCTCTGTTGTACAGTCACTCCACACTCGGGCCGGGTGGAAAAGTAAACGTTCAACAAGTGGATCAGTGTTTGGTGTGCAGTTCGTGCGTCTTCATTCACTGATCCCTCCAGACAGAAATATCAACGTGATGTGTCATCCAGTCGAAGGAGATTCATGATGTAATGGTGTAAGGGTGTTTCTATGTAGTAAACAGAGCTGAAACACTCGTGTCCCATCCTGTTTGCTCTGTGCGTGCGTGTTTGACTGGCAGCCTGGTTAAGCTGGCACAGACAACTCAGTGACCTCATCTTTGGCACAGGCTAAATGTGCTCCCTTTTCTCGTTACTGAATGGTCGAAGGGGGGAGAAAAAAAGTCTGCCTCTTCTCTTAAAGAAATATTGTGTAACAGGGAGCAGATAGCGTTAAAGCTAAGGGAGGGGAGGGCTGATGTCATGTTCTAAACATGACCTCCTTCTCGCTCACCCTCCTCTGCTGAGTGTAGGAGAAAGGTGAGATGAGGTTTAATTTAGCTCTTACAGTCTGTTTAGTCAGATGATACATGGGAATGATAAAGTGTGAAGGTATCAAGCTGCAGACGGCAGCATTTATTGGAACACATTAACCCACTTATCCGCAGTCACATTCATAGTAGGGGGGTAATTAGGAGAAATGGCAACGATGCACTAAGAGATGGGGTGGCTATCAGTTTAATTTTGACACAGTTTGTAACATAGAGGTGGGATACTGTGGGAACTCAGGCCTGCTTGACCTGAAGTGGCCTGCAGGTTTGGAGCTTAACTGCTCCTGTTACTAAATTAGCTTGTGTAAGGGGGTCAAACACCTCCCAACCATGAAGGAGATGGAAAATGTTTAGGTATAAACACCTGCCACTTTATATATGATGTTTGCTTAAAGATGTAGCTGCTCAATCCAGGTCAAACTAGACCCTGCATGATGCGGAGATAGGCCTGGACAGTGTATGTGTTTGGCAGATGTATCAATATTTTTTTCTTTATATGAGAGTTAAGGTAAGACAATATCTTTGGGTTCATTCCCACTATTTGATATCAATTTTATATCTTTTTTTTCTTTATTTAAATCTCGAGGAATCATTGAGGGAGAGCCCTCATTTACAATGATGTTGAGGGCACAACAACAATGAACAATCATAAGGAAAACCGCCATTAAACAATTGAAAGAACACCATTAAAAACAGTTGCATTCAAAGGTACAGTAGTTGATAATCATAATTCTAAATTGACCAATAGTAACCATTTTGTTGAGCTTCAGTGTACGTTGCAAGATGTTCCAGGAGGATGCTGTAGAAGAACTAAAAGCAGCGTTTCCAAATTCAGTCTTAGTCCTGGGAACATCAAACATCAGACAATCTGTTGAACATGTGGAGTACTTATTATTTGACCAGTTCAATAAAGTGGTAGCATGTTGCTGTTCAAAACTTAGTAAATAAACAGTAGCCAATGCTTTTCCCTACTTACAGATAAAGGTGCCCATCCCACCTTCTCGTATAAGACACTGTGATGGGTGGAGGAACTTGAATTCAAAGACTTTTTAAGACTCAGGCTTATAAGAATTAACACCACATCTGTACACTGTAGAGATATGGTTCAATGTCAACTGAGTGATCAAATAAACTAAGGAAACTTGATGCATTAAGGAACAGAAACATGGTCAACCTCATAAAGCTCAGACCTGGGTTCTTGAACATGAAAAATGATTTCACTGTACTGCAGTGGCCTCCACAGTCACCAGATCTCAATGCAATAGGGCACCTTTGGGATATGGTGAAATGGGAGATTTTTTTTATCATGGATGTACAGCAAACAAATCTGCAACCGGAACCTCTGAGGAATGTTTCCAGCAGCATGTTAAACTAGGGCTGGACAATATGACCAAAAAATAAAATCCTCAATCATTTTCACAAAAGTCTTGATACAATAAAAAAAGAAAACCTTGTAGTGACACAGAGATGGTCTTGGTCAAATGACTTCACTGGTTAAAATGAAACTTTTAAGACTTTCCAAGGATCCACAGGAACCTTGGATATAATCTTTTCTGCACTACATGATGTTGTGTGTCTGCTGGTCATTGGTGAGAGATCTACTGAGTGAAATTAAGAGAAAATGGCAGACCCAATGACCCAAATGTTCTGTAATTTCATAAAATTCATTTTTAAAAGAATTTATACTCAAAGTAATATCAAATGATATTAAAACGTGTTTGATTTAAAGGCATCGAAGATAGTTGTTGTCCCAATTAGAAGTGGGAAAAACTCATTTCATTCACGTATGGCTCTGTTATTTTGTAGGGGGTTTTTTAGATGCTGTAACTCATTTCAATATTAAAAAAGCAGAATTTTCACTTTTACTTGAGTAATTTCTGGCTAAAGAATTTTAGCTAATATCTCTCAGAGCATCAGAGTACTGAGTTACTGTTGTACAAAAGTTAAATGAAATGCTAAATGGATCCAATCCCAAATTTTGATCTTGATAAGAATGCCTCGATTAGTATGACAATGTTGAAAAAGTACATCAAACTGAAACTGTACTGGGTCAACCAAATTCTATATCTCTAACTTTATTGATTTCTGTGGCTTGTCGGAGTGGAAAAATCTTCAATTTATTTATGCCTATTACTTCCAACAGATGGCTCTTCTAAAATTCAGTGATGTGTTTTATTAGCAATTGTTTCAGCTGCTGCTGTTTCCTGGTTTGAAATGACACATACACAGACATCACAAGGTGCACTTTCCAAGAGTCATTTGTGCAAAATGATCACCACCACAGTGATAACCCCCTCAGCTCTCAGAGTTTGCACTGACTTTCTCTTATAAGAGCAGGACGTAATATTTTTGCATGAAAGGTGGAACAGAGAGGGGGGCTTGATATGAGGATTTTTCAGTCATTAGGGACAATAATATTGATCCTCAGATTAAAGTACACATGCTGGGACATCCTTTTTCATATTAAAAATTGAGATAAATTTAGTCTGAAAGAATTACTGCTATGCTAATTCTGCATCTTAAAATCAGAGTTCATGTCAAAAGAAGCTCAACTCTAAAACAACCTTGGAATTCAACTACGTACGGCTTAATGTCATGAAGCATATACAATAGTCATGAAGTAACATATGATAATCCACCAGCACCAGCTTTTTATTCTCATCTTCAAATATCCTCTAGCATAAGGAGTCAGTTGATTGCCTGTCACAAAAGGAAAAGAAGCAGAAAACATGAGATACAATGACTAACATTTGTCACATAAAAATGTCTCAGAGACATTATGAACTTTATCTCAAGTACTGGAAGATGTAGGAATATCTTTCTAAACTCATATTGTGTGGAAAATTCTCTCCCCACTCCATCACAAGTTCACTGGAACAACTCTGTCTCCCCTCAGAGATCCAAACAGACACTGGGCCATCATTTCCAGCAGCACCACCCAGGAATGGTCAGCGTCAACAACCCTGTGACATCAATGGGCCATATGATGGACATGATGTCACGTCACCAGGCCCCTCCGCTACAACACCAGCACCATCACCCCCCTCCACATCATCATCAACAGCATCATCATCCTCATCAGCATCATCAGGCACAGCTTCCAGCGCAACATCTACAGTATCAACCACGCTGCCACGCTCCACCTCAGCAGCATTTAGGAAGCACCCACAGACACCAGCTCCACCAGTCAGCGAATGTATCACATGCTCAGGCTCACCAATCACCGCCTCAACATCTGCATCAGGGTTCACCTCCTGCACCTCCTCTGTCTGTTCCTCCACAGGTACAGCATCAGCAGTAGTTCTACAAAAGTTAGTTTTGACCAGAATAATGACAGGACAAGAGGCAATTAATGAAAGCAGATAAAGAGCACAACAGCATTTTAACTTTTACCTGGTTATATCACTCCATATTTTGGTGACACCGATAGTTTTGTTATTTTTGAAGTTGGTTCCTTTGAAAGATACATGCATAAACTAACTGTGAATACACTGTTGTTTTACTGGATAACAATAATGGTAGAAAAACAGACAGATGAACAAAATCTAATGTACTGTATATACCCAAAAAAGGTTTGACATGTTATTTTGGTCAGTTATTTCCCCCTTTTTACACCAATTTGTAATGTATTTTGTATTGTGTGACAGCCTGGTAAGTCACCATTGCAAGGGAAAACTACTATTACTTTAGACTGGTAAATTGATTGAATTTTTTTTTTTTAAAGAAAAGTAAACAAAAAAAATATTTAGACAAGCAATTAATAATGAATAAGGGAATCTAGGGGTGGGTCGGTAGTGCAGCATGTGGTGTGCATGTCTCACAGCAACCAGGTTGGTGGTTTGAGTCCTGTGTCAGTCAGGGCCTTCAGTGCATAGTTTGCATGTTCTCCCCATGCATGCATGGGTTCTCTCCGGGGACTCTGGCTTCCTCTCACAGACCCAAAACATGCTCAGTAGATTAATTGGTGACTTAAAATTGCCCATAGGTGTGAGTGTGACTCAGGAATGGTTGTCTGTCTCTCTATGTCGCCCTACAATCAGCTGGCGACAGCTTCAAAGTGTCCTCGCCTCTCGCTGGGATATTCTCTAGCCCCACGCAACCACGGAAGAGACAGACGGTAGAGATAATGGATGGATTTTGGACAAGTAAATCTAAACAACAGTATTAGCAAACGTTAACTCTGAGTTACCCATACATACTCTAGGACTTAGGTCGATGTATTTTTTGATTTTATTTTATGCAGCCTCTTATTTACTGCTTTAGAAGCACAAATTTAACTCGAGTCCCAGCAAAACAAATGTTTAAATTTACAGATTTTTTATTTTAACACATCCCTCATCTTCAGTAAAGCATGTATTGTGATGAGTTTTAAATTGATGCTTCAAATTCCCCCCCCCAAAAATTGACATTGTTTGCAGAATAAAAGGTTGCCCATTTTGTATTTTTGGGTTAAGTACAAAGACTGTGGGCTAAAGGTTGACCCCTGAGGGACTCTCCTTTTAATGTATATAAATTCTGACCTGTTTACACCTGTACTCACAAACTCACTGACTACTTTTTCACTCTTGGGGTGTTTTCCTATGGTTTGCAGTTATCACCGGTTGCACAGCAGATGCAGCCCTCTCAGTCGTCCCACTCCCATCATGCAGTGCAGGCAGGTGGGAGTTGCAGTGGAGCAGGAGGAGGAGGGGGCAACAGGCGCAGGAGGACGACGGAGCAAGATCCTGACGAGCGCAGACAGAAGTTCCTGGAACGTAACCGTGCCGCAGCCACGCGCTGCCGACAGAAAAGGAAACTTTGGGTGTCATCTTTGGAAAAGAAAGCGGAGGAGTTGACACACACAAACCTGCAGCTACAGGTGGGACACACTCTGACAGGTACACACAAAAAGCACAGTCTACACAGAGAGGGTACTGAGTGTTTCTCTGTGTGTTTCCAGAACGAGGTGACATCTCTGAGGTCAGAGGTGGGTCAACTGAAACAGATTCTGCTCACCCACAAGGACTGTCCCGTAACAGCCCGGCAGAGGGAGGCGCAGGGGTTCTCCAGTGAGTAAAACCCACACCGCTGCATCCCCCTACTCTAGAAACCTCACCTGCTTATTCCTGATGCCTGACACCCATAATAAGGTCATAAGTCAGATACCTTACACCTTGTTCATGCTCATAAGGGAGTCTGCCATGGTTAAATTTGTCTTTTTATGACAAATCAGCACACAAAGACCTTAAACTGTCACTGAGTCATTGAAACTATGCAGCACTTGAGAATCAAAACAGCTTTCGGCCCCACAGCCTCCTGTCATTGGTACATGCACTTTTATTCCTCTGGAGAGCCAATCAGGGTAAAGCACTGCACTCTTAACTCCCCAGTTAAAGGAATAGATCTTTCATTGTTATTTTTATGCTCATTTAGGGAACCCACCTTGATGGTATTTGAGTACATTGCAGTATACTGGGACTGGCTGTTTTGCCTTGCATGACGCTAGCTTGGAACAAAATGCAGAACATGCTCTTCTTGCACTCTAGGCAGGTTAAAGTTAATATTTTCACTCACTGCTTACACCGTCAGTGTAAAAACGGGGTAACTGGACCTGCCTTTGACCTGAAATGAAAACTTTGAGAGGATACTGCACCTTTTGGCTTCAATGAAAGTGTTTAGAAAGCTTCAAAGAGCAATGACGGATGCAATATTGTCCATGTGTTATATTCCTATATTTCTAATGTTGTCTTTTTACTTGTATTTGTTAAAATAAAAGAGATATTTTACTTAAACCTAGTGCCTTCTCGTTCATTTGCATACACACGTTCCTGCACACAAACTGGACAGTCCACGCAGATCAGTGACTTTGATTGACAGCTGTCTCTGTGTCCAGCTGCAGGGGTGAGCCCAGGAGGAAGTCCCACCCCTGTAGGTCCTGGGTCTCATCCGCAGGCCATCCAACACAACAGCATCTCCACCTCCTCGACAGCTGGAGGCGACAAGGGGCATGACCTCCAACCTGGATACTAACCCTCAATGAATAGAGGAGGGGGAGGGACTGAAAGTGTGAATATCATCAGACTGGATTATCTTCCTGTCATTTCTACACCTTAGACCTTGTTTGAATCTAGCATTAATGTACACACTGGGCATTTGGATACCAAGTGGTGGTCTTTTATACCACATTTGATTGCACTTTAGTGTGTATGGAAAATAGTTTGATGCCTGATAACCTCGACTGCATTCAGAGGGTCCAGGATGCTTTTATCATGATTGGTTTGATAGTGTTAAGTTACTAGCACACATTTAAAGCCAATCTGTCAACTTAAGTTATGGCTTATGGCATGACTGTTTATGGGAGGTCCGACTCATTTTTCGTCTCTGGTAGTGGTACTGACTCAACTTAGCTCCTCTCTACTCAGTTTTTGTTGCTCGTACATGAACTGTGATATAGGGCTGGGCGATATTGATCAAAATATCCCGAATTCTTTTATCTGAATAGTGTATTCAACATACAGTTACCAGTTACATTTTGAAAACACAAAAAAGAGGCTTAAACTTGGATTGTTTTGATGCAGTGGACTACAAAGTCTTGAGGTGTGGGGCTGCAGTCACCATTTTACAAAGTCATCACATTGCACTTTGTAGCGCTTACCTGAAATCTGGAAAACATTCATCATGCTCAAGCTTTTTCCATCTGCTTGGAACTCTTAGGATTGGCATTTTTAAAGGCAGCTTTCTCAAGGTCTTACAAGATCATTATTACGAAATAACTTTACAGCCTCCACCTACATGTGTGTTTTCTGCTTGTCACAGGCAGACGCCATGTCTGTTTAGAAACTCTCTGCCATGGCCTATAACGACCCTTAGATCCGAGGTTTTCCAGAGGGGAGGGAAAAAGAGCTTCATCTAATCATCTAGAGAGACAAAAATGTTCATTTTATTACTCAGCTTATTTCAAATACTTGCTTAACAGACACTCAAGATATGATATAGACTGTCAAACAGATTTGGACATGGGACCTTAAATGTTATTTTAGCACATCAACAACTACATCTATACAATCTACTCAATCTAAACAGACATCTTGTTTGAAATTGTATATGTATATTTTCAAAAACCAATATACATCCCAGCCCTACTGTGATAGTACTTTTTCAACCCAGGCAGGGGTTTTCAATTGTGGTATCCTATAATAGAGGTAGTGTAGCTGGCTCTCAGTCTTTTGCTTTTTGTCACAGTAAGGAAACAAGTTTTGTTCCAGAGAAACAAGCACCAAAAAACGTACTACTAAAAGGAAAGGATAGTTTAGAAGTCAATAGCTTAATGTTGTGGACACCAGAAGGTGTTTTACTTCCCAAGCCCTTAGTGGCAATACTCAAGTGCCAGCAATGTCTCTTAGTTGGAGATATGTACTGGTTCGGCTAGCTTTAAACTTTGTCAATGGTAGTACAAAAAAGGACCAGGTACTAGGAAGTCAAGTCGAAGTGAGCCAATACCCAGATTGAAAATCTGCAATTAACTTTGGAGGCATATTGTAAAAAAAAAAAAAAGAGGTAGAAAAGCTTTTAAAGAGGCGCTGCTAGCCCTGTACCCTGAGGCTATTTGGGGATGGGAATTGAAATTCAAGAATCCAAGAATCTATATCATTAGTCTTTTTGCTTATCAATTCCCATATCAAATCCTTCCACTATGTTCTGAATGTCCTGCACATTAGGAATGCCATGCCCTTGTGAAATGATTACAAAGACGTAAAATATCATGGCACATGGGAACAAAATGATAAAAACTGTGTTTTACCAGAAGTGAATATCAGGAGTGTCGTGTGTTCGACAAAAAATGCCCCTGAAAACCTATGAAAGCAAATATGTTCCACACAGAAAATTGGCAGGAATTGATAAAGGAATCAATGAAGAATTGGATCAGTAAGCAGAATTATTAATGGTAATGCTATCAACATAGCCGCATCAATTCCCACCCTTAAGGCTAACCAAGACATCAAATGACGTGCATACACAAGGATGGGACTTAACCTCCATGGCTGTTTTGTATAGTTGTGTGCATAAGAGGTGAGAAAGTAAGGTGGGATTGCAGGTTATCACTGGGGACATTTTCAATGGATAGTGTGAACATGCTAAGCCCAATCAACTAGGTATCCAAATGCCAAAAACAGATGTTAAAGACAGGTTTAAATGTCACAGCCTCCACACCATCTTTGATTACATTACAGAGAGATTTAGAGGATTTACAAATCCATGCGAACACTGTGGTGCTTTTGAACATCATGTATCTATTTGCTGTCTGCACTGACATCCTCTTACTGACACATTTCCATATCATGCAAAAACGTATTTTCCTTAAATCCTGTGATGGTTACAACTGGACTCTTGCGTGTTCTCAAAAATTGTCTGTTCACATCAGTGTCACTCTTACCTTCTTCCCTCTGACTTTGAGCAAACACAATCCTAACACTTCTTGTAAGTATATTTACTCTTTTACCTTGCACTAATTTAAAAAACAGAGCCTGTGTATGAGTTTTATATTTGTAAATTAGCTCCTGCAAGTGCACACCTGATGCCTTTTTCTGGGATGCAGAGGCAGCTTATCAGACTATGTATTTTTCTACAAGTTAAAAATAAATAAGAAATGTTTATTTTAAGATTTCAAATCCAGGTTGCTCTTGGAAAGCCATTAAAATATGATTGTACAGAATTTCCCTTAAAGCACTTTTTAAAACTATCACAGACACTAAATAACTAAAAACTGCACCTCACGTCTCAGTCCCTGTGGGTTCATCAAACAAACCTTCATTCTGGTTTAAGGTTGTTTTTTAAAATCATGTTTGATGAAATAAAACCTGTTAGATTTCTTTTGAACATGCAGCTCTGTGTGTTTCTGTTCTTACAGTGTGGTCTAGTCTGCCATCTAGTGACTGATTCTGTTATTAGAGGTGTAATAATAAATGAAGTGGTCATCGAAGTGGATTATGACCTGGACAAACACATTTGAACATCTGGATTTGTAAAACAGAAAGATAGTTTTATGGCCTATTATCGATGTATATAACTTAAAATCTGTTTATATTTCTTTATTGGAAAGTGTGCCATATTTAGGAGCTTAAGTTTGGTTCTGCGTGTAAATACCTTCCATCAAAATAGGCTGAAACGTTAATGGTGCTCTGATTTGATTCCCTGACAGTTTGTTGATATGAAAACATTCATGAAAGCATGTGTTTGTGATTTGGACCAAGTGTGGGAGACACTCCACCCTGTCTACTCAAACAAAGAGACTGCTTAACTCTTACCAGACTTCATCATGACACGCAGGCAAAAGAATGATCAAACTAGGGCTGGGAAATATGCACAGTTTTTGACATATTTGATGTATTTTTGATGATTACTAGGAAAAAACAATATAAAATATTGTATATATAAATATTGTGTTTATTATTCTGACTTCATCTGGCCATTAAAACAGGAATAAACAACAGAACAGAAACAGAAAACAGAACCACTGACCATTATGTGCTTATTAACCACAAGATAATCTAATTAAAATATGTTTTTGTCTTTTTCATTCTGATGAAGGAGCATAATTACGGCCTAATAAAATACCTCTTTAATATCATGGCAACAAAACATAGATCCTCAACGCCTAATATTTGGCCCTTTAACTCCCAGCTCAACCGCTTGGTAGACCAAACTTGGGGTAACTGTGTCTTCTTCATAATGCTTCCAACTTCTCAAACCTGATTAGGCCATCTATTTAGTGGTTTACCGTCTATTTAGGTTCTACATAAGAAAAAGCATTATCTTATCAAAGAGGGGAATTTCTCAGATAGGTAAACGTAGTGTTATAAAAAACTTTCAGAAAACAAAAAACATGACATATATGAATTGAATATGACATCCATAAAGTTAGAAGCATTTTTCAAAAATGACATTTTACCTGATTTTTGATGTCTTTTCACTTTTACAACAAAAACACTTCTTGATTAGATTCTAAACTTCCACTTCAACCATTTGGAAGAGGGTAATGGTTTGTAAATGTTTAGGACATAAAAAAATGTTGCATTAGTGCCCCAATATGTCAAAAAAGATATTTTCGTTGCTATTTTTACAAGGAAGTTAAAGGGTTAAAGCTTATGTTTGTTAAGAGTTTAGGAAAACGTCTGCACTTTGTTGAAATGGCACAAATGTGTTGGCAACAGCTGTGGAAAGATGTTACACTGTGACTTTCAAACATTCTCCGAAAATTTTGTGAACATATGTGCGGTTTAGACAGTGCTGTCTCTGTTTTGGGTTCAAATTTGAGCTGAAAATCTATAAGCCTCTGACTTTTATTAAACCACTTCACAGTGTGGAGGTTCAAACAGTCATCATCAACTTGAGGACCCTGGGCCACATCAGGCCACCTAAGGCTTCCCAGCTGGTCCCTTTCACATTATTGAATTTACAAATTAAGGCCTAAATATATTGTAGCTCTAAAATAATCTCTTTCTTTGTAATCCCTTAAATTATTAAAGCAACCCCCTCCAAAATATTGCAATCGGACTTCACTTCATGTTTTTTCCATTTTACATAGTTTAGGTGTCAAAATCAGTGATGGATGACAGAACAGTACAGAGACAGATCTCACTTTAAAATGCTTGGAATTATTAACATATTTGAAGAAAAATTAAATTATCAAAATAACAATATATTAATTTGGTAAAATATTCATATAATTAGAATATATTGAAAATCTGTCTCCCACAGGACTGTCAAAACAGCCCTTGTACAAATAAAGCTGATGGGTCTGATTTAAAATGAATAAAAATACATTGTGTCTACAGTAGATATATGCCAATGGTATAAAAATTAATAATTATAACTTAATTTCAAATCATATCATTTCAAAGTTTATAATTCTTAAAGTGTTGCATTCAAATTGAATTGTATTAATTGTCAAATATCTGGAAGTATTCTACAACAGCCATTTACCAAGAAAAATATGAAATGTGATTTATGATCCATACATATCCCGAACACTTGCCTCCCCCCAACTTGTGTTGTCTTCATAATGTGTCCCACACTCTTTGAGCCTCACTTTAATGCCTCTATGATCAGCTACACAGGGAAAAAACTAAATGGATGCTTCAAATTTCAGAAACCAAATTATATACCTTATTAGAAATCACGTTTGCCAATGTCCTATATACAGATATTTTAGACTCATCCGGCCACACCACATATTTTTGTTGACAATGTTGAAACAGATGTGATCTGATTTTGATGTCAGTTATACTGTGTTATTTTGAAAGCTGACGTTTAGTGACGATAGTGTGGAGTAAATGATATATAAGTCCATTCTGAAGGTATTTTTGACCTATACGTAGGTTATGGCTGAGTGTGGTTCCAGAATGTAGGCTGTAAATATCAGCAGCATTTCTCACATCTACAGTCATGGTAATGAAGCTATTATGATAATTTCTCTATCTAATATTTTATATGTTAATCTTTTTTATATAAGAAAGAAAGCCCCTTGAATAATACAATAGGTTATGTAGTACTGTAATAACATTCATATACTTCCTAAATCCTTTAGAGGAGAAATACCCTTCTGGATTTTTTTTCTGGGACATATTATGAGCATATATTTTCATTATAATCCAACTAGAAGTTTAAGAAGTAAGCCATTTTCACAAAAATACCAGTTTTATACAAATTATCAGCTGAGAGAAAGGCTCCTGTATTACCATAATCTCTGCAAAAAAAAAAAAAACTCCTGTGTTATGAATGGGTAGTGGCTTACATAAAAGATATTCTTAAACCAGGAAGAGCTTAGCATGCAATATAAAGGAGTAGCTCCTCAGAACTCACCAGCTCCCCATTTACGAGAAATTCTTACCCCGTTTTTTAATCAACCGCTCTTATGTTTTCAAAGAAAAATTCTGTAGTTTTGTCAAATAGTCAAAACCTGTGACTATTGTAGATAAAACAGCATGTTCCAAAGGACGCCATCAGAGGACCTTGAGATACCTGTACCTCTACATATTTAGTTTTACTCATTGTCCTGTGATACTCTGCTAATTTTGTTTCACTATCTTTTCAATTAACAAATAATCATTACAAATCGAGAATTAGTATGCCAAAGTAATAAGAGAAACATGATGACAAGAAAAAAATATCCTCACTCTCAGAAAAACAGATTAAAATGAAACATTTTGAGTGTGGGAACCTAGAGGCCTGTGGGGCACATGCAGCCCTCCTCCCTCAATGCAGCATGTCAGTCAGTGCAGGGTTCCCACTCTTTTTTAGAAATCATTTTCCAGGACTTTTCCAGGACATTTTCCAGTGTGACATAACCAACTGAAGTTACATTGTTGCTGTGGGCACTTTTCAATTCTAGTTAGCCTTCTAAAAAACAAGATTAGAGGTTGATGAACAATATCTCTAGCTCTTGATCATATTGATCTTAGAATTTCTTTCTTTCTAACTCTCCAGCACGATACGTATATGTAGTTTTTAATTTTTATTTACTCATTTTTTTTATGAATAGATTTTGTTAATTTAGCCTAAATTTCATTTTGTTATGTTTTTATTACTTCTTTTTGTCCCCACTGTTTTGAGTCTGTATATTTGAGCCTTAACTTGCATTATTTTACTCACTCACATTTTCTGGCTACGTGTACATTAGGTACCTAGTACATTTTTACTTCATTTTCTATGTTTCAAGTTAGAAAGAAGACAAATAATTTTCCAGGACAATTTAAGCTTTTCCAGGACATTTCACTTTTTTCCTCATTTTCCATTTGTTTTCCATGACTGGAATATTGGGCAATCATTTTCCAGGTTTTCCAGGACGAGTGGGAACCCTGTCAGTGTCAAATATTTTAAAAAGATTACTTTTATGAAGAAAACCTGACAAACTGTGCCATGACAACATTAATATATGAGTATTTCTTTGAACACTAATTAATATCGGCTGTTATAGATTCTGTGAACTTTCTTTAATGCATTAGTCTAACTAGAAATTAAAAAGCAACTAAATCATATTTAAATACAAATATATATCTTAAACTCAAATGTTGATAAAATAACTGCTTATGAAGGTTTTATATTTGCTACTTTTGTTAAAGTATGAGTTACTGTTAACTTGACAGTCTCTGGCTGTAAGGTTGATTTTATTGTGGCCCTCTTGATATCCAAAGTTGCCCGTCCCTCAAAGATGGCCTCTGCCTGCTTGTACCACAGATTTATGTTACACATGTTTTCTCAGGCGCAGCTCTCTGACCCACATTGAGCCAAATCCAGCAGTTTAAAACCCCCTAATATGGGCTATATCACTTAGAAACACAGAAAAGGCAAATCAGTCACATTGTTGGGGACTTTACTTCTTCATGTAATGCACAATCATATAAAAAAGTATAAAAACATGATAAAGGACTTACAAAAAGGTGTTTGTTTTCCTGCCAGCCAGCAGCCATCATTATAAACTGTACAATGAGACAATATGATGTCTGTGAATTGAAGATTAGCACCATGGTTGAAATCAGTGATGAATCGATCATTCATACATTCACCCTTGCATTCAAAACAAATCACACTCACTCAGAAACATGCAGGTGCAAGGAAATGAAATCGGAAAGGCACAAAGCAGGAAGAGGAAGTCAGAGGGAATGGACTTCCTCTGGTGTCTGAGAAGGTGCTGATGAGCTCAGCTGTTTCTTTTGTCACTAAAAGTTCTCTAGTGGTCAAATAATAACAAGAACAACATTGAGCAATTGTTTGGTTAGTCCACATCTACAGGTTTACAGTCCTAATGTGACCCTGCGTCCGGCAGATGACCATTGTTTTTCAGTTCTGGATATAAAAAGGGGATGCACAGTATTGGATTGTCACAGATATCTGATGTGTTTCCTTTTCACCTCTACGATCCAAAATTGGTGAGAAGCACAAAAACTTTGTCTTGTTTGGAGCCCTTTCCTAGATTTTATTGGAAGCTTTCCTTGTCATATTCTTCAGGGTGTACATTTTTAGCATCCATTTAAGGTGTAAACTACACAGCAAAGGTCCCAGTGAGAATAAAAACAGTTAATATTATTCAGCTTTTCTGAACAGCTGAGACCAAAGGGTGTTTTACTTTGAAAGGATGACCGGATTCCCACATATCCATCCGTGTAGCCTCACACTCAGACTCTCTGTCTTTGTCACTGCTGTGATTAAAACTGGGGTGTGTAACTTGATGAGACCGCAGTGGAGGCAGTTTTACTCCTCCTCTGTTCCATGGTGGTGCTCCCTTCCCTTATAAACTAATCCACTTTGTGCGCCCTTAGCTGCCATTAGCATTATGTCAATGTAATGTATTTGTAGCCACAAAAGAGCCACAAACCACATAAAATTAACATCCCCCGTACGATCTAAACAACTAAAACTTAGACAAACTAAGGCCTACATGCACATATACCTTAATAGAGGAACCAGTAAGAACACTGTCCCTCAACTGAGACCTGATTGGCCAAAAAGTGGGTGTCCTATGCTAGATTAAGGCACACAAAAACAAACTACATAATCTCCTTAAATGAAAAAGTACAACTTATGATATATTTTCAATTAAACCTTGTTTTCGTGCACTTCTTCACTTGAGCTCCAGACATATTTGTCAATAGATTTGACTCTACATGATGTGTGTAACTGGGGGACAGTGGAAGCTAACAACTGTTCTTAACCTCCTGACATAAAAGGATGAAATCAGAACTTGTGAAATGCCCATCAGTGATCAAAAGGAACATCAGATAAGCTAGGACTGATGATCAATTGATGAACGAATTAACACTGTATGAATGCTGTTTTTACAACAATGTCCTCCAAGCTCAGCTGGTGATGCTTTTAAACAAATTCCTGTCAACTTTTACCCAACTGCATTTCTAAATGTCATTGTTAAGCAGCTGGTGAAACAGAGTGAGTTATCACGAGTGTCTCTTCATTAGAAACAAGCCAGTGGCTCCCTCTAAACCTGGGCTGTAGTGAGTTACAATATGCACATGTGTTTGTCAACATCCTCCACTAAGTCCGATGTGCATCTGTATTGTATTACATAAAACTAGGCCACGGTACGAAAAAAGGCTGGGGACCACGGATCTAGAGAAAAAGTGCACAATGCTATGGACGTAAACTGCTGCTACCCCTGCTTTCAGCCTTTGACCTGCTGGCTATTAGCATGTGGATAGGTATGCATTGTAGAATGGAAGGATGCAAAATGCCATTTTTTCCAAATTAGTCCTGCTGTTTTTTGACATATTTTGGATCTCTCAGGTTTGAATACAGCCACTATGGGCAGTTACCCAAATGAACTATGAAGTAAATCCTGTTGAACAGTCATCCTGGTGTTTCACATTTTTTATCTGCCATGACTCATGATCAGCTTTTGAAGTTACAATGTGTCAATACTGGTGTCATGCCAATCATATTGTGCATCCCCAGAATATATCAAAAATCATTGTTTGTGTGATGTAAACAGTGTCTTTTTATGGCTTTAGTCAGAAAATCTCTGCATGTCACTGTCTCTGCGAACACTGCTGTTGTCAAGAAAACGTTCACAAGGAAACTCAATCAGATCCCCATCCTCTAGCGGTGCAAGCCGAGTGGGTCGGCTGCTCTGGTAGCTAGTAAAGTCAGCAGACACTGACGCTGCAGCCATGGCTGAACGAAACGGCCGCCTGGTAGAGTACATGTGCCGCACATGCACCGCCGACTTCCTCTTCTGCAGCCTCCTCTTCAAGCTCCGCCCCAGCCAGACTCCGCCTACCACAAGCAGCAACACAGCATTCCCGGCTAATGTTGCCACCGTCACCAGCTGGAGATCTGCTGCCAATACGCCCTCGTCCGGTAGAGTTATCAGGCCCGTGCAGTGGTCACGGGGTGCAACCTGGCACACAGACCCTCCAACAACACCTTCCACGCACACCATGTATGTCACGTCTGGGCTTAGTTCTCGAAGGGTGACGGAGCGAGCTGTGCCACGAGTGTAAACATAGCGAGGGAAGCGGTCTTGAGTTCCAAAACGGTCAAACAGAATCCGATAGTGCACTTCATCCAGGCCAAGCCCTAATCCTGGTGTGTAGCGGTGATGATCTCTTGTGGTCCAGTGGACATTGACGGTGCTGGATGTCACATGATCCACTGAAACGTTTGTGATAAAGTGGCGGTTGAACACACAAGGATCTGTTATAACGGGAAGAGCTTTCTCACGGTCAGACCTTAGAAGATCAAACTTTTCTCTAACATGGACAGTGGTGTGCTCTGTGTTCGGATCAGTGGTGTTCATATCATGGGTTCTAGCATGACTTGGTGTGGAGGTCACTGCCGGGCCAGCTTTTGAACTTATATTTGGCCTTCGTCTTGCTTTTGGACGTTTCCCAGCACCTTCTGCAGCCGGTTGTGACCTTGGGCGGAGGGATTCCCTCTTGGGTTTCTTTAGCTCCAGTGAAGACAAGGGTTCCACCACCTCCAGGCCTCCCTCGTCTCCTTGGACCCCCCCTTCCTCTTCACCCTCTCTCTTCATTTTATCCTCCTCTTTCTTATCCCTCTCACCTTCTCCCAAAATTACATCTCCAGCCTCCTCTACCTGCCCTTTCTCACCTTTCTCCTCCTGCTTCATTTCCAATCCTTGCTCCTTCACATCAGTCTTTACCAGCACCCCCCCTCCCCGGCTCTCCTCGGGCCCCCTCCTGCACAAGTGGCTCCAGTTCCCAGGGGGCTGCAGCTGGGAGCTGTTCACATAGTCCAGATATTTCCCTCTCAGAGTTGCCGGGTAATGACACTGCACAAAAACAGTCAACAGTTTTCCCTTAGAGTGAGCAGAGGTCATCCATCTTTTCAGCTCCTCCAGGCGACAGTCACACGTCCAGTTGTTGCCCTGTAGATCCAGATCGTAAAGCACGCTGTTAAGAGCAAAAATGTCCCCTGACAGGCTAGTGAGCATGTTGTTCTTCAGCTTCAGCACCCTCAGATGTTTAAGCTGGGAAAATGCTAGAGAGTCCACATTAGAAATCCGGTTTCGGCTGAAGTCCAGCTGCTCGACGCGCTCCAGAGAGTCCAGCAGACCAGCGGGGATTTCCTCCAGCTCGTTGCCATCAATCAGGAGCTCCCTGAGGCTTGAGAGCCCCTTTAGAGACCCACTGTCCAGCTGAGAGATCCTGTTGTTACTGAGGGACAGCTTGGAGAGCTTTTTTAGGTTCTGGAAGATGTTGTTTCCCAAATGTTGGATCTCATTTTCAGACATAAGCAGGGTGGTGAGAGCCTGGAGCTGGGAAAAAGTGAGAGCACTACGCAGGGCTGTCTGCTTGTTGTGTGCCAGGTTTAGGAAGCGAAGGTTAGTGAGTTTGGAGAAGGCGTTTCTGTGGATGTGTTGCAGTTTGTTGGATTCAAGGTGGAGATAGTGTAAGCTGGGTAAACTCTTAAAAACAGAGTCCTGCAGGAAGTCTATTGAATTTCCATCCAGGCGTAATTTCACAAGATTATCCAAATTAGCAAAGAGCTCTGGAGTGATTTTCTTAATGTTATTATTATTCCCATAGAGAATCGTCAATTTCTTGAGAGGCTGTAACGTCCCAACTGGTATGTGTGATAAAAGATTGTGTCCCAAATACAACTCCTCTAATCTGGAGAGCTTCTCAAACGCTTTTGGATTAATATTTTGTAGCCGATTAAACTGCAAATTCAGCCTCATTAGGTTACTATACCGTGTGAAGTCGAAGGCAGTGATGTTGCTGATGAAGTTTCCCCCCAGGCTGAAGACCAGAACCTCATCGGACGTTTGCGCGCCGGGTTTTGGCACCATGCGTAAACCTCGGTTGGCGCACATGAGATGCTGCGGATGCTGACAGTCACAGCGGTCGGGGCAGAAGCTTTGCCCCGCTGAGGATGACGCAAAGCCATCGAGCGACAGCAGAACAAAGCAAATTCCCACCAGAAAATAGCCGGTATCCATCCCGACAGCGCGCCTGGTATTCGCACAGCATTTACGTTTGGTTTACCTCAGGTGCATTTCTCGCGCCTTTCCTCCCTCACACTGCAGATCCCCGAGTCCATACTCCACTTGTTGCTCCAAAAAGTGCTCACACACCCCGCATAGTGCTGCATCACTCAGCTGCATCATCCAAAACACAATTAGTCTATGCCGCGCGCTCTGATACTGTCCCTGTAAGAGCCTCCATCCCCTCAAGTGGTCATCTGCAGCGAATTACAAAGTTCCACAAAAAAGCAGAGTTCAGGCGTCTCACAAACACACACACACACACACACATTAACACACACTCTCAAATAGTCCCTCCCCCGCAACTCTGCGACCCTGCCAAAAACAGATGTGCACAATCTTGACGCACGGGATCCAGAACTCTGCGCGTGCATGCAGGTAATCAAATACACATATACACACAGCCAAAGAGAGAGAGAGAGGGGAGGGAGAGGTTGAGAAAGCCTTTGACCGAGTTTCCTGCGCGCCCCCGCAGCCACCGGGGGTCTGAGATCTGGATGGGGTCCCTGGTATGGACAAAACAGAGAGCGAGATTTCCTTCCCACGGATTCCCAAGAGGACCCCAAAGAGTTGGATTCTCTCAGAGCGTGGAGCAAAGGCACAAAGAAAACTGAATAAAATGCCATATACAGATATGAAAAATACTTTTTCACAATGTAACTGAAGCGCATGGACATCCACATGAGGGGAGCCAAAGATGAAAGGAAACCTGAGCATTGATTACACAAAGTTACATAAAGTGCATTCATCTCATCAGCAGGGTTGTGTGCACATCATCATCATGCAGTCCAGCGATAATTTACCATTCTCTCATTAACGGCCCCGTGCAGCCGGGGCCATGAGGAGCCCAGATGGTTCACATTTACAGATGAGGAATTCGCGCCGTGAAGTGTGTGTTAAGACGAACGAGGAGAGGTGCCAAAATCTAAGGGAAAGATCTTTAACTTGAAAAGTGCAAGGGGAAATAAATGTGGGCCGAGTGCAGCATGTGGGGATTTGGTGCAGAAAATGTGCAAAGTGAGGAATGACTTTCTGCAGTGTACATGAAGGTTTATGTTCCAGTCCAGTTTGTACAGCAGGAAATGTTTCTGCCCAGACATCTGAGGGTTTACGGTACAGGAGGTAAAGTGCTCACTGACATGTGCACAGACTAGTTAAACTCACTGGCAGGGCGAGCGTAGTAATTGTGGGGCTCAGGGCAAACTCTGGCGAGGGGCTCCCCGAATCCATTGTTGTTCACCTTTTCCAAGTCTTAATCGAAAGGTTGTCGCAAAACTACCATGCAGAGCACTTTGTGGAAGAAACCGGTCTACTGGCAAGGTTACAAAGTGCTGAAAACAGGCAGCCTGAGCATGTGGAAATGGAGCAGATGGCAATCTCCCTGCTAAAGTCTTCATACAAAAAGTTTGATTCTAAACTCCGGTGACCAAATGCCTCTAATTTGTTATGATCCCATGTACAATACCCAAAACCAGTGAAGTTGGCACGTTGTGTAAATTGTAAAAATAAAATAAAATAAAAACAGAATACAATGATTTCCAAATCCCTTTCAACTTATATTCAATTGAATACACTGCAAAGGCAAGATACTTAACGTTCGAACTGGTAAACTTTGTTATTTTTTGCAAATATTAGCTCATTTGGAATTTGATGCCTGCAACATGTCTCAAAAAAGCTGGCACAAGTGGCAAAAAAGACTGAGAAAGTTGAGGAATGCTCATCAAACACTTATTTGGAACATCCCACAGGTGAACAGGCTAATTGGGAACAGGTGGGTGCCATGATTGGGTATAAAAGCAGCTTCCCTGAAATGCTCAGTCATTCACAAACAAGGATGGAGCGAGGGTCACCACTTTGTGAACAAATGTGTGAGCAAATTGTCCAACAGTTTAAGAACAACATTTCTCAACGAGCTATTGCAAGGAATTTAGGGATTTCATCATCTACGGTCTGTAATATCATCAAAAGGTTCAGAGAATCTGGAGAAATTACTGCATGTAAGCGGCAAGGCCCAAAACCAACATTGAATGCCCGTGATCTTCGATTCCTCAGGCGGTACTGCATCAAAAACCGGCATCACCGTGTAAAGGATATCACAACATGGACTCAGGAACACTTCAGAAAACCACTGTCAGTAACTACAGTTCGTCGCTACATCTGTAAGTGCAAGTTAAAACTCTACTTTGCAAAGCCAAAGCCATTTATCAACAACACCCAGAAACACCGCCGGCTTCGCTGGGCCCGAGCTCATCTAAGATGGACTGATGCAAAGTGGAAAAGTGTTCTGTGGTCTGACGAGTCCACATTTCAAATTGTTTTTGGAAAATGTGGTCGTCATGTCCTCCAGACCAAAGAGGAAAAGCACCATCCGGACTGTTATAGGCGCAAAGTTCAAAAGCCAGCATCTGTGATGGTATGGGGGTGTATTAGTGCCCAAGGCATGGGTAACTTACACATCTGTGAAGGCGCCATTAATGCTGAAAGGTACATACAGGTTTTGGAGCAACATATGTTGCCATCCAAGCAACGTCTTTTTCATGGACGCCCCTGCTTATTTCAGCAAGACAATGCCAAGACACATTCTGCACGTGTTACAACAGCGTGGCATCGTAGTAAAAGAGTGCGGGTACTAGACTGGCCTGCCTGTAGTCCAGACCTGTCCCCCATTGAAAATGTGTGGCGCATTATGAAGCGTAAAATACAACAATGGAGACCCCGGACTGTTGAACAACTTAAGCTGTACATCAAGCAAGAATGGGAAAGAATTCCACCCGAAAAGCTTCAAAAATTGGTCTCCTCAGTTCCCAAACATTTACCGAGTGTTGTTAAAAGGAAAGGCGATGTAACACAGTGGTAAAAATGCCCCTGTTCCAACTTTTTTGCAACGTGTTGCTGCCATTAAATTCTAAGTTGATGATTATTTGCAAAAGAAAATAAAGTTTCTCAGTTCGAACATTAAATATCTTGTCTTTGCAGTGTATTCAATTGAATATAAGTTGAAAAGGATTTGAAAATCATTGTATTCTGTTTTTATTTACAATTTACACAACGTACCAACTTCACTGGTTTTGGGTATTGTAAGATAATTAAAACGGTGTGATAAATGGTGAATCAGATAACACTGCACTGCAATTACATTTCATGTAAAAGTTTACAAAATACATATTTAAGTGATAAGAGAGTAAAGACTGTAAAGAAATTATCAGAGAAGAAGAGTGTCTGGGTTTGCCATGATTTTGAAAAAAATACCATCATTATAATGGTTAATAATTATAATAATTATAATTATTAAAAAATGATAATGATAGAAATAACGCTAATTATATTCATAATAATAGTAATAATAATAAAAGAAATATTGAAGATAATAATCATGGAAATAATAACAATTAATGTTGTTGTCTTGCAGTGTCATTAGATCTGGAATGAAGTTTTGCAGTAATCCTTTTTACGAGGTCTGAAAATCTGCTCAACGTGTCCCAAACTTTTATTTCATGGTGTAAACAAATTGCATTCTAAACCTTTTTAAGATCTGCTTTTATTGTTTATAGGGCTACTTGCTTTAGCTAGCCAAAATATATGTTTTGTGACTAGCTCTTGTCAGCTCACTGCTTCAAATTTCATGCTTTGTTTAGCTAACAGTTTGGCAAAGTTTGTCTGTTTCCCACCTTGTTGGCCTGAACTTAATCCTTACCTGTTCTGCCACCATTGCTTGCTGACAATGAGCAAGGACACGTTCTAGTAGTTTATCTGTTATCTTACATTTAGTCTGAGCTGAAAGCTCTTAGTTAAAACATTTTATGTTGTTCTAAAAATGCAGAGGCGATGGTTTCCTGAGCTGAGCTCAGGGAGCCTCAGCTGAGCAGAGACTCCCTGAGTGAAATGGTTCTCATGCATATCTGTTGGAAGACATCATAGTTACATTATTGCTCTGTGTATGACTTAGTGTCTGTGCATGAGCAGCAGGGCAAAATACAACCCTTGGGAATGCCCCCTCTCTCTGGGAGGTGATTTCCTGTCTGCAAAAGAACTGTCTCCATAGTATTTCTGCACTCTGCTCCCTGACATGAACTCTTGAGTTTCTGGTCCTCTCTTGAGAACATACACATAATGAAAATTGTCAATACAGCCTTGCTCACAGTGGAATTAGTCTGTTTCTTTTAGGAACCTCACCTAGTTTGCATCAGAGTTGATGGTAAATTACCAAAGGATGTAATCAGCAAAGGATTGTAGATTTAATACTAGCCTGAGCTTATAATTATGTAACACTTTTGTCAAAAGTAAAGTTCCTGAGACAGTTATTTCAAATTAGGTTAAATGTACACTTATTTAGGTTTAGCAAACTGATGAAATGTAGGAAAAAACTCCAGAAAATTCTAAATTAACTAACTATGGGTTCACAGTGTCAGCAGAGAAACAAGCAAAGTTGATTTTTCGAGTGGAGTATGGCGTTAGCAGTGCTTGTTTGCCTATGTCATCTGCTCAGGTTAACATTTACATCACTGAGCTAATTAAGCAAAAACACCTGTTTGGAATGCTCTGCAGGTGAATTGGTTAGTTGTAACGAGTGAGTGTCATGATTAGGTACAACAAGAGCATCCCCAAAAGCTAAGTTATTAAAGAGATAGGATGGGGTGAGGTTCACCACTTTGTGAACAACTACCTGAGCAAACAGTCCAACAGTTTAAGAGCATCATTTCTCAACGTACGTTTGCAAGGAATTTAAAGATTTCATCATCTACAGTCCATAATATCAGCAAAAGATTAAGAGAATCTACAGAAATCTCTGCATATAAGTGGCAAGCTAGAGAACAGTCATTCAATGTCCATGACCTTTGATTCCTTTGGCTGCACTGCATATTAAACAAACATCATTCTGTAATAATTATTACCACATGAGCTCAGGAACACTTCAGATTATCACTGTCAGCAATTTGTTGCCACATCTACAAGAGCAAGTTCAAACTCTACCGTGCATAGCCAAAGCCGTATATCATCAACACGCAGAAACCCTACCTGCTTCTCTGGTCCCAAGGCCATGTGAGATGGACTGACACAAAGTGGAAACATGTGCTGAGGACTGATGAGTCCACACTCCAAATTGTTTTTGGAAATCATGGACATTGTGTCCTCGGGGTTCAAGAGGAAAAGGTTCAGAAGCCAGAATCTGTGATTGTATATCAGTTTCCATCGCATGGGTAACTTGCAGATCTTTAATTTAATTAATTTTATGAGTGTTGCCAGTTTTGCAATAAAAATAAAATTAACAAATGAGGGAACACTGGAGCTAAGACTAAAATATCATTAAAAAACCTGATAAGAAATTAGATTAAATAAATAAATAAGCATACTATAAGAAAGTAAATAGGTAAATAAAATCCAATCTTAAATAATAATATGGTAAAATGAGATAAAATGCACTGATGTAAGATAGTGGAAAGCAAATCAATAAACAGGTAATAAAATCCCAAACAATAAATCTTAACTAAATTGCATAATAAAACACAGTAAAGGGGTTAAAATGAATATATAAATAAGCTAATAAATAATAATAGTATTAAAAAATATAATCAACAAAAAGCTAGACTAAAAAGGTAGGTCTTAAGTTTGCTATAAGTAAAACTAAATTAAAAGTGCTGTCACTGCACGAAACTGAGTGATGTAATGTTAGCAACGCGTCTGCAGATTACCTGATAGCTTTAATAAAAGAACTTGTTAGATGTTGGAAAGCCCTATTCATCTCATTGCATTGTGGAGAGCACTGATGTATAAAACTGTTTCCTTTTTGTCATTCCCTCTCTTTCTGCTTACAGAACTGTGATAGGTGTCAGTGTTAAAGCTTGTGGGTGCAGTTCAATACGTTTGTCTCCACAGTCAGACGACAGAAAGTAGCACTGTCTACAGTGGGAGTGGAGCTTTGATAAAAATGTTTGAGAATTCATTTACATTTTCTGAAAGTACTCTACATCGAGACATCATTAATACTGGAAGTTACATTCAGTGTTTGGAGCGACATGTGCTGCCATCCAAGTGACGTCTTTTTCAAGAATGTGCCTGCTTACTTAAAGCTAGGGTTGGTAATTTTGGAAAACTAGCATGAATTTGAACGTAGCATCTCCTCAGGGCTCCGCCTAGCCCCTCCGACCCCTCCTCCAAAATGACCCCCCTGCTCACATGCACAAGTGTCACTGATTCACAACCAGAAGACTGACTCAACTCCAAACCCTCAGCACAACGTTATGTTTTACACTACACCAAGTCATGTCTCAGTCAGCAGTAAGAAAACACCAAAACGTTAGCATAGTAAAGTTAAAAAAAACACCATGGAAAGTTAGTTAGTACTCACAACCTGATGTTGATCAGGGTAGCTGTCAAGTCTCCTGTTATGGCCATGATACCACCGTATTTTATCCTTTCTCCTGACGTCCTCTCGTATTAGTATTCTCCCGCAAATCTCCTATGTGACGATACAATAATAAATAACATTCCTCTCTCTCTCTCCAAACTGAACTCTGTAACAAGCCTGAATAGGGTGGTAATGCCCCAAAATGATGGATGCCAACTGCCGTAAAACTGAAGAAGAAAAAGCCTCGCGAGAACGCCCACCTGCAGTAGCCTGGGTGGCAGCTGTCGCGAGATTAGAGCCAACAGCGGAGCAAACCAAGAAAAACAAAGTGATTATTTTAGATTTTTTCCACACCTGTCTTAAAATGTGAGGGATACTGGAGCTTGGTTGTGGGACAACCCAATGGGTGGGCTTCCCTTATTTTCAAAGGCAAAACTTGACAGGTAAGCATTCTCCAGCGGACTTGGATCCCTCTAGCTCGGCTACATTGAATCAGGGCCAGTGCACGCCAGTGAAAAGTACTCGCAGGAGGCGGGCAGAACGGCAACGGGATTTGATTGGTTTAAAACGTGTTCCACAAAGATCTGATTGGTTGGCGTTTCCCAGGTTTATCCCTGCTGTAGATGGCGGATATTTTTCGCTCCATTTTAAGAACACATTATGAATTGATTGCCATCGGGTCATAGAGATAATTTTAAACAGTGTAACAAAAAGTGTATCTAAATCAGCTTACCAGCCCTAGCTTTAAGCCAAGCCAAATCCTGCATGTGTTACAACAGTCTGGCTCGTTGCAACACACATACTGTGAATAGGAGTTTATGTACTTAAATAAAATATAAACAATGAAATATAAGAATCTTTAATTTTTAAACTGATGGCACAAATGCAGTCTTTAGGCTAAAATGTGTACTGTAATTCACTGATGATGCACATCTCGAGAAACACAGGGAGAAGGCATGAAATAATCAGAGCAAAGTGAGTGCAGGGGGATCAAGAGAGGAGGGGAGTGAGCGCATTTGCCTGATTCAGACTCAGATTGTTGTCAGGGAGGAAAGGAGTTTTGGAGTTGACCCAGATTCACAAAAAAAGCTGGCACAAAAGGCAGCACAGAGGACCCTAACCAGAGCTGTCTGCTTCCGTGCCTGCACACAATGAGGGCTGCAAACTTGTTTTACTAGCACATCCTTTCATCACCTTTTCTCCTCCCTGTGGGCCCCCTCGCAGTCCAATCAACCGGTCACATGATATGCCGGCCTCTCTGCACAGGCACAGTGAGTGTGTAAGGACGTAACCTAAATCTATCAGGAGGAGAGAGAAAGACAGGCTTAACAGGCTGCACCTGAGCTGTCTGATCCATAGGACTGCCAAATTTTGTGTAATGTTTGTCTGCATAAAATAAAGAATATCCAGGTCAGAGTAGGTAAGCTTTTTGTGTGTGTGTGTTTGCGTGTGCATGTAAAAGAGACAACGGCTCTGCAGTGTAAGTAGGTCGTCTAGAGGTGCTCCATTTCTCCTGTACAGTCTTCAGGTGCTGAAGCCGCCTGATTTAAGATGAGAGACAACGAGGGAGTAAGAACTTAAGAACCATGTCTAAAATGTATGAAATGAAAAAACTAATCAGGACAAAACTCAACTCCTTGACTCACACAAAGGCCCTCACCCACAAGTATTTCAGTCCTTTGAGCACCTCAATTACTCAGGTTTGATTTTTCCCTTTTTGTGAGGGTCCCTTTGCCTTTGTGCTCTTTTTTTTGCTCCATGAAAACTGTGAGTGAGTTTGAGTTAGTGATGAAAGTAGATCAGTTTCCATGTACAGGCAATTCAAACTGTGTTTTTCTCAAACTTATAGAAGTGTTTATTCACAAATTACATCCCATTTCTTTGCTTTTACACACGCTGTTTTCCACTCTGCCTCCTGCTGTTCAAGGTCTGGGGTTACCTGTTAATATCTTTAGCTTTACATATTTAATTCACAAAAATATTACAACTCCAGTTTTGAGATGTGAGTAATCACATCAGCTGATCTCTCTGTGGATGAATGTTATTGTCGATGCTTAAAAAGACAGCAATTCAAAATAGTAGAGAAAAAGAAGTAATGTGGATAGCATTAGTCCTAGATTAGTATGAGTTTGACAGCCTGTAAAACCTTCAGATTTAAGAAAAAAAATCAGAGTAAATTCAAGTGTTAATCAGGCAGTAAATGTATTTATTTAGGCTAAAAACATCAGTTTTTGAACAGTTGTAGAACTTCTCTGTTCACTGCAGCCAGCCTCAAATGGTCTCATTTGGAACTGCGGTTCTTGGAACTTTGGCATTTGCTTCTTTTTTCACTCACAGGTTGCTTCCTGATTTTCATAAGATCAACCCTTTAAATGAAAAGATACAGTGACTCAAAGCTGGCCTACCAAACAGAGTTACACTAGAACTGCCAAAGTGGTCATTCTGACCATTTTCAGATTTTTGTGAGTGGTTTTGGAAGATGAATCTAAGAAATTACCTTAATATTGATTTTTCATATAATAAATATAAAATAATTAAAGGCACTGGGTACTACCTACAATCCCCATAAAAACAATTTTGCAAAGGATAAATTATTCTTTTAATATATGTTTCTGATGGGGTGAGTCGCTGCAGCCTTGCAACTATAGATCCTTTTGTAAGGGCGATACAAACCTTAAACTAACCCAACTTTAGAGTAAAACAAAACAGCATTGGCAGAATTTATACATTTCTGGGTCTTTTTCCATTATCTATTTATTGTTTAAGAAAATTTTCATTTTCAAATTTTGTGTTTAAGATCATAGATTTTTTTTCTACAACTCTAAAATAATTATCAATCTAAACATTAATTCCTTGCTATGATTTTGTCATTTTGTGTAATTATCCTGTGGTGGTCAGGTTTTCATTCCCTCCACCAAGAAGGTCGTGATTTTGCTGTTGCTTAATGTATATATATATTGTATATATATACATATATATATATATATATATATGTAAATATATATGTATATATATATATATATATATGTATATATATACATATATGTGTGTGTGTGTGTGTGTGTGTATATATACATATATATGTATATGTATATGTGTGTATATATATATATATACATATATTTTCTATATTTATATACACACAAATATATATATATATATATTTATATATATATATACACACACATACATACATACATACATACATACATATATATATATTTATATATATATATATATATATATATATATATATATATATATATATATATATATATATATGTATATGATTTTAATTATTGACAATTACAAAAGTCAAGAACAGTTAGCCTTTAAAATTTGATAATAGTGTATATAGTATAATATAAAAATAAAATACAAGATAAAAATGTCTCTATCATCAGGGCAAGGCTTTATCTGTTTTTCATGCCAAGCTAAGCCCACGTTATCCTTTCAATGACTTCAAATTGATGTCACAGATGATATTAATCTCCCTATTCCATGTAAGGTAACTTCACTTGAAGGAAAGGTATTTAAACCAGAAGTGTAACAAACTGTATCCGGTCAAATTTGCCTGTTTTATACTGTCTTTGACAGACAATGCCAACAATGCAGACTGTCCCATTTAAAAAAAAAAATCTCATCTTAAATTAGAGATTTAGAAATGACAGAACTAGCACCTGTGTTTATAGAACAGTAAAATCATATCAATCCTGGTAATACTGGTCTTCTGGTTGTTATTCTATATATACGTATGAATATTTGCTACAGGACCACAGCAATGGACCAATTAGTCGCACAAGAAGACCCAAACTTACAGGAAGTTTTGCTTGTGGAAACATGTGCATCCTATTGTATTGAGGGATCATAAAGGATCCCTTTATACAATCCTTATGGACCCTAAATGCATGTGGGAGACAATCTCTAAGGGACTCATTCCGTAACATAACACCACATGAAACTAGCGGATTATCACAGTAATCCACAAAGGATGAGCCACCATGAAGATGAACGGCAGCCTTGATGCTCCAACAGAGCAGAGCTTTAATCAATAGGAAATGAGTCAAACTAATAACAGATTGTGTCTTTGTGTGGCAATCTCGAGAAGAGACAGGCCTCTGTGTGTGACTGCAAATGTTTGAACCTTTTCTGTTATATGAACTGTTCTGAGATTGTGTGTAAGGACAGTTTACATGAGCAACAGCTGCTAAGATCATTAAGTGCTTTAGCGAAGGCTGGGAATCACAGATCTCTCTTGTGTTTGTGTGCATTAACAGAGTGTGTATGTCAGTGTGTGTGCTGGTATGTTTGTCAGTGCATGAGTGAGTGTGTTTATGCACTTAGAGAGAGATGTTGAAAGACTCTATCCACTCTGTGAAACACAAGTCTGCTGCTCCACTGAAACATTGCTGTGAAAAGATTAAACATACTGGCTGTACTGCTTGTCTTACAGAACGTTTGGACACATTTTTATGCATACTTTTAAGATTTACTGTATGGAAAACCTAACAAATGACTTTAACAATATAAAATTCAAAAACTTTGATAAGACTCTAAGAGTTCGTTGACACCAAAATAACAAAAAAAAAAGAGATCAAGACAATCAATTTTCCAAGACAAGCACTTTTGTTTTAATTCTAAAAGAAAATTGACAGATTCCTATACAATGTCTATACTGTGTTTAGGGAAGGGGATTGAAAACCAGTTTCAGGTAAGGATCACTAACAACTTCCTCAAGGACTTGATAGCATTAGCCTTTTTGCTTATCAGTTTCATTCGCAGTTCCTTCCACTTTGTTATGCATACATTCTCATCTGAGGCAATCAGCAGAGACAGTAACAAAGGCCTTAAAACCATGGCAGACAAAAAGCCCTTTATGGCACAACCTGCAGTTAGTAGAAACACGTGGAACTTCTAGAGGTGTTCATCTATGCAACACAGCATTGCATAACAGGAGAGTCATGTGTTTGCCACTAAAATCTACGTAGACCAACTATTTTCCACACAGAAAAAGAGTTGGAATAGATAAAGGAATCGTTAAAGAATCAATAATGGTATTGTTGTCAATAAAATTGGCTAAATTCTCATCCTTATGCCATAAAAAGACATTGGCATCATTTCCATATCTCAAAGTTGTCAGAAAATTTCTATATGTTTCAAAGTGATCAACTGACCATTCACTCAACAATTGGAGGATTAACAAAGAATAAACTCAATAACCTAACACATCTGGGACAATTTCACATGTCCATGAGAAATATTCTGCAGCAATATGAACAACAGCCCATATACAGTGTTTAGGAATAGCAACCAAAGATTAAAAACGGAAGGCGACTGAACAAATATCCTGTCTGTCATGTTAATCATATGTCTAGTGATTTTACCTGAACCCAGTTTCATAAACTTTATTTAAGACTGTTAGAGAGCTCACAATAATGTAAAAAAAAAATTTACACACTGAGTACCCCTAATACAACTTTATTCTCAGTCTGTCTGAGCTGGTCTGTCAAAACTCTGAGCTCTTCAAAGCCACTTCCTACTCTGTGGTGAATGGTTGGATCAGCACTGCTCAGAGTCATGTTGTCAACAACTCTGCATCCATTACACGGTCTATGCCAGTAATCTCCAACTTTCGGCCCAGGAGTCACATCGAGCTTTCCACCCAGCCTCCATGACTATTATTTTACAGAAGAGGATTAGGGCCACTGCAAAGGATTTTTTTTCTGGAGATTTAGCTTTTTCTTTGACTGTGAAAAATTATCAATATATGCAATGTTAAGTATGGATTAATTCTCAGAATTTTTGCTTTTCTCCACATACTTTCAGCTTAAATTTCAGAGTTCTGATTTTTTTTCTGCAGAATTCTAAATTTAATCTTAGAATTCTGAGTTTTCCCCCTACAATACTTTAAGGAATCTCAGAATCAAAAAATTTCCTTCCAGAATTCTGACTTTATACAGTCTTAAAAACAACTTCAACCTTAAATATTCTTTCCTTTTTTAAGTTTTGTTAGCCCTTTTAGCCTTTTGTAGTACTAAACATGAGGAAATGTGCAGAATAAAAAACGTTTTTGTTTTAAGGACAGCTTTTTGTTGTTGATACCCTCAACTATTAATGAAACCCCATGCGGCTGCTTCTGGACTGGTGGACCAAAACACTTGATCATAATTGTTTTAATTATTTTTAGTGCCTTCTTAAATCTGCCCCCCAGAGCATGTGCTAAGGAAGAAACTGGCCCTTGTTTAAATGTAGTTGATGATCCCTGGTCCATGCTCTTCACTGGGCTTGTCAGCTTAAGCCAGTGGGGTTAAACTGCAGATAAAACAATGATGGGATGTCACACTGGCAGATCTATATGAGGGGGCAGAGGAATAAGCTGTTTTATGCAAATGCTGGTGCTGTGAATAGGAGGAGAGGGAGGAGTCTTGATGCTGCATACTATAGTGTTTGCACAGAGGTGCTCTATTACGCAGAGTAACATATAACACACTCAACAGCATACAAAACTCAAAAAAACAGAAAAAGGATCTGTTATGAGCTTCAGTCAAATTGTAAACCATGAAAGAGATCCTTTGGAAATTTAAATTCTATGTGGGTTTGTTCAATTATCTCCAACAAACCCACACAGAGCATCCCCGAAAAACTTTCAACCTAGGCAGACACCCCTTTAGATCTACTTCTTTTATCAGCACCAACATAAACAATATTGATATAAAAATTTGTCTCACCCTATCTTGTTTGAAAATATAACAGCTCATCTTAAAACTCCACATACTGTCCAGCTCTTCTAAGAATGAGAACAGGGAACACCTGGACCCCATGCTTGTGACCTTCCACGTACCAAACGCTCAATGCTCAACCCCCCCCCCCTCCAGGTGGTTCCAATCTAAGGCGGGAGAGAAGAGGAGGGCAAGATGGAGAGAATAAGCAAAGGAGACAAAGAGAAACTTCTTTACAGATCATCACTCTACATTAAAATCAGAGCAATACTAACACTGCTGTGGACCCAAAAGCCTGATTGCAATAAAGCATGCACGTCATGCAATGTGGAAAACGCATTTGCTCCGGCATTCCTTTCTGCTTTCCAACCTCTCCTCTCCTGCATGACCTCCCGGGGTTATGTTTTGTCGTTGCCACCAATATGCTGAACGAGTCTTAAGGGGGGGAGAATGAGGAAAGGAGGGAACTTTCGGGGTTTGGTCGACCCTACGCGAGTTCAGAATGGAGGGAAAAGAGCGAGGGAAAAGGAGGAAGGGAGGTATACTTGACATCTGGAAAAAATTAGAGAGCATGCTATTGCCCTGTTGAAAGGCTGGAGAGAGCGCAGGGGGAGATAAGGGGGAGGAATAGAGAGGGTAGGGTAAAGGAACGAGTGTATGTGTGTGTTGTGAGGACAGTGCTTTGATGTAGAGAGTGTGATAGAAACTGTCTGCATGCACATAATCAGCCTCAATCACATAATGACACAAAGAGAGCCTAATGCCTCCAGATCTGAAGATTGCTGAGCCGCACAGAAGACAACACTCATTCTCAAGGACTTAAAGACACTGACAACTGCTTTAGAGAGTGCAGAGCTGCATAAAACATCTGTACTTCCACACATATGTGATCATGTTACACACAGGCCATCAGAACACAAAGCTAGTCAAACAAAAGTGGGGAAAATGCCCGGGTTTATGAGTCACAAAACAAAGTCACCAGTCAGTAATTTGGAGAGCCAAGACATCTGATCTGCAGCTGTCCAGTCGGAGTCCAAATGCTACACTGTTTCTGTGCAATGTTGCCCCCTGCTGCTGAGGAAAATTGAAGCAAGAGTAGGTAACCGCTTGGTTACAAGGTCATGAGTGTGGTGATCTCTTTGAGAAAGTTTTTTTCCTGCTTGCAAACTCCTTTGTATGGAGGTCAAACCCCTCAAGTGATCCAGACAGTGATTGTGTGAGAAGTTTGCCAATAAATCCAAACAAACTTGTGTAACTTTTTAGGTACTGACTCCTTTTTATTTCACTAGAATGATATGGAGCAAACAGCAGTATCCTAGTCGTTAATTAAAATTTGGAATGAACTTCCCTTCAAATAGTGCTCAGTTTTATCCGGGAGTTGGTTGTGTTGCACTAAAGCGTACAGAGATGTCACATGCAACTTCCCAGTGATCAGGAAAACAACTCCATCTCTGTATGACAGAATTACAAAAGATACAATCCATAATAGGACTTTGAAATCACAATTAAACTACTATTAGCAGTATCACCAGGAGATAAATCAGTCCAGTGCAGTCAGCAGCTCTACACTTTCAAACTTCCACATGTGGAAACAATCTTGCTTTAAGTGAGGACAAGTATCTATCTATCCATCCAAGAAGAGGAAAAAGGAAAAGAGATACTTTGAAATCTCTCATGGAGAAATTCAATTCTAAACACTGCTGTTGAGATAGGCTACATTAACATATCTGCTACAATATCATAGACTAAAAAATTCGGATTAACTCATGTGACGTCAGCTGTGTGATTACCAAGGGAGCATTTGGAAAGTTGTGGAGGCATTGTAATAGACACTGCCATACTGCACATGTTGTATCAAGACAGGACTCAGGGTCATCTGACTGATAGCCACCTCATGAGGACTTGCAGTCATGTCAATCATGTCACTCTTCCCAAAAAAGGAAATTCACAATAAAGTAGAAATGGACGCAATATTTAAAAAATTTAGCCCCCTAGCAGCCTAAAGAGATATGGATTTAGGCTGTGAGCCTACGTTTCCCCGTTTCCTACACACAATCACTAAGGTGTTGGGTTCCTGCAGCCAGCCCCCAGTGGACACTCAGGGTACTACAAGTGTTGGTATTTTTTTGTTTCTGCCTGTGAAATACATGTGTACTTGCACAAACAGGTTATTATGGATTAATGCTTGCTGCCTCCCAAAGACGCAATTTTTGGGGTTCAGTTCTTGCTTAGGGTCTTAAGTCAGCAGACACCTTTCCAGCTAACAAACCAATTTCAAAACATGGTTCATATGGGACAAACCAGCCCTAACATAAGTCTTTTTGGACTGAGATGCTGCCACCCCAAATATTGTTGTATTGTGACTATAACGAACATGGAAATCTTTAATAAAAGTTCAAAGATGTAATCCTTTCAAAGGGAAACAAGAGGCAACTATCTATTTATCTATCTAGAACCTCATTTAGATGTGGACGTAAACTCCTGGATCCTTGGATTACCACCAAAACCTACTGACTTCTTCCTTGTTCCATGACCAACAATCCCTGAAAATGTCCTTAAAGTCTGAAGAAAACGTGAGTTATTATCAACACGAGGAAAACTGCCCTATCGCGCAACATCAACAAACCCTTTGAGAAGTTCCTGGATCCACATCCATATTTGGATCACAATAATTAATCCCTTCTTTTTGTGCGATGACCCACTTTCCCCCAAAATCTGTTTTTCAACTTTATGAGTCACCTTACTCACAGACAACCAAACCAATAAAAGGTTTGCAAAATGTAGCCTTTTGGCGAAGGCAAAAATATAGATTAAGTTTAACTCCATTTCACAGCAGTTTGTGCTCTCATGGTGCATTACATGAAACACAAATCTGCTCAATCAAGTTGAACCAGCTGCTGATCTTTAAACAAAGAAAACACACACACACACAGGAAGGGGAGCCATGGGTCAGAAAGGCCCCACACATAGAGATCTCTTGTGGACAAATTTGGCCACAGGGGCAAAGGTCATGTTCAGCTTTAGGCAGTGACCCTGTCACTGTTTTGCTCGAAAGAAAACCCTACCATGTATGTTTCCAGTAAAAGGAAATTGAAACTGTCCCCTCTATACTCTTTTGGCAAATTGCAGTGTGTGGAGTTGAGAAAATGAAAGCCTTTGCTTTGGACTTTTTTAAATTCTTTTTTAAGATCCTCATAAGCAACAACAAGCAGCACCTCTCAGTTTCCTTGAATGTGTTCATGTGTGCAGTTACATTATCCAACCTATAGATGACACTATAATACACTGTCTGCTCTCAAAGTATGTGTACAAGTGACAAAAAGGTGATAAGAATATAAATAGCTCCTCTAGTATGCAAGACTTAAGTGCCATTAGCTTGCATTATGTCATCTTACCCATCCCAGTCTCTTCCTCATTATTCCCTTTGTCTTCTTGTACTGCTTAAAGACCTTGTTTGAAAATAATCACCTGCCTGTGTCTTCTGCTCTGCTTCCTCCTTGTACCTGATTTTGTAACCATGTTGTGGTAAGTGGAGTTTTCCAGGGTGTGTTTCCTTGTGCGATGGTTCAGGGAATCCACCTGGAGTCAGATAGAAATACACAAATGCAAAAAACCTTCAATTCATGCGTGTGTCACCTTTAAATCTTATACTTCTGAATGTTAGCTTTTAAAACCTATGTTTTTAGGTCTGAGATTGAAGGCTGACATTCCTTTAAACTCCAAACACTACCATTAGTGTTGCGTCTTAGTGGCTGGCACGGACACACCCAGCTCTCCCTTTCACCAACCTTTTTTTTTTCTCCTTTATTTGATGTTTTCCGTTCTCTCTGTTGCCATAGAAATCAGCTTTGGCAGGAAGTAACAGAGTCATGCCCATGCAAAGGAGGACATTTGTTTTGTTGAGTAAACAAATCCAAGGCACAGTGGTTGTTCACAAGGAGAATGAGGGCGAACAGACAGTGAAGTTTTCCCGTAAAGAAGATGTCATCATAGAAAGACAGATATAAGCAGAAACACAAACTCGCACGCTGATTTGCTCACCCACTTGCTCAGTCAGTCTGGGTGCATTTCACACAACTTCTCTCACTTAGTCATCGTCTCAGCAAACGGTCCGCACTTGTTGGTAAAAGCCAGATTTTGTGATCTGAAAATCCGAGGAAAAGCATGAAACAATCTGTCATCAGACCAGGCAGACCTTACGGACATATTTTAACTATGAAAACCAAATGGATTCATGTTTCTGTTATCCAAATCAGGTGAACATATCTGAACCACAACAACAAAAATGTTCTAGACTTACAGATGACTTCTACAATCTGTGGACAAGATCCACACAACAAAACAAAAAGTTTACATGTGGTATTTTTCTTGAACTAAGTAAATGACTACATTTTACTGGCTGAATCCTGTAAATATGGATTTCATGGCAATGTCTTCATAATTACTGATATCACAGAGAACAGTATAACACATATGTTTATATAAATGGTATGGAGCCGAGAGAGCTATGATACTGTGTGCCGTACCACAAGGTTACATTATTTTTTCTTAATGATATCAAGAATCTTGCTGCAGTTTAAAACACATTATGTCCAGTTTTAATTTGCAGATGACACTAATTTACTCTTTTCCAATACACATTCATCAGAACTCTTAAATGAAGTAAACAGTGGTATTTTTTACCTCTATGATTTCGGGAGAGTTTGTTTGTGTGTCTGTCTGTCTGTCTGTCTGTCTGTCTGTGAACGAAATAACTCAAAAAGTAATGGATGGATTTTGATGAAATTTTCAGGAAATGTTCAGCATGGGAAAAGGAAGAACTGATTCAATTTTGGTGTTGATCCGGATCAGCGTCTGGATCTGCCATGACAAAAAATGTGATTTTGGTGAATAACTACTGAACTAAAATAGATATCATTATGAATCCATTGCTAATGGTATGTTTTCATGGTCAATGAATCTAAAGATTTTGATTAAATAAAGGTAGGACTAATATTTATGGTGAAAATCACAATATGGGTGAGGACAGTGGCGCTGGCGGAGGTCTGCGCTCTCCGAGTGCTTTTCTAGTTCTGTATTCAAATTGGTTTTAAATAAACTAGCATTAAATATTAAAAATGGCTTTGTGATGACAAAATGATAAAGTAGAATAAGTAAAACTTAATATTGATGTAAATGAGAAGTTACATGTCTCTCATCAAGATTTCTAGGGATCTTATTTGATGATAAAATCACATAGACACACCAGTTTTGTCAGTTTTGTCTGAAGTAAAGCTATAAAAAAGAATTGTTAGAAAAATTATTGATTTTGTTTTCAAAATCACATTCACTCAGTATTTTGACATATGTTTACAGCCTGATGTATCCATACCACACTTACTGTAATATTGAATGGGTAGCACTTATTAAACATTTCTACATAAATCATTCTGTTGTAAAAAAATTTTTGACAGAGCAGCAACTATTTCCAGATCCAGTGATGCTTATTCTCCACTTTTTTTGAAGTGTAACATATTAACTACTTCTGAAATTAATACTTTTCAAATGTGTACTTTTGTTAATTAAGTCAATACATGCGCATGGAATTGGCAGATAGCTTTAAAAGGTTCTTTATTGTCAGCTCTCAAGACCGTTATTTTTCAACAAAACGGATTAATAACCTGTACCTAACAATATCATGCTACTTGAAAACACTGTTCAATAAAACACCACAGCATTCAATTTTGGAATACACATACTAACTAACTTAAATAGAATGTGTCTTAGTCCAGATGTAAAGTGAGGCTAAAACGCTGTGATGTCAAAATAGATTTTTTTTGCTTGAAAAAACAAACACAGTATGTTCTACAGTGTTCTAGTTTATTTTTATGCTAATAAAATGTGTATTTGTTATTTGATGTTTCTTTTTCAACTAATTACAATTATGATTATTTTTTGATTACCTGTAACTATCTCTTAAGGTGAGGATTATAAGTAAGCCCACACTGGGTTTTTACCAAAACTGCATGTGACTTAATCTTAATCATTCTTTCATTGACTTTTCTGTCAAATATGTGCAAATTGATTAATTAAACTATGACAAAAAGTTGTTTTCCGTAACCTTTGTTGGTAATATATTAAATGATGATTTGGAGCACAACTAGAAATGGATACTCATTAGAGTCATCTAGAGTTTGAAAAACTTTTGAAGGTTTATGTTTCACATCTAATCACAAACCGATTACATAAATAGTGCCATCACTCTGACATTTAGAGTTGTCTTTTTCGGTATCGAGAGGTAACTAGTTGCTCACAAATTGTTATTGTAATGATACATTGTTCTTACAGTATTTTGAGGGGTTTTGATTTCTTAACAGTGATCATATCAATGTTTAGAATTTGGTGTAATTTTTGGTTATGGAGATACTTCATTTTCTCAGTGATGTGCTGTCATGATTACATGAGGATGCAATGACAAGGCAAAAAACAATGTCAAAGTCATTAAATACTGTTGAACTGAGTAATAAGTGATTATGTACATTGTTGAGGTAAAAAATAAAGTTGCTTGATACAATATCTGAGTACTATGGCCAACACTGTATCAGTAGTTTTCTTCTTCAATTTGTAGTATACTAAAGTTTCAGACATCTAGATCCCTTTATAGTAAGTTTATATTTGTTCATTTCACCATTGTTGTAAAGATAGAGGAATTTATGTGCAGCACATGGAAAATGATTTGTTTGTTTGCAATATCAAATCACAGAGGTCTGCTTCTGCTGAGTGAATCAGAGACGATATTTCATGCTCTGCATTTAACATCCTTTCACAGCATTACAGTTAGTCGACATAGCCTGTGTCTGATTCGAGCAAATCTTCAATTCTTACCTTTGGGCCTGGTCTAATATTAGTCACACTCATACGTAAAACACAAAAAGTGCGTTTTAAAGGCAAGCTATGCAAATGTTTTGCATTATAAAGTGTATTCTGCTTTTACCCATGTCTAAAATAATTACTGATATAAAATACTACAATTTTTAAAGAGATTTCAACACTTTGATGCCAAAGTAAAATTAGCAGGGTGGAGTGTAATGATGACCTAACATTAATCAAACGGTAAATTAGCAGCTGCACATAACGTGCTGTTTCATTAACACACAGTAGCAGGTTTGAATGTGTTTTCACCTGAATATACATCATTTTAACAACAGCAGCTCACCTGACTGACACCCCATTGTCTGTTGCTAAACTCACCTGATCGTACGTCTCATTCTTTCACGATTCTGCCTACGTCACTCCGTTTACTGACGCTCCCCCGCCTCTTCCTACGTTTCCCATGATGATTGGGTCAGTGGAACGTCACTCATTTGGCCAGCCCCGCCCCTTCCACGAAGCTCAAACGGTGAAACGAGGAACAGACTGCCCTGGAGCCAGGTACAGTGCGTGTCGTCGATGCTGGGATGCTGTAGCTGCCCACTCTGAATCGTAAGCATGTTTTTTCTTTTACATTTCGTGCTGGTGTGATATTCAGACTGTTTTCCAGAGCTGTGTCTCGCCTCTGTTTGAACTAGGCGGCAAACTGACAGCGTTTCAGTCGCCTCTGTGGTTCATCATGTCAAAGTAAAAGTAACGCTTCAGTCGACGGAATTGTTGATGCACGTCTCTATGGAAGTGGCGGCGGAATTTGCGAGAGTCCTCTTAAACTAATTTCTCTCCTGTCAAGGGTATACATTTTCAGTGGTGGGTTCACGACTACATGGGGAAATGTGAGTCCCTTTTCTGCCCTCGTTGTCAACTTTGAGCGGAGGAGCTGGCTGTTGGTAACAGGAACTGAACTGTGAATTCAAACGGGACACCTGTGGTTTCTAGCAGCAGTTTTTCCCTGTCATGACTTTTTAATTTGGCCAATCAGCTTTGGTTACAGCTATGGCGTAACGCACTGCACGGGCAGAGTTATCCCAGCGCTCAGAGCATATATTGCCTGTGCTGTTTTTTATTGGAGACATTCTACAGAGTTGAAGGACTTAGGGCTGAGAGATACAGACCAGAAATCATTGCACAATATTTACAGATGAATAACAACACAAAATACTGAGCACACTGTTTTTTCCTGCAGAGAACTTACAAATAGTGCTTATTATACCATATCAACTCTGACATTAATCTAGAAATAGTGCTTATAACTTAGTGATACCTCTTTTATATCATGGCAGCATTAATCCTACCTGATATTGGCTATTACTGACTTTATTGAATTAAAAATATTGCAGACTTACTCCTACATGGGGGTCAAGTTGTAAAAAAACATCATATTCCATGAATCAATGTTTAAAACTGGTTAAAACTTGATGATTTGGATGATGGAGTGTATCATAAAGTACATAAGCTTAATGAAGTCCAGTCATATTTGACCTAAAAAAAGTTGACACCTCCAAATATTGCAAATATTTGTGTGCAACTTGGACAGTGCCAGTTTTCCTGTACCTGTTAACTTGCAAAAACATAACATTTTGGTTATATTTTTGTTTTTCTTTGTGCTTTTGACAGTTTAAATTGAGGAATTATAACACAATTATGTTAAATTTTACTGCTTATTAGACCTTACATCTTTATGAAAATCTATATAAATTATACAGTCATGCACTTTTTCCTCATATATCAGTGTGCTAATGTTTCTGAAAACCTGATACATTACCCAGCCCACAGTGTATATCTAAAAACTTAGAGAATACCTTGTTAGGGCTTTCTGCTATTGTGGATGTAGTTATGTGTTTCTTAATAACACGACCAAAACTTGACCATCTTGTGATGCTGTTGGTGGTATTTATTTGAAAAGTAGAAGTATCTTCTGATTGTGTCTGGACAGTTCTTGTCTTTGGCTCCTGCAGTCATCCTCCTTCTGTACTCAAGTCAGCCAAAGTAATATTCCCTTTGCTTTAAGTCCCACGGGAAAGATTAATGAAATGTTGAACCTATGTTAAAATTGGCAGAATAAAAGTGAATTAACTGATGCTTCTGTCATGTGATTTCATAATCATGTGTTCAAGCAATCCAGTAAACTGACCTCAAGGTTAAGGTAGATAAAATGTCCGTGCAGTGTATTATACTGTAACATCATGAAAAGGACATTTCAGGTTTTCACAGGAATTTTTGTGTTTTTTCAAGCAATATGAAATAGATATTAAAGTTTAGGCATTATACAGATATATTACTTTAAAACACAAGCCCCGGGCAAAAAGTGAACTTAATTAGCTACTGTAGGATCTGCACCACCGCCGTTTTAAAATATTGATTGAGCATCAATACTTTAAAATCAACATACCTAACCTGTTCCGAATTCAGAAACCACTTTCATTAATATTGTGTGGTTCTACCTTTTTACAAAACTATAGAATCAGCAGAGGGGCAGAGAATGACTTTTGTCATTGTTTATATTAGTAATGAAATCATTGAAATCAACAGTTTCCATCCCCAATGTGGCTGCCTTGTTTCTTTTCACTTTCACAGTCAAATACTTTAGTTTAATCTCCACACTCCATTAATTAATGAGATGATCATGAGCCATTCATCACTTTGACCTCAGGCCTTTGTGGGGCTTGAGTGTTTTTATTTTGGGCTACTGTAAATCAATAGGCCTACTTGGCAGTAGCACCTCTCAGTCCAGACAGGATCATTTTATGCATGAGTGCTAGTGGCTTCAGTATCATCGTGCCATTCACAGATTGTCTGTGTGTACACATTGGCTGCTCGGGGCTCAGGCTCATAGAAACAAACTGTGGTTCTGGGTTTTTTTTCAGTTTGAGGCTGGTTGGGTAGTAAATGTTTACTGATGTTTCATCGCTCTTGTTTGTAATTATGGAAAAGGGTACAAGCTGGATGGCAGATTTATTAACAGGAGTCAGAATATTAATTTGCACTGATATTGATTTAAACAAAGTATTCAAAGCCAAATGTGCTTTTCACCAATTTGCATAATTTCAGTTCACGCTCAGCTTTTATTTGACGTAAAACAGGCAATGTGAGCCTAATGTTTGGGTTTCTACATAAGATGAAAGTTTGCCATGCCAAAAGACTATCTGAACCCTCTGATCTCTGGTTTTAATTTATCGTACATTTGTAGCCCAAGCTGTACTAACAATTACATATTATCACATCTTGTTTGCAGTAGGATCAGACGTGTTTGTGTACAGTGAGAAGCCAGCCGAACCTTACCTGCGCTGACATTACATCTGCTGTATTCTTACATTGATTTCTTCCAGATATTAGCGTTTATGTTCATATGATGACTCTCAGCATGTCCCTTAGGAAATTTACCAGTGATGCTTGTAAACTGTTCCATAGCTGAGTTTCGTAAGGAAGAAGCCTGATATTAGTGACACTGAGTATCAAAATAATAAGCAGCAATGTATGAGCTTTACCAAATTCTATGTGAACTAACAGCACTTAAAGAAGGCATGAGTGTATGATAGTGATGCACAGATTGTTAAAACTAGGTCTGATGCTCTTATCGATGGTTAAAGTAACAGTTCAGGCAGTACTAATGATTTTCTTATTTATTTTGGTGTAACTCTCCCACAATGCCAACATTTTCTCACATTTGACCATGAAAACAGATCAGAGTTTGTCCCAACAGGTCATTTCCTCACCTGAAACAACATCTAAAACTTATATCTGCTTGGCCTACATTGATTTTCTGATGGCCAATATTTGTAAAATATTACAAATATTAATATTAATGTTAATACAGATGTTTAACGGACAAATCTGCTAAATAATTCATGATCATCAGGGGACATCTAAACAGAGCAATGTGGTAGTTATCTTCCCCTTACAAATGGACCTAGAAATAACATGTTCTCTTTTACAAATCTTCGTCATGATGTTATTTCATCAAACTGAGTCCATGTCAACTGCAGGTAAATTAGGAGAAAACGTTTATTTGATAGACGATTCATAGGTTCATAGGTTCATTGACTTATAACAGCACATTCTTAGTCTTTTTGAGCACTCAATGCACTTTTACACCATCATTCATCTCTACCCATTCACATCCATTCACTATCATCATCACTGCATGGTGGTATCAAGTTTCTATGTAAATTATCCATGGGTATTATTTAACACAGCAGTCCCATTTCTTATACCACAGTCCAGTTTTAAGTTGTACCATGTAGTCCCAGACCAGCCAATTGGGGATGACAACAGCAGCAAAAGGGCGCATGTGTTTCATTGAATGACTCACTATGATGCAGGATCAGAGAGAGCCATGGGCTTGTTTCTAAACCCCAAAGAAAAAGACATTCACAGGCGCTCTATGTATTTATCAGCTGCTTAAGATGAAAGTCACCAGTTGACTGTAGGACTGTCAGTATCCCCAAAGATCAGACTCGATCGATCTTTAAGCATGCATGCTAATTATCGAAGGTGTTTGATGAGTGTCAGGCTGACCTTCACCACACTTTTTTTTTCCCAAACTTAAAAAAGATCAGTCCATATCCTATACTACCAGCAGTAGGGCTGGGTTCAAAAAATCTATTTAATTGATTTTAATCTCTTTCCCTTTAAATGGTTCATAATCGATCCATAAAATCCAAAGGTTGATCTTTGAACTTGGGTAGTTTTTTTCTTCTTTGGACGTGCAGAGAAACAGCCTGTGGTATCAACCCTACTTGTCTCACGTGATCAGCGTTCAGCGCTGCTTTCCACTGAACAAGATCTCGTGAGATATTACTGTAAGCAGTAGGGATGGGTACCGAATTAGGTACTTTCAGAGGTACCAACCGAATTCTGTAGGTACTACCGAGTACCGATTCACGTAAAATCAAAAGGTTCCATGTTTAGGTACCTAAACACATCCTTGTGACTGTGAGGGAGTGGAAGAAGCAGGCATACTATTTGGTAGAGTAGGTGAATTTCCATATCAGACTAAAGCACAGCATGTTGTTCATGTTGAAGAAGTTTTTGGGACAACTACAGTGTTGCAATACAAACAGTTGAATGCTATTTTGATATATATCTGTCAAATTTTATGTATTGAGAAATAAATTTACATTGAAAAAATTTGAGATCTTAATATTAAATTAATATTTATTACCCCATAAACACACGCAAAAGTACTGAAAATTGGTCCCGCTGAGTATCGATACCGATTCCCAGGTACCGGGCATCAGTATGGCAACACCACCGGCAAGTTTAAAAGCTGATGTTTTGGACGTATTTCAGATTTAACTAGCATGAAGGAAAAGACAGGTTGGACAAAAAAACAAGTAATATGCAGAATATGCATTAATGTATATCATTAGTGTGTGATTAATGTAACTGCTTTGGATTCAGTTCTTAATGTAAAAATATTTTTTTAATGATGTACCAGGTCAAAGGTCACTTTTTAAATTTACAGCACTATTTTAATTGAGATATCCTGGTCTGAATAAATTTCGAATTGAATTGTGAATTGAGTCGATTTGCGACTTTGTAATATTGAATTGAATCGATCCAGAAAATCTGAATCGATACCCGGCCCTAGCCCTAACCAGCAGCCACCTGGGGCATAAAAGGTAATAAAGGTGCTCTCTGTGGCTGTCATGTCCTACATCTCTGAATTTGACTCTCACTCATTTCCCTGGTTGAATATTGGTGAGTAGTGTTTGTCAGTTGAAAAATGAAATCAGTCCTGATAAAACCATTTTAATTGCAGTTGGTCTGAGAGCTGCATTTACTTTCCTACCTCACATTTTTATAATTTGATTGTATTTGAGGGGCCAGATGAGAAGCTGTGGGGGCCCTTACGTGACTTCTGGGCCGCCTGTTGATGATCAGTCCATTAAAACTGAACTCCTGCAGGGTGCTGGTTTGGCAGAGAGCTAAGCAGCCAGGCCTGACCCATATACATACTTCTGCTGGACCGGGCTCTAATCCAACCTGTGGCCAGTTTGCAGTGTCTTCCCCTTCTCCCTCTTGCCCACTTTCACAAGTCTATCCACTGTCTCTCTCTCCGATCAATAAAAGCACAAAATGCCCTCAAAATAGGGACGCACAATATTGAATTTTTGTCGATAGAAGCTAAATTTATTAAAAATTGATTTCTTTATCGCAGATATCAATGTCGATGTTTAAGGTCAAGAGCACAAGCTCAGTGCTTAATAAAAATGGACTTGTTTCCTTCAGTGTTACAGCATATTATTACATGAACTGATGTAAAACAAGAAAAACAGCTTTTAAATCTTGCAAAAAATGAAAACCTCAATATTTAAATGTACCAATGCAGTGATGAGAAGGTGAATCCATTTTGAACTTTTGTATAATTTGCTGATATTCCAGACAATTTGTGTGGTCGATATATCGCCTGTAGATATTTGCGAAAATGTCACTATTGGCTGATACTAGGGCTGAGCCGATACGCTTTTGTCCCGATTTGATTATTTTACAATTTTTTTATGTGCCGATTTGATTTAAATTGAGATTCTACGATATTACTGATTTTGCAGTCTTTAGTTAGCTTTTTTAACACCAGCGAAAACTATGAACGATGATAATGCCTACAGACTATATCAGGAAAAATACACTTCACATGTGAGTCAGTTTTTAGAATTTATTCAGAAATATATTTTAACCAGCTGTTTATACTCTCTCTTCAAAAGCCTGGATTTAAAAGTGGCTTATCAACACAGACTAAAATGAAGCTTTTAAATTTTGAAAAAAAAAAGATTTTTGATCAAAGAAAAATCAATTTAAATCATCAAACAAAAAATCCAGATACTTATGTCAATCGATTTTTTTTCTCACACCCCTAGCCAATACTGATATCAAACTGATAATATCATGCACCTAGGGGTGGGCGATATGGCAAAATATCATATCACGATTTTTTCTAAACGAAATCATGATCCCGATTTTATCCCAATTCTTTTTTTTACATTGATTTTTCTAGACAAATTTGCATGTTTGACCATTTTTCCCTATGTTTAACATATAAAACATGTAAAACCCGAAAAGAAATAAAAATGACAATTAAAGCCAAAGAAACTTTCTGAACAGGTTTTAATTTAAATAGTGCAGTTTTTATAAAAATGTGCAATAAATGTAAACATAAAAGGTAATGAAAAACAATATCATCATTATCTCTTAAAGTGCAACAATTTAGAACAAATGTTATCTAACTGCAATTTCTATAATCTGAGGGAATAATACAGCTGCTTTAGAACAGATTTTTGTTCAGACATCTTCAAGTTTTTATCTCCTTTTCTCTTTCCGCCATGGCTTCATGCTACATAACCAAACAGGAGATACTACCATGCACTGCACGTAATGTGCTACGATTGGCTAGCGGGGTGCGCGTCAAAGTCTGCGCCCACACAGACGATCTGACGATCTTTCTGCTTCATGAGATCATTCCCACGTTAAAATCCTTAACGATTTAATATCATCATATCGCACACCTCTACATGCACCCCTACCGAAAAGTATTCCTAACACCCCCTCAAAAAAAAATAGAGAATAGGTGAAGCCTGTCAGTCAGTCAGTCAGCTGATGAGTGTTTATTCTGTCTTGAGTGTTTCTGGGCGTAAACACCCTGCGTGGCTGACTGACATGACTCACCGAGCTATCTCTGTGTCACACTGCTTCACACAACAACACCCACTACCGAGCCGGTAAACACAGAGCTTTGACTAATTCTTAAAATGTCCTCACAGAGCCTTGCCCACCTTGGATTTCCTGCTGCTTTCCGGCTGCTCTGCCCTTCAAGCATCAGGTTGATTCTGAGACGTATGTGAAAATCACGGCCCTGCCGCTAACAGCAAAGATCCATAAATAGCCCCATGCATTATGCCCTCAGATCTCACATGAGAGCAGACACAGTGAATATATTCTCCTGCTTTTGTATCCACAGCAACCAGGGGCTGGGTGGTAACACAAATGTTCTTTGTCTCAGCTGGAAAATTAAAGATGTGCTTTTTCATGAAGACACCGGACAGGATTGTTGCAGCGTGTTAAAGCTCCACATTCTGCTTCCTCTCTGTCAATCATGAGGAGATTGGAAGTAAGTGACTGCTGAATGGCAGATTGAGGCTGCCTTCACTGTTTGATCACTTCCTGATGCTCGCAGCATTTCTCTCCTCCAGCGTACAGGAAGTCATGTCAGAGAATCCCTCTCAGACGACTAATATTATTAAAAACACTTTCAGCCAGACATGAAGCCAGAGGTCAGATTAGCCAAGTTCTAATGCCGCTAAAACCACGCGCTCCCACACGTCCATTCTACTTTTACATGAAATCGAGGTGTTGACGTATCCTGAAAATACCGCCAGATGTGATTCTATTTAAAGCACCCTATGCTGCTCTCAGCTTGATTATCAGCGGATCATACACAGCTATTACTGGATAATTCTGAGAACGCAGGGAGGACGCTTTATGGGGCCATCTGTGTGAGGCCCTCTCTGCCTGTAACGTGGAGGATGTACAGCTATGTCCCTCTGTTGGAAGAATGTGTAAAAGCAGAAAACAAAAAGCAGACAGACGAGCTGCTAATTCATTGTCTGTGCGTTTGTCATGCCAGGACTGGAAACTCCAGCCTGACAAATCCTCAGGCTGCAGCCTCATCCTCTTGAGATCCTGTCGTGGAAACTGGTGAACAACAGATGAGGCTTTGCTTCATTAAAGCCACGAGGCTTTCCGTGAATACACAGTATGTGTCGCCTGTAGGCGTGAACCATGCATAAACGACGTAATGACGCACTCAAGGATTTGTTGTGTTATTGTTTGTGTTTATGGAGAGCTTTTCAATCAGCATTCCTGAGTAGTTTCGAGAGGCTTTTCTATCAATAAATACCTCTGATCATGCGCTTTAACCTGATCAGTTCACCAGACTGATGCAGATTAAAGACAGGACTCACTGACAGTCAATACAGGGATATTTTCACAAACGCTAGTAAAAATAGAGCTTTCCTTTTTGGATTATGAACAGATTATGCTTTATGTTATAAATTGAATTGAATCAGAAGGCAGTTTCCTTCATCATACAACATTCAAGAATATCTGACATTATTGAAATGTCAACCAGATACAGAGCGGCATGTCATATGATTTGCTGTCAACTCTACACACTGCTGGGAGTATTGTTAATTATTGGCACACTGATGCTGCCGTTCAAAAGTGGAATATTTTTATCCTAATTGTGCTTTGCATGTAATTTGCAACAAGCAGAGACAAAATGGTTTGGCAAAGAAAGTGCTTCACTGATTTGCCATTAATTTTAGTGACAGAGCCTTCTTTAATAAATGTATGCAAAAACATTGCAACTAAAGTGGGATACAAACTATTAATTGACCAAAGTTTGTCTCGAATCCGCTTCTGACCACAGGGGGTAAAGGCCCAACTGTTTGGTGGTCCTAAAGAATATCTATGATTGTGCGGTGGAGTCATTCAGCATCTCTAAAGTGGGTCAAGGACTAAATAATAAACATGTTTGATATTTATGATCAGAAATTCTGATGCGAGTCGAGGTCAGCTCAGCATTTCCACCATCTTTTGTCACATGGAATAGCATACAGCAAATCAGGGTAAAGTATGCAGGTCAACCTTTAAATTACATAACAAACTGATAAGGAGAGGAGCAAGATGGAAATCACAACCTCCAAGTATGTCATATGAAGCCACTGTTAGCTTCAGTTCCTCCTGAGGTTGTCTGTAGTATTTGATTACACTATTTACTACTAGTTTCATTTGGTCTTGCATGATTACAAGCTGTGAGGTAGAGGCCCTGGTTCTTCATCAGTGAGTCGGTTGGTGTGTAGTGTCCTATGTCTCTTTCTTTGTTGCAGACCCCACACTACAAGAGCAAAATGGTTAAATCTGGCATAATTTGTCTCTGTGTGGTATCCCTCCTGGTTAAGGTTTCGAAAACTTCATAAAACATTTATTTTTTAAACGTGTTGATGGGACATAACGCGCTTGTATGATTGTCGGATGTTAGCAAACTGCCTTCTGTTGAGTTGAACAGAATCATGTTCAGCACAAGCACTGCAGCATAAATTAATGCAACTGTTAATTATTTTATGCCTCATCATTAGGTAAATAATATGATAATAAGATTCTCACTGTTGAGTTATTACAAGCTAAGTCCAGTTCAATGACAGCTTGCATAAGCTTTCAATGAATAGCTGTAAGCCTGTCGTAAAAATCTATTGCAACCTTTTGAGAAATTAAGCCTTGCACCATTTTAAAGATAATATGAGGAGTTTCTAAGTAATTACAAAAAAGTCTCACTTTTAGATATATGCCTGATCAAAATACACACTTTAAGATGAGCTTTATAGCATCACAATAGGTTATCTATAAATGCTATTCCTTCGCTTCGCGGTCGGGTCGGACAGGGCTGGACTGGCCTGGATACTCAACTTTGGGAACAAGACAATTAAACTAGAGCAAATTTATATTATTCAGACACGTCTTAGAGCACCGGGCTGTAAGTAGCGATATATAGCTGGCTGCAAAACTACGATACTAAGTTTTCCAAAAATTGTCATGTCTTTTGGTGCGTTCCAGTTGTAGTCAGAAGTAGGAATTTCTGAGTTCCGAGTAGGAAACTGCAACAGGAACGTTCACCAAAGTCAGAATTTCCTACTGGGAACTCGATAAGACTTATATTTACAAAAATGCTGCCATAGTGATAATCACATTCTTCATGTGATATTTGTGAACAACAACGCAGGGCGTGCTAACAATAGCTAACAATAGCCTGGTAGATCGGCATCTTTTTTTCCGACTTCAACTGGAACGCTGATAAGTCGGAGATGATGTCACTCCCAGTTCCGAGGTTACTGGTACGCAGCATTATGACAGTCGCGGCGCGTGCTCATGGGTAGCAGAGTCTTAATGTCGCTGGAACTAGATTCTCCTCATAGCACCTTTCACAACTATTTCAGAGGTGCACATTCTTTAAATTGTATGTTACAATACCATGTATACAAATTATGGTATGGTTTTTGGATTTTTTTTTTTTACGTCAAAACAGCTGAACTCAAGCCTTAATGGCTGCACACTATTCAAATGTGCTCAAGATAACTTTGGTGATGTTAGAGGCAAATAAGATGGTAAATTTCTGTTTTGATTTCAGCAGCATGTTTTAGATTAGATTAGAGATTTCTTTATTAGTCCCACAGGGGGGAATTCCAAATTTTCAGCAGCTGCAGGATACAAAGAACAGAGAGCAGCTTCATATCTGATCAAGCATGGTGATTTTTAAGGCTTTAAAAATGTTATTGGACCACTTCCCTCACAATTTGGGTAGTTTCTGACGCATTTCCAACTCTGAAGTCAGTATCAAAACAAGTCTTTCATGACGAGAGGCAGTAGATGTCTGTTCTTGTTAAGTTATAGGTGATACTTTTCCCCAGGAAAGTGAATGGCAGATTGAAAGGCATGAAGGAAATATTTTTTGACTCTTCATCGGCAGGTACATAGACCACCCGACATGGGATTTGCTGGATACTTCTACTGTGGTCTCCCCCAGTGTATTGATAGGTGGATGGATAGGTGTACTGTATGTAGACAGATCATTATGTAGATAGACTGATAACTAAATAGACACAAGGGGTGCAACAATTCTAAAAAAAACAAAAAAACAACAGTGAACCGCACACAACGTACAATGAAATATGGGCTTGTGATTTGTGGTTTCACTACATTTTTTGGATACTGAATACATTTTATTTCTCATCTCCATCTTCTCTATTTTCTCCTTCACCCAATCAGCTGATCTCAAGGTTGCTGACACAGTTCCAAAACGGAAAGAAAAACACACAAATGAGTCCCCTCCTTCACCTTTAAACCTCCTCTATCCTCATTTAGGCCTTGTGACACTGCAGCTGTGACAATGACCTCCTTTTCCATCTCAACAGATCATTTACAAGGTGTTATGTGCCATTAATGATTGACTCTCATTACGTAAGTCTGAAGGCAAAACATCAGCACTTCTAGTCTTACAGCGCAGGCGGCTCCATGCAGGGTGTACAATACTACAGTAATCACTCAGGCGAGGTAAGTAGGCCACTCAGATCAGGGACTGACATTTCCCAGGTTCATTTACTGACGTTTTTTTTTTTAATATCTGTGGCAGAATGAATCCTGGCTCATGCCTTTTGCACAAGCTGGTAAGCTGCAGGAATGTGACACTTCAAACAGACTCTTTGCACAGACACTGGGGCAGATTCTTGAGGTTTTGCTCAAAGGAAGTGTCTCGTTGCAAACTTTGCAACTGAGTTGTGTGGAGAGGAAAAACGCTGAGGATCGAAGGCAGGGCTGAGTGTGTTATATAAGGTAGTGCTTCATGCTGCTGCACTTACTCACCAACTATTGTGTTTATAATCATGGTTGTATTCATCCCAGAGTGTAGATAGAGCTGGAGATTTACTATTAAGGCCCACAGCTCCTGCACTACATGTTAGTCCATTGTGTCTCACATATTTAGAGTATAAAGTAATGCTGGGAATTTGTTTTTAAGAATGCAGTATGGGTGGAACCAGAACCAGTTATGTGCTTGTTGACCACAAGGTGATTTTGTGCAAATGTTTTGTCAGATTAATAATGAATAATATGTTCTGTTTAACTGCTTGCACACTAGGAAAATCTATATTAATACCTGAAAATAGTCACTGATAAGCTACATTAGGGAAGTTGCGGTCTTTGATCATCAGAATTGTATACCAAGTCTGCTGTGTCTAAATTGCAAAAAAACATTTGTGAACAAATTACTTTTCCTAATTACATAAGTCTGATTCACACAGTCATATTAAACTCTAATATTTACACCCCTGTGAGGTTTCACGTCCACTGTGAACATGGCAGAGACATAAAGGTGGGAACGAGTTTATCCCCTCTTAGCTGTTTCCAGAGGTAGAACAGAAACATCATTTTGGAGATAGAGGGGCGTGCCGAGCACACAGGTGACAGGACCATCTCTGCCTTTGTGTGTATGTAAGGGTGCAGATAATACTGCCTTGCAGAAGAAATGTGAATGTCAGGAGGTGTAAAAATAGTGGAGCATCAATCAATCAATCAAAATTTATTTATAGAGCACTTTACAACACTCGAGGTGATCAAAGTGCTTTCCAGATAGTGGAGCATCGTTGTGGTGCTTTTGCTTCAAGGCGCTGTGAGTAGGCAGGGCTCCAGAGTGCAGCCATTTTGGGCGCACATGCACCCAAAATTTGCAAGAGTACACCTAACATTTTTCTTAGGTGCACTGGTGCACCAAGAAAAAAACATAAGGCGTACTCTTAAATATTTAAGTTGACAAAACAAACTGCAGTTGTGGAAAAATCCGCCGAAAACAGACAAGAAACAGCACCTGCTTCCTCTCTTTTCTCTGTACCTGCATTGTATCTTCACAGGCTGCAGGCTGTAAGCCAGCCCAAACACATGCACACACATGCACGAATACAGACACACACACACAGCCCTTAGTAATCATCCAATCAGCTGTTAGTATGCAAATGAGCCCAGATAGAGCCTAACTGTGGTGTCAGGTTTCACCACAGAGTGGTAACTCTGAAGAAGCAGCGAAGCTCTGACAAATTCATCTTAGTGACTGTCAGATAATTAATAATTAACAACAACAATAACAAGTAAACAAAGTAACGTTAACTATAACAACTATACTTGTTCAGTATTTTCTCCTGTGAAGGGGGAGCGTTTCTCAATCACACTGGCACAGAGATGAGTGCTCACGCTCACTGCCTGTAACAGTCTGACAACAAATAACCTCTCTGTCAGACCCCGACTATACGTAAAGCTGTAAAGAAAAAAAAGCCACAAAAAGAGAAAAAAATAAAGAAGTCATGAAATGTTCTGTCTTATATGTCGTTTTGTATGGATATAAGTCTGACAGTTGTTTTTTTATGATATGCCTTGGTTTCAGTTTTGTAAATATTGACTATGGTGTGTGAAGTCTTATTCTTGGTTCAAATTTATTGGAGAATAAGACCATCCAGTTAAATGTTATGTTGTTGGTTGTTAAAATCTGGATATTTATTTCGTTTTTTCAGTTCAAATAGCACTCTAAACATTAGCACTTTTTATTTTGGAATATTTTATATAACTTGAGATGTTTGAGTTTGAAATGTTAAATTTCAGTTCAGTACAGCACTTTAAGCACAAGCACTTTTATTTGGAAATGTTTCATTTTGCTTAATGTTTTAGTTTGAATTTGTAAATTTCATTCAGTGAAGCACTTTAAGAACTCTGTTTTTCTTTTGATAAGTAATTTTGCTTTGGATAAAGACAAGTATTTCTTTACATCTTATTCTTGTTTAAAATCATAAAAGCTATGGAGAGTGATAAAATGGTGACTTTGGTGTTAAAAGTGACACTATGAAAAATTTGGGTGCACCTAATTTTTGTGCTGGTGCACCTGAAAAACATTTTTAGGTGTAATGTTGCAACTAGGGATGTAATGATATGAAAACTTTGTATCATGGTTATTGTGACCAAAATTATCACGGTTATCATTATTATCACGGTATTGTTGCAGTGTGCTCAAAATGTTCAAAAAGTACTTTTACACACAATTTAATTCACTTAACCCCTTCAATATTATAATCATAATGGTTCTTTTTTTTCAATAATGTGTCAAGAAATGCCCTTTGAGTACATTTTTATCCTTCTTTCATGAGAAATAAAAGTAAACAATTCTGGAAAGTATTTGTCATTATTATGTTATAAATGGTGTGATTACAAGAAAAGAAAAACTGATTTGAACATCAAACAGGATTATCTTTATAAACAGCTGTAAATGAACATGTTCAAAGTTTTGAGATGACAAAAAAATAATCTTAACCTATTTGACAAACACTCACACATTTTTGTTCGCCTGCAGCATTAGTGTCCATGTTACAGCTCATTATATTAGACCATGTCCAGGACTTTCTTTTTTTTAACTGACGAAAGTCCCTGAAGCAATAAACCTGCTTCATGACTCTCCTCTAGTCTCCCCTCTCCCTAGAAGACTTCCTCTATATCTGCTCCTCTAAATATTTACAAATTACGATCGATGAAATCCATAAAACATGAATGATGACGAAAAAAGATGATCAGTTTCAAAATACGGTGAATACACGTCTAAACAAAGGCAAGAACACACCCCAGAATGATACTAACTCTGTTATTTATAAGATGTATACATTTTTTTGGATAGAATTACTGATAAACTACCTGTAATTCAGGTATGGCTCACTGAATCCTCTCTCTCTTTCTCTCTACCTCTACGGCTCGGTCAGTTAATATACTCGAATAGTTCCAGCCGTTTCAAACGTGCATGTCTTTTTCTTTCGCTGCAGCGTCGTCTTTCGAACAGGGAGACTGTTTCAGACAGGGAGACTGTCTTGTATCAGTTTCCTCTCAGCATCCTTGTAAAAATTCAACATTCAACCAGACTTCAGAGTCCGTTTCGAGGAAACTCCGCTGTGTCTCCAACTTTTGCTGTCAGACTCAGAGGCCAAAAAATGCAAACTGCGCATGCGCACCTCCATTGAGGCTGCTTAATCGAGGACAGATACATAGATCAGGCTTTTCCAGGCAAAGAGCAGCATCACCGTGCGTTACTGATGCTGTGTGGTGATTAAACGCGGTAAAACGGTAATTTTAAAAAGGCATGGTTATGATTACCGTGGGAAATTTTACCGCGGTTTACCATTTTACCGGTAACCGTTACATCCCTAGTTGCAACCAATGAAAAGTTAGTCTGAAGCCCTGGTAGGGCTAATGGTCTGAGTTCCCCCTTCTCTCAGTCTGTGTTGGCCCAGACTCACACTGCTTCAGCTGCAAGTGGGTCTGAGAAAAGAGCCGGGACAGTTGACAGTTTTACCCACACATGTGCAATATTTTTGTACTCAAAAGTCAGAAAACAGGACTTCTGAACTGTGTCACAATACTCTATGAATGTCAAACTACAAATTCTGTGTTAATAGAAGCCTAAATGGCCAGCTTTTTGTTTTCAGAATTACAGTAGCTCAAAAGCACTTGGAGAGCGCAAGCCTCTGCCAAGGTAGCTCACATGTTGCTGTTACATCAAATGATTCCTTGACCCAGGAAACCCACCTGGGTCACCTGCGCTCAGAATCATGTTGATATTGTCATTAGTTAGACAATTATTTAGCAAAAACGGTTGTCGCTATTGGCTGTTATGTGGATCACCACCAAAATCTAATCACTCCTACGATGGGCCACTACCAACAACTACTGAAATTTCTGTAAAAATCCATCCAGTAGTTTTTGCGCAACCTTGCTAACAAATAAACATGCGCTGGAAAAAACATGACTTCCATGGCGAAGGTAACTAGAAGGGCTCCAACAGCACAAAGCTCTGCCAAAGCATTTATGACATTAGGCAAGTAAACATGTACAAATTTAATTGTTGTGTGTAGATGCACTTAACATGTATATTTAGATTAAAATCATTTAGGCATGATGACAGCTGTCCCTTTGTCCAAACGTAAGAGACAGCAGAAGATTTGGCAGGGTTTTTGTCTTACAATAATTTTAAAAAGTGTTTGAACATGTCAAGAAATGATTTCTGGTTGGTATAAATTTTTCTTTAAAAAATGTTTAGTGGACGGAGGCAACCATATGAATGAGAGATGAGATCTCGATTCTCTGAATAAGTGCATATTGATGATTTTCTGTTTTTAGGGCATATTAATGGGGCACAAGGTTCCATGTTGTGTTTACTACTCTGTAAATATTACCCTTGTATGAGAACATAACAGTCAGTGACTCCTCCACTGTTATAAACAAGCACTACCGGCTGTCACATGTCCTCCCTCATGGAAGGACAAAGTGTTTATTCCCATGCCGCCATCAGTGACTCTGGATTTTTTTCCTCTAAATTGAACCCAAACTGTGTGCTGAAAACATTTTTTCATCCTACTCACTTTAGAGAAACTCCAAACTCTGATAAATAAAACACGAAAAGATGCAAAGAAAAACTCAGAGGAGAGGAAGCATATACCACATTCACAACCTGAGGGACTCTCCTTCATGTCTATGGTGGGAGTAGAGGTCAAGATAGTTCAGAATTTGCCAAATGTGACAGTCAATCATTTCTGAGCTCATCAATACTCCCATTGAGCCTTATGGGCTGGTCTTGTAACAAAGTGTCACCTTGTCAAACTGTTGGTACACAAAGACACGTCAGGTTTTGCATAAAATCCAAGCACATCATCAAAGTGTATCACATTAAGCCTTACACATTGTGCCTTCTCACTGTGGCTCTGGAAAAAATCTTCATTACCTCCACATGGCCATGAAAACCACTGCAGACTTCATCCAAAGACCTGCAGGTAACAGCTAGGGATGTGCGCGACTAGTCGTTTAATCGGTTAACCGCCTACTTATTTATTAATCGTTTAGTATTTTACTAGTCGGTTAAACGCTACATTAAGCATCATGCATCTTGTTCTTCATGCCTCTGGACATAGCTGTCAAGTCTCCCGTTTTGGCCGGGAAACTACCGTATTTTATCCCTCTTTCCCGTCGTCCTCCAGTATTAATATTTTCCCGTAATTCTCCCGTATTAAAAAAAAGACATTCCTCTGCCTCTGCTACTAACTGAGCACTGTCACTCGTCTGGCGAGAAATGCTACCTGCAGTATCCTGCATGTTTGTTTTCCTCCTCTTTTACTACCAAAGAGGCTGAATGACAAGATGCCTCACTACGTCTATCTTTCTTAACACCGGGGTGCATCGGTTCTATAGCGGATTTACCGGATTTATAGCCGAGTGAGCATCTGTCAAACATGCGATCTTTGGGGTGAAGACGGGGCCGCTCGCGCGGACACACGGAGAGAGCTGAAGTGATGGCCCTGAGGAGTAACAAGGAAACAAACGCTAATATGAATGATGGCACAAAAGATACAGTCCTTAAGCCGGCTGCCCCAGTGTGAGAATGTGTTGGTTTTAAACAGGATGAACAAGGTGTGAGCTCATGAACACTGACGAGTCGATATGTCGAATTTGTTTGAAAGTAGTGGCGACGAAGATGTGCAGGTGCAGCGGAGCCTTTGTCCTGACAGTCAACACTTACTGAGGCAAAGAACATATAGATAAAAGCCCAAAATGATGCGCTCACAGACAGTGTCGTTCGCTACATTGCAGAAGAAATGCAGCCCTTCAATACGGCTGAAAAGCCAGCAGTTACAAATGTTTGACCGATAGTACGAATTGACTGGGAGAAAGTACATGTCACAATTCCTGAACTGTATAAACCCAATTTCATTTAGGCCAGAGTTTTTATTGTTGTGTGAGTTTTGTTTTTTCTTTACAGAGACAGGGTCTATTTTTTTTGGTTTTTGACTAGTATAATTATTTTTATTTACATGCAATTTTGCTAAAAGATAGGCCATTTCATTTTCATTGCTTTTTTTTCCTCTTTTTTGTTTGTTAAAGTTACAATATTTTTTGTTCAATTTATTTTATTTAAAATATCCTGACCTTCCAATTACAGTTAAATATTCTTAAGAAATTAAAGTTTCTTGAATCGTGCACTAGTCTTCAGTGCCAGAGATTTCAGGGAAATTCTATTCTTGGCTACTATGTTGTACGTTTGGAATTGTCATGCTGCTGCATCTAAGTTTCATACCAAAGCAGTATTCATAATAAATGGCATGCATTGCATTGGCAAACGTATCAGAAATGTATTTCTCTTTAAATTGTTCAGCTTTATTCAGTCAGTTGTTGTTACAGCAATAGAATTTAACAGTTTGTCCTGAATGTTTGGGCTAAAATAGTTTCTCACTACACATTTGCAAGTTAAACTTTTAAACTTTTAACTGAATATGTGTATTAAATTGCGAGTTTTCTTGCTTATAGACTAGTCGACTAGTTGCAAATAAAATTTGAGACTAGTCGGCGGGGAAATTAGTCGAAATTCCCATCCCTAGTAACAGCCAAGGCTGCTAAAGCCCAACTGAACACAAAACCATGAGCAAAAACTTAGATGACTGCTTTTGGCTAAGTATATTGTTGCATTCCTACAAAATTCCAGGAATTTAAGAGTTGGACTCTCTCTGTAGGAATTAACTTGAATTTACAGGAATAAACAGGAATAAACCTGTAATTTACACAAGTAAAGGTTGGCCGTTAACAGGGATTTTAAATGTAGCCAGTGGGAAATGCACTTTTGGAATAATCTTGCCCATAACAACCAGATTTCATTGAAGTATACTTGACCATCCATACTACTCGTCAAGCATATGTACACTACTTCCTGCTGAAGTATTAAGACCACGCCCCCTTCAATCAACTTCCACCCCGATGGGGTTCTGGAATCATCACATGACCAGATGATTCTAGAAACCTGGACTATTGAGGCCAGAGCTGAAATGTGATTGTTCAGTAAAATACATCAAACTTGATCAAATAAATCGGCTGAAATGTTTTAATGGTATTATTTTGCCTGGAATTTTGACAATGACAAAACAAAATGTTTTTATTTATGTTTGGATATGATGCAGTCAGTTACCATAAATTCCCACAATTCCCATTTCTCCCTTTGAAAGTTTTCAGTTCGGAAGATTTCCAAATTCTCCAGCTAAACTTGGTGGTTAGTTAGTTCCTGGAAATTTACCACAAGTTTTCTGCCCCTTTGCAACCTAAATTTCTATATGAATATATATCAGATATTATGTTTGGCCATATTGTCCAGCCCTAGATTCACCATTGAGGCCCTGAGTACCTAGACTTCTAGTTCATCATGTTTCTCATATTTAAAGTGGAATATTTGCACAGATGTGAGTATGCAGACGCTGCGTGTGCTGAATTCCTGAACTTGATGAAGTTCCTTATAAAGCTTGAAATACTTTGGACATGTCACTGCCTGAAAAGTGTGACAACACAACAGCTTGATAAGCTGATTTCGAGTCACTAAAGTTTATCATTGCAGCCTACTCAAACATGTTGTGTGTCCTTTTAGTCTGTGCGCCCTGAGCTGTGAAGTAAGTGGGCCGTCCAGTCTGCTTTTAGCTCAGTGTTGACTGTAGCTGCCTGTGTGTTATGGAGTGTCTGGGGGTATGGAAGCAGGGGAGCGCATTCTTTCCTGCTGATGACTCATGTCCTGGGCATGGAGCTGACTGTAAGCCAGGCCCCGGAGAACCACAGAATACACAAACACAAACTCACACATGAAAAAAAACACCCAACTGTTTACAGTGGATGTTTGAAGTTAGTGGCATGATATCCAAAGGTTTACACTAATTTGCCTGTGAGCACACAGCATTGTTTTTACATTAGACAGTGCTGTGTGGTACGTGCAGGCGTTGTAGTTTAGCTGTCTGCTGGTACAAAGGGAGTGGCATTATAGCACGCATAGAGGTTAGATATACACTGTCGTGTACCGACATGAATGAGGAATGAATCTTACATCGTGATGAGGGTAACATGTTCTTGGCTCTCTTTAAACATGCATGGTGCATCTCTGTGGAGGTATAACACAACTTTTCTAAATAGCAACAGTAATGAGTTAATGTAGAAAATCACAACACAGTCCACAGTCCTATAGTGTTTTCAGTCATTGATTTTACCAATGTTAGAACTCAGCCTTTTTCTTCATGCCATTTTAAACAAGCCAGACATGAGTTTAAATAGAGTGGTTTTTAAGCTGCTGTAACAGATACTAATATTTCTGCCACTCTGTTTGATGTTCGGCGGTGGTGATTTATTAAAGCAGCCTAAGCAGAGCCAAAGGTAGAGACGTTCTGCAAAGTATGCTCTTTATGTTGCTGATACTTTCAGATACTCAACATTGAGTGACGAGAACACGTTTTCTACATTGCTGTGTAGTAACTTGTGTTAACCGTAATCATGTAAAGGGTGGTAGGCCATTGTGCTGTTCTGTCAGTGTGTGAGATGAACTGAATATGTGTGTTGCTCTGCTTTTTATCAGACAGAAAGATACTAAAGACAGGACAGTAAGCAGTCACAGATGTCACAAATAGGGATGGGTACCTTTCACATTTGAACCGATACCATACCGATGCGCGGTACCTGGGAATCGGTATCGGTACTCAACGGTACCAATTTTCGGTACCTTTGCGTGTTTTTAAGATCTCAAATTTTTCAGTGTTTTTTCAATTTTTTCAATTCTCTCAGCCAAGCTTGCTTTGTTGACTGAGCCAACGGCTGCTGACGTCATTATGCTATTGCTGTGCTGTGTTCAAGTCCAGTATGAATATTCACCTACTCTACCCAACAGTATGCCTTCTTCTTCCACTCCCTTACAGTCACAAGGATGTGTTTAGGTACCTAAACATGGTACCTTTTGATTTTACATGAATCGATACTCGTAGTACCCACAGAATTCAGTCGGTACCTCTTAAAGAACCTAATTCGGTACCCATCCCTAGTCACAAATAATTGTAGTTTTTATCTTACCCACCAACATGCCTGATAGTTTGAAGCTATAGCTAAAGCTTATGTGTGGTTTTGTTTTGTATTATTTGTACATTATATAGGTCACCCCCTTAAAAATCAGATGGTCCATCTAGAGCTGAAACGATTCCTCGAATATTCGCGAGTACTTGATTACAAAATATCATCGAATTAAATTTTGTGCCTCGAAGCCTCGTTTAATATATAATTATACATATAAATATATATCTGGACTACTATACAGCGCACGGTGTTTGACATGGACGGTCACTTCTGTGGCACACCTCGCCTGCTACCTCCGCTGCTGCGCGGCTTGTAAAATCATGAAGGAAGAGAAAAGAGAGGGACAGAAAGGAGAGAGTCAGCAGAAGAAATGGCAGAGAGTGTCCCAAGTGTGTGGTCACTACAAGAAGGGACGAAAAGAAAACACAGTGCAGTGTGTCTGATGTCAAACAGAGTTAGCCTAGCACATAGCTTAGCATGATAGCACGTTGTTAGGGCTGCAACTATTACTATTACAGCATTTTAAATATACTCATCACAGACATGCGTCCTCTTTCCATGGTGGAGGACACAGGATTGAAGAACATGATAAAGATTTCAATCCAAAATGCCCTCCAGAACACACTTCACAAATATAATTGCAGAATTATATTGCTGCTTTGTAAATCAGTATTGTATTGGCTTTGTTTCAAGCCAGTACTGGTTTAAACTTTGAAAGTTGTGAAAATAAAAACCCTTTTCTGAGGAATAAACAGCATTTGGTCGCTCAATTTGAAAGCCCTAACATGTTGCATTGTATACGATTGATTTATTTGTTTAAAAACAAAAAAGTATATTTTGTTAGTGTACTCGAGTACTCGAAGAAATAATTGACAGAGTACTCAATTCCAAAAATACTCGATAGTTGCAGCTCTAGGTCCATCTCAAGGGGCTAGCTATCCTTGGAATTTTTTGTAAATTGCAGAACATGTTTTGTTGCTGAGATTAGGGCTGAATGATATGAACAAAATTTCATATCTCGATATTCATGCCAGATATCTCGATATTGACTATGGATTCGGTGAAAACCAAGCATTTGACATCAGAGCGTATACAGAACTAATGGAGAGCACAGGAGTATGAACCCCCGAGGACAAAATTGGATTGCACGGTTAATCACAATTTGACCTTTGCTGCAGCTTGAAAAATGGAGGTTGACCCTTAGACTCTGAATTTAGAGTAATAACCACACAGGAAGCAGTGCATTCCCACTCACCATGAATGGGATAGAGGCCTGCTCATCAGAGCAGTACTTTCTGTGCATTTTAAAGGTGCTATGAGGAGAATCTATTTCCGGCGACATTAAGACTCTGCTACCCATGAGCACGCTCGGCGGCTGTCGTAATGCTTCATTCCAGTAACCTCAGAACTGGGAGTGACATCAACTCCGACTTATCGGTGTTCCAGTTGAAGTCGAAAAAAAGATGCCGATCTACCAGGCTATTGTTAGCTGTTTTTCGCACGCCCTGCGTTGTTGTTCACAAATATCACATGAAGAATGTGATTATCACTATGGCAGCATTTTTGTAAATATAAGCCTAACAATACTATGTATGCAGCTGATGTAGAGCCACACACCCCAGTCAGAAGTGCAAATAAATTGATTACTACAGGAGCTAAATAACTGTTCACACTGGGAGCATCCATCTTCGATTGTCAACTCGGGGGTGGCGAGGTTTCACCGAGTTCCCAGTAGGAAATTCCGACTTCGGGGCATGTTCCAGTTGCAGTTTCCTGCTCGGAACTCAGAAATTCTGACTTCTGACTACAACTGGAACACACCAAAAGACGTGACCCAAGCCAAAGCTTGTGTTTGTTGTGATGCTAATAAAAATGCAGCTCGGACCTTCCTCAGAACTCTGCATTGCTTTACAACTTTGTTTTTTCAACAACTTACAGGATGCAAAGCGACAAGGTGATGTGTCTCTTTGTAGTTCGTAGCGGTAGTTTTTGATGTGTGACAACAAGCAATTTTTGGAAAACTTATTATCCTAGTTTGGTAGAAGGCTATATATCGCTACTATTCTAAGACGTGTCCAAATAATATAAATTTGTTCTAGTTTTAATTGAGTATCCAGGCCAGTCCAACCCCTGTCCACCCCGACCGCGAAGCTAAGGAATAGCATTTACAGATAACCTATTTTGATGCTATAATACTCATCTTAAAGTTTGTATTTCGATCAGGCATGTATCTAAAAGTGAGAATTTTTTGTAATCACTTAGAAACTCCTCACAGTCCCTTTAACGCAGCCAGAAGAGAAAAAGTGGCAGGAACCTTCAACTTAAGTTGTAAAAATACAGCAGTGGAAAAAATACAGTGGTTTTCATGTAAGAGGTTGGAGGCATAAGCAGCACAGCAGATTGTACGATGTCAGAGTTTTTTTTATCCTTTGATCCTTTTTATCTGAATTAATTTCAGTTATTTTTTTCATCTCTTTCATTTCAATGACTGATTATTTTGAAAAGTACCAGACCTTAAAACAAATTTCAGCTCCTCAGGCAAATTTTTTACTTAAGTTACCAATAAAGAAAGGGACAGAATGTGATGTCTTTCGTGCATAAATATGCTGGCAATGTCTGATACTGCCGATGCATCTGTACAGTTTTAATTCTATAGACGAGCTTGTGTACATTTTATAAGTTTATCAAAATTAAGATGTTGCTTGGGAATGTTGTTGGGAATCAACAAAAAAAGTTCGAGTTAATATTCTATTACAGCTCCCTTAAGCAATCTATAGCATTGGTTCTTTTGCTTATCAAGTCCATAGTCTGTATATTTTTAATCTTTACTTGAGCAACATATTGTTATCACAATATTGAACATTTTTGCTGATCAATAATACCACGTTTAACTGCAGGGAAAGCTCCGTATATGAACAACTTCAAAATTTGCTGAGTAGTGCAGAAGATGTGTTTAGCAAACATGGAGATAGAAGAAGCCTTTGAAACATCATCTACCTTTCTTAGTGAGGTGTTTATATGAGGCTTCTTTCTTTCTTCAGGTTACTTTTCTCTGTCTCCACATTTGCCTGTCCATGTGGATTGTCTATCAGAAGGTTATGTTGTGCACTGCTGTCCGACTTTTAATTGTTTTGAGTCCTCATGTGATCTTGAGAGTTCAAAGGTAGCTCAGCAGATCTGAGTCAGAGCCCAAGACAAAGATCTATTAGTGTCTCAAGTGTTTCTATTCTGGAGATTCCTGTGCTACTTCCTTTACTTCTTTTGGATTTTGGGAATTCCACCCATCCATTTAGCAGTTTGCAGTAAGTCAGAAGCTTATGAGTAAGTGATTCCTCTCTGTGATTTTTATAACCTGTCTGCTCCTGCACACTGCTGCCTGCCTCTTTAAAAATAAGCCTCCGTGCGGCTCTGACATCCGTTCATTTCGACCTCTCTCCGCAGTGCTGACTGTCTCAGCGTGGCCTTCAAAGGTCAGAGTGATGCTCCCAGTGGCTCTGCTGTGATCTCTGTTGCTGCGGTTTCCACGGGAACGAGACAACGGTGGGCAGAAAGCAGTCAGGTCGCCAAAAGATGACGTCGCCATCGCCTACTCACAGTGACAGCAGCGGCTCCTCAAAGCATGACAGCAACCAGGTATGTGTGTGTGTGATACTTCAGGCTCGAGAGAGGAGTTTTATTAGGTCATGAAACTGCAAACAGGATTGTCAGCGACAGCAATGACAATTTCCATGGATTTTTGTATGTTTAATTTAATGCTTCTAAGTTAGGCTGAACAGTATATTGTTTGGATGTAACGTGTGCATTTGCAAGAAACCACGTCGCAGGATGTGCAGTGTCACTTCAAGCTTGTCATGCTGTCATTTTTGTGTTGTTTGATGGAAACAAAAAACAATGTTTACATTAAACGTCAAATTCTATCACCATAAAGAGGCTTCCTCATAGACTGGACCACAGAGTCTGTGATGTTCCTGCACATAAAATGTACAAACTACAATGTTCATCACTGATACAGTGGTGTTACATGAGCAAATCTAAATGATACCAATCATGTTTTAATATTTGTAATCATAAAAGAGATGAGTGTTTACTCAACAGAGCTGTCCAAAATAAACTCATACAGACCAATGCAACAATTATCCCACAATAAGGACAACTGAATTACATAATGTGATGATTCATTAATTACATGTGGTTATTTATGGATATTAGTTACCACAACTATTGAAAGACTGAAAAACTGCACACACCCAAAGGTTAAATATTGAAAAAGGTCTGATTAATAAGAAGCAACAAGTCTCAGAACATGAATTAAGGTTTACAGTAATTCGTGTAAAGTGCCAACCTTTGTCTTAGTGTCACTTTACTAAGTTACCGTACTTAACGCAGCAACATGTATCATCCTGTGAAGGACTATTAAAGTATCTATCCATCTATCTGTAGTCAGTCAGCCAGCTTTTATCCTGCTTGTCTCAGAGCAGATTTTAACACTGGATATATTTTTTTTAACAAAGCATTAGGGTAATAACTCAGCCGCTTTGAGCTGATGGAAGCAGGGGGAGGGTGAATGAGTTTGTTCTGCAATACAAGAGTGCCTTAGTGATCACAAGCATGTACTCTTATCAGGCATTTTTAATCAATATCATTCAATAATCATTGGCTCTCAGTCAACTGTGGTACCTCTGATATAGTTTATTTAAGATGAATTAGTCTGTTTTCTTATGATCACAAGTTAAAGATGGTAGTTATTTTTACAAAAAGAGCCTGGTATTCTGTCCATCGAACAACTCCTACATGATGATATATAAGTATCAAAGGTTTATTAAGCACCGTCAGTAAGAGTATCAACTTAATGCTGAGGTCAGACTACACAATGTTATGACGACGGTTGATAAGTCAGACCAAGCACCCACAGAGCCATAAATTCCCACAACTTGCCCAATAAGCATGACAGACTACACAACTGAAACCGACTGCATGTAACATCTGGTGTGATGATGTTGGAAGGAGGAAGGGCGACACTGAAGACCGAACAGACACACTGTATTTGTCTACAAACCTTATGTGGAATGATATGTTAGTCTGCTGCTTAATTTAAACAGTCATTTACCATGTTGCATCAGATATGGAACTCTCTCCCCTGACCTCCAAACATTGACTCCTACCCCTCTTTAAAACCAGTAGTAGTCATTAAAATGTCCCCAAAGTTTGCCTTGACACCTGTAAATGACTAAAAAGTGGGTTCAAGGAGCTGGTCTTTCTAAATCTTAATAAAAAACAGTTAAAGGGCATTAGAGGGCGTCATATTTCTGTATCTTCTTCTGCTGCTTATTTCGGCCAGACACCCTTGTAAATGAGATCCTTTTAAAAAATTTTAGGGATCTCTTTGTTAATCTCAATGAGATGTTCCTGGTCAAATTAAGATTGAATAGCAAAATCTATCAAATAAAAAATTACGATTTTACTACAAGGTACTGCAAGAGATTGTTTTTTTTACCTCTTTGCTTTTACTCTATTTTTCTGTTTCGTCGTGCTAGCCAGTAACTAATAAATCAGCTTATTTTCTATAGACAAGTATTTTAAAGTTGTTAGTGTACAAAACACTTCTAATGAAACGACTGTAAGCTCAGTGACGCTGCTTTTACAATAACAAGTACTGTTTTCACAACACCAATAAGAAAGAGTGATAATGACCGCTTCATTTACATGTTTGCATTGAGTAATAACTCCAAATGGAAGCCTTTCATCTGCTTAACTCCAACAGTACTGTCTCTGTTTGTCCCTGCAGGACAGCTGGGAGATCGTGGAGGGGCTCAGGGGGGCTCCAGCCAGCATGCAGGAGCCCAACAAGCAGGAGGGCCTGCTGCTAAAGAGAAGGAAGTGGCCCATGAAGGGATGGCACAAGGTGAGAGCCTCAGCATTCCCTTAAAGCCCCCAGACAGATTCATGTCTTGTTTTAGCACACTGCTGCTCCTTTGATTGAACCAGGGAGCTATTTCCAACCCGAACTTGATTGCTTTTGAGAGAAGCTGCGTCAAATAGTGAGTAATATTCTGAGGACGTTCAGGCTTAATTTAGACCTGACGTGCTTAAAAATTAGGGGCAAAGCAGGAGCTTCCTTTCTTCACTGTAGATGGTGTAAGGATTGGACAGTTCATACTGTTTTAAAGATAAATTGATTGGGATAAGAATTTAAAAAAAAATGTTGATACTAATCATGATTGATTCTGCTTACATGTAAAGTTCTTTTTCAGTTCCCTTGTTGTTTTCATTTGTATTAGCAGAGAAGGGTATGTCTGTATGATGCTCCAGATATTCTTATTGTGTCTTGTCAGCAGATGTTTCAGCATGTTGCTGGTGCTTCTACCCAAACCTAAAATCAAGCTGTTAGCCTAATAATGTATTAAACTGCATCAATCTATTTTAAAAGTAGATGTAGAGTGAGACTGACAGCATATTACAGATTATTAAAAAAGAAAAGAACTTGTATGTAAAGACAGATTCAGCTAATGTTCTCATCAGAGTTCTCCAAATGTGTACATTAGACAATTTCAGACCCTGAGATCATTCATCTGGTGTTTGATTTCACAGTGTTGAATCAACAGACATGAGTACTCAGTAAAATCTGTGTTTTAGTGTGACTTCAGATGAAAAACTAATATTGATGATTGTAGATGGCACCTTTCTGTCTCAGCATTCACTCAGTTTTGTAACAATGGATCTAGACAAGAAAACAGGAAAAATATGGATGGGAAGAGTGTAGAGTTGTGTTAAGCTCACTGCCCTGTTAGCTGTGAGGGTATTTGACTTTCAGATGTGATAGATTACAACCTGCTCCTGTAACTCTCGCTCTGTATTGCTGGTTTTTTGCTTTCTGGTGTTTCTAAAAGGATATCTTACTGCATGAATTGAGTCACAGAATAACTATTATCATGCATTTACATTTTGACTCACCCCTCACATGTTCCTGAACAGTCTAAGCCCCAAGTCCGTTTAAACTTAAACTACAGATCTGACCCTCTATCTTTTAATACCTCGAGCTATTTCCATATTTCCTCCCCCCAGCATAATGGCCCTCTGTCTTTCCTTTTTTCTTGTCTTTTCATTCCCAGCTGATCATTGTACTGTAACCCTGACTCATCATCCTCCCCCTCTTCTTCTCAGTGACTGTACTCAGACCCGGGAAGTTCTGGATTACAACATGACTGAATTGCTGCTTACAGAGGCAACATTTTATGAGCAAACCAGCAGTCTTGTCTGATTTAGGAGGGTTTTCTCGTTTATTGTTAAGTTGGTGTGCCTGTGAACTCTTTCTATGATTGTTTTCCATCTTCTGTTCACTTATTGCCATAAAAGTTAAATGTCAAGGTCAGAGGAATGTACAACTGTAAAACTATATAATGTCTGCATTACATTGTTTTACTGTTGTTTATGCTATTATGTAACGAGTGTCGTAATCCATTTTCTTTATATCTTTAAGAGGGCAAGAACTAAAATAGTTTTTTCCTTGTAAGCAATTACTGACAACATTTGTTTTCTTTTTAGAGATACTTTGTGCTGGAGAAAGGCATCCTGAAGTATGCTAAGCGTGACGCTGATGTAAGTTATTTACTTTCTTACAGTTTTGAATTAAAAGTAGGATTGTCCTTATGTTATTTTGTTTCTTATACCAAGCATCTTTGTGTGGACTTGACCCATTAGGTCATGTTTTCATTTTGTTATGGCAGCTAGTTCAGTGGGTGGTCTAGAAAACAAGACTTGAAAAGCGCTAGATAAAGCGGGGTACACACATAAAGATCATCAGGCCGTTTTTGTCCTGACTTTCCACCTTCCTGACCAAGGACAGCAAATGCCGGATTATCTCCTGTCTTATAAGATTATCCTAAAAGATTATTCTGTGATTTGAGGTGTGTTGATTGAATTTGTCCCGATAACTGACTCCAAAACAGGTCGGGGCTGACAGTCGTGAATATCAAACTTGCTCAATATTTACAACCAAAATTCTTCATGTGTGTGGGGAAAGCCATCGACTCCTGAGTCGCGAATTGTGAAGTGTTACAGAATGTAGCCAATCAAGGAGCGAGCTGACTGAGAAACAAGGAAGCAGGTGTAAATAATAAAAGCATGGCAGACCCGAAACATACAGTTTGGTGGACTTATGAAATGGACCAACTCACGTGTTCAAGTCGTCTCCAGGAGTTTTCTAGTCTTTCATTTATGTAGTTCCCGATTTTTTCTCCAAAATAATTTCAACACAACCATCATTTCTTCAACCATCTTCCGTGTTGTTTTCTGGTTGTTGCCGTGGACAATGTTTATAGTTATTGCTATGCTTCGTCTTCCTTTTTCTGTCTTGGAGAAGGAAATTCGAATGAAGTAGGAGGCTATTTTCAGTAGTAAAAGTAATGCTCAATCCTTTGATTTATCACATTTATAAAGCTCAACTTTGTGATGAATATCCCCTAGTGCATTTTAATTATTTTATGAAAATGTATAAACATATTAGAATGTAATTTATCAGAAAAGAACATGTGGCTGATTGGGCTTTCCTGTTACTCAAATTAAATTTTCATTGGAAGATACTCCTGAAAAGTCCTGGAAAATGACCTTTGGAAAAGCCCTGGCAGTGCTTCTCTCAGTCACATATACCAGAGTGTTAGCCACAAATGATCAGTTTTAGTAACTGATGATTAATTTCAAGTTATCAATAAAGTATTTCAAGTGAAAAAATGAGTCTATAAGGATTTGGGCATCTCAAAGAAACCCCCCTTGCAGATCTACTTACAAGAGTTTTCTTTACAGCTGAAGAAAGGGAAAATCCATGGCTGCATAGATGTCGGCCTCTCTGTCATGTCCATTAAGAAAAAGGCCATGTGTATTGACCTGGACACAGAGGACAACATTTACCACCTCAAGGTAACACCCGGTGTTTTGTTAACAGCTAAAGTGATGTCAAAGTCTGTGAGTCAGCTCTGTGATCTATGCATCAAAACCTAGACAGCAATAGTGCTGCTTTCTCAAAGTTTCTGCTCCTGCTTTGACTCTTAGGTGAAGTCTCCAGAGCTGTTTGAGGAGTGGGTGTCAAAGCTGCGTAATCACCGGGTGTTTCGGCAGAATGAGATTGCCATGTATCCCCACGAGAAGCACCTCTTCCACCCCCACGCCTCTTCCTCACCCTCTCTCAACGACTCCCTCAGAAAAGTAAGTCTTGCTCTTTTATATGAGACATAAAAGAGTGTCTTCGCTGTAACCTTAAAGCTAACACAGCAGGGAATAAGATATGCAAGATCAGTATGTCTCATTCTTTTTGTTCTTTTGCTGTAAAAGAGGGCTACTCTGACCAAGCAGGCTTCAATCCACCAGGCTAAGGTCAGTTCTTGGCTCCATTCCTCAGAGGACATGGATAAGTGCAGCAAAGGTCAGTTTTTTGTTGTCTCTTGTGTTTCTGGTTCCCTGCTTGTCAACACTTTTCAGTGTGTATCACTGCAGTGTGTATCTTTTTGTTCTTTCTGTTCTCTGAGCCTACATGTACCGGATGTTCATGTTCTTGATCATTTGTTTCTGCTCTCAGACTTGGAGGAATGTGAGTCGTACCTGCTCGAACTAAACCTGCTGCTGAAGAGCATGGAAGTGCTCCACCGCACGTACTCTGCCCCAGCCATTAGTGCACTACAGGTGAGCACGGGATAAGGATGAATGATTACCACACAAAAACTAAAGCTCCTGTGCCTTACAGCTGCATGCCCTACAGACTTTTTCAAAGAGGGGGATGTGATGCCATGGGGGTAATGCAAACCTGTAGGAAAGAAGAAATAGAACAAAAAGACTGTATTTTACTTAAAGGTCTTCAAATTTATGTTTTTACTCTGTCTTTCATATTAGAATAAAAAGACAAAGGCCTTAAAACTGTGAAATGTGAGAGAAAATATAAATAAAATAAATGACTTCATCAAAAAAAAAAATTAGATGGTAGATGACAAAAGGTCACTCATCAGTCACAATATTAATAGTTTTGACAGCTTCATAAAGACATTGAATTTCTTTATGAAGAGGGCGGAGCTTGATAGAAGCTCACCTGTAAAAGGCGGGGCTTGACAAAGGCTCAGTTATCAGTGTGGCAGCCTGAAGCACAAAATCCTAAGACAACAATTGTCTTAATCAACTTTCAGTTTTTGTAAACAAGGTAAAAAATACTCCTGTCTTATGATGGGAGGATCTTGAGTTGTTCTGCAGAGACTTCAAACATGCCTTTAAACATACAAGTTATTAAAAAGGGGCAAAGTTGTGCCTGAGGACAACATCTTAAGAGGTTAGGTCATCTTCCTCTCTTGTTTCCTGTAATTGGACCCGGTGATCTCTGCAATACCCAGAGTCTCCCTCTACTGGGCAAATGAGTAAAAGTAATGTACAGAAGATTCTGTTATGAGACCGTAGATCTGTTTTGCTTACCATGTGTAGAATGTGACAAAATGCTGTCAAAACATATTTGAGGGACAGTGGTTGTGGCATTACATCTAAGACAAGTAAGAGGGCCTTTTGGAATATTTTTATGTGGTCTTAGTGTAAAATGAGGACTTTCTTTCCATTTAATTGTTTAAAATCACAGTTTAATAATATTACATTATGATTGTATGATAAAGAGCCTAGAAGAGTAAAAACAGGACAGCTACAATCATGAAGATATAATAATTTAATGTATTAATGTCACCTTTGACATTATATAATGTACATTTCCAGTTGTGATGATTATTTTATATTATTTAATAAAGGTAAATGTGAGTAAAAATAACACCACTGACAGAAGGTGTCAAACACGCTTGCCTAATGAAATAATAAAGACTTAATTTAATCGTGGACTTAACCAGGCTTGAGGTATCTTTATGCTCTCTTCCTTACTCACTTTGTTTTCTGGGATTCCCTGCAGGCGTCTAATTTTGACATTCCCAAAAAAGAGAAAAGGCCAAGGAGATGGAGATCCAAAAACAATGGAAAAGAATCCAAGTCGACACTACAGGTAAATGTTTGACTTTCTCAGCTAAGGATTTCAAACTGAATTCAATTTTGCAACTATGTGCATGTTATGTGAATATATTCACCAGGTCCCAAGCTGCATCTCCTCTCAGTCTCCTCGCCTCCACGCCTCCAATCCAAACCTCTCTACCACAGAGCAAAACACTCAGGAGGTCTGTCCCGAGTCCCCAGACTCACCTACAGAAGCATCTCGTCTACAGGAGGACTTCTGCCGACTGGCCAACAACAGTGAGTCCCTGTCTGCCTCTCTGATCAGGAGATAAATTCACTGCAGTGAGATAAAGAGGAATTTTACAAGTGCCAGCTTCTGTGAGATAAGATTGTTTCCATGACAGCTCTGTCCTGCCTCTGTTTGTTACCTGACAGTTCACGCCACACTGAAGTCAGCCTTCAGTTCCCTCACAGCAGAAAAAGAAAGACTCAGACACACGCTGGATCTGCAGGCCCCGCAGCCGGCGCAGGTCATGGGATTGAAGAGCGCTTACGCCTCAGTGAGTGTCTGAAAAAATCATCAAATTAATGACACTGAATCTGCAACAGTTCACTAAGTATTTGCTGAATGTTTTTTTTTTATGTTATCAGGAATGTCAAAGTGGATCCCACTCACTGGTCCACCAAACCTCTAATGAGAGCAGAGCATCGATCCCCGAGTCCATCTCTGAGTTTTTCGATGCTCAGGAGTATCTTCTTTCATCGTCTTCCTCTGAGAACGAGGTGAGACGTCTGCTCCATTTGTGTCTGCCACACAGAGAAAAATTCTACCGCAAAGCAGTTTTACAAATAACGGGGTGCAGGTGATTTTGATTGGCCACCCCATGTGCAAGCTCTTAGTTCTGCACTGTGATTTGCTACCTGCCATGTCAGAGGTGGGATTTCTGTTACAATCAGTACACTCTGTTTTGTGTCAGCTGCTGTTTTTGTCTGCACATGCATCTCTCCAGGGCAAGTAATTTAAGCAACAATAGCAGTGGCAGAATAATCAGAATAAACGCTTGATCAGAATAAAAATGGCTCACGTAAACATGTCAGTCTGATAAATCTGATCCTGAAGAACTCCTTTGGAAAGAATTTTCATCTGAATGAGAGGGGCGGTTTATGCCAATTCTGAGACGCGTACATGTAGACACTCTTTCAGAACAAGTCATCTGATTCTTTCTGTTCTCTCGACTGAGTTTTTCACCACAGGGCTTTGAGTTGATTAAGGGAGAGCTGGTGAAATAAAATGCTTGCAGTAGGCTACATGGTTGAGGTTTATTTTGAAATAAAAAAGACACACCTGAAACAGTAATGGCAGCACTGATGAGGATTAAATCTCTTTCCTTAAGTGAGGAAGGACGAATGATGGACAGTAATGTTTGTTTGTAACAGTGGAGGAGTAGGGGACTGTAGTGTTCTCAGTTAAGGCTTAACTGAAATATGAACAGAGTTTTAAACACTAAGCGAAACCTCATTCGATTCAGTTGAAGAGATGCTGAGCAGCACCAGCCGATTTCCACAGAGTAGGCCGGTCAACCAGTCAGAACAGACAGTGTTATAGAAAGACTGAGAATACAGGTGGATCAGGGGTACTCATGTACAAAGTTAAGGCAAAATATGACCACTTTAACCCTATTAAGCCAGATTGTATCATTATCCATTGATTTGCCGTTTCTGAGATTAAAAAAAAAAAAAAAAAAACATCCAGGAAATAATTCCTGACAAGTACAGGTGCAGAAGTTTATTATCATATGATGTGTTGGTGCAAATCACAGCATTAATGTTATGATTATAGGTGTGCATATGTGTGCACCTTCAAACAGCTACTACTAACAACACATTATTAAAGTGAAGAATCTCTCTCCACACCAGAAGGATTATTATAAAAATGTGGTTTTAGTGGATGTCAATGTGCAGAATATGCAGTTAAAGGAGGCTCAAGTGTGTGTTTTCTGTCATGGCCTAAATTCTTGTTTTAATGTCAACTCATTGAATGGCCAAATATCTGTATTTGATTCAAAGGATAAGAAATTATATCACAGCAAAATAAAAACTAAAAATAAAGCATAAAAGTTCAATAAATTCAAAGAATGTTCAAAGGTGTAAAAGGAGAAAAGCAGGTAATCAGTCACTTAATGTTTTCAGTGTTTCAGCAGTACAACACAGCTATGGCACAGTCATATTAAGAAAAAAACAAACTGAAAATCACATCAAACACACAACTAGGTTCATTTTAATATCCCTGTTTTTGTGATTTAAGGCTTTTTGCTTGTGTTTTTGTTTTGTTCTTTTGTGTTCGATTGTGTTTGCTTGTTGCCATCTGACACGTCTTCATTGGTTTTGTGTCTGCAGGTATCTGATGATGACTCGTACATCAGTGATGTTAGTGACAGTGTCTCCATGGATACCTACAGCAACGAGGGAGGCAGCGAGAGACACAACTCTGGTACATGAAACTGTAACAAACCGTAGGAGTTCTTTCTCAGCTTGTCTGTGACAGCCATTGAGCATGGAGTGCAGGGACTGTATATTTGTTAGACATGTTTCAGCAACAAGGCAAATCAAAGTACTAAACACAAAACATCAGACAAAAGTGACAAATAATTACACAGTTAATGTATAAAGTAAGAAGAAACTACTGCATTTATCATTTTTACATCGCAGTTGTGTGTGTGCATGTCTGGTAGTCACATTGCAGGACGTGCAACATCAGTCACCTTTGTCAAAATATGTCATGCAGACATTTGTGTCAAATTTCAAATAATTCAATTTTGATTTCCAATTGGCATGTTTTTCATGAATTTAAGAATTCTGACCTCCTGGGGTGTCACCTTAAGTGTAAATGGTAGGCTCTTGGTGCTAGAGCTGCACACAAAATCACACAGGGACAGATTTATGTCACAGCAGAGCTTCATCCTATGGCATATGAACACAAATGTTATGTAATAAGCACAACTTTATGGCTCCAAATGTTATTTTGTCCTTTTGAAACTTAGGTTAGACTAGAATCTTTATCTACCTCTGCCAAGAGGTTATGTTGTTAATTGTTTTTATGTTTGTTTGTTTCTTTCTCTGTTAGTAACATAATTCAAAATTTATGGACAGATTTTGATGAAAGTTTCAGGAAATGCCCAGACTGGGACATTGTGACATCAATGCATACTCTCTATTTCTCTCACAGGATAAGCATTGAGTCACACTGTACCTCTTAAAAAGCTTTTTTTCTTAGGTTTCATTCCTTGCTTTGATTTCATCCTCATTTCCATCATACTGTAGCTTAGCATAAAACTGAGTCAAACATTAAACCAAGACAGGTGTCCTTTTATATCACTCATCTCATTAGGCTTCACTCTCAGGCTCTCTCTTCTTCCTCCTCTTAAGAGACCAGCAGCATAAGCCTGTGGAACATCCTGAGAAACAACATCGGCAAGGACCTGTCCAAGGTGGCCATGCCGGTGCAGCTGAACGAGCCGCTCAACACGCTGCAGAGGCTGTGTGAGGAGCTGGAGTACAGCGAGCTGCTGGACACTGCCAACCAGACCCATGACCCTTACCAGCGCATGGTGAGGAAAGAATACACACTTAACTAAACTACATGTACAAACATGTTTTATGAGACGGTTAAAACCATTTCTGATGGTTCCAGTTGACTCAGATTTAGCTCCTCCAAGAAAAAAAAACTTTTTTAACACTTATGAGTGTTGTAGGAAGGAAATACTTTTAATTGGATTTGATCTTATTTTGGGAGCTCATATCTGTGTATTCTTGAATCTAAAGAATGCCTCAAAAATATTATGGACAGGGCTGGTTTTGTGTATTTGGTTATTGGCATATGCAGACTTCTATCAGGCTACCTTGGTGTTGGATAGATGATGCATGCCTCTGTCAAAGACATGAGTTCCCAGTAGGGCTGGGCGATATGGCTAAAAATAAAATCCCAGATTTTTTTCCCCACAAAACTTGATTTACGATATTAATCTATTTTTTTTCCTCTCAATGCAAAAAAACTCCAAGTGACACAAAAATGACATGAATCAAGTTCTGCCTTTATGTTGTCAAAATATATTCCTAAATCAATCAGAATTTCCTTCTTAAAATTAACGTGTGTGTCATGAAATGTTGATTATGTAGTTCTAACGCAGGCAGGTTTGCCTACATAAACACTGAAAATGAAAATGTTTCTCTCTGAACAATATTTAATCTAATTTCAAAAATGAATACAAGCCTATAAAACTGCTTATGCAAAACCTGACAGGGCCACCATCATAAAAACTGTAAAATTTCAGTATTTATATTTTTTCAAACTTTGCAACTACTTACAATTGAAGTAGGTGAATGAGAAGAATACACACTTAACTAAACTACATGTACAAACATGTTTTATGAGACGGTTAAAACCATTTCTGATGGTTCCAGTTGACTCAGATTTAGCTCCTCCAAGAAAAAAAAACTTTTTAACACTTATGAGTGTTGTAATAGGAAATACTTTTAATTGGATTTGATCTTATTTTGGGAGCTCATATCTGTGTATTCTTGAATCTAAAGAATGCCTCAAAAGCATATTATGGACAGTACTGTTATGTTGGTAACATATGCAGACTTCTATCAGGCTACCTTGGTGTTATAGCTGTACAATAAGTTCATGTGAACACTTTGCAGTTCTTATGCACATGCATGAACACAAAGAATTGAAAGAATTGTCAAAGTCTCATGTAACTACTACGCTGTTATACTGACCCTATCTGATATTTTCTGCAGGTGTATGTTGCTACTTTTGCGATGACTGCCTATGCGTCCAGCTACCATCGAGCTGGAAGTAAACCTTTTAACCCTGTCCTGGGAGAGACGTACGAGTGTGATCGACCGGACAAAGGCTTCAGGTTCATAGCTGAACAGGTAAAGATCTCACAATTCCATGAAAGAGACTGAAATGTGTGCTTTTGCCTTTTTATAGCTCGAAACAGTAATTGAGAGCACAAGTGTTCTGATTGCTTACTTTAATTTTTTTTGTCTTTCATTTTTTTTTTATGCCACGGTACTCGGCAGAATGATCAAAGAAATAAAACGTGCTAGCTTGTCCACAGAGGGCGCCAAAACAAACCTGATCTTACGTTCTCACAGAAGATTAAAAAAACAAAATACTCAAGCTGTGATGCATCGAAGTCCTTGAATTCAAAATGTATGAAACTGTGTTTATATTAAGGCACTGATTTGGGCACTAATCTGTCTTCTTTGTTTACAGCAGTGTTAATGGTGTCTCAGAGTAAACAAAGTCATTATTTATTTTATGGTAAATAGGAAAGGTGTCCCTTTGATACATTTAGCTTTACTGATTTCTCTCTTCCAGAGCTGCACTTTGTACTGTTGTACATTTTTTTGTATCTCATCCTGTGATTTTCTGTGCTACCTAGGTGAGTCATCACCCTCCTGTATCAGCATGCCACTCTGATTCAAGGAACTTCTCATTTTGGCAAGGTGAGCATCAGAAAAGCTGTGTGAAATAAAGATGCTATTCCCCCACAGTGTTTAGAATTCAAATTACTGCTACCAGAACCTTTTATGACCAAGTATTCTCCAGCAGGGGAGTGCAAAATAGACCAGAAGTCATATTTTCTATCTTATGTCTGCTTTTAACTGATGTACCTACAGTGTATTATGTACTTTTTTATCCTTATTAAGAAATGGATGTCACAACACCAGACTACAAACTTTGATATGACTCTCATAAACCTAAGTGCTATTGATTTTTCTTCAATATCACTGACAACAAATATTGAGGTCCTCAAAGGACCCTCGTATTGATCAATTTGTTAACTTTAATAACTGTTGACAAACTCCTTCACATCATCTAACCTGCACAAAAGATATTGTCAGCATTTTCATCCACTGATCATCTGCAGACACGTGATTAACGCGACATTACTGTTTTGTTGGTGCCAGAAGTATCACAGTTGTCAACAAACTATAATGCTTTGTAGGGGGCATTTTTCAGTAACTGAAAGTATCATTAATACAGAACAAAGATGTCAGAGTCTGTCAAATGAGTCTGGCTGCCTTAAGAAGATTCAAACATAATAACGAGCTTAAGCCAAACTAAAAAAAAGCGGCTGCACGGCAGTCAGAGAGCATGTGGATCTGATGTATACAGTAAGGCTCAAAAGAGGAAAAACAGCCACTACCCAGCAAGACAATTTGTCGAACTTTCCGAGGATTAATACCGCTGTTTGTCCTGGCTACATGAGGACACTTGTATGAACACTGAGTACACACAGACTCCCCAGGATTGAATGATAAACTGCAGAAACATCAAAGGTTACAGCAGGACGCAAGAAATCCAAGTTACCTGTTCGTACAGGTGCACAAATTTTGGGCTTATGTTGTCAAATTTGGTGAATTATCAGTGTGACTTGCAAGAAACACTTCAGGATATTTCAGGATCAGAAGACAATGTGTGTAAATCTGTGGCAGTCGTCATGCAGATCCTCCTCGCTGTGGTCAACATTTTTCCTTTACAGACCCAAATCAATGTTTTTTAAAACTCAAAACACAAACCAGACGGGCGGGATAAAAGTTTATCTTCAGAGTAAGTAAGCATTAGTGTCTGTTGCAAGTAATATTTTAATCACCATAAAATGGCTCGGATATATAAAACAGACATCTAAAGCTTTGTTGGAATAGTTCATTACACAGCAGTAGTTAATTATGGTTTAACAATTTGGTTAAAGTTTACCACAGGGCCTTTTATATTCATTGAGCATTTACAAGTTGGACGACAGAGTATTTAACATCCAGCCAAAATGGAAAGGAGAGTGCTGACGTGCAAATGGTCATAACCCAGATTTTTTCCAGTTCAATTACAGTGTTACTTGTAGCAATAATATAATTGCTCCTTGAATTACATGAAATAAACACAATTAAAATTCCCTGCTCACCAAGAGCAAACATTTCAAATAGATCATCCTGAGGGCAATAAGCATTTCACTGTAAGTAGTTATGGTCAGCAATCTTTTGGAAAGCAGCAGTCTTTTTTCATAAATGTGCAGATGAAGACAAAGCTGAGTCAAAACATGTTGACAGAATTTAAACTACGTAATAGCGCCTCTGATTTTTTTTAATGTAATTCTGCCTTTTTCTAACAGAAAACTTTAGTTTGTGAAAAATCTGTATGTCTTTTGCCTTTTTAAATTTTCAGTGATTTAAACATTTACTACCCTCAGGCCAGACAGTCATAAAACTAACAAAAAACAGCATGTTTAAGAAAGTAAATATATATTGTCAAGGTCAATCCTGATCTAGATTACTTTCTATTTAATAGAAAAATTGTGTTACAGAGGACTTAGCCTATTTAACCTCATGTGACTCTAACATGGTCTGACACAACGCTGTGGCAGAATGACTTTGCTCACTACTGATGTTATTCTTTTCTCATGTGGAACTGCTTAATTTTGTTCACACAGCTCAGGGTGCTTTCTGATGCGTCCCCTCTCCTGCTGCTTTTGCAGAAGAGCACCATTCTGCTGCACGGTTCTCCTTGTTTCTGTAGTATGCTCTCTGTCACCAACAAAGCAAACTCACCACATCCACACACACTTCCTCTGAAATGATCTGATCCCGTTCATCTAACCCCTCAGATCTGAACCAGAGCTAGCTTTAACGAGCATGTTAATGACTCCCTTCAGCCCCTCAACCCCAACTTCACATTGCTGCCGTCAGGACTCCAAAATGGAGCACACTCCAGCAAGAGCTTTGTGTCATAGCAGCAGCTAACAACCTGCAGCTCTTACCACTGCTCGCTATTTGAGCTCTATGCATTTTATATGATCAGTGTGTTTCTGTGTCCATGTGCTTACGTGTATGTTTTGATTACTTGTTGGTGCAGACTGTTCAAATGACTTCCCCTTTGGGAAAATAAGGCTGTCTGTCTGTCTGTAGCCTGTGTAGTCATGTTTTCCTTTGTGTACATGAATACAGACCAGATTTATACAGAGATACTGCAGATTTAATCTGAGGTAATCATGCAATTTTCATCAACCTTTCCTTTGTTTCTCTCAGATGTCCGATGGAAAAATAAATTCTGGGGCAAATCCATGGAAATTGTTCCCATGGGAACCACCCATGTCACACTACCTGCGTAAGTCCTCTACTTTTTGTGTGTGGGCGTGTTTGCATCTGCATAAGTGTTTGCACTCTTAGATGTTGAACATTGCATACCCATAAAACAAAACATATGCATGATCTGGCATTTAAACTGTGGTATTTGTGTGATTTCTGCAGGTTTGGAGATCACTATGAATGGAACAAAGTGACGTCATGTATCCACAACATCCTGAGCGGACAGCGCTGGATCGAGCACTATGGAGAGATGTCCATCAAAAACATCAACAGTGACGTTTGCCAGTGTAAAGTCACGTTTGTTAAGGTGAGGACACAGAAAACTGACATCTGAGACTTTGGTTAGATTATTTACTAACTGTGTTTGATGAAGACATGGCATGGAGAAATCACAGCAGCAAAACTATGCAGAAAAAAAACACACTTTGAGATGCCCCCAGCTCCTTTGGTGGTGTTATTGAAACAAAATGTGCCACATTTTCATGAAAACACTGCCAGTGTTGTTCCCTTCTTATTCGGATGTGACAAAGTCTGCATTAAGACTGGAGGACTGATTGAATTTTTAAGATATATCCATTTATTTTCAAGCAAAACACAAGGCATCACTTTCATCTTGATATAGTTTATATCCATGAGGACTGAAAAAATAAAAGAAGGTACCTGGCTTAGTGCTCGGTAAAAAGATTGTTCATGGTTAGAATTGATTGCTACAAGCATTGAACCAAAAGATAATGTTTGAAATGTTAAGTTTAGAAAAGGTCTGACCATTTTATTCATTTTATTTGAAAAGTATTTATATTAACAGTGAAAATCAAACAATTTTGATGCCACATCATTACAAATGGATGTCACAAACACTTAGTAAAATGGTTGTTAAGATTTTTTTTAATCCTAACAGTCTCCTAGTTTTCATCATGTTATGTAAAACATAACATGATGAAAACATAAGGCTAATTTTTCATTGACATTTCAATCCTTTATTTGACTTGTAACTGAAAGCTCATTTGTTCACAGTGACATTTAAATTGTAATTTGTGACAGTTCAACACTATTAAAGCCAAAATTAAGCATCACTTAGTGTGAATTTTGAAGTTGTTATAATATCAAATGTGTAGCAGTTTTGTTTAGGCCTACTTGAAGTTTATCGAAATAATTCTCCTGGTATTGTGACAAACATTTTTTACAGACAAGATAAACAGAACATCATTCATTACTTTTTCCATGAATAGTGTTGAATAGGGGATGTACACAACTTCTTTACACATGACACATGAAATTTTCCTTTTGAGTCAAAAGAATCTGCCACAAAGTTTAATCAATGTTTCCATTAAAGTCTGCAGTGACTCAATGTGATTTATGATCTGTATTATTCAGACTGACACTGACATCTGCTGGTCAAAAACAGGAACTTCATTCTTCATGTTTAATGTAATTTCTGAATATGTGTCCACTGTGTTTGTTCAAGTATCATAGAGCATTTTTCTGCTCTCTATTTTCAGGCTAAATCCTGGAGCTCTACAGTAAATGAAATTGAGGGTGTGGTCACGGATTCAGATGGAAAAGTTGTACACTCCATATTCGGAAAATGGCATGACTCCATTTTTCAAGGAGACCCTCCCTCTGCTACATGTATCTGGAGAGCAAGTGAGTGATCAGCCCTTGACAATGTCAGGTACTATCCCTGTGGTTTTCAGCTGATGTCTTATGTGTTTGCGTGCATGTTTAGACCCAATGCCAGAGGACCAGGAGCAGTACTACGGCTTTACCCAGTTTGCAGTGGAGCTGAATGAGCTGGACTCCACCCTGAGACCTCTGCTGCCCCCCACAGACACGCGCTTCAGGCCGGACCAGAGGTATGCACTCTTTAGAAACAGCCATCAGATGTTCATCTAATATGTTTAATGTGTGCCTGTTGTCTTGCTGAGCCATAGAAATCTCGCTACATCTGACATTTTTCCATTATAAGATTATGACTAGAGAGTGCAAACCTCGAGCATTGTTTGGGGAATAATTGTCAAGAATGTGGAAAACAGCTTTATCTCACAATGCCGACAAATCCTTGAAAAAATTCCTGGATCTGCAGCCATGTTAGGGTCACCACCAAAATCAAATCACCTCTTCCTGATGACATGACCAATACTCCCTGAATATTTCATCATATTCTGTTCTTTTTAACTTTCTGTCCTGTTGGCAGTAATCTAACAAACACAGACAGAAACCAAACCTCCTTGATGGAGGTAATAATCATAAATTTGTTTGCCGAAGCCGTTCAAACCCATTGCTGTGAAGATCAAATGTTAGAGTAAAAATGTGAAAGCCTCACAGAAGTAATTAATTTCAGCTCTTTGCATTACCATCAATACTCGTAATTGGATAATTTGAAGTAGTTTTAATACCGGGTTTGAATATACTGTACCTCAGTGTCTGTAGAGTGGTGCATGGGTGACAAATTTATGGCTAGCCAGCCAGGAAGTTAGCATTGCGCTGGTTTTCTCAAAAGCCTATTGTCACGATTTTGGATCTTCGCTGATAATAAGGTCTGCAGTGATGGAACAATAATGAATCATACATATTTCTTGATTATTGTAAGCAAATGGAACTGCACGGAACGATGGAACTACAACTTCCCAAATCGACTTTGAAGCAGTGACAATATTTCAAATGTATAACGTCATGTGGTTACCTCAGGTCTGAGAATTTCCTCATACTCAAGTGATCTGGTCAGGGTGGTCATCATGATTGTGGCAGTGGCGTGTGCACTATTGTTTCATTAAAACTCTCCAGAAATGGTTGTGCTCTGGTCGCTGGCCAAAGTCCTTATTAACAGTTTATTAGCAACCATCCTTTTGTTCAAACAACAAAGCTTTAAAACTCAAAACAGGTTACATGAGACGTATTTTGTTTTTCAGGTTAAAATTAAAACACTGTGTGTGTGTGTGTGTGTGTGTTCAGAGTGAACCTCACTTCAGGCATTTTTCAGGCACTATTCTAAAATCCCATATACTTTGACCTTGGGAACCAGGAGGTGATAAATGCTAACTTACCTCTGTGTTTTTGACTCATTCCTGCCTCACTCTTTCGACAAAAAAAGTTTTCACCAGCTATGACTGCCTACAGAGTTGTTTCATGATGCCTTCATCAAGTACTGTAGACACATACATACTTGCACATCATACAAGTCTCTTTACCTTTGACAAACATGATTTGTGCTGTGCATGTGGGGCAGTACTAATGGATGTAGCCACTTTAGCAACAAGCTACGCACATCTGACTGTGAATTAAGTTGTTATTGATTTCTTACTTGTACCTTGAAGGTTTATGTAATAAATAGTGCAATATTTGTAGGAAAACAAGAAAGAAAAGCTGTTAAAAAGTTGCAGCTGGCCTGTTTGCTATTGGATATTTGGTCCCCATTTATTTGTGTTGCAAGCAGCTTCTCCGCACAAAGCATGCAGGGATACCTAAATGCGAGCTAAAAGGTGGGAGGGGGGTTTAAAACGGCCTTTCTTTTTTAATTTGCAGCCTGGCATCAACCTGGTATCAGATAACCCACTACAGAAGTTAATGCATAATGTTGATAAAGCATTCTTTGTATTGGGGGATGATTTCCTGTGTTCAGTCAAGTAACATTTTTATGGTAAAATAAGACTAGATAACCTCCTTTCATCGTTTTTAAAGGAGTTTTTGTTGATGGTGCAGTCTGATAGTGCACTTGGTTGGTGATGGGAAGGTTGCAGGTTTGTGCCGAGCTCTGGCTGTCACATTGCGATGTGTCCTTGGGCAAGACAGACAACCCCAAGTTGCTCCCTCTGCTATGTCAGTGGTGTGTAAATGAGCATGAAAAGGTGTGAATGTGTTAGTTAATACTGATAGTCACAGACACTCCAACCATCAGTAGGTGAATGTAAGAGTGAAGACACGTTACAACAGAGCATGCAGAAGACAAACTCTTCACTTTATAGATACACATATATGCATAGATACATATACATACAGTATATAAGTACACATATATACACACAAACACCCAAAACCCAACATGAATTCATCATGGCAGTAAAAAAACCTTGGCTTAGCAGTTGACCTGTGGTGTAAAGCTGCTTTGAGTAATCAGAGACCAGAAAAGCTCAGGTCCATTTACCATTTAGTAAACCTGTATTTTGACAAAAGAAGCTGTGAACGTACTTGGAGTTTGATTCTTCTAAGTGGCAAAAGTCTGCTTCATCAAGAAGAATTTTCAAATCTTCAAGGACTGTATGGACAGGATTGAGGGCGTAGTTTGCAAAGTTAAGGAAGAAGAATGAAGAAGAGAGGGAGCTGTAACAGGAAGGCAAAAGAAAATAACTGGAGGTCAAGAAATTAAACTTTATATTGTCACTGCTTTAAATAAAAGCTTTAGCTCTTAGATGTTTATATTTTGTTGTCTCCTGGGGCAGACTTTGTTCCTCTGCCGAGTGTAAACAGAGTGATCTTTACATTAAGACCCGGACAAGTGTGACAGCCTCAGGAGTAAGGGATGGAAATGTCATTTTATGATCACATCAGTACGAATAATCAGAACCTATTTTAGGACCATAGCAAAGCAGTCACATGCTTTGACTCAGAGTCAGTGATAAAGTTAACTTGCTTCTGTCCTGTGGTGAATGTTAGTGGTGCCCAGGTAAACCTGAAATCTCCTCTGTCATGTCTTGACTGTGTTATCTCGTTGCAGGCTGCTGGAGGAGGGTAACACAGAAGGAGCAGAGGAGCAGAAACAGAGGATCGAGCAGCTGCAGAGGGAGAGGAGGAAAGTGCTGCAGGACAATAACATGACACACCAGCCACGTTTCTTCAAGTATGATGCCGTTGGCTTCTCTTCATGAATGTTTGTCTTTGTTCGCAGTCAGACACTGTGTTTGTGTTTTTTCTTTTTGTGAAATTACTCAACCTCACATGTTCAACAGCTGACACAAGGTCTTATATGGTAGAAAAATGTTTGTGACTCTGCAAAAAGTCCAATATATTTGAAAATTGATACGATTTTATTGATATCAGTGCTATTAACAGTCCTGCTAACGATTCTTAAACAATTTCCTTATTGATTCCTGCAGATTTGCCGTGTGGGCAAATGTTGGCGTAAAGATTTATAGAGGCAACAATGTCAAACACACGTCACAGCCTAGATAACTGCATCTGAAAGTTGCTGATGTTTCCACTTGCTTAAGGTTGTGCAGTACTAATTGTGACTTTATCTTACTTTGCTCACCACGTGGCCATAAAATAAATCAGCATAAAGTAAGGGGAATAGCGCAGTGCAAAATAACTCAGTCTCATTTGGGATTTATGATGTTAATGGCATGGTAAGGGTATCAGCAATTGATACCTTAAATGCTGATTATTGTTTTCAGCTGAAGTTATGTCTTTGATATTTAGCACTTGTCGAACAAAACAAAACATTTTCATTTATGAAAGAGTGATATTAGTTCTTGATACTTACCTGTTTCCAGCAAATTTATCAGAATAAGAGGAGGAAAAGTTCACATATAGTATTTGAGAGATTCGCAGTTCTTCAAGAATGAGTTTGAGAACACTGGCTTATCAGTTGCAACAGAAATCCATTTTCTTACAACCCCACTTTCACTTTGATAACTCTTTATGTAAATCCAAACCAGACGGGAAGGGATCCAAGCTTATTGGATCAAAGTCCTGTCCATTACACATTTATTCATACTGAAAAATCCCCTTCATTTATCAGTAAACCTTGCATAAATTAATTTTCCCAGATTTTTCCTGACTTCTGGATGAAAGTAAAGAAATAATAACGCAAAATATCTTTGTCATACCAAATAGAAACTTAGAATTAAACAGATTATTTTGGTTGTCAATTATCTCAGAACTTAAAGTAAACCTTTTAGCATGTATTAAACATTCTGTATTAGTTAGGTCTGAAGTTCATTCTTGTACTAACAAGCCAGGATTTATCAGCTGGGCAAGTTTTTTTTAATGGCAGATTTAACTTTTGTGTCATACATTTGCTCCTATCTATTCAACTGACTTAATTTGGTGTTGTGTTTCCAGAGTGTATCATTTTATAAGAACAGCAGTACATGTGTATTGATATATTGATTCACTGATCAGTGATCCAATCTGATTGATTGAAAGTCAAAACCTTGGTTTATGTCGCTGTTTTGATGTAGCTTTATTTTGACATTCCCTCTGCACACCTGTATGACTGTTTCTGCTGCATGTCGTTTCCTGTGAAAACAGTAGCCTGGTGCTTGCGGTTTGGATACTCTGAGTGTGTGTCACAGTTAATTTAATCTAAAATATGAGCTGCTTAGTGGACAGAAACGTTCAGTATAACCCCTTCCTCTTATGAAGCCCCCCTGTGTACATTGAAGCACCTCAAAACCCCTCTAAAGACAAGATAACTGGAATAAAGAATAACTTTTCGAAACATGTCACACTGTCCTCAAAATTGAAAATTTTACATGCAATTTATTACGAAGAATAAATAGTTGAGCTCTGCAAAAAGTCTACCTACCTGTAAATGTATTCAAGTAGCATTTAGAAATGGAGAATAGACAGGATCATGATGTTAAGTGTTGTGGAAAAAGTACAAATGAAAACTTAAAAAACACCAGAGTGCAGAAAAAGATCAAGCTTCTTAAAAACAAATGTTTGGTGCCTACAATAGAATCTAGATTAGAGGTCACTGTGTTTGAATTCTATTTTAGCCATTACGTTTAAATAAAAATAATCTGTTTTCTTTTCAAAATGGAAGATCTTAATGAAATAGAACTACTTTTTTCATATCGTAAATGTAATTTTCACACATTATTGTCCAGGATTGATGGCACGTTTTTAAATCATATCAAATTGATATCATATCGTGCCAGACTTTATAATATCTGCAAATATTGTATGGTTGGCCCGTAAATCAACAGTAATGTGTAGATAAAAATGTATAACCAAGTGCATTATTTTGGTGCCAGGTGACATTAAATTTGGATCATTTTTTGGTAATGTTTTGATCTGATTGTACAGAACATATATTTGTTTAAATGTGCAGTATTTATTACAATATAAAAATTTGTGGAGGAAGATGACAAAGTTTTTATTCAAGTCAATAGTCAAAGAAATTGTGCGTTACGGTTGGATTTGATTCAAAGTGCTGATGTGCTCAATTTAAATGACCCTATGACATAAATATTACAGAACAAGCATTAGCATTGTTACCGCCACATTCATCGAGATAACAGTTGTGCTCATCGTTATAAAAAAGGGAAGTCTTGTCATTACCAATTCAATCCAGACACTTTACTCATGATAAAGCTTTTGTTACACCCAGAAGAGTCAACATGTGTATTTAGAGCTTTGTGGTTAAAATGTATGAGCTGTTTCTGCACAAGATCAAGAAACGTGATCACACTGAGGGTAATAAGGGAAATCAAACGCCTTTCAGAGACAGAAAACTCTTTTTGTTGTTGTTAAAAATGTTAATCTTTTGACATGTGTTACTAAATCTAATATGGAAATAAAATGTTTTTGTTCCTTTTTAGGAAATCAAAAGACGACACGTGGGTGAGCAACAACACATACTGGGAGACCCGCAGAGACCCTGGCTTTGGTAAAGTGGACTTCCCTGTGTTGTGGTGATGTCTGGATTTAAGCAAAACCACAAAATTACTATGAATCCAAAAGAGGGAAGTATAAAAGCTGAACTGCCACCAGCCTGCGAGCGTCCTGACCTGGTGAACATGAATCAGGAGATGTCATGATAACTTAAACTTGGACTTTCTGCTTCCTCTTTCAGGACTGAATGGAACCCGTGCGACTTTTCTTTGTTTAGTTTTTGTGGGTTAGAACATTTTTGCTGACTTTCATTTACACACTGTCAGAATTTAAAGGCATTTCATGTCGTTCTGTTGCATCTCAGCATTCACCAAAGTGCCTTTTACTGCAGTGCCTCAAATAATCTGCTGCTGTTGCATTTATGCAAAAAGAAAAACACTTTGAATCAGAGACTAAAAAGTAGTTTGGATGTCAATGACACATGAGGACCTTACTGGAGAGAAGGGGATCAGGTGTGAAAGTGATCCTGGTCATTAGGTCAAAACCTGCTCAAGTATTCCTACAAACTGTATATTCATGCGGCATCTTGACAAGTGGATGTTTTCATAACTTAAACCTTTGAATAACTGGAGGATTTCATTACATTAGCAGGACTTCTGCCTTTTCTGCTGCCTTGTTTTAACCTGTCATCAGGACTGTGGATTATGTTTATCAAAACAGCAATAATGTTTCATGTTAAAAGAATAAACTGTACAACAGATGGACAAGTAACTCTGTGTAAGATTGTTTTTTTCTGATTGTGTTCAAAGTTTCTTCAGGGATACAGTTACAACAGCAGGATTAAGTTAGAGGAAATGTTGATTTACATTCAAAATTACCCAGAGTTCCAAAGGGCTTAGTGCTCTGAGCTCTTCTTTTTTTAACCTTATACCTTTATTCTTCCTTCACTTTTCAGTCAATCAATCAATCAAAGTTTATTTATATAGCACAGGTCCTACAAATTCAATTGCAGCTCCAAGTGTTTTACATCAAGACAAAATGATTGACAAAAGGCGTAGATAGATAGATAGATAGATAGATAGATAGATAGATAGATAGACAGATAGACAGATAGACAGACAGACACTCAGCAGAGGTCCATCTACTAAGCAGTATTCCACAATAGTTGTAATGAATAGTTGGTAGGGATGTCAAGAGGATTTGGAGACTAATACACACCACAAAAGCTCAAATAAAATATAACATTTTTAAGAATGGAAAAAGCAATAAAACCAAGACACATCAGACAACTAAATAAAATGCTTAAAATACATTTAAAACAAACGTGTTAAAAGATTAAATTAAACCTAAAATGATAAAAACTATATCAAAATATATAAGCAAATAGTAAAAATGGAATAAAACATCAGACAAAATATTAAACTAAATATCAATGATAAGAATTGCTCCTCAGAAATAAATAATTATAATAGTCATCAAAATAATAAAGTTCTACATAAAGGCCAGGCTGAATAAATTAGTTTTTAGATTGGGTTTAAAAATGTCTGTTTGCAGCTTGTCTCAGACCCTCTGGAAGTTTGTTTTTGTGGTATTGCTGAAATCTTAATTCCCAAACAATAATTTTTGAGGCCTAATGGGGTCCAGGCTCAGCTCTATATATAGCCTCTGCATTTTATCCTACATCCTTTATCATCTACCACCAACTGTGTCCACACTGAGGTTGTCCTATGTAACTTTTGTAGAAAGGTGTAAAATTCTAATTTTCAAAGATGACGCACATATTGTACTATTATATACTACAATATGTGCTAAAGATTTAGTATTATTAACACTGTGGTACAGGAATGGGCAATTTTTGTTCCTATGAGGGCCATATGAATGTTATTTTCACTTCTGGATGGCCAAATCTATCAAAGCTGAAGGAAACTTTCCATAACACAGTCAAATTACCTATATTTTTAAAATATAACATTTATAGCTTTTTCTCCAAGTTTTTTGGACTTTAATCAGAGGAGAGAGCAGAGTGGATAGAGTGAGAAATGGGGCAAAAGTGGGGGAATGACATGCAGTAATCGAGCCTCAGGCAGGATGCAGCCACCTGCTCGAGGGCGGACCTAATGGGGCTCAACCTTAACCACTAGGCCATCTGTGCCCCAGATTTATGGCTTTTATGATAATCCATGGTGCAGACAATAATGTTTTCAAGCTTAAAAGCAAATTGTAACCAAGGTAGAACAGGTCCGCCTTAGCAGAGTAAAGGCACTAGATCACTTTGAGAAGATATGGAAACCATTTTTGGATCAGCCTGATTAGATTTATATGAAGTAGAGACTGCTATGTATCTGCGTCTGTGTAACTTTCTTTGTGATGGACCTACGGACTGAAGATATATTTCTCCTCTCTGTGTGTTTTTGTCTTGTTTTGTTGGTGGTGGGTTGTTTTTTTTTTAGTCTTTTTTTTTTTTTGCAACACCATAGGACACTGCATTGGACTACTTGGTGTTGACTTTTGCATAACTTGTATCATCTCTATTACTTCATTGGCTGGTAACAGATCCTATGATGAATTCTGATGCGGTACTGAGGTGTTCTTATTTTTGTAAAATTAAAAAGTTAAAATAAAATACTTTAAATAAAAAGCAAATTGTAAAACTAAATTTCATGAGGCAAACAAGAATTGAAAAGAGGTGGAGTCACTGTCTTACTAAATTTAACTTGTTTCAGCAGGATTTAAAAGTTAATTCTGCTCACTTATTCCAAAATGGTTTTTGTCTTCATTAAAACCTTTCCTTAAACCAGTGCAAAACATACCCATTGCTGTTCAGTAAAGAAGAGAAAATAAAGCACTTCTTAAAGATTACCAAGGAAATAATGTGTTGTGATGTTCATACTGTAATGTGCATTGCCTTTGGTGTCTTGGTGGTGAATTTCAGTAAAGTATTTATGACAGATTTGGTATTTATTTTTCAATTTATGAAAATCTTAAGTCAACTGGCAGGCCACGTTGAGTATGAAGGGGGGCTGTATGTGGCTGTATCTTTTAAACAGTCCTTTTACTTAAACCAGAAGCAGCCCGCAGTCTTAATGAGCTGTGAAGGCTGCATGTTGTGTATCCACAGCTCAGGGGTACGAAGGATCATTATCTTCACATCTGAGCGGCACCTCCCTCTGACTCTTTACAAACTCACTTATCATCACACAAAAGCATGTGAGAGAACTGCTACACCCTCCTCTTTACATGAAAGGTTGAGGGTTTGATTCCCAGCTCCAGCAACCATAATTGCTTACTGTTCTGATTTGATTGTCCCAGAGATATACAGATCTAGAAAGGACAGCGGCAGAAAGCAGCTGGCCAAGAGCAGTGTTATTTAGCAAGTCACAAAATATACTAGAAGCCCTCCAAACTCATTAGTTTCAACAATATTTCATCATGGTCCACTGGCCCTACTCCTCCAAGACAGTCCGGTGTCGCTCCAAGCATGTTTTTGTGACTGTGCTGACCTCTGAACTGAAGACTTTGTTTACATTTGCCTCCGCGCCTGCGCAGTACAGCTCATTGTTTCAGGGGAAGACCGCCGGCTACTCAACAACTTTCTTTTTCCAGTTTTGTGCAAAATGGACGAATATCTAACGGATGAAGATGTTGTGGACGAGAACTTTGAATATGATGGGTGTCCTTACAGTTTCGAGCCAGAGTATACAGATGGGGAGCTCATAGAAAGGACCACGCAGAGGCAAAGAGAAGAACAGCTGGCCAGAGAGCAGTTTTCAGTTCAGAGGTCAGCACAGTCACAAAAACATGGGTGGAGCGACCCTAGACTGTCGTGGAGGAGTAGCATGAGCGGACCATGATGAAATATTGGTGAAACTAATGAGTTTTTGGACGATTAATGCAGTTTTAGGAGCGGCGCTGTATGCCCTATGTATTACCATTATACGGATGTCCTCCGCTCGATTTTGGATCTAAATATCTCCTGAAGCACTGTTTGGATCAGGAAAACCTTCTGGGTGAGTATATTGTTCTACTTCATTCTATAAACAATGTGAAAGCTGTAGAAACCGAACTTATCCTTTAAATCATGTTTTTCAACATGATTTACCTCATTTTCAAAAAGGGACCACTTTATTTATATCACCCTAAAATGCCTGTTTTTTATCTTCTGTTTTTGTATATAAGAAGTTTCTGCATTGCTAACATTTTAAAGATGTTACCTGCCTCTAAAAGGCCGGGGGATGTCAATAGTTTTTATAGCGGCTTCCTTTGTCACTATCGGCGCACAGTGGTTTAAAGGGCTTGAACACGTCCTGTGTGTAAGTGTGCAAACAAAAAAACAACAAACGTAGCAAATGTCCACACTTTAGTCCTTTGTGCTCATTTATTTTAAGACACAGTATTCCATAAAACCATTCAACACAAACCACGGCAAAAACGTTTTGCTTCCCCATTGTGCGCTGATTAACCCACCTGACTATAAAGACAAAGGACACCAGTCTAAACTGGCGCCTACTGGCACAAAATCGTATTACACCTAAAACAAAAATGGGAACTCTGGCTCCTACAGTTTTAGTTATTATTTATTTTTCAGGGCCCAGCACTAAGGAGTGTGGAGGTCCCTCTTTAAATCTTCATGTTAATCGTTATCTTGTTCTGTGAGAGACTTTAAATTCGGGGGCCTCACCATACTCAAAAACTCTCCAAATTACAAATGCCGCAAATTCAACAATTTTTACTGCTGTCAGACATTGCCTTGGGAAGCTGGCTTAATAGAGACGCCTTATCTGACAACAAAACTAGCCCTCAATTCTGTTTCACATAGAAATTATAATCACATCTATTCCGCTTGCCACACTAAATGTATGAAAACCCAACAAGAAGTCAGCCAATTTGAAAAGTGTTTGAAAATGGGTCATTTTTAAGGGCATTCGAAGAACTATCTCGTCATACGCAGTGAGACGGTCACTCAAAACATTTATTTAAGTACAGTTTTTGTACATTTGTACATCTCTTGTTTTTTTTTTTTTGAGAAAAGTTTTACTTAAACTCTGAATTTGGGAGACAAATATTGGCCTATTTACACTAATCCATTTTCAGAATGTTTCTGTTACGTTTCACTTTGAATCAGCTGATGATGTTTTTTATCCTTTCTAATACATGAGCCTTAAAAAATCAGGTAATTCTTAAATTCAAGTCAGCAAGTATACAAGTTTGGATAAATGTTAATAATGTCTTATGATTGGTACTTTGGTGACCTTTAGACTTTATTGTGATGTCTCCATGACAGTACTTGTTGGGGTAGTGAAGCCAACTGCAGGATAGGACACCCTCTTGTAGCCTAGACACTGGTGGTGGTGGTAACTGGAATACATTGAATGCCTGTGACCTTTGATTCTTCAGGTGGTACTGCATCAAAAACTACCATCTATCTGTAAAGGATATTAGCATGTGGGCTTGGGAACACTTCAGAAAAACACTGTCAGTTAACACAGTTCATCTCTACACCTACAAGTGCAAGCTAAAACTCTACCACGCAAAGCAATAGCCGAACATCAACAACACCAGAAGACATGACCAGTCTGCACGTGCAGCTTTGAGCTTTGAGGCTTCATTGTGAAAGGGTGCTGATACTAGACTGGCCTTCCTGCAGTTCAAGCATGTCTCCTATTGAAAATGAGTGGCACATCAAGCAAGAATGTCTGTCAATCAGTCAATCAATCTTTATTTGTATAGCAATTCATAACAAGTGTTATCTCAAGACACTTTACAATACAGCATAAAACTCTTCATTTTATGGATACACATGTATGCATAGATACATATATGAAATACACATATACATTCTAAAAATATGTACATCCAACACCCAACATGAATCCATTCTGTTAGGCAGCAGGAAATCTTGAATGTGGATCCCAGTCTCATGATGAACAGCAAATCCACACAATGCTGTGTTGGGTGTGTGGGCAAAGGAAGGGAGGGAACTAAAGTTAGTGACAGATCCATGGACCAATCATAGACCTGTCGTCATCAAATTTGTTTCTGCTGAATACAAATTTATTAGAGGTTAGCCTCTTGAGATGCTACATCTCATTTTCTGTAGGGTCCTCATGTCTGAATGGTTTTGGTGATAGTTTATAGAAGTATAATCAATGATACTCTTTCTGAAAACAAGAATTTATGGTGGTGATGAACTCGTGGGGGCTCAGACCACAAGTGCATCTCTACCATATTTTTCTCCATTAAGTATAAATTTATCAGGCCTCTTGAGATGTGACATCCCATTTTCAAGAGGGATCTCATGCCCATGGGGTGATAAAAATAGTTACTATAGATGTATCAACCATGGATAGGGAGATCATGCGAACACTTCCTGAGTGCCATTAAAATGAAATGTGATGGAACACAGTGGTAAACATGCGCCTGTCCCAGGTTTTTTGGAACATGTTACAGGCATCAAGTTTAAAATGAGTGAATATTTATTTAAAAAAGAAAAATGTATCAGTTTGAGCATGAGATATCTTGTCTTTGTTGTGTATTGAATTCGATAATGTTGCAATGATCGTACAGTGCACTGAACAAACTGACAGTGTTTCACTTTTATGCTAGCAAGTCCCCTTGTTTTGGTTCTGCTTAACTCCAGACGTGTCAGAGGAGTAGCCAAACAAAGAGGCTTGCTCACAGAAGCATCAGAAATGTGTTGAGTATAGTTTCCAGGCACCCAAAAGCATCTTTTAGTTTGCTCTCAATCTACTGTATTGCGCAGTTGCGAGTTCTTGGCTCCATCTACTGCAAACTAGCCTTAGCATAGCTTCCCTTCTTCAACTTTACTTGACAGGCAAAATCAAACAAAATCACAGGGCCTGGTGTACTGACATTTGAAAGAAACCTTTTGCAACCCTGGCTAAAAAATACTGAACCATCCCTTTTCAGCACCCTTTGCCATTGGTGAATACCATTATTTTACGAATAACTAAAAAGCACTTCATCTGTGATGACCCAAAAAGTGGTACACAAGCTAAAGTCATCTTACTATTTATGATATCAGTTTGAAACTGCTATTTGCCAATGAGCAATGACTATGAGGCTTCTTGTACCCATGACATTTCACTGTGACCCATTTTAGGAAATAGCACATGGTTTGCCATGAGGGTTGTAAAAGCAAGGTGAGCATGTACCACTCTCTCAGCATATCATCTGTTCTGCTCTATCACTGTGATAATGCTGTTTAATTTGATTAGAGCAAGATCTAAATCTACATTTTATTCAGTTTGAAAAACAAAAGTAATGTTATTTCACACAAAAAATGACTACGCTTATAGTAGGTTCTTCCTTCCACACAGGATGTGGTGTCTGTGGGGTTTTTTAAGATGAAACACCTGTGCTACGTTCAAAGTTTCACAGGTTTGCAGATTTGGGGCCCAAAGATATGAAATTACCTATGTGGGACACTGAAACACTTTTACTCTCATTTTTTGTCACAAAAAGAGAAAATCAAAAAGGCAAGTCTGCTCATGTCCTGAGACTTACACGCACGGATATACAAACTCACGTGCACGCACGTAGAAACGCACGCACATGAATACCAGGGTTCATGTGCTCATGATTAACTAACAGTGTACAGTGGGAGGGGAGGCGGTCTCTGTCCTGCGCCCTGAAGTGGATAACGGTGCAGTCAAACTTTCTCTCCTCATTCAGCCGCAGCTCTGACGCAACTCTGCTGTCATCAAAGATTGAATGTACGTTTTCCACCACTGTATCTATCGTCTTCTTAATTAAGAGGACATCGTGAGGGAGGCAGCTTTACCACGGGAAGGGGACTATTTGGACACTTTTACTTGTGACGCGGTGACTTCGCCAGAGTGACAACTTGGACCTCATCACCTAACGACGCGGAATCCTGACTCTGTATGGTAGTTTAGTTCATCTGAGGTAAGATAAAACTTTATTCTAACTCGAGAGGTCATATGAAAGACTTCCAGAAGCAAAGATACAACATTGGCTCTGTTACGTCTTTTGCGCAGTTAAGGGGCGTGTGGCCGTTGTTTTACACGCTTTTCTGATCCGAAATGTCGTTTTCTGGAATATTTTCCACTGATTTTTCCATTCATAATCCGAGTCATGCGTTCCCCAGGCTCGGGCACAGTTGATCTCATCGCGCGCGCACCCTGCTCTCAGCCTGAAGACATTACAGGGAGAGTGGACTGCCGGGAAACCGGCACGCGCGCTGGCACATGTGCAAGTGTGCGTGGCTGTGTGTACAATCTATCGCACGCACGCGACAGATCACAGATTGTGACGATATTGGCATAATTTTAATGCGAAAAGGGACTGATATGTGTAAGTATCAATAACATTCCGGGCAGTAATCAAAATAACGTTGAGTTACTTTTAGTCAAGGTGGAATTCTACCGTATTTATGTGTGTAATGACGCATTAAAGAGTTGAACACAACATTTTAAGTGAGTGCCTTAAGACATAGGCTAATAAGAAAACGTTTTTATTCTAAACTTAAATCTGCTCGGGGAAGTCGCTTTTTTTTGAAGATGTTAAGTAATAATACATTTATAAGAATAAGGAGCTGTGGCAAACAGTTTATTATTGCCTACCATCTGAATAGCTTGCCCATCACTGTTTACCACTTACTGGTACAAGCTCAGCTTTCTGCTTCACATCTGTACTTTGAACATTAGAAAGGAAAGCGCTGTTTTTAAAGTCTTTTCTTTTTATTAATTAATTGACTGTTTTCATTGTACTGAACTAAACCAGTTTAAAATCATTTTATTTTGGCCTATGATAATGAGTTTATAGAATAGAACAACATCAAATTGGTATTACTAGCTGGGGGTACATTAAATGTATCCATATTGTTTCCCCCTATAAGGAAACAAGATAATACAAAAACAAAAAAAACAAAAAACAACTATAAATAAGTGGTTCAGGAATTATGTTCTTTGTATGCCAACCTGGAGATAGCATTGTACTGGTTCCCTCAACAAAAAGCCAATGGGGTATTTCAATAGGATTTTGAGCAATTTTAGATAATAAGCTCTGTGTTGCAAGAATTGATCTCTGCAGCATCCTGATATAGAATTATTAATTAGAATTTTAGTTCTACTTGCTAAAACATAAGACTTAAAAACGTAGCATTATTTCTTTCCATGTAATACATGAATTGTGGAACTGGTCATATTTTACTATTACTTTAGAGAGACATAGATGAATTTTACATTTAAACTCTTATAAGGGTCTAAAATTGCCTATGTCGCTAAGTTTTACAAATGAATACTTTTTTCATGTTTCCTGGACCATAAATGTTATTGACACCAATAAAAAGGTATTGTCAGGCTTCTATGGGACTACCACTTGGTGGTTTGACTTAGAAGCTGCCCCAATGCTTCTAACTTTTATCTTGTATTGTATATTACAGATTAATTAAGTGATTTTTTCGCTTAAACATATGACCAGATCAAATTTGTGCTGATATCTGTGGCACTCATGAGTGTGCCATTGTATTTAAACTTTTCAGAAATTATTACAATAAAGGTCCCCAGCTATTTTTGTAGTCTTTGTCAGCAGTTTGTCAGCAACTCTTTTTATAGACACCCTAAAGCGTTAAAATCCCCCTCCCAGATGTATTTTGTATTCCTTATGTATGTGCTCATCAAGGACCATGTTTCAAGCATCTTAACAGAAAACCCCTAAATACTATAGACTTTGAGACAAGGAAAAACTTAGTGCTGAAATGCTATCCTGTTCAATGGTTGGATGTGGCTGACAAATGGGCCTGCTTCAGTTCAAGATGATATGGCTTACACACCAGGCACTACGTGTGCTCCATTTGCTACATCTCCCTAACGCTGCTACGTAGATGGATCTGCATATCTATCTTGCCAAGCTCCAAACGACAGCAGTTGTGAGCAGCCCGAAGCAAGTTGACCCAGCCAGTGAAACGACAGCAAGAAGTGAATACTTGAATAGAGATTAGCATAGATGCTAACAACTTCAGAGGCAGTTTTATCAGATATTGACCACATGTCTTTAAATTAAAGACAAATAAAAACACAACAAACTTATATAGAAATATGTTCGCTCATTTAGATGTGTTTTGCAATGAGTTTGTTTTAGGAAGTTTCTTATGTTTTCTCCTTTGCACTGTGGCAGTAGCAACTACCTACTAATCTGATGGCCTGTGATGAATTTGGTTGACAGAATGATACTCCAACCACCTGCCAGATATCCTAAAAGGTCCCACACCCAGACCTAGATAGACTAATGAAACATATCATACTGCCTATCTGGTGCATCTGGTTATGTAATTGGCTCAGTCCTGAGTCAGTCTCCCAAAGATTCTTGATAAAGGCTAAGTGCACGTCATACTGAACATTTATTTATTTAAATCCAAATCATTATACTTTATCACATAAAAAGTCTTCCCTGAAATCTTGGTGTACAATGTCTCACTGTATTTTAAAGCTACATATATTGCATCCATTCATAGATGTCCTTTTAAGATGTTAAAATATGAAGAATAATTAGTTATTTCATTGTTTCCCTATCTTAATTAGATTACTGTCAATTTATTTAATAGAGACAAATGGAACCTTACACCATTGTCATGAGTTTGTGTTCAATGTATCGATTTTTGGCCAGATTAAGAAGATTTCAAACTGCAACAGGTTTTTGCTGTGTCACTGTGTGTGACTTTTGTTGTAATCTTAGTGTCACATACCAAAAAATCAGAAGCCCAAAATATTTAGACAAAGTGTATTACAGCTCATGGTACTGAAGTTCACTATTTACTTAAGAGAGTTCCCCACTGATGTAATACTCACTCTTCAATAATACCAACCCAATGACTCAACATACTGAAACAATGTCAAGCCAAAGGGGGTTTGTGATTATGCAAACAAGGTGGATTTCTTGATTTCATTAAAAACAAACCTCCAGAGATCTTCGTGCGGTCCCTCTGCTTTGTATTCACCCTGCCCGACTTCTTCTCCTGTCCTCCTGCCAACGCTGTGATAATTTGTTTAAACATACCTCAAACAAATACAAGCTCAAACTTTCCTCCATTCCTCCTTTCTTCTTCCCTCACAGCACAAATCCCTTTTAACGCCTGATTACTTTAAATATTTAAGCAGTGAAAGCTGAGCCGGCAGGATTAATGTGCCGACGTGTGTGTATGCCTGCATGTGGTCATGTCAGCTTATGTTATCATTGTGTAAAGGGACTTCCCACATGCCGTCTGAATGCAAAAGCTGTGTGTGAGGTTGCATTAACTACAAAAACTCTCACACACAGTCATCTAAAACCAAATAAATCAAGAGGGGAAAACAAGGGAGAATACAGAGTCTTAAATGGAAATCACCGAGTGGTTTGATAGCTTTAGTCCATGGTTCTTTGCTGTAAGTGTATATTTAAAGATCAAATAAGGCCTTTAACATCTTCCTTTTGCAGCTGTCTGCAGCCCTCATCTGCTATGGCCACGTTCTCCAAAGCCACCGCCAACTTTGTTCGTGATGTTGACTACGATGGAATCCTCATCCATGTGTCCCGAGTGAATGACTCACAGAAACTGGTTCCAATGAAGCTTGTCGTGAAACGCAACCGTCTCTGGTTCTGGCAGAGGCCCAAGTACCAACCCACAGACTTCACCCTCAGTGACTTGTTACAGGGTGACGCAGGGCTCAGTCCTGGTAAGTTAGAATTCATCAATGGGAATTGATCACAGCACAATAACCTAACCACAAGAGAAACTATCTGATAGCAATAAGAAGCACAAAAATAAGCAAAAAACCCTACATACCCATGCAATTAAATAACCCAAGGACAATAAAAAACCTGTTTAAGATATCACACAAGTACAGGAAATACAAGAAACCTAGCAACATAATTTCATCGCATCATGCCATGTTTCCAGTGCCATTACCAGTCCTGCTTGTCAGTCTAATTCTATCAGGGCCACTTTGTCAAAAAAAGAGGTACCAGAGCAGTAACTTAGATTTGATTATTTTATGGAAACATTTATTAGCAGTATATTTTTGCTTTATTGCAGATATTTGAATTTGGCCATATGGCTCTAACAGGGGCTCTCCCTACCCTTCCATGTGCTGATGGTGGAAGCCGTAGAAACAACACATTCCTGCCTGCCCTCCTTTTGTCTGCTTGGAAAACATGTGGCAGGGAGAGAAACAGCAAAATCCCACAGAGCAGGCATCAATGTCAACTGTTGTTGAATAACTCAGTAATGGCATAAAACAGGAGCTGGGATGTGGGAGGGCTGTGAAGCAGCTTGCAGAGGGAGCAGTAAAGAGCAGGCAGGCTAGAGCAGCTTAAATTAAAGCAGTCTGAGTGAATTTAGTCAGTGGTAGCTTGGAGGCAATAAGCTGGCTTTCAACAGTGGTGTGCTAGGCTTTGGATCAGCTGTTAAACAATCGTATCCTGGCATGTTAATAGTCTTGACTCCATGCTCTGCTAGAACTATCACTATGCTGCATTTCTTGGTTGAATGTCTTCAATGCAATGGATTCTCTTTGTGGAAAAAAAGTCAGCCTATACAATTTTTCTGTGTCGGCAACATCAAAGACATGGTAGTCCTGATAGTTTCTGATTTCGCATACAGGGTGGGAGGATAAATACTGCAGTATGGAGTACTAAATACTTTCACATGTACAATATAATTGCCCTAACCATTGTTTCTCCACTGTGGGAACTGTGATGTGACGTTTACACTGGGAGGTGTTTAGATTGTAAATCTGCTGAAACTGTTGTCATATTTTTAAATTGGTTATGATGTAGAAATAATCCAATGTGTTTCAAGGCTTATAGATAAGTCCATAATCCTAATATATGTGCTTTCAGGGGTGACTGAAGAAGATTTCTTGTCCTACAAAGGCACTTATGGAGACAAACTCCAAGGAACACTTGAGGTTCGTCCTGGCAATGCCAGGGCCACTGTGGAGGGTTCCTCCAAACTCCAGTCCTGTTTTGGCAAACTGAAGAAAGAAAAACTGATTGTGTCGAAGCTAATACAAGACTCAGAGAACAGGTTTGAAAATATTCATTTCCTTAAACAAATGACATAATTCAAAGGGTCCATATCATACTTTTTTAGGTTTATATGCCTGTTGAACGTATCTCATCTATGTGATAGAGCACGTCTAGGCACAGCACAAATTGTCATGGCATCAGGACTTTCCCTGTGAATAGCGCCATAAGCAGCCTAAAATGGTTCATCCCCCCCTCTTGATAGACCTATCATTGTTACGTCCTGGCATTGTTATGTCAGCAGTTTAAATCCATTGGCTCAGGATGGCAGGCAGTGAACTCATTGCCATGTTCAAGAAAACAATTTCAGATGATCTGAGCTTTGTGATGTGGTGCATTATCCTGCTGGAAGTAGCCATCAAAGGATGGGTACACTATGGTCATGAAAGGATGGAGAGGATCAGTAACAATACTCAGGAAGGCTCTAGCATTAAAAAATTGCTTGACTGGCATGAAGTGGCATGAAAATATCCCTCACACCTTTATGTCACCTCCACCATCAGGCTGTACGGCTTGCTCAAGGCAGGTTGGATCCATTATCTCATGTTAATTCTGATTCTATCATCCTTACGTTCCAGCAGAAATCAAGGCTCGTCAGACCAAGGAACATTTTGAAACGCTTATCCTCAGGTAGTTTACAGGAGTAGCATCAGTTGTAGTCCTGGGAGTACCGTGTGCCATCTGCCACAAGATTTGACATGTTGTTTTCTCAGAAATGGTCATTTTCATACTTTGATTGAAATGCATGTTTTTCAAGTCACTATAGACCATTTTCGCAGCTCCATTACTTCCTGAAATTAGTTGTGTACATTCATTTCCTGTCTTACGTTATTTGTTAAACTCATTAATCCAGGTTTGCCTTTGGAACTGCTGCAGCAAGGCACACTTGGCTTAATTAGTTTGGCAAATAATGTAAGACAGGAAATGAATGTACGCAACTAATATCGGGAAGTAGCGGAGCCGTAAAAATGGTCTATTGCATCTCAATCATCTGGAACCATGCCATGCTCCATCTAATCGACCTCTGTCATCAATAAGATGTTTTTACGCGGAGCACTGCCACTTAAAGGATATTTCCTCCTTTTTGGACCATTCTCTGTAAACTCTAGAGATGTTTATGGTGGATGGTTATGGATGGAAATCATTGTATCACGACCTTCTTTCATTCAAAGTCACTTCCTCGATCTTCCTCCCAATTCTGATGTTCAATTTGAACTTCAGCAGGTCATATTGGACATGCCTAAAAAGATTAACGCATGAAGTTACATAGTGCTGTTAGCCATTTATCAGCTGTTTGCACTGACAAGCATCTTTAAAAGTGGCCAGGAAGTTTTCAGGGCCCCCATAAAAAGTCCAACTGTCCAGCCCCTCTGCAGAAGTTTGCACCTCCCATGTTACTAAGAAGAACCCTCTTCCAATGTAGTCACGCAACAGAAATTTGCCAACCTAAACACCCTCCTATTGTAAATTTAACATGTGTTTCTCTGCTTCAGGATGGTGAACATGAAGCATGTGCTGGTGCAGCAGCTGGAGAAGAGAGCTGAGGTTCTGGCAGTTGTGAAGGAGAGGATCTTCACCACCGACCCCTGCCCCATCACCCGGACTACAACAGAGCAGTGCATCTTCAAAGGGGTGCTTGGGCTTTTGGGAATGCTGGGAAGCTCTTTACAGGTGGGTTACTGCGTATGAGTTTCTGGTCAGATTTGAGGAGTCTTTTTTTCTTCTTTTATGTATTTTTTGGGGCATTTTGTGCCTTTATTGTTAGGAGAGAGACAGTGGATAGGCTTGTGAAAGGGGGTGAGAGAGTAGGGGAAGACACTCTGCAAACCGGTCACAGGCAGGATTCGAACCTGGACCGGCAGAAGCAAGTACATGGGGTGCCTGGTTGCTAACCACTCCGCCAAACCAGCACCCCAGATTTGAGGAGTCTTTAATGATTTTGCTAAGATAATTGGTGCTATTTAAACATATTACCCCCAAACTGTTCAGGGAAAGGTTAACTTGTTTTATGTTGTCCTTCGAACTCAACAAAAATGATCTGATAAGATTTGAAAACATGGATCAAAGATCTAGGTCGTGGTGTCATGATCACCCTTGCTCTTGAACAGTGAAGGAGTGATGATGATTTTTTCTCAAACATTCAAGATAGTCCAAAGAACACCAGAATAGTTTTAGATTTGCAAGCTCACCAAGACTCTGATTTGGAGTGTGCTAACTAAAGAGCTCATTGACTTATTTTTTTCAATTTTGCACAAACTTAAACTGAGATTTGAGGGTCAATTGGTTAGATTGTGGACACTGGTTCAGTGTATGGATTTGCAGTTATTTAATGCATTAAGATGAGCCTTAATTAGCTCTTTCACCCAACATGTGTCAACAAGCATAGACCTACACCATTAAATAAATATGATCACTACTGGTCAAATATCCACAAAACACCACAACACTCCCTTTTATGCTGGAATAAGACCTGCAGTTAACTACGCAAGCGCTGCATGACACATGATGGCCATCATGCATCCCCTGCAGTAGCTTAGTGTGTCTGCTGTGCACATCAACTAGAATTTATGCAACAGGAACTGCAGCATACACATGACCGGTGGGATCAGTCTAGAGGCAGAGGAGATGACACCTTCAACACAGAAGCAAAACAATGATACAAAGACAACAGTTTTTAGAATAAACTGATAAACCAAGAACACAATCATCAGCATCTGAACCGTGTGTTAGACTGTATGGATACAAACTGGGACACTCATTGTGAAATGTTTTTTTTTAAGTGTTTTCTACTCTTTAACTACAGCATCTATCGGAACAGTTGACCGAAACTCTTCAGTTAACATGGTCACCAGCTATGCCATATCTCCAAGTTAGTTGTGACGGATACTGTAGAAATGATTCTGATGATGAGGTCTGACAACAGGACTAAAGTACATTTTCATTAATGTTGTTTTTTTATGTGTTTGTTCAGTTTTGTGTTAAGGACAGCAGCAACATTGAGGCAGAAAGTGATGTTTCCATGGAGATCCCTGCTGGTACAGCTGTCGCCTACAGTGTTCTGGAGCTGAAGATAAAGAAAAACGGGCAATTTGGTGAGTGTTAGTTTTCAAAATTGGCTCTGCTCCGGGGCTGGAGGCAGCTGCATAGCTCCCTTTGAAGCTGGTTTTTGAGTTATTACTTTTAAATCAACAGCAACTCTTTTTATGTTTGTATGACATATTATTATGGACAGGAATCTGAGAGGGAAACACCCAGATATGTTGGCCAGTGCTGCTTCCAAGTGGATTTTTGTCTTGTTCTCAACTCTGATGGAAGATATTACAGTTTTCCATGAATATGTTGGGTAGTGTGCTCTCCACTTAAAAGCACAACATAAGTAAAAAAGTCAACACTGATGAATGGGAGCAGACTGGTCAAATTTCAGCTGGAGATACAGTATCATTTTGTTCTTTTACTTTTAGGCCTGTTTACATGCTGTAACATAGATCAACAACCACTCTAGTATGTACAATCTCTTAAAGCATTACATCTCCTGCAACAACTTGTGGTTAATCTGCTCTCACTTGCTAAGTTCCCCTGTGTGCTACATGTTGTGAAGTGAAATGTAGAGAGAACATTTCAGCTTGTCATGAGTCTAGCAGTGCAATCTAACAGCTTTCCACCTTCATCTTGGCATAGAACAGACTATAAAATGCAAAATGAAAAAAAATATATGTAATTGACTTTGTGAGGCACAGAGGAGCTTTCAATGACAACTTTATTCAATACAAAAAGTAAAGAGCAAGTAGCTGTCTGTTTCTGTGTACGAGCTGTTTCAAAGAGCTAGCAGTTTAATGTGGATGAAGTAGCTGACTTCTGTTTGAGAAAGGGTCTCCACTTTTTAACGACTGCTCTTGATTAACAGACTTTTAAATACATAATTGTATTAAATAAAGAACTATCTAAAAAGCATGGCAGTATAAATGGTCAGGTTTTCTAAATGAAGCTGGCCCTAATTTTCAACAATAGCCAGGCTGGGCACACATGAAAAAACACATTTTCTGCTTACCTTTCTGCCTAATTGCATATTTTTGAACTTGACTAGTTGTGCAGAATAAGGCACCTATCATTCTTAATGTTTTTAATGGTGAGGCAATGTCAAGTGCTGCCATTTTCTGATATCTGTCACTGTAATACACTATATTGCCCAAAGTATTCGCTTACCCATCCAAACAATCAGAATCAGGTATTCCGATCACTTTCATGACCATAGGTGTATAAAATCAAGCACCTGGCCATGAAGATTGCTTTTACAAACATTTGTGAAAGAATGGGTCACTCTCAGGAGCTCAATGAACTTAAGCGTGGAACTGTGATAGGATGCCATCTGTGCAACAAATCCAGGTGGGAAATTTCCTCTCTCCTAAATTTTCCACTGTCAACTGTCAGCTGTATTATAAGAACGTGGAAGTGTTTGGGAAGGACAGCAACTCAGCCACGAGGTGGTAGGCCACAAAACTTACGGAGTGGGGTCAACTGATGCTGAGGCGCATAATGCGAAGAGGTTGCCAACTTTCTGCAGAATCAATAGATACAGACCTCCAAACTTCATGTGGCCTTCAGATTAGCTCAAGACCAGTGCAGAGAGCTTCATGGATGGGTTTCCAAGGCCGAGCAGCTGCATCCAAGCCTCACATCACCAAGTGCCACTGGACTCTAGAGCTGTTGAGATGCGTTCTCCGGAGTGACTAATCGCACTTCTCCGTCTGGCAATCTGATGGATGAGTCTGAGTTTGGTGGTTGCCAGGAGAACGATACTTGTCAGACTGCATTGTGCTTGGTGTAAAGTTTGGTGGAGGGGGGATTATGGTGTGGGAGTGTTTTTCAAGAGCTAGGCTCGGCCCCTTAGTTCCAGTCAATGGAACTCTGAATGCTTCAACATATGACATTTTGGACAATTCCATACTCCAACTTTATGGGAGCAGTTTGGAGCTGGCCCCTTCCTTTTCCAACATAACTGTGCACCAGTGCACAAAGCAGGTCCATAAAGACATGGATGACAGAGTCTGGTGTGGATGATTTGATTGGCTTGCTCAGAGTCCTGACCTCAACCCGATAGAACACCTTTGGGATGAATTAGAGCGAAACTATTTTATTCCTTTGTTGTGATTAGTTGTACCAGTTGTATCATGTGTAGCTATCTATTAAATGTTGTTTGCCTAAATTTATCAGATACGTTTTCATGTAAGGTTTGCTGTGTTCCATGCTGTTTCCATTGCAAAAACTACTGGCTAATGAAGTACTATGACTATGTCACAATCTCAGTTTTTAGCCTCAGCCTTTCCCGCAGCCTGTCACTCCCTGCTGCACTCTAATTAGCCCAGACTCACCTCACCTGTGTTGCTGCTCACACCTGCACCTCGTCTCCGGCAATCAAGCCAGCTACAAAAGCCCCAGCTACACACTCAATCGGCGTCAGACTGTCTTCGCACTCATGCTGAGAACTCCAGACTTGTTTCCCGGATTGATCAAATTGCTGTCGACAAGTTTCGTCTCCAGACTGACCCTCGGCTTGACTTCAAGGTATCGACTAGCTTCTGTCCTGCATTCACCCGCCTGTCTGAATCCCCGGCTTTCGATCCTGCTCCAGTCTTCTGTTGCCGAGCCCTGCCTGCCCTACGTTGTGTTCTCCGCCTGGTATCTGATCCTGCTCCAGTCGTCTGTTGCCTAGTCCTGTCTGCCCTACGTTGTGTCATCCGCCTGGTATCTGACCCCCTGCCCGTCTTCGACAACGTGAGTTCGCCTGAATCACATCTCCAAGTGTTCCTGAACACCTCTGCTCGTCTGTGTGTGAGTCAAGCCTGCATCACCTCCTCCTGTAAAGACTGTGTGAGCTTCTGTCAGTGCACCTCCTGTGTAAGGCGTCCGACTACTGATCTAGCTGTCGCGGGTTCGACCCCCGCTCAAGCCACAGCCTTTTCCCTGTTTAAACTGTGTGGGTCTCAGTTTTGGACTCCTCCTGTGTGTCGCTATCTAAGAAGTGTTCGTCTTCAAAGTCTGCTGTCGCGGGTTCAACCCCCGCTCAAGCCGCAGCTACACCCCTGTAAAAACTATGTGAGCCACTAGCTGAGCATCCCCTGAGTAGCTCAGTTGTTAGAGTACTCATCTGCAGATCTCGTGGTTGCGGGTTCAAACCCCGCTCTGAACTGTGTTTGAATTGCTGTCAAACAAAGACTGTTCATTATTCACACTCAAGTGCTTGTTTCTGGGTCCTAACTGCAAACGTGTCAGATTATGACTATCAGATACTTTCTAAGCACCTTTGTTTTTATCAAGTGTCACTGGAGAGAAATTCCTCCTAAGGCCGTGGTTGTTTGTATATGTATGTGCTGTTACAGAGAAGCGTTATCTCTTTGTGGTTACAATACATTTCAAGAGAAAAATGTTAATAAAAGTGATGCTTCCTCATTTCTGTCTCTTTTCACCAACCCCAAATACAACCAAATCCCATCTCCACCCAAAAAAACTCCACAGTATTACAGCTTTACATCTTGGATATTGTGCAATGAAAAATATCAAAATGACAACATAGCACATAACACGGTGCCTGAGTAAACAAGAAAAGAGAAGTGGATCTAACATTTGTCTGTTTGATTTCCATCTTTTTTAACTGCCATTTAATCTCGTGTGTGCTCTGTTTGTATCTTTAGAAATTTGTGCAAGACCTGAAACAACAGGAGGCATTGAGGCAGATTCACCCTCAAACGGGCCCACCTATGGTTTCTTTGACACTGTTGATGGAAAGTGTAATGGCAAGAAAGCTCCAGGAACAGAACCGAGTGCATCACAGAATGGTTTGTATTGTATCTCACATAATTATGCTTGACATGTTTCATGCAAAGAAGGTATAGTTCAGTTATTCCTCTACATCTGTTTTCCTCATTTTTTTTTCTTGTTCATCTGTGAGGAAGTATTACACAGTGATTAGGTTGTGGAATTATCCTAAGTTCCCATTATGTAAAAAAGGAAAACTGACAGTATTCAAGATGCAGAGAAAAGTGTCCTCAATAGTAATCATTTTTTTAATTCTTCATAGTTAGATTGGTTATAAAATATATTGTTAATGCAAACTTTGAGGGATACTAGGCCTCTTGTTTTCAGTTAGTTGCACAGAACTTCTTTTGTTGCTGTCTTGGCCAGGATTTCCCTGTAAAAGAGGTTATTTTTCATCTCAATGGGAGTGCTCCTGGTTAAACAAAAAGTTAAGAATATAGTTAATCTTTGGACTCATTAAGCTTCTGGTGACACATTCCTAATATTTTATTTATATATAAAATATAAGTTGTAAATCTCTCCAATTTAACATAATCTCATTCTACAGGCCATGATTTGATGCACTGACATTGTATTAAGATAAGTTTGTTAGCCAGGGGTGCTGCCAGAAATGTATGGCCCCATCTCAAACCATGTCTGTACAGTCTCTGGAATCAAGGGTCTATCAAGCCACAAAAAATGATTACATCTGATTAAATAAAAAAACAAAAACTACATAATCATGACAACCAGGTTTTAATTTTTGTAGATAAAATAAAATTGGGAGAAAACACTTGTCAAGTAAAAATTATACAATAAATGGTCAATTTAACTATGCTTTTTAAGTAATTTTCTGGCAATCGGACCTTTATGCATTTTATGCATTTAACATGGTTTTGTTTGTCATGTTATCAGTCCTCGTGACAAATAAAAACACTTTAACATGCCGTATGGACATCCAAATAACAGTAAAATCCATAAATAGAATCACATCCTTTTATATATGTATACATATCACTTTTAGACAAACGTCATCTTATGAGAGATCATGCAAAATAAGCCTGAATTTTACTGTTATCCCATGGAGAACAGCTGGATTTTAATTTCACTGCAAACATTTTACTGGTTCCAAGAATGTGGCTCATGGTACTCGTTCCTCATTTGAAAACTAAGTAAAGACAGGGGAACTACTCTAAACAGATTTTTTATTTTGTAACATTCAGATGTTTGAAGTTACATAATTTAGGCAGAACGTGATTTAAATATCAGATACAAATTGTACAGACCTCTGACTTACAGATAACAGCACTACAAACTTCTCTATAGAGAGGATAGTCTGACCCCACTTACGTCGTATGAAGTGTGTCACGACAGTAACGTCTGCATACTACATTACCTGACCGTCCTGTAATGAATGTGATTGAATGAACAATTGTCCAATCACATGCCAGATTTGCTTTTGAAGGCTCTGCTCATTTCCAAACACTTTGAATGGGCTCTTTCCCAGACAGGCTTGTGAAATATATAGAACGATCAATCTGGCATGTCACGTTTAAGGAACCCGCTCTGACAACATTTTTATGTCTGATAATGATAACAGGACATGTAAAAAAATCTCCTCCTTTGTTAAACAGTTAGATTTGTTGAATGACAGCATTGAATTAATTAAACACAAAATGATAGCTACGTATGTAGGTTAATGGGTCATTGTTTGTTGTTAGCCTCTGTTTGTCAACAGAACTAATAGCCAATACCCATGGTATAGTCAGTACTTATGTCTGATTTGAGGCTGCGTTTGGAAGAGATTTTTAAATAATTGTGGATAATATGCCAAAATAACAATGAGAGCAAACTAATCTATCACAGCAAAGTGAATTTTTGCTGTGGCTTCAGTTCACATTTTGATAGACTGTTCTCTCTTACAGGCTCACATGAGATGGACTTTTCACCTTTAGCAGAGCTCCCGCAGAATACTCGATTTGATCTGTTTAAGAGACTCCAGGAAGCTCTGAAGGACAGAGGTGCTCTGTCTTACCTGCAGTCTATGGTGAGTGACACAGACTCCAGATTATTTCAGGCGTTTCAACTTAAGGTTTTTGTTTTATAGGCGTGTAGTCCCACACGGTTTTAGTGCCAAAAAATGTAGATGAATTTATAAATGCTGCCCTTTCTGGTGTCTGTCTGCAGTAGCATTACAGCGCCACTTAAAGGCCTGGCATATATGCAACAGTGTTTTCTGTGTTTCATATGGACAGGGACAATTTCGAAGAATGCCGTGTTTTCAGATAATGTTTTAAAATCAAGAACATTTTAATCTCCATGTTGACAGGGTCTTAGTGGTTACAGTAGGTAATTTAAAAGCATGGTAATTAAAGAATGAAGAAAGAAAGCTGTTAAAGAGGCCCTGCTAGCTTCATAGCAAAGGAATAAATATCCAAAACATAGTGCTGTTGGCCAACCCTGGAGTAAAAGTAGTTTAATTTATATATTATTGGTAAATAGCGGGTTTTTGGATTGTTGCTAAAAAATATATTTATGGCAAGAAGTTATGACACTAAGAAAATGAATAGAAAAGGGTGCATTACTACATAGTACATAATATAATATTTGGTATTTTATTTTGATTGCACAAGCTCAAATGAACTCATTTTATTTCATTTGTTGACACCAGTAACTTTCTGTTTCTCTATTTCAGCTTGAGGGCTTGTGTTGTGGTGAAACACTTGACATGATCAAAAATGAAGATCTATGTGACGGTCAGAAGAAACCTTTATTAGACATATTGGAAAGTTACACTGAGGGCAGCCTGGCTAACGTCCCTGTTCAACTGAAGGCAGTTCACATGCTGGTCAGCGCCATGGAAGGTGAGGATGTTAACGTCACTGACCTTACAATACTTAAAGAGAAACCATACAGCACGGAGAAATGCTTTTTTCGGTAACCAGGGTTTTTGTTGTCCTAGAATTGCCTGATGAGACCCTGAGCCTCCTGAGTGAAAGCAGCCCTGCCTTGTTGGAAGCCTTTGACGCTCTGGTTAGTTCATCTGGCTCTAAGTGAAAGAGCTCATTGACCTCTTTGGGTTGACCCAAGGGTTTCCCAAAATTTCACTTTTTTTTTGTGAAGGATGATTAACATATGTGTCTCTCTATTGATCTCACCAGATGACTCAGCTAAAGGACAGCAGCGAGCCCCTCTCCCTCCAGTGTCTTCCAGTCTTGCTGCAGGATAACCAGGCCTTCCAACAGGTCGAGCAGCTTCTCAGATCCACCAACATGACCTTAGCAAGAGACATGGACCGGCTGTGGATGGAGATGGGAGACAAAGCAGGAGTTCTCCCGGTGGTCCTCAGCATCAGCATACAGGGACTGTCAGTGCTGTGCAAAGAGTTTGAGAAGTAGAGGTGTGTGTGAGTGCATATTCCCTCTCTTTCAAGACTGTACACTGCTCTTTTTCTTTCTTTGTTTTAAATGTGTAAGGACTAATAATCTCTGATATGTCATTTTGATTGTACTTTTTTTAGTATTAGTGTGTTATCACACAGATACGACTTTATTTTGTTGTCTTTACAGACACCTATTTTTATTACATAGTAAAGATGTCATATTTTTGTATGAAGAATCACATTTATTTTATCAAATTATTTCTTGTTTTTTGAAGAAGCTCAGACTTTTAATAAAATGTCTCATTGTCAATGCTTGTAAGCCATGAAGAGGGTTGTACTTTTTATAAGTATAAAGAGACGTACATAAAAGACGTTTAATCAACGTTTAGATTTAGACCAGTTTGATAAAGGCTATTATAGCTACTTTTTAATACACCTTACATTTATCTGTCAAAGAGATTATTCAAGTTTTTTTCATATATTACTCAGTTTTAGAGAACATTTAGTTGATACATATGATTGCATCAGCTATGAAGAAAACAAATATCTTTACAAGTCATCCAAAAAAAAAAAATGTCACAACTTGTCACCTTCAGGAATTTTCCACTTTAGTTGTTTTTTTCCATGCCCAAAGCTTTACTTTGTTACATTTGCATTTTTGCTGCTACTTCCCTTGATTACAGGGGTACAAAGGCCACTCTAAACAAATGAGAGGATCTGTGGATTTTTATGATGCAGTCAATCACACCAAGACACGGGACCTTTAAGGTTCTGATCATGGGAAAATTGAAATGGCGCAAGGTGATGAAAAGATAAATCTATGAGTAAACAAACTTGAAATTGTCAATAGTTTAATATTTAAATTTACACGAAAAAAGCAGGAAATTGCAGAGTAATTAGAATCATAGATTTGAAAACAACTAAACTTGAAAATGTCAACTTTTGAAAGTCCTACATTTACAAGAAAAAAAAAAGATTAATCTGATCCCACTAAGTCCAATGTTTTCATTCAGAAACTTAAAAACTTTGGACCATATCAACTTGAAAATTTGGGGGGATTCAAGTAAAACTATTTCATAGGTTTGTAAGTCACATTTCAATGATGAATCACTTAAAAATGTCTGTTTAATATTTTTTTCTAGAAAACTCTTGGAGTTTGCTAGGGGAGTATTTTATGAAAATGTGCCTTCTTAAGTGCTAAACAGTATAAACTGAAAATTTTTGGCCTTTGAAATCCACAAATTGCAGCTTTGGAAGAATGACCTCACTATAATCTCCTCTTTATTTCAACTAAGTATAAATATAGATTTAGCGTAGATGTTTGATGGTTTAAATCACCTGTACAAAAAACTATTAAGCTATGCAATTAAAGCTAACTCTAGTTGTTATACCACTGCAGTTAATTCTCGGTTAACTTTATTTATTATTTTTATACAATATACATTTACATTATATGTGTAAGTCATATGCTTAAAAATGCATGTATGTCTTCGTGCTGAAGTGTGTGTTACAGAGATGGCAGATGAAGCTAGTTTTGCATGACTGGTGTATCCAACTGATCCTAAATTTGAAATGTGTATTTGTTATTTTGTTGGTACGATTTAAGGAAAACATTTTCTATTTTGGTACAGTAGGAAAAATACTTCATCTCAGCTTTCTTTATTTTCTGAAAAGTATGAGCTCATTCCAGAGTTGTTTTGTTTAAGCCTCAAACAAACTTTGTTCAAGGATTTTATAGTGTCATTATCACATGCATGTTGTCAGAAAATTATGATTTTATTCACATACCAATAAAAGATGATGCTCAAGGGTGTGTTTGGTGTGTTTCTGTCATGGCTGATAAGATATTTTCTCAGAGCAGACTGTGACCGGTCAGTTTGCTGCACCTCTCAGGAGAGGACAACGTCCTCTATTATCTGCACCTTGTAGATTTCAGCCACTGAGCATTAGACGTCTCGTCTAAGTTTAGATGGAAATTTGCCCATCTATAATCGGTCTATGTTTCGCCAGTATCTAGACGAAAGAATGTTATCTTTTAATCATTTAATATTAAATAAAAAAACAAATGTATAAATAATGCCGAAATTCTGGATTAAAACAGTTTCAACAGTCACTGACCATTGTACGGTGTAGTTTGGATTAGACTCGATTTAGACCAAATCTAGACAATTGATTTAAATACGTTAAATAATTGATATTGACCAAGAACTCTCAGTTGCACAACTGGTGTCCATATACTTAAATCATTTTAATGGCCATTGGTCAATATACTCTAGAGTTTAGATTTAGCCCAGATTTAGACGTTTAATCAACGTTTAGATTTAGACCAGTTTGATAAAGGCTATTATAGCCAAGTTATATATATTTTCATTTGATTTTATTTTTAAAAAATCCACGCGAGGTCGCTGTTGCATTATAAGTGACCGGTTGATGACGTATATCTCCTGCGACGCCGGAAGTCTGAAGTCGCATGTAAACATGCAGTGTTGTTGCTCAGACTGAAGTCAGTGGAAAAACTCCATGTAGAAATGCCGGTGTGCAGCTTCTTCCTTCAGGGACGGTGTCGGTACGGTGAAAAATGTTGGAATGAGCACCCGAGAGGAGGAAACAGAGGAGGAGGCGGAGGAGGAGGAGGAGGAGGAGGCTACAACAACAGCAACAACTACAACCGCTCCTCCGCCCAGCAGCAGCCCAGAGGAGGAGGTGGAGGTAACTCATTCACTAAAAAATATAATTCCGCAGACCAAATCTACAAGCCTGACTTCTGTCTGTGGGTTTCTTGACCTGCTGAACCTTCACAGTCTGACCCTGAGTGCCCTCCACCACCAGCTAACATCAACGATAAAGTTTGAACATTTCCAGTTCTCTCTATATTTGAGCTTTCATCCAAATTCTCACTGTAGTCAGTTATTTGCAGGCCATGTGTTCATCTCCAGACCAGACTGAAATCTTTACAGATATCACCGTCCAGTTTAAACGGGAGCCTGGAAACTATCGGGATAAGACGAATCAAGATTGATAATGTTCACCTGCTGAGATTGTCGACATGAGCTTTTTTCCTTATTTTATATTTAATGTTTCCACCAAAGAGTTTTCTTCGTGCTGACGCTGTTCCTCCAGACACCCTCATGCTGTTCACCTCCGTGCGCCTGCCTGACCCAGCCGACTCAACACTAAAGGAAAACTGACTCAAAACACTGTGATGAAAGTCTGTTATTTATTACTCTATTCTTTTCAGCAATGAAAATCAGTCACAGTTCATCCAACAAAGTTGAGTTATGTTCAGTCATTATGGAGCGAATGCATGATGAAAGGCTACAGAATTATATTAACATTATTTAAGTTGATGTTTTGACATCGATTTTTTTTTTTACATTTGCTATAGATATTTTTTTGCATCTGGGAAAAAAAAAAAAAAAAAAAAATATATATATATATATATATATATATATATATATATATGTATATATATATATATATATATATATATATATATATATATAGATATATATAGATATAGATATAGATATGTATATATATATATATAGATAGATAGATAGATATATAGATATAGATATGTGTATATATATATATATATATATATATATATATATATAGATATATATATATATATATAGATAGATAGATAGATAGATAGAGAGATAGATAGAGAGATAGATAGATATAGATAGATATAGATATGTGTGTATATATATATATATATGTATATATATATATATATACATGTATATACATATATATATATATAAATTAATCTAATTAATTACCGGATTTATAATAAATTAATCAAATTAATCGCATTTTAATCTCATATCTGCTTAAAGTACCCAAATAAAGAATTTGAATTCGAGGATATTATAAAATTGACTAATCAAATGAATACACTAAGAAGTGAAGATTTGTAAATCCACGTTTTTATTGGTGACTAAATCAAACCACAGTCAGGGCAACTTGTCCAGAAAATTCTAAGCTCAATCAGGCAACTCAAATTACACTTTAAGTGTGTTTCATAAATCAAATTCAAAATAAGAAAAAGGTCGAGGACATCCAGCAAACCAATTAGGCCTGATGCATTATTAAAGAATGTAGTACAAATATAGATAAATACATTCAAAAATAAAGTAAGACTAAGTCTTAAATATGCCATTCCTGTTGTCACCTGGGCTTTGTTTGGTTTGACTAGAGACGCATGTGTGAAGTGCGTGCCACTGCCATGTACGGGTCCTCCAGCTGGCCAATATTAAAATGTTTTTGTGCTTTGATTAATCTTGCGATTAATTTTTATAACGCATTAATTTGCAGTGTAATTAATTAATCTAATTAATGCACTAAAGTGACAGCTCTAATATATATATACACACATTTCTACAATGTTATACAAATTTATTAGACCACCTGTAATAAAAATGAGAACAAATAAATATTTTATTTATTTTTCTCATGTCATCATATTTGTTATTGGATAAACATTTTGACCAGGAATGAAGAATTTCAAGCTTTCACCTTTTATAACCAAATTTGAGCTGGCTCACTGTGCTTCTCTGAGGAGTCAGAAATTAATCAAGAATAACAATTAACCACCAAAATGGATTCTTCTGTTCAAGAATGTAAATAGATAATTATAAGACGACATCTTAATCTAGAAAAAAACACACAGGTATATTAACCGTATATACTGTATAGCACACATATTTATATCTGTAAACAAACAGTGTTTGCCTTGGACGTTGTCTGAAATAATTCTATTAAGCATTTGATTTACTTACAGCCAGAAGAAATCATAAAAATGTAAAAAAATATATATATATAATTTTAATTAAAAGGCAGAGATATCTGTCTAGCCAATTAAAACCTTCTTAACTGGTTATTCATTGGCTTCATAGCTTTTTAACTGCCGGGGCAGACTCTGGTGACTTTAATTTAGGTGTATTTTCTGGATTCTTCTGAGTCTCAGCAGATCTCTGGCTGTGTGGTGTAGCCATACTGTTGGCAGTAGTAGACAGGCTGCTGTAGGTTTGGGCTTTGTCGTGCCTTGTCCTGAATCTAGTATGAAAATATATAATGTCATAAAAACAGAATGAAGCCCAGTCCCAGGTTTGGTACATATCAAGTAAAACCAGAACTATTTGAAGTCCAGCATTATCAAAATTCTATTTTTTTAATTTAAGCTGCTCTTTCTTAACATCGTTGTGATTTTTGTTTTCAGGGTATGGAAACAGAGTTTGGGTGAATCCCTCTCAGCAGAAAGGCAACTTTATCCAACCTTCATCATTCTCCTCACAAGGAAGCAATGACTGGGGTGGAGGAGGAGGAGGGAGACAAGATAGTGTGAAGGCCTCTGAGTTCAGCTTCTCCAACCAAAACAGGTTTTCATCCCTCGGCACACCGAGCACCTTCGACAGAGGAGGAAGAGGAGGGCGACAGGTGATGGCTGGAAATGGTGATGATGACAAAACCCTGTTAGTATTCTTATTCTTTATAAGCCTTTTGACATTAAAATATCTGTCAGAAAGGGTAATACCTTACATTTAATTCTAACGTCTGTGTCACCATCCCTCAGGGAGATCATCCAGATGGACATGGACATTTGGGAAAGTTCAGGGCAGTGGGGATTTTCTTGTTACTCACACTCCAAGTCATCAGTATCTGGTCAGTGTAATGTACTCATTTAAGTTTTAAGAAGTCACATACATTATTAATATGTTTATTATGAAAATAATCACAACACTAAAATGGAACACTGTTTTTTTTCTGGTCCACAGGTTTTACTGAGCTCTCTCCTGAGGAGCTAAGGCTGGAGTTTTACACAACGAGAGCATCAGGAGACCTGCAGAGCTATGTAACAATCTGATTAAGTCCTGAATTTTTAATTTTAGTTTTTAAACACACAAGATAATCTCATTTTTCTAAAGCCTCATTGTTACCCAAGTTGTGGTTGACATAAATGACTTTACAAGTTGTATTTTGTTTTTATAGCAACCCTGGTAAAGAAAGTGTCTTTTTCAATAAATTGTGTTTCATTTCAATTAGAAACATTTAACCCAGAGTTGATCATGATCTAGCAGATGAAGAGATATTTCCTTTTGTGTAAAAGTCTAACAAACTCCTGTTGATTCATTCAGGTGAATGGTGTTACCCAGCTACTTAATCAGTGGAGAAGCAGAGTCCAGGAGCTGAAAGTTATGAGTCCAGCCACACGCACAGCCTTGGTGAGACACAAAAACTCTTCGGACTTTTAAAGAGTTGCTTTCATTTTTATTAAAGACTTCTATTCATTCAACATCTATGCAGCTTTCTGGGTTTGCAGGAAGGACTTTTAGAAAAAAATACTAATTTCTGTGTTTCAGCTTGCAGAGTTAAACAACCCAGCACCGCAGCAGTCTTCAAGTGGCTTCGGTTCAGGGACAGCGACTGGATTTGGATCCTCCTCATCAGCCTTTGGAGACAAGGGTAAGCTCAACAACTGCTTCTTTGTAATAGTTAAAAGCACAGCTACAAAACATGGTCACCATTGCACCACAAGTGTCACTTTACGGTGCGCAGTATGGCTTCTGCTTCCAAGATGTTCACAGCTGAGGCCGAAAAATTCCTGGGGTGTAAAAATAATACAGCTTGAAATGGCAGCATGAGTGGGGCTACAATTTCTGTCCCACAAAACTGTCATATCCAGCCCAATCACACTTGGAAAAAAAAATCATATTATCCAAACTTTACCTGTGTGAGCCATATTTGTGAATGCAAACAGAGTGCAACTGCTGCAGCAAATCATCAGGGACATTCACTGAGAACAGGTAAGGAGGGGTGATGATGTTCTTGTACGACTGGCGTGAAACTGAAAAAAGGGAAACTTGACTGAACAGATTAAAACAAGACCTGTTGTGGTTGCAGTTTATTTGACTGCAAGGAGAGTAAGAGAAATTCAAATGTGCACCTGGATATTTGAATGTTAATTTTATTACATCTGCTCAAAAATGAAAAGAATTGAATTTATTTAGGATAGCCCCTTGAGATGCAGCATCTCGTTTTCGAGGGGGTCCCAACAAAAATACAAAAATAACACAAAAACATACATAACAATAATACACTATAAACACAAAATTACATTACAATAATACACTAAACACACTGCTTTACAACTCCCACAGCCCCCACACCCTTCACTCCTCCCACCCCATCACCAGTTCACAAAAAAATTGTGCTCGCACTTATGCACAGTCCCAATGCAATCCAATATAATACAATCAACAGAAGCAGCAGAATGTCGTGGTAACTTAAAAAAATAAATAAATGAGTAAATAAAATAAAATAAATCGTCAAAAATCCAAAAACATTAACACCCTGCTTGTAAGAAAAGGTAAAAATGTAGAGAAACCCCTCTGAAAGGGTGCCAAGTGTACCTAACCAACGCTAAAGCTGGAACTAAAAGCATTGCTGGTTGTTGATTAACCACAAAATATTAACTCTTACCTCACTATGTTTAAATAAGCTGTGGATTTAGAGCGACGTGCCCTCTGCTGGTGCTGTAAAGAATGTGCTCACAAAATAACACTCCACAGAATACTGCAGTGCTGGAAGTCCTCCATTGTCGCTCTTTGTTTACAATGGAGCCCTTTGCTTCACTGTGTCGCTCTGCTGTGACATATTTACGTAGCTCTCCTCGCGGCTCACATCTCCACTCAAGTGAAGGTTCAGCCAACAGTGGAAATGCAAATAAGGCCTCGATAACATGACACCGAAAGGTTTTCCCTCTGCATTTTCAAAAGTGTTCACATGGAGACGTGGGAACAACTGAAAACGCTGCAGCATGCATGCCAGGCCAGTAGATGGCGAGGTAGGTTCATGGAGAAGCAACAGCATTAGAAAACGCCTATACTTTCCAGTGAATACAAACTTTTCATAAACTATAATGGAGAGTGGACGCAGGAAGACGCAGGAGTTTCTTGTCTGGACATTTCTGTCTGGATTAACTGAGCACAGTATGCAGCACACACGTTGCTTGATCGAGCCGGAGCTGCTGTTCCTGGGATGTGTGCACAGCCTTTTTCTGAAAGAGTACTGCGCATGCTCCATTCATCAGTGTTTCAGGGGGAAATGCTGAATCTCGTCTACATAGACACGGAAACATTTTCAAAACTTTGTACTCTGGAACCTAGTTTCAAATGTTTGCAGATTCACTTCAGGTGAAAACCCAATGAAAACCCTCAGTTTTCTGCCATTTTCATTGTCATGTAAGCAAGGCCTGTGATTAAGGCTTATCACTCCAAACTGAATCGAACCAAACCGAGCTGTTCTGAACCAGAAAGTACTCCTCAGTGAAAACAACGGAACACACAAACAGTGCTGTGCTCCCTCGCTGGCTCCGCTGATCCAAGATCACCTCTGTAATACCTCTTTTTTGCTACCTTTTAAGCAGGCACAGAGGAGGGATCACTTTGTCTTCGCATTACTTTTAGCCACATTCATGGTGAAGACAGAAAAATACTACAGAGCTACATATCACACTGTTCAGCAGATTAAGAGTGGGAGACACATTATGATGCCTTTAAAACCGTTCTGATATTGTGCATCAGTGTTGTGATGAAAGCACACAAGGTCACAATGGCGAGCTTTAGCGAATCAACACAGTTAGCACATGATTTTTTTAAGCTTAGTGGCTGACTGCTGTGCCATGTCAGGAATATGAATGAATCCGATTTGAGTATGTGAATTGTGTGTACATGTCGTCTTTCCTTCTGCGTAAATGAGCTGATCAGAAAGCCATATCTGCTCTCGATTTTTGATCATGTTTATCTTCTTATCTTTTAGCTTTTGGTGCTGCAGCTCCAGTCCAGGCCAGCACCTTCAGCTTTGCTTCAGCCAGCACTGGATTCGGATCCACAGCGGCACCATCGTCTGCTGCAGGTTTCGGCAGCGCCATAACAGACCCTGCACAGCCCCCCTCTGGGTTTGGCTCTTCCTCCTCGGCTGTCTCAGCTTCCTCTTTCTCCTTTGCCCCCAAAACTTCAAGTGCTCCGGTAGCCACGTCGGGGTTTGGCTCCGCTGCCGGGTTCAGTTTCTCCACCACAGCCAGCACAGGAGGGGGATTTGGGAGTGGCTTCGGGTCTCAAGCGCCTACAGCAGCAACAACAGGAAGCAGCAGTGCATTTGGTCAGGCAGCTCCACCTGCAGCAGGAGGGGGGGCGGACAGCCTATTTTCACCAGAGAGTGACCTGACTCCAGAAGAACTGAACCAGTTTAAGGCTCAGAAGTTCACTCTAGGCCAGATCCCGTTGAAGCCACCGCCAGCAAATTTGTTGGTGGTATAATTTTTTCCAGACAAACAACAAAATATTTTAAATAAATTGATAATTTACATAAAGTGAATACTTATAGTAATTCTTTATAAAGAGAGCTGCCTTTTTGTTCAAAGTTGTTGTACTCTTAATGAAGTAAAAAAGAGAAACATCAATAGGATTTTATGTACACAAAATTTGTACAGCTGTACATGCATACATGTGCATTTAAATTCTGTTCATGTTGTGTTATACATTTTTTAAACATCATGCTGTTTTAGATCTTTTCACCCACACAGTCTGTTCCAAGTAAAGGATTTAAAAGCAGTAAGTGATGAGTTGATTAAACATGTCTCGAAATTCTTACATTCTTGTTTTTTGATTTATTCAGATTTTTTTTTTCAAATGTCTTTACAAAAAAAACATTTAATCCAATTCCTTTCTTAAAAGTTGTAATTGCAGGATGGAGACAGAAGAGGGGGGCATATTACCTGAAGAAAACCACCTGAACAAAGAGTTACTATTATGAGGGAGAGATTGTTGTACTGTGAATCACAACTGTTCAAATAGTACACAATCTGTCAAATTAATCTTGAGGTGTATGGGCTTTTATATTCAAAGTTCAGTTCACCTAAATATATTCAGTTGAGTATATTTTGAAATAATTAAGGCTTTTTATTTCGGTCTACTTAAAATATTCCTGAAACTTATTAAAACAAGGCTTACATTTAAAACTGTGTTCATTCAAAAGATATTTCAAACATATTACTTTAAAATCATTGAGGCTGTGATATAATTAAGGCTTCAATTGGTCACTCTAGTGAAAAAACTAAAAAATATATTTTTCTCTATGTTAAAAACGACTTTTCAGCTTGGTCAGCTTAAATATCAAAATAGTTTTGATATATCAAAAAATAATTAAAAAGGCACTGCATATATTTCAAAATAAGCTTTAATAATTCAATGTAATTTATTGTGATATGAAATAAGCATATACTTTAAAATAACTAAGCTGAAAATTGTAAAAGTGTGCTTAAAACTATTGGGGCTGTTAATATGAAAATACAAAATTGTGGACCAAACCCAATAACGTATTACTTTCAAATAATAAAGACTTTAAGTTTTTTGGATCCAGCTTTGCATCAAGTTAAAATATTTATTTGATGTGAGGCTTTTATTTTGAAAATCCAGTTGAGATTAAATAGACTTTGAGCCAATTAATTATGAAGTTTTTAAACTCTCATTTTAGATTCTAAATATCAGTCTACTTAGGACTTCTAAGAAACTTGCTTTTAATCTATGTAAGCTTTCTTTTTTAACATATAAAGCACCTACCAGTAGAATAGAAGAATTATTTTTCACATTTTTTAGGCTTTTCTTCTAAGTTGTATAACTCCAAAGGAGTTACTAACTTTAATATGTGGCAACTTACAAAACTGGGATAACTACTTACTGGGAAAAATGGATCTTGGTTTAACACTAGAACAGCCAACATTCCAATCCCCCTAGAACAGCCATGGGGGGTCATTTTTACCCCCAAGCTGAAACAACTTTAGCAAATCTATGGTGTCATTTCTGAAACATGTGAAGTGGTTTATTTCCATCTATTTGAAGTTTATTTGAAGTAATTATGGAAACTTGGCAACAAAAGTGTTTTAAAAGATTTATTTCTGCCTTTTTATAAAAAAAAAAAACTTTATTAAACAATCAAATCAACTTTTTACAATAACACACACTCACATACATGCAGGTCACATTGTCACATTCACACTAACATTCACAACATCTCAACATACATATCACATGCACATACCCCCCCCCCCACACACACACACACACACACACACACAGGCACACAGGCACACTCGTGTAAATAGACATACACAAACACATTGACACATACACCCGCTGTACACTGACTGGACTGTCCACAAACTGCACGTTGGCATGTTTTTGTGGTTTTGTTCTTTATGCATTTACGCTTCTGGTACAGTTTCTCCTCTTCTCCTAGGGGTGGCCTGTGATGACGGAAGTACAGGATTTGGTGCTAGCCTCAAGATGTGCTCAGTGCGCTACAGCTTGCATAGCTCCAGGATGAAATCTTGCCGGGCAATATTTGTGTCTGTGCAGCCCCAGTACAGGACCAATGCATTCAGTGCGGCAATGTCCAGTACATTGTAAACCTTTTGTTCAGATCCATATTACTAATATGACAGCTGGTTGCAATAGCTACTAATAGCTGTCAAAATCAGACTACAAAACAAGCGTTGCTTAGCAACCAAAATGGTGGGAGGGGCGTGGCGCGAAAAGATACGAGCTGCTGAGCAAGGCGTACGAGATGCTGCTCCAATATGACTGCAATATACAGCGTTTTAGATGAGGGGGTAAAAATGACTCCTTGGCAGTTGTAGGTAAAAATGCTCTTTTTTTTTTTTTTTTTTATCACACACTTAACAAAATTCACCAAATGATCAATAAATCCATTTTAGGCAAAGTCATGGACTTTAAGATGCAGGGGTTTTATTTTAAAAGAAATACAAGCATTTGAAAATGCCAGGGGGTAAAATTTACCCCCTTGGCTTTTCTAGTGTTAAAGTTATTAAGGCTTTTAATCTTTTAATAAACACAATTCCTAAATTGTTAAGGCTTGTTTTAAGGGTTTTATTTTGAAACTTACAATCTGCTTCAAAGACCATAAGAAGCTTATTTTGATTGATGAAGTCTGTTTAAAAGTTTTCCTCTTGCTCAGCGAGGTTGTGGTAGAGAGTGTGTGTTGTTGAATGCAGGGCTTCTTCATAGATACAAAGAGGCTACATGACCTTATTCTGTAAAAAAAAATATCTTGGGGTGCTGGTTTGGTGGAGTGGTTAGCAACCAGGTACCCCATGTACTTGCTTCTGCCGGTCCAGGTTCGAATTCCGCCTGTGACCAGTTTGCAGAGTGTCTTCCCCTACTCTCTCACCCCCTTTCACAAGCCTATCCACTGTCTCTATCCTATCAGTAAAGGCACAAAATGCCCAAAAAATAAATAAAAAAAAAACCCATCTTGTTCCTGATGATAGAAATGATTTTCCCAAAGTGTAAACCTCACTTAAATTGCAATATGACACAACATTTAAACAATTCAGCAGGGTCTCTCAGTCCAAAACCATCCATCCAAACCATCTTGGAGGTATCCCATGAAAAAATAGAGCCCAGTTTGGTACTGTGTATTCGACAGTGAGTGAGTAAGCCATTCAATACGTATTCATTAGGTGTTGAGCACCCGGTGGGACCACAAGAAGAGGAATACAGCGACAAAGAGACAGCAATAAGCTATTCTGCTGCTGTAGGGGCTCCTGCTCTGCTGACGGGGCCATATTTTCAGCTGACAGGGGGGTTGTGATATCAGGAGGGGTGAAACAGAGCTGTGTGTGTGTGTGCATTTGTGTGTATAAAAAACCCAGTTAGTATCTTCTTAATAGTTATGGGAATGCTGCATAACTACCAGCAGTATATTTGAATGTTAAATAATTCCACAACACTGAAGTAGATTTATTCTTCTATTCTACTACAGTTCTCAAGCAAATGTTGAAACAAGACCGAGCAACAAATCAACTATTAAGCTTTATGTACTCCACTCATACACACTCACCGGCCAAGAGCCTTAGTATAGATTTAACGTTTAAGAGGGTTCCACACTGACATGATACAGTAGCAACACACAGTTGCTGCAGAGTTGTCAAATGCAACTGTGCTCTCTTGAATTGAAATCTAGTGACTGTGGAGGCCTCTGGAGTAAAGTTAACTCATTCTCATGGGCTTGTTGATGATGGTAATGAAAGATGGACATGTTCAGCAGCAACACTCAGGTAGGCTGTGGCATTTAAAAGAGGCTCAACTGGTACGAGGATGCCCAAAGTGTGCCAAGAAAATATCCTCTGCACCAGCAGCAGCCCATACAAGGCAGGTAAACCCGAGCTCCGGACAGCAGGGTTTAGTCCAGAGCCATGTATAGAAGTTGGTTTGGTCGCTGGAGAGGTACCAACTGCCATCCTATGCACTGCAGAAGTACTCTTGAGCAAGGCACTGAACCCCAAAACTGCTTGGCAGTACTTCTTCAGGAGCAGCGAACCATCAGTCTGACATCTGTCATTAGTGCAAGATGTACATATGCATATATTTCAGCCCGTGTTTGTGTAGCAGGTTTCAGCAACAGAGTGTAAAGGGTTGACTTTCCCAGTGAGGGATTAATAAGTGTGTCCATGTTATGTCGGTTACATTTAATTCTGATCCCCCTCACATCCTCTGAATGTGGTGGCAGAAATCCAGATTCATCACACAAGCCATCTCTTCTGTTGTCCAATTTGGCGGGCCCTTGTGAAGCCTCAGGTTCTTGCTCATACTTGACAGGAGTGGTGGAATATTTTACTCCTGTAGCACAGAAATCAGCTTCTACAAACCTTGCTCATTGGTTGTTTTCTCTTTTTCCATTCATTCTCTGTAAATCCAAGAGATGGCTGTATAAATCCCAGGAGATCAGCAGTTTCTGAAATACAGTATCCACCATGTCACGTTTAAATTCACTTTTATTCTCTATTCTGATGCTCAGTTTGGACTTGCCTTGACAATATCGATCCGCTCGTCAGCTATTTGCATCAACCATCAGTTAGATGGGTGTACCCAATAAAGTTGCTGCGGACTGTGCAGGAGTGTCAAATGTGGGGCAAATGTGGCCTGCTGCCTGTTTCAACTACAGCAGCAAATGCCATCAATCGTGCACATTTTCTGCCATATTTACTTTTCACAAGGTCTCATTTACAAAGTATATTGCAATATTGATCTTTAGGCACCAACAGTCTTGCAGTTTACTCTTGTTTTGTGTCTGACAGTGAAGATGTCTCCCATCTCTGCTGCTCAGGTGATTCTTGCCCTGACTAGGTGTGAATAACTACAGGAGCCCCTTGACAGGTGATAACCCACATCTTAACCTTGAAACTTTAACTTTAATACACTAGAAGTGAGGTGCAGGAAGTAGCTCAGTTGTCCATGTTTTCTTCTTTATGTGGCCCTCGATGTAAAAAGTTACACCCCTGGTGTAATGTGCTTGGGCATTTAACTATAAAATAACCAGATGAGATTTTTGACCCATATCATCCAGTTCTGGTTTAAAAAATGCTCTCCTTCTTTATGATCTGTATTAGTGCTCTCACACTGCCCGAAACACTGTGCAGCATAAATCTCTCTCCTCATACTCAGTCTGTCAGCAGTAGCCCCCCCACCCCCCGCCCACCCTCCTGCTAGCAGATGATACATAAATAATTCAGCAGATTAATGAACGATTGAAACAGAGACCAGCTCATGAAAAAGTGCTGGCTTGCTCATTACAGTCAAACTTGTTTAAAAATTACCATCCTGCGACTCTCATGCATCTTAAGAGTAATTTGAGCATTTGAGAGTCTTTGTTTCCGCCTAACAAATAATCAGATTAAATCGCAAACTGAACTGCTGCAGCAGCAACGTGTCGGCCTGCCTGTGTTTATGTAATGTATGCACAGGCTGAAGAGAGCGGATGAAAGCAGCGGCGAGTGTGTGGACGCCTGCACATACTCGCAGTAATTTAATCATCATAGTTAAAATGAAGACATATTTAGGATTGAGTTTTCAGGTCCAGACATTTCATTTTGAAGGAATGATTTTATTCTATCCGTCTAATTTATTTTTCAGAGAGCGATAACTCTTGCCTGGTTGTTAAATACATTTGGCAGGCAGTGGAAGTACAGAGTTCAAGAGGACAGTCTGTGGGAGTACTTGGGGTAGTTTAATTGGTGTAAAGTTAAAAAAAATATTTAAAGCTTTCCTGACTCTCACGCACAGAATGAACATGAGGCCTATCGACCCTGACATCAGACCTCTGATATCCAAAATGTGTTACATTCATTAGTGGACACTGGTGAAAATGTTGAAATGATTCCTAAAAGGCATTTGAGAGAAATTACGTTCACAACAATGGGTGAACATTAAACCTATTGACCCTGACCTCTTGAGAGTAGAACGATCATCCTTGAATTAGAGTGGACGTTTAGACTAATTTGGAAGAAAACCCCTCCCCTGCTCTTGAGATGGCAAATTCAGAAGCAAGGGATGGAAATGATACACACTGGCCCCAATAATCAAACACGAGTCTGACCAAAACAATGCACAGGTGAATTTGTTAAGGTGAATCTGATTTAAAGGCAACCAATGAGTCAACCCCATGCAAATCCATATCTACACTATCCAATGCTTTCTTTTATGCAAAGAGTGAAAAAACTTTTTATATTAAAGAAATGTGGGGAAAGGAGGCAATTTAATTTTATCAGAGGAAGCATGGGGAGAAATTTGGAGCTTCCAGTGGTCCTCAACCAGTTCATTGATCTAAACAGAACACTGCTGGAAACATGCTTTAAGATATTTTAAGAATCCACTCCAAGAAAAATATAAAAACACCAATGTATCCTGCTGGAGACGATGTGGCTCAAGGGAGGCAAACCACTTTCATGTTTTCTGGGGAAGCTAACATCATGCTGGGGTGAACACATTAAACATTGATTAATGTGTTTAAAACACATCTACCTTTGAACTTTGAGACTTTATATCTTGGTCGAACTCAACTACTGATTCTAGGGAAAGATGTAAAACTAATACAGGCTCTTTTTGCAGCTAGTAAAAAAGTAATCACAAGAAGGTGGTTGAATCCAAAATGAATTCAAAATGTTAAGCTTGACCAAATTTGGGCTAAATGCATTAAATTTGTTTCCCTGACACAAAATAGTAATTGTAACTATAACTAATCTTATCATAATTTTTTTCTGTCAGTATATGTAAGGCACCTTGGTTCATGAGTTTTCATGCTTATTCATTAAAGAAAAGGAAAAGAGTAGAAAATTGATGTTGTTGAATAATATTGAAAATACTATATATATATAAATACATACATATATATTTGTATGCATCACTTCTCTAATAAAAATACAATTAAAAAAAAGGTGAATCTGATTTTAACCCGAGTGTCAGATTCACTGAAGTCCCACTTCAGATATGAGTTTATGTGTGCAACTTTGCATTCAGTACAGTCTCTGATTCTTTTTAATCGTACTTTTCAGACAGCCAAACAACAAAATTGTATGATTTGCTTCTTAGTCAGTGTCCATCTCAGAGTTTCCTCTCTTATAAGGCACCCTCCATGTTGTAAATTCTAAGCTTAACTGTGAGTATTTAGCAGTGTTTATTTAAATGACAGTTTTTTTCAGCCGCTGCCTCACATCAATCATACGCTGGGGTTATTATAAAGAAAGACTTTTATAGCAGCAATGTTTCTATAAATTCAAACTTGACCATTTCCCACCTTTCTTTGATTCATGTGACCCTCCTCTCTTCCACTCCTGTTCATTGTGCCCAGGAGCCACAGCAGATCACCCAAGAAGTCTTCCAAAATTGTTACCAGATGCATATTATATTATATTCAAATTTCAAATTAGTCTTCTAACATTACTAATAAATAATTCTCAAATACACCTTTTTGACGGTGTGGTCCTTATCACACATGGGGACTAGTGTAAGACCATTTCTGCTCTAAAAACTGTGCGGAGTTGAAGAAAATTCCTCATATCTGACCTCCAAAATTTACTGGATGAATTACTTAGTCTAAAGTCTGAAGACAAACTCTCGCAGCACTTTTTACATAACTTGTTCAATGGGGAGGGAAAAATCCCATTATATTCACATGTCAGGGATGTCTGCTGTTGCTGGCATAGAAGCTTAAAAACATGAGTCAGTCCCTCCTGGGGATTGTTCGGTATTCCCAACAGGGAGCTTGGATTTGAAGAGATGACATTTGAGTTGAAATGAAAACACACACACACATTCACACCTTTCATATACCACATACTCTCCTCCCCCTCCTCCCCCTGTGACCTGCCCCTCCCTCCTGTAAAAGTAGCTTAACACAGACCTGATCACTGTAATGTGGACAGTGATTCGATTGGCTGTGACCTGACTCCAGCTGCAAAGAGGAGACACACACAGCAGCTCAGATATATGAAGCTTTTATATATTTAACTGTCAGGGACCAAGCTGTAAAGGCTCACAACACAGGATTCATTTAAAGAAAAGTGGGGGTTTTATTTTACCCAAAGAAAGTTGTTCAAAATTACAAACCAAGTATTAAGAACTAGATATATAAGAGAGGTCAACTTAACATAACACTAAATAAACTAAACAAACAGTGGGTGTCAACTTAACAAACAGGCCTGACACAGGGAGCACATATATAGGGGTTTGGCCAAACCATAGGAAACAAAGGGGGTAAACAAAATGGCTGCCACATTAAACTAAACACAAATCAAAGTAACTAAACCCATCCCCCCCATGATGTCAGCAGACTTGGTCCTTCCCAATGAGTTTTCTCCAGCAGAAATGTTGCTCCAGCCCTTAGCCACACCTTTGAACCAGGAAGCTCCCCTCCCCCAACATCCAGGTAACTCAAAGACAAGAAACCAGAATTAACAGAAACATTGATTTAAATCTTACAACGAATAAACTGTGCGCACTAAATTTAAACAGTGTGAGACATAAAGCAACTAATAAACTAAGACTAAATCAAAATAATGTGTAGATGTGTTCTTTTAACTGCAAAATATGTGTCAAACTTATGAGGTGAGCAGCTGATGAAGTGAGGTTGAACATTACCCATGTGTGGCTGTGGCCATCACATTAACACACTTTTCCATGAGGGCCTGTTGTCTTCCTTTCTTATTCGGACCATGTAGCTGTGTGTCCGTCTGAGCACTGAATGGACCAGCCCTTTGATTTATAACTTCTGCCTTAACAACAACTTCACACAGCTGATGTTTAGTAAAACATGAGTAATCATTGGTAGTAAAAGCTTTCTAGTGTACCAAGTAAGAATTGATACCCTCTATAAATCAAGTGAATTAAATAGTTATTCTGAATAAATGAGAGGGAATGTTTCAGCCCAAGGCAGAATAGGTTGTTTTAGTCAAAATCCTTCATGTGCTGTGTCTAACCTAATCCAAATCAATAAATGAATGTGGCTCTAATGTTTACTGTGGCTGCACAGACAGGCGTAAACACAGCCTTCCACAGGAACCACCTGTAGGCTGATCAAACGCCTGGCTTAAGGAGTCTTCCATCTAGTGTAGGTGACATATCCTCAAATGACATTATTGGTGGAGTATTTTCAAACTGATTGTTTATAAGAGTGAGAGAAGGGGGTCTTTGGATTTTTTGATATTGTGGACAGACAATGGACACGTGTTCTGGTCTTAAAGCCTTTCTTTTTTTGCACACCTTTAAAGTGTTTTACCATCATGTCATCTGTCTGGAGCTCAGGATGGCTTTTTCAGATCAGCTTTAAACTGCACACTCTGATCATAGCAATTACACAACCATCATGGCCTCTACATCAGCTGATGACAGCAACAGATGCTGTCACCGCGGCTCGAGCCCCCGCTCTCTACAGAATGCCAATGAGCTGATTCGGATTCAGTGCTGGTAATAATGTTGGGGTGGGGGCTCATTCCGGTCGACCCTCCTTGCTGTTGCTTCAGGGAACAAGAATTGATTGTGTAGTGCCACAGCGGTTTGCCTCCTGGAAACAGGGCATTGATCCAAGGCCTGTGATATATGCCTATTTTAGTGGCTTACTGCATGGCTGACTGAGTGGCACATATTTCACCTGCAAGGTCCTGGACCCGGATCTCTGTGCTGCAGATGTTTATGGGTTCATATTAGTATTAGTGCACCATATTCCTCTGACAGCAATAACACACTGTGGTGAGTAAATACTGTCACTGAAGAGGATTTATGTCAAGGCACAGCGAGTACAGGCTGGATCATCTGACCTAGACAGGCACTAAAACACCGGGCAGAAAATGATGATACATTGAACACACTGGATTATTATTTTAAGTTTGTACAGATGCTGCTGCAGCCTGTCTTCGTGAAAATAAAAAAGTACAGCACTTTCTTTATGCATTTGTTTTATGCCTCCAACAGTCTGGCATGTTTTACCAAACTAAAAACACATTAATATTTTTGGTGAACATCATGCTTTTTTCTTCTCAAGGTTACATGACCACAGTATGCAGACTAAATGACACATATGCAACTTTGACCAAAAATATAATAGATATTTTTTTAAGCAAGTCACAGTAAGGATTTGTGAATTACTTTGTGAAAAAAAAAACTACTGAAAATGTCCTTGTTTTTGAGGTTGAACCTCATAAAATACTTAATTCAATATACTTCACAACAGAGCAGCTTTATCTTCCTTCAGTGGATCAACAATCATGTTCATAAGCTGTTTTGTGTCTTTAGTGGATTCTGTATGTGATGTACACTTAATATACACTTAGTATACATTTCACTGTCACAACTTTGCTATGCAAGCCTCACCACTATCCCAGTTTTAGAACATGTACTTGTCGACATTAGCAATAAAATTAAGCAATGTTTGAATTAAATACCAGTACAGTCCAGGTCTCTCCACAAATAAATGTCCAACTTTATTTAATAGTACAGCAAACACTATGACTGTACATTAAATGTTCTTTTGTACCGTATAACATATCCTTGTCCCCATCGCTGGGCGGTGGCAGTAAAATTTAATCTGGCTACGAGCAAACTAAAACTAAGTATCAATACCACGACTCGAGGGCACAAAGCTCCTGTCTCCAAATTTGCTACTTTTTAGGGAATTAAAAACATCTTCTATTAAATTCATGATATTATAATTCCCTAATCAGGAATTATTTTTTGTGCTTTAATTTGATAAAAGGTTTGTGAAACTAACTCATCAATATGGAAGGAGACCAATAGCACCGTTTTATGGAAAAACAAATAAAGATAATGAAAAAATGGAGATATGAGGTTTTTTTTCCCCAACACCAAAAATATGCTCATAGGCATGTGAGAGTAAAAAAGTTTGCTGTGTAGCTCACAGACCACTTTCTTAACACTCTTCACAAATGATGAATAAATCCCTTTTTAAAGGGACAGTTCAGTATTATTGAAGCAGGGTTGTATGAGCTCTATATGGCCACTATACATTAGATGCAGTATAAGTTCTCTCCTCTCCCTCAGTAAGCCAGAACTGGTAAGTTTGTGATGCAGAACTAGATGCAAACAGGTAAGTATTGTACCAAATATGAAAGGGTATTTTATCTGCCTACAAGAACTGCCATCAAAAAAATCATACCACAGTTTAAGAGTACGCTACCAAGATTTTTTTTTAAATAAACCATAAACTTTTCGAAAAGTAAAGTTTATCTGGAACTAAGAATATGTGGATTTCGAGAAATAAGTGACGTGAGTTGGTTAGCTTCAGATTCACTTTATTTTTTTTGGAAAAGTTAATCAACTAAAAAAAAATTCTATGTAGCGTGCTCTTAAACTGTGGTATTATTTTTTGATGTGAGTGATTGTAGGCAGATTAAAATACCCTTTGTACTTGGTACAATACTTCCCTGTTTGCAGCTAGTTCTGCTTAACAGACTCATACAGACTGTCTGACTGAGGGAGAGAAGAGAACTCTCTACTGCATATTATGCATTTGTGGCCATATGGAGCTCATACAACCCCATTTCAGAAAAACTGAACTATCCCTCCAATGTTTTTTATTTATTTAAAAGAACATGTATCTGTCTGTCTACAGCAGGTTAGTACTTGGAAGCATACAGACTTTAGTTTCCAAGCCTCTGCTCCTCTTGTCCCATGATGCTCTCTGATTCTCGGTGTCTCTTGTTGTCCCTCGTTTCCCTGATTGTGTCTCACCTGTGTGATTGTCTCACATGTGTCTGATCACCCTGTGAGTATGAAGTCCGTCAGCTCGTCCTCGTGTTTCCTGTGAAGTTTCCCTGTGACCTCTCTGGAGCTTTTTTTGTAAGAGGATCTCCTCAGATGTCCTTGTGCCTCCATGTGTTCCTCTTTTTCTGAGGATTGTGTTTGTGGGCTGTCACATTGAGATTTTCAGTTTATTGGAATTTACAGCTGAAAAGAGTCTTATTTGATCCCTGTGTTTTAGCATTAATATGTCAATGATTAGCAGCAACACTAAAAGTATGCATTTTTATTGTCAAATACTCTCACTCTCCGGTCTAAGTACAAAAGAATGCAATTTTTAAATGGTTACTATATACATTGATATTATTTTTAATTCTTTTAGGCTTGGTTTTTATCCAACATCCATCTTAATCATACACACAATATTATCAGCCAATCATTGAAGGTTTGAAACTTTTCAGCGCCAGGTTTTTGTCATGATGCCACCATGTTTTTAGATTAAAAAATACAGAAATATCAAATTATTTTAAATTTACTACACGCAAAGTAGATTGTTTTGTGTTGGATTATTACAGCCTGGATTATACCATTGTCTAGCAGCAACACTGATTTTTTATTCATTTTTTCCTGTGCAGTGTCGAATGATCTCATATCCCTCAGCAAAAGCAATATGCTTTTCATAAAGTAGCGGTAGAAAGATGGTACACATTTATAATTTTTCCAGGCCTTTTTTTAGGCTTGGTTTAGCATCAGTCCAAATCATGCACACCAAGTACTGTTGAATCTTCAAAGATATAAACCCCCTTTTTATTTGCAGATATTTAAAAGAGAAATCAAAGAGAAAAAAATGAAGATTAGATCACTTCTACAGGTGAGCTAGAAATCCAAAGGGGCTTTTTTTTTTTTTTTTACAAATCTCACTTTATGAAGTAAAAAAAACTCAGAGTCACAAAACACATAAACAATAGAAACACATTTTACAAAAATAAGTATGTATGCCAACACAGAAATAGATACCTCTGAAAATAAGTCATTGCGAGATGTCCGCGAAATTTCAAACGTTGTGACGACACGAGGTACCTTTCTTTTTATTGGAGTAATAACACTTCCTCCTCTGTGATGTCCGTTGGCCACAAAACCGTCACCGAGGAACACATCCACCAGCAGGGGTATATAGATCCCTAGCTCACACTCACTCATTACCAGCTCTGGCCTGTAGGGGGACTCAATACGCGGTCGCTGCTTTGAGCCTGCCGGAAAATACAGTAGAAGAAGAAGGACAGGCTGGCTCTACCCCCGATAGACCTGACCAATCAGAGCACAAAGGGCTGAGACGTTGCGAGGTAACTGTAGGTCAGCCTTGAGACCAAGTGTTTCAACTTGGGCTTCATAATGGCCTAAAATGAGGATTTTGAGAACGCTATTGTGGGGCAATGAAGGAACTAAATGACTTGTACTGAGGGGAGAAATGCTTTACAGGCATCCTAGTCTGGCATAGTGAAAAGGAGAAACAAGCATGATATGTCCTCTTTAAGTACAAACTCACCACAGCTTTAATGAGAAGGCTGTCTGACTGAACTTGTTACTGAAGAATCTTGGATAATTCAGGGCAGATTACCTTCTCCATGATGCCTCACCAAATCCAGCCTCTCTGCCGACACTTCAGGCCTTTATCAAAGCTCACTCCACAAAAATTTGCCAGTTTGAACTTTAACTACAGAAACAACTGTTTGGTACCTGACAGGTATTCGTGTACCCCCTACGTCCCTTTGCGTACCCCATGGGTGCTCCTACCCTATTTTGGGAATCACTGGTGTAGATGATAGATTGATGGATGGACAGATTTATCAGATAAAAACGGTGGGTCATTCAGCCAAAAGAGTGCAATTTGCTTGTTGTAACGCTACAAAATAAACTTCATTGTTCATTCCATTTCAAGATAGAATTTAGTAATATACACATTTACTCATTCAAAATGAGTACTGGTCAATCTCAGGCTACTTTATTTAATTTATTGCAACTTTCGACAGTTTATTATCATTGCAATTTTTTCTCTGCTGTTACCAAAACTCAAATTTTAAACACTTTTTCATTTTAAACCATGTTTAAAAGAATATCAACCACATACAATGTTTTCCCTTTAGAAAAAGAGTTCATTTAGAAGAAATGGTTGGTGAAAATACTAATATTTATGACAAAAAACGACTTTTTTTGCTGTTACTCTTTGAGTTACAGCAATGAAGGTAACAGCAATGAGTTTGTAGCATAACATTAGCAATTGTGTGAAAACTAGCCACTTAGCATCTATGCAAGTAGCTTGAGCACATGGAGCAAATTCTTAAGATTTAACTGAATATATTTTTGAAATCAACAAATGTTTTTCTTAGAGATAACTTAGATAACAGGACTGAGTTTTTAGATTGACCATCTCTAAAACAGATAATATATCATTACATTTAAGGAAAAATAGAAGAGGTAACTTAGTTTTGGTCTTTCCATGACTTGCAGAAGACCTAAATGATGTCAATTCCTACAGAACATGTCACTGGTGAAATGTTCCAAAATTTTAAAGGGGGGATGTGTTTGGGTAACAGCAATGATTGAAAACCTGGGGGCAGCACTAAAATGTGAATTTTAACCCAAATATAATGACTGCTTTGTAAAACTTTTGTTTTAAAAGCGTAGATAGAATATGGAGTCACACTTAAATGTAAAAGAAAATTAGCTTTGGAAGGATTTTGTTCATGATGAATTGTAGTAAAGTGTAGCGTTTGGCTGTGGAGACAGGCAAGAAATGCTTTGTATAAGTGTTTTGGATGCCATTTTAAAGTATTAAAAAATATGTAATTTCTACAAAGATTAAAGTGTTTGGTGTTTAGTGTAATAAAAATATAATTTGTTATATATTATTAATTGTGTTTATAAATTTAATATACAACAATATGTTAGGGACAGAAATTTCACTCTTTTGGCGGAATCGCCCCGGTAATAATAAGGCATACATCCAAAGTACTTTGTGTTGAATTATTAAAGTCTTGGGTATGACAATGACAAGTAGCAGCAACACTGATTTTATGCATTTTAACTTTTTGGGCAGTGTCAAATACTCACACTCATAATGCCAAAATGACGCCATTTGGTGGAGTGCATCGGAATTGATCAATTCCAAGGCAAAAGCTCAAACTGTCACCTGGATTTATAATAAAATGCATGCATGACGCTTTAATGGAAGTGAAATCAGTGTTTCTGGCTGTTGAGCATGTCTAACGCTGTACACTGTATTTCAGACTTACTGTGGAAGCTAAGCTGGAAATAAGATAACATAAAAATGCCCACAATTCATTCCGTATGTAACAACACAACCTAATAATTAGAAATGAAGAATGGACAGTGCGTAAAACGCGCACAACAGTCCAGTAGGGTAACCGCTGCGCATTTACAGCGTTCATATAATCTCAGAGGTTTAAGCAGCAGCCATAACAAAAGCTCCAGTGCTGACAGAGGCACTCCCTCGCATGGCCACCAGTAGTTGCTGTTTCCCCGTGCTGCTGAGATCACCCAGGCCTCCTCTCCCCTCCTCTCCCTCCCCTCTCCCCCTCTCTCCACAGCAGCAGCAGCAGCGTCTCTCAGCGCCTTGGATGCCGTGTGAGCAACAGCAGTGAGCGGAGAGCAGCCGTGCAGCACCGCGCCGTCCGTCAGCACACCAGCAAAAATAAAACCCAAACGATGACATTCATACAGAGACGACTTAAGCTTACAATCATTTGACAACTTCCGAGCCCGCACCTTGCCTTCGCTGCCCCTTGCTGTAAGCGGTAAGTGCTCTCAAACCCTCTCTTTTTTGCCTCCTCCCATCACAGAGCTTTGCATTGCTCAATTTCCTGCACAGCCCGGTCAGTGACTGCACCAATGCTCTGATAACCTCTGTAATGTGATTAATAGCAGAGATGGTGACTAAAAAGCAGCATGCTGGCTCAAAGTGGGCGCAGTCATGTTAAATTGTCTCTATGGGTACAATGCACAGACTCCATTGTAAAGGCAGTTAGCAGCAGATAAGATGTAATCAGCTGGGCAGACTTCATTTTCTCTTTTATTCTCCCACCTTAGGTGCATTATAAGCCTTGCAATTCCAGGATAAGCTTGCAGCTTCAGTTTCAAACCTCCTGCTACCTCAGCCAATCCCATTAACTGTTTAAAGAGACTCATATGAGACTGTGTGGACCTGATGAAGAAGATTAAGGCTCTCATTGACTGTAATGTCACCTTCTGTCCTCCAGGAATGTAGTCTTGGCCAAGAAGTTACAGTTGCTATATTGTGTTTGGACACTTAAATACCTCAAACTGACGTTGGGGCTGGACAAATGTCAATCTTTGTATTGATTTAGCCACACAGTGACCTTCAGCCATATGTTGAACTAAGAGAGAGAGAGAGCATAGTCAATGCACACGTGTTGGCAACATTTTGTGAAAGTTGCTTGCTCATACATTTGTGCGTTTTGGCAGAAAAAGAGCATAGACCAACACACGTCCATTGGCAACATTTGGACCCAGGTTTCAAAGTATTATTGATTCACACATATACCTACATTTTTATTGGCAGAACTTTGTAAAACAAAAGTGGAAGAGCACAGTCTACATCACACAGCTACTGTGTGTTGGTTGCATCTGGAATAGAGAGCCAATCAATCATTGAATCAATCAATCTTAATTTATATTGTGCCAAATCATTAAAAGTGGCCTCAAGACTACAGATAGGAATAGAAACCAATTCCAATTTAGAATAGATAACAGTATCACCAAGGAAATGATATCATTAGTCTTTTTGCTTAACAATTCCCTTATCACTTTCAGTACATCACTCCTTAGTATTCAAGGCAGTCAGCAGGAATGACAACAAGACTTAAAAATCTGTAATCATGGCAGGCAGGGCCGGAATGGCGTAAACTGACACAATTTTCAATAAATAGATAATTGCTGCATGGTAAGTGCTTTGAAACACCATCAGTTTACAAAGTATCCATCTATGCAGTATATATCTGGTGTGCCATGTGTCTGACGTTGTTGCTGCTGAAAAAGAATTAAATTGATGTGCAGAATTGATGATAGAATTGGTATCAGTCAAGTCTTATCGTTTTACATTTCTTCTCTAGACGCTTTACAAATATGCCATACTCTTCATTAAATAAATATTTTTTTAGTTGACTTGTATTTTTTAAAAATATTTTTAATTCATTTATGTTTTTTAATTTAATCCAAACCCACCATGAGCACAGCACGTTGACATAGTCAGCAACAGTTACAGTGGCAATAAAACCTTCTGTTATTCAGCAGGAAATCTTGAGCAGAACCAGACTCATGCTGAACATTCATCATTGTTTATGCAGTGTTTGGGGGGGAGTGGGTGGAGATTGAGAGGTGGGCACGGACAAGGGACTAAAATGAGAATTCACAATTGTGAAAAATGTATGGATGCCCAGATCATACATTTGTCCTCTCATATTTGTTTGTATTAAGCTGACAACCAGTATGTTTTCAACTTATTTGTGTGGTAAAGACAGATATTTTATTTTTGTTAATTTAGTAAAACAGTGAGAGGGCATGGTGTGAATTGTACAAAAACATAAGCAACAATTACCATTGTCAGTTACTAGCTTGCTCAAATGTTTTGTTGTGCTACACTGAAAGTTTGAAGCACAAAAACCTTCACTTCATTTGAAAAAAAAGATTAATAAAGTCTTACAATGTCTCGTAAAGATTCGCCTTGGGGTCTAAAAATGTCTTCTACTAATAAAAGATGTTACATTTTTGGTAATATTTTCCCTTAAACATCTTTGATGACTTTATCTAATATGAACTGTACAGTATTTTAGGTCTGCCCGGTTTTGGCAAAAATTATGATCTCTGATCATAATAGAAATTGATCATACAACACAGGTACTAATTGATTTTATTACATTTACCGCATGCAGCCATTGAGCGTTGATGCTCTTTACACTATCATTAGAATGATGGAGAACAAGAAATAAAATAAAAAATGAAAGTGAAAACTCAAACACTGAACATAATCACTGTCAAAATGACAAGTGCAGCATGTCATATGGCACAGTAATCTTTGAATTTTAGTCACATAGTTTTCATAATTGTGAAAGAAAGTAATTAAAATTGAGATTAAGTTTCAATTAAATTGCCCAGCCCTACTGTATAGGGGTGGGCGATATGGCAAAAATATCATATCACGATTTTTTTTTTTTTTTTTTTTTTCCCAAGTTATTTTTTGGGCTTTTTATGGCCTTTATTTGATAGGACAGCTGAAGTTGTGACAGGAAAGCGGGTGAAGAGAGGGGGAATGACATGCAGCACAGGGCTGAGGCCGGGATCGAACCTACAGCTGCTGGGGGTTGGCAGCCCCCGTACATGGGGTGGACGCTCTACCAACTGAGCTAATGTCCGCCCCATGTCATGATTTTTCAAAAATAAAATCACAATCATGATTTTATCTCAATTCTTTTTTGCGTTGATTTTTCTAGACTAATTTGCATGTTTGACCATTTTTTCCCTATGTTTAACATATAAAACATGTAAAACCCTAAAAGAGAAAAAAAGACAATTAAAGCCAAAGAAACTTTCTGAACAGGTTTTAATTTAAATAGGGCAGTTTTTATAAAAATGTGCAGAAAATGTAAACATAAAAGGTAATGAACAACAATATCAACATTATCTCTTAAAGTGCAACAATTTAAAACAAATGTTATCTAACTGCAATGTCTATAACCTGAGTGAATCATACAGCTGCTTTAAAACAGATTTTTGTTCAGACATCTTCAAGCGTAATGTGCTCTGATTGGTTAGTCGGGTACGCGTCAAAGTCTCTGCGCCCACACAGACGATCTAACGATCTTTCTGCTTTATGAGACCATCCCCACGTTATAATCCTAAACGATTTTATATCGTCATATCGCCCACCCCTATGTATTATTTGAGTGATTTTCTTTATCCGACTTGTTCGGAACTTGATGTTCAAGTGGCATTTTTTTGTGGTGTAGGCAGCAACAATGGTGTTTCATGAGCATTCATTAACTGTAAATGCAAGGGGAAAAACTAAACTGAATAGAATTTGTTTTCAAGTCAAAAACTAAAGGGAATGATTGGTGAACATGGAGAATATGTTAAGAGATGCAAAAACAGCTTTTAACCTACATAAGTCAGTGCTTTTGAATGAGCAAAAATGTTGCAAAGTGGTAGTGATTAGGGATGGGTATTGGCAAGAGCCTCATGATACGATACGTATCACGATACTTTGGTCACGATACGATTATATCACAATATATCACGATATCACAACATTTGGATATATTACGATATTATACAGTAAACTAGGGAAAACCTAGAGACAGTGAATTTTTAACTTTTCCGTTTTATTGTAATTGAAATATGTCAACTGCAGTGTTACATAAATACACATACATAACTTGATAACACAGAGTGCATCAAGTCACCTGAACTAATGTTGCAAAGAAATTATTCTTGTTTCCCCATTAACAAAGTACTGTAACCATCCAAACCTGAAGAGCAGCTCAAACTGTAATTGAACACATGAGGAACAAACTGCTTTGCTTTGTTATTGACAGCACAACAGTAAGTAAAAAAAATCACATATTTCTGTTGTCACTGTCTGAACTGAATAAACTGCATGAAACAAAACCTGTACATACATATTTATAAGTTGTATTTTATTTCCAACTCTGATAAAATATGAGTTTTTATTTTTTACAAAAATATCGATACTAAGATTTGAAATATCGATATTGTGTCGGGAGTGAAAAAATATCACAATATATTGCGATACCGATATTTTTTCACACCTCTAGTAGTGGTAGTATTAATTTTCTGTGTGTGGGTCATAAAAAGATCTTAAAATGTGTTAAATTTTGTGTTGAGAAATATTTAATTTCTTGGCTGGAACTGGTGTCCAAATCAAGGTCTTAATCAAATGTAGCCTAATATCATAACTGATGAGACAGTCTGCAGGGCTGTGCAGTTTCAGTAGTATAAATCTATGAGTGCCCTGAGAGGACAAACCACCACCAAAGCATTTAGAACACTGTTGATGAGTTATTGTCTAAAATGAGGGTAAATGTCATCAAAATCTGATTATAGCTGTTTCAGTTATCCTGTTAAATTAACAAACAAATCAACAAACAAATGCCACCTCAATCATGACCTCCTAGGTGAAGTGATTCTGTATCTTTTTAACCAAAAGTGAGACAGCTCTGTCTTAATTGCACAAGTTGTTTGCAACATTGCCACTGCTTGTCTGGACATGTGGTACAACTGTTGCTAACTTTTAAAAGAAAGACAGAGCTCAGGAGTTTGCCTGCAAGTTATGAAATTTGAAATCTATTATATATTTTTGATTCAGAGGGCAAGAGCACTGTTTAAAAGAGAATATTTGGGTTATTTAGAGAGTGTACAGTAGTTTGAATGAATTTTGTAATGTTTGAAGATAATAAATTAACCAGTGTTTGGTGTTTAGGACTCCTATCTTTGTTACAGTTGCAACAAATATGTTTATGATATAGATTCTTTTTTTATCAGTAGTGATACAGAGAAAGAAAAATAAACATTATTACTCCCTTATTAGATTAAACATTTGAAATAGATGATGATATTATCTTTGAACTTCTCACTGTTAGAAAGATGGACAGAGCTACTGAGCATTATACCTGCCATACTTATTTTGATTCATCTACATTAACAATATCAACAGAAACAAACAACTTTTTTTATTTGTTTAAAGAAATACTGATAGATTGTTACTGGCATTGGCTTTGGTGAAATGGGAATCTAATTGTTGTTATTGATTAAGCAGTAAATGAACAACCATGTTACATGTCAGTCCTGCACTTTAGCTGATTATAGCAGGACTGCAGGGGGGTGGTCGAAGGAATCCACGTCCCTTAGGATCGGTCAGATTTTCTCTGCTGCAGTGTTTTGATTGTGTTTGTATGCACGAGCGCATGTGAGTAAGGGTGAAGGCAGGGGGAGGGGGTGAGGAGGGGGAGGGATAGAGCACATTTGGAGACGCCTGAGCTAGCACTCAGGTTAGTCCAGGAGCATGCTGAGGTGTTAGATTATATCAGATGGCCATGCCATGCTTGCACATGTATGCAAACGCAGACACAAACACAGAGAGGTCCAGGTCTGAGCTCAAACTGTGCACCCCCACCTGTGGATGAGGGCAGGAACACGTGATGGAGCTGCTGCGCACAAACTGATGTCCCTCTCTACATCCTGAGGAGAGTCTAAGAGGAGCTGGTTAATGCACTTACATAATGTGGCTGTCAGGCAGAAACCTTTCATCTTTATTTTTCAAGCTTTTGGTTTTTAATTTATTGATTTCATTTACTGTTAGTTGTTGTACATGTCAAATGGAGGGATGGGAATTAAAAACCAATTTAAGTGGAAAAAAATTACAATTAGCTGAAGAATTGATATCAGTCTGTGTTTAACACAAAACTCGCACATGAAGTAACTAGGCTCTCACCAGAGGCAGTCAGCACAAACAACAACAAAGAAATCAAAGAAGTAGTAAGAAGAAGAAGCAATTACTAAAGTCACAAGTATTTGTGTTTGTGAATTCAAACAAGTGCAGAAGCATTTATCATTGCAGCGTTCAGTGTCAGGAGTGTCATGTGTCTGATGCTGTTGACCAGGAACACTTTTGTAAGCCAACACTTTTCCATATAGAAAATCTACAAGAATCAGTAAGGCCATCGATAAAGAATTAAATCAAGTGGCAAACTGATAAGGGCACTGGCATCAATAAAATCTTAATTCCCATCCCAGGTCAAATCATAAATCAGAGCTATTGATCACCCTCAAGCTGTGTGGGTTTTATGTAGGGGTGCACAATACTGGATTTTTGTAGATATCTGATATGCTGATATTTCAAAACTTATTTTGGCTAATACCGATATAGATACTGATATAAAGACATACCCTAATTTCTCAATTATAACACACACTTTTCTGCTTTAAAATAAGCTCTCATTTTTCAGGTGCGTATTAAAAGTAAAAAAAAAAAAAACATTTCCAATATTTTGTCTTTTTTTTAATGTGTTTTTTGGGCATTTTGTGCCTTTAGAATGACAGTGGATAGGCTTGTGAAGGGGATGACAGAGTAGGGGAAGACACTCTGCTCACTGGTGACAGGCTGGTTTCGAACCTGGGCTGGCAGAAGCATGTATATGGGATGTGCCTGGTTGCTAACCACTCCGCCAAACCAGCAGCCACGATATTTTATCTTACCAACATTGCGTTTGCAAGACATCTAATACAAAAAGCTGAAATATTCTCTTTCTCTGCGAAAACACAGGCAAACACAGGGTGCTGCCATCTTGTGAGCAGGAGGATACAAAATAGCTGCGCTGTGATTGGTTAAAGACATCAGCATGTTGATTGCTGCTCTCTGATTGGTCAGTACACTACGACTGAGCATGTTCGGGCAGAAATTGAGTAACTGCTTGAGAGTGAAGGTGTTTCACTACCCACTCTTGTTCAGCAGGTGGCAGTATCCACCTGAACGTTTTATGCAATCACCACTAAACGAAAGAAGAAGAAGATAAGGCGTTTCCGCATTTGTCCGAGAGAGAAAATCTTATACGGTAATTGTTGTGAAAATACTGAAATTTCATCGATTAAAACTTTGAATAAGGGTAGTTTTTGAGCTGATCAGAAAGAGAGAGTATGGCCTGGGCAAAATTTGGGTGTGTGTTAAAATTCAGAACAGTGTTTTTCAAGCAAAATTGTGAAATATGGGATGCTTGTTGTAATCGAGTGCATGCTACAATCAAGAAATTACATTTGCTGAAACCAAGTTTTTTGGATTACAGCTGATATTTGCAAGTATATGCAGTATTTTAACAGTGACAGTAAAATCATGCCTCATCTCCCACTTTAAAAGCTACAAACACTGATTTACTAATATGTTGACATATTATCTGCTTTTTCACAGCTTTAACTTTAAATTTAAAATTAACAACCAAAAATTAACTAATTGTAATGCAAATATATTCAGCAAAACTACCAACATTTGATATCTGCAGTAGTTTCATTATTGCCATTAATGATATTTAGCTTTCAAGGCCATTATGTGCTGCTACTGATATTCAATAATATCTTACATCCCTAACTTTATACATTTTAATCCTATTAGTGCATCAAAATCAGTCACCAATTATGAAAAACTGTTTTAATTGATGTTTAAATATTTATGTTATGGCTTAAATGAGCATGAGCTTGATTATTTTTATTTCAGTGTCAACCTCCACAGCTTATGGCTGCTGCTTAGTGTCATTTACTGATATCTGAAAGCAGTTTTCACCTCAGTTAGAGATGAGTTAGAAATATTAAGACTTTTTTAATCCCACAGGATCTCTCCTTATTACATCACAATACAAGATCTTTTGAAATAAATAATTCATCACGTAATATTATGCTGTATTTTGTTTCTGCAATCTATTAAGACACGTCTGACTCTCCTCTCTGTTTTTATTCGACTCGCACACGCCTTGGATCGCAGTGCTGACACTGAATAAGTACGTCTGCACGCACAGTTAAGTAGGGCCTCACTTAAAGCTCAATTAGAACATTTAATTAGACTACAGTCCTTGTCCCAGTATACAAGAACCAGGGGAGCGCTGATTTATTGAGAGGGTTTAATTAAAGTGGTTGCCATTTTTTGTTTTTCTTGCATCTATGGAACACAATATGTTTAGTGCCTGCAGCTGGCACAGGATAAGCTCAGTCCTTTTGAGGGTTTTAAAAATGTAAGGCTCTTGTTCTAGCATTTTTGTCTTGATACCTCATCTTGTTTCAACCATGCATTAATGCCATAATACTTGTGGGTCCAAGTCTGGTGTAGGAGCTGTGGAGACTGATTGACCATGCATGTGTAGAGTGTAGTTACTTGAGTTGCTGAACACTGTTAGATTATAAGGTCAAATTTTAAGCTCACAGCATGGAAATGACAAATTCAAGGAGGTAAAGAGCATTTAGCATTTCTGTCATGTCCACTTCTCATGAATCATGATTTTTTTTTTAACCAGTACAAAATCCTATGGACACTTTTACACACATATTTACACTGCAAACTGTGTTCTTCAGGTCTAAAAAGAACACATCAAACATTAGTTGGTGAATAGATGAAAAGAGAAATACTTTACTGATACTGTTGGAAATTAAAGTAACACCATTTTAGGGGTCTGCAAGTGAAATGGTGGTGATCAAAATTTGGCATCTTTCTATAAAATCTAAAGATATGAATTTGAACTAGATCATTTTAATCCGAATGAATGTGGTTTTAGTTTTTTCGAGTTTTGATTGTATTCTCTTTCGAAAGTTTACATTTGTCCTGGATATCCACAGAGTATGTATTTTTTTATTTTTTAGACTTGTTGCCAGTTGTACTCAGATATTGGATTTTGATATGACTATAAACCCCTCCAGAGGGACTAGAGTTCGGCCAGTTCAAGACCCATTGGAAACGTACTTGGAAGTTGGTTTGGTAGTTGGGGAGACTTACTGGGACACTGTCACCAGTTGGTAATTCTGCTGAAAGGGGTTGGTGTCTCTTGCCTCTGGAGCCTCGAGGCCCAAGGTTTGCACAATTGCACCCATAAACCTCCATCTCAGATGAGTCACCAGGGATGAAAAATAGTGAAATGCCAAACTGACATGTGCTCCCAAACCTGACTTGACCTGGGTGATTGTGAAAATTCTGTAGAAGTCGTAAAAACGGAATATCTTCATCTCAGTGACGGTAAAACCTGACCTCTTTAAGAAAATATGTACTGCTTGCTGAGTTCACTTGCAATGACTTATTAAAAAGTTATTCTGAGAGCTTCCTAATTTTGCTTGTGAGTTTTGGAAACAAGGTTTATTTAGATTTTCACTGGAATTGAACTGAAGTTTTGAATTCTTGCATTTATTTACATCTATGATGGGAACAAAACTTTGACATGGCTGACAGTTTTGCGCCACACTTCTGGCACAAAGCTTTGGGACTTCAGCCATTGTAAATCAAACCCAACAATTTTCCTGCCTTCCTTCTTGGAAGTCCTGTTTATGAAGTGCAATTATTAGTATTACACTGTGTTACATGTCATGGCTTCAGTGATGCTGTCTGTCAGATATTCTGGCCAGTGTGTCGCATATACAGGGAGTACATTAACCTGCACGAAAGAAGTGGGCCCTCCTTGGCTCGTGTTAAGGAGAAAGGGAATAATTATCCTTGTACTTAACTCCTGAAATCCTTTCCTGACTCACACTTGATCCTCTGAATAATCCATTGAGACAGAATTGAGACGGAAAAAGCTGGAAAGAGACTCACCCTTGCACTTCTGAAAGCTAAAGCGTTTAAATTTAAATAGAAGTCAAATACAGATTCAGGGGTTTTCTGCCATAAATTATGCATTCAAAAGTGTGTTAAAACAATGCAGATGAATAGAAAGAATATACAGAGGTTTACATACAGATGGTATAAAGATGTTTCAGATAGTCAAAGAGAAACTGGCTCCCAAAGGCCAGAGTTTCATTCATCTTTGATCAAAGCTCACATGCAGTGCTTAAAGCTGAAAAGGGCAAAGGTAAAGTCCAGTGTAGCCTCTGTGAGGGCTGGGCAGTATGGACCAGACATTACATCTCACTACTTCTTAGCTGAATGGGGCTAAATTTTTTACTTTGACAAACGTTCAACAGTATTACTTTTGTTATTATAATGCAGCTTTCCATTTACATCAGTGGTCCAACCGGGGAATAGGGAATGACGAAATCAGAAAGCACTTTTCACATTAATAGAACTTTCAGTATAACATAAAAAGCAACCTTGTAATTTTTGCACTTTTTCGTTGGATCATGTACTTTGACATAAATGAAGTAATCACATTTCGTGGCAAGAAAAACCTTCAATAGTAAATTATGATGAATAGCCAAATTTGATGCAAACACAGTGTGTGTCAAATATGCATGATATTGGTAAAAGCAAAATATAAGAATCCACAGACATGAATATCCCCACCAAAAAATCTGCCGATTTTTCAGCTTACAGATTTTATTTGTTTTTGTGGAACCTTTGCATATTAATTTTAAATTTGAAGTAAAAGCTCAGAAATAGGTCTTGATTTCTGTCAGCAGATTAACCAGTGTAAGTGCTGTTGAAGCTTGATTTTACTGTTTCTGTTAAACATACATTTCACAAATTTTATTGGTGTCATTCGGAAATCTTCTTCAGGTATTATTAGAGTACTGAATCTCTTGATTTTCAACAAAATAAGTTTGAAATATTGGCATATCAGATTTTAGCACAAAGAAGTTGGAGCTTGGAATTGAAGGATTTTAAATACGGTTTGGTAAAATATATTTGAGCATAATCTTGATTTAAACAACCACAATCCATGCAAGTCTCCCTGAGAATGTTATTCCTCAATCACATACACATAGCACACTGCTTCCTGCAGGGGTACTGAGATCACACCCCTATCACAGGCGCAAATAATTTTGAGAACCCCACAGAATATTGTGGCCACATAAAGCCCAGAGCACAAGACTACTGAAGCCAAACATATTAGCCTGTGGACTACATCAAGTGAGGTTGGAATTTGTTGTTCAATAATATAATTTACTTACAAATCAAACTGTTTAAAAGTAATGTTTTAACTGTATTATTTCATGTTTTTCTGCCTGTGACATCTTTACACCCATACTCTGTAGAAATAACAAGTAAGGACCTTTTCTTTGAACAGTATTTATTTTTTGTGATCAGTGTTTACAGTTACTTCTTTGACCACAATGAAAGCATCAGCCGATTTCTATTATAACAATCCTGTCTTAAAACATCAACACATAGGTTTTAAAATGCCTGAAATCAGCTGTTTGAGATTTCAACAGAGACTAAAAGCAATGCAGTACTAAAAGGGGTGATAAAGCATTGCTTCATTCGAGCCTGTGACAACACCGCGAGCACACATGTTTACTTTGATGTGGAATAGTGATGGGGGATACCAGACTTTTCAAATCAATATGATACTGATCTTTTTTGTTGTAAATTTTCTGAATACTGATATTGATACCATTAATTTCCTGCAAAGCAAACATAAAATGTATGAATTTTATGCTTTTCATTGACGAAAAACACATAAAAGAAACATATAGTCTACAATCTTGACCAGATTTTAAAGTGAGTTTAGTTTAAGGTCTTAGTTCAAAGAAAATAATTGTTGCAGATATTTCAACATTAAAGACTTGTGTGACTTTTATATGGGTGATTTGATTATAAAATCATAAACACACAAAGTAATTAGAACAGTAATGTAGGCCTACACTGCACAGTCCCATATCACAGGAAGTGATTCTGCCTCTGCCCGATCAAAGAGAACGATTTAAAAAGTCCATAAAACTTCAAAGATAAACACTTCTAACTCATTTCACCTTGATATTTTAGAGAAAAAACATACCAAAAGAGTACTTTTGAAAGTATCAGTACTTGGATAATTGATATCAATACTCCTATCACTAGTGAGGAGCACCTTGAGGACTCTTGTGCCACATTAATGTTTAGGTGAATGGATATCACACAGTTCTTCTACCCAAGGGGTCTACAAGCTAGTGCTGTTCGTTTGTGCTCTGTTGCTCTACTTCTATCTACCTTTCATAGTGCCTGGTGTTTTGGGATTTCAGGCTGGCAGTGTGACTTTGCTTTAGCTTAAGTACAGAAAGGCTCAGTGTGTGTTTAAAGCTGTGATAAAAATGTTACAAAAATCAATTTTTAACTGAAAAATAGCTGTGATGATGTTGATGCTGGATCTCAGTCCAGCACTGAAGTGACTGACATATTTTTTTAAATTTTCATTTAACCTTTATTTAACCAGATAAATCTCATAAATCCTGAATGACGATGGATGAGGAGTAGTTTTTGAGGACACCTAAATTTAAAAACACAGGAATTGTTCATAGGACTCTCACTGTCTGGTGAACAAGATGGAACGAAAAGCTTGGAGTCAAACCACTTCAGCCATTTTATTTCTTAAAACAACAGATATTGTTCTGTTGTAGCTCCCTATTCACTCTAAACATCTCAGGGCTAAAAAGTACTTAACTGTCAGTGCTTCTAATTGTGAAAACCTTTTTTTTTAACTAAACAGTATCTGTTATTTTATAAGAATAGCCCCAGACTATTTTAGCTTAATTATCTTATCCTTTATTTTTTGAAAAATATAAAAAACATCTTAAAAGCTCAATATTTACATTCAGCACTCACATATGCAGCGCCACATCCGACCACATTTCAGATGTGCAGCATGCAGCTGCTGGCCCAGCTCTTCTTTGAAATGAAAATAAAATGAAAACACATGAGGCTGGAGCACACACTTATCATAGTAATGAGCAGGCCTTTTGTGTCTTCATTTGTGTGTTTGTATGCTTTTGTTGTTGTGGTTGTGTACACTTGAAGGTGAGCATCTGTAGAGCACAATTTACCAACCAAGTGGCATTCATCATCAAAGGGGGGAGCTGGGGTTGGCTGACAGTGATTGGCTGCTCGGTTTTACTTCCCCCTTGAATTGGGATGTGCTAATGAGACTCTATAGTGTCGTATGAGATTATGTTACGCTCTGACTCAAACACGGATTGAACTCCAGATGAGCTGAGCCCTTATAGAGAATGTGGATGTTAGTGTTGACCTATATTTTGAAGTGTAGATTCATTACACAGAGTCAGGTGATCGCCCAGTTGAACGCTGCTGTTTTTTTCCAAGCTATAGCAGTCCTCAGAAAATCAATTCCACCCGACACATGATATGTGTACGAGGCTGCTGTAGGAGCAAAGGTGACCTCCATGGTATGCATGGGAGTTATTCCCCTGCTAACCAGAGCTTTGTTGGAGATAAATTAGGGCTGAACTGTGGCTTGGCTTGACAAAGAGGATTTTAAGATTCATTTTCAAATGAGATAAAGTGTAAGAGTATCATTTAAGTACAGCATTAAAATGTGGTTTTACATTCCTCCCAGCTTCATTTATTTATGTGAACGAAATGATTAAAACAAAAAGATGATAGATCCAGTATTTGGTAAAGCTTTTGTCTACAGTGTGGCTGCTGGGTTGTTTAAAAAATACAACTATGATAACCTTGATATTGTGATTGCAGTTAGTTAACACTTTCCTTATTCATTTCAGAACATCACTGCGTAGTTTTTCATTTATAAATTAATGAATTGTTGCCACAGGAGACAGCTGATGCTGTTATATATGCTGCAAATGTGTGAGAAATGTTAAGCTTGGATCATGGCATTAATTCTACATAGGAGCGGTTTAAGAATGATGTGCTTTACTAGGGCTGGACCATTATGGTAAATATAAAAATCCAGATTATGTTAAGTGATATTGCAATCACAATTAATATACACAATTATTCATTTATTTAAAAACTTCAGTATTGATTTAAACACAACTTTAAAGAACCAATAAGATAAGTCACACCACTCGCTGTGGCTGCACGTGGAGCACAGAAGTGCTATGAAGCGCAGGAACTTGCATACACGGCACTCCACACTGTGTGGCATATTCATCGTTTTTCTTTGATTATAATGTTTTTATGATTGCTAGATGGCAAAATTTAAATCACGATCAAAATCCAATTATTTGTCCAGCCCTATGCTTTACTACATGATGACAAATTAAATAAAACTATTTAATTACTCTTATTTTTACAGGCTGCTTGTCACAGCTGCACAGAAGTGGTTCAAATTCTTATTAAGATGGTAGACCTGCTTTTTGTATATGATCAGATTTCAATTAAAAACACGCCCCAGACCAACATACAGACACAAACAAACCTGCATGCAGAGAAAGCAGAGAGCCTGACAGAAGAGGAGGTATGGATTTTATGAATTTCCTATAATGGGGTTATTGTTGGTTCCCACTCATTAACACCCCTTGTACCAGATCCGGGTAGTGTGGCCTGAACATTTTTTTTTAATTTTATTTGCAAAACTCTGATGAAACTTTGAGTGAATCCTTTTTTTTGCCTTATTAGAGAAAAAACCTCCAAGTGACACAGACAAAGCACAAGATTTACCTCTTTAATAAGTGAAGTTAAAATTCAAATATACTGGTTAAAGTGTACGCTGTAATTTTGTCATCATGCGTTCATTGTGTAGTTTGGACACAGGCAAACGTGTCTACATAAACACTGAAATGGCCTTAAAGTTGCTTGTGCAAACCTGTCAGTGCCTACCATTAATAAAAACGTGTGAATTTTAGTATTTATATTTTCAGTGCTTTCACAACTTCAAGTGCAGTAAGTAAAAGGAAAGAGCATATCAGTGTTAAAGAAAGGATTTGTTTTAACTGCCTCGGAGCCAGCCAACCACGGGGCCACATAGAGAGACTGAAGACCATCCATGCTCACACCTAAAGGCAATCATAAATTAGCGTAATAAACATATTTTAGGTCTGTGGGAGGAAACTAGAGTGCCTGGAGAGAACCCACTTATGCACAGGGAGAACATGCAAACTCCACAAAGAAGTCCCTGGCTGATACAGGGATCAAACCAGAAATCTTCTTTCTATGAGGCATGTGCACTACCTGCTGCACCACCATGCCAACCCATCCAAGTCGTGTGAGTCATTATTGAACTTGCTGAAAAATCCAGAAGAGCGGTTGAGGAGGCTTGTAAGGTAGAGTCTGTCTTTGGGGGTCTTTCATGGAGAAATGTTAAAACCTTAGTCCTGTGTGAAAAGCCCCATTGTGTTCAGCAAAGTCCACAACATACAGATTGTTAGTCAGGCTGAGGTCTTACCACTGTGCTGCTGTGCAATCCTGATTCCTGTTTTCAGTCAGGTTGTACTTGTCGCTAACAGTAGCCTCAATGTCCCATTTCTTTTCTAACAGGTTTCATATAGCTTTGCTGGCATAGCAGTTCCTTTTTAAATGTTATGTTTAATTATGAGCAATCAAAGGCATTTTGCTGCTTACACAAAGTTTTCAGAGGGCAAAGATGTTCTTCACATCATAGTCCAAACTTGAAACTTGCTCTTTTTACTTTACCTGCATTATCATATCATCATAATGAGCTTTGTTCCATCTGCTCTGGCTATACTGAACAATCTACCTCCTTGACGTAACCTACTTGCCAGACAATGTAAATTGCTGTCTTGCTCTGTATTTGTTTGTGATTGTCCACTGTTCTGTTTGTGTTCTGTGTGATGGTGTGCTTTGGCGACATGATATGGAAGGCTGTGGAAACAAATTTCCCTTTTTCTGGGACAATAAAGGTTCATCTATCTATCTATGATTATACATCCCACACATGGCCAAAATAATCTAGCATTATTAGTAATCACTAAAAAACAAAATATCATAATGGTAATACATAATGTGCAACAAGTCACTGTCCAGCTGATTAAGTTGACCATAAACCAAGAGCCTTGTTTATTTGTTTGTGTGACACTAGAAATAAGCATATTGTAATAATTAATGTAAAATTGTGCTTAATGTTAAGAAAAATGGACATCTAATGTCCCTTGTTTGTATTTTATTTACTTTATGTTCAGAATCAGACATCTTTTCATGCTTTATATTCATTTACACTTCCCCTATGTGCATACTTCCTGTTTAAGTCTGTCTCCGCCTTAGCGATTGCGTGTCCTGTCCTAAATGTTTTCACCTGGTCTGATTAGTGTCACCTGTCCTTGATTACCCCTGCTGTATGGAGACTATCTTTGTCTGAACTAATCACCAGTTCATTCTTTAAATCTGCTCCTCGGGTTGATATTTCCTTGTGGCTCTACTTGTGTTTGCTTCTGTTTTGCTGGACCTCATTCCTCAATGTGGATTTTAAATTTCTGGGACTCCCTCAAGTAAGCCTTTCTAATAATTTTGTCTTTATTCAGCTCAAATCTAATTAAGCGTTGACAAGATGGTTTTCTCTTTTTGTGTAAAGCCCAACATAATGGGGCTGCATTGTTACTGGTATTTACATTTTACGTCTGACATGGGAATTGCTCCGTTAAATTAAGAAAACATGATGGCGTAAATGCACTTAATACAGCCAAAGAGGGATTAAGGAGAGGATTTCATATATTTAAACAATAATCATTTTGAAAATATATGCTTAATACTACCTCTATCTGAATTAAAACTGTTGTTTTTATCATTATTTTACTAGCACCTTGTTGTAATGTGATCATTTTGCTATTTGATGGCTGTGGCACATCTGGAAGCGGCTAAACTGCCATTCAATTACACAGAAGAAGAAAGCAGCCATGCACAGTGACGCAGCTGAATAACTAAGAATAGAATTTCACTTCTCTCAACCTAAGAAGCAATACACAGAATATTTGAAGCTTGAATCAGACATCTTGATTTCAAATACAGCCAAGATTTTCCCTCTTTTCCGTGTCATTTTCCACTATTGAGGTACTGTCCTATATCTACAATTGCGCATAAAAAGTCTTGAGGCCTAAATTTTCTGAAGATTTATGAAAATCTACTTAAAGGCTAAGTTTGACACAGCATAGGAAATACTTTAAAGAAGTAAAATAATTAGTGAGTAGAATAATAATTAGAAATACAGCTTTTATTTCTTTAAAGTCTCTTCTTTTTAACTGTGCTTTAATTTGTTTGCTTTTGTTTTTTGAGGTTTCATCTATTTATGTTGATAAATGTTTTTTTCTTTTTTGATTTTTATCCCTTTTTCATTTTGTTCTGATGTACTGTGTGAAGCACTTTGAATCGCCTTTTGTTGAAAGGTGCTATAGAAGTGCGTTTGCCTTCCTGGCCTAAAGCCTTCATTGTCAACCATGCTGTTGGGGTGTAAGTCTTTGGAAACGAAACAACCAATGGATTCAGTCCCAGATTAAGCCTGTTGTTAGGTTTCAGCAGTCTGACAAATTATGGCTGCATTTCTGCTTCTTTTTTTACTTAAAATGATGGGAAGTAAGTTAAGTCCTTGCGTATTAATTAGCTGAGTTTTCATACTGATTATGTCCTGTCAAGTTCTGTCTCCCCTAGATCACTGGGGAATTCAAAATGCACACACTTGCTTTTAATGAAGAAGGGACGGCTGGATTTGTCTTTGCTGCTCCATACAGAAACATCAGCGACCTAATGGGCTAACAGGCAAAGCAGGAAGCTAACAGGCTAATGGGCTCTTGACGCGAAAGCTAATAGGCGATATAGCAAGCTAACAGGCTAACGATAGCTGTGCAACTGGCTAATACCAGCATGCACCTTTTTACAGCTTGTACTATGGAAGCCTGTAGAGACAAAACACACAAGCAGTATGGTGCCTGAAATATGACAAATGTGTATTTCAATTTTTTTTTAGATTTTTTTACGCCACCTTTATTAAGGAATGTGGTTTCATTTAACAGTCTTAACAAGCATTCAGAGACAATAGTGGGTCTAGAAACATCTAGTCGGCCAATTGATTATGGGTGTTGTAGAATGGAGTAGGCTAATGTATTAAGGAGAGCTTGGGCAACATAACCAACACTAGAATGAAAGTTGTGGTTCACCAGAGGTCAGCAGAATAAACATGAATAAGATGCAGAAAAATAGAGTTATGTAAATAGTTTTAAGTTCTGCTGCCTTGTTTCTGATGATTAACATCCTTCATGGTGAACAGAAATTTCTGTTTTAAATCTTTTTCAGAATTCAAATGTGTTAGCATGTTAATGGTAGTTGCCATAAAGTGTTAGCATTAGGACATCAGACTTTGCAAATTAGTGAAGAATAATTGGACTACAGCTTGTCAAGTGTTTTTTTAACCAGATGACTCACAGTATATAGACAAAACCGTTTTCAAAGCTTTGGATAGAAGTCTTTAAGTGCAGAGGGAGAAATATGCAGCTCTTATCTTGTCCTCTTGCAGTATCAGACTACGGTCCAGTGCTCACTTCCCTGGCAGAGGTTTAGCTGTAAATAAAAAAAGGGAGGCGAGCTTTGGGTTGACCCCAGCCTTGTCTCCCACCTCAGGACCACACAGCCTTTGCTTTCCTCGCTGGAACTTGGTGATCCAGGCATTGCAAACACTTCTTCGCGCTGGGCTGTGGACCAACGTCCCAGGTGGGATGAAGAGAAATGGGCGGGGATGGGGGGGGATTTGACTGAGGGGCAGTGAGAGAGATGTCAGCAACCACATTAGTCATCAGAGAAAGCAGGCCATGAGTCAGGAAAGCTCCCAGTCTCATCCATCACACCCCTCTTAACCCACTTTCCTCCAGTCCAGCCACTCAGGCTTTTTATTCATCTATTTTCTGCAAGCTCTCAATCCCATGGCTTGCTGACGATGTGACTTTGCCATCCTCATTTTTGTTGTGATGAAAAGTGAATGTGGGTGCAAAGAAAAAGGACAGACCAGGGATTGTGGGTTAAAGAGATTTAGGGTCAACCACTGGAGATAAGGTTAGAATGTGAACAACAGCCACCAACCAAAGAAGTCCAAATTGAAAGGATAAAGCCGCTGTAAAGCTATACTAGGTCTAGTGTCAGAAATAGAAAAAAAACCCTCAAGTTCATAAAACTAAGATTCAAAATGATCAACACTAATGACACAGTAACCCATGCTTAAAGATACTTCTGGTGTGTCTGTTTAATGTGCAAAAACATTGCCCAATCACAGGTGGGAATGACGATCAGTAAGTGTTTCCAGTTAAATATTGGTTTCAACTTGTGTAAGTGTCAGTGTTTTCTTTTATACCTAAGCATTCAGCTTGAAAGGAGTTGAGGAAGTTATGGCTTTTAGAGCAAAGAAGTTGCTTAAAGCGTGGCTTGATTTTACACAAAATGGTCCTAAAAGCACAATGTGTAATGTCTGTGGCTTTAGCCTCTTTGAAGCTTCCATTTCAAGCTGCCAATTTATGCTCCTGTGACACTTTACTTCCACTTTGACCATCATTGAGACAGAATCGGAGGAGCCAGTTGAACCCCATTTTTACACCTGTACAACTTTAATATTACACTGGGAGACAGTTGGTATCCTGGTGTGATATTAGAGCAGGGCTCCAGAGTGCAACCATTTTGGGCACACATGCACCCAAAATTTGTGAGAGTGCACCTAATATTTTTTCTTGGGCACACTGGTGCACAAGAAAAAATGTTAGGTGCTCTCTTACATATTCAAGTTGACAAATGTTACAGCAGTAGCGGAAAAATCAGCCGAAAACGGACAACACACAGCACCTGCTTCCTCTCCTTTCTCTGTCCCTGCATTGTATCTTCATAGGCTGCAGGCTGTAGGTTCACCCAAACACATGCACACACACGCACGTACACACACAACCCTCAGTAATCATCCAATCAGCTGTTCGTATGCAAATGAGCCAAGACAGAGCCTGACTGTGGTGTCAGGTTTCAATGCGGAGCGGTAACTCTGAAGAAAGCAGCGAAGCTCTGACAAATTCGTCTTAGTGACTGTCAGATAATAATTAGTAACAAAAACAAGTAACACAAAGTAACGTTCGATATAACATCTATATTTGTTCAGTATTTTCACCTGTTAAGAGGGAGTTTTTCAGTCACACAGGCACAGAGATGAGTGTCCTCGCCCACTGAGGACAAATGACCTGACTGACAGACCCCGACTGTGCATAAGGCTGTAAGGAAAAAAAAGCCACAAAAAAAGAAAAAAGTAATGAAATGTTCCGTCTTATTCGTTGTTTTTTATAAATTATTTTGAGAATTGACTTTTTATCATTTACCTTAGTTTCAGTTTTGTAAATGTTGACTGTAGTGTGCAAAGTCTTACTCTAGGTTCAAATTTATTGGAGAATAGGACCATCCGGTTAAATGTTATGTTGTTGGTTGTTAAAAAACTGGATATTTATTTCATTTTCAGTTCAGTATAGCACCTTAAACATTAGCACTTTTAATTTTGAGATATTTTATTTACCTTGAGATATTTGAGTTTTAAATGTTAAATTTCAGTTCAGTAAAGCACTTTAAGCACTTTTATTGGGTTAAAGGTTTAATATTGCTTAATGCTTTAGTTTGAAACTCAATTTCATTCAGTGGAGTACTTTAAATGCTCTGTTTTTCTTTTAATATATTATTTTGCTTCAAATTAAGACAAGTATTTCTTTACATCTTATTCTTGTTTAAAAAGCGTTTACATTATATTAAAGTTAAGGAGAGTGACAAAATGGTGACCATATGGCGTTAAAGGTGACACTATGAAAAAATTTGGGTGCACCTAATTTTTGTGCTGGTGCACCTTACATCTTTTTAGGTGCACCATTGCAACCAATGAAAAAAGTTAATCCGGAACCCTGTAGAGAGAGACATGCAGATTCTGTGGAAGACAAGAGTACCATTAACTCTGCCTTTGTGTGTTTGGGGAGCCATGTTGAGTTTATCCAATCCTTATCGACACAGGTATTTTGTCCTTAGGGAATTAATTTAAATGTCTTGAGGTGAAATAATGAAGAATTTTCTTTGTGATCCTATTCAAACAAGTTATTGTGAAAACATTAGCATTGAACTAAAGCATTGGTCGCCGCAATGCAATATTCAGGTCCCTTATGCAAATACACTTTTTTGATATTTTTCTGTAAACGAGTATTATCTATTAAAATACTTTTGATTTTTTTTGTTCAGGCCTATAAAAGGTCTTGAATTCGGTTGTAGAAAGTGTAGGGATCCTGAGCTGAGCAACATAGAGATCATGAGACTTTTACAATATCAAACCTAAACTAATGATGAGCAAAACATTGTATACAAAGCAACATCAGCAAGTAGAAATGTTTCTGCTCTGTGTACCAAAGCATCAACTGCTGCAGCACATAGCCAGCACCCTGTCATGAGGCACTGCAGTTGCATAATAAGGTGGGAATTCAAGGCTTTCTTCCATCACAAATCATACCATTATGTTTCTGTTATTACCCCACCAGCCACTATGGCTGGTTGAGCTGGATTAACTGATATTGAACTAAACTAAAGGGATTTGCCCTGTCCACATTAAGGCAAAAATGCAAGGGCAGCGTTTTGAGATTTATTCACTCTTTGAACTGGTATTAAAAGTTGGCCTTTTCGGGTTCCCAAAAATGCTGGTTAAATGTGGACAAATCGCCCGTATGATATAAAGCTTTTCAGATACTCCACTACAGATACTGAGACTATAATGACAGTTTGTTAAATGTGTGATTGTGTAGAGTAAGAGGATAACAGTGACATAGCCTCATCTTCACACCAGATTCCCTGTGGTGTTGTGTGCACAGAAACCCTGTGAGCTGGTGAGACTACTGAGGAGTGATAAGTGCAGATATTAGAGAGCTCTCACTTCTCAAAAAGACTGCTGGCTCAAATCCTGGACGAGGTATTTGATTCACAGCAGAGACAAAAACATTGTATTGCTAGCTCAGCAGTGGAGGGATTAGCCCAGAGTGTTGGTGAGAGAGCAGAGGAGGAGTGAATGGATGTTTGAAACGATACTCAGCAGGGCAGTGATTTGATGCTTATCTGTGGCTCAGTGCCAGTAATGCTTTTTTTTATGTGACTTTGGTCGCTATGAGCCACCCTGTTCTGATCCAGGTTAGTGCAGTTTTACTGTCTTGAGTAAGAACTGTAATAACACAAAATGAAAGAAACTGCCACAGCTAGCTATAACTTTTATCATGTAATGCATGGGACTCTTACTGCTGATCGATGTCTGACTGGCCTTGTCTCCCTCTAACGTGTACAGGTTTGTTAAATGACAAGTTTGTTGTCCTATTGTCCCTCTTGTTGTCCATCTTTTTGTTTTGTCTGTGTTTGATCAGCGCATATCAAGATGACATGATTGAAGATCTGGAGCAGGGGTGGGCAACACTTGTCACCTGAGCTACGTCGATGTTATATCTACACAGTTTGAGGACTGCACTTCAAACTACATGATACTCATTTTTCAACAAATGCTCACTTAATTAAACAGAATGCATTTAGCTGTCCTTGAAATTAACAATCCCAAAATTCATATTGTAGGTTAAAATAGGAATAGTAAGACTTTAATCACGTAAACATTGAGTTCAAGCCATTGGAACTACTTTATCAGTGACAATATACTTTCAGTGGACTAAGTATTAACTGTTATTTTAATTTTGCCTTACATATAGGGCTGAAAGATAAATCGTTATCGTATCTATATCGAGATATGAACATACAATATATTAATATTGAATAATGTCCCTTTCGATGCACATGTGCAGAAGTGGAATCTGAGTCAGCTGTGATTTCACTGGAAGAGTTAGTAAACAGTATTATTGCTGTCTGGAAACAGAGCTCGAAAGTTTGGGGGCATTTTACCAAAACAAAAGAGAAGAATGTGCAACGCAAAATCTGCATGGCAGTACAATGGCGATGCAGACGCATCTGAAAAGGAAGCACGTTGTGGCTGATTCAGTTTCTGACTAAGAAGGACAGCCATCTTGATAAGCTACTTGGCTAGTTAGCTGCTAACAGTAGCGTCAACAGTATGGTGACCAGACGTCCCTGTTTTCCAGGGGGCGGTCCCTGTTTTGGATGACCTGTCCCCGATTCCAGTGTTTACTATTGTGCCTCTACTAGATCAAAGGTTCTTACTACAGCCAAGAATGAAGCAGAAAGCATGAGGGAGAGGGTTGAGCACAGACTGAGACAACAGTTATTGTGTTGCCAGATCCGCTCATTAAAAGTGACTTTGGGCTTGCTCTTCTACTTGTGTGAATCCCACATTATTATCACTCAGCTGCCCACTAAAAAGCAAGACATGAGTGTGGTAGGTAGTTTGTCCTTTCCTCACCCCAGTTTCCTGTTTATCACGCCCGCAGGAATCAACCCAGCACATCCCCAAACACAGTCACAACTACGCAGGAGCTATAGTTGACAGGTCTGTCCATTACAAGCGATTTGGGCCACCAGTTGCATGCTGTTGCGGTACGCTACATTTCATGCATGATGTGACGAGTCGACTCATCATAAAAATAGGCAGTTGTGGCAACACTAGTTGACTTATCGTATCGATATCGACATATCTGGCATGAATATTGAGATTTGAAATTTTGTGCATATCTTTCAGCCCTTCTTACATATCATATGTTTTCCCTTTTTGCTATTTTTTAGTATTTGAAATTAACTTTCTGGCCACATTGAGTCGGAAGGAGGGCCAAGTTTGGGTGCCGTCTGCTCTAGTGTGTCAGTGCTGGGCTTTGACCCATATAAACCCTATAGACAGTATTTATTAACACTAGGGCACATAATCTCATAATGCACTAGAACCAGTGTGTCCAAACTATGTGCACTTTAAATTGGTTTTTACCAAGCTCCCAAAAATGTTTTTTTTAGACCAGAATATAAAACTTGTGCTTGGCTGATAAATTCATAAAGACATACAGATTACAGTATGTAGGAACAACATGAATTGCATTAAATTATTTTGATATCTTCTCCATTTTAAGATCTCTTTTATTGTGTCTGTAATCTTGATGCTTCTACCAAAGTGGAACCTGCTACTCCAAAGGTCGTTCTCATCTTGTCCTGGAGTCTACCCATTGGCAACCTGAGCCAACCAGGCTTCCCACACATTTGATTTGTCACCCCAAAATCTTTAACAATGAGTAACATGTTAGTTTCTCCAGCCATGAATGAAAAGTTCTGGTACAGGCTTCTTTTTTTCTTGAAATATATTAAGGGGTATCTTAATCCACACTGGATCAATTTTACCAACTCTAATGCACTAAATATAAGAAAATCAATGTGGCCCAGCCATCCTTACGTTATTTTGTATGTGGTCTTCAGTGAAAAAAGTTATGACACCCCTTCTTTCAAAGAATTGTTTAGTTGTCACCACATTAGCACAACATTTTTTCTTAAGATTTGTATTATTTGATTCTTTTGTTAATAGCAGTCATGTTGATTTATAGTGGATTCTTTTATGTTTGTCTGGCATACCAAGACGTACTGTCTTTCTAGGTGCATGTCTGCTGCTTTCACCGGTGACAGATGTGCAGAATGACCATTTTATTTCTATATTATACTTTAAAGAACCTTGGATGGCTCCTTTGACCCTTTATTTGTAGCCCTCAGCCTTGATGCTATTGCTGATTCAACATGATCATGGCAATTTGTGTGAAAACATGACGAGACGGATCCAATTTATGTTTGCTGTCACAAGGTGATGTAGAGGGACTGACTGCATGACTCACCTCATTAAAGATCTTATTGGGAAAAAATTGATTGGCCCACTGGGGGACGCAAAGTGAAGCTCTTCATGAACTCCTCTGTCATGGGTGTTAGCATTTCATCTAAATGTGTGTGTGTGTGCACCAGGCGTAATATCGCTCTGCAAAGTGTGAAATGGGTAATTTGTTAATATCTATGGTCCTGTGACTGAAGCTGGGGTCTTATTTTCTGGTCAAAGTGGTGCAAGGACAGAGTCTCACTGAAGATTTGGATGTTATTTCAACTCAATTAGCAAGAAAGCTGTGTCTATTCCCATGCCATTCAATATTTTGTCTCTTTCTCCGGCCACCCTTCTGGCAAGTACTCTGAGTACGGCATATGTGTGTTTGCACTACGCTGGGTTTCACTGTGTGTGATTTTGTGTGTGATCCATTTGGCTCAGATTGGTCCCACAACTTGGCATCCTTACACCGTCTCAGTGTGGAGCAGCAAAACCAGCCTTCTGTTTTTTTCTTGCCTTAAGAGACCCCTTATGATGAAAGAGATACACACACACACACACTCACTCACACACACAACATTAGGCCAAACACAGTGACACATACACCAACATGGCTTGGGATGTATCCATGGCCTCAACAGGATGTGCATTACAGCTCCTGCTTGTCCTTGTGCACTGCCGGGGGGACAGTTCACCATGAATATTCATTTTCATTACAGCATTTTGCACTAGGGCTTACATGAGGGCGGGAAAATATATCTAGTTTTTAGGAAAGACTGATGTAATTTAAAATGAGATTTGGTGCTTAAAGTCAAACAATATTCTTGCTGTATATAGCTGTTTGGTGAAAGCAATTTTGACTAAAATTAAAATATCAAAAATCACAACAGGTCTAATGCTCCTTAAAAAATGTATACAGTATAAACCACTATGTTACTCTTCTTATGGACCACAAGATAATCTATTTAAACTGTCCAGTTCAAAGAGAGAGTTTATTACTTTCAGTCAGAGAAATCGTGTTTGTGTTCCTCTTCAACATAGCAGAGCATGATTTGAGTTTGATGTCTAGGCTCTGACCTCATTGCTCTTTGTAAATATATTTTATTTATATTTCCAAACCTGTATAGCCGATAACTATGCTGATATTTTTCATCTAGAGTCTTTACATTATGAAAATTTGGTTGTTGCTTTCTACCTGAGCCTAATTGTTTAAGGAACATACTGTATGATAAATAAGAAAAACATTGAACTCTTGAAAAATGAAAATCTTGATTTTTAAATCTACCCATGCAATGATAAGTAGAAGCACTAGTAGTAATAATAATAGTAATAATAACTCATATTTGACTTCCAGAATTTCAGCAATGATTAGATAATATCTCGAAACCTTTGCCAGGTGCATGCTGGGAAGGCGGAGGGTTGAAAGCAAGAGTGCAGCACCAATGCTGAGCAGAGCTGGCTGAGGCAAAGTAAAGGTAAACCAGAAATTCTGCACCTTTGATTAAATGTTAGCCAGGCTAGGTGTGAAATCAGTGCAGCTTGATTTGTTTTCCTGAAATAGCTCACAGGCATCATCATGCCATTTTGTTCATGGAGCATGTGGATTATGAGAACAACCTGAAAAGATATGTTTAAGCTGGAAATGAGAGCAACAATGTGAAATCCTTGACAACAGCCATATACCATCCTTAAACATACAAAAAAGGCTGATGTAAGAGTGATGCTGTATCTTCGACCTGTGGATGATTTCTGTGCAAAGATCAATGTTACTGGTAGTCAGAGGAACATTCAGGGGGCATGTTTAGTGTGTTTTTTTTATCAACAGGGTGGACAGTCATCAGGGTCACTGTGTCTGGAAATTATTTGTACTAAAACTATATTGATAACAAAACAAAGTATCAAGTGAAAAGCTGTGAAAAAGCTATGAGACATTTTTTTAAATGACAGTTTTATTTGTTATTTTATAGATTAGGGTGGCACAGTGGCACAACAGTAGGTGTACATGCCCCACAGCAAGAAGGTTGCTGGTTTTAACCCAGCCTTGTTCAGGGCCTTACTGTGTGACATTTGCATGTTCTCCCTGTGCATGCATGGTTTTTCTTTCTACCACAGTTAAAAAAACATGCTCATTAGGTTAATTGGTTACTCTAAGTTTTCCTTAAATGTGAGTGGCTGTCAGTCCCTCAATGTGGCCCTACGGTCATATGGTTCAGGGTAGGGCTGGGCGATATGGCCTAGAAATAAAATCCCAGATTTTTTTCCACAACACTCGATTTATGTGTTTTTAGTGTTTATGTAGGTTTGTCTACATAAACACTAAAAGGCTGAGGTATTTTTACAGTATTAGCATGAAACTCTCTGATCAATATTTAATCTACTTAAAAAAAAAATAAAAACCTATAAAAGTGCTTGTGCAAACCCTACAAGACTGACCATCATAAAAATTGTATTTTTTTTTTTTCAAAAATTGCAGCTACTTACAATTGGACTAAGGCAAGAATAAAAATCCAGATTTTTAATTTTTTAAATCTTCTGCAGAAAATAATTTGAATTAATCAATTTAATCGATTTATTGCCGAGCTCTTGTTCAGGGTGTGCCTTACCTCTTGCCCAATGTCAGCTGGGGTAAGCTACAGCCCTGAAACAGGCTTAATGGTATAGATGATGGATGGATGGGTGGATTTGAAGATTATATTTGCATTTGTGTTGAGCAGACATGACCAGTGAAGGGCCAGTTAAACTGACTAGCCCCCAAATTAAGGAAATTACTTAAAATAATCAGTTAACTGCTCATATGTTAATGGTTCAGTTTAAAAATGTACTGTAGCACAAGTTTTTTTTTAAATTCTAATTAATTTGAGCAAAAAAAATCATATTGTCTAAATGCTGAATGACCCCATTACATCTTTTCCAAACTTGTGTGAATTATGTCACAACCTTATTTCTTCAGTTACTACTCTAATTCCAAACATACTCTTCCCGTTGTTCAGCTGAGTAAACAGAAGAGGCACAAAAATATGGACGCTTTGTTTACAATAGAAATGTGTGTCTGCGGTAAAGGTTTTATCAAATTAAGAGATGCACAGTGGAACTGAGGGGAACACCGGTAGCTGGCAGGTAACTCCACATGACAGTTAGGGAATGAGGACAGATAATTGATGCTGGTTGTGACATCAGAGGGAAGACTATTGGCCTAAGCTCTCAGCAGCTATCCCTCATGGAAAACATGTGCCCACAGCAGAGAGTGAAAACTTGGCAATAACAGATCTAAACAGACTCATTAAAAAAAGGCACATAAGCATCAATTAAAATGCTAATATGCTGTAGGTGAAGTAAATGAAAAGACATTGTGGCATACTCTAGCTAACGTAGGAGAAAGGTGGTTAAAAACATCCCCCAGGCTTGTCTTAGACAATGATTGAATCTATCACTAAATATCAAAATATCAGTACAATGCTTCAAACTTATTTTTCTGACTGTTGATTGTGGGTCAAAAGTAAAAGAAGAAAAAAATATGAGGCAGGGGGGAATGATAAAGCTTGATATGAAACTAAACACACAAGTCCTGTTATTTAGCGTATAAGATGCATTTCATATTCATGAGACTGAGAAATAGGATTTTGTATGGATTTTTTTTTTTTTTTTTTACAAAATACTAATGATGGTGGAGTAATACAGACCCCAGTTCTGCTGAAATATTGTTGTTTTGGAGAAATTAAATCAACCTCAATAACATAATTTGCAATTCCTTTTTGGTATACAAGATGTTCAGTTGGACACACTACAAAACTAGAGAGCACTCCCAGAGCTGAAACCTCTGCCAAGGTTGCTAACATACTGCTAGTACATATATAACCAATGATTAAGTTAACATCATATTGTACCTTAACCCTTAAAACCCACATAACACTCATAATCATGTTAATATCATTATTATTTAGGCAGTTATTGAGCAAATACTATCGCTCACTTCTGGCGGTTATCTGGATGACCACCAAAATCTAATCATTTTAAAGTTGGGCCATTACAGACGTCTCCTAAAAATTCAACAAAATCCATCTTTTACTTATTGCGTTATCTTGCCAACAAACAAACAGACAAACATACGCCGGCAAAAACATAACCTCTGTGGTAAAGAAAAGATGCTAAGTATTTAAACTGATATACTTTATTCTTTTACGCAAATATTCACTCATTTTGAATTTGATGCCAGCAACAAATTCAAAAAATCAGGGGCAAGGCCATGTTTACCGCTGTGTTCAATCACCTTCCCTTTTAAAAATACTTAAGTGTTTGAGAACTGAGGACATTTTTTATTGAAGCAGGTGTAATTCTTCCCCATTTTTCCTTGATGTGCAACTCAAGTTGCTCTTACCTATTTTTTACCCAATGTTCCAATTTCTTTGAAATTGTAGTTCATAGTGCTAGAATTATGATTCCACACCAGGAATTGTAATGAAGCTTATTGTACTGTTTTGGGTCATATTTTCTGTGAGGGACCTGTATTTTACTGATTCGGGCCTTTAAAGAGATTGTTTGCTCTTTTAAAACTAAAGTAGTTGCCCACAACTGCTAACTCCTGTACCTACAATGCTGTATCTGGATGTAACCAGGCAAAGTAAGTGGATAGCTTTGAAGTCTTGCAGTCAGTGCAGCACAATGTGGAGTACATTTTATTTTCTTCATGACTACACATAGCTACTTTTTATTGTCAGTGCAAACAAGCTGCCAGATATTATCCAAAAAGCACTTTGAAAATCAAGTCAGACAAAATATCTATTTATTGTAACAAAAAAAAAGTTTGGTCTAACCTATCTTTATGGAATTCATGATTTGATCGGCATGATATTGGAAGTGGCTGATGTTGAAAATTTTCTTGTTTTTTATAGGAGATACAAATCACCCATACAATGGCAAACTATAGAAATTAACCATAATGCATCACGGTATTAACATTGCATGTTTACATTTAAAAATCAACTGTTTTGCTTTTTCAAGAGTTAAGTATTGTTTTTCTTGCTTTACAAATTTAACTTACAAAAATAGATGGTCAAGTTGGATGAAACAAATCATTTTGATTGACAACTGATTGTCCACTGTCTCTGGATTGATGGAGAATCTTCTACGCCTGTATCACAATGCATCAATTAGAGGATGATCCTCAACAACTCTGATTTTTTTTATTTCATAGCCATGCTATCTTGAATTGTAAACAGAGAAAGAGTGATGAGAAGAGAGACAGCAATGTCCCCTGAGCTCGAGAAGTTTCTCTTCAAGTCCTGACTTGCGAACTGAGGACAGTTTTCATCACTGCACAGTCATGGATATGCAAAAATGTCCTAAATAAGAAAATGAGAGCAGATATAGTGCGCAGCCAGACTATACTAAAATTGGTAATAATATGAGTAAAGGAAAAGCTAAAAAAAAGATTCAAGTAAATACACTCAAATTTAGGTTTCTTTTTCTAATACACTGCAACCCCCATTTCAGTGTATTTTTTGTGCTTTGAAGACTCAGGCCCACAGCCTGTCCTCATCATCTACTTTACAGCTAATCCTTAATTAACTGACCAACTGTGTCAGTGTGACCATCGTGTTAGAGAGAGGCCTTGTCCATATCTAATTACAAGAGTGAAGCTCTTGTGTTTACAGTAAAGACTGAAAGAGGACATCCACTTTAACTTCATGCTTCTCTGCATCACCTCACTCTGACTGCACACTGTCATTATCACAGCAAGGGTAGCAGTTATATGGCCTCTATGTTGAAATGCCAGAAGTTTTCTTCAAGGCATATGCTGTCATTAAAAGTAAGGAGGCAGATGGCCATCCATGAAACTGCTGTTTATTCAGCAATTGAAATTGTTTGCAAGTTGTTGGAGAAATAGTATAAATATTTGGAAATATTTATATTCGTTGTCATAAGAGTTTATGTGATTATTAGATCTGTCTTATATCAAGCTATTGTGAGCAGCTACCATGTTGTCTGGCCACCCGTCTGCCTGTGTACAGTACATGCAGGTCGGTTATTGGGAACAGGATATCTCAGAGAATTTCTTTACTTTAATCAAATGTCCACTTTGATTTAAGTACTCATTAGATTTTGGGGTTCATAGGTCAAATGTAAGGTTTTACAAAGGAATGTCTGGGCCCCTGAAAGTTCTGCGGGGGACCTTTCCAGAAGTGATTTTCATGTAAACCCATGAAAACTGCAGTGACTTCCACTGGCAGACATTTACCTCTACATCTCCTTATAATTGAGGTCCTATCCTCATACCTTTTTATTCTCTTACTTGATGTTGTTCAAACATCTGTTCTGATCATCAAATGGCAATACAAGATCCAACACTGAGGGTCCAACACCAGTGTAACAGACCAAGCAAAATGATGGTATAGGAAAAAAGGCAGATAATATTCCAGGAATAAAGTGTTTGCACTTTGAAATATGCCACATTTTACTGATGCACGCATACATGATGTTTACCCAAAAGCCTGCATGGGGCCTCCTATGAGGCCTTGGTAAAAGGTATATATAGTGGAGTCTTTTGGCCATTCATTGCTTTTCAATGCAATATATGTAGACACAATGTTTGCACAAATGACCACTCTGATTCAAGTATGGTGTGACTAGAGTTTGAAAATCAGAGGTTAAGGTCACAGAGTTTTATGGTTTATGGAGAGCTTAGAATTTGAAGAACACTCAAATGTTTTCTTTAAACACTGCATGAATATCTGCTCATAGTCGGTGATGATGTTGGTACATTTTGGAGGTCACAGATCAGAATCCAAGGACATGGAGGCTTGTGGTCATCCTCTGCTTGTGAACAACACATGCCACAAGTTTAAGGCATTTGCATCAAACTTTGCACAAATTACGGCTGCCTGTATTTAGGATGTGCTGTCTTCTGGAAGAATGCAGCACAGAGCACCATAGGAGGCGGAGTAGAGAAAGGACTAGGAAATATACTGCATATATGAACAACCCGTTTGGGTTCACCAAGGAGCTCCTTGGGCAGATGTAGTTGATGCCCTGCTTGTGGAAAGGAGGAGATTTACCAACACCATCAGTACCCCTCTAGAGACCAAATATTTAGGTCAGTGCAATGCTGTGATAAGAAATAAACAAGAAATATCAGGAGTCTAAATGTTAAGAGAAAATAGCTAACTTTAGAAGAAGAAAATCGGGTTTAGGTGTAAGGCTTAGGATATTAAGTGGAGATGTTGAGGAAAATTGCTCTAATTTGTTGAAATGTTCAAAAGACAAAGTGGAATAAATTAAACAATGATTCTTTTCTGGAAGTGCACAATAAAGAAGAAACCCTCCATTCATGCAAGGACTGAAAAAATACAAGCATGACTTGCCCTTCTTTTTTTCTATACTTATCCTGTGTAGGCACAGGTGGAGAAGCAAACCTTTTCTAACAGTCCCCCTTCACTCCTGGACATGCTGGTACAATTACATCAATAAAAGGCCAGATCATACATGGTAGTGGTCTGCGTGGGAAGTAAACAGGTGGCCTGGAGGTGTGGAGGAGGAGCTGGGTGGAGAGGGATGATTTGCTGACAGGAGGAGAAATAAATGAGCTCTGAGATGAGAAGTTAGAGCGCACAGTGACATATGGCAGGAGAGCTGTCTGGCACCAAGATGGAGGTAGATTGGCTCAGGGTGAACCTTTGGGTCTAACCAATCCAAAGTGAGGACAGGTACATGGTGGTATCTTCATTTTCAGACATTAGGTAATGGAGGACATTCACGTGAGGTACACTGTATTGGATAGCACATAGTAGTCAATATCTGTATTTAATTAAGTTTAAACACAAGGATAGCACTGCTTTAAAGAGCCCATGTTCTGCTTCTCTGAGTTTTATATGTCCTAAAGTATATTTTACCCATTTCCTCCACTGATAGAGCAGACCCATGAACAATATTAAAAAGTCTGTGGTTTTAGGGGTGAATCCCAGTGTACCCCTTAGCCCTTGTCCTACACCTTACTCCTTGGTTACCGAATACCGAATATCCAGTGCGGGGGCAAAGTAGTTCACTATATTTTTTAATGGTGCATCTATAGCTTAGAGTACATTTTTAGACATGTTTTTAAAAGAAAGTAATTGTTTATTGAATATTATGACATTTTTTAATATTCCAGTAGCCTTTGCTTTTCAAAAAAGCCCAAGAAAGTTTTTCATTCATATTAAGCCTTCAAATGAAACAAAATATGCATTAAAAATACTAAAGTGCAGTGAATTGGATATAAACCAATAGTACCAACAAATAAATAATTGTCCTTTTGACACAAGTCTCAAGGCTGTCACTTTATATTCGAGTGTGGTGGCACATCAGGCCTGGAGCAGTGGACCGTTCCATCCAACAGAGGGCGCTGTGAGCGCAGCTTGACCGTCCGCTGCTCTCTTGACCTCAATAAACAAAGAGTTTCCACTCCGAGCCATCCATGCTCCGAGCAGACAGTAACGTCTCTGAATCATCTGAGGAGAGCTGTGAGGAAGTGATTTTGTCATTGCGTCACATGGTACTATTCGGCCTTGCTATTAGTTCACTCCACCGAAGGCCGAATATGGCTTTTTTTGCAATATTCAGGTGAATATATTCAGCCACAAAATATTTGGTGCATCCTTAGTCTGTAGGCATCATCATTGTTCATCTTTTTCCCTGGTGTTAAAAGCTAACTAAAGATTGCAAAAATTGGCAATATTGTAGAATGACACTATATCGAATTAGCACCTAAAAAAATCGTGTTAAATCAAATCGTTGGAAAACGTATTGTCACACCCTAGCACCCATACATCAAGATTTGACCCAGCCAAGAGCCTGACAGCTCCTGCTCTTATCCTTACTCTAAAACTATCAAAGCTGAAGTTGTTTCTCTTTATCTAATGGTATATTTTCACTTTTAGTGCTCCATGAATCTGCCATTTTAATATATTTCTTTGTGAATAAGTTTGCTTAACTTACAGACTCATTATATGGCTCAGTTTTTGTGCTAAACTCTATAAACAGCACAGTAGGTTCACCCTGTTTCACATGGGAGCATCTCTTCAGCCAGGCACACACACAATCACACACACAGAGCCTCAACCTCACACAGATCTCATCATTAAGACGACGAATGGATTCATGTCTCAGTCCTTGTCACCATCAGTGTCATACTCGTCTTCCTCTCCTAGTCTAGCCTTTCACTCCATTACCCCTAACAGGCCAGGCTCCAGCTTCCTGCAGTGTTTTTCTCCCTGTGTCCGTTCATTATGAAGCATCCTCTCCTCCCACGTTTCTCCATCCCTGTCCTTTGTCTTTCTTCACTTCTTCTTGTCACTGTATCTGAAAGCAGAATTATTCTGGTTATCTGCCTTCCCTCAACAGCCCTGTGGATCCTTCCCTTATTCTCGTTTTCTGCTGCTCGGTTCGCTGTGCGTTCAAAGTACAGGGGTCCCCCAGAGAGCCGTGGTGAGGAGTGGATATGGGGTGGAATTAAAAAAAGAGTGCTGTAGGAGGGAGAGAGAAAATATGGGAAAATAAGGGCATATAAACTAACCTAAATTTCCTATTTTTATACCTTTCTCTTCCTTGTATGCCCCTTCTCCATCATAAAAAATGTCTCCACTGTTGCTCTGTAGAAAGCATTCACTCCTCTTGGCTATCATTATAAGTTTCATCTCAAAATGCCAAAATGTGCCCTTTCCTCCTTCTGTTCAATAGCATCTCTTTCACTGACTGTTGTACCACTGAATTTATTCTCACATATTGCACTTTTCAGCTGCATGTTTTGGGCTCTAAGTATCATGAATGTGGTGCAGTGACAAAGGAAACGAACCATGATGATAATTTCAAAGACATGGGAAGAAAAGGGCCCTTACATTTGATCTCTAAAGACGTATTGAGGCCACTGTATAGATGTTCGCAGCACTGGGTATGTATTATTTATGATTAACAGTCATGGGAGCGAGTGTTTAAGTTGCATGAAGAATTTGTGCAGCATTCTCTGTGTTAGTGGTATGTCATTGTTGTCTTTAAGTCACGCTAGGTGCATGGCTTTGGATGTGCTGTTTGGTGGTTGGTATTCCAGTTTGGTACAGAGGAGTTAACGGCATTAAGTAATTGATAGATTGCTGAAAAAACAAGTTTGTTAGATGTTAGAAGTTTCTGCTCCGTCCAATGCCACTTGTCTTCTATTTCTTTACAAGGACAGCCTGAATTTGGACACTTTGGTCATGCTTATATGGATAGTTTGGGATTTTTGAAGTGTAGTACTAGCCAGAATATTAGCCACAGCAACAGAAATCAACTCTGCATCTGTACAGAAATAGTCAGCATGGAAGCTCGAGCTGCATAAAGCAGGACATGGCGCCCCATTCTCTGCATGATTTGAAGAGTTTTTATCAGTGCACATAACAAATTTCAATAAAAATATTTGAAACAAACAACTTGGCACACAGCTTTGGATTTATACATTGCTTTGGTGCCATCCACACAAAAACAAAGAGAATAAGGCAGATCAGGATTTAAAAACATGATTACTTTGAGCATATAGTATATAATATAGAAGCGAGGGAAATAATAGAAATAAACTTAGTACAATAGAATGAGTAAGTAAATACCTAATCTGTACCCATATACACAAACAGATATGTACACACACCCACATAAACAAACACCTATTCACCAAAACAAACTTATACATAGGATTTTACCTGCTTGTACGGATATCCAATCACATACCTAAAATCTAAACATCCCAACATACACACACACTCAGATAGGCAAATATATCCATTTCAAAAAGAAAATAGTACTACTACTACTTCTACTACTAATAATAGTGATAATAGTAATAATAATGATAAAATAAATAAATAAATTAGTGTTATAATAGAAATACCAAGCATGTTACATGAGGAAACATGATAAAGAAATAAAAACAAACAAATAAATAAATCCCTATCTTTTATTCCCTCCCCCCCCCTTTCATTGGTTTGATAGATAGTAAGGTAATTAATTACAGGGGCCCACAAGAACAGATTCAATCGAAAATGAAGTTTTGCTTTTATCTTTTCGATTTGAAGAATTTTAAGTGAAAAAGCCATAAAACCAGCAAAGGGTGATTGCACGCTACGTCTTATGTCTTAACACAACTCACTTTTCCACCACTAAGCTGCCTTGTTGAGGCACTACCTGGGTACATAGCACAGCCTATGAAGTCCTGAGATTTTTTTAAATAATGGGCCTAAAGCAGATATTGTTGTTTATATGATAATGTGCTCAAATGACAGATCAGAGGAGAAATTAAAATGTCATCGTAATGTGTTTGACATAACATCAAGAAAAGGAAAATTAAGTATTTGTATAAAAATATTCATAGTTATAGTTGTTTGAAGGTCCAATTCATTTTTTCTCCCAGCATTATAAAATGGATATGACCTATCCTATGAGAGATTAAAAGAAACATATGCATTGTGATACAAGTAATGATTCCTGTCAAAGAGATCATGTTGCAGCCTGCTTAAACAAGAGTAGGTAGGATCATCAAGTTTCATTAGTGGGATAAATCTGATCATTTGCTGGCCTTTTCCTGCCCTCCTGAACACAGTCTGTTATATGCTAAAGAACATGAGCTGGCTGTGTGTGATCAGCTGAATGAAGAAAATGGGTTCAAAGAGGGAAAAAGACTGCATTGCTGTACTTCCTGCCGAACAAAAAGGTGAGAAGACAGAAATAAAGCATACAGCAGGCATTGTAATAATTAAGTATGTGAAAAAGCAGGTGCAAAAGGAACTTTTATGGAAGTGTTGAAAAGAAGAAAGAGAAATATTAAAAAAGGAGTGTGAAAGCAGGATGTTGGCCACAGCACAGCTACATATTTTATGCGCCCTTGGGCTGTCGGTTTAGCCTCGGTATAATGAAGCAATGAGAGGAAAGGGAAGGAGAGGAGGAAAGGAGACGACGCCTAAGTGGAGAGGTCAGTTTATTAAGAATTTAAGTTACACTGGACAGAGCACATGGCTTAAACGAAATTAGCAATGGCTGTATTTCAGTTAGAGGCTCTGGTTCATCTGGTTGCTCACAGAGATTAAATTGTACTGCTTTTGTCTTTCTTAAACCTTTTACAGACTTCAACTCAGTGGTACTCACACTTGACGCACTGTCAAATAGTTCTTTGGCAAAACCCATATCCCAAAAATAACCTAGTTTTCTTGAAAAACACCACTTGAGAAGTAAAGTAAACTTGAGAATATTTATGCCATTCCTCTATCACATGCTCTGCAGGGCTATTGAGGCCATGCCTGTTACGTACACTGTGAATTCCTCGATCACATACACAGATGATTCTTGATGCCTGGACTATTGAGGCCACACATTTGAGCCTGTGGATCTACATGAAGTGAAGCTGAAATTGATTGTTCAATGAAGTAATTAAAACGTAATACTTACAAATAAAGAATTGTTTTATCATGTGGATGTCTGCCTGTGAAAAACAACATGTTTTTATGTATGTTAGGATATGGTACAGGATATTTAAATTACCCCAATTTTCAGTTAATTCTCATGAATTCCCATGGCATTGTTTCCAGTTTGGAATATTTTTAACATGGTAAGTTTCTGGAAATATCCAACCCTTTCCAACCCCAGTCATGATGCGTCCTGATATGGAATTAAGATTGAATCATTAAATTATTATAATCATAATTGTTATTGTATCTAATTGTGAGACTAGTGAAGGTAGACAGTTGTTTATGTTGAAAAGGTAGAAGCCAGTAACTGGAGTTTTAGAGGCACAAGGGGCAGACAAAGTATTTGCCCGGGCTTTAGAGATAGAATTACTCAAAAAAAAAAAAAAAATAAGGAGAATCATTTCCTCCTCCTTTTAAATTGACTAGTCAACGATTAGTTTTTGCAATTCATTGACTAATCACATCATGCATGAATTGCAGCTTACATGCATCTGCTCTCCTATAACCATCATTTGCTTCCAGCTCGAAGTGTTCAAGGTATGTGCTAACTAAAAATAAAGACAACTAAGATGGTAGTTCATTCAACTTTTAATGAACTTTTCAGTTGTTATAATGTCACAGTAAACACATAACATATGTGTTCTAAGGCTTATATGGTCATTGTTAATGTTCACTGTTGACGCTAATGTTAGCAGCTTTGTAGCCAATTAGCTTACCGAGACGACTGTCCCTCTTTGTCAGAAATTGAATTAGCCAGGACATGCTTCTTTTTCAGATGCTTACGTTTAACAAAAAGGCAATTTGTGCCTTTATTGATAGGAGAGAGACAGTGGATAGGTTTGTGAAAGGGGTCGAGAGAGTAGGGGAAGACATTCTGCAAATTGTCACAGGCTGGATTCGAACCCAGACCGGCAGAAGCATGTACATGGGATGGCATGGTTGCTAACCACTCCGCCAAACCAGCACCCCAATGATAATCTTATTTATCATTGTTTTTACTCTTATTCTTTATTATTTTATCGTCATTATAATGTATTCTTTTTATATTTGCTGTCCTGTTTTTTGCATTCAATCATTATCTATTTTCTTACTGAGTTTATGTGTGTAGCTTTTGCTTCAGCCTTCATGCGCCAACACAACGGCTAACAATAGCCTGGCAAGTTTTTGTTTTGCAACTGGAACACTGATAACTCATTAAATATGACACTATTCCTACCTCTTCCCAGTTCTGATGTTAATGGAACACACACAAGTCTTCAGCTGAAATCCCATATGACCACTACTGCTCATGTGCGTCAAGGACAGAAAGACAGACAAGACACTGAAAGGTACAGCGGTAGTTTTGAGAGAAAACAATACTTGAAAACCCCAAAGACACGTCGATTATTAAACTAGTAGTCAACGATTTTGATCGACGTCGTCACGACTAGTCGACTGATCGTGGCAGCCCTACTACAGATTAGAGAGGAATATTGAACTGGTATGAGTTCATAAAATTTGCTGATATCAAGTAGGACTCAGAAGAGCTCCATCAAACACAAAAACTGAATGCTGCTCCAGAGTAATGGGTTGAATGGCTCAGCTTTTACTAATGCTAACCGTAGACATTTTCAAGTTTTCAAACACAGGCTCAAGTGTGTGCACAAAACACCAACCTGTCATGACTTGAGCTGTGTGAGTTTATTATCTGTCACTGTTTAAGGTCAAACACAGAGTTAGATTCCATAAAAAACACATGAGACAAATACCAGCTGACAGGGTCACCCCTCAACAGCAGGCTGGCACTGACATTTGTGTGTGTGTGTGGGTGTGACTGTGTGTGTGTGGCTGGAGATATTTCTTGACTCACTTGAACAGTCTGCTTCCATCTGCACTGTCCTCATCTGCTGACCTTTTTGTTCTTTGTTTCCCCAGTTTCAGTTAAAAAAGACTTTTCTAAGATTTTGCTTCCCATCCGTCTTTTTATGGGTTAGGACGTCATTTTTGCTGCCTCAGCAATAAGCTGGGGGATTTAATTGAAACTCAAACTGTGGTTGAAATTTAAACTCTGCGTCCTTCAGCCTCAGGGAGCTGGAGCAGCTGTAAGACGAGCTATAATTCTGAATTTCATGAGACATGCTGAAAATCCAGACGTCCTTTTTTTTGAGCGCTTCTTCCCTCCCACCTTGAATCTCCTTCCTTCTTCTCATCCTTACTTTAAATCCTCTTTCGTTTCCCTCCCACAGCCCTGCTTCATCTCTCCGGCCCTTCCGCCCAGCCAATCGGCTCTCCCATTGCCGCAGGACCATGATGCTCAGCAGCTCTGTGGAGGTGCCCAGCCCGGGTGGGTTAAGCGGCCTTAGCGGGCTAAGCGCGGCAGCCCGGAATGTGGTGCGCTCTTCCAGCATCTCGGGGGCCATGTACAGCTTGGAGAAAAGTCCTGGCAGTGGGGGCCCAGACTCTGCATCGCTGAGTGGCAACAAAAAGCGGCGCTCCAGCCTGGGTGCCAAGATGGTTGCCATCGTGGGGCTCTCGCAGTGGAGCAAGAGTACACAACAACTCAACCAGCAAGGTCAGTTCACAGTTTGAAATGATTCGTTGGGATGTTGAGTCTTTGCGTCAAGGTTCAGTGGCAGTGCAAATGAATGTGAAATTTTCATGAAGATTGAGTTTTATTTATTCAAGCATTCCTTAAGATAGGACTTAGGTACCAAGCAAGAACCGGCTAATTCCCATGATTCAAAGATCTGACAGGACACACAAGGTCAGGTTCTGCTCATTGGTCTTCAACAGGTAGATACTTAAATAATTTAGAATTAAAGATCCCATATTAAAATTTTTCAACTTTTTATGCCTGTTTACTAGGGCTGGGACGATTCACTTTTCTCCCGATTTAATTTATTGCGATTTCTTAGGTGCCGATTTGATTTAAATTGCGGTTCTATGATATTGCCTATTTTTGCAATCTTTAGTTAGCTTTTTTAACCCCAGCGAAAAAGGTGAGCAAAGATGATGCCTCCAGACTACATCAGGAAAAATACACATCACATGTAAGTTCGTTTTTAGGATTTATTCAGCAATATATTTTAACCAGCTGTTTATACTCTCCTTTCAAAAGCCTGGATTGCATTTAAAAGTGGCTTATTAACCCTTTAGGCACCAGAGTTTTTCAAGAAAATATTCAATTTTGATATCAAGATTTAACCCTATAAAGCCAATTGTATCATATTTGATACATACTTTTATAATACATCTTTCTACTCAATATGATCAACAAATTACAAAAAAACATCTGAATACAATCAGATAAATGATAAAAATGTTCTCAAATGGATTATCAGTTGCTAAAACACCTAATGTATCAGATGAGATACAAAAAATCTTATATGTTGAATTTTATGGACATTTTCATTTTTATGGATTTAATTAGAAAGTGAAACAAACATTTCAGCTCCAAAAAATTAGAATTTTCTGTCTATAATCTACAGTCTTGGGCCTGAAAGGGTCAAAAAGGCTATAATTTCAAAGTGGTTAGTTTTCCCACCCATCATCACCACTGTAATTTACGGGCCGAGCATGAACGCCCCTGCTGCCTTGACTGTGCTTTTTACCCCCGGCTTCTCCCTCATCTGGCCAGAGCTCCGCGGTCTTTCTCATCCCCGCCAACACCGTCACTTTTCGCGGTGTTTTGAGCTTCCCTGCCACCCAGACCATGTCCCCTCCTCGGCAGTCGCAGGCCATGGAGAGTTAAAGCATCAGCCTCGGTATGTGCTACTTGGGGACTGTAATGGCGCGCGGACCTGCTCCCACAGCGTGCACATGCGCCGCCAGTTTTGTCCTCACTGGACGACTGACCGTCATCCGATTTTTGAACAAAGACATCGATTTAAAAACCCACGGACAAAAAATCGCGATACTTATGTGAATCGATTTTTTTTCTCCCAGTCCTACCATTTAGTGTGTTTTACATGTATTTTCCATGTGATACAGAACTTTCAAGCTCAATCAAAAAAAGTCCATAGCATCGGTTAATCTCACTGGCTCGGAGTGGCAAGCTCCTTGAAGAGCATAGATACAGAGTTGTTGATAACATGGTATCTAGCAGCACTGAACTGACCAATTACCACAGAGTAGCAACCAGTCAAAGGGGGCCGTACTCACATGGGGGAGGGGGCTTTAAATTGGCAGAGCTCTTTTCCAAAATTGGTATTCTTAATCCCTTTTACCCTTGAGGGATGGGAACCCTCTAGTGTAAATTACAGCTCTCAAGCAAAGATTAACTGAGTACAATGGTGGGTTTAAAGGAAATGGTGTTTATGTTCACCCCTTTTCTTATAAATGCAGTATCTCAAGACTGCTGGGAGGGGTTTCTTTCACAGTAACACAAATGTCCTCTGTGCCTCAGGAATAATCTGGACACAGTTTTGGGCTTAAAAATCAAGAAAATTTCACAAATTGTCGCAAAATTGGTTTTGGCCAGTCTCAAATTCACAAATCCCGCCCCTTTATCCACCTCTGTACATTCTGTGTAGGGCACTTGAAGATCTTTTGCAGCCATTTGAGGCCGTATTTTTGATGATTTGGAACATTTCTTCCTGATCCAAATGTGACACTCACAACTTGGATATCATGTGGTCCTTTGTACTGTTACAAGGCAAATTTGCAGAGGCTATAAATAGTTGAAAGGATGCAACGAGACACTGATTTTTGATTCTTTCACAATCACATTAGCATAAACCTCCCCAAAGCCTGTTTTCTTTTGCCTCTTCTCAGTTGTAATACCTGTAATATCTTATTCAACAAGCTCTCACCGGGTTACCTTTTGTGTCGTTATTATTGTAATGAGCCCTTTTTAAAAAGCCTCCATCATTATTTTGAGCGTCTTTGTGTGTTAAATTCAGAAGTGGGAAGTGAAGCTGCAGCAGCGGCTTGTGTGCATGGCTGTACGTCAGTGATAGCGATGCTGTGTTTGTATGCCTGTCCTGGGGGTTATAATTACAGATACTGTGCAGCTGCAACAAAAGTGTTTCTCATTTTGTGATTCAGCGGTGAACACAAACATGCTCGCCCCTGCAGGGAAAAAAACGGAGAAGTCATGTCTCACACTGAGGTCGGGCCAGGAGAGGTCGAGGTTTAGCTTATGTCGATGCAGCTTTATTTTTTCTGTCGCTTCCTCTTATCCTCTTATTGCACTGAGTCTTTTTTTTCCAACACATTGAACCGTAACCTTTTTTAGAGCAGAACAATGTCTCTATGTGTCCTCCTGATCTGGTGCTTTCTTGAAGTGTGTACAGTATGTGCACTTCAGTCTGTGGCAACATTCATTCTTATTAAAGGATATGAGGAGTGCTTAAAGGAAACTTTTGTTTGTTCACCCAATAAGACATAACACATTCTTTCTTTAGTTAAGGTAAATAAGATAAAACATGTAAAGCTATTGTGTCATTTCATTTTTCAGTTATTTTATACCCTGGAAAACCGCTTTGAAATAACAATATTTTTCCACCAAATCAAAGTCACGTACAAAAAGAGTGCAGAACAAAACATTTACATTGTGTTTTATTGTGGTTCCTAAATTCGGAGGAGTTTGGAGGAAATAACTTTCAAACAATCCACACAAATATACAACCATGTCCTTTTTAGCTGTTCCTAGTTACAAATTGGAGTTAATAATTTCCAGAAATGGTAGTTTTATTTTCAGCCAAGTAGTTGTATATTCTGGTCAAACACAGACAAACAGTAGATATACTGTAATGTGTTTCTAATTATTTTTTATAAATATGACGCTATGATATGTTGATCGTTCCTCTCTGCACTTGCTGTCTCTGATGTTCTTTTTCCCAAAATAAATGCATCTAATGTTTCACTTTTCCACTCATTTGATGCAATAGACTTTGTTAATTCATAGCAGTAGGATTTTACCTACAGTAGAGAGCCACATAATGTCAGTACTTTGAATTAGCTTTTCACAGTGTCTTCATTCTTAAAGGAGACATATCATGATGATGCATGATTTAATACTTACATATGATATAATAAATTTGAAAAGAAGACCTTACACCCCCTTAATTTTCAAAAAATGAGATACTGTATTTTTTCTGATATCCTAGAACGAGATTTGATGCCTCTGAAAATAGGTCATTGCGAGATGTCCGCGAGATTTAAATCATCATGACAACACGAGGTACATTTCTTTTATTGGAGTAATCTGATAAAACACTTCCTCCTCTGTGATGTCCGTTAGCCACAAAACTGTCACCGAAGAACACATTCGACCAGCAGCAGTATATAGATCCTTAGCTCACACTCACTCATTACCAGCTCTGGCCTGTAGGGGGACTCAATACGCGGTCGCTGCTTTGAGCCTGCCGGAAAACACAGTAGAAGAAGAAGGACAGGCTGGCTCTACCCTTGATAGAACTGACCAATCAGAGCACAAAGGGCTGTGACGTTGCAAGGGAACTGTAGGTCATCCTCAGATCCGAGTGTTTCTACGAGAGCTTGATAATGGCCTAAAATGAGGATTTTGAGAACGCTATTGTGGGGCAATGAAGGAACTAAATGACTTGTACTGAGGGCAGAAATGCTTTACAGGCATCCTAGTCTGGCATAATGAAAAGGAGAAACAAGCATGATATGTCTCCTTTAACTATTTAATCCCTTTTTGACTATAAATATACAAGTTTTTCAGACAATGGCATTTTTCATTTTTTTACACATGCATTGTTAGTCTCACAGTTAAAGGTCAAATGTCCAGGTATGTTTGGCTGTTAACGTCATGTCTTGGGTGTCTGCTAAACAAGGATTTGATTTAAGTTGGATTGTTTTATTTAAGAAAGATTTCATGTCTTTGGAGGATCAGATACAACTTCTTTCCCCTCCCCTTTGGAAAGGCTCAGATCTGAGGAGGCTGGGAGGCTATGATAATGAGCTCTTGACTGACTGGATGCCCAAACAATGTCTGATGGGAAGGGGCTTCTTTTCTCTCTCCTCTTTAACTGCCTTACACGGCTGACTCCCTGCTCCAAATGACAGTCGGTGGTTTAAACTTGTTTGTATGAAGTGGCAAATCCAGTGAAAAGCATGTACTTTGGAAGAATGGAAGAAAGTGGAATAGAAGGAAACATGGTTCTGATCTGACCAGTTACCAAAGAGCAAAATGGTTAACCAGTGAGAGCAGACTGGCCCCATGTGGGGAAGAAAGCCTTAAAGCTGCAGTGTGCATTTTAGTTTTTTGTGTCACAGGCTCCAAAAATATTATAACCTGTTAGCATTGGGCATTTGTGCCCCCTCCTTGCTCTGTATTAAGCTTTTAGAAAATCTAGCTAGGGACACCAGCTTTCTAACCAATCAGGCTTCACTTCAGGGACAGTGTTCTTATTTGATCCTCTGCTAAGGTAATGCACTTTTTATTTCTAAATGAGCTTTAGTTGTTATGTAAACTATGCTCCACATTCACATCCAGGATAAAGGGAAACTATTACAGAGAAAGGACTTGATAAGCTTACAGTTTAAGAATCTAATCAATACGTATCTTTGTTATGTAGATTGTACAGGCAGTGTTAATTTTAAGAAGAGACATGTGGATTCTGACCCCACTGTGCATTGACTATTGAACATTAGGGACTTTTTTATATACTATAGTTTCATCAGTGCCACCTATTCTATTTTTTTGTTTCTGTACCGCTTATTGACCTATGTCTTTGTATTTATGCTATTTATTGACCCTTTAACGCATTCTACTTTACTCTTGTACGTACCCCTGTACTGCTTCAACACCTGAACTCCTCTTCTAGAAATCAATTTAGGATTATATTTTCTCATCTGGTCAAAATGGAATATTTAAATCTGAGCTATGACAAAATATAGGCTGTTTAAAAGTTCTTCTCTGATAAATGGTTAATGATGTATTCAGTTTTGCACTTTCATATTGTGAGCATGATTTGACTAATGCCCAAAAACAGACCGCTAAACATTTTCTTGTTTGTAGCCAGTGGGGATGTATCTTTTAGGCAGTGCCTAACTGTTGGTATAAAGTTTGCTTGGTATAGCTTTCAATCAATGCATATCATGGAGAGAGTCTGATTTCTTCTTTGTGCCATGCCCAACAGCCCCTGAAGCTCATCAAAATCTGTTGGATACTTTTTGAGCTATCTTGCTCACAGACCGACGGACAGACAAACATACAAATGGAAGAAAATAACCTCCATGCTGGAGGTAATGATGGCATGGTAAGAATGACATTTGGTGAACAACGGGAGAGTTTCATTCATTTACAATCAAATGTCAGCTCTGAGGCAAACACACCCTAATCTAAAGCACTCATCAGACTCATTTGTTTTTACCTGATTCTGCCATAGATCCGTTTGAGAAGACTGTTGCTTCAGTAGTCAATACTCACACTCACACACACACCAAAACACACACTGCACACATTCAAGGAGCGAGGTTCGTTCATGCACAGCTGACACTTGTCTGACGCAGGGAGAGATGTCGATATTTTCACCACAGGGGCTTTCATGTCCCTGTGTCGGTGCTGATGAGGAGAGCACAATGGAGGGGAAAGAGTGGAGGGGCTGACGACGTGGAGACGAGGATGGGGAGATGCGGGAGTGTCTAAATTTAGATGTTCTCAGCTGCCAGAGGAGCACATTGAGCCTCAAACACGGTATCATGAGCCGCTCCCCACCTCCTTCATCCATACAGCACTTCACGAGCAGGAGAGTTGTCTTGATGCAATTTTTTTTCCAGTGATGTACTTAAAAAAAAAAGAGCGTAATCCTGACTAAGTTTCAGGTTAAGAACTAACTGTCAGATGTGCCTGATCCTGATCCTGCACTAAAAGATTTCCAGTTCTTTGTGTTCAACTACTTTTTAGTCAAACTGCAAAGGTTTTGCTCCAAATTTACCTCCAGGAAAAAGGAAAGTTTAACACTTAAAGCACTTGATTAGCCTCCAGTTCAAGAACCTAATAAATGTATTATCTTTAGCTGTAGTTTTTTTTTTTTTACAGTGTTTGCATCATAGACTGTAAAAAACATGGACGTCATGTCGCTGGGCTTTTGTGAAGTCGCCACAAAAACTGCTCCCCCTGGTGACTGGCTGTGGTATAGGTCAACTCTCCGTCTCCCCCATTCATCTGAACAGGCCGCAGTGAAACTTCAAAAAATGAATACTCCTCGTAGAAATATTTCTCCCATCCATATGCTGTGGTGATATTAAAGTATTATTGGGCTGCGTTTTTTCCAAGTCCTCTTTTTTCTGAAAAGTTTCTTTTTCATCAGTTATTAGAGTTTAATAAATAACCGCGGTTTACCGCAGTTTCACAATGATTGTGTACGCTGTATGCTGCGGAGTTTTGCGACCGTTTACGACAGCTGCGTCCAGATATGGTCCCGATTCTCTAGTAGCTGCACAATGGCGGCACCCTGACGGGGGATATTTTGGCTTCAAAACCGTTAAACGGTAGAAGGCGAAGCCACGCTATCCAGTTCTTATAATACATCCATGGTTTGCATACAGTTACCATATGAGATTCTTTACTTATTTATCACCATTAACTCCATAATTGTAAATGGCATCACAATTATGACTAAAACATGGAAAAATGACAGTTAGAAAATGGGAATGACATCTGCACTGCATACCTCAGTGGTGCCCACATCAGACATGCTCTGCCCCTTTTTTAATTTTGGTCAGTGAGTCAAAAAGAACCTTGATGAGTACAGTGCTCTTCCAAAAGTCAAATTATTTTTTTGCTACACTAGCACTGCTGTCTTCAAGCCCTGCTCAACCTTGCAAAAGCAAATAGTTCAGCCACTGACTTTAACATTTGTGGATTTTCTTTCTTAAATGTATATTTTTTGGGCATTTTTGTGCCTTTATTGATAGGAGAGAGACAGTGGATAGGCTTGTGAAAGGGGGAGAGAGAGCAGGGGAAGACACTCTGCAAACTGGTCACAGGCGGGATTCGAACCTGGACTGGCAGAAGCATGGACATGGGGTGCTAACCACTACGCCAAACCAACACCCCATGGATTTTCTTTCTTCAGGTTAGTCTGATAAATCTGTATTTTATTTTATTGTAGTCAGATACTGCATCTATATTTGTTTTTGTTTAAGTTGCTCTTAAAACATGTTTATGTAAATACTAAATGATAATGGTAGATACTTATTTGCATGGGCAATAAAAAAAAAATTATGATACATGTCCAAGTTATGTGTATAAACTGAAAAAGTACATCATATTGCGGTTAGGGATGTAACGATATGAAAATTTTGTATCACTGTTATTGTGACCAAAATTAGCACGGTTATCATTATTATCGCGGTATTGTTGCAGTGTGCTCAAAATGTTCAAAAAAGTACTTTGACACACAATTGAAATCATTTAACCCCTTCAATATTATAATCATAACGGTTCTTTTTTTGTCTATTTTATCAATACATGTGGCAAGAAATGCCCTTTGAGTACATTTTTTTTACCCTTCTTTCATGAGAAATATGGCGAAACACGGCAAATAAACGGCGAAAGAATGGCAAGAACACACTCCAGATTGATACTAATGCTGTTATTTACAACCTTTGTACATTATTTAAACAGAAAATCCTGATAAACCTCCTATAATTCACTCAGGTATGGCTCTCTGAATCCTCTCTCTCTCTGCTCGTTTACTCAAGGAGTTACAGCAGTTCTATTCACGCGCATTTTTGTCTTTTACCGCAGTTTAGTGTTCTAGACAGGGTGACTGTCATCAATCAGTTTCCCCTCGATATCCTTGTAAAATCCAAACTTCGACCAGACTTTAGAATTTAGACGTTTCGAGTGGGAAAACCTAGAGTCTGAGCGAGTCTCCAGCTGCTGGACTTTCAGAGGCCAAACAATGCAAACTGCACATGCGTGCCTCTGTTTTGTGAGAAATGGCTTCATCTACAGGCAGACACACACACATAGTGCTGTTTTTTCAGGCAAAGAGCAGCATCACTGTGAGTTATTGATCAAACACGGTATAACGGTAATTTTAATAGGACACGGTAATGATTACCGTGGGAAATTTTACCGCGGTTTACCATTTTACAGGTAATCGTTACATCCCTAATTGCCGTTAACAACGATATGCCACTGCTCTACCAAGAATTGACAATTTTTCACAACATCCAGTTCTATCTTGAGAAAGACCCTTGACTTACTGACCCAGTAAGACCAGAATTGCTTGTTTACCTCCCCTCTGTAAATCACCTCAGCTGGGGATGAGTGTAGGTTGCATATAATTAACAGTTTGACCCATCCGAGCAAAGGGTCACACAGATGGACAAACAGAGTGATGGGATGACGTTTCTCCTTGCTAGGTCAAGTTTGATCAGGCTCCTCTTCTCTGTGTTTCTGGTGATCATTAACAGTCCAATCTGGTCAGCTGTCACTGCTTCATGTTCTCTGTGACACAGGCATCGATAGACTGATGGGGTGGGTCGGCCTTGGTGCAGACCCTGATGATTTGCTTGGTTTGTGGCCTAACAACTGAAAAGCCAGAGGTTGAGCTGGTCCCTTGAGAGAGGGGATGTGAGGGTTATATTTTAGACTTAGGGTGTTATAAAAGAAAGGGCTGTTCTGTCAGTTTGATTTTAAGCCCTAAAACGGAGTGAATGAAGTGGATGGAGGCATAAGTCACCATCTCACCAATGAAGTGCTATTAAGGGGTAATGTGGTTATTGTGTTGTTTTTCTCTGCAGGGCATGTTCTATCTGTGCTTCATTTAGTGAATTGAAGCCTGTTAATTTAGCCAAATCTGCCCCAGTGAGCTCTTATGCAAGCGGGGAGGTGGTGTTATCAAAGAGTGTGGCAGGTTATGTTGGGAAAATATCGACCGGATGAATTTACAATTTGAGTATATGTAAGTCTTACATCCTCTAGAAAAACACGTTAGTTGTTATGTAAGAGTTTCCCAGTATCAACATGATTTTTTTTCAACTTTGGATTGATAACATCAGTCTCCTCTACATTATTGTCATTATTGTTGTTATTTTTAAATTTTAGAACAATCTCTCCATTCCTGTTGGTTATTAATAATACCACCATAATAGCTACATTTACAACCATATAGAGAAGGATACACTTTAAAACGATTTGTCACATCTCAGGGAAAGCCTCTAATAAATTCAGCTCAATTGAGACAAATATGATGAGGGAAAATGTATGGCCTGGTTGTTTATTGCCATCATCAGTTCTTATTTTAGTCCCTCTGTCTCTGCTAGCCTCTGTAGCTTTGCCCGCTCACACCCCCAACAAGGCTTTGGTGGGGATGTGGGATAAAGTGAGAAGTAAGGCTTAGGCTAAATTTCTTAAGATAATATTTATTGCTTATTTATAATTACCATCTTATGACTTTTTTAAGTGGACATTTAATTAAGAATTAATCACTTCTCAACCTAATGTTTAAAAGAAATTGCCTACATCATTCTGTGTCTGTATGATATAGTTAACATCCCCACAAATTATGTATTAATGGCTATTTAGCCATTGGATAAAAACTCTGGGACAGGTGCATGACTTTCCCAAAATGACAGGAAACTAAAAGCACTGAGGTATAATCAGAAAATAAGCCAGAATTTTAATATCTTAAACAGTGCTTGTGGAGGATAAGGGAAAAAAACCCAAAAGGTCTTAAACTAATATTTCAATTCTTTGGATTGCAAAAATAACGAGGAAACGGTGCAGTTTAAAGTTAAATTCATAGATGTTACCAGGCAGCTGCATACAGCCAGAGGGGTTGCTGGTTTAGCTCCCCTGGTGGGTAGTGCCTGTTAGGGCTGTCACTTTTGCCAAAATCAAAACTTATTGTTTTTCAATCATACACGGTAATAACTAAAGATATTTGACTGCACCAGTAAGCGCCGATTACTGAATCAAGTGGTTCACTGCTTCTGGTGCCCTAATGTACTGTTCCGCTGTACCCCTGTATGTACCGTTCTATGTTGGAACAGATTCCAGCATGGGGGTCAAAATATTCCAATATCAAATATAAAGTGCCAGTTTGCATGTTCTCTGTGTGCTCGTGTAGGTTTTCTGGAAGTACTCCAGTTTCCTCCACAGACCAGTAGCATGCTCCATCGGGGCCGTACGTTGACTTTGCATGGAGAGTGATCGCAGAGGATGCTCAAGTCTCATTCGATGTGTAGGCACCTTCATACTGACTGCAGCCTGATATTGGGTTATATGCAAAAAGCGCAATGCTTCCTGCAGTTGGTTAGAACTGAAGCCAGCTTGATTGATGTGCTTTGGAAATTGATGAGCAACTCTACATCGATTCTAGGGCTGGGCGATTTTACCTAATCTCAGTATCACAATTAATTAAAGCTCTTTCCTCGATTACAGTTAATGAATGATTATTTAATGCGATGCTGGAACAAATTAGTGGCGATACCAATGACCGTCAACATGATCTCCCTGCAGTATTCAAACAACTCCTTTCTGCTCATTGTTCTCTGCACAGAATCCAAAATGTGCCCAAACAACTGAGACGGTAGTTTTCTTGGCTACAAGGTCCCCTGATAGATTGGCACTTGTCTCCTTCATGTTGGTGGTGCGTCCATGAGGGAGTTGTTATCAATCGTCAGCTGGAATTGGTTTTCTACACACATCCCTGGTGCAACCAAACAGCACCTACTTTGAAAGTAATCTCTGGTTTAACCACACTAAACACATGAACTGTGAAAACACTCTGAAACACAGCCAGACTGCTTTTTTTAATGAGAAGCTACCACACAGTTTGTTTCATAGCATTCATTCGATGAGTATATCAAAGTCACAGCGGTGATGCTGCAGCCCCCTGACTAGTGGCAGGTTGCTTAGTCTCCTCTGACAAAGGATTTGATGGGGACTTTGTGCCTTTATTAATAAAAGAAGGTTGATCAGCTGACTGTTAAATCTGATGCTAACTGTTTTATTGACTGAATCAAAATGTGAACACCCTGAATGAGAAAGCATTGTTTGTTAGTATACAGTAATTCACAGTAAAATATGTTGCCTGTTGTGATGCATTTGTTGCTGAAGCTCATATTGAGATAACAAAACTGGCTGTTTATTCTGCAGCTCTAATCTGCATATAAAAGTAACAATGAGTTGTATTTCTTGAAAATAAAGGGTCCTTTATACAAAAAAGTCTACAAAAGCTGCTGTTGACTGCCTGAGCCATTACATTAAGGTCACAACATAAGAAAATTAATTGGTTTAAGTAGGACAAGAACAGTTTAACAGCCTTGTCAACATTTTTCACACAGCAGTTGAGACCTTGGACTGTGTCTAGTTTTAATTGATGTCTTTTAATTCTGCCCTCTGGTGTATCACAACAAGAAAATGTGTTAATTTAGAAGCCAACAAGTTTATTTAATATTAACAGACCATTTTTATGTCAGAATGTTGACTTTTTATTGCACTATTAACTCAGAGAAAAACAGTAAAACAGGTTGATGTGGTCAAGTCTAACAGTAAAAAGTTAGTTCAGACGGGCTGGTTAATGATTGTACCACGTGAAGGTTGAAACATTACTTAAGATTTCCCCTTGAGCTAATGTGTGTTGTAGATGTACAGAGTTTGCTTCTATATTTGAGTCATTTTGTACTGTTTTCAGGCTTTGTTACAGATGTGGAGTGTGTGTGTTTTCTTCCATTGTGTATCTCTGTTTTTCCTCAATCATAGCCGACCGCCCACTGTGTCGTAGTCTCATTATTCCTGGTTTTGTAACAGGCGAGCGTAGAGGATGGCTTTTTGGTTCTGTCTGTTCTATATATTACATTCTATTATTAGCATCAATGAGAAGAGAGTTCACGCAGAAATGGTTTCCCAGGTTTAATGGATGAGTCACTCCTCCGCTGAACACGCTCTTATCTCCCGAGCAGGTTTATCCATGACTGTGAAAACGGAGCCAACAGAGCAGCTCCCAGTGCACTGTCAGTCTGCTCGGAGGGATGCGCCTCGCACAGAAACAAGCGCCCCCCTGATGAGATGCAGTGTGCTGGGAGAGTTAGATTAAAGGAAACCAGGGGAACATGTGTATGTGTTGTTGTGTTTTTGGTTTGTGCCCCAGTGAAAGGTTTTTAGCCCCCTCTAGTCTGTGTTAACCCTTCCATCTCCACAGGATCACCGATGGCCCAAAGCAGTAATTTATATCCATGAAACCTTATGGCAGATCTTTATGAGGGAAAAAATAGCTCAGACTTTTGTCAATCTTTGAAAGACATCTAGTCAAGTGCATCCCCTAAAGAAAGTTTTTGATCCAGCCGTGAAATTAAAAGTTTTTTATATATATATCTTTGTTGATTTCATGCGATACATCTGTGATTAGTGATTTTATTGTCACATTCTCTTGATAAATAAGCAAGGTAGTCATATAATTAAACTTGAATTTTTTTAGTCATTAGATAAAGTGACAAAGCCCTTTCTATCTAATAACATATCAGATGTTCTCGACTTCTATTGTTTTTGTTTTGTTTTTGTTTTACGTTCGTGTTAAAGCAGGAGCATCTGAAGGTCTGAACTAGAAAATTTGATTCCCTGTTATTTTCCTAAAAGTATTAAAAAGAATGTGAAAGTATTTTAATGTCCGATAAGGCTTCAGAAAGTGTCACTGAAGGCTATATGAAGCAAAAAATGACTAATAGCCAAAAGCTTGACAAATAAATATGTCAACAATATTAATTTGTAGAAAAGCCAGTTCATTATTCATAATTTTTTTCCCAAATTCTGTTGAATATATACTCAGATTAGATTTTCTGGTTTTGATTTATTGATCATAAAACTTTTGATGCCTTAATCTGACGCTGTCACAGCATAGATGACAGGGGACTTAAATCAGCGTGTAGAATACATCTGGGAGTAATGTAGAAATACTTAAAATATGTCAGATATGGTACAAAGGAGTGGAATATTAAGAATACAGTGTAAATAGGCCCGCAGTTCAGTAAATAAAAAATTAATGATAATTAAAAGATTATTTGAAACACCAAGAATATAGTTGAAATATGAAGTTGATATTCAATTTTAATTATATAGTATAGAAAAAAAGAAAAAAAAATTGACACATTGACATGCATTGACTCATTTTTCAACATTTTACTGGATGTTTGAACATTTTGTCTAGTTTTCTCAATATGCATAACATAAACATAAACATGACTGGCCCTAATTTTCTTCCATATGTACTGATTTTGGGAGTTTTGCTTGTTGCTTTTTTCTTTGGTAATTTTACATCATTTGATTGAAGTAAACATTTATAGATGATTCTCCATTTAAACTTTCATTTAAGTTCTATTGTGTTCAAGCCATATTACTGTTACTGACTTTTACTGTAATCAAATGAACCTTTTTTTTGCTTTTATAGTTAATAATTTGGATTTCAATCAGGGTGTCTGATTTTTTTGTAATTGAAACATTTGTAATACATCTTAGAAATGTAATACGTTACAGTGTTTTACTGGTATAGACTGTGTAGCGTCCGTACAAGCCCCTTACCATCTTCACTTAGATTTGGTATTTATGAAAGCTTCTCTGATTTTTCGTGTGCATTGAGCTGTTGTTAATGTACAAACTACAAGAGAGACGGAGAGAAGAAGCAAAAAAAAAAAGGTCTGACTTGACTGTTGTGTGCTTTTTGAGTTGTATTAAAATTCCAGCCAACAGCCAGCACTTTCACTGAGTATTGTTGATAAACAAATATTTTGAGGTTGTCAGGCTGCAAATCTAGTCTCTTCCGGGAATGAAGGAGGTATTTCCTGTTTCCGTTTTGGTTGAGAAACAGCAAAGATTTTCTCTGGGTTTACTCTGTTTATTCAGTATTTAAGGCAAATCATTGAGTTATTATTTTGATGTTGTTATTCTATGCCAAAAGAGATACAGACATTTCTATAGATAACTTAGAGAGTATGGAGGCCCTGTCTTTACATTTTGTATCACTGTTTCTAGTGACTGAACTACATTTTAATCCCAACTTAATACTGATTTTGCCTTTACAACAAGGTCATTCCTAACTTATATAGGAATTCATTCAAATATCTAAATGACTGATGGGCTCTAGTTCTTCCTTGTAATTGCCCTTCTTTTTGGTAATCCATTGAAGCGATTTTTCGTAGGCTTTGGTCCTGCTCGAAAAGCACTGACCTTCATCCGTGGAGCTCCTGAAGCACATGAGACTCCTACCTGATCGTCAAGGAACACTTGTGTTGTGGAACTCTGATTTTTGAAGATGAATCAGTAACAATGCCAAATGTATGATTAGTTTGACAGAAACAGCTGTCCTGGAAGGCAACAAAACAAATTTATTGATTTATAATTGTTTATTACCTCTGCCAAGGAGGTTATGTTTTCGGGAGAGTCTGTCTGTCTGTCTGTCTGTCTGTCTGTCTGTCTGTCCGTCCGTGAACAAAATAACTCAAAAAGTTATGGATGGATTTTGATGAAATTTTCAGGAAATGTTCAGCATGGGAAAAGGAAGAAGTGATTCAATTTTGGTGTTGATCTGGATCAGCGTCTGGCCGCCATGATGGAAAATGTGATTTTGGTGAATAATTACTGAACTAAAATATCATCATGAATCCAGTTGCTAATGGTATGTTTTCATGGTCAAGAATCTAAATATTTAGATGAAATAAAGGTAGGACTAATATTTATGGTAAAAATCACAATATGGGTGAGGACTGTGGTGCTGGCGGAGGTCTACGCTCTCCGAGTGCTTTTCTGGTTTAAAATTATGTTCAGCTGCAGATTTGTAATCAATAAGTTATCATCTTTAAGAATCCTGATTTCAATGTCAATCAATATAGAATGAATGCTGTTTTGAAGAAGCCCTAACTAATTGTTTGAGTTGCCTTGACAAGCTCAGCTAAACTAGTGCTTTCAGTTAATATTCCTGCCATTTCCTTCAGCAAATTAAATCAGCCTACTGCTTTGGTTATCATATCAAATATGAAACATTATCTGCTGTCTTTTGATTCTATCAACAGAATTCTGATGAAAACCTGCTTTAATCAATGGCATAAACTAGAATATACATAAAAATACTTTAAACATACGTTATTGACAACGTGCTCTCACAGACAGGCTGATGGGATGCAGACATATGACTCTGGATAACTAGAAAAGCACTCGGAGAGCACAGACCTGCGCCGGCACCACAGTCCTCTCTCATATTGTGATTTTTACCAAAAATATTAGTTCTACCTTTATTTCATGTAAATATTTAGATTCCTTGACCATGAAAACATACCATTAGGAATTGGTTTCATAATGATATCTATTTTAGTTCAGTAGTTATTCACGAAAATCGCATTTTTCGTCATGGTGGCCAAATGGATCAACACCAAAATTGAATCAGTTCTTCCTTTTCCCATGCCGAACATTTCCTGAAAATTTCATCAAAATCCATCCATTACTTTTTGAGTTATTTTTTTCACAGACAGACAGACAAACTCTCCCGAAAACATAACCTCCTTGGCGGAGGTAATGAACGGTTCACAGGGTCAGTTGTACACTCATGTTTTTAGAGTAGAAACAAATAAAGCTGAAAGTCTCTCCTCATAACTGGAGTTTTTATGTGGGATCAGGTTGTTTGCAGTCCCATTCAAAAACTTCAGGTATCTCAAAGTCGACTCCACAACAATAACAAAGGAAAACTCTACAGGCAACGACATCCACGTGTAGAAACAGTCATACTTTATACATTCTGCAGCCTGTGTTGCAGCAGGCCAGAGACTAGACCAAGCATGGGTGTTTTAATGGTGACTCATTCATGCCCTACTTCTAGCTCAGAGCCTGAGTCACAGTAAGGAAACACACTTTAGGAATTTTGGCAGACATTTTGGAAAGCTTACAGACTCAGATCCTTCAAGAGAAACTTAACTCCCGGAAAAATAAATCCGTAATCATCAAGGAAAGGCCCATGGGCAAACAAGCAGCATAGAGTAGAAGCTGCATCCTCAGAATTGTAAGAATGAAAGTTGTTGAATCATAACTCCCCTGAAATGTATTATCACTTACACTGCCTTTCATATAATAAAAGCTATTTTACGGGATGACCTAGCTATTCATATCTTTAGACTAATGGAAAAATGTGCTGTCTGACTCCTGAGCTGCTATTTCAGGTGAGCCTGCCGCTCAGTTGTCTCGATCAAACCTCCTCCCACTCCACCAGCGTGTTTTTCTTTTGAAGTGTATTGAGTCACTGACTCTCCTGACAAATACAACCTGAAACTGTTCTCATGTCTCTAAAAGCTTTCTCTTCCCCACCGGTGCTTTTAGAGGCCAGCAAACAGGAGCTAAAGCTGACCGGTGATCACTTTCTCTCCCTCTCCTCTCATTTCTCTTCTCCCTCTTCTCCTTCTTTGTGTTTGCTCCATCTCACTGACATCTTGATTTTTCACTCTGCTTTGTCTCCCTCCCCTTCATCTCATTCTTTTGTTACTCTCAATGTCAGCCAAAGCGTCTATCATGTTTTCTTAATCTCGCCGACCAGCTCCTTCACGCTTGATGCTCTATTCTTAGCGAGACACATTGGTGAACATTCAGTTGTGGATCTGGCTTTCTTTGTGTTATAAACCTGCTATTGTGTGAATAAAAGTGTGTGGATCTATGTAGTGAGCTTCTGTAATATGTAGCTGTAACTGCAGTGGAGTTTTATGTTTCTGCAAGCTAAACCCAGAGCGCTAGAGTACAGTGGTGAGTCACTTGGCTTCTGACCTTCTACCTCCCAAATTTAATCAGTTCATTGATTAACACAGTTCGTAGCTACATCTGCAAGTGACAGCTTAAACTCCACCATGAAAAACCAAAACCATACATCAACAAATACCCAAACACGCTGCTGGTTTCTTTTGACCCAAGCTCATCTGAGATGGACTGATACAAGTGGAAAAATGTACTGTGTCCTGGTACGTCAACATTTCATTTTGTTTTTGAAAATCATAGATAGAGGAAAGAGGAAAATGACCATCCAGATTGTTATCAGCACAAAAGTTCAATATCCCTGCTATCAGCAAAGCAGTGCTTAAACCACATTCTGCATGTGTTACAACAGTGTAGCTCATAGTGAAAGAGTGCAACACTAAACTGGCCTGCCTGTAGTCCAGGCCTGTCTCCCATTAAAATTATTTTTCATGTTATGAAGCCCAAAATACAACCGAGACACCAAACTCTCAAGCAACTGAAGTCATACGTCAGGCAACTATGGGAAAGAAGTCCTCCCTGAAGCTGCAACATTTACTGTCCTCAGTTCCTAACCCTGCAGTACAGATGGATCTGCCTGATCTAATGTCTGTAATCAGACAGATTATGAGCGGCCCAAATCAGTGTCCTTTGGAGCAGAAAGACATAGGGCTGGACGATATTACCTCATCTCAGTATCACGATTAGTTGAAGATCTTACCTTGATTATGATTAATGAATGATTATTTTATGATATGCTGGAACACATTATGATACTAATGGTTATCCACACGGTCGTCCTGTAGTATTCACACTTAACGTCTTTCTGCTTGATGTCCTCTACACAGAATCCAAAATGTACCCAAACAATGGAGACTGTATTTTTCTTTGCTACAAGGTCCTCTGATAGATTGGCGCTTGTCTCCTCCATGTTGGCAGCACGTCCTTCGCCCTTGGCAAAAGTACATGTAAACTATATGGAGGGAGTGCAGTCACGTGACTTACACAGGGAAAATAATAAAAAGATCATAAGTAAAATTACTTCGATTACCGGGTCTAAATGTCGATTTTGATTATTTTTCGATTAATTGCCCAGCCCTAGAAAGACATTGGAGCCACGAGCGTGATGACAGCAGGAAGAGACTGCTTGCACAGAGATTAGCATAAATGCTAACAGCCCCAGTAGCAGTTTGATCAAATTTGGACCAAAGTTCTTTTGCTGAATGAAAAACAATGTGCTTCTCCATTTAAACCAACACTATGTAGTTTTTCAAACATAATATAATCCTTCGATATTCATTGTGATGGTCAACCACTTTACAGTGAGTTGAATGAAACCTCTTTCGTGCTCTGAAGTGGTCTGTATCCCTTTAACTGGTGCTATGTAACTTCGAGGTGGATGGTGGGAACCCTGCCACACTAAAAACTACACATTTGGACTGCTTTACGGCATACGTCACTTCCCCCGATTCCCGATTCATTTAAAACACTGAAGTCTCGGCGAAAGCCAAATGCGTAGCTGTAACCATGGCGGAGGCAACAACGTAAGGAAGAGAAGTTTTGTCGGAGGATACAAAACAAAGAAAGCAAGAGAAAAACAAGCTGAATGCTCGGACCAGAATAAACATCGGTTCGGCGTTCACTCGCTGGCGTGAAATAAAAGATGAGAAGGGATGTCTGACTACTATCAGGTATGTTAGCGACTAATTTATGACAAAGTTCCTCAAAAAAACTTGACAGGAAAAAAGTACAGCACAACAAATCCAGAACGTACCAGTATGTAGTTTTGCTTAGACCTATTTCAAGTGTGTGATATCACCAGCTCGTCGTTGTCTTTACTTTTATTCACTTTATCGCTTCAACAGGACGGGGGCGACTTCACGGTAATAAAACCAAGTTGAACTTAGCGATTTTTAACATTGTCATTTAGTCAAAAATAAATACATTATCTCGTCGCTATCCATCCTGCAAACAGCCGCTGAAGACAGAAGAATACTTTTGAGCCAAGTCCTGGCTTCTGTGATTCGCCTACAAAACAAATGCACGCGACCGGCAGATCTGTATCCTTACGACAGTAGGCGCGCGCTAGTGCTCATGGGTAGTTGAGTTCTCATTGTGGTCAAGCGGGGATCTTCTGTTGTGCTGCTTTAAAGGATATTTTCCCTCCACCTCTGACATGTTTTGCAAAGTTTGTTTTACGTGTTCTGTCCTTTACACTTCAGCCCACCTGTTACATTATCTGATTGGCCCATAATGAATGTGATTGACACAACTTTTGTCCAATCACGTGCTGGATATGCTTTTGAATGGTTCTGCCTACTCTTAAATGCTTTGTATTCTATTTCTTTTCCAGATGAGCTAGTGAAAAAACTGAACTGTCCGTCTGATGGTTACTTAGTTCCTCAACGTTTGTTGAATGTCATTAAAAGAAAAGGCAAAGTAACAGTGTCCCAGCCATTATGAAACGTGTTCTCAAATTTATAAGAGAATATTTGCAATCAGTTTAAACATAAATACCTTGACTCTGCAGTGTTATAAATTTAATATAGGTTGAAAAGAATTTCCAAATCATTGTACAGTTATTATTTCTGTTTTACACAACATCCCAACTTTAATGGAATTGAAGTTTGTTGATATGTTGAAAGCCCAAAAGTCAAAGAGTTCCTTCCTTTCTTATGTTAGCAGAATACCAAATAACATGTTGAATAACAATTCAGCCCTTATTTCAAAGCTTTTCCATGCACTGATTATGGTCATTTGATGCCTTTTTATGTTGGTAAGTTTTCTAGCTCGGCTCACAATTTTACACAGGCAAGTTTTTGGGTCCTTGCTTATGTATCTTGGCCTTTTTTGCTGATCTGGAAACATACACTAACAGAGTAAAAATCATCAGTTTGCGTTGCCTGTGTAGAAAATGATCAGGAAGACTTATTGGAACACCCAGTAAGAGTTGAATAGCCTGTGATGTGTCACTAAGCTCACAAGTGTTTAAGGTGAGTCACCATGTGGTGTGTGTTTAGTATGAATGCAATGCGTGTTAAAGACCTGTAATCAAGCCATCATTGCCACTTCTCCTGATGAGTGTTGAAAACATACATTCACGCAGTCCAGCATCTAATGAAAGCAAATGGATTATATGAAGTGGGATCAGCTCACTCAAATATGTTACAGTTGTGTTACAGCTGAAACAAACTTAAAGATTCATCTTTGAATCTGTGTCATGGCACAAGGAGGCTGCAGCTGCTCTGCTGGGTAATAGAATAAGCTGTTTTGTTAACTTTTTGAGACTTAAATGTGATCAGAGAGCACAAAGCTGCCAAGTAAGTGGGATACTTTCCTCTTTCCTAATGTAGGTCAATTTGTCTGGGAAATTTCTAGACTTGTGTGCAACTTTTTTCATATTAAAGTGGGTTGGTGTAAATATTTGGCTAAAATAAGAAAAAAATCAGAAGGGGCTGGATATTTCATCTTCCCCTGCAAGAAAGTCTATACAGAACACTTTTTCTTCTTACCCGATGTTGCTCTGCTGTTTTTTATTAATGTTGGGTGAATTCATAGAGAGATACATGCAACATCGTAGACTTTGCTTTGTCAGAAGTACTAACAGTAATGAGTCATATGGGTGATAGGACGACAAGCTAGTGCAGTTGAGCTGCTTGTCAGAGGGTGAAAAGCTCACTTTAACTCAGCCTTTTTATCAGTTACGAGATTGATTGACATTAGTTTGAGACCATGTTTTTACTTTCCTGACTGCCGTGAATTGGACTAAAAAAACCCTTAGTGCCAAATAACTGCCGCAATTAGACTTTATATTATAAATTTAATTGTAGATGTTACTTACTTTACTTGCATATCATGCTGCCTTTGTGTTAGATGAAAAGCCGCATGTTTTTCCTTATTGAATCTGTCTGTCATCATCATTAGGAAGAGAAATGACCAGCATACATGCTTTATACCTGCTGATGTAGTGTTGAGTATTGTTTTTTTTGCTAACTCAATACTAAATGGTGATGATGCTTCACTTTTTCCTAATTCAAAACTTTGAAAAGAAAAAATATAGTGAATGGTACCTAAATTAAGTAACATAAATCAGGGTTGTAATTATTTAGGTACTGGATGTCTGAGTGCAGGACCATATTGACACCAGATTTATTTCCTTGCATCTCAAACTTACAGGCTAAAAATGATGCTGCAAACGTCACAAAAACTTGCTATATCAATTGTAGCAGTGCAGTTGGTGCCTGCGTTAAGTGGTGATTTTAGACAAATTACTCCTTTTTTTCTATGCCTGCCTGTAAATGGCGTCCTTGTCAGTTCTTGAGCAACTCGGCTAGTGTGCTCTTCCCAGTCTGCCTGCTGAGAGCGGTTTGGGAAACATCACTACTATGATTTTTGATACTCTTCAGGCCCAGGCCAAGACGATTCCCACTCAGTCCAACACCGCAAAGCCCGCCAAACTAGCAGCAGCCCATCTATTGCCAACACTACAGCTGCACTAGACAGCCAGAGGTCAACTGAGACTCATAAGAGTCCAGGAAATACAACTAAGATGAAGACATGAGAGCTTGCAGTCATATTCAAATGGTGGGGGTACCAAAGTTGACCCATTTAGGAAGATTGATCTCTAAATGTACTTTCATTTTTGGCTATGGAGCAGTGGTTTATAAGTGGATGCCATAGCTCTTTTGAGGCTAATGGCAGCTACAGGCGTACAGCTTATCATGGAAGTAGTTTACAGGTGTTTCGTTGGAAAGGATTGATGACAGGCTATAGTTCAATTTTAACATTCGTGAAAAATAAGTGCCACAGCAGAACTCTTCTTTTACAGTTGTCTTTACTCCTCCATCTGTGTATCAGAGTGAAAAGGAAAATGCCTGTTACTCACACTAATGCACAAAATAAAGCAGCATTTGTGTAATTTCCCTAAACAGGAGGGGAAGACTGCTACATCATCATTTCCAGTATCCTTCAAACTTTAACCTAACAAGCTGAATTACTTTCCCTTTTCCTCACACATGCTTCCTCCATATTAATAGTTTGACCATCTTGCATCCTTCGCATTGGCCCTCAGAGTCGAGTAATTGTAAGGAAATTACCTCAGAATTAGATTACTCTTTTCCTCATTGTAATTAATTGTAATTAGAGCTGATTTCTGGTAGCGTATTAGCTCATGGACAGACATCCTGCCATACATGAAGGCTGCAGATCTGAAGAAATCATTTCCTAAGCAACATGAGAAAAGGCTAATCGCCTCACATTGACCACTCCATGGCTCATGTCCTTGGCTGAGCTGTTAATGTGATTCACAGACACACACACACGCATCCAGCTCAAGAGATTAGTTTTGTTTAACTCTAGTGCATTATCATTAAAGACAGAGGCACACTTAGCATACTGGGCTACACTTAACTCCCGGACACATTTATTTGTTTTCGCATGCCTTGTTAGACATAAGTACAGTGCTAGGAAGCCGAGAAATGGTCAAATTACAGAGGGAACATGGTTTCACATCTGGGAAATAACACAGGCATATGATTACACACAGACCTAAATAAAACCAAAGGAAAAGGACATGCAGATGCACAAGTCTTTAATCCTGGCTGTTCACTTACCAACATCAGATTATACATGTTCCTTTAAGAATAGTTAGCCTTCTGTCAGAACCATATGAAATGAATGAAATTGTTGTTGTTATACTTGAACATTAATGAGTTTTCTTCAATTAAACTTATCACCTTTGGCCCAGGTAGGCTATTTCTTTTGTGTTTTAATTGTCCAATCATCTAATCCAAGGGAACATCCACAAGGTGACAAGTTTGGGAGTATCCACAAAAGTTTTTCATATGGGTATTTTGTCCATATGAAGCCAACATTTTAAGAGCCCAAAAACATACATTTTTGAAAACATCAACTTACGGAAGCATTTCTCTAAGCAGTATCTAGAAAAGCACTTGGAGAGCGCAGACCTCCGCCAGCGCCACAGTCCTCACCCATATTATGATTAACATAAATTAGTCCTACCTTTATTTCATCTACATATTTTGATTCCTTGACCATGAAAACATACCATTAGCAATTGGATTCATAATGATATCTATTATAGTTCAGTAGTTATTCATGAAAATCGCATTTTGTCAGTCATGGCGCATCTAGACGGTGATCCGGATCACTCCCAAAATCTAATCATTTGTTCCTTGTCCCAATTTGGACGTTTCCTGAAAATGTCATTGAAATATGTCCATAACTTTTTCAATTTTGTTGCTAACAGAGAAACAAACAAACAAACAAACCACCAACAGACGCTGGCAGTAACATAACCTCCTGGCTGAGGTAATGATGGAATTCAATTAAGTTGCATCAATTCCCATTCCTAGTAAGGAACCAGAAAAAAAGAGTTTAAACTCACTGAATCATACCCCATTGAATTCACCAATCTTGAGAAGATTTTGAATTTTTTTTTGGTACTAAGCTTCGAGACAACTGGAGAAGTGCTGTTCAGCTTGAGTTTGATTGCCATTTTCTTTCTGAAAAAGTTTGATTTTTTTGGAGTTTTTGGTGGTAATTGCAAATGACTTTAGTCCCATTTTGTAAATTTCTTTGATATTATATCTGTTGAAAGTTACATGAGGATTTGTACGTTATATACAGTTCAGTATGTGCACACAAAATTAATGCGTCTATAGAGTAGACCTCCAACCCAGCAGCTCTAATCTTACGTAACTGTGGGACTCATGCATATGGCTCTGGATCACATATTCAGACAATCTTCCCCTGTTATTTAATCCTTTACCTTGAGTTGACTCTTCTTTGTCCAAATTTAGCAGAGGTTCAACCATAACAGATCCTTCATCTCTCAACACTCGCGCATGGTTACTGTTGCTATGCATGGCGGATCATTGCCGTCACCGGTGCATCCAATCAGCATGTCGGGGCAGCCGTGTAGTCTAAAAACAGCATCCTATATTACAGCTTTTAATGAGAAAGGCTTCATCAGGGCTCTCTCCAAATGTCAGCGCAGCTTTAATGATGTAAACACACATATTCACACGCTAACAGAGGAGATAAATCATGTGTGTGTGCAGTCACAGTGTGTGGCTCTTTTCTGCGTTGCTAGCGTTTTCACTAATCCCACCTTTCTTTATTTCGCTCTCTGCTATTAATTCCCCCCTTACTCAAGCTTTTAATTCTCCTCATCCCTATCACTTCTGTCTTTCTCCCACCCCTAATCTTCTTCCCTGTAACTTAAACTTGCCTTATCCTGATTATCAGTCCTGGCATGCAGGAGTAGCTCCAACAAATACCTCAGATTTTTTTTCACACGCACAATGAAAGTTTAGCGACGGCTCCCTGGGCAGCAGATCCCTGTGTTCCGAGTCTTCAGGGACGAGACATTACTCAACGCTGCAAAGCCAACAGGAGACACTTCAAACAGCCTTGTAGCTAACAAAGAGCAAGAAACCCTCCACTCTAAAGCACAACAAGCTTATGTAATGTTGTTATTTTAGCTGCTCAAACAGCGTATACTGCATGTCAGACTACCTCTAATTACTTCCTCCAGGATGTGTGCGTTTTTGATGTTAACACTGAATAACAGAGTTGGTTCAGCAGAGAGGGGAATATGGTAAATTATTTAGAGGGGATGAAGCGGGATAAGGTGGTAAGAGTTGTGTGGTAAAGATGGACAGAGGTTGAGATGAAAAAAAATGAATGCGATTTGGAGATGATGAGCCAAATGGAATAAGGGGACTTGTGCAGGATGAGTATGTGTGGTGGATAAATGATGTAAAAAACTGCAAACAGAGATGAAAAAATACCAGAATGCAGGGTTTTGATTTTAAAACATAGAAGATAAAGAGGTGGCTGATGAGACTCCCAGAGAGGACAACTGAGGGGGTAAGAAAAGGAACACGGAGAGGCGAAACATGCCGGCCGGGGCTCTTGGTGCAATGCAGACGGCATTGCCATGGAAACGAATGGAGGGAGAGCACAGACGAAGAGGAGGAGGAGGGGATTAAATAGGAAGGAAGAGATCACCGCTTCGCACCATGGAGGGCTGTGGGAGTGGGGGAGCTGATTGGATGGGAGGGGAGGGGCTGACTTGAAAAGAAGTAACAAGTGGAAGTTAAATGGACTGATGGTTCAGTGATGGGTTTGTAGTGTAGATGTGCCACTTAGGTGAGCAAACTGGGTATTTCATTACCAATAAAGACATTTCAACACCCTGAAACTAAAATTTATTCTCTTGCTAGGCTAGAATTACCATGTCAGATAGTCTGTCAATAATCAGCAGACCTATGGTTCAGTCAGAGGTGAGTAGAGTCTAGGCTACTGATGCAGCAATCTCAGAACTTACTGGCCCTCGCCTGAAGATGATAGGACTTCTAAAATAAATGTGATAAATATTATCATAACTAGAGATGTGTTGAGGTATCCGTGCATTGGCAATACAATACGTGGGTTATGATCCAATATATCACAATATATTTCTGATGCCATAAACAGGGCAATTTATCATTTTGCTTCATTATAAAGTCTGTTTAATGGTTTTGTGGCATAAAGAATCATATGCAGGCGTTCTTACAGAGAGAGAGAGAGCAGTGGTTCTCAAATGGTGTGTCAGGGCACACTGGAGGGCCTTGAGGTAAGTCTTGTACTGCTTTCACACTAAAATTATACATGTTTTTTGAAAGCGGTTGAACTCACTGACAATCGGCAAGTGACTCTTTTCTCACTGCCAGCAGACCTGCCTGGCTGTTTGTTTTCCTCTGGCGCATCAGGCTGATGTCGTCATGTTGATGACATCATCAGCGCAACGTAGCCCCTCCATGTAAACAATGGAAAGGAGTATGGAGGCCGTTAACGCGGTTTTCTTTACTTTGTACTTTTGTTCCTCTTTAAAAATGAACACACTTGGTGCTGATGATACAGAGGTGGATGGGATTAGTTACTGAGATGGCAAAGAGTCATGTAAGTCAAAGACGGAGGGGGTGGGCGTGATGTTGCGCTGTGGGGACGTTACGTCGTGGAGACATTATGCCGATGTCATCCATAAATTAGGGGGTCAACCTGGTTGTGATGTTCTCACTGAAGCCGATTAGAGGCGAGCTGATTAAAACTCGTGTCGCTTACAGGGTGAATTGACCTGGGTGGAATGATAACTAAACTCTTTCAAACTGCTGACAGGAGCCAATTGTTGCCGGGTTAAAATGGGTTTTTTGGCCATTCTGAAAGGGGTCTTGGTGCACCTTAGAACATTGTACAACCATTAGTATTTCAAGTATGAGTTTGAAAGTCAGTCTAAATAAGATGTTGGACTACTTTGCTGATGGATGAATATTTCATGATTTATAAAGCTGTTCGTCATATTGTATCAGGCATGTGGATAAGACTGAGTATGTGAAACACACTCAACCTTTCACAGCAGATGGATCAGCCTGATCCAGTGTCGCCGTAGGTCCCTCCAATCTATGGCGGCCTAACCAGCATGGCCCAATCAGAGCAGGAAGAGGTGGAAACTTCAAGCAGTATTAAATGAGACTGACCATCAAAATTCCCTGCCAGATATGCTTTCGAAAGGTTCGACCCATTTCCAAACACTTTTTATGGGCTCTTTCCCAGATGGATGAGTGAAATATATTTAAAAGCCCTTCTGTTGTGCCAGGTTAGAACAAGCTGGTTGTACACTAAAACACAGTGGCTATTTTGATGGATACGAGTATAGCGTGTCTTAAAATTTTGTCAGGGTTTTAGGCGTGTTTTTTGTAAAATTAGTTTGAAAACTACTGATATAAAGTTTGGTTCCTGTGATATTTATAAGCCTTGTGGTTTATCACAGTGACAGACAAAATGTCAGTAAATGTACTAGATGGACGGTGAGTCAAATGACTGAATGTTTACTGCTAATTAGTGGCCAGAAGTTGCCTTAAAATACAAAACAAAGGTCCTAAATTTCTGTAGATTATTGAATATTGTAGTATCACAACATTACACTAATTATATTAATACAATATGGTGACTCAAAACATTACTGTATGGTGTATTGATATTCTTAGACCCGTCATCATGATTTTTAGACTAATACTGATGTCATGATTACTAATCATGACCATTCATTGATTTCTACAACTATGCCTGTGCAAGAAAAATCAAATGAATAATCAAATCGTATTGCATATAGGCTGTCAGAACTGTGCAAAAAATAATTCAATTATATGGCGTTTTTGTCCAATTATTGAAGATTTCTGAAAGCATATGTTGTGAAGAAAGTTAAAAAGGCAGGAAGGAAAATCATTCAAAATCTTTCTGAGACAAATCAATAACTTAATAACCCATTTAAGTCAAAAGCATCATGTGAAAAGCTAGCAAGATGTCATGTTCTTCTGCTCCCCAAGCACTTTTTGACAACCTAAAAGCAAAATAAATGGACAAAGAGGACACTGTCATTGTTAAAAACTGGTACTCTGCAAACAAAAACCTGAACTACATACAGACTAAAATCCTACCTGTTCATGAAGGGAATCTCAATAGACATTGTTTCAGCGGTGACCGTCTTGTGTTTTATTTTGAAGTGCAGAAGTTTCCGTGAAATGTTGCCTTCATAGATCAATTACAAAGAAAAGTGGTGGGGAGGGGATGAGTCTGTCGCCATGGCGCCAGTTGTCTCAGGTGGCATTGTCTGGGTCCAGATCTGAGGGCGGGGGTTGTCATGGCAGCAGGAGCGCATGGAGTTTGTCTGGGTGTGTTATTCTGCAAACACACACATGCAAACACAAGCATGCATACACAGAGTTAGAAATAGTCCTGACTGCAAGATTAAAAATAGAAAGCGGTTCTCTCCTCGTCTCTTGCACCCATGGGACCCTGTTATTTGCCTCCTCACCCATTTCCCTTAAACACTTCTGTTCATCTCCCGTTTTTCACCTCTTTTCTCCTCATTCAATCACCCGTCACCAGCACCACACTGAAGTGTCATCACATTGCTTTGTTTGCTCCTTGTTTATCTCCATAGCTGTGTTTGTATGGTGTCTTCACTCGTCGTGGTGAGGAAATGTGCACCAGGAAGATGCTGAATGAATTTAGAGTTGCTTACGCTAATGATGAGGTCTCGCTTTACCTGGATGTAAGCTTAAAAGGCTACAATAGGGACTTACTCACTTATCCCCATCATGGCGACTTGTGCATAGGGCAGCAGCAAGGTTTCTCCACTTCTGTCTGTGTTGGGCCAACTTCTCTATAGTTCCTGATCTCAGATGGTGTTGATGGAGTTCTTTCTCAACTGTCCTACGCAATGCCAATTTAGGCCTCTTCCTTTTGCCTTCTGGGGTCGATCGTCAAGCAACTTGTTCATCCTGAGGACATAGCCAATGTAGTTCCACCTTCTTCTAATGGTTATGTTGTGCTTATCTTGCTGAGTGATGTTTAAGAGTTTAATGTTTTAAAATGGTCTTTTGCAAACCTATCCAAAAGGTTTTGCGCAGGGATGATGTGTGGAATGTAGATAATTTGTGGATGTTGGTTTCTGTCATTTTCCAGTTCTGAACCAAACAGCAGTATTGACAGTATGCAGCTTTAGTAGATCTGGGGTTTTGTTTTGGTTCTGTGTTGGTTTGATATCCAGATTTGCTTGTTTAATGCAGTTCTGTGTACTTTGTTGACCTGGCTCTAAATACCCTGACTTGTTCTTCCATCTTTATGGACGTTCCTTCTGACGCAAGTGAAACTAGAAAAGCACTTGGAGAGCGCAGACCTCCACAAGCATTACAGTCCTCACCCATATTGTGATTTTCACCATAAATATTAGTCCTACCTTTATTTCATCTAAATATTTAGATTCCTTGACCATAATAAGATACAAATATGCACAAATGCCGAAAATGGTCCTATCTTGCAATGTTAAAGAATCCTTTAAAACATTTCCTGGATCACTCCCAAAATCGAATCATTTGTTCCTTGTTCCAATCTGGACATTTTCTGAAAATTTCATTGATATCTGTCCATAACTTTTTAAGTGTTGCTAACAGAGAAACAAACAAACAAAAAACCATCAAACACAACCTCCTTGGTGGAAGTAATAATCTGTATTTTCCTATCTTTATATATGTTGATGTATTGGTGTTGATGGAGGTTGATGTTGATGGAAGAAGAGGTAGGTCATCTGCAAAGTCAAGGTCTTCAATGGTGAAATAGAGGGTCCAACAAATCCTCTTTCCTTCTGTGATTTTTCTCTTTACCCAATCCATAGTGAGATTAAAAAGCGATACTGACATCACACATCCATGGCAGAGTCCAGATCTAACAAGGAACCCACAGTGCATGAAAAACCAATGAAGAATTGCTGGATGATGCTGACCATGTGGGAGTAGATGCCATAGCTTTTCATTATCTTCCAGAGGCTATCACGATGGATGCTGTCAAAGGCCTTCTGGAAGTCACTAAAGTTTATATAGAGCTGTCATCACCATTCACTGTTCTGCTCAATGATGCTTCTGCTACAACAATGAAGAGCTTGTTAAAAGTCTTTTTCTGTGCATCACTGCAGCGCTCAACAATCTGAGCTCCTGTAGAGGGAAGAGCTCTGAGTTACTGCTGCAACTGCTGCGGCAGTCTTAATGAGCTGCATGGATGCTGCACCAGCACAGAGGCTCTTCCTCCTGTTGCAGTGGTTTACTTGTAAATTACATGTTTGAAACTCAGTCTAAACAGTTTAAGACATTTTAGGACTCTAAATCCCTCCTGCAGGATTTTTAAAATATGAAATAGCCTAAAATATCTTTGTTAAAGTAGAGTTCCACTTCACACATGCTCCTACATCAGTAGTTTTCAGACAGTGATTGGCACACTACGAGTAAACCGAGAAACTCAAAGCACACCATGTTCTGTAATGGCCCTTTAACACAATGCATATTCTTGGTGGTCAATACAAGGTTTATTCATATCTAATGCCTAATGTAATACATTTTTTTAAAGTGCAGTAGTTCATATGAAAATTGGTGAAATTTAAAAATAAGAAATAAAGAACTTTTCCTAACTTCTCATCCTGTTAATCGCAAAAGACACTTCCTGTTTTATAGAGACTGATAAAAGATTTTGCAGCTGTATGAAAAATTAATTCACCTTAAATAGTTATTTTTTTGATAGCTCATGATTTCTCAAATTCCCAAGTAGGAATGGAATGACTAATACTTTCTGGGACTAAGATTGCTGTTAAAGAAAAGCTTGGTTATTTTGCAATGTTTCAGCAAGACCATGAATGCTTAATTTTCTAGATCTTTCATTTCTGCCTTTGTCGTGTCTGTGCAATTACATGAATTTGATTTGTAAGGGAAATGTGAGAATAAATTGTTTTTCAATCAATCCAAGGATTTTTAAAATGATACTTGCACTTTAAATCACAGTACTGTCCAATAGAATTGGAGACTATCTGGCAGAAATAACAGTGTGATAACAAAATTCACCCCAACATGGCTATGTAAAATCAAATGTTTTCACTTCATCTGCAAAAGAAACTTACTTGTGCAAAGACCTTTCAATAAAGCTTACATGAAATTTGTCAGCACTGTTAGTTCCACCAAAGAGGTTATGTCGCCTGCATTTGCTTGTTTTTTTCTGTTTTTAACCAACTTTAACATGATCAGTTTTTTGTGGAGATCTGGATAACCATTTGTGAACTATCATTTCTGCTCAATAACTGTTATAATTGTCTAACCAAATTACAGATGATAAGACAACAGCTATGTGTGTTTCTATTAGGAGTAAAAATTCTGTGTATGGAGTTAGTGAGTGAGTCATAGGGGTGGGCGATATGGCAAAAATATCATATCACGATGTTTTAAAAATAAAATCACGATCCCGATTTTATCCCGATTCTTTTTTACTTTGATTTTTCTAGACAAATTTGCATGTTTGACCATTTTCCCCAATGTTTAACATGTAAAACATTTAAAACCCTAAAAGGAAAAAGCCAAAGAAACTTTCTGAACAGGTTTTAATTTAAATAGTGCAGTTTTTATAAAACTGTGAAAAAAATGTAAACATAAAAGGTAGTGAACAACAATATCAACATTCTCTCTTAAAGTGCAACAATTTAAAAAAAAATGTTATCGAACTGCAATGTCTATAACCTGAGTGAATAATATAGCTGCTTTAGAACAGATTTTTGTTCAGACATCTTCAAGCTTTAATCTCCTTTTCTCTTTCCGCCATGGCTTCATGCTACGTAACCAAACAGGAGATCCCACCATGCACTGTGCGCAATGTGCTACGATTTGTTAGTCGGGTGCTCGTCAAAGTCTCTGTGCCCACGCAGACGATCTGCTTTATGAGTTCATCCCCATGTTATAATCCTTAACAATTTAATATCTTCCTATCACACACCCCTAACTGTGCATAATACATTTTTTATAATGGTCTTTCTTTCCATCATAGTTTCTGTCATTAAAATTAGTTTCTGTTTCTGTAGCCAAAGAGTGATTTTCCAAAAACTTAAGCTTTTAAATTATTTGACGTTAAAATGACTGAAAGTCCTCTTTTACTGACTTCTGTATCAACAAATGCACTTCCTGCACACAGTGTGGACTAGATTAGTGTAATGGAGGAAAAGCTCAAGAAGAAACAAGATGAATAATAACATAAGTCACTTGATTTTAATTAGTAGCATCATTATCATTGACCCAGAATAAAAAAAACTGATGGCCTGTTGACCATCTAAAGGCTGGTACAGCAGTGTTTCTCAACAATGAGGAGGTTGTGACATGCTGTACAAGAAACATTGGAACGTATTTATAATTAAGAAAAACACATTTTACGAATTATTGTATGAAAACATGCACAAATTAGTTTGATTTTAGATGAACTCAGTCATTTGGTGATATTTGTGCTGATATAAGGGTAATATGTTAGAAAGGTCCTGAAATTATAACTTTGCACAAAACATAATGTAAGTTTGTTGCTCTTAAAGGTTGTATACTGTGGGGGTCCAGAATATATGTTATCTGTATTCACGGGGTTGTGGGCTAAAAACAGAAAGTCAGACAAGCTTCAGTAGCCCCGACTTCACCAGTTTGTAGCAGGAACAGGCCTAACTAGGACGTGATGTAATTTACTGTCTGAGTTCAAGGGCACGTGAAACACACCTATAGTCTGAGTCTGTCCAGTTAAAGGAATATTTCGGAGTGCAGACACGGCGGTATGTCAAAGCTTAACTCCAGTTTTGTACATCAGGAAGACAAAGAGATGTTGCCCATCTTTGTGTACAGTGTTGCATCCATTCTACTGTGAGGTGAATGTGTAAATGATCCTGACTTTTTCCTGAGTACTTGGTACATCATGTGTGAAAAGGGCTTAAAAGACATCAATGGTGAAGACATATTACGAACTTTAAATCCCCCACTGTAGATTTATAAAAAAGAAATTCCTCTTTTAAAGAGCTCCTGTCAAAGTAAAGTCCCACAAATGACTCTTAAACTCTGTAGAGGTCTTTATAAAGCAAGCTTTGCGAACACAAACGCTCACAGTCGCAGCTCCTGCATCCTTCATTTCTTCTGCCTGACTGAAGCGTCACCCCGAAGCCCAGACTGCTCACGTGCAGACGCTGTGTGTTTGTGTGTGTGTTAGAGAGAGTGTGTAAGATAGAGAGAGCGAGTTAATGTTGCAGGAAGGTGTGAATGTACAGACACTCCTGCTGTCTAGTGTCAGCATGACATTTATGTCTGAGAGTGTGCACGTGTCTCTGTGGATTATTGTGTGGAACGGCTCAGTTTTTTTTATGTTGGTTTGTTATTTATTATTTACACTTGTGAACCTGTGGGACACAAATGTGTGTATTTGTTATTTTTAGGTCTCCTCCACATTTTTTCTTTAGTATTTAGTCTTTAATGCTGTTTTATGATCTTAAAACAACAGTCTAAATATAAGTGATGCTTTGTATTCATAGGTGATGGATACACTTTGATTGTAAGGACTATAATTATTAAATATTCCGGCCAATCTTTATTAAATTGGTCCATGATGTGCAATGACTTTCAAATAGTTGAACTCTGATTTATTTTTTTAAAACCTGGCCCCTTCCTGTAATTTGGTTTGACTGCTGAAGCACATCTTAAAGCTCTTTGCAGCCAACAGTAAAAAGCAAAAAAAAGTGTCTCGCCCAAGTTTTTCTATGGGGTGGTGGCTAAGAACAGGGTGTTGGCTGCCAACCCAATCTGGAATTGAAAACTGCATCCAGATATGACTTTTCTTGTCAGCTTGTTGTTTGCAATCATTGGAGACTCAACAAAAAGCATTCAGCTTAGGCCTGTCACGATAGCACATTTTGCTGGACAATAATTGGCCAAAAAATTATTGCCGATAAACGATATTATTATCAATATGATTTTGTAACATCATTTTTTCCTTAATGTAATTATATGTCATCATAAAGTGAGTAGACCATATCAAAAGCAATAGACTTTAATTTCCTAAAAGTATTTAACTGTAATTGGAAGGTCAAGAGCTTTTAAAAATAATAAACAAACAATTCAATGAACTTAACAAACAAAAAAATGCATGTAACTAAAAATCATTATACTTATCAAAAACAATAAAAAATAGACCCTGTCTCTGTAAAGAAAAAACTCCCATAAAAATGCACACAACAATAAAACAATAAATAAAATGGAGTTTATACAGTTTAGGGACTGTATGTGGCATGTACTTTCTCCCAGTCAGTTCGTATTGTCTGTCAAATGTTTGTAACATTTCCCGAAATGGTGGCTTTTCAACCGTATTGAAGGGTTGTATTTCTCTTGCGATGTTGCGAACAACACTGTCTGTTAGCTCGCACCATTTTGCGCTGTTTTATTGATATTAACTATGCAGACTAAACGCCTCAGTAAGCGCTGACTGCCGGGACAAAGGCTCCGCTGCACCTCCCCTTTTTCACCACTTTCAAACAAATATGACATATCGTCTCGTTGGTGTTCATGAGCTCACACCTTGTTCATTCTGTTTAAAATCAAAATATTCCCACACTTGAGCTGTAGCAGCTGGCTGAGGAACCGTCGCTTTCATGCCATCATACATATTTGTGTTTGTTTCCTTGTTACTCCTTACGACCCTCACTTCAGCTCTGTGTGAGTGTAAGCACGAGCAGCCCCACCTCCCCCTCAAAGATTGACAATGACAAATGCTCACTCCGCTAAACTTGCTATAGAACCAACACACCCCGGTGCTGAGAAAGATGTACGGGGTGAGCCATCTTCTCATCCAGCCTGTTTGGTAGAGAGAGAGAGGAAAACAAACATACATGCATGTGTCAATTAATTGAGGCCAGCAAACTTACCGAGGACGTTTTTATTTAACTTGCGGTTAGTTGATTTATTGATTTTCATGACAGGCCTAATTAAGCTTAAATTGTTGGCCACTGTATGCTTCCATCACTCTGCAACACAGTCAACTCAGCACCCAACTTGTAGCCTATTGTTTCTTTAAACCATCGCTGTCATGTTTAAAGCCTTTCCAATATTTACTCTAGTAGTTTGTCTTTATGTACTGCCAATCTCTCTTTTTCTATTTGTATCCTTATTAATGTTTTTTGGAGGGTCTTGGCCTTAGCCATTTTTTTCTACAACATGAAGACAAAGAGATGTTGCCCATTTTTGTGTACGGTAATGCATCCATCCTACTGTGAGGTGAACATAGGACCCCAAATATCATGGTAGCACTAGCAGAAGTGTCTGCAGACAAATTGTAAAGGATGTGGAAAATAGAAAGCAGCCTTTAAAAGTATAAACTCTCTTGCTTGAAAGAGATGGACTACATTCTGGGAACTAAAGAAGTTTTTGAATCAGCTGATGCAGTGGTGTCTTGTGATGATCTACTGTAAAATTATTATTGAGTTGCACTTTGTTATCAGCCTGGTTGATGCATTTACTGTCATTATTATGCTTATACAACCACGGCAGTGTGATGAGTAAGCTCGTTATTCTATGATGCTTTTATTGAGAGCATCCTGTCTTTCTGTATTATCTGCTGGTTTGGTAATGCAACAGAAGCACAGAAAAAGTTCATTAGGAAAATTATAACCGTGTCCAGTAAACTGACAGGCATCCCATTTGTAAATATGGACTGCATCTATAAACAGAGAACATTAAAAAAGGCATCCAGCATTGTGGGTGATGATGATCAGAGGCACCCACTTGCCCCTTCATTTACACTGTTGCCCTCTAGGCGGCGTTACTGTGCTCCTCTGTTTACCAAAAACAGGTCCAAGTTTTCCTTTGTCCCACAAGCGATTAAATTTTTAAATGAGCAATAAGGAACAGTTAAAATTGGTCTAGCCGGTCTAGACCAGCCTGCCTGTCATAACCACATGGCTTCCTTTGCTTTTCTCCTCCTCTTTGTGAATGCATTGTTGTTTTTCATGTTTTTCTATTGATTTTGTTGCCAAATGTCTGTGATCCCTGCCACACCCTAATTTCCCTACGGGGACAAATAAACTAAACTAACTAACTAACTATTTGTGTCGGTTGCTCGGTCAATCATGTCCTCACTGCAACTACTCCAGTGGTCATTTAAAGTAAGCTGAGATCACCTCTTTCAGGTTTGCGGAACTTTTTTAGAATCTTTGTTCTCGAACAGGGATTGATTGTTGGGTACAACTTTCCCGGCTGATGTAGTTGTGAATACTACCTCATATTTGCATTCTAAGACAGAAGAGATATGACTGCTTTAAATTAAAATAAACACAATTAAATGCCAAACTTGTAAGCTCATCAGTGGAAATTCCTGATATGCTATAGGACTATGCTACTTTTTGAATAATGACCACATACTTCTGCAAAGTGGTTTTCCCTGACATTTGGGCAGCACTTGTGCCTCGGCGTACATTGTTACTTTTATAGACTAACATCCAAACAAAATAGTTGGCAGAGATGTGGGTCACAGATGTTTATTTGTCCCATGACTTGCATTAAGTGAAGTTTATCCCAGGAACCTGACAGCTGATTTAAAAAAGTTAGAAGGGTAGAAAAAGTTTACTGTTGGACAAGCTCTAATGTTTTTAATGAACGAAGAAGTTGGAATTGTATGAGGATGAGGAAAAGTAGTAGGCAAAAGCCGCATCCACATAAGTAATCAGTTAAATTATTTTTCTGAACATCTGTATTAGAAACAGCCCTGACTTTCACAATTTCTGCATCACTACATGAAATAAACTTCCCAAACTTCATTTAGTGATTAGGTCCAAACCTTCAGAATATAGTCTACATAAAATCAAGTGGGTTTATTTGTGCGTCTGTGTGAGATGCCCTGAAGTGCCCGTGTTGCCTCTTTTGACCATAAGAACTCTGGGTAATGAAGCAGGTTGCAAACAAAGACAGGAGTAACAAAGTGGATAAGGAATTGGCACAAAAGCGCAAAACCTCCCACGTCACATCCTGAGCATCAACTCACTCTGTTCCTCCGCTACTCGGAACTCAGCGAGTTGATCCACATGGCGATTCAGTGTGTCATTACATGGGATGATGCCCTGAAAGCCTCTTCTGGTGTTAGCGGCGCTCCGGCTCACTCGCTGTTCTCCTAGTGTCAGCAGAGCTCTAAGCCACAAACACACAACACACATCCTCCTCGCTCTCTAACAGCTCTGCATCCTCACTGTCTTTTTCCTCACAACAATCCTCAAGCTACCAATTTTTCAAGTCAGGCTTAATCTTATTGCCCCCTGCCCAACGCCACCTTCTTAAAGTGAGTTCTATGTATTTAAATCGTCCCTAGTAATGCCTGCAAATGAAGAGATTTCTCCCCAATAGTGCAGGACTGTCCCAGTGGAAATTAGGCAAGATTGCCTTCTTGCCTGAGTGAACCTGCTTCAAAATAAATAGTACTGAGGCTTGTGTTTTCTCAATGCTAAAATGCAGATTTGGGGAAGTAGCATTTTTTCTCTAATACAGCAGTGTGTTTCCAAAAAAGGTTCAGGGTCAGACAGCATTGATTTTATTGATGTAGTCTCTGCAAATTTCAAAGATAAAAGTAAAAATATTTTTTCTTACATATTTATTAATTTTCTTTTTTTAACAAGGAAAATAATAGAAAAAGAAAGAGCAAACAAATGAACAAAACAAAGAGGCAGTAAGGGTGTGATTGATACAGTACATTCTTTGCAGTATCATTGCACCTCAGAAGGGTAACAGTGTATTTTATTGCTTGTGGCAGAAGGTCTGCATTGAATGTTGACTGTATTTATATGTCAGGGTCAATAAATTGTATTTATTTACAACTTCAATACATTTTCTGCTCTTTTGGGTCCAACTGAAAACTTTTTGAAATAATGCATATGAAACCTCAGCCCTATTGAGCACAATTAAATTAAAGTGACCTTATGCAGGACAAACTGGGGTATAAGAATATTAATGTTGTGCTGCTGGATTATTGTATAAAAGTTGAATGACAAAAGAGATGTAGCAAAATTCAAAATGGAATTTTAATGTCCCAAAAATACATACAAATTACATTACGTTCACATATGAAAAAGATTTTTGGTCTTGGTCCTAAAAAAAACAAAAGTATGCTTTGAGACTTGAAGCAAAAACAAATCACTTACTAACAACTATACTTGTGGACATTTTTTTGCCTCACTGTGCCAAATAACACTGTACACTTCTCTTTAAATTTTTTGGGGAAATTACAGGTAACTTTGTTTTCTCTTGTTGACTTTTGGCTGCTCCTGATTGCATGTAACCTTGCAGAGCAGATGGACCTATCTGATTCATTGTCTGCAGGTTTATCTTGCCAAGCTCCAGTCCTTACAACATCATTTGGTTAAAGACTGAACGACAAGACATGTTTGAAAACAATGGCGTCACGTGCAGCAGTCTCTGTGGATGAGGCAGTATCTGCAGTTTAATCAGAAATTGACTCAATTTCTTCTTTAAAGAGTTGCAAATATTGTCACTTAAAGCTTTTCTTATGGAAAATCATGCCTTTTCTCTTTTCTTGAGGTGAAATCATTGCTAGGAAATTGGGAGAGATGCGGAAATCCTCTGTGGACAATGCTGGTTTGTCTATGGCGGTCATGGTTACTGGATACTAGGGGTGGAAGAAAAAATCAATTCACATAAGTATAGGGATTTTTTGACAATTTTTAAATCGATTTTTTTGTTCAAAATTTTGTTTTTTTTTCAAATTGAAATGCTTCATTTTAGTCTGTGTTAACAAGTCACTTTTAAATGCAATCCAGGCTTTTGAAGAGAGTATAAACAGCTGGTTGAAATATATTGCTGAATAAATCCTAAACACGGACTCACATGTGATGTGTATTTCTTATTATATAGTCTGTAGGCATAATCATTGTTCATCTTCCTTACTAGTGTTAAAAAAGCTACCTATAGATTGTAAAAATCTGCAACATCACAGAATAGCAATTTAAATTTAATCAGCACCTACAAAAAACTGTAAAAAATCGAATCGGGAGGAAAGCGTATCGTCCCAGCCCTAATGGTTACTCGGCGATATCAAGTGAAATACGCTCTCCACAGAAGTTTACTGGTAGGTCTTGGTGGGGATTGTCGTTGACGAGATTCATGTCACATTTAAGTGGTAAATGATACATCTGTGTGGTATAATTCAATGTAAAACAGTAGTCTGAGGACGGATGCACCGAATATTTGGTGGCTGAATATATTCGGCCGAATACTCCATCCATATTCGGCCTTCGGTGAAGTGAAGTAATAGCAAGGCCGAATAGTACCGTGTGACGCACTGACGACATCGACCACATCATTGCGTGTGACTGTGGCTAAGCAGACTAAGGCTGTCACTTTTCCTAAAAATCAAACTCGAACGGTTTTCAAACATGCACCCTAATAATCAGAGATATTCGATTACCCCCATAAGGGACAGAGACTCTATTATCCGCCCTTTCGCTAAAGACCCTACCGAATAAAACACAGTCACACGGGGTTAAACTCTTGACGAAGCGCCGCTGCACTCGGCCGTATAACTTGGATGAAAAGACGACGGCTGACCCGCAAATAAGTGGAGGACAGGACTAAACTGTATTTCACAGAAACCACAGCCTGGTCTTTGATTTTAAGTTTGCCATCAATGGTGTAGAACCAAAACTACTTCCACAAAGCTCTTCTCAGATGATTTGGAGCTGTTAATGTCCGCTCGGAGTTGAAACACTTTGTTTACTAAGGTCAAGAGAGCACCGGATGTGTCTGAGGGTCAAGCTGCACTCACAGTGCCCTCTGTTGGACGGAACAGTCCACTGCTCCAGGCCTAATGAGTCGCCACACTCAATATTTATTAGTTGGTATTATTTGGTTTATTGGTTTAATCTGCTTCAATGCACTTTAATATTTTTTAATGCATGTTTTGTTTTGTTTGAAGGCTTAATATGAATGAAAAACTTTGTTTTTTTTTTTAAAAGCAAAGGCTACTGGAATATTAAAAATACTCAATAAACAATTACTTTCTTTTAAAAACATGTCTAAAAATGTATTCCAAGCTATTTTTGCGCTATAAAAAAAAAGAGTGGAACTATTTTGCCTCTGCATTGGATATTTGGTATTCGGTATTTGGCCAAGCGTTTATATTTTATTCGGCTTCAGCCACAAATTTTCATTTCGGTGCATCCCTACTGAGGACTGAAATGTAGTTTAAGCTAAGGGCTAAAAACAGGATCTAGCTGCTGTGTCATACTGTGGCTTGATACGGATTGGTCTGTGATGAGAATGACGAGCAGAATCACCTGCTGCTTTCGTTTTTGAAGGTTTCGCCGCTGAAAACATTGTCTATGGGCTCTTTCCCAGGTGGACTAGTGAAATATTTCTGTGGTGGATATATGAAACTGTCTGTCTGGTGTCTCAGGTTAGATTGCATGCTATTGCCAAGAAAACTAGAGAGGAACGAAGTGGGTGCATGCAAGTGGTCCAAAAGCCTTCCTCTGTGCCAGAACAATATCAGTCAGAGTTGAGGCACATCATAAAAGATTTATCACCCAGGTATAGTTCCTAAATAAGACCTGACTTCCTTATCAGACAGTTTTAAGACACCCTCTGTTTCTGATGCTGAGTGGATTATCCCACTAAAATAAGGACACAGCGTTGACCTATCTCTCCCTCTCTCTCTCTGATTTTAGATGGCGGGACGAAGAAGCTCCGCAGCACCATCCGTCGGAGCACGGAGACGGGCATCGCCGTGGAGATGAGGAACCGGGTGACACGGCAGGGCAGCAAAGACTCGACTGACGGCAGCACCAACTCCAACAGCTCGGATGGAACGTGAGTTTCAGACCGGCACTTGCACAGTTTCACAGTACAGTTTCATGAGATTAATCTGTCCTGGTACAAACCCAGGCCTTCCTCTTTCCTGGAAGAAACACTCCGTCTAAAGAGACACCTACAAATAGATAAGACGTGGTTCTTAGCTATTGAGATGCTAAAAATAATAAAGCTGGTCAATTTAGAGGCTTTAAAGATTCCAAATTCAATGAACAGTTAGGTAAACATCATAATGATAGTTTCTCTGAACAGGAAATTTGAGTGCAACTTTATAAGATAATCAAAGTAAGGATGTTTATGAGTGTGTACAGTCTCGCTGTTAAACCGGATAAACAAGCTCATCTTGTGTCCAGAAGAGTAAATAAACTGACATGGTGATGCTCTGTAGATGCCTTGAATGACTATTTGTTTAGCTTGTTGCTTGAGTTGAAACTTTGTTGTTGGTAATAGCTCAGTCATGGAGGCATGGAGCTTTTCAAGATTCATGTGCTTGTTTACTCAGAATCAGAATCAAAGAGGTATCAGCATTGTGATTTTAACAAATAATATAAATGCTCCTTTGATAGATGTTTTTGAGGTGAACTCGCATCCTAGTCCAACGTGGTTTCACTGTAAACACTCTTTTAACTTGGCAGTTGGCCTTGAACTCCATCAGTCGAAGAAACATTGCCTTCCCCCAAATCTCTTTTAATAGTATATCACAACATCATTGAAAATCATTCTAGATTTCGCAGCCCTAATACAATATATAGTTTTAATTAATCTATGATCTGTTTTTCTTTATCCTCTCAATCAGGTTTGTCTTCCCTACAACACGCCTTGGGCCTGAAAGTCAGTTCAGCGACTTCCTGGACGGACTCGGCCCAGCTCAGATCGTAGGACGGCAAACACTAGCTACACCCCCCATGGGTAAGACGCATTCAAGATGATAGAAACTGCCATGTTTTCCTAACCTTAATTAAGTTTGTTCTCGTATTCTGTTATGTATAACCTCCACCAAGGATGGTATGTTTTTTTTTACTTTGTTAGTTGGATTGTGAACAGGATAAATGAAAAAGTTCTCAACATATTTTGACGAAACTTTTAGGGAATGTTGGTCATGGCACAAGGAAGAAGTGGTTTGATTTTGGCTGTGATCCAAATTAGTATGCGAATCCTGGGATGTTTTAAAAAGAATTTGTTAACATTGCAAGACAGGGAACTTTTCCACATAATCACCCAGAAAGCTCTCAGTTGATTTTCATATTCATTCTAGGGAATATTGGTCATGGCATATAAAAGATGTGATCCAATTGAATCTGGATGTGGATCCAAGAACTTTTAACATGTTTTCTTTACAATGCGAGAGGGCAGTTTTCCACGTTTTTGACAACAAGTTGGAATGCTTCCATTAAGATTGTGAGCATTTCTAGTTCTTTTTAAGATATTCAGTGATGTGGTGAACCATTAAGGAGCCAAATTTCAGCTGTTTTGGGCCTTTGTCAGTTCTGGCCTGTGGCTCCTTTCCTATGCATCTACAAAAATCCATATTCATAAATTGTTCTATCCAAGTAAATGCAAAAAGTTGATCAATAACAATGATTTACATAAGTGATTTGATTGTAGAGCATCAAAGTAACTAAGAACTTGTACATAAAACAAAACCATGTAACGAGTAGTAGACTGAAGGCAGAAAGTGAAGCAAACCAGAAAGTCTGCTGCTGTATACTAAAAACACAACAAGTTTGATGTACTGCAGAGTCAAAAAATACAGAAAAAACTACTGTATACTCAAACAGCATGAAAGATGTTATTCTTGCATGAGGTATAAATCATTCATGTAAAGGTCACAGCTTGTTGAAAACAGCAGAACAGAGCTCGGCTCCGGCAAACCTGCTGGTCAAGACACTCAAAGCCAGCTCTCTGTCGCCCTCTGCAGTGCAGTGTTAACAAGTGCAGCCAATGTCTAGTAAAAAACATACCATAGTTTACTGAGCAGCATGGATTGTCCGGACATCTTTGAACAAAAAGTCTTTCCTCTATGTATTTTTTCTCCTTAATAAATTTATTCACCAGTCCTTGCAATGTCTAATAACCTCTTTTTGCTGCCTTCAAGCACTATTGTGCTATATTTTGAAACTTGGTCTGCGAATCAAATTATCTGTATTATCTGTTTTTTTTTAAGGGGATGTTCATGTAGGCATGGTGGACAGAGGAGGCCAGCTTGAGGTGGAGGTCAACCAGGCTAGAGGGTTGATCGCCAAACCGGGCTCCAAGAACGTACCAGGTACTGCTTACATGACACTAAGCCCACGAAGATCTTTTGTCCGTCTGTTTGAGTTTCACTAAATTGCATTGTGTCGCTGTGCTTACAGCAACCTACGTGAAGGTGTATGTGCTGGAGAACGGTGTGTGCTTGGCCAAAAAGAAAACCAAAGTGGTAAAGAAGAATTTGGACCCCACCTACCAGCAGGCTCTGTTGTTTGATGAGAGTCCTCAGGGCAAAGTCCTTCAGGTATTTTTTTCCCTCATTCTTGTGAAGAATACCACAGTACCTAAAAAAGTACAGTAAGTGTGTTAAATTTGCAGAAGTAGAAGTAAAAGCAGATTTATGAAACTACCTACGTAAAACTAAAAAGTACTTTCTGTTAAATGTCCTTAAAGTGCTGAATATATTGAGTACCCTGCCAGTCAACTATTTATTTTGATTCAGTGTAAATGATGGCAATATTATATATTAACATTGGCCCATATAAAATAGTAGTGGTGTTTTTTATGGTAATGGAAGCAGGATGTCAAATTTTCAGTCATGAGAAAATGTTTTGGCATCCCTCAACAGTGTTCACTATAACCCTACATGAGTAACATATAAATAAAGATGCAAAAAAAACCCCAAAAAACAGAAATACCCCTCTTAATAAAAAAAATCACCCATATCTCTATATTACTGACTCCTCCATTCTTCATTTCCTCCCTTAGGTAATAGTGTGGGGGGATTATGGGCGTATGGACCACAAGTGCTTCATGGGAATGGCCCAGATCCTCCTGGAGGACTTGGACCTGTCTGCCACCGTCAGCGGCTGGTACAAGCTGTTCCCTACCTCCTCCCTGGCAGACCCCAGCATTGGACCCCTCACCAGACGTCTCTCCCAGTCGTCCCTGGAGAGCGCCACCAGCCCCTCGTGCACCTAGACACCCAGTAGACACCCACATGCAGGGGGCACAGGCCGAGTCATGCAGACATGGACACACGTACTGTATATACACAACGACTGTATCTGAAGTGCAGGACAGGTAGGCATACACATGAAACATACTCCCATCTGTGCAGGAAGACACGTTTTAAGATGCATTTCACACCTATTCTCACCCGCGAATCAGTGCTTTCAGTTTCGATGAAATCAAACTTGAAGTAGACATGATTTACCAGAACATGTAGCATTTTTTCACCATCTCATTTGAACATTTCCTACCATGACGCAGCAAATCACAGTGTGCCATATTCTGCATTTAAAGGCACCAGATATCCACCACACAACTCATCCCAGGGTCATCCCGATGCCAGTTTCTAAACTCTCTATGCCAAACTAAGAAAAAAACTTTATTTTTTAAAACCAAAGCAATTGTTAATGTTGTTCTTCTAAGTATAAGTAGTAGGTGAAGTAGTATACATTATAAAGTATGGATATGTAGCAGAGTCAATGACTTAGATGTAATGCAAAAAAAGAAGATACATTTTACATACATGAGCTGAAAGACAAACACATAAACGCCGGAGCGAGCAGGCTCAAATATTCACATAATGGCTATTATGTGAAGTAGCAACACTGCTAATCTATAATTTCAACAGGGCAGAGTTTATATGTAGATATACATAAATATATAGAAATAGATAGTTACAAACTTCTTTGTGTTTATGTATGTAACGGCTGCATTCTGCATGTTTGCTTGCGACTCTTGTAGAGACATTTTAAAAGTGCTGAAATCTTTTTTTATTTAGCTTGCCTTGACCGAAGTAACAGGAGTGTAGTGCCACTTTATTTTGAGAGGAGAGAGCACTGGCTGCAGTACAGGAGAAAGATAGGGGATTAAGTGAAAGGAGAGCGCTATCATCAACATGTGTCAAGAAAACTAACTAGTCAGAAGGCAAATTATGCCCTCTTTAACAAGTTGAAGTATTTTTTGCTGTTCAGTTTTATAGGACTAATTTAAGTACAGAGGATGTGTCCAGTCTCACCATCCTTACATACCAGCACCAGTATTATTTTTAACTTCCTTTTGACATCCTGGTTTGTTTAACTTGGCCTTTCTGTCTTTATTGATTAATCTGGTCTGGTCAGAGGAGTATACCATGATGCAATTTCAAAACACCCAGAGATCTCTATGTCGCTAATTATTAGAGAAGGAAATGTCATTCCCTTTTCAGAACTGTAATTATAGACCATCACAATAAAAGGGAACATTGATTTAAGTAGAGACACCAAGCTCTTGACATCAAAATCTCGATATCTGTATCAATAGTATATGCATCATCTATGATCTGCATGTCTGCTATCAGCAAAAAGCAATGTTGTTCATCCATACTTGTTAATTTGAATATTGATGAAGCCAGCTGTATTACACAGTTTTCATAATATTAAATCCAAAAATCTTAGGGTGTACAATTCTCATTATTTCCGATCTGCAGGAATTTGAAATGTGAATTTGACCCCCTTATCCTTTTCTGCCAACATGGGGCATATTTAATACAAAATGTATGATTATAGGATACACCCTGATTTAATGTCTGTATTCAGCAAGATCCATTTGGGCAGACTCCAATCTACAATGACTATAACTGTCCAAAAGTTGCATGGCCCTTGGCATGTTCTTGAAATCAAAAAGAGGTGTGAGCTACAAGTGAGATGACAGTAGAAAAGGTAGCATAGATGCTAACAGCTGCAGTACCAGTTTTATCAAATCTGGACGAAATTTCTTTGTTTAATGAAAAATGAACAACACAACAAACTTTTCTATGAAAAATCTATATACCACTTCTGTTTTGTTGAACGTTTGTTCTACAAACAGGCTTACGTTCTGTTGTTTACACCTGGGCAGCCGACTACATTATCTTATTTACCTGTAATATATATGGATGGGTAAGTTGTTCAATCACTTGCCAGATATACTTCTGAAACATTCTGCCCATTCCCAAGCACTTTCTGTGAGCTTCTTCCCAGATGGACTAGTAATATTTACTGAACAGTCCAATTGCAACATTGGGTGTTACAAATACAAATGCTACCCAATAATCAGGAGTTTTCTTATATTCCTAAATTAGATGAAGATCTCTGTAACCTTATACACACCAGGCTGAGTGTAGTTTCTAGCCATGGTGTTCTGATAAAGTGAACCTTATAATTAAAAAAAACTCTGACTTCAGACTCAATAGACTAAGCAGACCATCAGATCTTGTTTTTGGTATACCCATCTGATCATGTACAAAAACACAACCTCCCCTACTTTCTTCTCCTGTAACACTGACTGTAACTGTTGTAAAGAGGTGTTCATGTAGTTGATTACAGTCTAGTGTTTCTGTATTTGACTATCACCGGTGTTTCTTTGCGAGCAGGATTACTTGTAAGCCTGCTCTGTTGCTTTAGGTGCAATATACTCACACTTCATATTACCTGTCAGGCAGTTTTACGACAGCACTTTATTGTAAAGTATGTATCATGTCTCATCATTACACACATGCAGTGACCAGATGTTTGTTTTTCTCGTATCAGTCACACTGAAGGGTGTACCTCTTAATCTTTCCATTGATTTAGAAAAAGTCACTTGTTTTGGAATGAGGTGTCATGGCTCTCTTGGACAGCTGAGGAAATTCAGTTTTGCAAACAATTTCAAAATGGCCGTAAGCATCAGCAGCAGCTTTTCACAAAAGAACGGCTGAAACATTAAATAATATTACAAGAAAGTCCAAATTTGTCCAACAGCATTAATATTTTTTTTTAAACAAGCACCAATTTGCGTCGTAAAACAAAACAAGGCAAGACTTACTAATCAGCTGTTCAAGAAAAGTGTTGTTTAAAATGAAAGGGCAACTTAAGCTATGTCAGCTTAATATTTTTTCTAAGATGAACATTTTATTTTCTACTTCATTATCTTTCCATCTTAAGATGAACACCAAACTTGTTTATGACACTACAGACTGTCATTTGTCGGTAGTTTAGAAGGTTCGAGTGTCTCAAACTAAAGGCTATTAGAGGCTTGTTTTCATTTTTACGAGCTTTCATTCATTTTTATCACCCCCATATGCTCTGTGGTCTAAGATTCCTCTTCTTGTCAAAAAGGGAAACGTTTCATCCTTACAGCACCTCAGACCAACAGAATCTAAACTTTGGATAAAGGGATCCCTGGCATTCTTGAATTTTTGGGAAGAGGATGATTTTTTTTTTTTTAACCTCCAATTGTATGTACAAACACAACACTTTCAGAGCCATCATCGTGTTAGTTTATATTTCTTTTCTATGTTTTGGAGCTGGATATGTCTCTATATGGTCATGTATATGAGGTAATTTTATGTACTTTATTCATTTGTATCTGTTTTTGTGGACAGTCGGCATGATGTAAAAAACAATGGACTTTTTCTCTTGATATTTGCACAGATCCTTTTCAGTGGGCGCCTTTTAACGAGACAACAAAGCTTGGTTAATAAGAGAGAGGTAAATATTGAAAGAGCATTAACAAAAGAAGACTATAAATAATTTTCAAATTGTTCAACTTCCCTGCTGAATGTTCTTAGTAACTCTTTGAAATACTGTTTATACTATTCAGTGTTATTTCTGATATATTGGAGCATAAATGAAACATATGTGTCTCTTTATTGTGTATTGAGTAATCCTGAACATTCACAGTTGAAAGACTGAAAGTTGAGACCAAGACAATGCAAGATGGATAATTATGACATAAATAATTTTTTATATACGGCAGAGACCGTTTGCCAACTTTGAATTCCTGCAAACCAAAAGGGGATTTAGCAAGTATGGTTATAAATACATTAAATCCCTGCCTTGATAACTTAAAATCAAAAAATGTTACATTTATATATGAAAACAGAAAAAAAAGTTTATTTAAGAAAATAAATCATCAAATAATAAGTTTCCAGAGAAAGTTAGGTCTAATGCCCTCTAGATTTGTTGTTCTCAGCTCTGTATTCACATTGTTAATGATTCAGCAAAAGGGTTTAATAACATTTCATATCTTTAAATGCTTATTATGCAATGGTATGTGAGTTAAGTGAGTTAACATCGAAGTTTGTGGAATTGTCTTGGAGTAATTATATTTGAGAAGAAATGTTAGAGGCAGGTCTTTGTTTACAATGACAGGATAAATTCAGCAATGCTGTTGAACATGTAACTTTTCCAAAGGCTTAAGTAGCATTCTGTGTATCCAAACAGCAACAATCAAACTTAATTGATCAATATACTGCAAAGCATATAGTAATTATTGCCTTGTCTAAGTGACGTTTGACTTCTTTTGGGTTTTTAGTTACCAACTACATTTTCACACTGATAGAAAATGTAGTGAGTCATACTATATTTTCTTCCTTTAAAGGCTTAATATGTGGTATTTGCTAAATTAATCCAGCAAAAATAGGATGAATCTATGAGAATATATGATGGAGTGATTATTATAGCTAGATAGTAAATTCATCTTTAGAGCTGTGTTTACATGGAATGATCCAACAGCTGTTATGCTGCACATGCACACAGTCACATTAAAAAATAAAGTTTACCTATAAAGATATATCTGAGTTCAGTAGATGAAGCCAAATTCGGTCTGGGTTTGTGTTCTCAGCTGTGTTTACGCAGAGGAATGGGATGATTTATTCACAGTCGATATATTCGTATGTTTGAATGCGTTCTTTGCTCAGAGTCTAACAAGACCTTTTGTGTATTAATTCAATAGAAGTCAAAGTTTAGAAATTAACATTTATTTGGAGTGATTGTTTTAGTTACTATGAAGTTATTATTTTTTTAAAGAGAGTTAAGTCAAACTTGCTTTCAGTTTGTTGTTTTTAGTTCTGTATTTACACTGATTGAATGATTTAGCTTAAAGCATTAAATAATTTTAACTTTGTGTAAAGTTTGTGTGATATACAGTGTATTTAAAGCATCAACATTTATCGCTGAAATTTCCAAATCAAAGTTCATTTTAAACAGAGCTGAGAAGAGTGCTTTTTTTAAATAAAAAGACCTAATATTCTAAGCTAAAGTGATAGACCAAAACCAAGCTCTTTAGTTAGCATATTTGTCAAGTAATGGTGCTATAGAAAGAGAGTGAAGCCACATCCCCAGGATTTGTTGTTTTCATCTCTTTGTTTCCTCTTATGGAACAACTTTTCCTCTAGCTTACTCATTTATTTCAGCACATTGACCCTTCTGTCTTTAATATTAGCCCTTCGAGCTCATAGGGTAAGAAAGATGAGGAAATGATGATGGGTGAAAATTTGGGTATCATTGGGTATCATAACTAAATCAACTTTAAGATGCACTTTGTAAATTGAAAATGACCACAGATTCCTGTCTTAGATCATTATTAGTACTTGTTCTCCACTCACCATCACTTTATGACTAAAATAGTCAGGAGGTGGGAAAAATGTAGCAGAGGGATTAAAGTGGGTAGCTTAGGGAACAAGAGGATGTTAATTATTAGTAGTGTTAATTTTGTTCGGAAGATCTGCATAGTAAGCCTTTAAAGTGAATATTGGTGTTTCTTATTTTGCCGGTTGCATTGTCTTGGCTGCATGGAGGGGGTCAGGGCACAAAGACGTGAGTGAATGTGATTTAAATATTAATATTTAAAAGCAACGTATAAACCATAGTTGCAGATCATATTAAGAGGAATTAAGGTATCAGAGTTTTCAAAACATTAATACTCTTTTTTTGTTTTAAATTTACCTTTTGGTCTTGAAAAATTAACCATAGTGTTTTATAAGATGCATTGTCTCATATTTTATTTAATTACCCAGACTGTAAAGTTTAATCAATGGCAGGGGGGTTTTCAGAGAGTATGATTGAAAGCAAAATGATGCTTATATGAAAGTTGAAGCTTGCTCACAGATGAGCATCATTGTTGTATTATTCAGTCTTTATAAAAGTGTTTCAGGTGGTTGGAAATGGCTCAGCTGAGTGCTAAGGCTGTGAATGTTTGGGAATGTAAACCCATTTTGCTTGCTTGCTTTCCTGTAAAAATGCGCCCCGAGCATTCTCCGACATATTGTGGGCAAAACTTTTCTAATGTATCTTCAATCAATCTGGGTCGTTTCTTGAGCGCGATGTTGAAAATGCATTTTATTTTTGTAGAGAAAGGTATTATTCAGAGATCGAGATGGAGGAGGAGAGAGGTGGTGCGTACAAAACCTGCCTTGAGATTTAGGTGGGTCAAAAAACCGAGGGCTTGTTCAGTTTACAATGGCCTTATTTTGTGTAGGAGACATTGCTTCACTATTGTAGCACACGACTGAAAGTTTTGACGAAATGTATTTTGCTTGAAATATTGTACTGAAGTTCTATCTGTGTATATGTATAGTTTTATGAATGTATTTCTTAATCCTTACACCAGAACTGAGTGTACATTTTTTTGTCATCTTGCTATACCGTCTCTTTGAAGACTTTCCAGGGACCCTCGCCTGCGTTGGTTCAGGCAGCCCCCCCGCCCTTCCCCCACTTTAATGTACTGTACACTGTATGTCTTATTCTTTGTGTGTTTGTTTTAAAAGAACAGCTCTGTGGTTTGTACAAGCATGAACTCTTGTCTGGCGATATGCATTTTATTTATTTAAATCGCCGCAATGGGTTTTAAACAGGACAGATTGCTTTTCCTCCCCCTGCACCGGTTCTACAGAGCTGATGGAAATGTTTTGATTTTTGTATCTTAAAATAGACAATGTTTGCAGCATGGTTACTCTGATGATTTTATTGTATTTAATCTATAAGATAAATGATAATGATGATAAAGCTTCTCTTGAAAAGCAGCGAGAAAGTCAATCGACCCAGTACAAGAGGAAGCAAACTTTCAAAAATGCTGTATCTTAAAGTAGCACGAACTTAGCCTTCCGTCTTCTGAAATACTTCTGCTGGCAATAACCATCAGCTGTAGCATCCACTAAAGACAGCATTTGCCTCATGTTATCCATAAAATCTGGGTCTATTGACACTGATCAGAAATCTGTCAAGTCCAACCACATTTTCTGAGCACTAGAAGCAATTAGCATCAACAGAATATGCACTGTAATGTGATTGTTAGCTTTTTTTTTTTTTTCTTTTACAGAAGCCCTCTTTAGCAACAAATGAAAGTTTTTTGGTGTTTTTTTTTTTTCTTACTTTGATTTTTAAATGAAGCATGCAGTTCATGGCTGTATTTGAAACCACCCACCATGCTAATAGCACACACTAAGTTGATTAAATTTTGTGGTGTGCAGTATGCAAACAGTGCAAACTTGTAGTGTGCCAAATGGTGCTTTTTCCCTCCTGGTACCAGCTCAGCTTAGTGAAATTTGGCACTTTTTTCCATTCAAGTAAACACTCAACAGCCACTTTATATCTGCTTGTCAACACAGATAGCTAATAATTAGCATAGCTAACCATTAAGCAACTCATTGATTAATATACCATCTGATTAATATACCATCCAACCATCCCTAGGTTTTTCAGAAAATAGTCAGAAAAAGAGAAAATATCCACTGATGCCCGAGATCAGAGAAGAATGGCACGAGTGGCTCAGGATATATAACCACTTGTGATAAACCAAAGTAATGCAGAAGAGCATTTTGAACACACAGTAACACACCAAGAAGTGCTAAATGCTAACTCACTTCCTCCATTTTGGGCTCGTTCATGCACCACCCTACCTACCAGGAATAGAAACCGGAATCTGCAACATAAAAACATGGATCACCCTGCCTTGTACCAACAGTTCATTAATGGATTGGTGATGATAATGACCAGCTGATGATTATAATGCAATTTTTGCAAAAAAAACTATGAGACTTCTTCAGCCACTTGTGTCACATTAGGGTATTCTACACAAGAGGGTGCCAGCCGTCAGCAGATTAAGCATACTCAAATATAAAAACCAATGGGCAGTCTTACTATCCACTATAGCCAAATGTAGTGCGCAGTTTGACAGTTGTATGTAGTGGGCGGTTTCAAATATAGCCAGTATGTCTGCTTGCCAATGTAGCAGCTGTCAACAGTAACAAAACAGACATATTTCTAAGCTGAGAGGCAAGACATATTTTTTCTGCTGAATTTGCCAGTTTTTCTTCATCCTTGTCTCTAAATGTCTATTATCACAGCACAAGATCCTTTAGTAGCCATCCTGTCCTTTCAGCTGTCTGTCAGACGATGTAAAGGCCCCTGTAGCTCCCTCTCTAAAGGCAACCTTCACCTTATCAAGCCCAGCAAAAGCACAAACCTCACAGGCTCAATATGGATCCTAAAACAATGAGTCTATCTGGGGGAGGTTTTGGCTACATCATCAAGCACATATTATAGATTGAAACCTTATAAATCAATGCAATGATGCATAGGAGCATGAAAACGTCCCACTTTAAATTTGTTTGCTGGTGTTGGTATATGAGCGGTTGTCTTCTCTAAAATCGGCCTTAACCTTTCCACCTGACAGTGTTCACAGAGTACTATTAAAGGGCAAAGCAAAGCAAAGGATGTGACTTATGGCAAAGAGGGTAAAAAAGGGAGCTGTAATTTTATACCTGTGCTTTGTAAATGTTTTCTATGTGCAGTATTTGATAATGTAAAACTGGTATTTTTGTGGTTTGTACGCTGCAGAATTGATTACTTAAGGTGCACGTAGTTTTGTAAGAAAATAGAACCAAACTGAGGACAAAAAAAAAGAACAATTTCGAAATTCAGACGCCTGTATTTGCATGCCCTTTGACATCTGGACGCAAAGTCAATAAAGTTTATTTGAATCACAAACAGGGGCCGTGTGTGTTTTTAAATCCTTGTTAGTGAAGAATTAAAAACGTTTTTTAAGGTGAGCATTTTTTAGCCAGATATAGGGTGGACTGAAAAAAATCCTGCCTTTGTATTTTACAAATTTAAAGGTATTGATATGAATTTTTTTTTATTATTATTAAAAGTACAAATTATACTTGACGTGTCCTGTGACATTTTGACTTTTAAACAACTCAATTAAATAACTTGGTATGAGTGATGTGGAATTTGTTTGCTAAAGTGTAGCAACAACATACTGTAGGCCTGCATCAGAGGGGTTGTAAGTAACAAACCACATGTGCTCAGATTAATTAACTGATGAATAATTTTGTGTACAGTTAATTTTTTACAGTTGTTTTAAAATACAACTTTACTATTACTTACTGTTATGTGTTCTCACTGTTTTCAAAGCATCTGATTACAGAATAAAAACAAAGAATGTAAAGCCAAGTCAATCAGTGCTTTCCATTTGCTAGTGTTTCACAATTACATTTTTCACTTTAATGCTCATACCTGATTTTTGAAACTGAAATGACACTGGAAAGGATGTTGTCATGTATTCATCACATCCTGAGATAAAAAAGGATAAAGACTGAGTGTAAAAGTATTAACAATAACACTGTTTTTTTGATAATTGCTGATGAAAAATGTCATGAATTTATTTGACATTCTTTTATTTGGTTCAATCAAGTGTGTGTATTTTTAAACCGCAACTCAGTTTGGAAATTGCATTTTTCACTTATATCTCCAATGTCTAATTTCATATCAGAGCAAATTGCCACATCATATCATATCGTCAGCTGTTATAAATCAAATACTTTATGTACATGAAAAAATAATTTGACTCACCACACCACAGCTTTTGTCATTTTTACCCGATGTAGCAATTAAAATTGTGTAATTTTTCTTAATACCGGAGAAGACTTTTGGATTGTGCTTTACCTTTTAAGAGACAAATTTATCAAATTTTGAATTCTCAGTATTCGTGTCCTTTCTCTACCCAGCAAAAAGGTGAATAAATCTGTAGTGTAGCTTATTTTTTAGCCTCAAACACTGACTTCTCTTTTCATTTCCCTCTAATTTAATATTTATTATGTGTAGTCCTTATAATATACCATCTGTTTAATCATGTCGGTCAAGCATGGTTACAATATTTTAGCCGATACAAAGTACAAATACAAAACCAATATTATTTAATCAAAACAATATTTAATTTGAATTTATTAACAGACAAGTACTGTATGTTACATACATTTTCTCAAATGTAAATGATCAAATTGTATGTATGAACATAAAGCATGTGAAGAAAGCAGAACTAACATACAGTAAATGTTCATCAACCTTGATTTAGAAACAGAATATTCAATGATATTCTGATAAAGAATAAAGTACACATTATCATGATTGACAAGTACATTTAAAGATACATTTCTTCATTTGCTCTCATTTCACAGAAAACAGCGCACAAAGAAGGAACCAAATGTTTCCTAAAAGAAAAAGCTCACGGAGATGGGCTCTCCCTGATTTTGCAGAAACTTCTCATCTCCAGTCGACAGATTTGCTGTTACAGTGCAGAGATGACACAATGTCTTCTTGTGATTTTGCTCACAGCAGAGATCGTGACTACCGCCGTCACAATGACACCTCAGAAGACAGTAGAAGCTCACAGCAACAGAATCTCTGGGTTTTGAAGGCTTTACATGTTTGTAGCAGTATAAATATGAGAATCTTATTATGCTGGATATGTTCATTTGAACTCTAAAGCATTCTTATCCTTCACATTCATAACATAAAATCAAATAACCTTGGTGTAAAATAATGTAAAAACAGATTATTTACACTAATGGCTTCATGCATTTGCTGAGAATTGGCCTCTTGAGCTGTAGTGGGGTTTCCATCCAGATGTGTCACATTTGTTTTAATTATGACAAATCTTGCAAAAGGAAATGTAAATTTACATTTTGCCAATTCACTGCTGTTCTACAATTATTAGGACTTATCATGTAGAGCATTGAGTGCACGAGGTGAAGAATCTAAACTAGAAAACAGGAGTATTAACTGTCTGAAGCGTGTTTGCTTACCACAGCTACATCAGCATTAGAGACGTCTTATTTCATGCGTGGTCTGACGGGCATTTTCATCATATGAGGTCTGAAATGGTAACTGCTGTCAATTCACTGAAGTTAATTAGGTTCACATTAGTATGTTTTAAAATGCTGAATTTTAAGGGGTGTGTGAAAATATCATACACCAACATATACCCCTCACCAAGAAGCTTATGTTTTTGAATCTGTCAAATTTTTCTCAGTCCATACATCTGTTGCAGGATAACTCAAAAAGTTCTTTACAAACTTTGCTGAAATTTCCAGGGAATACAAGTCATAGCACAAGGAAGAAGTGGTTTGATTCTGGTGGTGATATAAATATGGATCTAGGATTTTTTTAAATGATTTGTTTACAATTGGAGGCTGGGGAGTTTTCCATATATCTGATAACTCAAAGTTTGCATCAGATTTTGAAAACATTTTCAGGGGACAGTGGTTATGACACAAAGAAGAAAGTGATTTGATTTGGTAATCTGAATCCAAATCCAGATTTTTTAAAGGATTGAGCTAGCCTTGCAGTGCTGCTGGATCAGCCTGATTCAATGTCTGTAATCAGGCAAGTCCTCACCAAACTCCACCAATCTGCAACGGTTGTGAGCGGCCCAAAGCAGCACAGTCTTTTGGAGCAGTAAAAGATGGGAGCTAATGGCAAGCTCACAGCAGGAAGTGACTGTTTGCATCGAGATTAGCACAGATGCTGACAGCTTCAGCAGCAGTTTTATCAGTTCTGGACCACACTTGTCTATTAAATGAAAACCAATAACACTACCACCTTTCCTATAGAAAAGAAAAACACATACTTAAAATGGAATTTGTTCAACAAAGTGGCTTACACCTTTTCGCTGCAGCAGCAGTGCCTGCCCACTACATTATGTGATTGGACTTTAATGAATATGACTGATGAAGGATCGAAAAGGCTAAGAATGTCAAAATGCCTGGGCAGCTTTGTGTGCTCTCTGAGAAATTTAAGTTGGACCAAGAATTAAAAAGTAAAGCTGTATTTTTGATGTGTACTGTAATTACAATGTGGGCTCTTAAGGCTGAAAGAAGTTAGATAATAGACTTAAAAAAATACATTACAATACAGTGTATTAACGCCTCTGTATCCCAATAAGCACTGTATGAGATTCTTACCAAAACATGCCTCCATAGATAGCCAAACAGCAGTATGGTACTGTGACAGCACTAGATGGAAACACCAGTATTGATAAATTATGACAAGGAAGGAAAGAAAGGTTATAATGAACAACAAAAAGACAGATTCTGGTGAACAATCACAATGTGGTTTGGCCAAATTTGTAAACCTCATCACAGCTTCCTCCAACTTGACAGCAAGACAGTTACATTACAACTGACGTGAACAAGTTGCCAAAAGCGGACTTTACGCTGTTGAACATTCAAAGGACGTGTACATTGTTTGACTGAGTCAAAGACTTGAAAAAAAACGACACCCACCCCAGAAATATGTGTTCGTGTACTGAAAAAAGTCCATTACATAGTACACATTCAGGACACATCTTCTTGGATATTTTTTGTTAGTCTTGGTCAGAGACTGTTTTACAACACATTCAGAGATCCACATTCAGATATCTTAACGAAGACACGTTACATACAAAAAGAAACATTCTCTTCATGCAGTTCAGTGGAGGAATCTGAAACATGATGATCTGTACCTCTTTTCCCTTAAATTCTCTCGTATTTACACACATTCAAAATCACATGAGGCCTCTATCATACAAGGTAGGTTAATTAAAGGAGTGTGAGCCTTAACTCCACAATGACATTGCATGCAAGTGACTTTTTAAGTGTCTCATCCTTGCCGCGGAAGTAGCACAGTGAATTGATATGCCTGAACATTCATTGTAATAGCCTAGTTTTAAAGGACTGCGTAATTGAGATGTCTACTTATCACTAGTTATATGGTTATACATCGTGTAGCAAAGCACTGAAATACTGTACCACCATAGAAAAGCTAGCATTCATCTTTGGTCTCTGAAATCCAGATTAGGACTTTGGACACTAAAAAGTTAAATTAGATATGAATTATTAAATAAGCCCTCTGTGAATGGAATAGAGACATCATCATTAAGAGCTGTTAAGGTATATTGTGTAGCTGCTTTAGCTTGTGAGACACCAAAAATGTTTTAACTTAACGCAAAGGTATTTTTTAACAATTATTGGTGGAAGCTAAGCTTGTTAACATATTAAAAAAAGGTATATTGATTCAACATTATGGTTTGACAGTGAATTATAGTCACTTGATATCTATTTCCAAAAAAGATTTAACATGAAGTACCAAACTACTGTTATGTTAGCAGGCTAAACGTGAAGCTAACACTAGCAGCTTGACTGACAGACTAGAAAAGGAAAATTAGCAAACATGGTTGTTGTTTTTGAACAAAAAGTGCCAAACTGTAAATTATATCTTAACTCTACGACATGCTCTTTCTCCATGTTTGATTCTTTTATGAGGTTAAGCAGCCATGGTGAAAACATGACACCAGGAAGTTGCTAATCTGGCTGACTGAAACCATATGGGGTCATTTAGAAAAAAAAAAAGTTCTTTTTAAAAGATAAAATAATATTATATGAAGCTATTAAGCCTTTGTTTTGATGATTTATATTTAGGTTCTTTCTTTTAGCTAAGAAATGAAGAGGTCATATTTCGCTCTTCGCGTTTTCTTTGCACAAGACAACAAAGTCCAAGGGGGGCGAGGGGCTCTTAGGCAGAGTAAGAATAGAGGTGGATCAGGGTACTGACATTGTAAGAACTAGAACATTTGCAACTGTGAACATACTCCTGCTGTTTCTGAAATCAAATATTAACCTTAGATAAAGTAAAATATGACCCCTTTAAGCAAACAGGGGGCCAGCATTAGCTTCATATTAAGGTAGCATAGGCGTGTGTCAAACTTCTTCCATTCTTTTAAAATCATACAAAATCTGGCAACCTTATTACGATGAGATGATTTCAGAGAGTTACAGCCTCTTGCCAAAAAACATAGACACACAATAGGGCATTTTTACTCCTGCTCTGATAAAGATGTTGTCAACAAGATGAGAAGAGTTAAGGGGCCCAAAGGGAAGACCGATTCATTTGGACAGGGTCAAGAAGCCTGAGTCCTAAAGTCCTGCTCTAATGCTAAGAGTTAAGCTGTTTGGCAGCCATTAGTAGTTTCTTGGGAAGCTTGCTGAATAATCATATGAATACTTTAATTACAAATTTGAAAAGAGAAAGAAAGAAAAACCTAAATTGATGAACAAGTCCGCAAAATATTGACAGATGCAACCAGTTCAGTTTAGGTTTTGGCTTCATTTTGGGGAACTATGATATTGTTCATGTTTTAACAGACTACAATGTCAACAAACTCGGCTAACCATTTTTTTGAGAATGAATTAATAATAAAATAAACTACAAACACCAGAAAAAATACAGTTCTTTTAAGTCAAGCAGTCAGTGTCACCCATCGACAGCAGTTGTGCGTTCCCAATACAGGCTAAAGGTACAAAGAAAGGTGTGTAGTCCTTACTACTGAACCTCTGAACCCTGTTCTCTTGGTCGTTGTAAGAAAATGTTTTGAAGGCAAGCATGGAGATATGCAAAACATGGCCATGGATGCAACAAGAAGAGGAAGCATGGGCAGAGAGGAGAGAGAAAGAGAGGTAGTAATGGTGTCCCACACCGTATTTTTCTTCACACCTGTCTCCTCTTCCTCTTCCTCCTCCCTTGCATTAAAAAAAATTCTCCTGGCGAGTCCAATCCACAGCCTCCTGTGAATCAGCTCTCCTCTCTTTTTGTGGGTAATTGGTGTTAGGTCATTTCTTGCACGGATGAGATCATTTCCACACATGTGCTGTCATGTGTGCTGAGCTGGGAGCTGTTTGGCTACCCATGTGCTGGCTGCCATATCCCATCATGCTGTTGGTGTTGTAGAGATTCATGCCAGCCACGTGCTGAGTCATCTGAAAGAGATAAAACAAAACATGGTACCAATAAAGCTTTCACTTATTTGAACCTTTTGGCTTCAGCTGAAGGACAGGCTACATATCACTGGTAACATGAGCCGACTTGTTACCAGCTACCACCTGAAGTAGGTTTGGGTGGGTGATAAATGATTTTCTGCCTGTGCTTCCAATTGTATGTGCTGCACTGTTTACGGTTCAGTTAGCAACTTAGAAGGGGGTCAAATTATTGGATAAAAGCTCATTAAATGCCCCAGAGTATGTTTGCACCCATACTTAATCAAATAATAAAACTACTTGATCTACTATTCTTGTCTCTGGATCCACGCACTGAGGGAGAATTTATTTCTTCCTTGGGTCATGCCTACCATGACAGCAGTGGTGATATCCCCCCTTTATAGCTTGTTACTATGAACCCTCTACCTGTCGACAGGCATCTGACCATATGCTAAATGGTGACAAAAAATCCTATCAATTAATCATAAAGATAGACCACAACACAATTACTGCACTGCTTTGCATTTTTTCCTAATTTCCTAAATTTCTTCCTAATTTGTATGTCAAGCCTGACATGTATACTGAGGAGCGCACATAGAACACCTGGTCCAGTTTGGTCTGACTGAGATGTATGCATGCAAGAGACAGCTAATATCCCAAAGCCTTATTTGGGTATTAGTCTGACTTTTAAAATCAGATCCAGATATTTACATAGACGTCTGAATTCCAGGTTTTGTCAGACTTCAGAGTTAAATAATTTTTTTCTAACTGTTCATGAAGAGATATATTTTCATAATTAATATCAACCACTTGAACCTCCTTTTTTCAATGTATTTGTAGTAAACAGCCCTTAAACACACAGCAAATTAAGTAAGCCTCAGGGTACGCTCGTGTGATGTCAACAACAAGTGACTTGACAGGAAGTGTTTGAAAATAACGGCAGCTAACACCGGTTAGCCTATGGTTGGTTACTCAGTGCAGTGATACTTGGCGAAAGTTGCTCTCCTCATATGTTTACTTCGTAGAGATTGTCTTTAACGAGGTTCATGTCACATGTAAGTGTTCAATGATTCACCTGTGTGGTATAATTTAATGTGAAACGATAGTCTTAAGGTAGTTAAGCTAATGACTAACGGTTGTTAGCCGCTATGGACAATGACTATCGGCTAACAAGTGCAAACAACAGTTAACGGCCATTAGCCGTAGCGGCCAACAACAGTTAGCTGCTACGGCTAACGACCATTAACTGTTGTTTGCCCTTGTTAGCAGTTAGCCGCTATGTTTAGCCGCTAAGTGTGCTACGTCATAGCAGCGTTGCTTGATATGGATTGGTCTGTGATGAGTGTGATAAGCCTAACGATCAACCAATCACAAACTATGTTGGTTTTGAAGGTGCTGCCCCTGAATACATTTTCCGCGGGGGCTCCTTCCCAGATGGATTAGTGAAATATTTCCATTATGGAACTGTCCATCTGGCGTGTCAGGTTAGGTTTGACCCTCTAGTCAGTCATGGCCTCCCTGTGTTAATTCTGCATTTGGTCCAATGCGTGCATGAATTTTCTCTGGGTATTCCACTCCCACTGACTATAAATATGCCTCTTAGGTCAAATGATAACTTCAATTTCCCCTAAGCATGAGTGTATGTGAATTGTTATCTGACTCTCTATGTTGGCCCTGGGATTGGCTTAAAAGCAGTCTGGGATGTACAATGCATCTCACTTAAAGTCACTTAAGATGACAGCCCCCCTGTGATAAGAATAAGTAGTAAAGGCAGTACACATCTCCTCTTAAAGGCTTCCAAATTGGCAACATCATGACACAGATTTGTAAAAAGTGAGAATGTAAGCTTTAATAAATCAGTCTATCTGGCTAACATCTTTAATGAAGAACCTTTGAGTACATATCCCTATATTCGAAGTGCATGTGAACACAAACAAGCACACACCTGTGCGAGGTTCCACTGTAGCTGCTGGGCTTGTTGCGCTCCGTAAACCTGCTGATGAGGTAAAGTGACTGCACCGCCAGCCTGCTGCTGTCCCATCATCCCGCTCTGTGGCTGTCCCATAATCCCATTCTGTTGCTGTGCCACCATGCCCTGGGCCATCCCTGTCATATAAGGCGATGCCATGACACCACCCGGCTGAGTCATGACACTTTGTGCACCCATTAAGCTACTCTGTTGACCCATCATGCCGTTCTGTTGAGTTGCAATCATGCCGCCCTGTTGCTGTCCCATCATGGCCATGTGTGATGTCATCATGGCCCCGCCCATTCCACCTGCCTGGGCTAAAGAATGGTACGATCCATAAGGGTGCGTTGGATATCCCATTTGGTTCATGTACAAGCCTGTTGGAAATAAAATGGAGGCCACGTGGCAATCAATACACAATAATTAAATCCTGTTCAGCAATCAGGATTTGATGACACAAGAGAACAACATTTGACAGCATTTTGCAATTCTTACCATGAGTGGCCATACTACTGGCATGTATTGAAGGTGCGGAGGCGTACAGGGAGAGAATAGAGTCCTTGGACAGCTTCTTGACGGTGCCCTCCTCTGATTTGGGTGCAGGGTCCAGGAACAGACTGAGGTTTTCAGGCACCGAGGCTGTCACCCTGTTCTGAGGCATAGAGTTTGAAATAGGCTGGAAGACAAGGGTATACAGGGGTATGAAGAGAGAGAAGAATGTAAGTAAGATAAAAGATGGATGGGGCAAGAAGGCATAACACATTGTACAGGCTGTATCCTCAATGAGACCACCTGAGCATGGCCCTATCATGGGACCGTGGGACCCTGTGGTAATAAAAGGGGCAAAGTTAAAGGCCTCCATTCCCTCAGAACAGGACAAGACCACTAATGCTGTTTTGTTGAAATGTGTGGCTGGGGATCTGTTTGTAAGCTCTGCTGTAATAACCACAGAGAGAGTGTATATCGTTACAATTCAGTATATTCCTGAGACTTTTGACTGTTCTGGAAATCTTCAAAGCTCAAAGCAACTAATCATACCACTCTGAATACTAAAACCTACATCTATTTAGAACAGATGGTGGATTTTTATGCAAAAACTGTGAGCAGAGAATCTTAATCTAATAAGCATGCCACAGTAGAAATTAAGGTAAAGAGATGATAACATTTAATACTCCCTGCAACATGTTTTGAGAACATTTTTGCAAACCGAAATGCATCGCTGACATAGCTTAGTCTGGTGTTTGACAGCCTTTAGACTCTTTCTACCATCCCTGGAGTCCCGCTGCTATCATACCACGGAACATGAAGGCTCTGCAGAGAGCAGACAGAGTACAGTATGTACAGTCTGTTATCTCCTACCGTGGTTTTTGAGGAAGAGGCAGAGGAGGGTGCTGGCAGGGAGCTGAAGAGATCCAGGGCTGAGTGTGCCAGAGCTGGATTAGACACTGCTGGGCTCTCATTACTGTCTGGAGCACATCCTCCACCATTAGACACTGGCGGGCTGGGAGAAGGGGCATCTAATGGAGGGGGAGATTGAGAACATGGTAATGCTTTTTCCAGTATGACCTGTCTATTTCTGCCACAAGGTATTCCTCACACAAGTGAGGCATCAGGGTCAGTGCAAATTCTAGCTTTGACAGATTTCATGAGTAAGGTGTAATACCTAATCCAAGCAGGTCAGTCACACCCTGGGAATCTGTCTTCGGGCTGATGTCTTTTTTCTGTCACAACATAGAAAGTCAGCAGATTTAAGGCAAAAGGTCTGTTATGACAAATGAGACATGATGAGAGGACCTTCAACTCTGGTCTAAAACAGATGTACTCTGACTTCAGACTGAAACGCAATCTCTTTACGACGTCACCTTCACTGATTCACACTCTATAACCTTTGTTTTCTACTAATACATCGCTCTTAAACACAAGAGAAATTTATTTTATCAAAACTTAATAAAACAGAATTTATTTGCAGTTTGGATATTTTGAGGAAACCAGGAGAGAATTACAAACTGTGTGTTTCAGTCTACTGTCTTAAACAATGCAACATCCAAACTGAATCTGCAAGTAAGCTAGTCTAAACTCAGGCAGCTAGACCTGAATCCATAAATATCATGCATATTTCCTTGAGAGGTTAAACCTGGGGCAAAAATATGGCATAAAACACACTGTTTTCAGACACTGTTCAAATAAATCTTTGTCGGTATCTGCATGTAGTTTCAGCTCCAAGGTTGTTTTTGCTCTTTATCCTTCTGCCATGACCAGCATTCCCTGAAATGTCATCAAAACCCGTTCTAAAGTGTTTGAATTATCCAGTTCACAGCCTATCAAATGCTGGTAACACTTTAAAAACTGCTACTTCCACACTTCAAGTGGCATCAATATAGATATAAACTCACCAATTTCATCTTTTCAAACACAACGGGCTCCTTGGGGATGTTGTCACAGCTCTTTTCTTTCTGTTCAGACACATAAAGGTTTCTGGTTGAACACTTGAGTAGAATGGCCTTTAGGAGAGACAAGACTAGAAATAACGGTTTCATTTTCTTCTGGTGCTGACAGAGAGCACACACAAAGCTTTTTTTTTTTATTTCAGTATGAGCGAGGACTCACCCTGAGCATCTGGATGTCTATAACCTTATCCATGTACTTCTTCTTATCGTACTTGTCCCGGATGAACATCTCTGCAGACTGGTCCGTCTCTGGCCTCTGGAAGCACTCAGGTAAAAAAGCTTCATACAAACGTTTGGCTTTGGCATTTCCCATCTCTTGAACACTCTGGTGACAGCAACACACACAAAGACACACACAACTCTCATTATTAAGCAAGGTCATAATCATGATTCACTGTTCATGGTTAAACTCCTGTTGTCTGTGGGGGAGTATTGCTGATAAAAACAGTGTGATTTTTTATTGTGAAAAGACAAAAATAAAGATGCTGACTGTGGGAAAATCACACAAGGAAGAAATAAACTCACATTCCCTCCTGTCAGACTCAGACAAGCTAAAAAGCATACAAATAAGACAGTGTCTCCTCTACTGTATGTGAATGAGCAAGCACTCACAACACACCCAGTGTTTCAGAAACAATGTCTTTTTATTTGTTTATCCTGCACTCAAAAACAGGATACCGATCAACATCCTGGTCATTACTGATACAAAGTGTTTTTAACCTTCTAGTAAATGAAAAAGGAAACATTTAGAAACACAACAGCCTACAATTAAAAACATAATTACACAGCTGAAACCCCTATTTAAACACCATCTGTAGCAAAGCACTACTAAAACAAATGTTAAAATGGGTCCAAACAAGAGAAACTGGCACTTAACTGAATGTGCACTTACCAGCCACTTTAGGAACGCTGCACCACTTTCAAAACTGCTTTAATTCTTCATGGCATAGAATCAACAAGGTTCTTGACACACCCTTTAGATACATTGACATGAGAGGATCACACAGTCTCTGCAGGTTAGCTGACTGCAAATACACGACCCCCCTATTCCACTGCATCCTAAAGCGCTCTACTGGATAGAGATCTACTGACTGAGGCAGCCACTGGAGTGCAGTGGACTTATTATCGTTTTCAACCAGCTTGAGATGATTTGAGCTTTGCAACATGGGGTATTACACTGCTAAAGATGGATACACCGTGGTCGTTAAGGAGCAGGCTTGGTCATAAACAATATTGAGGTAGGCTGCGGCGTAAAGGTGGGGGCCAGAACTGTGCTAACACCAGCCTGAACCATTGATACATACTGATGGGTGGGTTAAAATCAATGTTGAGAGTTTAAAAGCATAGTTTCATCCTGCCTCGTGTTGAAATTTCCATGGAATGCTTTGGGCCCTTTCGCACCAGCTCATCGTCGTTTTAAATGCCTCATTCTTGTGTCTGGATGGCACCACATTGCAAAGCTCAAATCATTTCAAACTGGTTTGAACATGGCAATGATAAAAGTGACCTCCACAATTACTAGATCTCAATCCAGTGGAGCGCTCTTGGGATGTGGTAGAACAAGGGGAACATCATGGATGCTCAATAAACAAAACTGCAGCAACTGCCTGATGCTTTCATGTCTTTTGTTTTGAAAACCTGATAGAAAAAGTGTTTTTATGGTTGTTGTTTGCTGTAAAATATTCTATTATTGTACTGAATAATTATGTCTTGTTGTGAATCACACTGCAGCTATCTTTGCCCTCTTTTTCACTCTGGTTGGTGCAGGCTTTCTCTATCACCTCCCATTCACTTGCAAGATTTAAATATTACCCCCAGTCTTAATGAAGACAAATACTGTGGCATTATACAGTCTACACTTCATATACATCCAGGCTAATTGACTGATTAATTTAAATCATCAGTCCTTTATCCATTTGTAACATTAAATGCTTAGTTGAATGTATCTAATTTCTAATGCTGACAGATAAACAGTCACACTGTACACATGAGTGTCACAATCTCAGCTTCAGCCTCAGCCTCATCCGCAGCCTGTCACTCACCTGCTCCACTCCAATCAGTCCAGATTCACCCCACCTGTGTCGCCACTCACACCTGCGCCTCGTCTCTGGCAATCAAGCCAGCTACTAAAGCCCCAGCTCCGCACTCAGTCATTGTCAGACTGTCGTCGCTCTCATGCTGAAAGGTCCAGACTCGTTTCCCGGATTGATCACCCGTTGCCAACTTGTTTCGTCCCAGACTCTGCCTCATACGCCTGACCCTCGGCCTGACTCCAAGGTATCGACTAGCTTCCGTCCTGCATTCACCCGCCTGTCTGAATCCCCGGCTATCGATCCTGCTTCTGCCTCCCGCTGCCGAGCCCTGTCTGATCTACGCTGTGACCCACGTCTGGTATCCGACCCTGTTTCCGTCTCCCGTTGCCGAGCCCTGTCTGATCTACGTGGTGCCGTTCGCCTGGTGTCTGACTCCCCGCCTGTCCTCGACTACGAGAGCTCGCCTGAACCACATCACCGAGTGTTCCTGAACGCCTCCAATCGTCAGCAAGTGAGTCAAGCCTGCATTAAAGCATTGAGTGAGCTTCTGCCTGTGCATCTCCTGAGTGGCCTAGTCGGTAAGGCGTCCGGCTACGGATCAAGTGGTCACAGGTTCGCCTCCCGCTCAAGCCACAGTCTGTTACGGTCCTGTCTGTGTGGCTCTCTGTTTTGGGAATCTCTTTGTTTGCTGTCGCGGGTTGAAGCCCCGCTCAAGAAGCAGCTTTTCTCCGTTAGAAGACTGTGTGAGTTGTCACCCCTTTGTTTGCTGTCGCGGGTTGAAGCCCCGCTCAAGAAGCAGCTTTTCTCCGTTAGAAGACTGTGTGAGTTGTCACCCCTTTGTTTGCTATCGCGGGTTGAAGCCCCGCTCAAGACGCAGCTACACCCCTCTGAAAGACTGTGTGCCCTGTTACCTGAGAAGATCTGGGTTAGCTCAGTTGGGAGAGCGCCCGGCCGCAGATCAACTGGCCGCGGGTTCGCACCCCGCTCAGAACTGTTCCTGGTTGTGCTGTTAAATAAAGTCTGTCTATTCCTAACGTCACCCACTTGCTTCTGGGTCCTCACTCACAACATTACACATGAGCATAAGACCATAGTCACCATATTCAGTGGAATATCAACAAAAGAAAATATATTCACTTTGAAGACAGAAGCATTTACTAATGTCCCAATGTGTAAATCTGTGGTGCCACATTTTACCTGGACCTGCTCTTGTGTCCACTGGTCCAGATTCACAGACTTGACTTTGGAGATATGGACCCCCAGGTTTCTGTGGATACCAGCACAGCGGATGCAGATGAAGATGCCCAGATTCCAGGATGCCCATCTCGGACCTGGCAGAGAAAAAAGGGTGGTGTTTAATACATGCGTTAGGGAATAAAGTTAACAGGAGACGAATTAAAAAATGAGTGAGAAAGATGCAGAGTGAATCCGGGGGTGTAGCTGTGAGGTAGATGAACAGGCGGGAGGCTCGAGAAGAAATCATTTTAGTCCAATTATAGATGGACGAGCCTGAAATTCAATTATAAGTTATAATTCTGCTGGGAACAGGTCTAATCCTGTGTAAGGCATGTGCTGCCCTGACACATAATGGGATCCAATAGGAAAGCTAGCCTACATAGCTGTGACTGAGAAGAGAGTGGGGGAGTAGAAAGTCTCACAGATACATAGACACACACGCACCGAGCCTGGATACCTGCAGGGAAGATTACTCATTTGGTCATGAGCCTGAGTGTGTGGGTGCTAGGATTTCAGAGAGGGACATTTTGTCCTCCTTATAGGTGTCTGAATGGTTGGGTGCTTTGATTTCCCGTGTTTTAAAGGTTTGAGCTTCGTGTACTGTAACATGTATCCTTCTGTGAAGCTGCCAGGACACTTTCCTGAACATACGACTCTTAGAGGGCAAAATAAAAACACTGTCAGGCTATTTTTCTGCTGGAATTATGCAACTGTCCTCTTTAGAGAATACAGTCAGCTTCAAAGAGAATCCTGAAGCTTCTCCCTCTCATCTCTCTCCACATCTCCCTTTCTTCTCACCCCTCCTCCTCCTCCTCCTCTTCTCTGTCCTCCATCTCCCTCATCCCTCCCTCGCACTCTCGCTCTCTGAACCAGCTGAACCACTCTTGGCCTCTGTCTCCACCTCTCCTATCGTCCTCTCTCCAGGTCCTTCCTTGCTTGCAACCTTGCTGCACTGTGTCCTGTTGGCCACTAGGTGGAAGAGAAGGTTCTCAGTTTGGTTGAGCATTTCCTGACACTCAGTGTATACTGTGCATTGTTAGAGAAACGGCCATGCGAACGAAAGAGGAAGTTTCAGAAGACTAAACATGCAAATCCTTCCTCTTTCTGTTGGCTGCTGAAACAGTATGTCTGGTTGCAGAGTCAAATAATAGAAGTTCGTCTTGAATGCATCCTGATTAACGTTAAAAGGGATCATGCATCATTAAAAGGCAACTGCATGCTGCATATACTTCTCCACTTGGTTTGCAGTGCATGCATACTGTGTTTTGCAGTAGTACATAGTATGACTGTGTTTCAGTTGTTATTTTGCAGAATGATGGGCTTGCCTAGCTGTTTTCCATTTGAGGGAGGGGGGTAAACAATAGCTGGGCCAGGGGTAGATGCTGCACCAGGATAGCTTTCTCTTATGGTCTAAAGCAGGGATCATCGACTACATTTTTACATGGGACAGTTTTTTTCTTGGCCAGATTCAAGAAACCAGTAATAGTTAAAACAATTATACACAAACAAGTATGATGAAATACTTGGTCCAGTTAAAATATAATTCAAGATCAGTTGTCATTCCTCAGTCCTGAAGCAGCCGCATGGGCTTTTACTCTGCACATTTTTTTCATTTTGCAAACACTGAAGACCACAAGGGTAAAAAAAGAGCAACAGAAAAGAATGGAAAGTCTGTGAAAAAAAGCCCAAGTTCTGAGACAAAATTTCGAATTATGAGAAAAAAAAGTCAGAACTCTAAATAAAAGTACAAATCACGTGGAGAACAGCAAAAAGTCATTTAAATCATTCTTTATTTGAGAATTCCTACTGTCATTTTAGAATATGATTTTTCTTTAAATCTTGATTTTTTTTGTCATAAAAAGTTTAATCTAAATATATATTTATATATATTTATTTGCCCTGATCTTTTTCTGTATAATGGTTATCAGGGGGCCAGATGGAAAGCTTTGAGGGACCTGATCTGGCCTCCGGGTCGCCAGTTGGTGATCACTGGTCTAAAGAAAGCGTATAAGCAGAGTTTATTTTGGGATCATACTTATAAGGATACTCAACTCCCTGAAACTAAATTGTGGCATGTTGAATTTTGCACGTGTTAAGTTCTCCATCTAAAAAGGGATGGATATCAAAATCTAGTACTGGTTTTGCACCAGTACTAGATTTACTAGAAAACCAATCCAGTACCTACTAAGCCTTATTACATCACAGATCTCGGTGTGTCATTATGATATGATTCAATAAATGTCAAAGCCAGAGCCTGAGCACTCTCTGTCTTGTCTTCTCAGTGACCTATCCAGTAATTTCCTCTGGCTAAAGACAAGGACACTGCGGGCAACAGTAATATTATCACACTGGCTGAACCAGAAATAAACATTACTGACCCTCTTTTGCTGCTGAAATTAAACAATAAAAACAGGAGATCTGTTCTGAGTAGTTAAGAGCTGTCCCTGCAATCAAGCAAACATATCATAGATCATAAATAAACTTGTTTCTGAGGCATTTTTGCCTTTGATGAATGTCTCTGTCTACATTATACCAACAGAGTGGTGCAGGAATTAGTCAAATACAAGGACACGGGTTAGTGTTTAAAGACTTAAGGTTCCCCCTGGACAAAAGTATACAGGAATTTAAAAAAGCTGTTGAGATGAATACCTGGAATAATGTCTGTGGTTAGCAAATGCAAACGAGTTTTGAATGTCTTATTTTGTAGAATAAAATACATACATGATACCACTGTTTCTCACTTTTGAATTTTAATGAACAGATGTTCAATAGCCACAGCCATTGGAGGTGAAGTACTTTCTTTTAAGTTGAACCGCCATGTTGTAATTCCTAAAAGCTTTGTAGTGGCTTTATACTCTTGCCAATTAGGCTTAAGCTAAAAAAAAATGTAAAAGCGAGGTTGTAAAAGCTAGCTAGAAGGTGTGTAATTATATTTTTGTAATATTTTTGTTCCTCAGCAATGATCCAAACAATGCAGATGACAAGCTTTCAATTGAAAGAACAAGCACAATGCTGACTTCTGCACTGGCTTACAAAAATACATCATCCTTGCACCACTCCATGCATCAGTGAAGTTTGTAATACAAGCCTTGTCAAATTGAATTTTCACTTTGTACTATCTTTTCTGAAGTGAATCTTACTGATCATTTTTCTACTTGGGGAAACTTCTGTTAATTAAAGAACCCTTAAAATAAACCTAAAGATAAAACCTTGCTGTATTTCCTTAATGAATAAGTTTTTCTCTGCCAGTAAAAAAAAAAATCCTCAGCCAGGCTCGGACCACTTTGTAAAAATGTCATTATATTATTTCAAAAATCCTATTGGTGAGTTGCTCCAGTCCTCATTACTTAACCTTGCTGAGGTCAAATGAAGAAGCTTAAGAACCACCAGAAAGAGTCTTAAATTATCTTTTCTAACAAGGGATTCATTTAGATTCAATATTTCTTCAGTGTTTGCTTTTGGGGATGTGCACTACCTTAAAAGGCATTTGAGTAAAGTATTGTAAACTCCCCAGTGTTTGATACAAATTACTGCACTATCAGTAAAATACAGCTGAAGCTTCATGGTCATTCTACATTAAATCTGTGATCCCTTTCATGTCAAAGAGCTTCACAAAAGTGCTTTTTTCCATTAAACAAAAAATAAGTTTTTACATACTGTTGTCTTATGATTAACTTTTCTATGCTAACAGTGGCTGCACAATGCAAATAAGCAACATTTACCACAATACAAGCTAATTCTAAGCTATAAATTAAAAAATCAAGGAATCAAGCAAATTAGTAGGACTAGTCCTATAAATACAGCATAGTTTTCTCTATAAGTACAGCATCATAGAACTTTTGAAATACCATTAGTTAAAATACTGAATCCAAGATTTTCCCACAGACAACATTTTGGTTGGCCACCAAGGTAGAGTTTATTAACGGCACTCCTATTATAAATTTTACCATTTTTCTTGAAAAATTGTCATGAATGTCATTAATGTCCTGGTATGAGAATGCTACCTATTGATTAGCAGCTGCTGTAGGTGCTAAAAATAAAGCATCCTCTGCCATTGTTTCAAAATTTGGCTTCAGCTTCTTCCTGTTGATGTTGCCCTGCACTCCCACTGTGAACTGCAGCAGCTCTGCAGATGCAAATACAGACATGTTGGAGCCTGAAGTTTTAACTTTTGATGGACTTTTCACTCAACCGACATTTAAGGTATTGCATTAGTCAAGATAATTTCAGCATGAGTTTAACTTATAATTCAGATCTCACATTTACCTATGTGGAAAGTTCTCAGCTAACATGGTTGTAAGGCTGTATTGCTTTTAAAGGCTGGACAACTTGTGAATAAAGAGGAGCAAAATAGATGATATAGGGCATAAAATGTTTTGTGATGAAGAGACAGCGCATAGTGTCATAAAGGGGGAAGAGATCAGGGGGCAGACATGTGGAAAAGCAACAGCAGGCTGGAGCTGTACCCTGGCTACACTCACTGAAGTGAGACCCTAAATATATGGGGTGGGCAGACACAACAATGAGCTAGTGGAACTCCCCCTAATTAATACTCATGATGAAACTGACGTATGTATATTGTTCCTGTTTATAGATTTACAACGGTGTATCTCTAATCTTTAGAAGGATTAGAAATTGATAAGATTCTAATGATACCAGTATCATTGTGTTTTCACCATTGTTTGAAATAACTTAGGATAATGTGTCTTTGGAATAATATTGTGTTTGACTAAGCTTAAGTTTCTACCGTGTCTGCCATGACTGCTTCTTAAATGTCCTTTGGGCAGACTGTCTGTGATGAGAGCATGCCATCCTCCATTTGTGAGAGAGCCAGATACTTGTGGAAGGAACTGATAAAGGAATTGATAGGCAGAAAGACTGATATCCATTCTTTTAGCTATTTGTTATTATGCTCAGATGGAATTGATTTTAGATTCCCATCCCTACCCTTTAGTCTGTACCAACACAATTTGACATGAGAGGCAGCTCTGCAAAAAAGAAAGAGGAAAGAAGCTGCATTAAAACTGATTTTCAGTGATTATTGAAATTAATTTTACATCACATCATATTAGCATCATGCCTGTCAATATACTGTTTAGTTTTGACATCTTGTAAAGATTAACCATACACACCGTACAATGTGGTGCAACCAAACAAAGGCAATTCTTGAGTAACAGCTAAAATAGTTTCAATATAGGAACTCGAACAGATATGAACACAGCCTGTCACTGTGTTTTCATGATTTTCCTGGATTGCCTTGTTAACAAGTTGCATTAAAAGTGACAAAATGGATACCAGTGAGAAAAGAGAAGTACAAAGAGCAAAGGAAAGAGCAGACAGAGAGTGTCAATCATCCTGAGCGCCCGTCTGGCTGAGGCATTAGCTGTCATGTCGGCTCATAACAGTGGAATTACTCAGCAAAGCCAGCTTAAACTGCTGTAAACATTGGCACCGACGCAGAGGAAGAGAGAGATTGTCAATTGTGTTGAACTCCCTGGGCGCAGGAATTAGTTCCTCCTCTTCATCCTGCTCTGTGTCCTGGCTGCCATTTTTCTTATCGCTCTCATTCAACCAGCCCTGGCCTCCTCCTCTCATTCTGTCTGAGTGTATCTGTCACTCACGGTCTTAACTCTCTCTTTCTATTAGCCATCCAGTGCCCTACTGGCAGTGGTCTCCCCCAATCCTGGAAATGTGGAGTTTTCTGATATTAGAAAAAGTGACGTTCTGTTCAAACTGAATCAATAAATACAATAAAACTATGGGTGGCAGGGTTGGTTTTTGGTTCACTGCTTAGCCCTGAAATAACTAAAAAGTCATTAGAGGGACTACAACAAAATTTGTACTAATTTAAAGTAGTGCTCAAAGGATGAATCACTCTTACTTCAGTCACCCCACAACCTGACCTCATGACTTTTTTTTTGTTTTTAGTGAAATGGTTGTGATGGATTATCATTGAAGGACTAATCAAAGTCTGTCATCATTACATCCCTGTTTAAGATTATACTGAGGGATACATGTTTAAATTTTATCCAACAGACTTTATAATGAAAAAATAAAGTAATGTGATTTTTTAAAGCATATTCTCTGCGTTTGGCACTTTTTGATGATTACATGTCCCTCCCCCAGTTGAAGCTGTTTAAGTTTGTGGGCCTCAAACAGAGACAACAAAGAGCTATCAGTGCAAATAAAAAAAAAACCTGCACATGAAATGATATGCCAGCCTCTATTATTACTTGCGAGAAAACATTTTTTAGCTTCAGCATGATCTTTTTAACCCTTGACCAGAGTTCATCATTAAATTAAGAGATATTTAATGTTTTAAGAAGCAGAACATATCAAATCATTGTTTGCTTCCACTAACATTTCAGGGAATGGAGAAAACCACAAACAGACCAAAAAAAACATTTTCTTGGTGTGGGACTGAAAGGTTTGAAAAGCTAACAGTTAATACTATGATGACATAAAAATGACTAATATTTGGGACAATATTAAATACAAAAGGCTGGAATGTCTGTAAAAAATGCAAAAATAACTTAAAATACACATCAGTATCAGTAAACTGTTGAGTATTTGAAATAATGATGGTAAAATAATAGTAGCTTTTAGCATTTCAAACCTTAAAAACCAACAAACAAAATATCAGTTCCTTTGGATTGTTTGCAGTTTTTTCTGTATCATAAAACACTGACAGAAACGATGACATGTTATGCTTATTTAACACATTAAGTATTGAGCTGGGAGTTAAAGGGTTAAATATCAGTGTGGCCATGTATCATCACAAACGCCTTGCCTTTTTGCTGATTAAGTGTAGCGATGGTGATTTTGCATTGATACAGTCACAAAAATTCAAAAGGTGGCGGGAGAAGCCGGACTCCATGATGCAAAGTATGTCTTTATAACTGCTATCAAGATCTCAGGGGACCTGAAGTTTAAGATTCTTTACAAAAAAGAACAAAAGTTCAAACATTCTGTAAAAGGGGTGGTATGTGTCCACAATTTTCATGTATCATTTTGTAGCCTCTGTTTCAGGATTACAATTGTAAGGTGTTGTTTCTGGGCATACACAGCCCCTAGTCTGTTGGCAGATTCGGTTTTGTAGAAGTGTTGTTGGAGGTCCAGGTCAATAGTAGTTCATAGTTACTCTGGTCTGCTTTGACCCTAGAGGGAGAGAAAAGGCACAAGAGTTCAGCCTAACATTGCTGCAGACGGGGTCAAGAGATTCTCAGGACTAAGAATTTCCTTTGTCCCTCAGGCCATCAGACTGTACACCTCCTCACTGTGGGATAGAAGGACAAACAGGAAGACTGAGGATGGGAAGGAGCAGTAGCCAGCCAGTGGTCATTTTTATTTTTATTTATTACATTTTTTATATAAATGTTTTCTTTTTATTTGTTCATTTTTTAAAATTCTTTCTATTGACTTTTTGGCTACTATTGGAATTTCCTAATTTACCTGAGGGGTTAGTAAAGGGGTTATCTAATCTAATCTGATCAAAATGCTTCTCCCACTTTGGTGATTTTTTAAAAGTAATATAAAACTATCCTTTTAAAGCTTGGGTTTAAGGTGTAAAACATAGTTCTACAGCTCCAAAAAGTGCCCTTGAAATGATCTCACTCTCCAAAGTTTTTTATTTTTTTAATAATTCTTCTTTGTGTACAACAAATCCATATATTTTACGAAAGCTGATCTCAAAGCCCCTACTTGCTTTTTCCCTTAAACTGCACGCACAAACCCAGACAACAACAGAAACAATGGTGGAAAATGTGGAGAATGTTTTCAAAATGAAGACGTTTTTGTTTCAATGTGGACAGGGTTTTAGTTAACAAGTGAGCTAGCTAGCATTCCCCACAACTGTAGAAAAACTGACACGTAAGAGGGGTAAACATTGGATAAATACAATGCTGTTTAGCTGTTTACATTTTAATAAAAAGTTGTGATTATCCTAAAAAGACTACCAACTTATGAAAGATTGAGAGGCTCTATTTGGAGCAAAAACAGAGGGTTTCGGGGTGTGTTTGAGCAGCTGTTCTGGACTTTATCATCAAGTAATGCCATCACCAAAAAGTAAGTTCTTCATATATTTGAGGTTGCCATGCCTGCTTAATATTTTCTTGCTGAGGATCTGGGTGCGAGAAACACAGTTGCTACAGCATCAATAATGACTGCAATAATGTTCAATGTATTAAAACGTCTCTTTAAATGTGAAAGAACACCGAAGACTTCAGGGATCGTACTTGTTTTTACCCTTGACTTTTTCATAACCTGGTATGTTTGCATGGGTCTGAATGCAGCTAGGCATTTAATAAGCATAGTCTGTAAAGAAGACTACAGCAAACACCATCTTTTAATTTAAATAGTTGCTGAAATCAATTAAATCCCCATCCGTTACTGTTAATGTGCAAATATACGCAATGGGATGTAGAAAACTACCTTGCTTAAGACTGATGTTGGCATTGACCTCAAATCTCTGCTGTGCCAAAGTGCAGCCTTGCAGAGCAGCTATGTGACTGCATACTCATTTTTCCATATACCGCAATATGTTTCTCCTCCAAAGTATGCCCACATGTGGTCTTGTGTCGCTCAGTGTGAGCACAAATGCAGGTCTCAGCAGGACCGAGTGGATGTTATTTAAAGTGAATCACACCTGCAACAATGCACCACAGTAACCTCTTAGTCTACAATCAATGCAGAGCTTGAGTAAGCAGCCATACAAAGTGCGTCTGTCCAGCAACAACGCACACCTCCAGGTACTTTGAACAGATACAGGAGGATGAGAGTGGGAGGAAGAGACGTCTAAAAATGGAAGGAGAAATTGAAGGAAAAAATCTGTACAAATCAGATTCTCTGTGGCGTCCTGTTTCTCAAAACGCTTAGCTGGAGCAAGCAGTGAGCCTTTTCTTCATTTTTATATAATCAAAGAACAAATGCCAGCATCCTCATTTAGAGGTACAATTAAAGATTTATTACAGATGACTAATAAATCGTTTTTTATAGGTCAAACTATCCAAAAGTGGAGGTTTTGAATAGCAGATAGATTAATCATCCTGGTACGACGTGACTGTGGTTGTGGTGGTTACACATGCTGCTTGAAGCACACCAGGGGAGAGGAATGATCCACGGCCAAAAACAGACAAACAAGACAGGATTTTTAGAAACATAAAACCGTGGACTTTTGCTGTTTGACGAACTGCTGGGATGAACGAGGGGGGGGGGGGGGGGGTTGACGAACAGCAAGAGCAAACAGAGATCTGTAATGAACCTTTCTTTCTACTACTTACGCACACTTTCCTGTTACCTCACCTGTCAGGACATTTACTGACAATATGTATGTGTAACACTTCATGTGTAAGTACTTATTTCTTAATGTTTGCACAAAATTGTTCTAACAACTCACTTTTAAGGTCAAGGTAAACTTTCTTATTCCAGAGGGGCAATTTGTTCTGAGCCAGCAGTATCACACAGACAACAAACCAACAATAATTACAATAAATAATCAGTTCGAGACTACTACACACCGGTTTGAGACTACCACACACAACACACTGCACAACTGCTGCTGCCTGTTGCCATAACCAGTTCCATTAGTAAATTTGATGCAAATTTAAGACTCAGTTCAACTAGTCAAGAGTTATGAGACCGCTCCACTCAGAAAACAGTCAACACTGAGCACAATTTATTTACCAGACATGATATTATTTTTGGTCACTTTTGAACTTCAGTCATGTTTCAAGTAGATAAGGTTGACAGTGCTAGCACTCTTTAAAAGTTACTGTCAATTAGAGCTGCAGCTATTGAATCTTTTTGTAATCGAGTACTCTATCAAATTTTTTCGAGTAATTGAGAAATCGGATAACAGTTACATTGCGCTCACTGCTATTTTTTTTTTTTACATTGAATCACTACACATTATTACTATTAGTAACCCAAAACAGAAAGCCAGGTCACTTAAATTAACAACTTATTTTTCTTATTTTGAACATTCTGAGTATAAATGGGATCTAAAAAACAAAATCTATACTTTTATTTTTAATCTGGGCTATATCTTGCTTTTTTCAGTATTTTTTTTTAAGTATGGTTATTTTTATTTGTATTCATGCTTGTCTCTTTTTGCTCAATTATTGTCTTTACTACGGTACCATATTGATGATCTTATTTTGCTTGCTTTTTCTCTAGGACCAAATAATGTCATACTTAGTTACTAAGATAATTTAACTAGCTAATGTACATTTCTCTAACATATGAAAGCATTCCCTACACCTGCTTCCTCTACTCACTGTCAGTGTTTCCTGTTCTACTCTCTGCAATCAAATTAGATGTAAAGTTACTGGATGTGAAAAGTATGTGAACAAAATACAGATGATTCTGGGCAAGAAGCCTCCGCATTGATTTACGTTCTGAACCAGCCTTTACACAGAGCCAGAATCAAAGTAGGTTATTTACTAGCCCATATCTCAGTTATTGATCACATTAGCTGCTTCTGTTGATGTATCATGAGTGTCATCCTGTTGCGTCGCTCTGCGGACGCACAGACCGGATGTTTACTGTTGACGTGCTGCAGCACTGACGACGTGCTATCACGCTAAGCTACGTGCTAAGCTAACTCCGTTTGACATCAGACACACTGCTCTGTGTTTTCTTTTCGTCCCTTCTTGTAGTGACCACACACTTGGGACACTCTCTGCCATTTCTTCTGTGGACTCTCTCCTTTCTGTCCCTCTCTTTGCTCTTCCTTCATGATTTTAAAAGCCCCGCAGCAGCGGAGGTAGCAGGTGCGTTGTGCCACAGAAATGACCGTCTGTGTCAAACACTGTGCACTGTATAGTAGTCCAGATATATATTTTATATGTATAATTATATATCAAACGAGGCTTCGAGGCACACAATTTGCCTTGAAGATATTTTGTAATCAAATATTCGTGATTATTCGAGGAATCGTTTCAGCTCTACTGTTAATATGCCTGCCTTAAATATACTGCTACTGTTGGGTGGTTATATTTCAGCTTACCCAACTCAGCCTCCATACTGGACAACCTTGTCTTCATTTTTCAGATCAGATGTCCAAATGCAAACCTCCAATGATTCTATTTTGTAAGGCTACATAACAGCCTTACAAAATAGTAAAAAAGTTATAACTAATATGACATCACTGACTAAATTTTAATATTATGACAGTGCTCATGCTTTTAGGCCAATAACTCTGTTCCAGATCTTCCATCAATAAAAGTTACAAAACTTACATAAAAAAGTTCAAATGAAGAGAGTCACCTTAAGGCAGCTAAAACAGAGAAATGATTGAAGGCCATGCTGTAAGAGGTGTAGTCAAGAATTGATCTTTAATGGTCTATGCTAATAATACCCTTTTGATTTGTGATACACAGAAATGTGGAACTAGACATAAGTATGTTCCAGGCCCCGGGAAATTTGATTCTGCATACTAGGGGCTCTAATTTCGTGGCGCAGCGCAGGGGGCGCACCCCGCGCAGTGTTAATTTCGTTCGGCGCACCGCCGTGCGCTGCAAATTTGACAATTTGGTAGACCGTCTGCGCAGAGGTGGTTGTGATGGCGCACCAAGGGGAGGTGATGGCGCACCAGGGGGAGGTGTCGGCAGATTCATGTTGGCGCAGTGACAATTTCGTGCCAAAAACAGTGCAGAAAGTGCGCTGAAAGCTCGCCAGCTGCAACCTGGTCTAACCTCGGCGCAGGGCGGAGCGCACCCTCCGCAGCTGTAATTTGGTGACAAGCGCACATGTGCGCACGCCTCAGAGGCAGGTTTCCAAAGTGTCAGGCACATTTTAATGCAATAAACAATCACAGCAATCACTATTTTATGTCCCCATCTGAACGAGCATATACAATTGTATCTATATTAAAGCTGGTGTCTACGATTTGAAACCGCAGCCTGCCCCTCCTTCCCTCACCTCTCCCCTCCGTGTTTCAAGATCCCGCCCCCAGCTCGTGTCGGCTCATATAACCCCCCTCCGGCAGAGCTACGAGCGACTAGCACAATATATCAGCAGCAAACTCAATCAAAAACAGCTCAGCTCAACTGAAAGTATCAAACACGACAGACATCTCCCTTATAACACACAGCAGTAGCCATTTCAACTCGACCGGCGGTAATGCGGGTCTGGCGCGCCAGAGCGGAGCCGAGTGTGGGGGAGGATTAATCTTTCTCAGCCTGTCCTCCCCAGCTCAGCTTACAGTGCTAACGATTAGCGGCTAACAGGCTAACCCGCTCCCCTACAAGTTATTAGCCCGTGCAGGCACAAACTAACCAGAGTTATTCAGCAGACATCTCCCACTGTAGTAAACAAAGCCATTACCTGATCAACCAGGGGCGAAACGGGCGATGCTGAAGGTCTGATGGCCGGCTGAGGCTATTCGTTAGCCGTTAGCCTGGCTAACAGGCCTCCACCCGCTGGCAGAGCTCCGCTGGGCCCGGGAGAGGGAGGCGGATTCTCGGGTTCGGCGCTAGGCTTTCCTGCTCCATGATAGTTCAGTAGCTAACGCTGCTAGCTGCTCACCGGAGGTAGAGGGAGGAGGCGGACCATGGGCAAGATGCTGCGACTGCGAGTGAGGGAGACGAGGGAGAGGGGAGAGGAGAAGGGTGGTCTGCAGCCAGACTGTCTTGGGAGAGGGAGGCGGATTCCCGGGTTAGGCGCTAGGCTTTTCCGGCTCCATGATAGTTCAGTAGCTAACGCTGCTAGCTGCTCACCGGAGGTAGAGGGGAGGAGGCGGGACCATGGGCAAGGTGCTGCATCATGAGTGAGGGAGACGAGGATTGGATGGACTCATGGACTAACTCACGGACCAATTAATAGTTGCAGGTTCTTAGGCTTGATTGGTCAGCTAGTATGCAGCTTTTCAGCAGATATACTGAATGGATTTTTTTCATTCTTTTTTGTCTTTATACTGTGTAGATAGGACCATAGGACCATAACAGCCTTATAAACGGTGTTATTAATATGTACAAAGCTTCCAAATCGTAGACCATAGCTTTAACCTTCCCGTCACATCTGATTTCGGATTAAAGCCGTTTGTCATAATGGAAACTTAACCTGACGGCAGCTAGAAGTTTGATGCACATCTTACAAGCCAACAATAAACAGCCTTAACATCTGATACTGAGTAAATATCTGGCTTCTCTCATTTCATTAAATTCAAAGAAAAAAGGGGAAAAAAGACGAAGAAAAAAGAGAGAAAATAAATGTATGTCACTCAGGATTTACCGTGATTTCCCATATTCCTCTATTTCAGTCTTTATTTTTAACGTGCTCTAAAAAGATGGAGAGCATTATTGCAAGGAGGATGAGGAGGAGACACTGGGAGAGTATACAGTATATCACTAAAGGCTCTGCTATTTGGCGATGACAAACCAGGAGTGCAGGTGGATCACAAGCGTTATGAATGGATAAGCCAGCTGTGGTGTAACTGTCTATTATTTTTTTCACTCCTATTAATGACAAAGGAACAGATTACATCTGTCCCGGGAGCTGGCCCACACGGTGACATGCCCCACTGTCCATTCTCATGCTGAAGGGACAGCGTCTCCACTGCTGGGTCTTTCCAGCACACTGTTTCCGCGGTGGTGGGGATAATTCAGACCAATCCGATGCTGCGCCTCAGCCGCAGCGCATTTAAAAGAGAGGAGAGGCGCTCATTTGATTGGTGAAGACAGCGATCGGCTGTGATAATCCCACTCACGTCTATTCGCCTCCTATTCTGACATTGAGAGGCAGAGACGTGGCGTGACGCCAAGAACCTCTGCGCCCCTGTGCGCCATGAGTGCTCCTCTCTTGGCACTGCAGGAAACTTGCAAAGTGCGTAGGTCACACCCAGTCCACGCGGCGAAGGCCGGCGCAGGCAGGTGCGCCTGCGCTTGCGCCTGGTCTACGAAATTAGAGCCCTAGGTGTCAATCCAAACTTCTGCACTGTGAGTGGCTGTTTGTCATGTCAGAGGTGGGATCCATCTAAAATCATTGTGGACTATGCAGCTACAGGGTTGTGTTAGTTGAAAATTTTCATTTCACTAGAACTTAGAACTTTGGATTTAATCTTTCCCTTGAGTCATGTTTTGGTTGTTTTGATCTTTTTTAAGATTGAATGGGTAGGTAGAAATTTGAAGACTGTGGATCTAAAAAAGACAAATGAAACTGACTTATGTCTGTGTTGACAAGATAATATGGGCACGGTAGTTTGCACATGCTTGGATGTATTTAGTAGATGGTCATATATCAATCTCAAATAGGGGGCTCAACAGAAGTAATTAAGAACCACTGCCTTAAAGAATGCTGATTGGTACAGTATTTGTTGAAGGAATGAATGACTGAAGCTTTGGGTCCACATGATGGTGGACAATTTGGCTAAACCAGTTGTTTTGTAAGGTCTTATATCATTTACGTGTCCAATTATGAGCAGCCACATTCATATCTTTGTCTGAAAAATACTTGTAAGACTTAAATTGTTAAATTAAACGCCGTTGAGACCAACATAAGACTTTTCTTACTTAATGAAGGTCACTTGTGTAATTCTCCACCGTAAATGTCAAAGTCTGCATCTTAATCTTCTCAAAGGTGAGTTGTGTGTTAAAACCTTAAAATTGAACCCTGCATTACAGTGATTCACAGTAACAGTTCGGTTCTGCCAAACTCTGAAAACAGTAAGGACTTCATGTCAATAATGAGCGATACAGAATAAATCATTATGCTGACATATGTTCTGTCCCCATTTAAATATGACGAAAGTCATGGCTGCTTTCAAACTTTGAACAGTATATCTTTGTTTTTGGAAACATACTAATTTCAGCTTTGATTCAATAACAATTACACAATCTTCCCTGTCTTCCTTCTCCAAACACACAGATTACATGGCATTGCCTAGCTTCCCAGTGTTTTCTTTTCTGCCAAGCCCCATGTTTGATGTCCCGGATTTTAGCTAGACAGTAAGCTGAATGGATGAGGCACAGCATTAAAGACTCTGGGGAAGGTCTAACAACAAAACACGATTTTTGGCAAAAGAAACTAAGTTTATTGTTACAGAAAATCGAAGCCACCTGTCTTGTTCTACTGCTTTGTGTTGCTCTTACTACACCACCTGTAAATACTTAAAAGACCATGGAAAACAAGCATTTCCATCCATTCCAAGCACCTGACTCACTGTGGCACAAAGTATTTACAACCGACTAACAACTAAGTAACTTGTAGTGAGAGGAGCCCATGCTAGAACACCAGAGCCAGTTTTTCACTCATCTCTGTCATTATATGCTGAAATCACACAGTAAAATATACTTAAATATGCATTTACACACACCTAATATTTGTCCTCTCATTCCTGGATTTGGTCACATGTAGGGGTGAACATAAGAAAATAATTACTTGAGAACTGTGTTTAAAGGTGAAGTGTGTAGAAGATGGCAGCATTTCGCCAAACAGAAATTGTGAATGAAGGATGCAATGTTTTATTGGTATGAAAAGTCCAGCAAAATAGGTGAACAATCATCCCCATAACACTTCAATTTTCTTTTTATTGAGTTAGAAAAAGCTTTTTATATTTGTGTACCGCTGGTCTTTGTGGAGGCTGACATAACGATCCGCCATGTTGTCTTCGGGTGAGTTTGGAGACAAAAAGAGAAAAATGCAATTTTGCTTCATTTTGTTTGCTTGAGTTACTAAAAGTTTAGAAACCTACAATCATCATCTTAACTGAACTATAATCTAAAAAAATAATAGTTACAAATATGAATGAAAAAACCCTCACCTCATAACTGTTGTGAATGATCCTTTTTGGTCTTTGTGATGTTTTTTAACAGACAGACTCATTCCAAAATCTGAACGCTAGAGGTCTTTAAAATGCCACTTTCTACACACTGCACCGTTAAGTACATTTTTTGAGTACATGGATTATTATTTTGGAAACGTATGACTTTTACTCCACTACATTTGAAAGACAAATATTGTACTTTTAACTCCACTATATTTCTATGAACGGTCTCATTACTTGTTACTTTTAAGTATAGCTTTGAAATCAGTGGATAAAATGTCTTTTCTTTTCTAAAATGTGATCTGCATGCGATTTGTTTAAGTTGTGATGCTGTAGCGGTACCTCGCACATGCACTACTCAGGTCAACAGGCAAGACAGCTATGGCAGATACAGACGACAATTCCACACCACAGCACCCATGGCCATGTCTGAAGTCTGATTATTGTGTTACAGTAGCTATTTCAATTGGTTTTGCTGCATATTTTACAAGCTTTTTAATATACAGATTCAGTCAGCAGATCAATGCATTAAGCAGGCTGTTACAGTTATTAGGTTCTGTAAATTCATTGAGGCAACACTACAATAATGCATTGACATTAAAACAAAATGTACTGTAATATTTCAGTATTTTCATAAGCAGGTTATCCAGTACTTTAACTTTCATAAAAAATTACAGAACATTTTTTTGCTTGTGTTTGAGTAATATTTGAGCTGGAGTATCAATACTTTCACTGAAGTAATGGAGTTGAGTACTTTGTCCACCACTGGTCACATGCCTCACAATGCACAGCAAAACATTTGTCCACATGCAGACACACCCAAGCACGAGCACGAGGTTAAGGCTCATTAGCCCATATCCCACAAGGATAAAGGGTTGCTTGCTACATGTGTCCAGTTAATCCCACAGAGGCTCAGTCATCAGTGGATTCATGCCCTGCTATGCACTCCAAGCTAACACACGCTCACTCCATCTTTTAGCCCCTCAGCATGTAAAGCTCCTCCAGAAACCCCAAGGCCAACAAGTGACCCAGTCACAGTCTGAGCCAAACAGATGGACCCCTATTGATAATTTACTGATACACGCCCACCATCTGTGTAACACTGCAAGAGTCACGACTGTGATGGTGCAGGTGAGTCACTGAAGTTAAATGGTTTATACATCAAAAGATGAGTAAGATACTTCAGCGCTGTGAGAGCCACTTAAAATTCCTCTTTTAGATGTAATTCATGCTTCATTTAAACTTCTCACTGATTTAATTGTTTTAACACTTTGATGTAAATACAAAACCTGACATGCCAGATACACCATTCAGTGTATACTACATGGAGTTTGTGCCTTTATTGATAGGAGAGAGACAGTGGATAGGCTTGTGATAGGGGGTGAGAGAGTAAGGGAAGACACTCCGTAAATTGGCCACAGGCTGGATTAGATCCAGCAGAAGCATGTACCTGGGACGTGCATGGCTGCCAACCACTCCGCCAAACCAGCACCCCAAAGTGTGTATTTTTTGAGTGTGTAGCCAGTAGTTCTTAGTAAATGGCTTGGCTGGAATGCACACTGTTTACTAAGGATGGGATGAAATATCGTTTGGCAATATATCGCGATACAAAACGTGACAAATGCATCGAGTTTGAAAAAAATGGATCATGAAATAAAGACGTCACATCCGGTAATAGCGCATGTGACCAGAAGTGACAACAACAAACATTAGCACCAACTACCTTGCCTCCAAAAAGCCGAAGGATGGAGTTGAATGAGGTTGAAATTGAGGACGCTCCACCTGGATACAAGTCATCTGTCTGGCAGTATTTTGGCTTTCTCATTAAAAAAGACAAAGACGGCGAAAACGAGCCTACCACTCGTTAGCTTACACTCTCTCTAACCTCTCTAGGGTAAGAGAGTGTTGTTGTTTGTGTTTGGCCTGTTAGGCCTTGTGTTTTCCTGTGTGCAACTCAAACAAAAACAAATAAGTTGTAATTAGACAGTAATATTTTTTCTTTTTTACTTTTTTGATATTGTATCGTGAGGTATCGTATCGTGACCCGGGCATATCGAGGTGCTGCGTATAGTGTTTAAGTGTATCGTCCCATCCTTACTGTTTACCCGTTTAATGAATACTTTATGCTTTAATACTTGTATCAATACAGGCCCAAATCCCAATCAAACACTCTGTCTAAACTGTAAGGCACTCTCCCGTGTTGCCACAATGCTGTAACACCTCAGTGTAAACAATGACATTGAATGAATGCTATGGAAAAAAATGGATGTTGTCTTTGGCATCTGGGAAAAACAACACAGTTCAGCAGTATTTTTTAACAAAAAAATGCTAAAGCCGTATGTAGGCGATGTTACATCACAAGAACATATAAACACTTTGAAGCTCTGAGTAACCACACAGATAGGAAACATGTTTGTTAAATGAAGAGAATAACTGCAGGCTATTGGTGCTAGCACTGCTAACACTAGTAGTGGCTACACTCTTCTATGGATACAGCTTCATATCATGTAATTATATATAAATCATGCTCAATTTTGACCTTTCAATTTCTTTCTGTAAATTTGGTCTTTTCAGTGGTGCTGATATCTGCTGGGGAGCACTCTGTTAAGCCTGTAAAGCATTGAGTATCAAAATGCAGAAAGGCAGTTCAACGCCCCTGTGTTAATGTTCACATCCCACACAACCTACATAAATCCAGGCTTTCCTTTATATCAGAGAAAAGCATCCATAGTATAGACCTAAAAAACAGAATGTCATCCTTTATTTTGTCCTCAGTCTCACCTATATGCCAGTCAGGGTTCACAAGCAGCCAATCACCTCAGTGTCTCAAAGGCAATCCCTGCCGTCCACTGATTGGATAAGATTTAAGAGGAGGGAGGCTGGGTGCAGGCGCAGGGCTAAGGCAATGATATCGCCAGGTGATATTACCACAGCAACCGGGGCCTAGGGTGTGCGTAAACAATGGAGACAATAAAAGACAGAGGGCTTTATGCAAACACACAAGCATGCGCACACACATATGCATATATCCCCTTGAGACTGCTGAAGTGTTGACTACATCATGCACCTGCCTCGCCCTCTCTCCCCCACCTTGTTGTGATTTCCTGGCAATGTTAAGGATTTACAGTAGAAGGTTGCAATGTGAGGAAGTGTCGACATAAAAAAAAAAAACACGAGCACAGATGAAGAGAGAGAGAGTGAAATTTGCACCACCAGCAATCAGAAAGGAGAAATACTGTTCCATTGCTGCAGTATCATAAAAAGCAATGCCCTGATGGCACTGCTAATGTGTTTGTGTGTGTTTTCATGTGTCAGTGTAAGCATGCACTCGGCTCCGTATGTCTACCCACTTCCTCCTCAATCACCCGGAGGGAAGGCAGGTGATAAACGCATGGTAATCTCTGTCAGAGCAAACAAGATTACACCAAACCCTCATCAGCCACCATATGGCCAAATGCCCGACAGGAGAGAGCAGGGAGAGAAGGGGAGGGAGTGATTCTTAAACATGTGCACATGTGTGTGTGCACGTGTGGAAAGAGTAACATATACAGATTTGGAAAAAAATGTACTAATCAGTTCAGCCAACTAATGCCTCTCTTCAAGCATGGACCAAGATTATGGTTTCAAGTGATTTATACCTCAGTCACGTGAAAAGGGGGCAAATGAGATGGATGTTTGACCTTCAATCAGCAAGGAAAAGAACTGAGAGATATGGATATAAATTACTTTTCCAGTAATTTTAGTTAATAAATGGACTTAAGCTTGTATAGCATTTTTCTAGTCTTTTATTACTCAAAGTGCTTTTTTATGCTGCAGCCCATGGTTACCCATTTGCACCACATTTACCCACTAATGGTGACAGCAGCCAGTATTCAATATATCAGTTGTATTTTTTCTTATTAATATTCATTAAACACCAATAACATAGCAATGTGACCAATTTGGGTAAAACGTGTACAGCCTCAAGATACACAAATATCTGACCATAAGGTCCAGAGATTATGTTTTGTAATTGATAAGGTTTTACTCATGCTATTGCCATAATTGATTCTTTTTATCGTTCACTTTTGTTATTGATTTTGTCATCAATTGTTATGGATTTCCTGATTAGGAAGTTTTTTCAGTTTCAATGACTTAAATATATGGCACTGCTGAGCTTTTATGCAATGCTACATTGATTAATGATTCTACATTATGTTGATGATTCCACCTTTGCTTGATGTCACACAGATGGGAGCTGTAAAGTGCCATTAACAACTCTGCTAATTGATTTGATTCTTTAATGATCCTCTGATCGATTTTCTGAGCGAGAGAAAGTTAGCCTCAAGGTTTTCAGTGTAAAAGATCAAACTCATTAAACTCTTGGTGTAATGCTGTGCTGCAAAGGTAAATGCTTTTGTAAGTTGCTGGTGTGTCTGATCACTGAAAGTTGTCCCACATTATCAGAAATTTCATGTTTTACTGTTGGCTGAATTTGTTATAAAATCAAGCCACATCTCAGACTGCTTCTGTTTTATGTTCACTATATTAACTAAAAGGCAAATAGTGAACTAAAACATAGAGGTAAATTTTATTTACGGCTAAAACTAGGTGGGACAGGTGTTGAACCAAAATCAGTTCAAAATTCCCTTCCTTACTAGGGATCAAACCCCACATTTGGCTATAAAGGTGACCAAGTCTGCCACTGATGTACAGCTGAATTGTAACACATAATATCTTTGTCTTTTTCCAACAAAAAAAACCCATACTGTTTCAATGTAACAACGCTTGAAATCGAAACAGTGCTGTAATTATAGACTGATGTATGGCAGTGGGCAGGGATGGAAACTGGCACTGTGAGCATGAATTTGAATTGGTATGATTTTCTTAATGCCATTATAATAGCCAGGTCTTTATCCTGTGGATTTTAAGGATTTAAAAGAAAGGCAAACACAGGTTTTCAGAGTCAACAAGACAAATAAATGGCATTAATTTATAACTGTTCTGCATAGACAAATGTCTTGGTAGGTTTCTCGTGATTTCACCCTAGCTTAAAATCACCTATCTGAAGCCTATCCCAGCTGTCATTGGGATAGTCGATCACAGGGCCACATAGAGAGACAGACCACCATTTACGCTCACACTAATACCTAAGGGCAATTTAGAGTCACCAGTTAACCTAATGAGCATGTTTTTGGTCTGTGGGAGGAAGCTGGAGTGCCCGAAGAGAACCCACGCATGCACGGGAAGAACATGCAAACTTCTCACAGAAAGGTCCCTGTCCAACCCGGGATGGAACCAGGGACCTTCTTACTGAGGCACGTGCACTACCTGCTGTTCCACCATGCATTTTACTATGCTAAATCAAGCCACACTTGAACATGCTGCTGAGTCCTGTCCCGCCATGATCTTTGATTTTGTCTTCGTCAATTGTGCTGACTGCCTCTGATAAGAGCATGACTCCTGACTTAGGAATATCAGAAAAAAATGCTGCATGTTGTTTTAGAGCAAATTAAGTGAAATAAAGCAAACAAAATTGTATTCTATATTTTTAAATATATGTGGAGCACTTTGTTTCCATACTCAATCCATTATCTGTACAACTGGGCCTTTTTGGGGTTGTGGAGGCTGGAGTTTATCCCTACTGACATTAGGCGAGAGGCGGGGACACCCTGCACTGATCACCAGCAGATCACAAAGCTGGCATATGGGAATAGACACCCTTTCTCACACACACACTCTCACTCACATCTAAGGGCAAAATACTGCAGATCATATAGAGATTATACGACAGTGGATAATTCTTATCAAATGACTGCTAGGTAAATCAAAAAACAAGTTATTAGCATCAAAGCTGTTATAGTGTCTCTGTTCTCTGTGGCTTTTTGTGTATGTTGTTTCTATATTCTCTCCTAACCATAACCTCATCTGTAGCCCAATTAGACCAATCAGATTCAAAGAGAATAGCCACAGTGATCAAAAAGGCTGTGCACAGGCATGCTTGGTAACTGCATATTTGGGTGAAAGAGCTTAGAAATCTGAGACATGTTTAATAATTAAAAAGAACTTTCTCATATCCCTGAAAAGTCTACCCCTTTGCTAGGAAAAAAAAGTAAAGCTACACTTCATGATTTACTTCCTGTGCTTTTATGGTCCACAGTTCTCAGAAAAAGCCGCAAGCGTCTCATTCGTCATTCGCTTTTTTTAAAATTGACTTCTGAACAGTCACAAGTGTGTTCGCCCAAAGTCTAACAACCTCTGAAGGTTTCTATTTGTGTCTTATTAAAAAAGAAATCCAGAGGCAACATGCACTGAAACAAAAGCCTTGTATTATTAAACAAAGTATCCACTGTGTTCTTGTGACATTTCTGGGTTTAATCCAAGCAAGACCTTTGTATCACGTCATCACAGCCAAAGACAGTACAAACTTAGCATTGTTCTTCAAGTGACACTACATATCAAAGTTTATGCAAAGGAAAACTGAAAGCTGGTCTCTGACCAAACTATATAAATTGGAGATAAGGGTTGTCTCTGTAAAACATTCAAATCCAGTTAGGAAATGCTAAATGGACTAGCCAACAAGAAAAAAACACTCATGAGAAAGAAAAAAATGAGCTTGATATATTTAACAGAAGACCATAGTGCAGCAGACAATCTATGTAAAGCTGGCTAGCAGAGAGTGACTTTTACCACAAACCTCGCTCTTGCAGTTCGACTCAACACGACTAACCTGAATGTGGTAGCTGACTGTTTGGGTGAAGTGGTTATACACAAGTGTAAGCAGACACAGCCTTAGAACTTTTAAAATATTTTTGTAGATCAAAATATTGCCAAACTCTTTGTGAAAGATGCTATCAGTTCTAGTTCTTTTATTTGTTTGCATCTGGGTAGAAGAGTATTTTGGCTGTGAGTAAGTAGCCTTTAAGTGGAGATACAGAAGTAGTATCTAGTAGCATCAGCTGAATTATTGTTAAAACTGAGCATTTGACTGGGCTTGCAAGCCTGAGATGATCACCAGGGGATCCAACATTATTTGTTTAACCAGTCAGTTCACATGTCCTTAGAAAATTAGTAGCTTTATGCATGTTATAACAGTATGTTTGATTAGATCATAGCTCTAGACTGATTGAAAGTTTCCCATACCTGTATTCCATTAAAGAGTAATGCTGATTTCAATGATGGAAAATAACCAAAAGAGTTTCAGACAGAAGAGAGAGCTTTGCAGATTTGATACGAACTAAAGAGGACAAAAAGGGGAAATATGTGGAGCTGTAGCGTAAGTACACGTTGATAGCTCTAAATAGCAAGTCAAGTTGAAAGAGAACAAAAAAAAATGCAACAAACAAAAGCTTTGACCCTTGATTAATTGAATAATCACATTCTACTCTGCCACTGCTACATCATTTGCATGCTCTTTCTATATCTGTATTATTCATTCATTTATTTTCTATACCCCTTTATCCCTTTCAGGGTTGGTGGGGACAGGGGTGATTGATCGCAGGGCCACATTGAAAGACAGACAACCATTCACGCTCAATCTCATACCTAAGGGCAATTTAGAGTCACCAGTTAACCTAATGAGCATGTTTTTGGTCTGTGGAAGGAAGCCAGGGTGACCGGAGAGAACCCACGCATGCACGGGAAGAACATGCAAACTTCACACAGAAGGCCCCCTGTTTTCTTATTATTGTTTTCAGTTTGAAAATTGGAAGTTGATTTTTTTTTTTGTCTGTTCCTAGGTCTGCTATTGCATGGAAGCCGTGAATATCAACCTTACCGTCGTCCATCTTGCTAGCTAGCTATTACTGGTTTATATGCGTTTACATACACAATTAGCAGGATTACTGCAAAATTTTTATAATTTCAGCACTAAAATCAATAGAAGTAGGAATGATTTTATAGCTGATACATAGCGCGGTGATTAGTAGCCTGGCAAAAATACATTCTTATTTGCTTGTGGCAGAAAAAAAACTGAGAATAAATTGGGTTGAAAATACTCCTCATAGGTCAACAGTGAATAACAATGATCCCAAATCAATGTGCTTACATGCTCAAGGCAAGAGAGATGATGCACAATGAATTTTGAATTTTTTTGCATCCATTATTCATTTTACCCTTCACAAACATCAAGTTGAACAGATTGCAGCAAACAGATCTTTGAGGCTTTTGTTTCTACGGAAACATCTACATTGGGTATGTAAGTGTACTAAATTAGTATTACTGACTGATGATATTTTGTGTTACACAAGGGTCCTCCTAATAAATAATTCTTTCCACATCAGAACCTTTTTTCAGCTGCCACCTGACCCCTTAAGTGTTCCTTATGAAATATTTGTGGTGCAGCATCAGCATCTCCGATCATTTTCCCCTGCACTCAGACAGAGAAACAGAGACAGCAACAGAGACTGAGCATTTCATCACCTAAATTATGGCATACAAAATCCAAATTAGCACTGCAGGGCAATACAAATCTTTCTAGTACATCTTTCTTCGCATTTGCACTGAACAGCATAAATGTTTCCTCTACTGTGACACAGCCTTAATCCTGACAAATGCCACCATGACTCACTGATTCTCAGTTCTTTCCTTTCTTTCTGTCACAAAGCAGAAGTATTCTTGCAGGCGCTGTAACGGATTAAAATGAATTTACGGCCATGAAACAAAAGAGATATGAGGGTGCTTTACATACTTTGTAACTTCCTGATGTTTTTTTTAAATGTTTTATTTAGTGTACGTTGAGAAGGCCTGTACAGGTCGACTCCTGAAAAAGATGTTACCTAACTCATGAGGAGCTGGCTACTTATTCTATTCATGAAGATTTCATAAGGGATCCCAGGTTGGCTCCTGAATGACAGCATGCAGTGATTTAGGTACTCTCAGGGGCTGCCCCAGAGAATTTATGACTGAGAGGGAGGCTGAGTGGCATGCATCTGAATGCTTGAATCATTTCAAGCTATGGAAAGGCCAATCTCATTAATCTTAACACCAGCAGAGCCGCCGACTGACATCAGAACAGGTTTAATTTAGGCAAAGGCTACCTTCTGTCAGTGCTGAAGATGCTCCAATACTGGTATGATGGCAGCACAATGAGCTGAGGAATGTGCATCAGGCACACTGAATTTTGTTGGTTAATTTTTTTTATTTTTTACAAAAGCAATTTTTTTTTCAAAAAACCACCTCTATTTGTGATCTATTCATGGTAGGTATGCACAATTTTGGACTTCAGCTGATATCCAATACGCTAACTCATTATTCCTGAAACCAATGCCATATTTTTGGTCTAGAGCACAAGGTCTCATTTTTTTACGAGAGTCGACCAGTTCCTTTAATGGAAAAAGAAACTGATGTGAAGCAAAATATGTAACATCGTATCCTTTAATAAATTACACTTATTAAAGACAATAATGATTTATAAAGACGGACATATCAAGGTGATGTTGTAAAACAATATAGCACATTTCTACATTTTGCTAAAAGTACAGCTAATATAATGGGTGTCAAATTATCGTGTTAATTTAGATTAATTAAAGGTGCTATGAGGAGAATCTATTACCGGCAGCATAAAGACTCTGCTACCCATGAGCACGCGCGGTAACTGTCGTAATGCTGCGTTCCAGTAACCACGGAACTGGGAGTGGCATCATCTCCGACTTATCGGCATTCCAGTTGAAGTCGGAAAAAAAACATGCAAATCCACCAGGCTATTGTTAGCAGTTGTTAGCACGCCCTGCGTTGTTGTTCACAAAAATCACATGAAGATTGTGATTATCACTATGGCAGCATTTTTGTAAATATAAGTCTAACAATATGATCTATACAGCTGATCTAGAGCGACACACCCCAGTCAGAAGTGCAAATAAATTGATTATTACAGGAGCTAATAGCTCCTGTAATAATCACACTGGGGGCATCCATCTTCGATTGTCAACTCATGGGTGGGGAGGTTTCACCGAGTTCCCAGTAGGAAATTCAGACTTCGGGGGACGTTCCAGTTGCAGTTTCCTACTTGGAACCCGCAAATTCCTACTTCTGACTACAACTGGAACGCACCAAAAGACGTGAGTGTGTTTGTTGTGATGCTAATAAAAATGCAGCTCGGACCTTCCTCAGAACTCTGCATTGCTTTACAACTTCTTTTTTCAACAACTTACAGGATGCAAAGCGACGAGGTAATGTATCTCTTTCTAGTTACGTAGCTTTTGATGTGTGACAACAAGCAGTTTTGGAAAACTTAGTATTGTAGTTTTGTAGCCGGCTATATATCGCTACTTACAGCCGGTGTAAGTAGCGATGTCCGAATAATATAAATATGCTCTGGGTTTAATTGTCCTGTTCCCGAAGTTGAGTATCCAGGTCAGTCCAGCCCTGTCTGACCCGACCGGAACGCTAAGGGAAAGCATTTATAGATAATCTATTTTTATGCAAAAAAACTCATCTTAAAGTGTGTATTTCCATCAGGCATATGTCTAAAAGTGAGACTTTTTTGTAATGACTTAGAAACTCCTCACAGTCTCTTTAATTACAGTCATAATTAGTGTGCTATGTTTTTTAATCTTGTTAATCTAATTTTTAAGATTATTTCACAATAATCTAATGAATTTCAATAAAATACCTCAAACTGAGGCCTTTTCAGCTTTTTTAGGTGAGATTAAAAAACAGATTAATTAGATTAATTAATTACAGCTCATAGTTAATTAATCCCTCAATATTTTTAATCTACTGACAGCATTAGCCAATATACAGGAAATATTGGCTATAAATATCTGAAAAATGCCATATCTGCTGATACCACAACATCTTTTTGGCTGATTATCTGTCAATAATGTTAATTGTTCCAATAATACCTTGCATCTCTAACTGAGATAGGGTAGAGTTAGGAATAACATGATATGGAGCACACAGACATCACTCATAATAACCTCTTATGGTGAATAAATGCAAGAGTAAATCTGCCTACAAAAGCCTTATCTGGGTGTGTTAGTCCAACTTTAGATTATTTATTTCAGTCACACTGTCGTATTTGCAAGTATTTGAAAAGTCAGTTTAAAGTCAGACTTTTTGAACTGTACATAAATGCATCATGACACATGATCTGAGGGCAAACTCAATCAGATGACGCCATCTGCTAAGATGGATTAAGTGGCTGTACCATAGGCTAGCTCCATGATGTTTAAGGGCATTGGCATGGTGAAAAGGGGCCTGATGAGAACAAAGCAGAAAATGAAGAGTGCTATTCACATTTAGATATGTCTGGAATAAGGAAAGACCTGCCTCAGCATAAGGACCTGTGAACTGTTAAGTGGATCTAAAATGTCATTCTTCTGTATGTTCACTAAGGTCATGTTTTGTTCCTCTGTCCTCATATTACTGAATGTTATCATGCACTCCAGACTTTCTCACATTATTCAGGCCAAACTGATACCAGTGCTAAAAATACCCCTGATTCTTATACAGCTGAAAAATCAGATAAACAACTTTCATGCCAACCCATGCACTGATAGAAGTCTTAACATTTGCAAGTTTAAAAAAACATCTTTGAGCTGCAACAAAGAGCATTGTGCTGCTAGTGTAGAGCCGAACAGTGTTGACCTACAATTACACCTTCATGTTTCAGTTATTTCCAAGGCACAGATCTCAACAACTTGTGATTGATAGTTAATCCTGACACCAACCCACTGAGGAATGTTGTAGAATCAGTTTGCTGTTCCAGTCTCCGGCTTGGTGTATTTGTAACCTAAACAGCAGTGTTTACCGTTTGCAATATCATGGTAGAACTGGTTTGGCAAACAGCTGATGACATAGTTCATGGCCTACAAACACACTTAATACACAATTCAGTGATCAGCTTTGGCCATTCTCCTGTCTAAAAAACTTACAGTTACGGCAGTTCTTTTGTGATTTGAGCAGGTTATTAAGTGTTTGGGTTTTTGTTGTTCCCATTTATTATGAGCCTGTAGTGACAGTTCAAGATAACCCAAAATCAGATTTAGTGTCTAAGAATTTATCTCAGTGTCTGAAACCACTCTGGTCTCCATACTGTAGTTCAAGGACCCTCACTTGTTGAAGTTATTTTCAGTGCTGAATAAATGATGAAGTCTTACAAAGATTATTTTATTTAATAAAAAATAGCCATGTGTACCTTAGATATTCTAAAACCATTATACTCTCCATTTCTGTGATGTTGGGTTTAGGGCCCGAACAACATGGATTTTATGAGGTTGATGCCGATACCGATATTTGGCAGAAAAAATACTGATTAATTGACGGATTGATTGAATATATATATATGATATATCTATATCTATATATATATATATCTATATATATATATATCTATATATATATCTATATATCTATACATCTATATATATATATATACACACACACACTATATATATATATATATATATATATATATATATATATATATATATATATATATATATATATATATATATATATATATATATATATATTTTTTTTAATGGTCCCAAAACACAACAATGTATATATGAATTACAGGCAAAACATTATATGGTTTTACAATACTTTGTCCTTTAGTATTTGTTTAAATTTACACCAGAGAGGAAATTTAAGATACAAAACATGCAAAAATGCATTGAACCTCTGGGAAATTAATTATATCATTTTCAAAAAATAATCATTCTGTATCTTGTACTTCTTGTTGCTGAAAATTAGAGGTAAACCTGAATGAGCCTACTGATGACGTCATAGCGCTCCAAGGAGCTATGCTAACGCTAACATAGTTAGCTCGCTAGCTAGTTAGTTTAGCTGCTGTGTTGGGGACAAGTGGGTGAAGCCAGGTTTCCCTAATAATCATCATAGAACAGGCACAAATAAACTGATCTCTGCCATCAGAAGGTCCAATTTGTCAGTTTTGAGAATGACAGAGGTGGCATTGGTCAGGAAAACTGTTCGGCTGTGCCGAGTCTGCTTCCGTAGCCAAACTAGCTGAGAGCCTGGTGATTTTGCTGTGTCCAGAAGCAGCAGTACATTGTGCACCGCTGAAAGCTGCTTGCTATGTCGGACCTTCACGCTAATAAGAGAGCAACTCTGGTGTGTGTGAAAATGAGTCATCGATACACACAGCATCAGTACAGAGCTCAGAGCCATCTCAACAATGCGCACCGCCATCTTTCGTTGCGTCATCATTCTGCGCAAGCAGCTTGGACACCAAACAGCTATTTATGAGAAATTAAGAATATATCGGTGATACATCAGACTCTGGTCAATGTTGAATACTTTGAAAAGGGCTATAATTGGTGGATGTATTGGCCGGGCCCTAGTTGGGTTGTAAGCTGTGTGTATGCATGCGCAATTTAGGCAAGGTTTCCCAGGGTGAATTAATACAAAGCTAATAATTAGCTGTTGAAAAGGTCTGAGAGAGGATCAACTTGGTGTATTCTCTTTGCTTTCTCTTACACAATCTAAGATTTGAGAATTTTCTTTTCAAGTTTCTAAAACATGAAGCTATGAGACTGGGACCGGATGCTGTTAGTCTAGTTTATAGTAAACACAGCCGGGAAACAGCTTCGGCCCTTCCATGAGAAAAATGAGAAACAACTCTTAATCGGAACTGAGATCAAGTTACTGCTGAGAATCACCTCAAGGAACATCTCATCAAGTCTTCCACTTAGTTTTGCATGCCTTTAAAAGGAATTATTATTGCTGATTGCCTCTCAGTGGAAATAATAACAGGCCAACAGTGCAACATTCAATGCTTGGCGACATATGACTTTAAGCAAGGTGTGTCATGTGTTTGACGTTGCTGACACAGAGACAACCTTCATGCCTAATTTTTCGAAGCAGAAAATGAATAAGGTCATCTATGAAGAACTGGATGAATCAGTAAAAGAGATATTAAGATCAAAATATAATCAATTCTCATTCCCACTGATGGGTAACAGCAAAGTCGAAGAACCAGTACCTCTGACGCTCATGTTTAAGTTCCAAACTGTTTCTTGATCTTGGTGGTTATTTTAAAGAGGTTATATTTTGCTTTTTTGACTCATCTATGCCCTTTGGTATGTTTGAAATGTCTCATCCACATGATACAGTATTTCAATGCACAAAACAACAAAGTCCAGGACGTCTCCTTCTCCTCCTTAGAGCAGCACCAATAGATGCCTGAAACAGCTGACGACCCCCTGCCCCCACCCCTCCAATACAGAGCTGCCAACTGAGAAATCTAGCACTGTTGTCTCTGTGGTTAAACACATTTGAGGAGGGGTTATAGAGGAGTACAGCTTAGACTGTAGAAAGCATATACAACTCTTAAAAACAGGATGTTAGGAGGCCCTCATATGACTAAGTACTACAGAGTAGACATGTCAAACAATCAGAACAGACTGGGACAACAACATGGGAAAGAGGGCCTTAAAGCAACCTTAGAAAGATTGAAAATAGAGGCACAGCCTGAGTACTCTGTGTAAGTAACCAGAATAGATTTAGACCACAAGTGATGTTGGACAAACTCTAGCAGACACCAACGGTTTAAAATGACAGGTCAGAGTAACTCCAAATGTTGCAACCAAAGCAAAAGACCACACCTGGTACCACTTCTGTAAGCAGAAAATATGAAACTGAGGCTACAATTAGCATGGGATCACGAAAATTGGACAACTGAAGATAGAGAGAATGTTGCCTGGCATGGTAAGTCTAACTCTCGGCTATAAAGAAGATCTCTTTCTGCCTTGGTGGATGTGTGGGGGTTCTTTGGTGCTCTTATGGCCCTTTAGTGCCATTGAGCAAAACTCAAACACCATAGCCTTCCTGAGAGATAAACATGCCCATCCATTTGCACAACAGTTTTTTTTCATCTGCTAATGGTTACTTCCATCAGGATAACTCGCCAGCTCACAAAGCTCATATCATCTCAAACTGTTTTTTTGAACATGTTGACTTCATTGGCCTCCACAGTCACTGGATCTCAAACCAAAAGAGCACCTTTTGGATCTGGTGGAATGGGAGATTTGCATCATGGATGTCGATCTTTTCAATAAATGCTAAAACCATGATTATAGAACACAATTACGAATTGAGTTTGCTGTACATAGCACATGCAGCCATTGTGCTTTGATGCACTTAACACCATCATTTTAAACACCTAAAAACAAGCAATAAATGAAAAAAGGAAGTAAAAAAAAACACTTAAAAACAAAAGAAAAGAGAAAGAAAGACATAAGCACAATAGATCATGTAGGACAGCAATTTTTATATCCTAATTATTCAGTTTTCATAATTGTAAGACACACTATTGTAACTGAAACTAGAAATCAATGTACCTATGCCAAGGTAGCTCAAATATTGTTGTAACACCTATAATAGTTCTATGATGAAGTAACCCCATGATTAATTGGCCATGAAAACCTACCCCCAACACTTGGGATCATGTTGATACCGTTATCAATTGGACAATAGTTGAGCGAAAATGACCATACGCTAATACTGGTTATCAGATCCCCACCAAAATTAAATGATTTTTAAGCTGGGCCATTACTGACATCTCCTCAACACTGACTTTATTTATCAAAAGCACTGCAACAAAGTTCCGCGATGGTTATATGTAGGCAATAAGAATAATCCGACAATTTACGCTGGTGGATGACCCCACATACAAAGGCAGAACGCTCACTCGCAGCATTCCTGTCTCCCGCTGACTCAGTGTGCCTCCCTCTCCCCAATATCATGCCTATGATACTATCTCTGGAGACGGACCAAAATGGGAGTCAACTTGTTCTCCCCATTCCATCTTCATGAAGTTCACAGTGGAGGTGGAATGCCACAAAGGGGAAAATATTATGCTACGGCCACACCAGACACCATTTCGCAAAGACGGGCATTGAGATTACATACAAAGTCACTGCAAAGACGCGTTTGGAAGCAGATTCGCCCCGGGCGGTGCGTTGGACACGTTTGGCGCGGCGCGTATGGAGAGTCCGGCGCGTTTGGGGCGTCAAACGCCTCTACACCCGAGTTGAAAATATTGAACTTTCGGCACAAATTTGCGTGATGCTGTGCTGTGGCAGCCAATCAGTGATGACATTCCCCCCCAACGTCAGTGATTTGATGACGTGTGACGCACCGGCCACTTGCTTCAGCTCCAACTCCGCCAAAAGATGGAGGAGAGGTTGATCTGCGCAGTTTGCCATCATCCGGAGCTATACGACGTGTGTACTCTACAGAGACCGGAACAAAAAGGAGCAGGGCTGGGTGAAAGTCGCTTAGGAGACAGGTTTTGAAGGGAAGTACTGTAAATATTCGTTTCCAGTTGGATTTGCCTGCTCAGTTCATCAGTGAGTCCGACTGGCTTCAGCTCTCTACTCCGCCTGCGCAGTGACACGCGTCACCCCTCAGCTTGTCAAAATGGTCAAGCGTCCAGCCTCGGGCGTTACGGCGGCTTGTCACAGGCATTACGCGTGTTTAAATTCACCAATTCTCGTCCGGTGTGGCCGTAGCATTTGCCTCCGACTTGAAATAGCATATGAATGATAGCATAGGGGGTCATGCCTGATACAAACAAGGTGTGCCTTCATGTGGCCAGAAGTGTGAACGTCTTAGTTTGACTTATACTTATGAAAAGCCATTAGAAACTTTTAATTGGAAGTAAATATGGCCTTATTTAGGGTAGGTTATACTTCAGCTGTAACCATTTGGCCGTAGACTGAGAGGAAAAACAGGCCCCTCATGGGGACCAAAGTTTCCCACCCCTACTTAAAGTATTACCTGGACTATGTTATTATTACTATTTTTTTAATATACATTATTCTCAGGGGTTTCCACTTTAAAACAAGTCTTTGATAATTAGGCTATTTACACTTTAGAGGTCTTGTAAGATATGTTTCTATTTACTGTATATGAAAGGCTGTCCTAAGCAAAGCTAAAATTAAAGGATACCTGGTGAATAAATACCTTACAGTGACATGTTGTAAATACCTGCCATGCCCCAGCCTTGAGAGGATGCAGCCCCTTGTGTTTTCCTCCATAGTACAGTATAACTGGTGGATGGGTCATGAATACAATGCCGCATTTTCACGCGTAGTAAACGAGAAGGAGGGGGTAGATCCATGCACTGACTGTTTGCGGGCATAGGGGGATGAAGACACCTACCTTTGGATTCGCAGTCAGCGCAGAATTTATTCTCCTCTAGTGCCAGTAAAGAGTTGAGGACAGTCTGGTACCTGTCCACGTCTTTCACAGATTTGCCCGTCATCATCGCACCAGTCCTCCTCCTCCACAGCCCCTACGGTCAGAGCCGGCTATTGTCAAATAAATAGCCTCTAATGTGACTCGGTTATAGCGCGGCGTGCAGCAGGCGAGGTGCTCCGCTCCTCCTCTTCTTCCACCTCGGTGTGAAGCAGAGCGAGTTTTGGTCACAATGATGGGATGGGTGTCCTCAAGCTAGCCGGCATGCAGGCTATGAAGATGTAAATTCACAAGGACAGACGTTACGTGAAGGAAAACACCACACACATGACCATAAGCGCAGTAATAACCTCTCACTAATTGGTACTGAGCCCTCCAGCTCTCAGACTCTCTCTCTCTCTCGCGCGCGCTCTCTCTCTCTCTCTCTGTCTCAACACACGAGCCCGAAACACATGCGCAAACGAACTCACATTAATATAGACTTTGTATTAATTTAAAAAACATTTCACAAGGATGTTTAAAGGTGTACTCTCCCCGTTTTTTTAAGGAAGGGTTTCATTTCTTTTGATTAATTTTTACAGTCAATGCATTTCAGCGTATGCCGCCATCTTGTGGTCAACCTGAAGAAGACGGGTCATTCTGTTCTGCTGCTCCTCTCCAATACACACGATGGCGGTAATTAATGTTTTAAAGGGAAAACGACGAAGAAATATGAGCCAGCTGACTGATTATCAAGCCAGTAAGACTCTTGATGGAAGGAGAAGCAAGCTATTTTCTAAATAAGGTATTTTAGTTGCCGTATTCAACAATTCTTTCATAATGTTCTTTTAGGCTGCATGGTAATGTTGGCGATGAGAGCCTGCTGCGGTGAACACAGCTTCAACTACTAAAATTACAAGTGATCTTTTAGTTAAGACTCACACCACTGTCATTACAGTTATTCCTAATATCAACTGCAGAGTGATCATAAAATTAAAATTCATGGTAGTTCTTTTGAGTATCGTACAGATGTGTAACTGTATCTTCGACCATCATCATGAATGATCTACTGCTGTGGACCCCTCGACTTCAACTGCTTTATCCTACTTTAACCATTAACGCCATCATTTTAACACATTCTTCTTTTCATTATAATTTAATCAAATGTTACTGCAGTTCACGTTGCTGTATTAATCAACATCAGTCCTCTACAACAATTACAATAACTGTTAATGTCAATATTGGATTGATCTCTCTAGCCATGGTTGTTATTGATTATCTCACCTAAGTACCTCTATACAGAGAATAGGCCTCTTAAAAACAAGGTGCTACGTCTCAGGGGGCTAACCTCTGATAAATTACAGTAGAATAAAGATAAATATTATAAGGAGAAATGCATGGTTCAGGTTTCTGTAAGTCTGTTGCTATTATGAATTCTCATTCCCCTTTGCCTCTGCCCACCTCCCTGCTTCTGTGTCGTCACATATCAATAATTCAATCAAACTTTATTTATATAGCACTTTCCCTACAACATATGTAACTCAAAGTGCTTGCAGAAAGGAATACAAGAGGAGAGGAGAGGGGAAAAAACAATTCCAAACTAGCAACTGTCAGGGGAGCACAGTGTGGGATTGGAAAGTAAAATCTCAGCACATGAGCAACATATTACAACAAACACAAAGACGAGCACATGGGATCCAAAAAAAAAGGGGGGGGGGGCAGCCAGCAGGGGCGTTGATTAGGGGAGAAACCTGTGACCTTGTCTTAGCTCAGACCCCACAAAGTCTCTATTGTCCGATAAGATGACTGTACGGCCTTGAGAGAGAGAGATGAGCAGGTGGATGGCTGCTCAACATGAGTCCGTTGAGCTCAAATTTTCTTTCTGCTTAGCCAAGATTTTCTTTCTTGACACTGTAATGGTTACCACGTGTGGCAATGTGCTGTCGTCACTATGGATTTGGGCTATGAATAAAAAAAATAAAGTGAATTAAAATCATACTCATAAAATTGAAGGCATCAACCTACTCTTTTGTAAAGTGTCTTCATACAGTTTTGTAATAGTTTTGCTCCATACAAATAGACTGATTTGACTGAAACCAATAGAAACCATGTAAATGCCTTATCCCAGTTAACCTGATAGGCACATGCATAAATACAATGCTTAGATCAGGAACCATGATTTTAGTAGGGTAAATGAAAACAGGGAAACTAATATTCAGATTTTTTTTGTCTGAATGAAATGCCGTATCTTAAAGATGATTAAAAAACAGTATTCTGATCATAACCAGGAGTCAAGCAAACACAGTCATTGTGTCTCTTTTAGTAGACACTCCCAGTGGGCAATGAATGGAAAAAAGCCAACAGCTGCATATTAACTATACCATCTGGTCTTCTGCTAATAAACGTCAATTTATGCACTGCCCTATCCCATGACTCGATATTACTGTTTTTAAATCAAGAGCTGTATCATACACAATGAGACTCAATGACAAAAAATGATTTAGCATGTTTGCCAGTTCACCTTCAGCTTTGTGTTTTAATTTGTAGGAAGACCGGAAGCCATAAATGAAAGCCCACCAGCTTTACGTCACAGGAAGTGCGTGACTGAACTGGTGATTACGGAAATATATCTGAGCTGCCGGAATCAAATAAATAAAGGATTAATTTCGCGTCGCCACCTGTGTAATCCTGCACCACTGTCCACAATGTCCCGGCAATCCAACCGAACAACAGACAGCAAGAAGATGGTAGGCTCGTCCCACATGATTAATGTAGATAACACGGCCAGCCTAGCTAGCACTATGCTAACTTTAGCCTCTCAGCTAACGATGCAGCCGCAGCTAGTGACGTTTTCTCCTGCAACCCAGGCTGCTTGTTGTCTGCTCTTTATATCCATCTGTATTTGTGGCAATACGCACAGCACAATTACCAGAGGAATAAGTGTTTTAATGTATGTTTATATCCACGGTCTCGATAAAAGGCGCAGGTTAGTGTAGTGCGCAGTGTAGCCGCCTCCTCAGTTCCTGGACTTCTCAGATAATTCTTAAAATAAAAACTAAATGAACGTTTGTTGGAGATACTACCAAACTTGATTCTGGCATCAGCAGTAAAATATGCTGATCTTAAAGCATTTATTAATCTTGATGTAATAATGTAATTGTACTTTTAGGTAGTGTCTCTTTAAAATATCTTTATTTAGGTGGTACATGCGTATGTTTTCTATGAACTTTGTGCTTGAGATCTCCACAGATTTTTGTTGCCTTACAGCTATTTTTAATTCCAGGAACTGTTTTACACATTGCAGTAACCAACCAGATGTTTTATGTAAGGAATAAGTGAGATATTTGTACATTGCACCTTGACACTTTTGCACGGCAGGATAAGGTATGATTATAAATGATATAAAACAATTCTTAAAATGTCAAGGTGCACAATTGCTCTGTCCCCACATTCCATGCTGTATTGCATATTTTTACTTAATTTCTTGATTCAGAAGTGACCGTAACATTGCTGCCTCAGTAAAAACAAACTGACAAAAGCTATTGTCACTCCGTCTGCAAACATGACACAAACTATTCAATAGCAAGATTTACTACCCCTGTGAATAGTGATGTACCAGTTGTGAACGTCAGGGCTGATAATGACACGTAACATAATAATTGAAGCCTATGCCGATACCAACGTTTCCATCTGCTACCACTGAATAGATATTCCTCCAGTCTAATTATGTTCTATATTGTTTGAGTCTGAAAATGGATCACAATTCATCCAACAGATCATTATTACTGCCCTACTAAAATAATATTCATTAAATTAGCAGTTCATGTTGATATTTTCTTTGAACAACATTAAGATTATAGCTTGAGTCTTGTAGTTTGTGGCATCATTAAAATAAGATGTGCTATTTTATGTGTTGACAGAACTCGGAGCTGTTCACACTGACCTATGGAGCGCTGGTCACCCAGCTCTGTAAAGACTACGAGAATGACGAGGAAGTCAATAAACAACTTGACAAGATGTAAGTAACTACATTAGGTGTTTTAACATAGATCGGTTGTATTCCAAAGCTTGATACAAATACCAAACCTGCAATTGGTTAACTACTACCAATTCCAATTTCCCCAATTGGATTAAGTTTCTGATTACTCTCCTCCAGGTAACTCATTACCTCAAGGACACCCTTGCAGTACTGTAGCTGAAGATAGTATTCTAAGAGTTTGCTAGTGGGAGACCAAAAATGTTTGTATATCACTGATATGTAGACACAAAGTCTCTAACAGCCAATTTCTGAAGCTTCTGTTTTTCATTAATTTTAGTAATGTTTAACTCACCCCTACTGTTTTTTAAAATGGAAATTTATGACTTCATGCCCCCGTTTTTGCAAAAACCCACTAGGAGTAAATCACAGGGTTAGCCTACTCATTTACTATTGTAGAACAGCTTTTGGTGTTGGAAGGCATGTTTGTGTAATATAATGCATGACTACTTAGCATGACATCATACACCAAACCACAAGGAAAAAGCAGTTCCATATGGCCAGGGCTTTCCACAAGAGCTAGCTGCCAGTCAAACAGTCACACACTTGCTTACAGTCGCTTTTTTTTCCTGTTATTGACTTGTTGATTAACTAAGTCTGTATCTCTCTGCAAATTGTGCCTGTTAAGGGTGTACTGTTTTATATTTTCTACTATCTCTTAGTCATCACCTACCAATTTTAATAACATTTTAAGTAAAATCAATCAGCTTTTAATTTATTTTTTTTAACACGGGGGTTAAAAATTAAAACAATCTAGAACTATTTATTTAAAATTCATATAGATTATAGAATTTCCCATTGTCAAATATGTCTTCTTGTTTGTAATAATTAAGCCTCTATGGTAAAAGTTTACCAGAACTTGGCTTACATTTTGACAATGCCTGAGCTTTTCACTTGTAACATTTGATAGGGATCTGTTAGGGATGGGTGAAATGGCCTAGAAATAAAATCCCTGATTTTTTCCCACAACACTCGATCTACGATTTTAAGCGATTTTTCCCTCCCAAAAAGTAACAAAACTCCCAGTGACATAAAAATGAAACAAATCAAGTTTTGCCTTTATGTTGTGTAAATGTATCCCTCTTAAAGTCAAAGTCTGGGTCATAAAAGGTTGATTATTTAGTATAAACATAGGCAGGTTTGTCTACATAAACACTAAAAGGCAGAGGTATTTTTACAGTATTAGCAAGAAACTCTCAGATCAATATTTAATCGACTAAAATAACAAATACAAGCCTATAAAAGTGCTTGTGCATACCCTACAAGGCAGACCATCATGAAAATTGTAACATTTTTCAAAAATTGCATCTACTTACAGTTGGACTAAGGCAAGAAAAAAAATCTCGATTTTCAATTTTTTAAATCTTCTGCAGAAAATAATTCAAATTAATCAATTTAATCAATTTTTTGCCCTGCTTGATGCTCTGTCTATCAAATTTGTCAAACAGTGAATAGATCAACTTGATCCCTGGAGCCCCTGGCTGACCACTTTTACCCACTGGCTTACTACTTTATATGACTGTAATAATCCCTGGCTAACAGACCCCAAAGGTCAAATACGGTAGTCAACATAATGTTCACTTTATGCTCACCGTTTGTTTTTTTTTAATTCTGCTTAGTGTGCAGTAAGAATTGGTATGCTGTATTCTGGAGACATGTCCAAAATTGCATTGAGTCCACGTGTCCAAGTTTGTTTTTTACTTGTCTATCCAACAGAAAATAAGGATTTCTTCTGGCCTCTAGCGTTTCTCCCTATAGCTCTCACTTTCACATCACTCTGACACATTCTGCTAGCCTCTCTTCATAACATCCCTCGACACAAACCTATGCAGACACATGACATAATCAGCATTTTGTCTTTCACCTCTGTGCCAGAGGTTTCCCTTCAGGTCTTGTTATTTCTAAGAATTCATGCAGGCCTTTGAAAAAGAGAACACAGATCGCTTTTTTAAAAACAAAAGATTTCTCAAGAAGAAGCTGCTGGATACATTTCCTCACCAAAATAAGATTAAGAAAAATAAAGGGGTCTATAGCTAAAATAAATTCATAACATCCTGTCATGCTGACAGAACTTTGGCTTGAATGTGCTTTGCTTTTGTGGTTGTGCAGCAACCCTAAGCTCTCTCCAAGCTAATCACGATGACGGTTGCCTCATCTGGCCTTAGAAGGCAGTTAGTCTGATGTGCCCACTCTGCCGTGTGCCAACTGACCAGCCTGAGGCGCACCATGTTTGGGCTGGGAGTCGCATCATTTGGCTTCAAACCTTGTAGTTAGGATAAGTTGCCATGGCTTTGCATCGTCTGCCAGGTGTATTACCTTAAGATGTGCTGGAACATTACATGCCGGCTTCTACTTTTTGCTATTAATTTTCCTTCCCTAATTTTCTTTCCCAGGGGTTACAACATCGGAGTGCGTCTGATCGAGGACTTCCTGGCGCGGTCCAGCATCGGCAGGTGTCAGGATTTCCGAGAAACGGCAGATGTCATCGCTAAGGTAATTGGAAGGGTCCAGGCCAACCAGAGCGTGACCATGGACTTCTTCCAAGATGAAGGCAGCATTTTTGAGGCTGAGGGAAGACAGGAAAGTAAAGCTCAGAGAGAATGTCAGTGATTAAATGTCCTTACCGTAGATGAGGGTCAGAAGAGGAGAATGAAGTTGGAATGAATGTGACTTGAGACAAGTGTACATCCTTCCAAACCTAGGAACAAGATCACATCCCTCATTACTTTGGTGATTTGAACCCTTACCCACGTGGATGCTGTCATGTCTTTCAGAGAAGTGATGCACATTAACAATGCATTTCCACCATGTTGTTCAGTTTCGTTTGGCTCAGTGCAGTAAACATTTATTTTAACTATTGCACCTTTAGCTTCTTCTTTTAGACCTTTAGAACAAATGTATCATGGAAAATTTACTCTTGACCAAAGATGAAATAAAATTATCAGAGCGTTGCACTTCTGTGGGACAAGAAAACAAACAGTATTATGCCAGTAAAGCCAAGGCATCTTTTCCACTCCCATAGCTTTTGTTAGCAACGGAGGCAGCCTGCACTCTGGTTCAACAAACACGATCAGCTCCTTGAAGTTTCATCATTCCCTAAGCTTAATGTTAATATATTTCCAGTGATAACTTTACAGTTTGATTATCAGAGGGCTAATCTCCTCTACACTGGTATAATCACAATGATTCTTTCAATGTTGGCGCATAATGTGATGCTGAATTATATGTTGTCTGTCTCTGCTTGTTCCTCCTCCTGCTGTAAGCTCATTTGAAGCATCAAACAGAAGTGTCTATGGTATAACAATTATTGTTACAATCCCATATAAGTACATCAAGACATTATTTTACTGCACGTGCAAGGTTCATGAAGATACGTTTTAAAGAGAAACAAGATACAATTTCCAATTTCAAGAGAGAAAGTCCAAATTTCCATCCTGAAGTATCTCAAATTATACTTGAAGAACATCTTAATCTGATCTGTAAGGGACTTGCATGGACAAGAATCTGGTGATGTAACAAAAATCACAAAACAGGGTTGATTTTTCAATATTTTGTGGTAGCAGAAAGAGTATTTATATATATTTTTTTAAATAAATTGGTTATAAATTTGGTTACTTTTTTATGATCAAAATCAGAAATAAGACGTGCATGGCAAGAGATGTAACAAAGAGAATGTGAGTCAAATGACTGAACTAAGCTGCCAACTAGTGGCTGAAGGCTGAACTGCAATACAAAGTAAAGGTGCTTAATTTCTGTCAGTAATCATCCATTATCTATACTAATTATCTCTTTTTAATTCGGAGGCTGGAGCCTGTCCCTGCTGACATGGGGCGAAAGGCAGTGTACTGCTCTAGGTGCTCTGGCTACCAATCAATCACAGGGCCACATTGGGAGACAAACAATTATTAATGCTCACTCCTAGACCTAATGGTAATAAAGAGTCAAGAGCTTATGAACCTAACAAGTATGGTTTTGGTCTGAAAAGCCCTGATCGAACCAGCAACCCTCTTGTTGTGAGGCCGGGGCACTACCTGCGCTACCCTGTTAATAATCAGCTAGTGAAATATATGTGAATGTTCTTTATTTAAAAAGCCCTTTACAACAACCCTTTTGGTGAACCGAAGTGCTTTACAATAGGTGGTAAGTAAAAAGCAATAAATAGGAAAAAATATACAATATCATAAAGTAAAATAAAGTAAAAGAACTTCACTTCTGGGTATTAAAAGTCATCCTAAATAAACATGTTTTCAGTCTAGATTTGAAAAGGCCCAGGCCAGTAATGAGAATACATGAAGTGTTGTACAGCAAAAAATTGCCATATGTGGGTGTATCAATATTGTTACACCGTTCAGAGACGTGCACATGCTATTTTGTATTTTTCTTTCCCTCTCAAGGTTGTGCAAATTGAATTCATATTTCATTGGGTTAATATTGAGGACTTTGACCTTACTTTTGTAAATCAAATAAAAATATAACTGTAACAACTTAGCAATTTAGCACATAAAGGAAAAAATAATGCCATGATTATCTGAAGTGTGGAGGAACCCTGTCATGACATGCTGCTTTGGTGTACTGTAAATATGTCCATTAGCATTGCAGCAGCTTTTGTTGCTGTAGTCCAGCTCTGGTAGACACAAGGCCAAATCTGTGAATAGATAAGTACCTTATTACTGCTGAACATTTTCCTACCAAGTGTAGTTACCCAGGTAAACCTTGAAAGCTTAGGTACACATGTAAGCTAAGTGAGTTCAGGTACAGCAGCCAAGGAAAGCACATGCCCAGTTTGGGAGCAATGAAACACTTCTTGAGTTAAGAGAGTTTCAACTGTTTAAAGTTGGGGAATGATGACAAATAACTTGATATACCATTCTACTTTTTTTGGCAACCCTGTAGGGCACTTAGTGTACCTTTTAGATCATAAAGAGCAGGGCTAGACACACACCACTCTATCAAGTAAGGGTATGGTTGAAACACAAGCAAGATCAGAGTTAAGCATTCTGAAATGTATCACTGTAACAAATCAAAAGGGACTGCCTGGTGGAAATGCACTCATGATCTCGTTTAACTTTAAGACATGTATTCTGACAGTGTTCAGTGCTCCAGCTGTTACCGCAGCCCGCGTGTGGAATCAATACACAGATGTAACCCCACACTAGCTCAGGGACCTGGCCCAAGTTATAAAGAGAAGGGCCATGTCTGTAAATGGAGGACCTCTGAGGGACAGCGGTTTGGAGGACTCATTGATAGCCCTGCTCGAGGATATTGTGTGGCCTCGAGCTACGTCCTGAAGCTGCCGCCGTCCTTCATCAGTTAAACATAAATGAAGGAGGTCTTGTGAATGTCCAGAAACAGATTTTTCGTACTGTTATCATTTTCCAGATAGAAGATACACGTCTGCATTGCGTCTTGTATATTTTTATTAGCATAGCTACAGTTTCACTGTCTTGAGTGAACTTTGCATGCATGAGAAAGCATGCAATCCTTCAGTGACAAATCGCAGGGACAGAGTGCTGCAGAGGAAAGGAAGCAGGAATCGACAGTTCCAAGGTGTGTGCAGGTACTTATTGAATGTAAAAGTATTTGATGTTTGAATTTGAGGTGAAGTAGCTGCTGGACTAGCTGAGTTCTCATCACATGGATAGAAAGTGCATCAGTTTTACTTACTTGGTGATAAGCTTTAAAGCTTACAGTAGTTCAGGGTAATGTATCACTATATTTCTAATCAGACACAGGGTAAGACAGTGTGTACCTGTACATAAAGTATGTGTTGATGTCAGGACAGACTAAATTCTCAGTTAAAAGATGGTTCACAATAAAAAACACGAACCTCAAGGTCTTATAGACTACAAGACAATTTACTTGATATATTTTGGCTTAATGGGAAATCACTGGTATATTTATGGTGAATGTTTTTTTTATATTCCGTGAAAATAAAACTACATTGATACCAGTTTGATACCACAGCAGCGCAAAAATGGTTTTTGACACCAAATACCAAATCATTTTAATAATCAGGAAGTAGAGTGGAAGAGTTTGCTATTTCCACCCTTTCTTATCCTATTACCAGTGTATTTTTGTAAATTAGTATATGCTATGATGCAAATGAAACAGCTAAAACATAAATATACTTTGTAATCAATGAAGTACCTATCCACAACTAGGGCTGAACAATTAATTGCAAATTAGATTAAATCGCAATATGACTTGTTGCAATTTTCAAATCTCAGACAGTGCAATATTTTTAACCCAAAATGTGTTTTTTGGCATTGTGATGTAGTTTCTTGCCTATTTCATGCCTATTTTAACCTGTTTTAACCCAGTTTTCACAACTTTATGCCGATCTTGCTTCCATTCATCTTTTTTCTTTGGCCACTGTCAGACCATGTTTGGAATTTTTACATGGTTTTTTGAAATTTAATCCCAATTTTGCTGCTATAATCAATTTTCCTTGGTCACTTTTGAATTTTTTTGCCTTTTTTTTTCTTTCAATTTCATACCTATTTTGCACCTATTAACTTTTTTTCTGCTTTTGTACCATTTTTTTTACGCAGTTTTTACAATTTCATATCTATTTTGCTTCTGTTCTTCACTTCTCCACTTTTTCTCAAATCTTTTGTCCTTAGATTGATTTAATGTCATATTGGTTTTACTATAAAATGATCTACTGCTTATATTTGTTTAAGAATACATAAGATGAGGAACATTAAAACAATTGCAGAGTAAATCGCAATTGCAATTGGGGAAAAATATTGCAATTAGATTATTTTCTCAAATCGCTCAGCCCTGTCCACAACACAGTGCAAAGGTAGGAGGCGGGTGTTAAAAATACTGTTACACATTAAGCGTTTCAAAAATGCTACATTATATTGTTGGTTCTTTCCAGTTAAGACATTGCAAAAAGACAAAAAAAATCTAAATCAAATCAATATTAGGTGTGACTCTAATAAACCTTCAAATCAGAGTCAAAGCTTATTTGTACATTTGTAAAAGTCAAAACCTGTCAGAACAAGTGGTCTGTTCAATATAATGCACTAGTCCATCTAGGAAAGAGCCCATAGAAAGTGTTCGGGGAAGGCAAGAGCCACTTTGTAAACAAACTCTCATCAAAACATGTCAGATGTAGAGTGAAAATATCTACTTTGGGGAAGTTTGTAGTATTGATGTTTTTTTTTAAATAAAGAAATGCACTCACAATCTGATAAAACTGCTACATAAGCTTTTACCATCAATGCAAATCCCTGTATGTGGAGTCACTTCCTGCTGTCGCCTTGCTCATAGCTCTAATTTTAGTCAGGTGTATGATTAACAATTTCTATCAAGCGGTTGTGAATGGTCATCATTTTCATATGTAGACTAATGCTTAGTCATAAACTCAAACACAGACGACCAGCCAAACCCTGCTTGTGGCTGTGGTGGCCAATTTAATGTACACATAGGTCATACAACATGGCATGGTTAAGCAGCAAGACTCAGGGAGTTGTACTACAACAGCATGGTCTCCCCGGCAATATGTCAAAGTAGACTGGTGTTTTAAGATGAGCTGTTCAAGCTTTAAAGAAGCACTAAACTTTGGTAATACTCTATGTATTTTGACAAACTCAGTACACTGAAACATTCTTGATGGCCTCTTGTATTGTAGAAAGTAAGAGTTTTGTCTACATTTTCTGCCAATTAAATCAAGATTTTCCCAATATTAGATCTCAAGGACATACATTTCTTTTCCTGTGGTGTCAAAAATGTGTCTCTGTAATTTTTATCAGGTTAAAAATTCTGATCTTTTTAAATGACAATTATATCTATACTGAAAAATCTTAATGCATATTATTTATGACCATTCATCTAGCTGTAGCATGTATTTGCATTGTGCAGAATTGGTTGTAGTTAGACAAGGTCCCAGTCTTCACTGTTAATGTTCCAACTGTAGCTAGTTTTGAGGTTTGTGTGACTGTATTTGGGTTGGGTCAATTGAAAAGACTACTGCCACTTTAGCACCCATTTCTAATTCTACTCATTTTAGTCTCATTGATGTGAAGTGATGCTCCTTTTTTATAATGACATATTCTGCTTTCTCTGTTTTTTCCTTCAATTCTTCCTGCACCATAAGGTTGCATTTAAGATGTACTTGGGAATTACTCCCAGTGTCACCAACTGGAGCCCAGCAGGAGATGAATTCTCACTCATCCTTGAGAACAACCCACTTGTAGATTTTGTGGAACTGCCGGATAATCACAGCACGCTGATCTACTCAAACCTGCTGTGTGGAGTCCTAAGAGGAGCCCTCGAGATGGTAGGGTTAAGTTAGTCATCCATTTTAAGAAAATAATCCCAAAGATCAATCTTAAAGACACACCAGTATGCCAGATCTGTAATATATGAATGTATCTTATGCCTACTTTTACATTCAAAAAGTGCTTACCATTTTAAAACTAACAGATCAATGATTATTTTTCTGATTCAGGTCCAGATGGCTGTGGATGTGAGATTTGCTCAGGACACACTGAGAGGGGACAATGTGACAGAAATCCGCATGAAGTTTATTAAAAGAATTGAAGAAAATCTCCCAGCAGGAGACGAGTGATGGAAGCAAGCTCATTCCCAACACTATTTGTGTCTCAATGACTGACTGACAGGACGAGTCAACAAAACTGAAAACATCAGGAGTGTTTTTCACAAGAACAGATTATTACTTTCCTGGTAAACTTGCGTGTCCAGATTGATGAAATTACCCCTCAACTTCTAGCATCTTTCTCCCCATGATAAGAAGATAAATGCCACATGTAAGGAGAGACTGTGGGAACTTCCGGAGCAAAATAAAATCCCCCTACACAAAATGTATCACAAGATCCGGACATGGACAGGCAACAGTGGGCAACTTAGGTGGAAATAGAGTTTCTTTGCACTGTTCTGTGGTCATGATGGAGTAAAACGTTATTGAAATCAATGTTTTGACTTCAACTTTTGCTGAAAAGCAGAGCTGAGTTGGTTCAGTTGATTACAAGCAAAAAGTTTCCTTTTGTCCACTTCAGTTTTGATTGTCTAAAGGCTGAAAAACCTTATGAGTTTGTGTTTTTGTGTTTCTGTTTTTTTAAGAAATCAGGCTGTTGCTGCCATTATAAGGCAAGTTAATTTATATAGATGGATTTGTCAAATAAAGTTGGCATATTTGATATGATGGTTTTTTATGTGTCTGCAGGTTGAGAGATTTGGGTTCTTCAGCCATGAGCCTATTGCACAATTTGAAATCATATTAATGAGTCCCACATGTTGCACACACACAGTGTCCTCTGTAGCACCATGTCAACTCTGCTTCAGTGTACTGCTGGTGTTAGTCCTTTTGATTACTGCACCCGCTCTGCAAAGGCAAACAATAACATGCCTAATGCCTCTCTTATGTTTGTTCAGGGTACATGGAAGTAATCTGTATGCCTGTGGCTGTGTGTGTGTGTATGTGTGTACATATGTATAAAAAAAACTTCACCAGTGCTTGGTCCTGGCTGTCACACCTGTGAATGGTTTTACCCACGAGCAACAAACAGAACCTCTCATTTAGACCCCCGTGCACCTCGTCAATAACTGAAAACACAGGTGGCCTTTCACAAACACATGCACGCACACGTGCACACAAATCAAACCCTGGCCTTTTTAAAGGAGCAAAAAATCTGGTCTGGATACAACTAAAACATTTGCAATGCTTTCTTTTGCTCACTCTTTTTTGTGTTATTGTGTAACCTTACAATAACATTTTCACCAAACTCTGCGCTCTGCTGAAAGCATTCAGAGGATGAGATTGTAAGATAGGGATTTCCTTTTGGAAAAATCTGTCAGCTATTAGCTGCTGGACACCTCCAGGCTCTGCACGTCCATTTTTATAGCAGCAATTACATGAATCCATTTCTGCTTTCAAAGTTCTAAAAACTCAACCACTTGTAGTAAAGTTCCCTAAAAAGCCACCAGAGGATGCTGTGTACATTAAGTTTCCCTGCTGTAGGCAGGGTTGTTCCCAGTACCAAGGCTAAAGTGAGGTAGTTATAGCATTTTTTGGCCAAAGATGGGTACTCGGGGAGAAATACATTTCCATTTTTTGGGGGGTATAGGTGAATGCTGCCAGAGGACATTAATAAAAGGTTCATTTCAAGATTAAGAACACAGGAAGAGCGTGGCATTTGTAGTAGTTGAAGCAAAATGGCCTTTGAAGAGTTGCCTTTAGCTTTGTTTTGGCAGCACATTTGACAAATAATGACAACATGCATTCTTTGTATGGTATAATCCAGGGAAAGATAGATGATGTGATTTTTTTTTGGTATTTATTTACTGTGGTGAGTCCCTGCCAACTCCTGACTGGGGTGGCTCTCATCTAAATGGATAGAGTGAAATGTGGAAGCAACCTCGCGGCCATCGGCATGCAATAAGCCTGGCGAGCCATTGGTTTAGCTCTCAACACATTACATGCACATATCTATGCACCCTGTGGGCCTGTGATGTGGATGTTGGATGTAAAGGAGGGCAGGAAATATTTTTTGTGCAGAAGCTCAATGTAAATGACTTGGCAGAATTAGAGCAGAGTACCTGGGGGATGGATAGACAGCTGGGTTTGTGTATTTGTGAAAACCTGTATTACTCTGCCATATGCTTGGAGGAATTTGACTTGACAAAAACACACATTTATACACGCTCACTGTACAGGCAGTAAGAAGTGAGGATGAATTTATTACCATCACTGTACTCACAATTAGGTGTTAATACACACTGGAAGGATCTTGTCCAAACACACAGTAGGCCATATCCCCTCTCCCACCACTTCTACCAGTGTGTCTAGTGAGAGCTTTGTGTTGAGTGTTTTCACAGTTTTAAACCATGAATAGAGTCTACAAACTTTTAAACGCTACGTCATGTCTTCACTCCTCATAACCTATGCATCTGTGGTTCCTATTCCCCGTACAGTACAGATGTTTTTGCAGAGTAAAAACACAAGAAGAAATCAAGTTAGTGAGGCACAAGGACCCCCTAAACTGTAAAAAACATCCTTCAGAGATGCCATATTTTAAGCACTTTACATGTTAGGATATCCTTGAAATTACTTCTTGAAGTTTCCCATATTGTTCAAGAAAGCGTTATTAGGATGGACCTAGAAAACAAGTAGCGAATGTTACAGGCCCTTAACAATGTGCACCGATCTGCTTTGAGCCAACTAAATGTTTCCATGTGGCCTTTATGGAAAACAAATGGGGAGAGGCACGCTGTGACAGTAAAGCCCAGCGCATAGACTGGTATTGACCTGTGCTTATTGAATATCACATCCCTTTCTTCAAACTTCTATCTATGTCTTATCTCAGATTTTCCCACTTTTTTCCTCTTCCTATTTCATGTACTTGAACCATGATTCTTCCATCTTCTTGTCCTGATAAGTTTCCAGTGTTGTCAGTGTGGCTCTTATATTTCACAGAGGTCAAGTTTTGGTTCATACCTTGGTTTCGGGATTACTGTTGATCCAAGTTTGGTTCAGCTGGAAAACGGCAACAAAAGTTCCCAGGTGCATCGATATAGCTTTGAAAAATTCAACAAGAAACAACAGAAGTGTAACAGAAGTTACAGTTTGATCTACCAATGGTATACAGACCTACCTTTACCTCTATAACTAACACCTCTCCAGTGTACAATAAACTGTTTTTTTTTTTCTTGAAATACCCCAAATTCAGCCTTTTTCTCTGCTCTCCCTGTCAGAGATACAGTCACAGCTTTAGTGCAGATATTGTAAATTGTAATACTGTGTATACCTCCACCTTCGTATACATATACTCACAACTGTGGTGTAAATATTAATAGTTAATATGTGTATACCTTCGTCTCACTCAGTCTCATTTCCACTTATTGGTATATCTTATATTACCTTTGATATTTGACACAGCCTGCAGTTTATTAGATAGTACACAGAGAAAGAAAAAAAAAAGATGACACATCTAAAGGAATGGAAATGAAAATCATCTTGCTTTTAGAATATGAACCAAAGTTAATGTAAAATTTTAAAAGACATCATTAGCAGCTAGAGCTGGGTATTTTCAACAACCCCACGATACGATGCGTATCCTGATACTGAGGCCACGATACGATACATACCCAGATACACATCAATTGTGAACATTGACTAGTCTTTTAGCAAATTCCCAGCAGCTTTTGTTTTTATTAAAAGAAGAGAAAAAACAAGCATGAGTTTGAAATAATTCTTCAACTTAAGAACTTTAATTCAGGTCCCCAAAGGTGGTAGACCTAAATTTAAATTTGAAACGTGTTTAATCATGTAGCTTGGCTTCTAATTTGATATGTGCCATTGTTAATATTACCCAAAGTGTATTTACAACAACTGTCATTGAGGCCGTATCGATTCTGTAGGATCCACATCGGTACACGTATCCCCAAGAAGTGCATGACAATATTTTGCAGAATCGATATTTTGAGCACAGGCCTATTAGCAGCTACCCATCAAATGTATGATCACTAAAGTGGGCAAAGGGTATCTGAGCAAATGATGTGTGGTCCATTCATCTATAGTTGGATCTACAGCCAGTGCTGTGGTTATTCAGGGTTTGGAAAATATTGATTATATTTAATGCTTTGTTGTAACAACTAGTTGACTGTCTGCCAAACAAAGAATAAAAATGTATTTTAAGGAGTATTGCAAGTATATTGGTGTAGGGGCAACTTAGTTACACAGTGTGATAGGTCACCAGGTACCTGTTTCATTTATCACAACACAACTATGAGCATTTTGAAAACATATTAAAGCCCTAACAGTGCCTATCAGGTATAGTTAAGTGTGTGATCTCCAATCTGTCAGCTGACATTAAAAAGTCTGTTGAAACCAGTCTGTTCATGTGTCCTCTTCGCCTTCTCAAACCTGTAAAGACTGAAAGACGTCCAGTGTGTCCCCAGCTTTACTGTGCTCAACACAGCTGCTGATTCACTGTGACATACATGTCTGTAATCATTTACCAGAAGTATTATTAAAGTAAATTAATGTTTTGAGTGTCAGCTCACCAAAAAATAACGTAGAAATCTGTGCATGTTGTCTGGTTATCTTTTTTTTTTTTTTTTGGCTGAACAACAATTATTCCCCCTCAGCTTTTGTTTGGATGGACTGAACCCTCCCTTGCCCCATGCTACTGTCAGCTCTGTTAATAAACCCTTAGTTTTCAGCTTAAATGAAAATAGTGCATGTTTTTAACTAGCTTTGCATGGTGAGAGTTTGTGCGTAAAGAGTTTCTCTCTGCATTCAGTTTTGTATAAGGAATTGTTACTCATTATGTATCCCAAGTACTTGCTTGGGAGAGATTTTTCCTTACTTGAAGACCACCTCAGATATGAACACTTCTGCATTTTTTCTAAACTTTCCCACATTAAAGACCTTTGTTATGCAGAGAGTCAAATTTGGAGAGGGGATTGCCAACACAATCAAAACATCTGCTCTGAAATCAGCTGATGATCAGAAAAAGTGCTGAGCTGATTGGAAATGAAAAGAGGAGAACAGAGCGAGATGGTCTGATGAATAGACAGAGCTTAAATTTCCATCCGAGTAAAACAGAGGACACCTGCTTGTGTTAACAGTTTACCAGCTACCTGAAGAGCTGGCTGTGCCAATAGGAAACAGCCTGCATGTGGCCTTACTGTGCGTTCACACCAAAAGATGCAAAAGCGGCAAAAGTGGCAAGGATGCCGGAAGTTAATACATTTTCAATGAGAGCCCGGTGTCCTGAGCGGCTAAAACGGCTGAAGTGGCTAGAGCGTCAAAAGCAGCACCAGATGAGAAGTTGAGCCTGGGTCAACTTTATGGTAATTAGCTATGATGCAGTTCAGTGGCAAACGGTGGCAACCAATCAGAGTAGAGATGTCCTTCGACCTAGCGGGCCCTAAAGAACAACGCATTGAACTTCGGTTCCTAGTTCTGTCATGGATACGGACAAGCTTATAAATTGTGTTCGGGCTCATCCAATTCTTTTTACGTCCAACCTGAAATACCGCTGGAACCACTCTCTATCCAGTCGCAGCTCCAGCACCAGCCGATGAAACTCACCCAGCTCCTCATGGTGCCGCAGAATCTCATGCACCCAAACCCGGCGACGGCGTCTTCGTCAGTTGCACAACGATGCAGCACACATCACAGTGATATCATCCAGATCCATGATGAGTCGATATGATTTTGAGGGTCAAACTGCATGTTTATAGTCATGGCAGACCATGAAAATGATGCAATTATTGGAGGGAATTAATCTTATTGGCTTACTGCCACAATCTATTTTTTCCGGCTCCTGTAGAACACACACACACACCCACACACGCACACAGACACACTGCAAATATGCACTCCTTACCACCACAGGATTTTAGTATATTTCAAAACTGTAAAAGTTTTATGTCGTGGATAAATCAATATTATCTCCTTTGTAAATTGCTTCCTGCCTGTCAATCCGCTCGTGACTGATTAGATGGTGATTTTACATGATGTTCATGCTATGCTTTAAACTGAAGTTGAACATCAGCAAGCAGCTGCTACTGTGAAGAAGTCCGCTGCACGGCTCCTTTAAAAGACAAGCAAGATTTTACGTTGACGTCAGTCACGTGACGAGCGGCCAAAGCGGCTAAAATATTTGGCTGCTTTGGCCGCTGTCCGCTTTCTCGGTCGTGCTTGCCGCTTTTGCCTCTTTTGCCTCTTTTGGTGTGAACGCACAGTTAGAAAAACATCAAGCCAAGTGCATTATGGAAGTTGAGGTAAACCATCGGACACGAAAACAACTTTTCAGGAATTTCTCAGGCTATGAAACACCAGTTTAAAAGGAAAAAAAACACATTTTTTCCAAATAGACATACTAGTTCTGTGACCATATCAAAGTGGGTAAAGTCTGGCTTTAAATATGTCTGGAATGTGTGATCATAAACTTTTTTGGAAATGCCACTTTCAAAGTAAGATAAGGGTTGACTGAAGACACAGTTGCCAAAGATTGCCAGTGATTTCCGAGGCTGTGTTGTGTGGGAAGAGCTGATATGATAGCAGGTTAGACAGAATTTCTCTTGGTCAGTATGTGATAAGTCAGCAAACTAAAAGTGCTTGTAATTAAACTCCAGACAGACTGAATGATGATTGCAGTCAGGGCTATGGTGGGAACACTTGGTTGATTTAGTAAGCATGCCTCTGGTGTGTATCTAAAAAGATGTTCCTATGAACATAAGAGCTGCTGTTACATAACTCACACACTCCACTTGTCTACTGACATCCTGGTGAAAGTGTGAATTTAGTGGTTTAAATGGATGTTCGTTTGGGATTTTATCTTCATAAACACTCTAGCAAATAAACGTGGATGCAGTTAAGAGATGTAATTATGGTTTGATTTGTTATACAGTCACCGTATGTACCCAGTGAAATCTCCTACAGCATCTGCAAGCCATTAGGAATCTGAATCATCACCCACTTCCAGACATACTGTTGAGCACTTCCTATAATTCCAATAACTCATGCTTTACTCTACCATTGACCAAGACTGTGCATCCAGTTGAAAGTAAGAGCTTGTTAGACCTCCCACAGTTATGTTTGAGTCCTTCGGAGTGTTGGCAGGAAAGATGAAGTGGAAACAAGCCTGGCAAAAAAAAAAAAAAAAACAGCCTCTCCAAGTTAGGAATAACAACATGAATTAGATCCAGCCTACCATGTTCTGTAAATCCTAAACACTAAGGGACACTAAGGGAATTGTGTTCATAAAAAGTATCTTTCAGCAGAAAGCCATGTCAGGCAAAGATGAGTGCAAAGCTGGGTCTCTCCTTTATATCACAGTGACCTGGCTGGGCTCACGAGGGTATCAGTCAAGCCCAGGACGCTGCCGAGCCATTTAATGCCCTGTTTTTACTTTTTCCTCCTTTTTCTTCAAGGCTTTTTGGATGGGAGCTGCTAAGCTGCCTTTGCTCTGCTTCCAATTTCCTCCTGCTCTTTTGTTCTTCCTCTTTTCTCCAGAATCTGATGAAGAGGAGTTTTTAGACGTTTCTGATGATACAGGTTTTACCCATTCCAGATCCTTTTTATCTTTGTGCTTCTTTTTTTCCCATAGTGCTCTCAACTTTTTTTTGTCTTGTTTTTCTCCCTCTTTTCTTCTTTCCCTTTTTCATGACCCTGCCGCCGTTCGCACTCACATTTATGTAACAACTGCAGAACTTTCCAGTTTGGAAGAGCCTCACTTGAAGATAGAGCAGGGAGAAAAGTGTGAGAAAGAGAAAAAGGAGTGTCATGTAATCGTGTCAAACAGCACCTTGTCTTTGATTTCATTATTCCTGGGCTTTTCTTCAAAATGCCACATGTAAGCGTTTATTTGTGCCATTCCACCAAGTTGTAACAAAGACATTAATTCTTAATGAAAAGCAAGAATGCGAAATTCCTGGTTTTCCCGAAACTAAAATCAAACCAGGCTCCCTTCTCTGAGCACAGGGCTGCCTGGAGGCTGTAGACCAGCTGCACTGGACGGGATATCACCGTTTGCCAATTCCAAGCATGAACCTACCATGTGTGTGTCACATCAAAATCTGTGAGTCACAAAGTAAACCATATATGAAAAACAGTAATGCCCTTCTTAAGACACCTTTCTCAAGCAGGTACTCTTCCTACATACATCTTAAAGAGTGATACCTGATCTCTTGGCAGTATGATTCCAGATACAAGCTGGAGGGCTTTATGTTTTCAGCAAGCCATTTATTATCCACCCCCTTCAAGCTGCTTTTAGACCTATTATTGTGACTGTAAGTGGTCTGGATAGAATATAAAGTATGCCTCACATTGAGGTCTGTAACTATGACATTCCAGAATAGAAACTACACAAGCTGTTTCACTAGAAGCAGGGGCTGACTAGGATAAATCAAGTCGTCTGAAGGTAATGATAAAATACAAAAGTAAGGATGCAACGAATATTCGGTGGCTGATTATGTTTGGCTGAATATTGCAAAAAAAGCCATATTTGGCCTTCGGTGGAGTGAGGTAATAAAAAGGCCGAATAGTACCGTGTGACGCAATGACGAAATCAAATACGTCATTGTGTGTGACTGTGGCTAAGCAGATGTGTTAAAAGGACAATAATTTGTTTGTTGTAGGTTAATCCACCTCAATGCACTTCAGTTGTTTTTTTTAATGCATGTTTTGATTTGTTTGTAGGCCTAATATGAATGAAAAACTTTGTTGTGCTTTTTTTGAAAAGCGAAGGCGACTGGAATAGTAAAAAATGTCATAATATACAATAAACAATTTGTTTTAAAAACATTTCTAAAATATAGTGAACTACTTAGCCTCTGCATTGGATATTCAGTATTTGGTATTTGGCCAAGCGTTTATATTTTATTCAGCTTCGGCCACAAATTTTCATTTCGGTGCATCCCTATACAAAAGTGGAAGGTATGTGATGGAGGTATTGAGGTATATCTGTTCAACTGTACCACTGGTATGATGTTGCACTGGAAGGTCACTCAAACTGAAAAAGCACTAAAAAAACACATGATGAACTCTTTTTCAATGGAATTGGATTTATATCTCTTAATGCAAACCAAAAAAAAATCATCTTTACATGAGATTGCCTTTGTCTGTCTCTTAAGTTATCCACTGTTAAAGATTTTCTTTTTCTACTTTTGATGTGTGAAAAAATTAGGACTTAGATTTGTGTTCGAATGGATATAATGTTTTATATAGTAGTTTCATGTTTTTTTGAATGAGATTTAGCAACGAGAATTGCTGTGCATTGCCATGATTAGAGAATTCCAGCTTTTATTAAAAAAGCTGTAGCTATATCAGAATTACTTGAAAACGATTTTTTTAAGCCCCTGGTATTTCTGCAGCAAGACCAACAGTTTCAACGCAATGCAAAAACCAGAACAAAACGAATCACAAATATTTCATTTTTACAACCTAAGGTAGTATTTAAACACCAATTTAAAACAAAAAAAATTACCTCATCCCACAAATAACCCCACCTTGCTTTAGCAACTGCTCTCTTATGAAAAATGTTTGCAGCTTTACGCCATATGGTTCAATCATCAGCCTTGAAAAGAAGATATACAAACTCTAAAAGTTATTATTCTATCAGATTGGCTGTGGAATTATTGATTTGAGGTGTGGAAGTTTCATGTTGTTCACATATAGTTTAATAAAGTATGTAATGTGCAACACAGTGATCAATGTGGCAAAGTATGCAGACAATTTCAAATAAACCCTATTAATGAAGTACTGCTATAGGACAATGCATAGACCTGTAGTTTTTGTCAAGGCATTTACACAAACAAAGCAAAATGAACCAACAATGATGCTTAATTATAAGCCATTGGCACATCATGTTTTGTAATTCGTCTTGCTGGAAACATTGGCATCTATTAAGACATACATGGCAACATATCCACAGCTAGATGTCTGAGGACTACCAAGTTCAAGGTTAGAAGGATACATCATTGAGGACACTGAAATGGTAGCAGATTAAAAGAAAAGGGAAAAAATTAAGAGTAAAAAGAACAATCTATTGTAGAAGTTTGGATAAGTTGCTTGATCAGTGCCCATAGGTTGACATAGACAAAACGAAAAATACAACATAAAGTTCAAGATGTATACCTGTGAATAATGACTTTTGAGTATGAAGTATGTGGCAAACATTAAATCTCCTGGCCTAGTCCTGAACCTTTAGAAGTCATTACATCTTTGGTGATTTTGGTGCGTTCACTGAGAATTATGAATTATTTCTATCTGCTCTGTTTTTCAGGGTCATAATAGCACTTAAACATTGTTGGATTGTGTGTTTTTTGGTCTGTAAGTCTTTAAACTGTTTCTGTTCCAGCAAAGTTCAGGACCTTTTGTTCACCTGCCGGCCAGAGATACAAAGGCATCAGGGTGATGAGAGATTTATGTTACAGGTTGCATTTATCAGGCAGGCCAACGTGCACAGAGTAGGCCTCTTCGACCAATCGTTGATGGAAATCAAACGACAGATAAAATAAGACCAAGTAGTTTCAAGATTGTCTAAAAGATTATTTCAAGTAATTACACTTACACAAGTAACAGAGATTTTTTTGCCCTTTCATTGCCTATCATGACAGTTCTATAAGTCCAGCTGCTTCCTATAACATAAAGGACAGTTTTTGTAAAGAGTTACTTTAATAAGATATAATCATAATCATTTTTGTACTTTTGCATGAGTGCAACTTCACATTTTTTCAATCCAGAGGAGAGGTTCATTCTATGCTCACAAAAAGCGCCAGAGTACATGTACTGTATCTCTGTGTATTCTTTGTCTTTCAAGCACAACATGTGCACTCAGAATTATTTGTTTTTATTCTTAACAGGCAACGGTCTTGCCAAAACTGAAGCTGAGTTTTTCCTATCTGGTTTCCATGCTCATGTCAATCAGTAATGTGAACATTGTGCCAAAAGTTCTTTTTGATTTTATGGCCTTGAAAAACTGACGATTGTGTCTGCATGTGTACGTAAAGAATTCCCCCCTACACATGTGTACACATGTGCATCTGCTCCACCTAAGTGCCTCCCTGTGTGACTTTGTTACTCATACAATGTTGAGGTGCTGAAAGCACTCTCTGCGGGCCTCATAACGCACAAACCTTTTTCCAATTAGCTTGCCAGGTTCACCTCAGTGGTGCTTGGATCTACTGTAAATCTGACCCAGACAAAAACACCCACTGGGTCCTGCTCTAAAGGGACAGATTGAGAGAGGAAGTTGGAGGAAGCTGTCAAAAGCTGTGTAGCACTTTGTCGGATGCTTTCCGGGCCTCTCGTGCTTCAGGTCAGTGTCTGGCCCACTGACTGTCAGCGTTCACATTAGTTAGACAGTTGCACAGACAGTTACATGGTTTCATGCTGGAAAGATATAAAGACTGCCAGTTTGCTCACTGTGACTGTGTTGCAATTACACTTATCTGCAGTCACAGCCGGCACTATGCAAATATTAAGCATTGTCTCTCACATGACTAACTTAACTGGAGGTGTGCTTCATGCCAGTGGAGTGGTCTCTTGTTTTTTAGTAAACAGCAGGGAGCTGATTGTCACCAAGTGACTTTTCTTTGTTTGTATTTCAAGCCACTGTCATCTGAGAACATTGTGGTTTATTTTTCATTGTATCGATGCATTAACTTTATTGGTAATATGTTTTGAGACTATGTAATTATTTCCTCCCCATCCCCCTTTAATTCTATGAAAGCATTTTTCTGATTCAGAAACTCAACCATAATTAGTCAAACCAAAACTGTGTTCTAAAGAAACAAAGGAAAGTGAAACATAATAACTGAAAACAGTCTGTTTTCAGAATACCACATTTGGTTTCTTTTGCACTTGGTATGCAGAATGCACCACTGAGACATTTTCAGTAGACATAAAAGCCAGTGGAGCTGAATGAATGAGACCTGGATGTCCTCAAAGATGTGCTTTGGAAGACAAAAACAGGACTCTATCTGCAAAGAAGCATCCAAGAATCACAGTATTTAGCCTCGTTTTTATCTGTCTTTAGTTCACCTTTGTTTTGCCTGCTGTTTGGCTGGTATGATATCGTGCAAAATTGTGATGCTGAGAGAAAATGAGAACATGTCTTTGCCAATACCCGAGTAACAGCTTGTTCTTTTGAGCAGTCTATGTCTGGACTGAGTGACCAATTGATTCTGTTCAAAACATTTCTTCATATGACAAGGTCTGATTCTCCCTCTCCAGCATTAACCCTGTATGCTTTCATATAGGGCATATTATGTTGTAGGCTTTTTGATTATGGAAATGTCTGATAATTGTAAATATTCTGATTGATATTGGCTGTGTCCGAAATGGCATACTAACATACTACATACTACAAACCCATTGTGTATATACTGTATACTACATACTATAAGTATGATTAGAATGCCAACCGTTCACACTGTAGTATACTACTAAGTTTCCCATGAATCATTTCAAACCTCTGATGAAAAAAATCAGAAGCACACCAGGCTATCAAATATCTCTGTTGATTCACCACATTTGAAAGTTTAGAGAGCATTTTAGGCGAGAAAGTCACCACGTAGAATACCAAAATGTGGTCATTTGAGCCATAAAACGCACGGATACAAATTTCATTTCGACATTTCGGACATTCCGCTATGCCGCTATTATGCTATCGACGAAACTTCCGGTCGGCTCCAAAACAAGAGCCCCTTTACAAAAGCGTTAAAGAACTGAAAGGAGATCATAAAAGACGCATTTATTTTGAAAATGGGAAGTTTTCTACTGGCAGATTTTTAGCTGAATGCCGGTCAGTCGTGTATGGCGCAATGCATTATGGGGCTCGCAATGCATTATGGGGCGGTTGAGTGTGAGTAGTATGCCCACGTCGCATACGTAACATTTTTTCCAATATAGTATACATCCGGGTATTTCTCGCACACTCAATCTTTTCATACTATCCAGTGTGAACACACTACATACTCATTTTGACGTCACACTTAGTATGAGTAGTACGTTAGTATGCCATTTCGGACACAGCCATTGAGATCAATATCATTTAGCATGGTTAGTCATAGAAAAAAAATCAGTATACAAATTTTAAACGACATAAGTCATATTACCTTAAGAGGCAACCACAGCTGTATTAAAAATTCGACATGATATATACAGTGTCCATGACTTGTTGACATTTTTATGCTATAAATATTGTAGGAAAAGGAAAGGCTGAAGAGCTGCCCACCTAATAAAATCATAAATAATTGATGAAAAAGATGTTTAGTACTTTTTATTTTATAGGCTTTTGTCATACCCTTAAGTGATTTAAGTTTTTTTAAGGCTCTTAACAATTCAACTTTCTTAAATGAAATTCATATGACAGATGTGTGCCTGACATACTGGCACAAAAACAGAGAAAGGCAGACAAGGGAGTATAGAAGGAGGTCTGACATTAAAAAATACCTTGCCTAGCATCATTTTATTCAGTCATTTATACACTCAAACTCCTGTGGGATTAAAAGGTGTTTTTTCATTATTTGTATTTGTTCATCTTTTTTTAAATGTCCCCAGGAAGTCATACAGTGCCTCAATTGTCCAGGCTAAAGACTGGTAAACTGCAGTTTGGCTCCCTTGCCGTACATAGCTTGAAACTCTTGATATCTGGAAGCATAAATGCTTGTTCCCTTGAGAGTGAGTTATTCTCATGACTTGTTCATGACATTCTTCAATCAATCTATGTTTATTTTTATAGCGCCAATTCATAACAAGTGTTATCTCAAGACACTTTACAATGGAGCATAAAGCTCTTCATTTTATGGATACACATATATGCATAGATACATGTATACATATAAAAATACACGTATACATATATCTATATATATCAGAGTGCCCTATGAGACACATAGGATAAGTACCGTGCTTTCCATGACTCAGCATATATAGCCCCATGGTTGAAAGTCTCAGCTGAGGCCGTCATACTTTTCTTTCCATCTAGTACAGATTCTTCATTACAATGGCGTAATCATGCTTGTCTTTACAAAGCCTTACTTTGGACGTATTACACTGACTGGCCACTTTATTAGGTACATCTACAGATATCAACACATTTAACCATGTTACAAAACAGTCATTCATTTTCTGCTTTCTTTCACAATTGCAAACAGTTTTTAGTGCACTTTTCACTACCTGCTACAGTTTCTGAGATATGACTGTTGAAGCAGTATCAACTTTTGCACATTTCTTTGAAGTTACAGCGTGGTCACGTGACCTGCACACCTGAACTCCAGTATCGATAATTTTCTGCAAACATTTTTGTTTGCCTATTTCACACATTTTCAGCCGTGATTTACTGCTTACAACTATTCATGTCACATTTTCAACTTTCTTTGCATTACTTTTAGCAATTTCATTTCACAGTTTCAGCAGTCACACTCAGCATTTCAACACATTTCCTGCATGGAAATGCAAATTCTCTAGTTATTTAGTGCAGTCAGTCTCAATCCTATTGAGCAGATGGGACTGTGCCACATGAGCATGTGTTACCAGACATTCAGATATTTATTACTCAGCTCTACTATGATGCACTCCCAGTTTACATTAGTCAGCATATAAACCCTAACCCAGTTTGCGGTTTAATCAATTAATCTGAACAAACACTCAATATGCTATATGAAGTTAAAGAATTTTTTTTTTAAGTTTGACTAAACTAGACTTTTAAAATGTGAACATATTGTATTTCCTGACTGGCTTTGTATTATTGTGATTAGGTTAGACAAACAGATAATGGAACAACTTGCTAACACTAAGTGTCTTAGCATAAGCTCTAGATGATTTTTACAAACGCTAAGCATTGGAATAAACTGGAGGGATAGTGTTCTTGTTAAAAAGTATAGTGTAGAATCTGGTTGAAAGGTAAAAAAAACTGTAAACTTGTTCATGTTTTTGAAGTTGACAGCCTACAACATAATTTGCCCTATATGAAAGCATACACATGTTTAATGCTTCATCTTTGATGACTGCTTCAGCAGAGGTAATAGTCATAATGCCACCGACTTTATTTTCAAAAAGATGATCTATGACATGAAGGAGAGATGTATAATACTAATAGGGAAGTAATCTTGCACATCAGACTTGCAGTGAAAGGTTTGTGACTGACAAGTCTTAATCTGATTATTGGGCCAGATAATGCTCAAGAGATGGTGTGCAGAGACCTCAAGTCAAGCTGTTGCCGTAGCTTCACTGTTCTGTGTGTTCAGTAACTTTGATTTTAAAAATGGAGACAATCTAAAGACACTTGAATTTTCACTTTGATACAGGTACATTTTGTGCAACTCATGGTGGTCACTGGCCCTTAATTAAATGTTGACTCTATATGCAGACATTTTTCATGTACTGTTGAAACCACATGTGACTTTAAACTCTAAATTTACTTTAACACCTGAAGCCAGAGGCACCAACCATCCTGATGGCAACACCTCTACCATGAATGCACGATCCGCTAGGGTGGACCTGGTAATGGAAGCTCAAAGGGTGAACTGTTCAGTGACACAACCCCCCCATTCACGCCCAGCTCTGGTGCTGCACGGTCTGGTTCAACTTTACAACAACAAGGGGGGTCTTAAAAACATGCCCTGTCACTACTCAACCTCCCAAAAATGTCACTGGGGTGCAAATACACACTCACACCTGCCCATGGCTCACCAGTCTTAAACACATGCCTGAAGAAAGGTGGGGTCATGGTTTTAGGCAGGGTATTTATGATTTCATGACATCATCAAGCAACGTGATGGAGTGCTGTGTCACTCCATATTTGGTTTTCCATCACTCAACATATTAGCAATAACACCAGCTCTGGGAGAATATGTCAGTGGAGGATATAATTGGCACACAACAGTGACAGCAGGAAAATAGCATAAAGTAATAGCTCACTGGTCAGGTTTTAACTGAATTCATTCAGGTCTGAAAACTTGTGTGTGGTTTAAGAAGGTGTTGTCAATCAGTTTTAGATCACTTGACCCCCCCTTCCTCCCTCCATCACACCTCAGTGCCTCCTGACACCCTAACACCAACACTGTGCTGCTTGTGACATACAAGATACTTCTCCTCATGCCTATGCTCAGCATTATATAGGAGCTCATATACATGTGCTGAGGAGCCACACTCATATCACATTTCTAGAGACTGATTTTCATTCAGACAGTAGTTTTGGCCAATTTATACATTTTATGTACTTTTGTAAAACAAATCACTGTCATAAAACTTTGACTTTTTAAAACACATTTTTACTATTGAAGCAGCCATACATTCAAATTAATCTACATGATTGAAGTTGTAATCTTTCAATACATTTTTGTAGTTTCAATCAAAATAGTAACCAGTCAGTGCGTTTACATCTATACTAGTATTGAGTGGCTCCCCTAGTAGGAAATCTAACTGTCCTTGGGGTGTGGAAAATGGTTTCACTTGCAATTGATGGCGTGTGCTCATTTTCAGCTAGTTACTGTGGTCCTCCTCCCAGTTGGCCCCTGACAAGTCACCAAAAAAATAGTTGTTTGTCAGACAGTGAGAATACAGACGAACATTGTAGTTACATGCTGGATGTACATATTCTACACAAAACTTCATATACAAATGCAATTTATTTCATCCCAGTAGCTCAGTGTTTGCCAAAGTGTGGGCCATGGCCCCCTGGTGGACACCAGTATCAATACAGGTTGACAGTGAATGGTCATTTTTAAATGATGAAAGCCCAAATATCATTTATAAATTTTAAATCATGTTTCAAATAGTCATAGCCAAGAAGTGCTGAGGACAGATTACACTATTTATGAACAATTACAACCTGACCCTACAGTCAAAGAGTTTTGGGACCATCAAAATCAGTCCTTTCATTCTTGACTCAAAGTTATGTTTGATTTTGTCTTACCTTCTTTGCTTTCTTCCCTCACATCAGAAACTTTGAATAGTGAGAGCACTGGGAACAATGCATGTGCAACAGAGGGATATAAACAAACCAAAGTTCTTGAAAACCATTGGACCGTTAAGCTCTTAAAACAGCATCTCTTTCTTTATGCCAGCCCTACTCCTTCTACCATCATCATGTCTGTTTCATTTGTATAATCTGTCATGCTTGCTTGGCAAGACAACACTATTTCATGGCTCTGTGGTCCCCTAACCTGATGTATTGACCTTCAGAATGACGAAACATAGTTTAGTCTGACCTCTGCTTTACGCAAACAGCGCACCATCAGCAAACACAATTTACAGATAACTCGTAAAATGTTAGCCACCTGTTCTTTCATTTATTTCTTTGATATAGGGGAGGGCATGTTATGTAAACATGTTTGCTCTTAACATGGAGATGTCAGCTGCTGTGTGAGTGTGAAAAGAAAGAAATGAAAAGATCTTAAAGTTGCCCTCACTGTGTAAGTGCAGCTGTCTGATCTAAATATCAAACCTGTTCATCGAAGCAGCTGATCTGGCTTTGATCTGCAGTCATGTACCCCAGTAAATAGCACAAGAAATGATGCATTGTTGGACATAAATCCCCTGACTTTTAAAGCTGTGAGACAGAAAGCAAGACTTTAGTGAACACTTTTCATTCTGGTGGATGATTTAATTATTTCATAGTAGTGAAGTCTTGAAAGAGATAGAGTTGTTTTATATTTATAAGGTTAATGATCTAGTTGGATATTTATCTTTAAATGTTTGTAGTATTTGAAGACAGTAATGTTACTCTGCTGATACGCCTATCATTACACCTTGTTGACATGCAGGATACAGCTTTACAATACATATTTTTTACTGCTCAGTTTTGCATTGTGCAGGCAAATTTAAGAAATCAGATTTTTTTATGAAATAAAAATGTGGAAGTAAGTATTGACTTCAGGTCTTTGTCTAACATTACTGAGCACAAGACTGCTTTGAGTTGTAAGACAAAGAAAATGCTATGCAAGCTGCTGTCTATTATTTAATCTAAGTCAAAATGGCTAAACTTCACAGATGAGCAGGAATCATGACGAAGGAATATTAACTGTGGGCCTGCTAGATGGTCTCCAACTCTCTTAGCAGTAAATATTAGTTGACCCACCACAATAACAGCCCCCATGAAAAGAACAGAATTGCTGTGGTTAGCAGTGCAAGGTAGTGATCTGCAAGGAAAGAATGACAGATGTGGGTTGGAGGACTCCATGTACTGTAAGTCATTCATTAGCACCTCTTCATGGTGTTGTGTACCTTCATTTTTACAAAGGTACACTGTATCTAAAAATAGAAAGGCTTGGAAAAGTGCATCTGGCATTTCCATTTTGACATTAAGGGCACTTACGTCAAGTGGGAGACAGGTTTGAAATGAAAATAATGTCTGTGTGATGTTTTTAAAGACACACTGCACCACCCCACCCTTGCCACTTGTGTTTTAAAGCTGTTGGCTTGTTACCCTAACCAGCAGCTCAAAAGAAAGTTAAAAGTTATTTCCATGCAGAAAGTGCCTGATTTCTTGTAAGTCCTTTTTTTGTTTGTTTTTGCATTCCTAAGTGATAGGCATGTGGTAAAAAATAGCAGAATTATGACCTAGAATTTGTATCATTTGCGTTTATGGGCAGAAAAGTGAGCTTTTAACTGGTCAGTATGTAATGGGGTAATAAAAGTGTTTCCTGTGTGATGATTCTGTTCTAGGGCATCTGGGTGTAAGTTGGGAGGAGTGTCTTTCCCGCTTTACTTGACAGATGTGGGCACTGTCAGGAAGGGAACTGGGATGTGCTTGTATGACCTTTCAGTGGGGTGTAGGAAATGTAAATCATCATCAGGGGCCAAGACAAGCCAGGTGGAACTGCATGTGCCTTTTGCACCTCACAGATGCCACTTTTTACTGTCAGAGGGGGATCTCATTTCCATTGGAAATCTGTGAGCGATTTCCCCAGAAGTGTGCATTAAAGTTAGATTTCATTTCTATATAAACCAACAGTGACTAATAGCCTCTACAACTTGGTGGATTTTTTTTTCTCATGAGGACATTTTTGTCACTCACTTAAGACTGATATTCCTAAAAATGTCATATTATGAGTTTTATATGCCCTTTGGTGTGCTTTACATGTCTTCCTCTGCATGATAGAGTACTCCCATGTGCAGGACAACAAAGTTAAGAACATAGGCAAACCTACCACTGGAATGTCGTACCTCTGTTTTAAAAGTTTAAGGAAGTTAGCTTGAGAAAGCTAGCCTTTTACAGATCATAGACTGTGGAAAGAGTGGAGAGCTGTTGAAAAATGTGCTGAACTGCATTGGACTTACTAATTACCACAGATTAGGCCCACATGGGGAAGGGGGTCTCAAAATGATAGAAACTTCAACAGTGTACTTAACAGAGTAAGAATAAAGGTGGATCAGGTGTACTCACAATGTCAAAACATGTTTTTTTTCTGACATTAAAGCTAGGGTTGGCGATTTGATTTAGATACACTTTTTGTAATACTGGTTAAAATGGTCTTTATGACCCGATGGTTATCAACTCATAATGTGTTCTTAAGACAGAGTGAAAAATATCCGCTATCTACAGCAGGAGTAAAACAGGGAAAACCCCAACCAATAATCATGCCGGGACACCTGTTTTTAAACCAATCAAATCCCGTCGCCATTCTGCCCGCCTACTGCGCGTGCATTTTCGGCGGTACAGACTCGGTGCGTAGCCGAGCTCCTACGTATCAGAGTCTGCCAGAGAATGCTTACCTTTCAAGTTTTGTCTTTGAAAATAAGGGAAGCCCGCCATGAGCCGTCCCACAACCCCAACCAAGGTCCAGCATCCCTCACATTTTAAGACAGATTTACAAGAAATCTAAAATAAACTATTTGTTTTTCTAAGTTTGCTACTTTCAAATTCATGCTAGTTTTCCAAAATCCCCAACCCCAGTTTTAATGATGGTTAACTTACTGTAGCAGTCATCAAAGTTTAATGTACTTGTCTAAGTTGGGGCAAAAGATAAACTCCTGCCAAGTCTCAATATCACTCTAAACAGCCTCATAACAAGGTGGCAGGAAAACCCTAAAACCCTACCATCATGGATAACAGACAGGATATGGTATGTCTTTTAAATTTGGGCAAAAGTTGTCATTAATGGCATGTATGTTATACTAATTAAAAGCCATAAATGTTGGAGCACATCGACCTCTTCAAATAGTCAAACTTCCTTATAACTTGGGTTCATATATTTGATTATGATTACTGCTTGAGTATGTTGATAATCGCTAATTAAAATAATGCCTACCTTATACTTACTGAGTACCCCTGATTCAGCTGTGCTTGCTCTAAGATGCTCTATTAAAGCTCTTCCTTATGAGGGTCCAGTTTGTTCTGATTAGATGTCTAGTCAATGTCTAGTCAACTCGGAGCCAATGGACTTGAACTACTGATGTAACAGTGGCAGGATTCAGCAGTGGAATGGACTTATAGTTTCAGGAAGATACTGGTACTGTTCATAGAGCTCTGTTTAGCCCTGTTTTCACCAGAGGGTTCAGTTTGGTTCTTCTTGGTAGGACTCACTTTTTGTGACGTTTCTATAGCCTTAAACCGGGACAGGACCCCTTACAAGTGAACCGTACCGTCCTATTTTTTGGGGCCCTTCTGTTGGGGTGCCAAGCATACCGATCTTACCCCAGAAGGTGGAACTAGAAACACTGCAGTCCGTTGATTGGTCGGAGACGTTACTTCCCGTACGAACAACACATAACCCCACCATGTTTAAATTTCCACTCATCTTTGTGAAGATAACTCCTGCGACACACAGCCTTCTCTAAAACAAAGCTTGGTTGCGCTTCGAAACAAAAAGCCACATGCTGATCACAAAAAAAGAGAATTACTGGATGTCTTCCATCATTGCGCTTTGTTTACTGTTTCACGTTTTCTTCTTCGTTGTTTTTAATACACGGGTACACTGTGTCGCGCTGCTATGATGTCATGCTATCAGCATCCGGCTTGTACACCACCTACCAAATAGGGTTCGGTTGGCTGCGAAAATGCAAACAGGATCAGGCCTTACCGATCCAGCCTGAGCCAAACTGTGCCGATCCACACCGGACCACTTGGTGGAAATGTGGCTGTTGGTTTCTTATGCATTAAGTATTCTGCTATGCTGGAGAGACATGGAAAACATAAAATTGTTCTAACTTAATTGTATGGGTAAGAAATTACCTCAAAATTAAAAGGAAAAGAAATCGGTGCTCTGTTTGTATCTAACTCTATACATTCAATCTAATTAGAGGTCTTCAATTGTCTCTCTTTATGAGCTTGGGCACTGACAGATCTGATCCAATGAGCCTCAGAGGCAATTTTGAAGTCAGTGGGGCAAGATGATTGTCTTCTGCTATCTTTGTCTGGATTATTTCAGGCAAGAAAAGCTGTCGTGCAGAGAAGTGGAACAACAGTTGTTCTGCTGTAAGTCAATAATGTGGTGAAACTAGAGAAGACATCCCTTGTCATCAAAGATTTTTGCAAAGCTGAGTGAATGAGATATGGGGGAAGATCAGAGATAATTTGGCAACATTGTTTGATAAAGTTGTCAGAAATGCTAAGCAGAAGACTAACCAGTTAACTTGGCTAAGGTCTAGCTTTGTCCAGGTCATGATGGCAAACCATATATCTACTTTTACATACCACTGTTTTCTTTTCGGCACAGACTCATCTCCAACTCATTCAGCTTCCTCCCTGCATAACTTCCCTTTTTGGTATTGCGGTTTCAAGTAATAATTCCAATTTACCTTTACACAGCATAAATCTTTTTTACTGGTCTTCAACATGGGCTTAACACAGCATAGCAAGCCCAGCCCAAACACACTTTCCTTCACAAACCTCTCGATCCTATTTCCCAGACTATTATGCTTGCATATTTCAATCGGCATGGAGCGCAAGTGAGGGGTGGAGAAGGAAGGGGGAAGAGGGAGGGAGGAGAGTGGAGGAATGAAAAACACAAGGAGGTCAGCTACAGAGACATTTCTTTCTTTCACACCATGTGTTACTGTAAGATATTCATTTCCTCTGCGATTCCTCTCTCTTCCTTCCAGCCCTTTGTTTTTCTTCTCCATCACTGTCAGCATGCACCGGCTGAGGTAGTCCAGGTCGCATCGAGTCCGCCTGGTTCTGTCTCTATCTTGGATCTATCCATCCCGATTGATTTCCAAAATTGGGAACTGTGAAGAGTGCAGCCGTGGTAACCAGAGAACTATCTGTTGTAGTTTTAAGCTGCCAAAATCTCTTAAAAATGAACATGTTTGACATCTGATAATAGTTTTCTGATTGAATGTAAGGGACAAACTTATTTATTTAATTACATCTAGAATTTGACTGTACTATATTCCTGGTGAGGGATGGATTGGCCTTAAAGAAACATGACAGCAGCGTCATCAGTTAACAAGCCCTTCTTTTGCAAGCCAGTCATTTATTTGGTGTTGATGACGTTTAAAAATCACTGCATTACTTAGCACTCAATAAAATAGAGAAAAACCCAGAAGCTACCTCTAATTCCTTTCCTACTTCTCTTTGTCTTATGTTTCAGTTTTAGATACTGTCCTCTAATTCCTTTTTAGCAGGCCCGTGGTTATTATCTAATAGTGCAGTATGGCTTGAAGTTAAGAGGTCCTGATCATGAAAACATGACTGTGGTTGTACTCCAAAATTCAGATCATTCTGGCAATTGGTGGCTGAGCATAAGTCATTCCATGTGGAGGAGTGCTGCTGGAGTGTCACATGCTTTTGTTACAGCTTGTTGGTTCTCATGTACAGTAGCCAAAGATGCTATCCTAATGTAATACTTTTCATCTGAATCTTAATGCACTCTTTACACATTACATCATCAGAATGCAGCAGCATAGAGAACTGACTGTCTTTGATACCCAGCCTTATTCAAACGAGATCCATCTTTGTGTCAGATGTACAAATGATAAAGGTTCAAGAGTTTACAGCAGTGTTCAGAACACCCTCACATTGGTGCTGACAGAGAGTCAAACTGTCACTCATGGTAAGTATAAGCCACCGTGTTCGTTCATTCCTACTTTTCAACTTTTAAAAGTATTGTGAATCAAACAGAAAGTCACTCATCTATTTTTTCTGTTACCATACAGTTAAAACTGATCCTTGAAATTATCATAGTTTATGCAAACACCAGAAATGTGGGAGCAAAATTTGCTGCTCTTTGGAAGTTGACATATGCTGGACACACTTAATTGTTCATTTATTAATCTCTTTTGTCAGAGCTAGAATAGATGAAAACTGTCCAGAAAACACATTTTTATGTAAATCTTTGGAGGGGTAAAACTACTGGAGAGCTGTTTTGACTTAAGCATTCCAAGGCTGCAGTGCATTTGACATTTTTTAAATCTGAGTCAACTGACCTTTTGTTAAGCCCTTCCCTTTTTGGTTTTACATGAGAGGTTAGATAATGTCTCCTTGGCTTGGCTCCTTCCTGTTTGACACAATAAATTTTATTTTTAAATTAGACTTTAATTTATGATCATTTAATTCAATTCTGTTAAACTTGGCTTTAGTTAAAATGAATGCAAAGATATAGTGGGGTTCTGGTTTAAGAAAGAAGATGTAAAAATACCCTTGGACTACAATATGGATGTATTGCTCATACCAAATTCCTGAGAGCACCTTTTAATCAACTGGAGAATTGAAATTACTGTCACATTTTTATAGCAACACTGCAAGGACAAAGCCTGACGAGAAAGTTTTTATAACCAGGAATATATCAAGAAAGTTCCAGTGAGAGAACAATCTAAATGGTGGATCACCTGACCAGGTAGAGAGCCAACAAAGTGTCTTTTCTGTTTTGTAAATATGACAAATTTGTTAAAAGCGATAATATTTTCAACATCCAGCTGTTTGTGCGTCTCTACTCTATTGTAGGCATTCAAACCTTGCATTGTAAATGTCAGAAATTGTATTTATGATTAAAGATAATAGGCGTTAAGATGCAATTGTGAGCAGTAGCACATGTACCAGTATCAACATACGTATGTCAGATAATGGCACATGTGCATGCATCAGCATTATGTTCTGTCAGAAGCTCTCCCAAAAATGGGATTTTTCAGTGTTTCCTCTAGGTTCATTGCCTTGGGGCGGCGGGTTCGGGGTTGCAGGGGGGGGGGGGGAATTTTTGCTTGGGGAGATTGTTTGGTAAGCTTCAGGTCATCCATTAATGTTTGTTTAAATTGGGTTTTTTTTATTATATTTTTTTACCGTTATGGTCGCTCATCTGCCGCCTGATTGTGAGTGTGTGTGTATGTCTGTATGTGTCGTGTGTGTGTCTTCATCATCCCCTTCACACAACGCGCCGCTTCCAGTCATTTCAATGAGGGACAGGCGGCAGACAGCACGCGGTTTGGACCGGCCATGTAGAAGCGGTTGACGCCCGAAGAGCACGCACAGATTTTGTCCTGCTGCTCAGAAACCAGCGTTTTGAACTTTCTGGCTGTAGTCGCCTGGCAGCAGCAAATCATATCGTACTATCGAAGAACTGGACGTGGGGAAGCATTTCTACTGAATTGTTTTTAGGGAAGGGAGTGTCATAGTAGTATGTCAGAGTGAGCATCTTCAGAGTAGACGATCTTTGTAATGTTAACGCTGCTAAGGGGGAGCCCGGGGATTGGCTGAGGGTTACGGAAGTGTAGACAGAGAGAGAACTGCTAACTGTATGACACGCTGTTTGAGTCTGTTATTAAAGAGAATTAATGATTCAAGGTAGCTCTGCTCTGACTCATCACCTGAAGCACCTCAACTGGAGTGGCAGCAGCCTCTTAAAAAAAATGCATGTGGGGGGACTCCGCCTGCAGAGAGACGGTTTGGTTGCCGCGCGGCTTATCGGTGTTGCACAAGAGGAGCGAGGGAGGAGGCGTTTTTCAGAGCGGAGAGGAAAAATGCATTTTATTAAATGTAAGCAAACCATAGTGACACAACTATGGGCAAGATAGTTATTTGCCTAAGCATTCAACACCTTGCATTTAATGCAGAACTCTGATGTGAAGGCAGCGACATGATGCTGCGGTGGTGTATTTACAGTTTTTAAAAAAAATTGCAGGAGCGGCGGGTAGGATTTAGGAGCCGCCGCTCCTAAATGAATGTAGAGGAAACACTGTTTTTAAAGAAATGTATGGGCTTTTTGTATCTTTGTTTTAACTTTCACATTGTTACCTCTGCCAGGAGGTTATGTGATCGCTGGGATCTGTTTTTTTGTTAGTTATTTGTTTGTTTCTCTGTTAGCAAGATAACTCAAAAAGTTATGGACAGATTTCAATGAATTTTTCAGGAAATGTCTGGATTGGGACGTCTGGATCAGCCATGACGAAAACTGATTTTTGTGAATAACTACTGAACTAAAATAGATGTCATTATAAATCCAATTGCTAATGGTACGTTTTCACGGTCAAGGAATTTAAGTTTTGAGATGATATAAAGTTAGGACCTATATTTATGGTGAAAATAACAATAGGAGTGAGAACTGTGGCGCTGGCGGAGGTCTGCGCTCTCCAAGTGCTTTTCTAGTTTTAGATACTTTTTAATTAGGCGTTAGATCTCAGTCACCAGACAAAACATTCCACGCTTAATTGAGCACAAAAACAAGTGCAGCATCTCACTATGGTGCCCAGTCTTCACAGGATCCAGAAGAGTGGGACTTTTAAAAATGTAAATCTGATTTTAAATGGCTATGTGAGTGGGACCCAACAACAAAAACTCATGAATGGGGGAGAATCTTAACCATCTTCAAAAGTAACTGTGAAAAATGCAGGCTACTGGAGGGCTTTATCTCTATAGCTGCAGCTTAGTCTAAACATATATCTCTGGTGTGATCCCTGGGTGATCCTGATGCTGGCATGAGAGTGGGGTTCCTTGTGCACCCTGCTAACAGCACTGCTCTGAAGTTGCAGGTGCAGCTCGTCTGGTCTGGGGTGGCACAATTCAGCCAGAGGACAAACGTTGCTGGACGAGGCCCTTCACCACTATGGCTCTCCCCCTCCACTCACTTCTCGGCCCTGAGGTATGAGGCTCAAGTCTGAGCTGCTGATGCTGTAGCTGCACCAGCTCCATCTTCCCTGGTGGACCCAGTTCTAGTGGAGTCAGCTTCCTGATAGCCAGTACAGACCAGGCTGCTTAAGGAGTCTCCAGATCTCTAGTTGCTTGGAGGTCTTCCCCGGGCTTCCAATACCCTCACTCCACCATCAACAACCCCTGTCCTCAGCACAGGTGGACTGCCCAACATTTGGTGGCAACAGCACATGCACATCATCTCGTCCTCTCAACCCCTCGACCACGTTAATCATTGGAGATTTCCATTACCAAGTACATCAGTTTTTTCAATGCCATAAATCACTGTTTTTTTGGTGCCGCCATTCCCATTTTTCTGGACAAACTTCTCAATGTACTCCCCCCCTCCTTCCCTCTGTCTCTAAGATCGTGCTGCTTGTAGGCTTAAACACTTCCAGCACACAGTCTGAGGTCACAAAGAGAGATTTTAAGTTGTTTTTTAATGTTTTAAAGGACACTGGGAAGACAAGTTTTTGTCTCTGACCCAATCCCCTCACTCATTCATGGAGCAGAACATATTAGCAGGATTCTCAGTCCGCATACTTGGCTCCAATCCACCTACCCCTCCCACAACTTAAAACATTATTTACAATGGTAATCTTTTTTGGGACTGAACATCACTTTTTATCCATGACGGGATCCATCCAAACAGGGGGGGTTAGCCAAATGCTTTCTTCCAATATCCAATACATGATCCACTCCTCACCGGTATGACAGTCTGCACTCAGCAGCTAATTTTCCTACACACAGGTCACGCCCTCCCTGCCACACAATAACCTCTGGTCATTAATTTCCACCCACTCGCCTGCCAATCCCCACCTTCCTTTGCTGCCCCACATCAATACCATCACAGAATCCATTCCAGTCCACACCACCTCCTCACAATTTCACCCCCATCCTGTCAGAACTTGTACCCCCTCCAATTTAACCCACATTCCCCTGCTTCCTACCCCACCCTGCTTTTAACAGTAAAGCTGCAAACTTTGAACTTTTAAATATCAGATCAATCAACAATGTCAAGTTTTTAGTTCATAAAACAAGATGGACTTTTTTATTTCCACATTATACTTCACTCATCCCATTGGAAATGAGAGTATGCTCTCAATGGCATTTTGAGATTAAATAATGAAATGAATGAATGAAGATGAAAAAAAAGCCACTTCCACTAATTTTTATTCACTTTCATCAACTGCATACAAGAAGGTATTTAAATGCACCCACATCACCCTTATTACTTTTAGTTCTTTGGAGCACCTTGCCTTTTTTAAAAAAAATTCAAAGACCCTGTTTTTAATATTAATCATTTACAGACCCCCAAAAAACAACACTTTTATTCAAGAGTTTTCATAGTTTTTAATCTCATTTTATAGCTAAATAAGACAAAAATGTATTCAGGGGATATTTATGTAAGCATCTGTTATCTATAGTAGCCTGTTCCTTGATTTTATTGAAACTCTGGACTCTTTTAGTCTAGCTGAGGCAATGCAGGAACCAACCCACTTCAAGGCTCACTGTCTAGATTTAGTTTTATTTTCTGGACTTAGCCCTGGTGAGTTTTTAACTAATGATATCTGTGTGTTAGATCATAAACTAGTTTTATTTTCCGTGTTTTCATCCCAGCCTCCTTTTGTAGATAATGCTCCTGTCTATTGAGGGGTTTTGAACTCAATGTCTGCTAGCAAGTTGTCGGAGCTTTTATTTCTGCGTCTTTAGCAGATTTTAATCCAGTTTTTAAACATGGAATAGCTTGTTTCTCTTTTTAACCATACTTATAGCACAATCTTGGACTCTGTAGGTCCTCTGAAAGCAAAAAGCTCAAATAAAGAGCCCGCGCCCTGACTTACAGAGTCTACACATGAGTTAAATAAACTTTGTAGAAGAAATTAACGACAATGGAAGAAAACTAGTTTGGTGGTTTGGTAAGTCTTGAGTTTACTCCCACTAAATTACTAATCAAGGTTTTTTTACCATGGTTGGGCCCAGCTTTTTATCCATTATTAATAGTTAATCTTGTTGAGGGAGTATTTCCCTCTGCTTTTAAGTACACTGTTGTCCAACCCCTTTCAAAGCACCAAACCTTGACTCCTCTAATTTTAACAATTTTAGACTGATTTCAAAACTCCAATTTTAATCCAAACTATTAGAGAAGGTGGTTTCTATATAGCTTTTACATTTTATGACTGAAAACAACCTCTTTGAGAAACTTCAGTCTGAAAGTCAGTCTAGAGCGGGTCACAGCATCGAGATGGCCCTCCTCAGGGTTACCAATGTGTTTTTTTTTTTGCAGCAGCAGCAGATAGAGAGGGGGGCGCGAGTTTAATTTGTTTAGATCTGCTGTGTGAAGCTTTAAAAAGTTGATCATGCCATTTTAACTGAATGCCTTGTAAACTGGGTGGGTATCCAGGACACTGCACTTGTCTGGTTTCAGTTGTATCTTTCAGAGCGAACCTTAGCGGTCACCATTGGCAATCACAGCTCCTCTACTTCTGCCATTGCCTGTGGTGTACTACAAGGTTCAGTTTTAGATCCAGTTTTGTTGTCTATGCTCATGTCTGTTGCTCTACTTTGTCATTGCTATTATTATTATTATTATTATTACTAATTTATTATCAATTTTAATATCACCTTTTCATATTTGTTCTCCTGTTCTGTGCTAGCCCCCCCTTTTTCTTTCGTTTTCTTTTCCTTACTGATTTTATGTTTTTATTTTGGGCCTCATGGTCTCATTTTACATTGCATGGTTCTTGTATTGACTGGACTCTCATGACATATTAGAGCCTTTGATTCAGGGGCCTTAAGTCACTGGAGATTGCACCGGTACATGTCGGTTTGCACCTTCTTCTAGGGGTAGTCACACCCTGAGCCATTCCTGCATCTTGTGAGTTGTGTGTCTTGGTATGGTTTTTGTGGTTTCTCTGATTCCATGGACTCAGGACATACTGTGTTTTTGTGTTCAGTGAGCCTGATTGTTGTGACAACTATTTGGGTTTAAGTTTTCTTCATGTTTTGTGAAATTTTCTCCATTGCATGAGCACCATTGCTCTGTAAAACACCAGAAGCACCAGTTGATCTACTCTCAAGTTCTTTTCTTGCTCGTGTCTATTATGCCTTTTGTATTTGACAGTAATTGTTCCATGATTTAAATTGAGCATTTTGTTTTTTTATGAGTCATAGCAGAAGTTTCTGTGTGTTTGTGACTGTAAAACTCTAACCCCCTAATTCCACATAGAGCGAGCGTGATACGCACCAATGCGCTGTGGTTTTGCTCCAACAGATTCAGTCAACAAGTTACAAGAACCACTACTAACTAGATTGCTCTATTGGATGGTATTAAAATCAGCAGTAATCACTTTTCTTGCGGATTGATATTTTTCATTTCCACAATGTGCATATTAAATAAATATAGGACTATAATGTTGGGTGGATATCACAGTTTATGGGTGGAACTGAGCTGCTTGGCATAGGTCTGCGCTCTCTAAGTGCGTTTCTAGTTATTATATGTTTTGACTTCAGCACTTAAAGATATTTTGGCAAATAATTTATGACAAGCCTGATATACAGTTGTTCCCTCCTACTCATCAGAGAGGGCTAACCATGCCCAAATTTTGTCTTCAAGTCAGCTGGATGTGTAGTCAGCCTGATGTAACGTCTATTCAGCCATTAAATTAATTCTTAAAATAACTCATGACTAACCCACATTTTACAAAGGCTCAGTATGGTATATAATCATGCAGATGTTTTGACTTTTTCATGTTTATATGCCATTTTAGTAAAGTCTCTAGAGTAGCTAGGTTTGTCTTTGCCCTCTGTTTTGGTATATTTGAAAGTCTTTCTCATACCTTTTTAAAACCTGACTGTTGCATGTGAAAGCGTGAACCATTCTGTTTAAAAAAAAAACTCAGTGAATGGCACATCGTTAATCACAGTTGAAAATTTGTCATCATACAGTACAGTCATGTTTTCTGAGAACGTCACCCAAAGCATTGCTGAGATAATATTTAGCCAGGTGTTGAATGTGGATTGGAGACGTTTATACTGCTCAGTACTTTATGGAATCCATATCCCCTCCTCAATTGGGGCCCTCTTTGGGATCAGAACGGCAGCACACAGGCCTGCCTGTACAGTTTACTCCAGAGGGAGACAGAAAGACAGGGGAAAGGAGATGAAGTGAGGAGGAAAGTGAAGGAAATGATGAAAATAACCAAAAGTGACTGAAAACCAGATAGAGATTAAGAGACTTAACTCGTGTTTGACAGTGACAATGACAGGTAAACCCAATACCAAGCAATGCTCAAAACCGGGCACTCTTGATATTTTCAAACAATCTGTAAAGAAGGTAATCACATTTTGTGTCTCGGAGCCCTGTGCCTCAGAGAGCTAAACTGAAGAGCTCTGCTAAATTCCTGACTTTGGAATTTGAGTTCCTGTGTTCAAGACATATGCTTTATATACAAGCCTGGCCTGGGCCCATGCACTGCTTTATTTTTCTTAACCAGACACCCAGCAGCATGTAACGTTATTGTGGTCGAAAAGAGGGAGAATTTGTAGTAAGGTTTAGACCCAACCCATCCCACCCCAGCTGCCAACATTCAGGAACAGTGCCCTACCCCTGTGTTTGAGTCTCTCATATTTGTCTATGAAAGCAAGAGAGGCTGAGAGTCTCAGTAAGGAGAATGGGATGATTTAGGCCTCACCTGATGGCCACCTCGGTGGCTTGGGTTACTACTCATTCCTCCCTCCCAGTTTCTCTCTTTTTTCCCACATGAACAGGAAAACCCTGACTCTCCCTCCCTTCTGAACCGTGGTGTGCTACTTTATGTCTATGAGAGAGAGGTGGGTTGAACTAGATTTTTCTGGCCTTGGGAAACCACATACAAGGCCTCCACCAGGCTTCTAAAGAGAAACACAGTCCAGGGACATACGAGGCCCCTAATAAAATCTTCACCCCACTTTTATCTTTGCCATCTTTTGTCAATTCTTTGTCTCGTCCTTTTTGTATTCCTTATATTTCTTGCTTTTCTTCGGTTTTGCCAACTTGAGCAGTCTTTCTCTTGTTCTGTCACCTTTTCAAATGTGCAGTCATGTCAGTGGAAATTCATGTTTATAGTGGCCTTTTGTACAAATATTTCTGCTGTAACTTTAACCAAGAAATCAATGGTAAATCCTTTTAATCGAGATGTGTGCTGAGGTGGCCACAAAGTCCTGCTTTCCTTGGCTAGTTGGCAACGACCTGTTTAAACATCCGCCCCTTTCTCTGTTTAGAGTGGAGTTTTGGATTTAACCCCTCGCTCAGCTCGTCATCACACCTGATGGGATCAGATAGCTGAATCTGCTTAAGCTGTCAGTCAGAGTTGGTCTTGGCTACAACACTTGCATGTGTGGGTGGTGTGTATGTGCAATAGATCTACAGTGTGTGTTTATGCTGTGTGTTTTTTGGTTTGACAGAATGTTTGCAAAAGTTGATCCCCCTGATGTACAATGGTAACTCAGAGATACTGCATGTACTGCAATGTGTATGAAGTTAAAGTATCCTTCATAGATTAACTGTGTCCTCATTTTCTGTCATATTTCTAAGTAAATGTACTGTGTAAATAGATTTATTCTTTTATCTAATAGCTGTGTAATTCTGACGTTCTGACAGACTTACTTATGGTACTTGCTTACTAACTAACTGTAAGAGGCAATTAGGTAGGACGTTTTTAAGGGTTTGGGTGTATGTGACTAAAAAGTGGCCAGTACCTCCTTACACTGTTTGTATTACGATATCATATAATCCTACTTTAATAACACTGCACCAACATCTTTAGTGGGATTTATCAGCCTAAAATAACAATTTACAGGAGGCAGAAAGCCATATGCTTTTGTTTTATTATAGTATTGAAGAAAATTTATGCTGAATGTGGTTTTTAACAGCTTTCCATAAATAAAATAGACACTCACAGTGAAAGTTCAAACAGATGTGTTCCAGAGCTCTTTATAATTCACAGATCACTAATGAGCCACTACTGTCCATCTCGTCTGTGTGCATTTACGCACTACTGCATATTTTACGAGATGGTGTCAATCTATTAACAGTTTGCTTCTGTCTGATCTACGCTCAGATAAACTAAGAAACACAAGGACAGACGATTAAACAAAGTTTTTGTCAGTTTTTTTCTTCAGTTCCATGTGCTTACTCTGTGCTGTTTTCTTTCTCTTCTGCAACAATTGCTCATCAGCAGAAAAGAGCAACAGCTTTTAGGTCAATGTGAAATAGCATATACCTGTAATTACTTTAATAAGGGCTCACTCAAGGTGAGCTGCTGCAGGCATCAGGTCTGTGTTATGGGAAGCAACTCTTCAGCATTTCATGGCACATTTGTGGTAGACGCACTGGTGGGTGAGGCCTTTTTTTGAAGAGTTCATACAGTATCGTGTTGTTTTTATGCGTTGGTATTCTGCTTTCCTTCCACAAACCAAAAACCTGCATGTCAGGTGTTGCCAAGCTGTGCTTAGTGAATGTGTTTGTGAATGATTGTCTCTATATTTTCCCTGTGATTTGCTGAGGACCTCTAAAGGGTGTTTTCACCTCTTGCCCTATGTCAGCTGTCAAAGGCTCAAGGCCTCCCATGACCCGAAAAGGGATGAACACCTGAGGTAATGGATGGGTGGACTCTAGAGATCAGAACTGTATCTTAAAGCTGGGGTTGGCGATTTTGGAAAACTAGCATGAATTTGAAAGTAGCATCTCCTCAGGGCTCCACCAAGTCATGTCTCAGTCAGCGGTAAGAAAACACCAAACAAACATATAAAGTTAGTTAGTATTCACAGCTGATGTTGATCGGGGTATAGGTAATTCCTCTGACATTCTCCAGATAGCTGTCAAATCTCCTGTTTTGGCCATGAAACTACCGTATTTTCTGTATTTTATCCTCTTTCCCGCCATCCTCCTGTATCAGTATTCTCCCGTATATCTCCCGTGTGGTGATATAATTATAAAAACATTCCTCTGCCTCTCCAAACTGAGTTCTGTCTCTAGCCTGAATGGGGCGGTAATGCTCCAAAATGATGGATGCCAACCGCCGTAAAACCGAAGAAGAAGAAAAAACCTTGCGAGAACGTCCACCTGCAGTAGCCTGGGTGGCAGCTATCACGAGATTAGAGCAGCAGAACAAACTTAGAAAAACAAATAGTTTATTTTAGATTTCTTGTAAATCTGTCTTAAAATGTGAGGGATACTGGAGCTTGGTTGGAGTTGTGGGACGGCTCATGGCGGGCTTCCCTTATTTTCAAAGACAAAACTTGGAAGGTAAGCATTCTCCGGCAGACTCTGACATGTATGAGCTCGGCTACACGCACCGAGTCTGTGCACGCCGGGAAAATGCACGCGCAGTAGGTGGGCAGAATGGCGACGGGATTTGATTGGTTTAAAAACAGGTGTCCCGGCATGATTATTGGTTGGGGTTTTCCCTGTTTTACTCCTGCTGTAGATAGCGGATATTTTTCACTCTGTTTTAAGAACACATTATGAGTTGATTACCATCAGGTCATGAAGACCATTTTAACCAGTATTACAAAAAGTGTATCTAAATCAAATCGCCAACCCCAGCTTTAATACATAAAGTATGTGTATCCCTTTATTTAGTGTGTACAAATGTATATCTATTTAAATAATATGGAAAACAAAACTGTCCTTGTAAAGTGTTCTACTTCCCTTGTTACTGTGATAGTGGGACCATTGGTGAAGTACATCTCTATTTCAAATGAAACACTAAGGTACATACACAAAGCAACACACTGATGAGTACTAATAGCAATAATAAGGTGTGAAAGAAATATCTGTATCACAGAAACATGAACTTTGACACCTTGCAGCTATTTATTCAACCACACTAAATTGGAATTTGTCTTGACACATGCACAAACACACATACGCGCACACAAACAGTATAATCTCTTCTCATCTGCAGGCAGTCATATCCCCCAGATGTTCTCTCTCAGGGTGATCTCCCAGATTTGGGAAGTTTTTTGAAGTGTCGGGCCAATGACGCGCTGCAAAGCCTAGGAGATTTCAGTGTCGGGTCCTTAAAGAGTATTTCCCCTACCTGCTAAACTCCACAGAGATGCTGAGCTGCTACTGGCTGTGGTAACAAAGAGACAAAGAAGACTGTACTTGTATGTTGAAATTTCAAAGATTGTATCTCTTTTTCCTTTGAAACACATCTCACATTTCATTTAAGCTTGCATTAGTGAAGTCTGTAGTCTTTGAACACAAATTATATGCTAAAAATATGAATCAGATGAGGAGTTTTTACTCCCTAAGATATTGTTATATTGCATAAAATCATTCCACTCTTTTCGTAAGTATTATTTCATTCTTCAGCATCTAAAGTGGGGTCCATTTGATATTCTTTTCACATAAAACTAATAGTTATGCAAATCTATGCCCTGAATGGTTTTTGGTCATGTGAAAAATGTCCAACCTTTTTCACATTTACTTGTTTTTGTAACAGTTTCTCAAGCAAGACATTGTGGCTTGTCCTTTATTACACACAGGAATAGAAAATAGCATTTTAAGTGTTGTTTGTCATGTTGGCCCCAAGGCTGGATTGAAACTTTTCACAAAGCAAAAGTTGCAGCACATTAACATTTAGTTATTTTATGACATCATGTCTGCAAATTCAGATGGTTTTGCTTTGATGCACACCACACATAAAAAATAGAAAACGTTAACAAAAGCCACAACAAGTCCAGACACAAAACTCTATCATTAGTTTTAAATTGCAATCTGAAGGTAAGTCTGAATGCTTTGCCAGTGTACTGCAAACCAGATTCTTATCTTTTTCTAATCACTTCATTGTATCCCATAGTTCTTGCAAAGCAGGTGGTATGATTTCATTAATGGCCGGCTATGTCAACAAGACTAAAATTGGTCCGCAGCTTTGTGGTGCGCATTTTGCACTGTATAGCCTGTAACCACTACTTGGCAGAGAGTCATTCAGCCTGCTGCCAAATGGTCATGTATAATTTGCAAACAAAGTTTAACACAGATTCAAAACTTTATTTCTATGCATATAATGCTTTGAGATTTGGCCTATTCTTAAAAGAGACTATTAAAAAGAAAAAAAAACATGGTGTATCGCCCTTCACAATAGTGCTGTTATACCATATCATCTCCCAATAACATATTGTGGCCAAATGTTCCAACCAATAAAAAGCCCTACTGTGAAACAAAATTTTTAATAAAGGTGTAGCTTAGAATTTTTGGGGAGTTGAAATTCTATTTAGTTTCTTTATAAGTAGAGAACCAGCACAAAAGTGTGGCTTTGTACTGCTGCGGCCAAGAGCTGTGCATTGTTGCTGAATTTTAGGCGAGAGCAAACTGAAATGAATGGTTAAGGTTATCACTCTATTGAACAAAATTGCAATATTTTACTCTGTGTCCCTGTGTGCTTCAAAGGATGGTGTGATGCACCAGGTTGTGGCTCGGTATGTTTGAATTTTTTTCTGAAGCTTTTCTGCATGTGAGGAATTCCTGCAGCGTCTGATTTTGTCGCCATTGGTCCTTTGCACATTATAACTCTTGGTCACATTGCACTTTTCCAAAACAACTGCAGGATGCCATGCTCCTCTCCTATGTCAACACTGTCACAAGCTGCCCAGTGTGAAGTGGTGGGGGTTCTCTGTGAGTGCTCCTGTCATGATGCTCTTTCATGGCAGCTGTCTGTTGCTCTAAGTGCAGTCTATGCCCCTCTCTGCCCGGTTCTGCATAGCTTGGCAACAAGGTAGTGACAGGTCTCCCAAATATTAGCTCTGCAGGCCATGGCAGCCTGCTGTCATTAGGTGTCGCTCTGACCTGCAGTAGTACTATCTGTAGGTTTCCTCCTTGCAGCTGCGTTTTCTTGGTTACTGATTTATGTTGCACATCTCCCTCAATGAACCTAGAGCTTTTTGGGTTGTGGGATGTCAGATCCCCCAGTCCTTGACAAACTTTTTAAAGGCTTGCCCATGAGGTCCAGTGTCAGTCAATGTGTCATCAGGGCACCCAAATAGTGACATCTCCATTTGAATCTTTAGTGCGACTGCATGACTAGATACAGGCATGGGCATTTTGTGCACCAATGGGAATTTTGTTTACCTGTCCATAGTCAGCAAAAAACTGGTGGCCATTAATTTCAAAAGCTAGTGACTACAATGGCTTTGTGTTTTGTGAGGGCACAGAGGCTTCTTGTGGTTTGCATCCTGATATTACACATACATTTTGAAATACCTACAGACTCTCTCAATTTCCTCTTTCGTCTTTATCCAATTTATAATTTATCTTGCTAAGAATCATGTTTTCTCTATGCCCTAGTGGCCAACATGTAGTTGTTCCAATAAATGCTAAGTAACTGAATCTGGAATAAGAGCTTGTCTGCTTTTGAATACGACTCCTGATTCCACTGCAAGTTCATCTCTAAAAGGCCATGAAATGCACAGGTCTTTAAGGCACTTTTGGTGGTTCACTTCCTTAAGTGCATTGTGCCAGTGGTCATTTGCTGTTTCTGTGTGTAAGTGCTCGAGGGGTCTATTAGTTACTGGTAAAATGGTCAACCACTGTAAACTTTCTGATGGTTAGTATGACCGTTTCCTGTTTTAATCACCAGTAAACTGTGTTTGATTACCACTCTGAGTCAATAACTCACAATTAGGGATGGGTACCAATTCATTTTTACACATACTGACAAGATTTTGACACTTCTGGATTCTATATGTTTATTGCATTTTTAAATGCACATTTGCTTAAAACTGCTACTGAGGTCTACAAAATGGCCAAAGACCTTGTACATAATCATTTCTGATCCTAATTTTAAACCATGTTAAAAAAAAATGATTGCCTCAGCAACTAACACCAACTTGTCATATCATGCCACACAAAGAGAAAATTCTTTTAGATCCAAGGTTACAGATTAACTGTAAGTTAAAAGCTCTATAGTGGCTTTTGATGGATCAGCCATTTTGTAGTTCTTCAATAGCCTGAAAACAGCTTGTTATGCCTGCTGATTATCTTTTCGCTTCAAAAACTTTGGGAGTTGGCTTCATTCTTAAAGATGGTAATGTGACCAAAATATTCATGATTCGCAGAGCTCATTATGAGCAATAATCCAAAAGCTAATCAAAATTCCCATTGACTATTAGTTAAGAAAAGCAAGTGCTAACTTTCTGTCTGAAATGGAGAGATTTTTCCTTTTTCCGACGGAGACGCTGGAAACGAATGAAACCACTGTAGTGTGCATGACAGTCTAGTAGATGGGGATGTAGGTTTGTCGAGAAACAGCGATGCTACAATACACATATGAAGAAGAAAAAATGTTCACAAACAACAATGGTGAGTGGACGCATGAAGCCACAGTAGTGTCTTGTCTGGACAACAAATCTGTCTGGATAGTTTTGTCTGGATAACAAATCGAGCACGATAAGCAGCACACAGGTTACTCGGTAGACGGCCAAAGCTGTTGTTGTTCCTGGTATGCGTGCACAGTCTTCATGTGAGAGAGTACTGCACATGCAGTGATGTCAGCATTTCACCCTGAAATGATGAATCATGTTTACATGGAGCTGCATGGAGGAGGGTTTTGAAAACTCTCCATCCTGGTCCCTGGTTTCAAAAGTTTGTGGATTCAAGCCCTCCGTATACTGTTCCCATGTAAACACAGGCCAAAATGCAATGAAAACTTAAAGGATTTGGCTGTATTCAGCCTCATGTAAATGGCTCCTAACTGCCTGTGGTTTCACAAAGCCACACTTTCAGTGGACGGGCTTATTTCATACCTTTATATTAGACCACTGCATTAAGGCTTATTAATTTGGACTTTGGCTATTATACAACTGATCAGACCAAGGGCATTTTTTTGCCCTGAGCCATTTGGTGTTGCATTCTGCACTGCTGACTGCCGATCAGGAATGTATACAAGTGAAAGAGAGCTGGATCAGGACCTGCTTTTAAATATGTTTCCATTTTGATCCTCAGAGCCCACTGGAAACTTAGGGCTCAAGCCAAGACCATCTTTGAAACAAGCTCATATGAGTGAATGTAACAACTTAAAAACACGTTTTCCATTTATAACATAATGGAAAAGGAAAAGAGAGCTTTAGGAGTTTCTATTAACAACTGTCTTCAATAAGATCAACTCATTCGGAGGTCAGGCCTTGCTGTCATTACAACAACAGGACTGGCAGTAATGAGCTCTTTCCTCCTCATAAATGAATCTTAAGATGGTAAAGGAAACTCTTCACATAACCCAGACAAGAAAAAATATTCTTTAAAAATGTATGCACCAATATATATTAAAGTGGCACTACACATTTTGTCATGGTTCTGAAATTTTCCACTAAGTAAACAAAGTGTGTAACCATTTATCCAAGTCATGGAGTGTGTGTGCCTGCGTGCTTTTAAAGGATGAGGATGGGATTCATTGAGGTTTGAAATAGAAAACAGACTAGCAGAGAGTCTTCCAGGAGTGATTATGTCTGTGGGATAGTGGGGTCCATTCAGATGTGTGTGGTATGGTTGTCTCTGCATGGCTGACAAATACTGTCAAGGGTGCAAAATACCTGAAGGCAGAAGGATATTGCCATTACCTCTGAACTGATAGGAAAGAAATTGATCTTCTGGTATGTGCATGATTAGACACAGTATTCACAAGAACATATTACAGATGCCCAGCCATTACTTGTATGGAATTTGCCAAGAAAAGAGATTAATTAGTGCGCCTAAAAACTATAAGATGTTTCATTTTTAACGATCTTGGTAAAATATGTCAGTAGATATAAAGATATCGGAAAATATATTGACTGGGATATGATATTCATTATGTGACTGTTTTATCGGAACCCCTAAGAGTAAAGGGTTTAAGGCTCAAGTATCTTTAAAAACACCAAAAGCTATTTCTTGTTTGTTCATGTGAGATTGTTGCCTTTTCCCGATGTTGGTCCTGCTTCGTATTGCTTCAAGTTTGGAGAAACTTTTCTTTTGATCAACTTTATCAGGATTCATAGGGATGAGTTTTTGATTGCTAACGCTGGTTTGTTGATATTTTAACCAACAATATAACATGTTTCCAGCATAGAATAGTGGTTTCAATGTAGATTGAATATCAGAAAAGACACTTATATGCCTTGACATGTGCTGGTCCAAAAACTCGCTGGTGCAGATCTCTTTGTTTTTTCTTCAAATTAGATTCAACAGTTAAATAACTTAATTGGAGAAATGGTGCCCACTAATCACCAAAAAAGGATAATGGTAGCCTGCTTTTCATATCATGTATCTTTGGCATTGGATTAGAGTTCCCCAGTAACCAGTGCATACACCTGTGTGTGGTGATGGGTTACATAAATAAGAGAAAATTAAAAAAAGTAAAAATGTGATGACCAAGCTAGAAATCAGAAAACAGCACTGCTCGGGTGGAGATGCTTATTGTGACAGATTGCAACATAAAAATAGTCTTTGGACTGTGCTGTTATCACTGCCATTGTTGCCTCATATTTAATATCTTTACCTTGGTCTATAAGCAATACAATACAATGTCTCAGCATGCATACAAATGAAGAAATAGTTTACCCTGTGTCAGTAAGTCAGTTTTCAAGATAGCCTCAAGTTTGGACTCATACAACTCTATCTCAATCAGCATTTAATTAATAACCATTTTCAATGTAGCCATTTAGCTGTATTTTATAAGCAGTAAGGCAACAGTGTGATCAGTAAACATGTACTCCTGATGTAAACGCTTTGTAAAAAATATACTAAAGATGCAAGCAGAGTATTAGTAAAGTAAAGGTAATTATTATTAACCTTGTCTGTCAACCAGTTTTATGACCCCCATCAATAACTTGGTCTGCTTACCACTTCCTGATTATCAGCATGTATATGGCTATCCTATAATTGATTCATCTGCACAGCCCCTCAAATTCCTTTTTATTGCTGGTTTGAGACAGTCAAATAAAACATGGACTTTAGACAAGAAATGAGTATTTAGCTTTTTTAAAATAAGGAAAATCCATGCCATCTAGATTTTTCTGACTTAATACGGTTTGATTTGACATTTTTGAAAATTCTGTGGTTCTGCTTATATTGTTTGCAGGTGACAGCTGGCTTTTCTAAACTGTTTATTCAAAATCAGATGCATGCTGACCTTGTGCAGCACAGTGAGGGAATGAATGGCCAACAAGGGAGTAAACAGGTTGTGTTTTTGTGTATAAATGTTGTTTGTGAGAAATGGTTTCCCTTCTCTGTCTTAAGTGTTAAGCAGAAACAGCAAGATGATAACAATGTTTTATAAAGCAACCGTCGTGGTGTTTCACAACACTGCCATTGATGTAGAAAATTTGCGCCCCTTCAAATTTCTGAGCCACACAGGGCAATATTTTTTGGATTAACACATGGTTCCTCCCATTAAGATGTTCATGGCATAGAAACATAATCTGAACCGCATGTCAGGTTGTTGGTTGCTGGCATTCTCATTTCTTTTCCTTTTCATTCCAGCTTCTGCTTACTTTTTGCTTCATGACACTGCAGCTGATACTGGGCAATAACCCTTTTGTTTCTTTTGTCCTCCATTTGATCAGTTTCTTACAATATTACCTGATTGAAAAGGGAATGTGATGCTTTTCACTTGCCCTCTAACCACTACCATATCTTCATCTTCCCTCCCACTGGCAAGCAAATATGTGTATGGGAATATGTGCACAAGTGTATGTTGGGTACTTGCTCCATCTACACCGCTCAGCACATCTGTGCTGCAGCTGAACACCCCTTTGGGCAACGTCTGCACTGTTTGGTTTTGAACATCTTGTCTTGTATGTGTGTGTGTGTTTGTGCGTGTGTGTGTGCGTGTGTGTGAAGGTATGTATGTGTTTATGTATGCACTATAAGATAAGAGGACCCTGAACAGGATAAGAGATTTAGGAAAAGGATGGAAGGTTGTCTTTTATGTCTTGGCATGTGTATTTGTGCTCCTTTCAACTTAACAGAAACATAATTGCATTGTGTTTGTGTGTGTAAGAACATGCTGAACGTCTGGATGTAGAATACAGGTGGATGTGTCAATACTTGATGAACCCAGTCACCCCTTTTTCCAAAAGGTTTTCATACCATTTCATAGCCCAGCAGAGCATACACCTTATCACGTAACCAAACAGAGCAAGGGAATGTGCTTTTCAGTTTCTTCTATTTTTAGTTCCAGGATCAGATAAAGCTCTAAAGACAGTGGTGATGGCGTTTAGACTCTTGCATTAAAATGTTTGAATCAAAAGAGGTTTGACTCTTGGCAAACTTGTCTGTGGGCCTACTCTGCTGATTGTCTTGATGCCTGTGCATTTTATCTGTATTCATGATTAAATATTTGTATGTCGAGAATTAAACAGAAGAGGCTCGTTGTGTTCACTACTTCAGCCAAAGGATAACTTTTCTTTTCATATGATATAGATTCTACTCAATAGTGTGGATATGCCAACAAATCTGTAATTTTAAAGCTGCAGTTCATAACATGAGATTTTAGTGTGTTTCCTCTAACTATAAAGCTCTGAAAAACACTTGTTTTTGGCCTACTTTGAATATTGCCTCAAAATTTTGTTAGAGTTACAAAAATAAGCAATTGCTTAAATCGCTATCAGTGGTAGATACTTATGCTTCTAAGCTAGTCCTGTGAGATGTTTTAAAGGTATGGATGGGTATATATATTTGTGATTTGTAGCGGGTAAAAAGTGGGTTTTAAAAGTCTTGGTAAATGTTTTTATTTTAGGTTTCTAGGTTATAATGTGTTTCGTGCTGTCACCTCAATGAAAGGAGGTTCCTGGTTCAAATCCTCTTAGATGTGACCTCTCTGTGTGGGGTTTTCATGGTCTCAATGTGCATGCATGGGTGCCCTCTAGATACTTTGGTTGCCTCCTACAGCATGCCCATTAAGTGATTTAGTAACTCCAAAAACACTGATAGATTTTAGTGTCAGCCCAGATGTTTGTCTCTGTATGTCAGCCCTGTGATTAACATGCAACCAGTCTAGGGTTTAACCTGCATCTTGTACAATGTTGATGTTTACAATTTCTAATCTTCAATAACCAAGCCAGGTTTCACCTAACAGGCAGCACAGTGATTTTCTCTCTGTCCACTGAGCTCTTGTCACTTTAAGGTCAGTCTGTTTTGATAGCTTGCCTGGTGTACCTTGTTGTAACTGGTAAATTCAGCATGGTTCAGCACTGTTTTCAACAGCCTTCTTACAACTGTCTATGCTCTACACTAGATTTTGCCACACAGAACCAATGGTAAATGGTAAATGGACTTGAGCTTATATAGCAGTTTTCTAGTCTTTGACTACTCAAAGCTGCTTTACGCCACAGGTCACACCTACCCATTCACACCCATTCTCTCTCACATTCACTCTGATGGTTCAGAGTTTCTATGTTAGTTATCCATCAGTATTTCTAACACATTCACGCCCTTTTATGCCCATTTACACACCACTGACTTAGGGGTAAGTGTCTTGCCCAAAGACGCAATGCCATGTGTCGCCCGGAGCTGGACTTGAACCTGCAACCTCCCAATCACTGACCAAGCGCACTATCCAACTGCACCATTGACGCAGTGGGGTCTATCAGTCATCTTGTGACAAAATTGCAAGGATATAATCACTCAGCACACATTGCACTACAAGAAAATCTAGCAAGGTCATTTTTATGACCAAAATATGATCAGCTTTACTCTGTGAGGCATGCTGCTGAGGATGACCCCTGGTCCAGTGGAGAATAAGCAAGTCACTGCATGAATTAAGCTGAAAAAACAACCCACCTTTGAACAGGATAACTTTTTTCTTATGAAGGAATTCTAGGATGAAACTTTACAATGATGTGTGTCAAATACGAGAAAGCATAAATTATGGCCTCAGTGGCCCTAAAGTTAGACTCAATTCTTAGGCTGGGGTTGGAGTACCATCACTACATACAGCCAGCAATACAACACTGTCTTTTTCGGCATTAAACTATCAGCTTACCTGTAAATCACATAACAAATGACATGAAAAAGTTCCAGAATTATTGAAGTAGAAAAATCCTGACATATTTTAGAACCTATGCAGGTTTTCCATGCACTGACATGTAACTTGGAATGTATCATGCTGTGGCCTTTAAACTGCTGTTCTAAGCCATGCATTTAATGCTGCTTTTCCAAAACCATCTGTGAAACTATGGCTCTGGTTGAAATGCATACAGAAAAACAAGATACACAACTGAGAGTAAGGAAAAGCTGGTATATATCCTGAAATGATCCCTGACACTTTCTGCACATGATTCCAGTGATTAATGGGTTGGGACTACAGTGACTTGGTTTTAATGGTGGTGGCAGGGAACACAGCTATATATACATCCAAATTGAGATTAATGGACAGGACTTTATGTACTTTGCTAAAAGGGTGCCCTGCACTACCTCACTGAGTGGATTAACAGCTTGCCAAAAATGGGAATGGAAAGTAGTAATGTGAATATGTGCTCTTTCAAGTGAGGGCTCCACCTCACAGCTATTAGAACATGCTTGTTAACCAAAGGTATAAATATTTGTGCTAAATCTTGTTTTTTTTATTTGCATTAAGCTTTATTTATTTATTTTTCTTTTGCTGTGCCCAGCATTACCCAGAATTTGGTTTGGTAAGGGATTCAATTTTAGCTCTATCTCAAGCATAATCAGCTATATATCTGCTAGTTTCAGAAATGGGGGTATAATGAAGATGGAATAATTCATGTACAAACACCTAACTGTCAGGCCAGACATATAGCGTCACACAGTTGCTGCAGATTTGTCAAATGCAACTGTGCCCTCTTGAATTGAGATCTAGTTGCTGTGGAGGCCCCCAGAGTAAAGTTAACTCATTCTCATGGGCTTGTTGATGATGGTAATGAAGGATGGACGTGGTCAGCAGCAACACTCAGGTAGGCTATGGCATTTAAAAGAGGCTCAACTGGTACTAAGATGCCCAAAGTGTGCCAAGGAATTATCCTCCACAGGAGCAGCAGCCTAAGCTGGTTATGCTAGGCAGGTAAACCCGATCTATGTAAATCTCAATATGAGATACTTGTAATTCCTGTACATATAAAGCCATCAGCTGGCTCACGTGCAACATGTATTTAAAGGCAAAAAGTGCTCATTAGGTACTCAGAGTACATGAGCTCCAAAATTGATGTGAACCCCTGACTGAAGCCCTAACCCTATTGTGTTAAGAACCTGTGATGCTTGTGTTAAGAGCATCACTGAGCCCCTAATTTGACCCTGTCCTAGAAAACTTGACCTGAAAGTGGAGAAAAGCCTTCTAATGATCTTATTACACAGTTCAGATGCTCATAGTAGCTCTTAGTCTTTTAATCTGTTTACACTAGCTTACTGAAATCATATATAGTGTATGATTTTCTGAATTTTCCAAATAGGGACTTTAACCTCAAGAATATATATGAATAAAATATAACAATGGGTGCACTTTGGCCATATCAGTCAGTACAAGGTGTCAGGTATTTACCACAATGTCTGTCACTGTTTGCATGCCCACAAAATTTTAGTAGAATAAGATGTCATAACACAGGAATGCAAGACCAACAACTTCTGGGAACAAAAGGGAAAACAAGCCAACAAAGCCATAAACTGTAAATCACAACTGTGTTCTGACCACTGGATGATGGAAGCTGGCTGCTGTGTTTGTGTTTACTAGGATATCAAATGTCATTCATGAGTGAGATGAGATCAGAGAAAGGAGGTTACCATGGCAGCAGACAGACCATCGAAGGGTCGTGTGACGGAGGCCTGGGGCACACAGTCATTACCAAGTAGAACTTTCTGCTTTCATTCTGTTTATTTGGTCCCTTATGTTTGCCTCTTGTGTCTGTGTGTATACCGCATGTGGATGTTTTGCAGCAGTTCTCTTCATGGGTGCAGTTACTGCATCTTGAAGCTGATGGTTTATTCAACATTTAAAAGTTAAATACAAGAATTGAGTAATATTTTAGAGAGCTGTAAAGCCTTCCCTTTCAACCGTTTGGTCTCTTTTATTTTTATATTTTGTTTGGGACAGAGTTCAATAATCTAAAGCACTATATGGACTTTTCTATGTACCTATTGGACTCAAGTCTATCTCAGCAACATCCAATGGTAAATGATTAAGAATGGCAGAACCTTTTAGGAAAACAACTGGAGGGTGATCAACCAAACATTTAGCCACATGGTAGTCGCATTCTTAACAGGCCATTCAAAAGCTTTCACTTGTTTCTTGCCCAACTAACCCACTCCTACAACCAACTCTTTGTCCTTAAAAGGACTCTTAAAAGGCCGGCCATGTTCAGATCTGAAACAAATGTTTAAGCTTGAAGCTTAGCACTTGGCACCTGTGTGCACACTAAAACAGGGAGGTACAGATTGGTAAGAAGCAAAGTCTTTCTCTCTCTCACTCCATTGTCCTCATTACACCAATTCAAAATCAGGAAACCTGCTCTCGCTGGCTGAGCAATAAAGAGCTGAGGTAAATGTCTGAAAAAAAAATAAAGCTGCTGTTTGCACATTATTGCAGACAGGATATTATGCTAGGCCGACTGTAACTAACAGGAAGCTATTTAACCCAAGCAGCACAGCAGTTTATTTGATTTGTAGTTTCTCTCCCTTTTCCTAATCTGTCTTCAGACAGCATTGTATGCAAATTTGTGATCCATTTTGATATGCATGCTTTTCCCCTCAATTGATAACACATGGATGGTTGATTATGTCGGTATCTTGAAAGCCTTTTATTTTTCCATTCCCATAATCTCATGACATATTTTAGTCAGTGATAATGGACATGTAAAATGATTCATTCTACATTATACAGTTTCAAATACCCTTATGTCAGGATATCAACACTTTTGCCTGAACTGTTGGCTGTTTCTTTCATCTAGTTTGACACACATATCATTTTTTCACTAGAAGACTGTTTAAATTGCAATGCTCAACACCAAAATGTTTTGATTATCAACCATGGATTTATACATCTGCATGCTATTGTCTGCTCTACCCTGCACCATTGCAGCACCTTTATTGCCTCAGAATATCCTATTCAGCATGAGAGCAGGAAGCAGGAAGCGCTTGCTGCCATGGCACAGCCTGAGTGTTATGTTCAGACAAACACTGCCGAGTGACATTTGGCAAGGAGCGTTGTTGCTGTCTGGACTGCCCTGTCAATGTGTAGACGGACGTGCTTGCGTCCATGTCTGTGCAAGTTTTCCTGCCCTACTAATATGTTGTTTCCTCTCAATATTTGTCTTCTCACAGACGGGCGGCTGATTTTGTAGAGGGAGGCTCATGAGAGATAAGCTCCAGAGGTCACAGAGCACTAATAAAGCCCTCTGCTATTGGATGAGGTTACAAAGCTCAGATGTTTTCAAAACCTAGCCAGACATCTTCATCATCAAATAACATTGCAGTTAGTCACAAAAAATAAATGAACTGATTATGGAACAAATGGGACTTCATAAAATTAAACACATTTCTGGCTTGAAGAAGTAACATTCTTGGTGCCAAGTCAGTAGTAAGGGCTACAGTCTAACTTCAGCTCTGTCTGAAGAAAAATTTACGGCATTATACATCTTCCTGGTTTCAGTTAGTTGCTGTAGGGGGTTTGAGGCGTCTGGTAAGATGTATGAAGTGTCAGCACTGACCTCCATGTCTCCCCCCTGGAAACGCACTTCTCTTTATCCTTGGAAGCCAATCCATCTGTCTAATCACATTGGCTGTTTGTCAAAAAGTATAGCAATGATGGTTTGACAGTGTTGCATAACATAAGCACAGTGATCTCTCTGCACATGAGGGTTACAGTAAATGGTACAGCAGCAGTATGTAAAGAACTGCTTTTGATGCAGCGAGGCGAGGTAGCATCATGTGGCCTTGTGTAGGTTGTGATTGATGGAATACCTACCCACTGAGGAGTTTAAGCTGGACTGTAATCACTTGGCACTCCACACTGGTTTATCTATCTCTGAGGGCTAAACTTCATGTGTGTGGCTTCAAGAATACAGCAAGAGGCAGTTACATATGGGGAAATAGGATACCAAAGGTAGAAAGAAAGAAGGAACTTATACGAGCTCAGTATATCTTACTGAAGCACCAAGTAGGTATGGATCTTAAAATGTTTTTGGATGTCTAACAATGTTTCTGGCGCCACTTTACAGTGTTTTCACATTCCAGACCGAGTGCTGACAGCCATCTGTCTTATGTGGTCATTTGTATGGGAGCTTGAATTCATGTTTGTAAGCAGTTGAGTGTGGGTGGAGATGACAGAATGGAAAACAAAGCCACTGGACCAAGGGACGAAGTTAAATGGGTGTTCTCCAAGCAACAGAAAAAAAGGTAAGGGTAGATAAGTGAGAGGATTGGGAGGAAACGAAGAAAACAGAGCAGGAGGGTAGGGAGAGGCAAGTACAGTTTGAGAAGTGAAATCGGGTGAAAATAATGGAAAAAATAAGGAAGTTGGGAAGGCGGACAGAGGGAGTGGTAGTGAGGGTCGTTTGAGTTGATGGAGAGGAGAATAGGCTTTGGGAGGGGAATGGGAGAGAGGGACACTGTAAAATGCTGAAAACCTCACAATTGATGGTGTTTGATTTCCACAGTAATTACCATTCCTCTGGCTCTTTGCGTTCCCAATCTGGGCCTATCTTATATCCACGCTACATTCCTTAAATAATTAGCTGGACCATTGCTTCTCCCAGCTGCCCATGGACTTAGTTTGCAAGGAAGACAGTGCAAGTCAGGATGCTCCTACTTAAAACAAAAAAGTACATATTGCTTTAAAGATAAGGACTTAAATATCCCTAATTTAATGTGCACAGACTCTCGAAAGAGATAATAGAGAGGACTCTTGTTGCAACTTGGCAGAACAATTGATGACCATTGCTTAACAGGATAGCTATGTTAAGCCGAAGCTTGTTTAGTGAAGAACCCGAGAGGAAAATACAAACTTGGAAAAAGCTGGTACTGGGTCCAAAGAATGTTTATTACAAATGCAGGGATCAGAGAATAGACTAACTGGTGAAATGGGCAAAGTTGGGCCGGAAGTTAATCTTAGGGGGTGAGGATGATGACCTGCCTGAGTCTTTGGTCCAAATCGGGTTTTCCAGAGAACAGAGCTGATACAGAAGTCCAGAGGTGTGGGGATTTAGAAGTCCAGAGATTAGTCTACAGTCTGGTTGTGTGGTGGAATTGGAGCCCAGTATTTATAAGATTGTTGATGGTGAACAGCTGAAGCTTCAGCTCAGCTCCAACACGCAAGGTCCCACCCCAGCAGTAAAGTACACACATGTGATGGGGGTATGATGGGAGCAGTATGGCCTTGTAATTGTAGAACAACCAACTGGAGACTCCTGTAAACACCTGGATGGGGCTTTGAAGATATGTTTGCAGCCCAGAGATGTCTCAGGCTTATACTGAGGTTGGGATAGGTCAAAAATGAAGGGCATTGAGGGCAGTGGATTACAGCACAAGTATGACTAAGACATATGGACTTGGTTGGAGCAGTGAGCCAAGGAAGCTTTGGTTTGCAGTTTAAATAGCTCATAAGAACAAGGCAAAAGTAAAGGTCATAAGGTCACTGATCCAGGATAATGTGCATGCAGCAGTTGAGAAGACCCAAATCAGCATAATGGTTTTGCTGCAGGGTGGCTGGATTAGATGGGGGCCAAGCAGCAGGATGCACACCTTTATGGACAAATATGTGGTTAGCTGAACCACTTTACATGACGGTCTGGATCTACCAGCAGGCCCATCCAATTGATTTTGCTGGAAAATGTCAGAGTTACCAGCTTTCCCACAGTTTTAATGGAAAGTGACCCTGGAGTTTATCTTTGTGTGAGAGGCCAAAGAAAAAGTTCTGCAAATAATTGAAAGTACCATGTGCAGTTGAATCACTAATTGCATGTACCTCGGCATTGCAAAGAACACCATTGCTTTTGGCACAGCTGGGGAGAAACTGCCAGCAGTTGCCAAATCCTCCTTCTCTGACTTGCTGACATGGTTCAAGGATGGAGGCTGAAAACCTGCCAAGGGGAACAGTTAAAGTTCCCATGGTGGTGAAAAACTGTGCTGAGGACAGCCAGTGTGCTTAGTGACCAACGAGCAAGTCATTCTACAGAACGGGGCAGTTCTGCTAACGTGACAGGACCACATCAGTAAAACCAATGAGAGTATGAAGTATGCTGAGAAAAACATTAAGTCTTATTGCTCATTATTTTTTTCTTCTCCAAAATTAGTCAAAAATGTGATAAAGCAAAAAGCTTGTCCATTCTTGACAAATAAGGAATGCAAATGTATGCATTAAATCAGGATGGGAACACACTCTGTTAATACATAATGGCAGGCCATTTATAGTTAAGTGTTTCCTGATGCAGCAAAAGTCTTTGTTCTGCTCCAAATTTACTTAACCAGCCCAAGCACATTTAAATCACATTATGTTGTCTTTGTTACATATTTATATTTCATTAACTTGGCAGCTGGATAGAAACATGATTGTGGATTATTTTTACGAGGCTTCTTCCAGTATTTCTCAAGTGTCTTTTTGCTGCTGACAAACTTTAACCTATGCAAAAACACCAATTCTCTCAAAGGAATTACACTATAGAAATTATACTCAAGTGTTAAAACAAGCACAGCTTATCTCACAACTGTGGATTCCTATATAAATTGGAAATGACGGATGAAAGAGATTGGGCTGCTGCCGTTGTAGAACTCCTGGGCAGATTATCAACATTTCTTCTCCCTGAGAAGTTGTATATTTCCAGAGGTGACAGTTGTGTATTTGGGTAAGGATGAGAAAATTCATTTAAGCCAAAATAGAGGAGGGAAAGTGAAAGTGAGAAAACAAACAGTGAGTTTGGTTGCACTCTTTCGTTGTGCAGAAGACTGCAAATATGAATTACATTTTCCCTCTTTGGATCGTTCAAGGACAAGCTTGTACTTTCCCCTTGTCTTCTTTTTTCTTTTATTTCTCTTCCGTTATATATTTTTTAACCCTACATGGAATTTTTTTCCACTTCCTCTTGGAGAAATGAAAATAAATATTTAGTGGTTCCCTGCACAGAGTACTGTCCCTTTCTATCACAAAGCTTTGTCCCTGCAAGTGGTTCAATGGCGTGTAACTTTGCTTTGGTAGCATTTTTCCTGTACAAGCTTTGACTTATGTGTTGCCAGAAGAACTACAGAGTAATGGCATAGTCTGGGATTTCATGGGATCTTGGAATTATCTGCTGATGGGTTGTTAAGAGTCTGTTGAAACACTCTTTAGCTACATGCTTTGATCAGACATACTGGGACAGGAGGAGGAGGGGGTTGGACGGGAGCTGACCAAGCCACAAATGTTTTGACTGGCCCAAAACAAAAAAAGAGTTTGCATGGTTTGTTGGACCTGTCACAATATAGGGGAAAATGCAGAGTTAAATGTGTCTGGAGGTGTGACAGCGACACAGGGAAAGTTGTTGTCTCGATTAAGTCCAGGTTTATTTCTGTTGTTTTTTACCTTTACTTATTTCTGTTTCGATAATATTCCACTCTTGGAATGATTTGCTCTATGCTCACATAACAGCTCTGTTCAGAACTGCTGATTTTGAAGGCGGCCACCTTAATATGCTAATGAGCCAGAGCATAGCAGCAGCCAACACAGTACATTCAGTGGGGACTGAACAATAGACCTGCAGCGTATCTGGAGCAAATGGCATTGTAAGGGTGGCCAACTGCCGTTTAACACCACAAAGAATTAGAAGAAGTATCTCAAGCAAAGTGGAGCACACTGCTGCCCTAGCCACACACCACTGCCGGACTGGCGTGCTGGCAGTGCTCTGATAGACTAGAGAGGAAGTGAAGTGCCCTGCAGTACATTTCGTGATTCGTTCTCTTTATGTGGAATTTGGGGTTAAAAGTCCTGAACACACACACGGTCTGCAAATTCATGCCGGTTACCAGATAAGAGTGAAGCTTGTTTTCCTTAAGTATTTGGGCCATAGCACAACACGGCCAAGTCACTGCAGTGGGACACAGCAGCAACTTAGCCTATCTTCCAGGCTAACGTTAGGTTGAACAGAGGGGTAATGGGGGAAAGTAAAGCACTGATTATATTAAGCCTGCTGTTAAACTTCTCTTGACTAATGTGAGAATGACTGAAGTGGACCCTTAACACTTTCAACAATACTGTTAACATTGACAGACAGGTTGTGCAGTTAAATCTGCCCCCCCCCCCCCCTTTAGTATTAGCTCATTGCAATGAGCAAAATAGGCAAAATAAATACTATGCAACATTAAAATACTCAATTTCCATCATCAGATTTGGTGACAGATTGTTGGTACTAAGCCCTGATTCAGGAAAAGTGTTGTTGCCAGTCCTGTGTTGAACTGACTGAAGTTGGAGAAGCAGTCGGACTTGAAGTGATTGACGTACACATACAGGATTTTGCCGACCTTATCTGGCACATTTCCTTCAAAAAATAAAATGAATCCACTGCGCCCTTCAGTCCTCCAGGGCTGGTAGCCTTTATGTGAAGATATTTGTAGCTGTTGACTGCCAACAACTGAGCAGTGATAGGTTTTGGGTCTAGACATGGTGTCTACCGATCTCCCGCAAAGGATATAACCAATGTGGTGGCACTTTGCAAAGAAACTGAATTTATAATTATGCAGCTTGCTTGATACAGGTTTTATTGTCTACTCTCACAAATTGTGGACTGGGGGAGGCAAAATGCCCCAAATTGTTCCAAATCCTTCAAAAAGAGATTTTTGCATATGTCCCCTTTAAGCAAAAATCTAAATTTTGAAGAAGTGCCTGGGTTTGATTTTATTCCAGACCAGTTTGATCTTATCTCAAAATGGTGGCTAATCAAAATGCCTTGTCAGAGGGATATTGAGCAGATGTAAACAAACTGTTTGTAGGGTGTTATGACGCTGGTAGTTCTCTCCCACAACTCTTCTGGTTACATGGAGAGTCTGGCACCATGTACAGCAATGTGTGACATAAGCATCTGTTCCGAGTTTTTTTGAAAAGAGAAAACTGAACTGTGACACTGTGACACACGTTCAGGCCCATGCTGTGTACCCCACACAGCCCCACTTAAAAAGAAAAAAAACCCATACTATCCCTTTAAGAGATTTAGAGACTGCCAAGTAATTGCCCCCAGCCACCATTCATGTGTTTGTAGATAATATCACAGGCAGTCAACCTGTCATCCCTCTCTGTGACTTGACCTCGCAAGGATTTCTCTGGTATTTTTTACCACCATTCCAGATGAATAAGGTAATACAAAGAGCTTAAAAGAGAAAAAAATGACAGATGAGGAGTTGGAAACAAAGGTCATGGGAGCAAGACTTTTTAAATCATTTTCTGAGCCCTGGCGAGGATACACTGCAGAGGAACACAGAGAAAGCTGTCCAGGGGGCAATGTTTGTATTTGTTTTCACTGCCAGGTCAAATACAGGGCAAGGGTCAAATTTATTATAGCAGCGTGCAGCTGTTCACAATGAAGTTGGAGAAAAAATTGAAGATTTCAACAAGATCTAACAACACAGCACGTCTAGTGATCTTTTATCCCTGGATCCTGTGCCAAAATGTGGACCTGCAGCCATCAATCAGTGACTCCCGTAGGTAATCCAGAGGACACGAGGGGGAGACGGAAGAGCGCAGCCGGCATGGCCAACTTTGTAAATGGAAAAGAAGAGGCATTTTTCAGCAAACACATCTATCCTCAAGTGCAATTTAAGGATATGGGAAATCCCTGATTTACTGTATGTAGTGTAGTTTTCTTTCCTATCTGTGTTGAATTAGGGGATAAACATAAACTGTGCTTTGGGACAGATGCTATCAATGGCAACAAATTCCAGTCTCACCCCCTGCACCCTCTGAACCAATCTTTGCAATTCTTTCACATTTTTAGCATTCTTTGCCCACACCAGCATACCTCATGAAACTTGTCCCTTGGATACAGCCAATAAAGGGATGAGCCAAAGAGTGGTCACATAAAGATGTAGACGCCAAGCATAATGTTGAACAGAAGTGGGGTGTCTGACTACGCAACACAGTGGCGTGCAGAGACACAGGTTATACAAGGCCCCTGGTATTTGGGCTCAGACATTTGAGCCTTAGACCTAAAATAAAAAGTATCAAAATGTGGACATTATTTCAAAATGAGCTAATGCCTGGAATTTCATTTTCTACCTCTGAGGAGGCAGATATTTGCCATAGAAAAGTTCACAGCTTTTATAAGCTATTAGGGTCCATAAACCTTGGACTGAGATATATTATACCTCCTGTGTGAATACACCAGGCTTGCATTTGTATGTTTGTGCAGCAGTTCAGGAGTGCATTGTGCAGTGAATGTGCTTTTTAATCCTTTTGAGTTCCTGATTAAAAAATTATGTCTAGGCATGGTGTCAATTAAAAGTCTCTGTTTAAACATTTTGACATTATAACCAATCACCTCTTACTGAGACCCGGCTCTTAGCTGCTTTTAATTAAAATAGCATTAGAGACAGCTATCCAGACCTCCATTGAAGTTTTCATAACACTGTCGTTTAAAACAAGGCACCAGAGTAAATCAGTATTAAAGCTTGTATAGGATGAGATCTTATTAAAATCTTAACTACATACAATCTGAGACATATAATACTCTTTAATGACACTAACTTGACTACCATCAATGGAATAATTATACATTGAGAATGATGCTGAGGAAAAAGTTAAGAAGATGATTGGGGCCCTCGAAACTTAGCTGTCCGGTTCATACGTTTCAATCAGTGGAGACCTGTATACAAGAGGGCAGTTAGTTATTGAGGATAATTTTTAACGTTTTTTTTAACCTTGCAATGTCTGTAAACAAACAGATCCATCTTACCAAACTCTAATCCATAACAATTGTGAGTGGCCCGTAGCGGCTCAGCCCAATCAGAGTTCTTTAGAATCGGAAGAGATGGTAGCTTTGAGCAAGACAGCAGCATAAAGTGGCCGCTCGTACAGAGATTAGCATAGATGCTAACAGCTTCAGAAACAATTTAATCACATATGGACCGTATTTCTTTATGAAATGAAAAAAAATTTACAAGACTACAAACTTTTCCACAGTAAGGATATTTTAGCTCCACTTTACATGTTTCGAAAGAGTTTGTTTTTTGTTGTTTTAATTTTTTTTAAATGAAATCCACCTGGCAGCCATTTTTATCAACATTCAACCAGGACTGGGTATACTGGAGTCAAATAGTGTGATGCAAAACATGTCAGCTCGAGCAGTATACTGAAACTGCCCCATTTAGTTGGAACCTGGAGAATCTCCTTTTATATCATGGACCTAGTAGTTTCCATCATTGAGACTTGGCATCCAAAGATTTACAAAGCTGCGCTCAGTCTTACACACTGTAGTGTTCAGGTTTGTCTGAAGCTATTTTGTACAAGCTAAACTTGACCCCCAAATTCCACATTACGCGAAAGCACCGCAAAGCGCTGCAGTTTTGCTCCAACAGACAAACCCTACTGAAAGAGGCGCGCTGAGCCGCACCGTGGCGTGCAGCCCTGTAGGGGGAGGGCTGATCCCCAGAGAACGCCAGGCTCTCATGAGAATAGCGATGTCACTGGATTAACAAAACATGTTATAGACTGAGAAAAAAAATAAACAACCACTCACTTAGCTTCTCTAAGGTCCTTTTGCTGGTCCCAACCATACAGCTTCGTGATTTATTCCACTTATATCTGCCTCTATGCTTGTAGAAAGGATGTTTGGTGTCATGTATACAATGTTACATATATATATATATGTACCTCTACAATTCACTTTTCTTGTCTATGGTGTCATGGTGCCTCTGGGACCTGCTGACTGACTGCTGACCTGATGCTTGTGCCTCTGGTTTTGACGTAATGACATACTATTGAGGAAATTTACGTTTGAGAGTCCGTGCATTCTGTTTTCTTTTGAAACTTCCAGAAACACGTTGACTACCTGTCTGGTGCTTTCTTGATGACAGTGAATTGATGTGGTTTGGAAGCGGCCGCGCAGATAATAGACCTGAAGCAAATCTCCAGTGCTGTGGTGCGTTCCGATGAATCAGCAATGCAGGGCTGGCGGGCCGGAGTGCATGCATTGGGATTTGCCTGATAGACTATAATGGGAGCTATGTGCTCCGTAGTACATTTCAAGGGCGCTACGCTGTGCGGCTCGTTATGTGGAATTTGGGGGTATGTCTTTTTTATGTTTACTGTTTTCCATACATACGCACCCCAGTTTGTCCAGATGAAGGCCTTACAAATGTGATTTCTCAAATTATCTTCATGGGGCTTTTCTTATGACTGTGACCACATGTTCAGCTAGATTAAACTTGGCTGTGAGATGATATGATTGTGGTGATGTGTGTCATGAATTGTGTACTCCAATTGATTGATTTGTGCAGCATTTTCATTTTCATACCTTGCTTTTAACATTTCTTAAAATCACAGTACCACAAAAAATGCACTGGGCAATCATTTTGACCTATTATTGTACTCCAAGTCGTCGATCTTGTACATCTTGCAGTAATTTACCCTCGAGCTATATCTACAATTTTGTAGTTTTTCCGGCCAACAAGAACAGATGCGTAAATCACTTTACAAGGGAATTGTAATAATTATATTGCTAAGATAGTTTGGATTTCTATATCCAGCAAATCGCCTTTCTACAACATCTATATATACACATACACATCTCTCTCTCTTTCTCTCTCTCTCTGTCTCCCTCTGTATTTATTTATATATATATGACTGAATATGTATGTATATATATGTGTATATATATATATATATATATATATATATATATATATATATATATATACATATATATATATATACATGTGTGTGTGTGTATATATATATATATACACACACACATATATATACACATACATACATGTGTGTGTGTGCAGTCGGCAACGTTTTTATTTCACCTCTTTGGAACTCTAACACCTGTAACAATCCTCAGTAAAGCCCTACACTGAAATGTAAAGAGGGTTTAATGGCAATTTGGGGGTTGCAGCTGCATGATATTTCTCCTGCAAATACACTGGGCAGTTCTTGTGTTCCACCCATGTTGTCTTTCCTCATGTAACTGTACACCAATCCCACAAGTGAACTGGCTGTAGAGAGCATGATGGGATAGAGGCTGCTTAAGAAAAATTATTTCTGATGTATCATAAACTAAAGAGTGGCATTATCCAGGGATTCACTGCAATATAAATGCACTTCTGGCTACATCTTTGTGTGATTCATTCATCTTTTTTGGCTTTGTAATTGTGATTTTGTGTTTTGCACTTTATCTTTTGCATTCCTGGTATAGCACAGATATATGTATCAACATTTGTGTGTTGTCTTCCAAAGTACAACAGGTGGCCATGGTTAAAGACAGATTTTTTTTTCTTTTTTTCAAATCAGTAAATATCCCCAATTTCATTTTCCTACCCTCCCTCTTCTTGTCACCTTAGCAGAAAGCCAAAGGAATCTAATGGCATTCTTTGAATTCTTGGGGCATGGAGCCACTGTTTCTGTATTTCACGGATCTGAATGGTGTGGCCCAGGCAGTCTTGGATTCCTAGCTGGGAGATTGGAGGACTTGAATTAACAGGATGTACTCACTGTAAGATGCTTGCATTGTAAGGAATCTTTGGATATCAGGGTGTCAATGCAGTTAAAGGAGACATATCATGCTTGTTTCTCCTTTTCACTATGCCAGACTAGGCTGCCTGTAAAGCATTTCTGCCCTCAGTACAAGTCATTTAGCTCCTTCATTGCCCCACAATTGCGTTCTCAAAATCCTCATTTTAGGCCATTATCAAGCTCTTGTTGAAACACTCGGATCTCAGGATGACCTACAGTTACCTCGCAACGTCACAGCCCTTTGTGCTCTGATTGGTCAGTTCTATTGGGGGTAGAGCCAGCCTGTCCTTCTTCTACTGTATTTTCCGGCAGGTTCAAAGCAGCGACCGCGTATTGAGCATCAAATCTCGTTCTGGGATATCAGAAAAAATACAATATCTTATTTTTTGAAAATTAAGGGGATGTAAGGTCTTGTTTTCAAATTTAGTATATTATATGTCAGTATGAAATCATGCATCAGCATGATATGTCTCCTTTAAGGTTTTGTCTTCTTTTTTAAACATAACACTGATGTCAGTGATAATGTGAATGCCTGCACAGATGTACATTGGAGGCACCCATACAAACAATACAGTTGGGCTGGTATTCTTTTAATTTGTCTCAGGCATTGTTTGGTCTTTATAGCTATCATATTGCATCATAGCAGCTCTTTGCTTTATCAATCATGTCATGTTCAGCACAGAAACAACAGTGGAACTGTTGGAGACAAGGTCTTCAGAGGTTTAAAAAATCATAACTGGAGATTTCTATGAGCTTTGTAAAAGTGTACAAAAGACTAAGTTATGAGTTACAATGGCATGAAAGCTGGAGTGGCCTATATTTATTACTTGTCTTTTAATGCAGAAATGTATTTGCTGCCTTTACAACCACTTTTGTAGAATTCTTCCAGAGGATGTTTTGCAATTTTTAATGATCATTGGATCTTCTGTGTTTCTCAAACTGTAATCTTTTTTCATTTTTCATTGGTTTATAGAACAAAACGCTACCTCCAGTTCCACCCTATGAACTTTCTTAACTCCACAGTACTAAGTTATTTCAGCATCATGTACAGTTTAACTTGTAAGTAATAAATCACTTTAATAAGAAAGTATTTTAGCCTGCACTGGTTGATAATAAATCACTCACTGATGAAGGCATCAACTAGAAACAGAGACAGCCAGTGTGTTCAAAGTGAATATGCGAGGACTAGCTGGCATACTGTGACACATTATTGACTTTGCTGCATCATCTTCCCTTTGCTAGACTGCAATTAGGTAGGTGTTATTTTAATTGAAGAGGGTGCAATGTGGAGAATGACAGATTAATTCTGATGATGTAGGTAAAATACCAGTGCTAACAAAATATGCAGTGAACACATTCAGCACATGGCGCTATTACAGCTCAAAGACTCTCTGTGCCCAAACCATTTAATTGTCCTATTTCCAAAGTACTCTGTGTCAGTTTTTAAGAAGCTGTCTTTGCAAAAGAAATGTCATACCATTTATTTAATGCCAACTTGGATCTGTCCCTGCTGGGCAAATACAATCAACACATTCATAATGCTGGGGGCAAAATTAATCATCAAGTTTTCCATACAGGAAGCTCTTTCATTTGAAGAAGTCATGAGGTAAATGTTAAAAAGGTTCTGGCTGGATATTTTTGGAGAGAACAAGCTCTTAACCTTTCAGGATTGACGTAGAAAAAGATGATGAGGGTAGCAACTGCAAGCGTTGTTGTGTTCTTATTTCAAAAACAGTAACATCAGAGCAAAGTAGTCTTAGTAGGAAGTTGCAAGTGGTCTGAAAAATGTACTCATGTCAGAGCTTAATTTTAACAACAGTTTGGACTGCTGAACTTTTGCCTGATTCAACAGCTTCACTGTGGTTGGTGTTATTTTTCTGCCTTCAGTCTGAGAGCCGTGTAAAAGAAGGAGTGCTGACTCATTACTTCAAGGTGGCTGAAACTCTGTAAAAATCACTTATTCACCTGTGGTACCCAAGTCCCAAAGCCAGCACTTTTACTCAATCACAACCAGCTGTCAGTGTGTCTGAAAGCACGCGCTAAGCCACAAATGTTTGTTAAAACAAAGAGTGAACCTGCGTTAAAAGCCCCAGATGTACGGCTGCCTGCTGTTTTTGCTGAGGACTGGAGCCACTCCTGTAACACCTGCTTTGAGGGAAAGCGCTCCTACCAAACCTTTGTGTGCTCAGGGTTAGTGCCTTGTCATATTTTAGAGGCAGAAAAAAAGGGTACTACATTAATGTTATGATAAACGTTCAGAAATTAATGAAAACAACCACATATTTTACTACTCTGGAAGGTAAATTTGCTGGTCAAGTCCCCAGTTAATCAGTTTGTATGGATGAAAAGTAGAATCTTGTAGTGCTCTGGGAGGAACTAACCTCCGCCAGGGTATTTCTGAAGTTGCTAGCTGGGTTATTGTCAAAAATGTGGAAAACTGCACTTTCACCCAAAATTAACAAACTTTTAAGAAATTTCTGGATTTGGATTTGGATCACCATCACTGCCCTGTCTTGCAATGTTCAGAAGTCCTTAAAAAATATCTTGATCCACAACTGCAATCAGTTTTTCCTTATGAATTACCAACTTTTCCGTAAAATTTCATCAAGTCCTTGAGAAGTGTTTGACTTAGCTTGCCCACAGACAAACAAACAAACCAAAAAAAAGGACAAATGCCAGCAAAACCATAACTTCCTTGGCGGAGAAAAACATATTTTTCCACAAAAAAAAATCATAAATTAGTACACTAGGTCTACAGCCATGCTTGTATGTTTTTTCTACATTAAAATTGGCTAACTTGGTGTTACAAACCACGATAATCTGCAAAGTCAAATTTTAAAGGTTAAGTAAAAAATGAACTAGAAATAAGAGGAGCATAAACTTGATGAACATGTAAATTTGTTTATTGAGTGAGTTAAAAATTAACTATTAATATTGTTTGTTTACCTGGTCCTCTTAGTTTGTTTCAAATACTTGCCTGGTGTTTTCTTTTTTATTTTGAAGGGCAGCAGCACCGGAAAGAGTGTTGAATGAGGTCAGTTCTTGTTGAGCCAGGTGTGCAGATCCAGTAATCACCTGATTGGCCTTCATTAGCAGGCTCATGCTGTGTTTCAGAGCCAAAACTCCTTGCTCAGTACACAGTTGGAAAGACCAAAAATGCGATTGGTAAGTTTTATTTTTGAGTGCTTTAACATTTGTTCTTGAGCAATATGCTATTTAAACTGTAGTGTGCTATGAATTTGTTAAAGCATGCTTAAAGGTTGTAAGCAAGCCTAACTTTTTAGCACCTAACTAAGGGATTTACATTTAGAATTTGAGTTATGTACAGTATATTAGTTCAACCTTTCATCTGGACCTCCACTTCAGGATTTCAATCCCCACCAAGGCACCACTCCTCTGCCTCACTTCTGTCTCTCCTGCTTCACACCTGTGGACACTCTCCAAGTGACCGAATGGGTCAAGAAGGCCAAGGCATCCACCACTGGTGAGAGCATCTCTGTCTGTCCTGTGCCCCATCATGGTAGACATAATCAATACCTCGTTATCATCTGGAACTGTCCCAGCATCCTTCAGAACTGCCTCAGTAACCCTCATCATCAAGAAGCCCATATTAGACCCTAAGGACCTCTCAAACTATCGACCAATCTCCAACCTTCCCTTAATCAGCATCCTTGAAAAAGCAGTTGCTGCCCAACTCTAGCAACACATGTCCAACCATGTGCTCAACGAGCCTTTCAATCAGGATTTCACACTCATCACCGCACCGAGATCAACCTCATCAAAATAACCAACAACCTCCTGATAGCTGCAGGTTCTGGACCCATTTGCCTCCGTATTCTCTTTGACCTAATCACTGCCTTTGACACAGTATCACACACCATCCTCCTGGACCACCTGTCTCAACTTCTTGATCATCACTGGTACAGCTCACTCCTGGTTCCGCTCATATCTTTCACCACGAAAGCAGTTTGTTACCATCAGCAACTCTCATTCATTTCCCACCCCAGTCAACCAGGGCGTGCCTCAAGGCTCTGTTCTTGGACCTCTCCTTTTCACCATCTACATGCTTCCCTTCGGACAGATTATTCACAAACATGATCTCAACTTTCGCTCTTATGCAGACGACACCCAACTCTACCCCAGCACAAACCATCCACCCAGCTTTCTCCCCACTGGTAAACTGTCTCCATGACACCATAGCCTGGATGACCTCTAACCAACTCAAAGTCAACAGCAATAAAACAGTGCTCATGGTTGTGGCCCCCAAAGCACTGCTGCAGAAGGTCTGAGATCTTCTGCAGCACATCCATCTGTCCTCCGAGGTCCAAAACCTGTGTGTCATTCTGGACTCCACCCTCTCCTTTCAGTCACACATAAAATCTGTCACCAAATCTGCCTTCTTCCATCTCAGGAACATCTCCAGACTCTAACCATCACTCCCTGATTCTGTGGCTGAAACACTTATACATGCCTTCATAACCTTCCACCTGGACTATTGCAACAGAGTCCTGTCTGGAGTACCCAGCAAAACTCTGGAGAGGCTTCAGTACATGCAGAACTCTGCAGCTAGAGTCTTCACCCGCACTAGACCCTGGCAACACATCACTCTGACCCTCATCCACCTCCACTGGCTCCCCATAAAGTCCCATCAGCTACAAATTCCTCCTCCTCACATATAAACAGTGTTGGGCAAATTACTTTAAAAAGTAACTAGTTAAAGTTACTAGTTACTTTCCCAAAAAAGTAGCTGATTTACTAACAGAATTACTCCTTCATAAATGTAATTCATTACCAGAGAAAGTAACTGATGTGTTACTTTTTGGAAAAAGCTTTTGCTGCTTGAACTGTGTGGCTCCATCTTGGTGTCATTTCTTGTTACCTGCCTGCTGCAGCAGCGCTGACATCATCCACAGAGTTAATAGAATTTCATGTCACTAGATCTTAGATTTACCTACAACAGACATCCACTTTGTTTTAGGACATAATTCACACTTCATATGTGTTTTCTTGGCTTTTACTTCTTGTATTTCCATCCTGAAAACGTCAATTTTAACTCCACAGACCTCTCCGGATTTGCTGTTGCTACAGCTAGACATGTTGCCAGATTTTGCGATTGAAATAAGCATTTTAAAAGAGAATAACCTACACCAATCCTGTTTTATTTTTATCCATGTTACAGTTCAGTTTCAAGGTCATATTTATTCTTATTTGTCTCTTATTTACTTATTAAACAAAAGTTTCTTTGGAGGTGGAACATCCTTTACTTTATACACAAGTGAAGGGAGAGGCTACTGTTTGTAGCTCCATTATTGATAAACAGTCTGTTTACCCTTGATTTTTGTAACCAAAACATCATGTCAGGTTTTTACCTAAGATTTATCTTAATCCTCTGCAACTTTCTAATGGTGAAAACAGTCTTAGCTACATTGGAAATAAATTTAATTCTGACCATAAGGATTAATTTTAGGTTGAAACATCATTTTAAAGTAAAATTTTGATTTGTGTTAGGGTGGGATAAAATAATTTTAATAACTTGAATTGGGTTTATTTTGATAGCAGATCATGCACCAGAGTCCTTCTATGTTTGGGGGCACAACAAGTCCAAATGAGCAACTAGAGCTGCAACTATTGAGTATTTTTGGAATCGAGTACTCTGTCGATTATTTCTTCGAGTACTCGAGTACTCTAACAAAATATACTTTTTTGTTTTTAAACAAATAAATCAATTGTATACAATGCAACATGATAGGGCTTTCAAAATGAGCAACCAAATGCTGTTTATTCTTCAGAAAAGGGTTTTTATTTTAACAACTTTCAAAGTTTAAACCAGTACTGGCTTAAAACAAAGCCAATACAATACTGATTTACAAAGCAGTAATATAATTCTGCAATTATATTTGTGAAGTGTGTTCTGGAGGACATTGTGTAGTTTGGATTGAAATCCTTGATCATGTTCTTAAATCCTGTGTCCTCCACCATGGAAAGAGGACGCATGTCTGTGATGAGCATATTTAAAATGCTGTAATAGTAATAGTTGCAGCCCTAACAACGTGCTATCATGCTAAGCTACGTGCTAAGCTCACTCAGTTTGACACACTGCACTGTTTTCCTTTCGTCCCTTCTTGTAGTGACCACACACTTCGGACACTCTCTGCCGTTTCTTCTGCGGACTCTCTCCTTTCTGTCCCTCTCTTTTCTCTTCCTTCATTATATTAAAAGCCACGCAGCAGCGGAGGTAGCAGCCGAGGTGTGCCACAGAAATGACTGTCCGTGTCAAACACCGTGCACTGTATAGTAGTCCAGATATATATTTATATGTATAATTATATATTAAACGAGGCTTCGAGGCACAAAATTTAATTCGAGGATATTTTGTAATCGAGTATTCGCGAATATTCGAGGAATCATTTCAGCTCTATGAGCACCTTTACTATTGGAACATCCCAAAACTGCAGCCTACTACTCCCAATATACACATGCAAGTTAGAAAAAGAAGAAAGGTCAAGAGCCCAAACAAGAGCCCTAAAAGATGCTTATAATAAGCGGAGCTGGCAACTCTGGCGTCTGTTTTTTTTTCTCGCCTTCCCTGTGTCTTGCTGAGTGAAGCAGGACGGAGAACAGCTACTTGACATTGGTGCAAAGTAACGTGCCACATTTCACTGTCGGTAACAGTAACGACGTTGCAACGTTTGAAATAGTAATTAATTAGATTACCAGTTACTGGGAAAAAGTGACAGCGTTAGTAACGCTGTTATCTGTAAAACCGGTACTCCCAACACTGCATATAAATCCTTCCATGTCCTGGCTCTTCAGTATCTTTCTGATCTCCTCCATCCATACACACCATCCCGCAACCTTCGATCTTCAGACACTGGTCTACTATCCACACCCAGAACCAAACTCTGAATCTTTGGAGACAGAGCCTATAGTGCTGCAGCCCCCACCCTCTGGAACACTTTCCCTGCTGACATCTGTAGTGCTCCATCTCTGGATATTTTCATAAACCATCTGAAGCACCACCTGTTCACCACAGCATACAGTCCTCATTACACTAGCCCTCACACTCATAAAAATTTGTTGAGATAACATTAGAGCTACTCAACAGTACAAAAACACCCTGTATTGTGAGTAGATGGAAATGAACTTCTATAGCTTGGTTGTCTGCAGACTCAAGATTGATCTGCTGTTTATGAAACAGGATTAAAAAAAATCTGATCAACAGCATTGAGCTCTGTGATTACGATTTCACTGCCACACATCAAAAAGACTTGGCCCAGGCCACAGTTTGTTCAAGTGAAGTTAGTCCAACAACAGTTACTCTGTTCAGGAGATCAGTCACAGAGCCTACAAGAGAAAAGATTCAACTGATATGCAATATGCATGCTTAAACTAAAGATTCAGCCTCTAATGGATGTCAAGCATTCAGTCAGACATTTAGACCAACAGGATAATAAGCATACGCACTCAAACATGGTGCACTGCATGGGGCTAAATCACTTGCTAACTCAAAAATTGCTTTTTAAAAGGTATCACTCTGATACCTAGAGCCAACAAAACCCCTGACTGAATGGTTAGATGACTTATTGTGAAGTCAAATATGCATGAGTTTTATGGGCTGCCATTGGATCCACATGCCAGGGCTAATTTAGGAAAGGGCACACTTTTGCATGTGCGTACCCATGACCTTGTGATTGTTTTAATTACAAGTGCAAGGCTCTTGTTAGGGCTCTTGACCATTTAGGATTTCCGGCTGAGAACACAAAGGCAAATATTTTTTTTCCTCCCTTTTTAAACAGTAACATAAAAAACTGCCTCAGAGGCTGTGTGACAGATGGTCTGATGATTGGTACATTGAGGACCCCACACTGGAATATTGTACCCTTTCCCCCTATCCCCCGCGCCTTCCCTGTGTTTTGTCATTTCTCCTGCCAACCAGTAAAGCCTCGATCCCTAAGCCATAAAATTAGTGTTTTAACAAAAAACACTGGCACACCCTGACATTTCTTCAAAGGGGGACTTTTCTGGCATTTGACGGAGTTTACAGGCACAGTCTTGCTGGATGCTCTCTGACACATTCTCAATCTGCAAACACAAAGGGGAGGGAAACTTGCAGGGCAATTCCAAACATCTCTACAAACTTAAGACACATGGTGCATGGAGACAGAAAGCAAGAGTGATGAGGCATTACAGGAAAAATAAAACACTGACATTTTTATAACTTTATACCTGAGATGGCCTTGAGGGCTAAGCATTCCCAGGGTTCAGATGAATGTTGTGCTCCGGTGCTTTGGTTCCCAGGGGTATGTAAGCTCCAATCTCTATAATGAGAGAACCTTCCAGGCTAGACATTGTGGGCTCTGGCTTCAGCTTCCAGCCCATGCTGTTCTCACCACAAAGATACAAGCCAAGCTATTCACTGATTCCTCCCCGACATTGCAGGCCAAATGTCTTCAATCCCATCCTACTACTGCCACCATTCTTGACTTTTTCTCTGCCATGTACCCTCATTTTTCTGTTTCAGTTAGCTTTTCTTTATTCTCCATATTTTATTTCTTACTGCGGTTTAAATTATCACAGATTAGTGAACATATACTTTTTTATTTGCAAGAGTATGAGTCAGAACATGAAATTGTAAGAAGAAAATTGCGACAAGGGCAAAACTTTGCCGATTTATACACACAAGAGAATGGTCAGTTCTGAATGTGGTGGTCAATCTGTGCAAACACCTAGTTACTGTAGCACCTAGTTATTGATAACCCTACGTTACTGGCATATCACATGGGACTGTTGATCAAGCTGTAGAGATGTAAACATAAGCAAGTTAGCAAGATTATTTATAATCCAAAGGCCATAAGCTCAACTACATCTGCAAAAGTTAACATAAAGATTGAAAAGAGGTGAAATAGATAGATAGATAGATAGATAGATAGATAGATAGATAGATAGATAGATAGATAGATAGATAGATAGATAGATAGATAGATAGAGAGATAGAGAGATAGAGAGAGAGAGAGAGAGAGAGAGAGAGAGAGAGAGATAGATCGTGGCGCTGGTGGTCTAATAATACTCGTGGCTTGTAATTTGAAGGTGACAGATTCAAGCCCAGAATGTCTGTCACATGACAATGTGTCCTTGGGCAAGACACTTAATCCCAAGCTGCTCCCACATGCTGTGTCAGTGGTGTGTAAATGAGTATAGCTGTGTTAGCTGACACTGCTGAACAACTGACACAGATTCTTCAGCCATTGGTGGGTGAATGTGGGGGCAAATGGGTGTGAATGAGTAGATGTGACCTAGTGCTGTATAAGCTGAAGTCCATTTAATGTCTTAGATGTACAGTAGCGGTGTATAGATAAATTGATCTGTGTTGATTCAGGATTCAAGTGCATCTGTCCATGGAACCTAGCATCGGTAAACTATTTCCTGTAGTGGACACTGGCCCAATTTTAGGTCAAAAACAGGTTCACTGAGGCTCCTCTTTTTGACCTAATCTGTTTCCCTTCGCTCACTGCTCAGCATCTCCAAGCTAGTCAGGTTGTCTGACTTTTTCCTCAACAAGAGGCTCACTAGTTGCCAGGTAGCTAGCACCATTATACACACAGTATTCTTGTATTCCTGGGGAATTCTGTGGTCCTCAATTTAAGTCATATGGGCTTAATAGACTGGAGGGAAGACTTTCCCACTCCTTTTCTATCTGTATGCTTTGGAGAAAAGTTATGAAGAAAAACAGCAGCCTGCGAGTGTTGTTTTGAGCTCTGCTTAGATGCTAACACTAGCATGCAGCAGGAGCATTAACAGGCCCACGTATTGATTTCTTTTATTCAGTTTTAATCTGGCACAATCAGTGGCAATCAAGGCTGCCTGTTTTATTCCTGGAGCATTATTGTGGCGAGAATGATTGATTTTGTGGCAACATTAAAGGACACAGGGCCTATTGCATGACATTTAATGGCAGTTTTAGGATCAAAACAACAATTGCCCAATTGAGCAAAGAGGATAATGACGCATGAACAACACACAGATATATCATTTAAAGTCGTAGGGGAAATGTGAAAAAACACAGATGAAACTTAAGTGAAATTGGATGTTAATTTTATTCTACTTTCATTGACCAGTTATTATATCAAATTATTCTCCTTCATAAGCAAATGGAGGTCTCTTATTATTGTTATTATATTTCATTATTTCCCAAACCTGCTTTGTTTAATCCCCATAAAGTGACATAATTTTTGACATTTGCCCCCTAAATAAGCTATCAAACAGAGACACCCAAACAGGTTTGTAATGATAAGTATATCATGTCTTCCGTGACATTTTATTGCTTGGTTTCATCTCTGCTTACTGGCCCTTTAAGAGTGTGGTTTCTTTTCTTGGAAAGCATGCAGAACAAAGTGGAAGGAACTGATAAGCAAAAAGATTAATGATGTTGATATCTTGAGGCATTTGTTATTGATTCATAGCTGGAATTGGTTTTTGATTCCCATCCATACCAATAGATAGCTATAGGGATACATTACTCATCATGAAGGAAATTCAAGGTAAACATAACCTCGAAATAAAATATTACTTTTTAAATGATAAAACAAATGCCTTTTGGGATTCTCATGTGACTCCATGTCACCCCACAACAACAACAGTACACACAGACACACAAGGAGGTTTTCTTCACATGCTCTCCTCTCCTCCTCACTTTCTCCCCCTCTTAAATTTGTGAGAGAGGGGTCAATGGCTGTTTTTTTACCCCTCTTTTCTACTTTCAAGAATGTCTGCAATTCCTCCCAGGAATCCTGCTTTGTTGACTTTGGTTTGGGATAAAAGGTACAGCCTTCTCTGTTCTCCATGCTGATCCAAAAGGTGATTAGGCCGGCCTCAACATGAGCCTGTTCATAGCCCAGCACATTGGGCCAAAGAGATTACTCTACGTTCCTGTATGCTCCTGTTATTCAGGGGACTCAGGTGAAGAGATAGGTGAGAGGGGAAGAGTTGGAGGAGAATATTCTTAACTGCATAGTTGTCTCGAAGTATTCCTGCCTCATTCCAAGTTGAGTGTGAATTGATTTAAGTTTCAATAGTTTGTCACTGCTATTCAGAAGAGCTTTCACGCTATCTTCACTTTAATTTGAGTGTTGTTTTTCATGGATTCTAACATTTCCCCCTTGGGCTTTCTTTTGTTCTCCCAGCATTTTTAAACCAAACTTTTATTTTTGATTTTTTTGGGAAAATTATCTTTTTCGAAACACCTCCCTTTTGGTTTAAACCCAAATAGCTGAGACACTTAACAGTGATGAAATGATTAACTGGGTACACTACTTTACTTGGACTTATTCAAATTTAAAGACATTTGGACCCTAGGCTTGCTCGTTCCATTCCACACCCAGGCACTGCCCCCCTCCCCCTTATTAATTTTGCAAGTCCAACAATGACCCTTTTCTTTCATTTTTACATCAACTTTGCAGTCCAGGGGAGAAAATAAACCAGTATTGCACTGATATAACAGAATGAGAACAAAAGTGGAGGTTTTCAAATGCCTTAACAGCTCTACTTCCTGATTGTGTCCACAGACTGTGCAGCAATTACCCTGTGCCCAGGCACAATCACTTTCACACCTCCTGTGTTCCGTACTTGAGTACACCTGTACCGTGCCAGGGACCACCAAGTCCAGGAACTCAGGTACAGCTCCTGAGTATGCTTCTTTGCATTAACAGAAAATAAACACAACTTTTTCCCTCTGAAATGTGTCTGGAGGTCTAAATACAACTCTCTGTCAGGAAAATACTGCCCCAAAACATTCAATGAAAGTGACAGCTGAGAATGATCTCCATGTTATCATAAACAGTCAAACAAATTTAAAATACTTTAAAGTTGTCTACTTTTATAGACTTTCATGCTGTTAGTGGTGTACGGTAAGGGATTCTCGAGTGGGACGGGGACATGACTTTTGAGGCTGAATGCTAAACCATTAAAGTATGTCATGCTGCATGATCTTTATGATCAGAATTTAAATCAGCACTGAAGCCCCAAAAGTAACAATACAGACAGATTTTGATAGCCATCCTCGTTGACTTTAGGTGACATGGAGCTTAAGTGCAGGCATTGACGCCAGGATTAAAGGATACAACTCATTTTTAATCGCCTGTGATTTTCAAAAGTAAATATCTTCGGATGCCATTTTTGTTCTTGTGTTGCATTAGTTCTCCTTTTAACCCAACATTGCCATTACCAACTCCCTCCTCCTTTCTCCTCTCCCAAACACTAACATCAGGAAGCATTAGGGAAAACTTGTTTTGAAATAAGAACTGTTTCCACATGCACCATACTCTAATGCACGGGTGAGAGAAAACCATGATTAGCTTGCATGGGCCAACAATAATATTGTGTTTAATCTAGATACCATTACATGCAAAATGAGGAGGAGAAATTCAAGGGCACCATTGTTTCCCTCACTCATTTTTTTCAGGGTTTCAGTGATAGAGTGTTTCCTTTAGAAACCCAAACCGGGGGAGATGTTGAGCTGCCACTTAAAGTGTTCAAAAAAACTGAAGGAAGGGACCCAGGATCAGAAAGACTGAAGGGGGAAGGTCAGACTGAAAAGTCAGATACTTCAGTGAAAGTAATCATTTGCTGATTATATTAATGGTAACAGCATGTGTTTGTTCACAGCAAGGTTGATAATATTTATGTACAACTTTTAACAGAATCCCTAATTTTCTGTCTGTCTGGGTATATAAGGCTTATCAAGCTAGTAAATCTATGAGGACCTTGATAGCTCACATATTGCTGTTACACCTATAAGCAATAGTTACCCCTAGCTCTTGGAATAATGGTGATATCACTGATCAGTTTCACAATTATTGAGCAAAAAATGTTTGTTCTTTGATGGCAGTTATTTGGATAACCACCAACATTGAATCTATTTAAAGGATAAGTTCGGTTTCTACGGCTTTCACATTTTTTATAGAATGAAGAAGAACGATATACTCACCCAAAAGGCTTCTCTGATCCAAACAGTGCTTCGGGAGACATTTAGATCCAAAATCGAGCGGCAGACATCCGTGTAATGGTAGCACATAGGGCATGTATAACGTCGCTCCTAAAACTGCATTTAATCGTCCAAAAACTCATTAGTTTCACCAATATTTCATCATGGTCTGCTCGGGCTACTCCTCCATTACAGTCTGTGTCGCTCCAGACATGTTTTGTGTCTGTGCTGACCTCTGAACTAAAGAAAGCTGTAGAAACCGAACTTATCCTTTAAAGTTGGGCTAAAACAGAAATATCCTGAAAATCTTAGTGAAATTTTTCATGTGGTATATTCACAAACACAAACAATCTCAGGCACAAACATAACCTATTTGGCAGAGGGTAAAATTGGATTACTACTGTGCATACACTACCATCAAGAAAATCACTGAAATAATTAATTTCATAAACTATTATCCAGGAAATCAGAGATAGTCTCAATGCAGTGGTCAGATTCTGTGTTGAAGGTCTTTGCATTCAGAGTCTGCTTTTTGGACTTGTAAAATTGCAGAACCAGACAAATTCTTCAGAGTTGTGGGGTTGCAATTATTTCTCAGTGTGTTTACTCTTCACAGTCATTTTGGCACATCAGTCTATTGCTTCACAGTAAGCGCTAAAAAACTTGTAGGGCAAGAATGAATCGTTGATATTCAGTCTGCCATGACTCTTTGAACTGTGGACAGAGCCTTTATCCGAAATTATGTTCAATGGACGAAATCAAAACGGAGATGATGGCACAGTGTTTAAAGGGAAGTTTGGTGTGAGGGAAAGAAAGGAAGCTGTGGCCACTGCTTTCAAAAATCACTTACTAGGACTGGGATAGATATGACAAAAGATAGAAAAATCAGGCCCATTCAAAAAAATAAATGATGGACAGAAGGTTCAGGGTTAAGGTCCAACATGATTTATACAACATGAGATCTTTTTTAAAATAATGCTTAACAATTGTATACTTACCAAAAAGTTGCGGTGTACAAAAGGCCTCAAGACTGATCCAAAGGCCTAGCTGTCAAAGGTCAGAGAAAAAAAACTGTGAAGTTGAACATCCATTGCTTCTGCTTGGCACTTGTTTATTCTCAAGGATAAGGCACTGAGACAGAGGCAATCCTCCACTCCCTCATTTCTCATTGTCTTCATTCAAGAGGATAAATCAGGGACAAGCAGTGGAGAAACAGGAGGGGGAAAAAGACACTGGGACATCTGCAAGTTCTCTAAACTGAACAAGATTGTGCTTGTGACTTTGTTAGTGCAAGGGAAATGATTAAACAAACTTCTCCAAAGTTGGAGAAAACAGTTAATCAATTCATTGCTCCTCTCTCTTTCTGTCCTTCAACCCCCCTCCTCATCCCAGAGATATTTATACAGGTAGAAACAGCCTAAAACTGCAGGTTGAGTGCTAGCCCAGATCACCTAATGACTTAAGGTCATCTACAAATCTCTGTTTGGCTGGAAACAAATGTCAAAAGTATTTTGCCAACATTCTGTACAGTTCAGTGGAATAGTACACTTTCTTTCAAAGAGAGGAAAAAGGCTGAGGGTTTTTAATGTCAGGCATGTTTGAGTTTAATCCAATTAAACACCTTGATTTTGAATTGACCCCTTAACTGAGGCACCTCAAGCATTGTAATATCTGCCTACTTTACCACTTTAAATGTAAGTTCACACTAAACACAACTTGGGCGACAGAGATCGCATCCCTAGCCTGCCTGTGCAAAAGAGGACAGAACTGCAAAAAAACACCACTTCTGTTGAATCAGGTGGAATTAATGTACTAACTAAGTAATGTTTCCACATGGACATGGATTATCACTCAATGATCTGGTAAAAAAAACATTTGTTTCAGGTGTTATCACAGACTCACACAATTCTGATTGGCTGTTGCAGCACAGCCACATGCAATGTTGCTGGAAAGTTCAAATTTTTCAACTTTGGCGACTGAATGACCCAACCTGGTCACGAGTCCAAGCGGCCCAGTAGTGCAACCAAGTCACCCAAATCGCATCTGTCATATTGCAGGAGGGCTGGTAGTGCCTGGTCCCGGCTGTACACTGACTTGCATGGAAGTGGGTAGATTAAGGTAGTTTTCCAAACATAGATTTGGACTCTGAACATTTCAAAAAGTTTCTTTACACCAAAAGATAGGGCACTATCTCACTATCATCAGTTGAGGACAGTTGAAATGTCCTCAACTGACGACATTTTCTGGGAAATTTGGTATAAAAGGTCTGCTACCAGTCAGAAATGCCTTGTTAGAATTTTGTGCTGTAAGAACACTTACAGCTGGATTTGTTTTTTTCACTTGGTTTTCATTGTTTTTGATTAGGGCTCAAGTTGTAATCACATTATTAATGCATTGCTAACAGGACCTTAACACATCTTGAAGCTTACAATGTAAACGTCATCTTTGTTTTCTTAGAAACTGCAGTAAAACTAGCAAACCAACAAAAACCTGTTTCCGCTACTAGTTTATAGAAGGTCATCTCTATATTTGCCAGTGAAAATACATTTTTCTTAGGAGTAGGAGGCAGATCCCCAAAAAGGCGAGAATAATTGCCAGTGCCAAAATCTGATCCATTCAACTTCCACAAGTGATTAACACCCTAACTTTACACAGGAAAGGAAAAGATAGGATCAGCTAATGTACCCAGTCTCCTTGTCCCCTTCTTAATAACTCCTCCGAGAGGACGAGAGGAAGCGGTAGGAGGAAGAGGGAGCTCAGAGAGGGTGAGAGTGCCACGGGATGTGATTAGGCCGGACCTACCGTTTATGACTTCTGTATTACAGGCGCTTGGTGCCAGACATTCCCTCCATGGAAGGAATGTCTTCCTAACCAGTTCCATGTGAATGGTTTAAGAGGGAACCACAGCCCAGTGGTTGGGTTGGAGACTTAGCCTCTAAAACCCACACCATAGCTGAAATATGTAGTGGATGAAGGGCAGGAGTAGAGGAGAGAGAACAAGACAAATCAATAAAAAATGTACTTTACATGCAGCTATAAAAAATAATTATTGTGTAAATCAGGCTAAAACTGGACTTTAGGATTCATGTAAACATGTGAGGGGATGGTCACAGTAAACAAAGTAGGTGCTCGAGCGTGTTTCACCTCTAAAGTGTGATTTATTTATGTTGTGTGACCACATGCTGTGCTCAAGTGAGATGCACTTGCCTGGTTCCAACATGGTGGGCTGCCCCCTCAAGTCTAGGCAAGGTTGAGTGCATACAGCAGCACAGCTAACCACAGTGATAGCTCATCTTAAGACCTCTGATAATGTACAGTAATTGTGGGGGATATCTGTGTCCTAAACCTGTGTAAATTTAACATTTCTGTATGATGTCAAATTCAAGGGAAAATGCTCATTGTTTAAGCATCTGCAGACATAAAGCAACCCCATCTGAATATGCTTTTTTGTCTGTGTGGTGATTTTTTTTTTTCAATTTTTTGGCTGTCTGCATAAATTTTTGCTCCCCTCTGGTTGGAAAAAATATGGTGAATTTGAGTTTGTGGTAAAAACAAAAAAAAAAAAGGAAAAAGAAAAAAAAGATGACTCATAGACGCTTTTGAAGTGTGTTTTCTCCAACTTTCTCAAGTACCTGTCCACAAATGACATTTGTAAAGGTTCATTCTTGATTTAAGGCATCTCCTCTCCTTCATAAATTAACTGGGGGAGACGTAATTGTTTGCTTCTGGCATCAAGCTGAGACACTGGACTACTCCTGTCACTGTTCCTCTCAGATTTCAGTAGTGTGTTGAAGGGCTGTGTTTCATCCACACACTGGTGTGTTCGACATGGTCCAAACAGCACACCACACAAATAGCCATTCTATCCCACCACCAATCTAGAATCTAGCCCTCAATGACAGAAATCTTGCACGATCAAATGTGATTTACCAAAACAAAGAAGAAGAAGAAGCATAGCAATGTCCATAAATGTTGTCTATGGCAACAACCGGAAAACATAACACACAACATAGGAGAGGCCATATAAGAAGAGGAAATGATGGTCTATTTTTGATGGAAAATCAGGAACGAAATAAAAGAAAAGACTGTAGAAAAATCCTGGAGATGTGAGATGGTTGTCCTTTTCCTAGGTCCACCAAACTTTATGTTTATGTTTCAGGTCGGCTGTAGTTTTTATTTGGGCCTGCTTTCTTATTCCTCTGTCAGCTCGCTTCTCGATTGGCTACGTTCTATTCCATATCACAATACACTAAGTCATGACTCGGGAGTCATTGGCTTTCCCCACATACATGATGATTTTTGGTTGTTAATATTGAACAAGTTTAATATTTATGATTGACATTTGCCATCAGGCATATGCTATCCTTGGTTGGAAGGGGGAAAGTTGGGACAAAAACAGCTGGATAATCTTTATGTGTGTACCCTGCTTTAGCAAGAGCTGCTATAATAAAGGGTTCTCCGACTGGTGGGTCAGCATACGAATCAAAGAGCTGAAAAAGAGTTAAAATATGACATGATTATAACAAATAGGTTCTCTTTTGCGATAGATATGATGCTAAGCTAATGCTCAGTTCAACCACCAATGTGCATCATGTATAGACCCTATTTATGCTTGTACCAGCTGTGACATACACTCAACAAAAATATAAGCGCAACACTTTTTTGCTCCCATTTTTCATGAGATGGACTTAAAGATCTAAATTTCATTCCAGATATACAATATTACCATTTCTCTCTAACATTGTTCACAAATCTGTCTAAATATTTGATAGTGAGCACTTCTGCTTTGCTGAGATAATCCATCCCACCTCACAGGTGTGCCACATCAAGATGCTCATCAGACACCATGATTAGTGCACAGGTGTGCCTTAGACTGTCCACAATAAAAGGCCACCCTGAAATTTGCATTTTTTTTGCTTTAATGGGGGTCTGGGGACTCAGAGCCAGGCAGTATCTGGTGTGACCACCATTTGCCTCATGCAGTGCAACACATCTTCTTCGCATAGAGTTTATCAGATTGTCAGTTGTGGCCTGTGGAATGTTGGTCCACTCCTCTTCAAGTTGCTGGATATTAGTGGGAACCGGTACACGCTGTCGTATACGCCGCTAAAGCACATCCCAAACATGCTCAATGGGTGACATGTTGGGTGAGTATGCCGGCCATGCAAGAACTGGGACATTTTCAGCTTCCAAGAATTGTGCACAGATCCTTGCAACATGGGGCCGTGCATTATCTTGCTGAAACATGAGGTGATGTTCATGGATGTATGGCACAACAATGGGCCTCAGGATCTCATCACGGTATCTTTGTGCTTTCAAAATGCCATCATTAAAATGCACCTGTGTTCTTGTTCTGTGATCTGCGGTTGTGAGGCCGGTTGGATGTACTGCCAGATTCTCTGAAACGCCTTTGGAGATGGCTTATGGTGGAGAAATGAACATTCAATGCACGAGCAACAGATCTGGTTGACATTCCTGCTGTAAGTATGCCAATTGCACAATGCTTGCGACATCTGTGGCATTTTGCTGTGAAACAAAACTGCACATTTCAGAGTGGCCTTTTACTGTGGACAGTCTAAGACACACCTGTGCACTAATCATGATGTCTGATGAGCATCTTGATGTGGCACACCTGTGAGGTGGGATGGATTATCTCAGCAAAGCAGAAGTGCTCACTATCAAACATTTAGAGAGATTTGTGAACAACATTTGAAAGAAATGGTAATATTGTTTATCTGGAATGAATTTTAGATCTTTGAGTCCATCTCATGAAAAATGGGAGCAAAAACAAAAGTGTTGCGTTTATATTTTTGTTGAGTATAGTTTGTGTTCAGCGTCTAACCAGTGGCTAAAAATTAGCCAGCAGTCGCTTGTGGTCAGTTTCTAACACAAATTCTGGACCAGATGAGAGCTTTCTCTGGTGATTTAACTGTATTTTATTTGTTTGTTTTGTTTTTTTGTTGTCAAGTTATATTAAAGTAAAGGCTAACCCTTGGCATCTTTTTTTACTGTAGTCACTGTTGGTTCAGTGAATCATCCATCAAACTAAATAAACTAAGTTACAATGGGAAGACATATGCATGTAGTTTGTAGAGCCCCATACCAGAGAAAAACTTAATAAACAGACTTACTGGAGCAAACTATTTTGTGATTTGTTTTTCCAGTATATTGAACATGACAGTTATCTGATTTTTTTGTGTTAAGGACCTTCATAATGTCTAACGTGATGATAAAAAAGCCTTTTAACTTCTTACTTATGGTCAAATTTTTCTGCTGTTTTTAATCAATGTAAAGATGTTCCAAATATCATGATTAAAAAGTCAGAAATTCAAATCAGTTTCAGTTAGAATGACAAAAAAACAGAAACATTTGTTATGAAACTTTCAGTCTTAAGCATGTGTTTTAAGTATGACAAACACAGCTTTAAGTTACCTAACTTGGTCACTCTTTACACCAGGGATCTTCAACTACCATTGTACAAAAGTCAGCTTTTTTGACTGATTTGAATGTGTGATGCAGTTATTCTATTGTAATTGACTTGCCGTGTTTTCATTCAAAATGTATCATTCTTTACCTTGAAAGTGAGCCCAGTCCCTATCCCACATACTTCTGCCAGTCACAGAGCTAAACGGAGATATTTGGCTTCTATGTCTGTAGCTGCCTTTTATTAATCTCCACTACTTTCTCTTGGGTCCACTTATACAAACATTTAAAATGCAAACAAATGACATTATTAAGACTTCAGGGATACTTGAAGTACTAATGGTTGAGGAGGCAATAAAGAGGGCCATAGTTGTTATGGTATGAAACCAGTGTTTTTAATGTTGGACCCAAAAGCTGAGAGCCTGAGGCAGATGTAACAAGTTGTAAAGATGAGGTGTAACAAAGATATTTATTTGCACAGGTAGACCATCCAGGGTTCGTGAGGGATCTTTGTGAGGAAGGTGAGTATTTAGGTGTTTGGTGTGGTGAGGGCTCATGGAGGCTCTGGGGAGAGAAGGAGCAGAGGCACAAGGTAAGTTTACAAGCGACTATCCAAATAACATATTGAGTGCACAAGGGCAAAAAAAATCCCAACTGGAGATCAAAAGACTTAGCTCAATCACAAAAAGGTTTAGTGCAAAGGAGAGATGGACAACTGGAGTTGTGGAATCCACTTGCCGTGGAGAGAGGTCCACGAGCCAGCTTTCTAGATGCAGACGGTGGAAGTCAGGTGTGTAGCTGCAGAGAATCAGTGCAGGGGGAGGCCACGCCCACTCCCCATGAGCAGAGAGGGGGGAATCCTCACACATAATTATCTATTCATAAATTCAGGGTGTTCATTATTGGGTTTGACACTATTTTACTTATTTATTTTTATCATTTTTTTTATTCATGCTCTTTTATTGTCTTTTTTTAAAATATTTCCTACTGCTATTTTTGTGAACTAACTGAAACAACTGAATTTCCCCTTGAGGATTAATAAGGTATATCTGATTCTGATAATTCCTTGTTGAAAATCTGCTAACAATGGTTGACAAGTTGAGTTATGTAAACTTCAAGGCACTTCTGATAGAACTGTCTCAGTTTCAATTGTGTTTGGGTTGCTTTATCAGCTTTCACAATAATTATAGCCCAAAAAACAAAAAATATTTTCTTTTTACCTTTTCTAATGCTAACAGTATTTTTATTCTGCCAGATTGCAAGCTATGGGGGGCCTGATGTGGCCTTTGGGATGCTAGTTGATCACTGTGCTATACTGTAGCACCCATCCAGCAGCATGGGTGTACAGCAGCTTTTCAAGACATGGGCTATCATAAACTCTTCGGGCAACAGTACACTGACACTGAACCATGCTTTTATAGCTGTAGGAGCATTGACTGTTAATTCTCCTACTTATTCTCAAGTGAATGTTGTAAAAAATGTAAATCGCCAGAGGCAGCACTTGTTCTACTGTATGTATGACAATTAATGTTTGCATGTTGCTTGCAGGACTGTAACCTAACTTTCTACCCATTGCATGTTGCCTAAATGTCATGAGAGATGAAGCTTATCCAAAACATGCTTCCAGGTATACCAACTAGTGCTTCAAATAAATATCAACATATGGGCGAGACTTCAACTGTTATTTATGTGGCTTTAGCAAAAGCTTCAAGCAAAACACGGGCTAATATCTTCTCCAGGATAAGTATTACATTAGCTTAATAAGGCAAACATAAAGGTAAAAGGATATAAACATCAAGTAAAATAGTAGGAACTGCTGCATTTACTTTGTGAACAAATATGAGATATTCAGCAGAATATATAACAATCAGATTTAAGAGCAATAAGGGTAAGCAAATATTTAGCCTGATTTTTCATTGTTTACGCCTTCTATCACATCAACACCCAGACACCCATCATACTCAGACATGAAGGTCATCATAAAAACCCAGCATCCTGTCTGGGTTTATATGTGATTCTTTATAGTTCTATCGGCTGCATTTGAGACAATTTTATGCAATTGAACAGTAATTGCAGCACTAACAAATCATTAATATGTTATCCAAAACATTCCAGTTCTGCAATTTACAATCTCATTCTCTTCCCACGAGAACTTGGCCTTAGGAGAGCACAACTCAAGCTCTTTCCTTCTGCAAGTTATTTGCATTTAACAGTTTGAGGGTAGCACAGGGCTGGACGCAAAGTGTGAGCATGTGTTTGTCCTGGAATTTTCACTGGGCTGGATTAATTTTCTGGTGATTTTGGCCATTTGAAACAAAATGATAACATTGTTTTATGTTGGGACTGGCCAAAGTCTCCAAGCTTTGCAGTCCAGCAAAATACTGCAGTTAGCAGCAGGAAAAGCCCTGCTGAGTGAACCTTGTGGAGAACATTTATTTGGCAACTTGAATTAACAATCATGTGTTTTAACAACCACAGCACAATGGCTGTAACTTTAGAGGCACGCTTAACAAGATATGAAATCTCCTTTTTTCAAATGTTCCTTTTCTAATCCCTCTTGTTTATTTTCTCTAGTATTCCATGCATTTACACAGCCCATCCTTCATAAGTGTTTCCTGAACACACTCTCATGCACAACTGACAGAAGTCATGACCTTGTCCTACACAGGCTTCTTCCCCTAGCTCCAACAATAATGTTTATTAGTCTGTCTCAGGAAAAAAAAAAAAAGACACGCCTTCCGCCAGCAGCTAGTCAAAGCAGGAAATCTATGAGAGAAAATGTAGATGTCCTGCACATGTCCCAGCCTACACTGCCTGCACATAAAAACTCATTAGTGTGCAAACAGACATAGACAAATGTTCAGTGATGGGTTGTTGCCCCAAGCCTGCATCCAGCAGCTTGTATTAAGGAAACTGTTAACTGGTTGTTAGATGGTGTGCTGTTTGCAGGATTTGGAGGCATGTTACTGACAGTAGGTGTGTTTACATGTGCATTTGTTCCTCTTTCTGATTAAGATCATTGTAATTGAAATTTTCTGTTTTCATGGACACAGTCAGGGCATATGGGTGCTTATGCTTTAGATAATCAGAATAAAAGCATTTCGCATGTGCAGAGCTGTTCCAAAACGCAATGACAGTAAAAAGGCAGCTGCTTCCTGGTTATTCCTGGTCAAAATTAACTTTCTTTTGATAATTTGTAATAAAGTCATAGAAGCCAGCAATTTCAACTTATAAATTATGATGAGATTTGCTCATGATTCTGTGAATTAGCACATTTCCTCTGTCGTGAGGGCAGAATAATTTAGTAGTAGGGTTCCACTGTGTATTTAATACTGTGTTATGATATCAGTTTTATCCTTGAATAAGAACACGACAGTCACCTACTCCAACATTGTTTTAATCAAACACAGCTGCCCGTCAGCTGTTCTCCCTTACAGAGTGACAGAGATCGTATCCCCCTCATCTCTCGAATGCTGTGGCTTTGAATGTCTTTTTGAGCCCAAATCATGATCCGCAAGCCTTTTTCACAGCTCTCTCCCAAGAAACTCAAACCTCCATATTAAAAACAAAAAAAGTCAGTTGACAGCAGCTAGTAGCCTGTACAGTGGGGCGGTTCCCTCTTCTCAACTGCCCCTTTGGACAGCTTTAGATATGTGTATGGAGAGAGAACCAGAAAGACTAGTCCAGAATGATAAATAAATAGGCCTAAACCACAACTCTTATTGTGAATAAAATTTCTTTCCAAATCAACTCTTTCATGATCAGAATTTTCCAATTAATGTTAACATGAAGAACTCTGTTCTGATCATGCGTTTGTCAATTTTTTTTTTCCATATAAACATATGAACAGCTGAACACCGGGGATAAAATACATTTAAGGATTCACCCTCAACATGCAGTTCTTTGTGTTGGGTAAAAAGTTGATTTTGGACAATCCTAGCATTACATAATAAGATAAAGAAAGATTGTATTAAATGACTAGACTAGGGACTGGGAATGATGAGATTTTAGGACACAATCAAGCTTTGGTGGGACATGGAGCAACTGGGCCAGGTGTAATTGTGTCCTCGAACAGCTGGTCAAATGAAGATTGGGATTTATGTTTAATATGCACATTATTCCATGGTTCTGCTGACTAAATGTGGTTTGGCAACTGCTCTGGTAAGATTTTTTTATATTGTATAGACAGAAATCTTTTTTGTCAAGATTCAAGGATCTTATCATTAGCTTCCTCTTTGTTAGCAAACAATCTTTAGCAGTACAAGCCTTACTTCTGAGTCGCTTTCCCTGGACACAGATGAGATAGGTTGAAGGTGCTGATGAGGCTATAGGATGAGATGTAGTGTAGTGGGCTTCATTAACATCAGGCCACCTCTTCACTCACACCCTTTCCAATCTGCCTCACTCAGTCCATAACAATGTTGGCAACATTCGTGTCTGTGACTCCTTATCCACCCATTCATGTTGTGCTTTGTATCTAGTAGCACCCCAGGTCCAAGAATCTGGTTTTGGCCTCAGCTGTTCACTTGCCACCTCTGTGGGTGGTCCTTGCAGCAGTTTTTTTGCTGTGGTATTTGTACAGTTCAGAGGTCTTTGTTTTTCTGGCATGTCTCTCCATGCTAACCAAAGCCGGAGGCCTGCTGCCTGTTTTCTTTTGCATAGCTACACATCTGCAGGCTTTCGAGGAGAAACTGGGCAAAAAGCAGAAAAACAGAAGTAGGGTGTAGAGGAAGGAAGGTAGAGAAACACGCACACTTGATTTGCTGCTTTGTAAAGGTGTATGACAGACAGTATTAGCTTAGCTCCCCTGACATATACTGTGTTTTGTAGGCAAAAGCCTGGCGCTCATGTTGACAGTTTCATTATTTATATTCAATTTTGACAGCTTGTTTTGTGTTATATACACACATGCATTTCCATCCTTGCGACAGCCTGTCTTCTTGGTTTCACGGGAATAAGTCAACTTAATGAATTTTGCATGAAAAAACAGTGTTTCCCCAAAGGGTGTGTTCTAGATCAAACAGTTACTCAGTCACCAGTGGTTTAAGGCTAATTCCCCCACACTGAACAAGGTCACATTGTTCCTTATTTATACTCTCGGAATGATCAAAGGCAGAAAATGATCCCTTCCTACAGTTAATAATTCTAAATGTCTCTCTGAGGGCAAATTTGATGTTTTTAGACTCTTTTCCCAGATCCATTTATCATGACATATGACCTATTCAGAATCTGAAATTCATGATGTGATATCCATACATTTCGTGTGAACTGAGCTCCGAGACAGCGACTTCAGTTCTCTTTTTGTGTCTTTATGGATGGTGGATGGTGGGACTCATGGAAACAGATGTTTAGGGAGGAGGTTCCTGTGAGCATCAAGGTCAGGTCCCATTCACAGAGCCAGAAAGCACGCCAGGTTGGACAGGGCACCAAAATGACTGTCATGCTTCTAAGCAGGATGAGTGTGTGTACATGCATGTGTTTTTTAGTAGATAGCACTGCAGACAGCTTCAGAGAAAAGCCTCACAGCTGGCATATGTAACTAAACACAAGTCAAACAGAACTGGAGGTTCCCCAGGGTCAGAAAGTGGTCAAGTGAGCAAATGAGTTTGTTATAATAGGACTAAACCTTAAACTGCAGGTGCCAGAGGGTCAGGGTGACCTCCTGAGGCATTTGCAGTGGTTACACAGAAGCTACTTAAAGTGAAAGCAGAGGGTAAAGGTCAGGGAAAGGATTGCTGCCACTTTAAAGGTCACGCCCAGGTTATCGAAGTGCCTAAAGTAGTAAGGCCCACTAACATATTACCTGTCAATGTAGATGCAGCTTCATTTTGTTGTCATTCAATCAGATTTAGACTCACTATCAGATGAATCTACAATAGAATAAAAAGTCAAGACAGATTAATACTTAAAGAGATGGATAAGGAGGTCATAAGCATTAGGACAAACCTGTACTTCATTCTGCACACACAACCAGCACCCTCCTCATAGGCAAGTTGCCCCAATTAAACAGTAAAGTAAGATGATTTTTTGTTTTTGTAAAAAGTGCAGTAGCATAGCCCAATGCAGGCATTTCTTCATTGAATCTCAAACACAACATACTTTGGACAGGTGAAACAACAAAGGACTTAATGATCTACCAGCACTGTTGAACAACAAAACTGTATCATCTTATTTTGTTGTAAAGCTGTGCCAGGCAGTTGATTTTCCTCATCTGATTGAAGCCTTATAACTACCTCAAAGATTGCTTTTTTATGCATATGGTGCTTTTCTATTTGTGTAATTTGCATGACTTTGCTAGTCTAAACTACTGCGACATCCTTCCAACCACCAAGGAGGATATTGAGTCAATAATGCTTGCTCTATGTCAAAGTAAGGAGATAAGTTTGGTTCAAAGAGCAAAGAAAACAAGCTAAAGAGGGAAGAATTTGAGGACTCAAATAGCATCGTGGCACCAATAACAGGCAATCAAGTAAGGGTCCAGTTTAGATAAGCCAAAGCTACTCGTTGGAATTGCCCAAGTAAGGCATAATCAGAGTGAGATGCAAGTCAATTGATCTCTTAGTGGTTGTTTGCTCTATTGAAATAAAGTCTAATTAACTTTTAAATGGATGATAATCATAGTAACAATTATCCAAAAAAACTTGATAATTTCTCCTTTTTACATCATTTTTTGAACTATTGGTTTGAGCTCGCTCACAATCCTTTGAAAGAAAGAGAACATAAACCATGCTCCTACATGATAAGGTTGATCACAGACTATTTAAAGGGACTGTGAGGAGTTTCTAAGTGATTACTAAAAAGTCTCACTTTTAGATATATGCCTGATTGAAATACACACTGTAAGATGAGTTTTATAGCATCAAAATAGGTTAGTTATAAATGCTAAAGGCTCAACTTTGGGAACAAGACAATTAAAAGTAGGGCAAATTTATATTATTCGGACACGTCTTAGAGCACTGGGCTGTAAGTAGCGATGTATAGCCGGCTACAAAACTACAATACCAAGTTTTCCAAAAATTGCTTGTCTTCACACATCAAAAACTACCGCTACGTAACTAGAAAGAGATACATACCTTGTCACTTTGCATCCTTTAAGTTGTTAAAAAAAGAAGTTGTAGGGGCGGACATTAGCTCAGTTGGTAGAGCGTCCGCCACATGTACGGGGGCTGCCAACCCCCAGCAGCGGCTGCTGGTTTGAATCCTGGCCTCAGCCCTTTGCTGCATGTCATCCCCCCTCTCTTCACCTGCTTTCCTGTCAATCTACAGCTGTCCTATACAATAAAGGCCATAAAAGCTTAACTTTTAACTTAAAAAAAAAAAAAAAAAAGTTGTAAAGCAATACAGAGTTCTGAGGAAGGTCTGAGCTGCATTTATTAGCATCACAACAAACACACGCTTTGGCTTGGGTCACGTCTCTTGGTGCGTTCCAGTTGTAGTCATAAGTAGGAATTTCCGGGTTCCAAGTAGGAAACTGCAACTGGAACGTTCCCAGAAGTCTGAATTTCCTACTGGGAACTCAGTGAAACCTCGCCACCCCCGAGTTGACAATCAGAGATGGATGCCCCCAGTGTGAACAGTTATTTAGCTCCTGTAATAATCCATTTATTTGCACTTCTGACTGGAGTGTTTCGCTCTAGATCAGCTGTATACATCGTATTGTTAGACTTATATTTACAAAAATGCTGCCATAGTGATAATCACATTCTTCATGTGATATTTGTGAACAACAACACAGGGCATGCTAACAACAGCTAACACTACCCTGGTAGATCGGCATGTTTTTTTCCGACTTCAACTGAAACGCCGATAAGTCGGAGATGATTTCACCCCCAGTTCCGAGGTTACTGGAACGCAGCATTACGACAGTCGCTGCGCGTGCTCATGGGTGGCAGAGTCTTTATGTCGCCGCAAATAGATTCTCCTCATTGCACCTTTAAGTCATAGTAGTTATCATTTTTTACTTTATAGAGAATAATGGAACAAAATGCTTTTCGCTCCTGTGTGCTTTGTTGTTGCTCTGTTTTGATGCAACCATGTTTTGAATTACACCTTTTCTTTTTTTCCCTTTTCAGGCTTTGCATGCCTTTATTGAACAGAGTGAGGACAGGATACAGTGTTGGAACTTGTGCAGAGTCAGCAAGTGTTGGAAAATTGGGTCTATATATGATCACCAGTATGATTTTGTATATGTACATACTTCCTGCGAAAAAAAGGATCTGGGAAGACTTCACTGAAATGAAGTGATGTCTCATGGCAGCCTCTATCAATGACTAGGTGCTAAGTTGATGTGCTACCTAAGTCTTAGCAAAGAGTGAGAACATTCCAGAGTAAATTTTGCAGCTAATTGTACAGGACATGTCCCAACTACCATCATCTATGCTTGCCGATATTTTGAGGCCAAGATGACACAGAGAAGAGGAAGGATGGCCAGGATGAACAGATGAGAGGAGCCTGGGAGTATATGTTTGAGCCTGCAGCATACCAAGGAGACAACAGTGCTAGGGACAGCCAGACACAGGCTCATCCCTGCAAAGGGGCAGAGGGCTTGAACAGTAGGTTGATGTTACAGTGGTTGTATTACTGCTGGGGAGGTTTCAGAATGAGACTCAGACCTTATTGTCGTTGCACATGTCACAAGTACAGAGCAACATTTTTTTTCTTTACAGTTCAACCCGTCCTGGTTTGGTGAGAAGTCAAATGGTACTTTATTGGACACAAACTTAGAGGACACCTGACAGGCCTGATAATATTGTTTTGAAATGTAGAGAATATTACTAAAGTTACATTTTTGAGCTTGACAGTAAAATGCACTCAACTACATACTGTATTTGAAGTCATGACCCCTTCAATGATTAAAAAAGTTAAGTTTTTGATACTGGTACTTGCCTTTTGATACATTAACCAAACAACATTCATTCGTAATGAATGCACTAAAGTTGCATAGGCTGTCACTTAATATTCATCATTCAAACATTTTTTTTAACTGTGGGAGGAGATCATAGCTGAACTCTGGGGAGCCAATCAAATTGCAAAGCACAGTAACTGAACTGTGATCCAGCAGAGGGGGCTCTCTGCATAGCTTTATTGTGCATACCCCCCGTGATTTAGAAAAGTTCTGGTAAGTTAGGGGGAAATCGAGGATAAGTGACAAAGCTAGCCTGAGTGGACAATATCAACACCGAAACTTCTAAAGAAGGTTGTGTGGAAGTATTATGGGTTCTATCTGTTGATGACAAAGATAAAAACTGGTCTATTGGTTCTGTGCAAAGCAGTTGGATTACTCTTCAACACAGATAAATCTGTGGCCTAAATTGTCGGCATTTCACCCAAAAGGCCATCACAGGTTAGCAGGTAATTTTATTAATTAAAAAAAAACAGTTGATAGACTTGTGCCGAGAAAATAAATCATATATTGTCCATATTTTCCTTGTTTGTTTTTAAAATCCGCTCAAATTATTTGTGACATTTTGAATGCAGGATGTAATTTTCTTTAAAAATTCATAAGCATCTGCAATTTCCATTGTGCTTTGTTTTTGTTGGAAGACTGTCCTTAGATCAGCATGCTTTTCTTGAAATCTATTCCACATTGGTTATAAGGAAAATTGCTGCCTAAGAAGTTGCTTGCAAATGTGCAAGGTTTGGTTGAACTGATTTTATCATTCTCTGTGGATGGCATTGTGGAAAGTGAGTAACAAAAGAAGACTGCAAGCTTGTTCAAATTACTGTTTCGAAGAGATTAGCAGATGGATGGAGATGAAATAATTAAATAACTTCTGCTGTGGCTCTCTATATAAGCTAATCAGTGCCTCCAAAATGCAAAACTGAGCAGGCTATTTAAACCAGACCCTATGACATGACATCTTTTTGCTTGAGTAACCTCGCTTTCATTAACTGTTTGGCCACGGCTGCTCAGTATGTTTGTTTAGCCTGTTATTTGATACAACAGTCAATTATCCAGTAATCTCAGCAAAAGGGCAGCAGCTAATTATGTCATAAAGTAAAGATAACAAATATGTTTATGTGCTGCCAGTTATCCAAAGAGAATGAAAATTTACTAACCCATGTTATTTAAAATCTTTACCCCTTAAATACATTATGTAATTTAAAGGGCACTTTTTACTTTAAAAAACAACTTTAACCACACACCTCAGTTTAGAAATCACACCACTACAATTTGGTACATTTTGTCAAGATGATAAAACACAAAAGTTACTTTTACTATTATAAGTCATTAAATATTTAAGACTGTAAATCTGTGTATGACCGGTGGTGTGATTAACATTTTGTTCAAGTGGGTAGAAAAATCTAACTATGTGGTTCAAAATATTGCTATCTCAGCTGTCAAGATGATGAGGAGATAATTTTATAATGATAAAAAAACTGTTTGCTATGTGAAGAATGAATGAGATCATTAAGATATAATCTCAAGATTAAGGTCCTCAACATACTGGTAGCCAAGTTTGTAGCTTTTGGCTTCAATACATGTGATCTTAAATAATGAACCTCCTGTGCTGGGCTTCGACAGTTCAAAAGTTCCAGGCACATCTGTATGGTAATTGTTTTGTGGTATAAGGCACCCATGAATGAACTTTTCTCATCTTTTAGACACTTCTATCAAACGAGGGTGGAGTTTTTGGATACGCTGCTGAGATCTCTAAACTGAGGCGGTTGACTTTATTTATACTGATTTGATTGTTTGGGTTAGGGAATTCTGTTGCTGCTGCTGTGAAGGAAATTGCTCTCTTGCCTGCTGGTTCTGAAAAGGAAAATGGTTTTTAGAAAACTAACAAAACAAGTCTAAATGTTTCTTTCACTGTCTCTGGACTTGCATTGTCATACTCATTGCCCTGCTCTAGATGCCTGTCTAAGAAAAGCTGTTGAGAGGAGAAGAAAAACAGAACTTAATTCATCTGTCGATTTATGGGCTTATCAGTTGGATGCAGGCCTCTGGGTGTGTTTCTTTTACTGATAGTGTGTGCACCATAACAGAAATATGCATTACATTAGTGGCTAGGGGATCATTACCAGGGTTGGTAATCAACCTTTCTGCCTACCTGCCAGTGGGGCAGGTGGATTTGAAGATAGTCTTTTTATCTGTTAGAATAATGGGATGATATCTGGTATTTTACAAAAGAATTACAGATGTCAGGTAGGGCTGGGCAATTAATCAAAAATAATCGATAGCAGTGACTAGGAGCAGTGACCATAAGGGGTCAAGGTTGACAAGACGAAGTTGTCAAACCAGCACATATAGTTGCATGAAAAAGTATGTGAACCCTTTGGGATTACTTGGATTTCTGCTTAAATTGGTCATAAAATATGTTCTGATCTTCATCTAAGTCACGTCACTAGACAAACAGTCTGCTTAAGCTAATAACATTCAAAAATGTACAAGTTTTCATGTTTTTATTGAAAACAATATGTAAACAGTCACAGTGCAGGATGGAAAAAGTATGTGAACCTTTGGATTTAATAACTAGTTGACCCTCCTTTGGCAGCAATAACATCAACCAAAAGTTTCCTGTAGTTGTAGATCAGACGTGCACAACTGTCAGGAGGAATTTTGGACCATTCTTCTGTAAGAAACTGTTTCAGTTCAGCAATATTGATGGGATGTCTGGTGTGAATCGCTCTTTTGAGGTCATACCACAGCATCTCAATCGGGTTGAGGTCAGGACTCTGACTGGGCCACTCCAGAAGCCGTATTTTCTTCTGTTGAAGCCATTCCATTGTTGATTTACTTCTATGCTTTGTGTCGTTGTCCTGTTGCATCACCCATCCTCTGTTGAGCTTCAGTTGGTGGACAGATGGTCTTAATTTTTCCTGCAAAATGTCTTGATAAACTTGGGAATTCATTTTTCCATTGATGACAGCAATCCGTCCAGGCCCTGAGGCAGAAAAGCAGCCCCAAACCATAATGCTCCCTCCACCATATTTCACAGTTGGGATAAGGTTTTGATGTTGGTGTGCTGTGCCTTTTTTTCTCCACACATAGCATTGTGTGTTCCTTCCAAACAACTCAATCTTGGTTTCATCTGTCCACAGAATATTTTGCCAGTAGTGCCGTGGAACATTCAGGTGCTCTTTTGCAAACTTCAAAGGTACAGCAATGTTATTTTTGGACAGCAATGGCTTCCTTCGTGGTGTCCGCCCATGAGCTCCATTCTTGTGTAATGTGTCATGTATTGTAGATTTGTCAACAATAATGTTAGCATGTGCCAGGGATTTCTGTAAGTCTTCAGCTGACACTCTAGGATTCTTCTTCACCTTATTGAGCATTCTGCACTCTGCTCTCACAGTCATCTTTACAGACGACCACACCTTGGCAGAGTAGCAACAGTGCTGAACTTTCTCCATTTGTTGACAGTCTGTCTTATCATGGACACATGGACATCAGGGCTTTTAGAGATACTTCTGTAACCCTTTCCAGCTTCATGTAAGTCGACAATTCTTGATCGTAGATCTTCTGAGAGCTCTTCTGTGCGAGGCATGGTTCACATCAGGCAATGCCTCTTGAGAACAGCAAACTCACAACTGGTGTGTGTTTTTTATAGGGCAGGACAACTTTAACCAACACATCCTATCTTATCACATTGATTGGACTCCAGGTTGGCTGACTCCTGGCTCCAATCAGCTCTTGAAATAGTAAGTAGCCTAGGGGTTCACATATTTTTTCCACCCTGCACTGTGACTGTTTACATATTGTTTTCAATCAAAACATGAAAACTTATAACTTTTGTGCGGTATTAGTTTAAGCAGACTGTGTTTGCCTAGTGATGTGACTTAGATGAAGATAAGAACATAGTTTATGACCAATTTAAGCAGAAATCCAAGTAATCCCAAAAGGTTCACATACTTTTTCCTGCAACTGTATGCTTCTATACTTCTTCTATACCTCTTCTTTAAGACAGCCTCTTGGTGGTTTAATGTGTCCACTGGGTTAAAGGAGCCTGGATTGAGTAGTTTTGTGTTGGTAATTATTGAACTCTTTAACGTAAGCATTGCACATGAGGTCCCACAAACTTGTCCTATGAACTTTGATTGTGAGTTTCTCCTAGACTCAGAGAGGAGATTTGTGCAAAATATCACAGAAAGCCTTCAGCACATACTTTGGATGTTCTATTCACAAGAGTGGGAAAAAATTAATGCAAACTTTGCACACCCAAATCTAACCAATTCATCCTCAAATCAGATGTTTTGCTAACTTTAAATAACTTAGTGTTTTGAAATAGTACAATCACAAGTATGGTATAAACATGCAGCTTCATGAACTTAGCCATTGACCTGGACTTTTCACCTCCAAAGTCTGTGATTTAGTGATTCAGTTATCCGTTCACAAGCAAAGGATCAACATGAGGCCCAGTGACATGAGACCCAGTCCAAAGTTAAAGGAAATTTCCTCAAAAGGTTCTTGAGATGGCACATTTACAATAACCTGACAAATGTACACACAGACAGACAGGCATACAAACTAACAACTCAAAAATTGATTTTCACTCTGCTTGGCTGTTGCAGAGGCAAGAGAAAAGGCCTTATGATACCATTGTTATTACTTCTTCAAAGAGCACATTCTCGTAACTTGAATTTAACGCAAAGCACTGACACTCCTTTTGGGTTCTGTGTCTCTTTGTATCCCATAACTTAACTTGTGGTCCACAGCATAGATGTGGTTTTAATGCACATACAGTGCAAGAAAGATCCTCTGTTTAAGATATAGCAGCGCTGTTGCACTCTGGAAACAATTACCAGGCAATAATCTTCACATTCTTTCATCCCACCACCAGCTCAGCTGATTAGGATATCCACTGGTACGCAAGGCTAACCTCAAACATGCTCACACACTTGCACATTTGCTTTTCTTGCATACAGTGGAGTACAGTAGGTGCTCTTGCTCCCTATTTGGTTACCAACCAGCCCTCTCCTCTCTCTCTTTTCCTCTTTCTCTCTCACACACACCTGACATCTGATTCCCCCGCTGATGATTAATGACTGTAGAAGTCTTTCAGTATGGACCACCCAGGGTCAAAATAACCTGCCACAAATAAAGAAGCAGTAAAGTACTATTCAGTTGCCACTCTTTTATTTGCACATACGGCTACATCTTGTATGTGTGCACAGATGTGTGAATGTGCAAGAGTAAGAGTGATGGACTAAAAAATTTGCAGCCCTCCTTCTAATGTCCACTGTGAAGGGATGAAGGGACGTGCTCAGCCCAAATCTTTCTAAATGTTAACCATTTACTGACCTTTTAGTCCCCGTCACTCTCTAATTCAGTTCAATTAAATACAGTTCAGTTGAAAAGGGCTTGGTTGTTATAAATGTTGTGGAACATTATTGCCAAAGCATTTGATTAAAAAATAATAAAGCTAAAATGAATTGTCAAATAGTCAGCTATAATGATTTGAATTAGTGGTGCATTAATAGTAAAGGTATGAGGAGGAAAACTTCAGTACTGTATCCAAAATCCCAAACTAAATAAATAAAAAGTACATTATCCAATTACTGTTCATCATAGAATATTAGATACTTGACTCATTTTAACAGTGCCAGGACCTAAATATAGATCATGGTGCCAAAAAGCAAAAGGGAAGTGAATGAGGCAACTGGCTAGTGTTTTTGATCCAAACAGTAACCTTCAGAAGCAGTTTTTTCAGTCAGCAACAAAAGCTGGACTGAGCAAGGCACAAGGAGACTAGCACAAATGCACCAGAGGAAGAAACAGCAGAGGCAGATAGCACAAGTGAAAGTGCTGCCACAATATTTCCTGCCCAAGAGCAGGAGGGGAGCTCAGCATTCATTCATTTTAATCACTGTCATTAAATAAGGGGGGCCATTCCTCATTCTTTTCAGAAGCTTATATGTTATAAGTTGTGTCTGTGTTTTCAACTTCCGCCATTTGTCCTCAGGTTGTCAAACTCTTTGAAATATTTGGTCACAATAATCACAGTTTTGCATCTCTACAAGTAAATATAAGAATTTCTGAGGGGGGTCACAGTGTGGGTAAAGTTTGTCCTGCTTTGGTAGCCAGCTCTTTTTGTAATGACCAATCTCTACAGCTGGTCCATGAAAACAGAGTCTGTTCCTCGCCTAGACTTTTCTTAGTTAATGATCTTTTACAACGCTCTGCTAACTGTCCAGTTTGTATTCTCTTTTCAGGGCCAGGTCATATAGAATTTGCTTTGTTTTAGAGTGGCTTCTTTACAAAGTCTCTCCTAAATTTGTTATTGTTGGTGAATAGCATTTTTTGATCTAATATGATGGGTCTAAGTTGTATTTGGTTGTACTGGCTGTTGCTATGGCTGCTAACTTTCTATCTCACTGCATTTTTTACCCAAGCCCATTATTGTGTGGTGCTTCAGAGAGAGGAACTACCCCTGTTGTCCCTGATATCTCTAGAGAGCATTTTTTCCAGGACAGAAACAGTACCATCCTTTTTCTCCCACTCCTTTCTGCTTTTATCAGTGTCAAATGATTACCTGTGGGGAAACTGAGCACTGTGACAATATTCATCAGGTTAACCAGGGGGGGCTAACAAGAAATTTACCCTACACTACCTGCTCAATCTATCCATCTTGACTCTCTACCCTCCCTTCTCATGCCCTCTGTAAGCCCAATCCAAAATCTCCACCCCCATGCCAGTCGAGCGTGGTGGCAGAGCCCCAAGCCCATTTCAGAGGAATTTCCCTGTTGAAATTTATATCAATTTCAGAGCTCTCAAGTTTGATCCACAGCGTGTGAAAAGACTGAAACTCCCCTCTCTCCAGCATTCATTATTGTTATGCTTTTTTCCTGTCGGCTGCCTTCTGTAAATGTTCCATTCCTTTCCTTTTTTGACTCTGCACAGACTTTTAATCTGTTCTTTGTTTTTTCAGAATTTTCCAGGTCCTCTTTTGCTTTACTTCAAGCTTTTTAATACTTCTTTACTTAATTCCCTCACTGCCTTCTTTTAACTCTGCTGTGCAGCTTGGTGTAGGCACAGCCTGGCGAATGCCAGGCATTCCTTTGTAAGGTTAGAACAGACAAAGGTGGACCACATCACCTGAGAGAAAACGGCCCTTTTGAATCAATGCCCCAGGGAAAGAGAGGCTGATAGTGGAAAAAAGAGCATAAAAGCTGCAAAGAAAAACCAGAGATGGAAAAGAGGAACACCTGTCCTCCGCTGTCCTTGCGTGAACTTTCAACTTTGGCCTTTGTTACTTGATATGGATACCTCTGTATAAAAGCAGGTTAACTGAAATAAAGTGCATGGCACTGAATGCAAACTCTAAATGAGTCCTCATAAAAGGTTGCCTTGAAGGGTATTTTTACATTAGAGTAATGAGATTAACCCTACCATAACACTGAGACATATTAGCTCAGTCATCAACTCATGAACCCGCGTACAATACCTAACTCAGTGTGACCACTAAGTCAAATAAACAAGTTAAGATTACAACCTTAGTTAATTTAAATCAAGCTCACAAACACAAACAACTTAAACCTCCAATACACTCCACTCATTCACATAACATACTTTAAGAACACAGATGCTCAATACAGCACAAACAAAATCAACCCACCCTGAACACACCACCTTTTAGTGAAACAGACCCCCCTACATTAACACATAGTGGGTCTATGTTATTCTCAATGGGTGTGGTGTAGGGTGGAGTGTATCAGTGACGCCAGCCTGCCCTTCACGGCTTATTTTTGGGCTTTGACGAACATCAAGGGCAAAGCAGGTCTGTGTGATGCAATGCAACAGTTTTCCACTCAGTTAACGGACACTGTTTGTTTTTAGTCTTACTAATGGAATGGAGCTAAAGAGGAAAAGTGGAGTGAAAAAAGAAACTTATGACAACCAGGTGCTTTTTCCCTCTTCTTGGGAATGTTTCACCTTGTAAAAGTGAGTGAGTAGGAGGGGACTTGTGTACCAGGTTGAACTGAATGGTTTGGGGATTTTCTAAGGGGTGTGTGCTAACCACTGGATACAATTGAGAAAGGAAATATGTTGTGTGAGAGTGTTGGAGGGTAAGCAGAGGTTTTTGAGGAGCCAGAGGCAGAATTCTCTAGTGGAACTGTAGCATAACCATGACTTCAAGACACATGGGCTTTCCCATGTTTGCGTTATAGCCCCCACCAACCAATTCTTTGCCTCATTGAGCTGGAGAATGTATTTGCTGTTGTTCTTGGGTGGGATCAACAACAACAAGCACATGCTCACGCAGAACCCACACTTAGTAGATGGATGAATGGCAGTCCTGACAACCACACAGGGCTCCTATTGATGACATCATGGCCGGGCACTTTGGACACTCCACCCTTTCCATGTTTCAGAGAGCTATTCAAGCTGCACCATGGCTCTTTCACAAAAATGACGCCCTTTGCTTATTTCTTTAACAGTTTTTCTATCTGGCTCACCCCAGTTCTAGACAAAAATACTTTGCTTTTTGCTCTCGTGTTGCGATCAGTGATTTGCCAATTAATGATCCTTTCAGTACAACATTGACATTTTTATAATTTATTATTGCTGAATCAATTTCTCACAAAATGTTTGGACTTTTACTACTTTGTTGTTAATGAAATTGACAACAAAGTAGTAATAACTGCTGTGCTGTACACTGAAACCAATCCAAACTAATTGAACATGATTATTTTCTGATATCTTGAGCTTCAAAGTTTGGGGCCAATAATAGTCCCCAATGAGCTTAATAGTAAGGCCCACTTAATCCACAACCATTATCCACAGGTAGATGACTGAATTTATGGGCAACAACAGACAATCACACAGATAATGTCACATTGAGGCTGCTTGTTGATTGTGGGTTAAATATTGTTTGCTTAAAATCACTTGTAATACAGGTTTGTCTCAATACTTTGACAACAGCATTCTCACTTGTTTCTATTCTGGATATATATTTTATCATTTACACACACCTAAATGCTCTGTTGTTCATATGCATCTGTAAAATACAGCAGAGGCGGTCTGCCATGAAATCCAAGATGGCCGCGCACATGTCTCAGAGCCTTTCAAAGTAAAGAGGCCTTTGGAGTAAACCAGTGATGCTGCAGTGACATTGTAGGTGCATAGTGGATGGTGTACTTCAATCACCTGAAATAGCAAATGACTCTTATTTTTCCTCAGACTCTTTGGGTGTATAAACCTTTATATACACATGAATAAAATGGATTATATAAAAGACCCATACATACCTCAACACAGAAGTCAGCATGTAAACGCAGCCTTCACCCATCACAAATGTTGCTCTGACACTCTAGCACTCAAGATTTCACAAACAAGGTTGATAAAATACAAACTTGTGTCTTTTACTTTGGCACATACATTTGTTTTCACCCAGGTGGTTATGTAACTCTGCATTGAATACTTCTAGCATTTTGGCAAATAATCAAGTAGATTGCAGCACTGGCAACAGCCTTCTCTGACAGAATCAGAGGGCATAGAGGGGTGACTGGGTGTGTCTTATATCTAACAGACTTTTCTGTAGACATTTGAAAAAAAGAATAAATGCTCCTCAGTCACAGTCTTATTTTTAAGTAGCAACATAGCAACTTTAAACATCTATCAAAGCTAAGAGGAAGCACAATTTCAGCCCTTAATCCATACTGGCACAACAAGAAAATGAGCAAAACCACAAAAAATATTGGACAAACACCAAGCAGTTTTTCCTAATTTGTTTTTACCTCTCTTTCCCCTCGCCTGAATGTTTCAAGATCTACTTGGAATCACAGTCTCTATCTGATCTCTGACTTTGCCAATGGCTCAGTCCCAGTAGGTCTTCCAGGAAAAGGCAAGGCCAGCTTTCCCCTGCTTGTCCAATCACAGCCATGGAGCAGATTTCTCTTCAAGGTCCACTACCATAGCACAGAGCCAGCTAACACAGTGCCAATTAAAAACACTGAATGCTAAGCTTGTACTGGACTTAGTAAACCTCTGTTGGAAAGATAAGGATCATTTTTAGCCAATGCAGGTTGTTAGCTAGCTTCCAGAACATGGTGTCCAGCTACCCATATTAATGGGAATTTACCGGTATGTACTTTTCCCAGCACATACCTTACATGTTTAAACTGTAAGACCTAATACCTGTAATACATTTAAGAGGATAAAATGCAACGTGAATCAATGCCATTTCATACAGTTCCCTAGAAAGTGCTATAATGTCATTTTATGCAAAAAAATAGACTTTTTGTTTTTAAAAAAGGAGCTCACTGCCTTTCTTAGGTATTACACTTATGCAGTGGTCTCTCATGGTTGGAGATTATTAAGCAACCAATTGAGCTTGAAGGCCAAAGGGGTGGATAGTTATGATAAATGGTATGGTAATGATCAGCTTGTATTGCGCTGGGGCTATTTAAAGGGATAGGTCAGTATTTTTTAATTTGGGTTGTATGAGCTCCTAATGGCCACTAAGGTCATTAGATGCAGTAGAAAGTTCTCTCCGCTTCCTCAGTAAGCCACAGTCAGTCTGTTACACAGAACCAGATTCAAACAGGGAAATATCGTACCAAATACAACGGGTATCATCTCGAAATAACACCATAGTACGCTACATAGAAGAGTTTTTAAGTAGCCTACATTAACTTTTCGGAAATAAAAAAGTTTAGCTGGACCTAACCGACTCTTGTCATGTATTCTTTAACGCAGCTCTGCCGCAGGCTGCTGAATCACTCCGCCTCACTCTCAGCTGTCGTAAACATAACAAGCTAGCAGCTTCAGATGCTAGTAGTGGGGTTGTGTAACTTGTATCAAGTATTGTTATTCTTTTGTTTTGACTGTAAGCGGTCTGAGGAAGAGACAATGCAGGACATTAAAAAAAGGATGATTATGTCAGCGCTGATGAAGTTCCATTCCCTTTGGAGTCAAGAGGACACCTGTATGAACAGGAGTTCACAGAAGAAGAGCTGCTGAAGATTGACACCGAACTGACCGAAAGAAATACAGAGGGAACATCACTGGAAACTGGACTTGAAGAAAGACTCGGAAATATACAGCGGTACAAGTGTATGAACTGTGAGGAGTCAGAGGATGGTGACTCTCGTGATGAGTGTTACAGACTGCGGTATTGCTCATCAAACAGACTGTCCTGCCCTTCTGAATCCTGGCGTTTTTGGACATTCTTCAAATTCTCGAAGATAAACTGGGAAAACATCCCAAACCTGAAGGACCTAATGACAGTTTCTCCTCAAAATAAGTAATAATGATCTCTCAGAGACAAATAAGTTGAGTAGAGGAGGCTGTTTGTCAAAACATTGCAGACTACTTGTGTCTGTTTGTGTGTACTCTCACACACACAAATGTACACACATGTAACGATTACTGTGTATTAGCCTCTTATATGTAGATGTATATTTATGTACACACAATCTGTTAGGTAACAGGTAATGAGAGATGTAGACATTTGCTGTATATGATGTTACTGCATGCCCTTGTTAAGCAGAGGAATATGGTGAAAGCTGAGTTCTCCATGATGCACATCTGTTTCTGCATCAAAAGAAGGAATAACAAAAACCCTATCTCAGAAATATTTGCCATATAATCTGCTTTGAGTCAGTCTACTGGCGTGTGAAGCTGCTAGCTTGTTATGTTTACAACAGCTGAGAGTGAGGTGGAGTGATTCAGCAGCTTGCGGCAGGGTTGCATGGAGGAATACGTGAAGTGAGTTGGTTAGGTCCGGATAAACTTTATATTTACAACAAAATAATGTACTTAAAACATTTCTTTGTAGTGTACCCTAAAACTGTGGTATTATTTTTTGACTGGAGTTCTTGTAGGAGGAAAAAATACCCTTTGTACCTGGTACGATACTTCCCTGTTTGCGTCTGGTTCTTGGTAACAGACTCTTACAGACTGTGACTTACTGAAGTAGAGGAGAAAACTTTCTATTGCATCTAATGTACTTAGTAGCCATATAGAGCTCGTACAACCTCACTTCAAAAGACTGAACTACCCCTTTAAATGTTTTGTGCACCAAAAATCAACCATTTATACCAGATAACAAACTGATGGTAGAGATACATAAAGTGACCATTAGTATTAGCAGTCACATTTGTTTTTTTGTTTTCTTTTTAACACATTTGCACACCCCCGAAACAGCAGTGGGAACATTTTGGGGTTCAGTGTGTTACCCAAGGCTACACTGGCATGTGACTGCAAGCGCTGGAATCAAATCTTGACCTTCTGTTAAGAAGATAAATCTCTCTACCACTGATCCACGACTATGATGGTACTCATGATTAAATTGTCAAAGTTGTTTCATGCAATATTTAGCTTGATTTCCCGGTTTAGGTTTAGCATTTGTGAGTATATTTTAGCAGAAGCACAAAGAGGGATTTCTTCGAGGGTAAGTTTGGGGCAAAGGGGGAGTGGACTTAAGCTGAACATGAGCAATTGAATCTGAACTCCCCTCTTTTCGTCTATTTTTCGTCCCCTTTCCCTCCTCTTCATCCTACCCCACCCCTCTCTGTGCCTGCTACCCCACCCCATCCTGCTCACTCCCCTCCTTCCACAGAGAAGCCAGCCACAGACACTTTCTTTCTGTATGAAGGGGTTTAACCCAATAAACAATCCTGTCTGTCTTTCCCAAAATAAGTCAGTGGGAGAGGGATCTTGGAGTGAGCCAGGGAGATTGGAGGAGCGAGGTGCACAGCCCCTGGTTATAAGTCCTGGGAGTGGGAGCACTGCCTGCTTGGAGTCACAGCCTTTAGCTCAATATAACACTGCCTTGCTGCCTGCCCGACTGCCTGACTGACTTGACTTGACTGACTGAGTCTCCCCTCACTGTTTCTCCCTCTCTCTCCCTCTCTGTCCTGCTCCCTCGCTTTCCCTCCTACTTTCCACCCTGGAGAGCGAGAGCTCACAGATTGGGAAGGTGCTCCTCAGACCTGCGTGTGGACAGCGTGAAGACAGCACTTTGAGGATTTTCACTCTCTTTTTCATCTGCTCTCACTTTAACCATCTTTGACAAAAAGCACATGGAAGGACTTCTTTTTTTTGTCGGAGGCAGAAAAATAAAAGTTGAAAAGACTCCATCTGCAGTTGCCAATTTTTGACTGACTTTGGTTGTTGTTTTTTTCCCCTGCATGTAATCAATTTTGGGTGCCAGCTGATCTTTGCGCAGGAGGACAAAACTCCTTTTTTTTCCGCCTGCATGTTCTTGAATATCTGATGCCGTTGTGTCCCATGGGAGACACGCGTGGCTGAAGCAAGGAGGGAGGTAGAAGAGATCCACCTGACACACACCTACCACTGCCCTTACCCAGTGCTTCCTCCCCTCTACCCCTCAACGCTCTGAGGAGCAAAAGGTAAGTCCTACCTGCCCTCATGGCTCTGTCAGCATCCTTCAGTACTATCATCTGTTGCCTTTTTGCACTTTTCTTACATGTGGCTGCAGTGGCCCTGGCCAAAAGAAACAGACGGGGAAAACAGGAAAGGAGAAAAAATAAAAAATAAAAAACAGACGGGGAAATAACTTAGTCATGGGACCTGCATAATTCTCCTCAGTCCTAAGCTAGTGTACAGAGTAACAGCTTGCAGATTAAAAAGAAACTGGTACAGTTTGGTCATCAAATTCCCACCAGGATATTCTTAATGTTTGGGCACTTATTAAAGTATAATTGTGTGCAGATCAACTTATTTATGACTAACTCCTGTTACATATAAAAATATCTATATATTGTACAGTTTAGATGGCTATTTGGTTGTTCAGGTGTTAGGGCTTAGACATTGTTGTTTCATCCATCCTCGCACATATCTGGGACTCTAGCTGGTGATGTTGAAGTGGGCGTGGTGTGGATTTAGGGCATGTATAGGGGTGGGGCGGTGTGGTAGCTGGATATGTACAGTGGGTTTGGCTCAACAACATAAATTCTATTTGGGAGGAGGGTCCAACAAGCAGTGAGATGTTGATTTTGTTTAATATGCAGATGTAAGATGAACTTATTTATTATGTTCTGTATGCGTAGGCTGCAGTGTGCGCACTGAGAATGAAATGCTCCAAGGTAAAGGAGCTCTCCAAATGGACATATGGCCCTCTCTTCTTCCTTCTAGCCCCTGATCCTCTGTTGCTTCACTCTGTCCATCCACTCTGACGCCTCTGGCAAGTGACGCTGCATTCCATTGTAACGACATCTCTTCATAGCAAACAGAGAGAGGAGAAATTGCCCTTGAGTTTGCAGGTATCGCATATGACAAACTGACAAAGAGAAATATGGTTAGATAACATTTGAAAAAAGAGAAAATGAACAAGAAGAACAAATAAGGGCAAAACAAATTACCCAATTCCATGAATATTTGCTGAGGAGACACTTTTTCCAAACATGTTTTAATTCTTTCTCATGAGTAAGTGTGTTTACATGCAGGCTCAAAAAGTAGAATTTTTAAGATATTTGGTGTTTTTCATACTTTTATACATATTTACATGTTTGTCCAACTGGAATGCTATAGATTCCACAAGAGTGTAAAACACTTATTAATATGGTCAGAGATAAATGTTCTCTCCCATGTGTACACCTCAACTGGACCAGACTGGACTGGGCATTTTGCCTACGCCTCTGCCACCACACTGGACTGTATCCTGGTAGTCAAAGGCATAAAAAGTTGCTGTTGTGCACAAACCTCCTATCCGCATTGTTTAGTTTTAAATATATCCATATAAATAGAGCTGTAAGTTACCTTCTATGTTGGTTAGTTGGTTTCACAAACTTTTTACCAAATCAGAGTACAAAAACCCAATTTGTTTATCAGGACAGTACAATATTCACTCATAGGCCTACAGTAGTAAAGCATTTTTAAAATTTCCTAAAAAGTAGCTATTTTGAATATGCAAAGTTTGTGCCATCAGTGACAACATGCTAAGTGTAGCGGAAGTCCCACTGTCATCTAGATTGTCTCATTATCAGCAATGGGCATGACTTTTATCCCAACAAGGATAAAAGGCTTGAAAGGCTGTTGTTTTCAATACTGATGCCAGGGGAAGCATTAAACAGTGGCAGTGGATTTTTTTTTTTACCTCTATGGCTGGAGGACTATTAAAAATACCATGCTGCAAAAATAAAGCGCTGATTCAACATCTATGGTTTTGGCATTGAGGTATCTTTCACATTCAAAGTTTTGCAAAATTGGTTTGTTTTTGTGGTTAAGCTAGGCCACTGTTGCATTTTTTGTCCTTTGGTTGGGTGAGCTTTCACACTGCACCATGTAAAGGACCAAAGCCTGTCTAATGCTGTGTAATCCAGCAACCTTCGACTTGCTGGATCTGTAACTGTGATTTTTTTCTCTTCATCTGTGACCTGGAAATACAAAGCTGGGCATTCAGAGTGACATCAGATAGCATGAAACAGTTTGGTAGTGTTTTGAGCAATCAAATGAAGATGAGGCTGTATTTAGTTGGCATCAGATGGACTGGTGTGTTGATGGGAGTGGTGTGTTATCAGATTCCATGCATAGCTGTATACATTAATCTGTTAGTGGAACTGGATAATGGCAATGCTAGCAATGCTAACGTTAGCCACACTCTGCTGGATATTGTTAGACTTTGCTTGGCCAAATTCGACCCACAGAGCATCTCTTTTGGTTTTGTTTTACCTTGTTTGTTTCTTTTTCTGCCTCATATTGCTTTCATACATAGACTGTAAAAAACATGGACGCCATGATGCTAGGCTAAAATTGAAGCCGCCGCAAAAACTGCTCCCCCTGGTGACTGGCTGCAGTATAGGTCAAATCTCTGTCTCCTCCATTCATCTGAACGGGCCCAACTGAAACTTCAAAAAATTATTACACCTCGTAGAAACATTTATCCCATCCATATGCTGTGTTGATATGAAAGTATTATTGGGCTGCGTGTTTTCCAAGTCCTCTTTTTCCTAAAAGTTTCTTTTTTATTAGTTATTAGAGTTTAAAAATGACCGCGGTTTACGGCAGCTTCACAATGATTGTGTACGGCGTATGCTGCGGAGTGTTGCGTCCGGATTATGGCCCAAATTCTCAACTGGCTGCACAATGGCGGCGCCCTGACGGGGGGATATTCTGGCTTCAAATCCGTGACATGGTGGAAGGCGGAGCCACGCTATCCAGTTCTTATAATACATCCATGCTTTCATACCAATGGCAAGCAAAACACTTCTAAGGAAACCGAGACCCCCTGAATCCTAAATCTGAGTTAATGTGATGTGGATCAATATGTTAGACAGGAAAGTGTCATTAGTGAATTGTACCAAAATGAAGTACTGAAATCTTTTTTTGTGATTTTGTTAGATGTACCAGGTCTAGTTCTGCATCTCTACTGGATTTTGAAACACATCCCTATAAAGGAGGCAGAATTCAGCTATTGCTATAAACCCACAGACGTTACGTGCACGGCAATCCCTTTTTGAGTGGTCAGAAAACTCAAATCATTAGAGCCTCTATAATCCGTATGAGTTAAACCAAAGCTTTACTGAACTGTGTGTGGAAACGTACTGAGTGTCGTACTGATAGAGATAGGAGTGGTTTAATCAAAACTGAATAGACCACTAGGAACAATGTAAGAAGTTCAAGAGAAAATTCCAAAACACATGCTTTGCTGAGAGATTCAAACACGTGTTTTGATTCACCAACAGCAGGCTTTTGAGAAAAGAAAGGAGGGAGACAGAGCCAGAGAGAGGTGTAGCGTGAGGTACGTACAAGAGGAAAAGAGGGAATACAGAGTCTGAAAGGAAAGGCAGTGGGCTTGAAATCTAACATTAAAAAATATGCTTTCTCTGGCCAACAGGCACACAAAGGAAATAAAATATATACCTGTTTGGCTGTGTGTATGTATATTCACATGCATTCACACATGCTGGCTGACTGTGTCGGTATCAAAGTGTATTACACAATCTTCAGAGGGAGTGGGTGAATGGATGCACACCAAAGTGTGAACTTCTTGGCACTGAACTGAAACAGGAGTTCTCTGGTCTGCAAAGCTACTGGAGCTCAGCAGCATCTGCTTTACTTTCAAAGTGTATTTGCCCATAAGGTTCAGGCCCTCGTATAGATTTACTGTTTTCCAGTCAGCATCCCACCTTCTCTTTACAGCCATCTCTTAACATTTTTTATGGCATTTATTCACCAGTTTTGGCACATGCATGATGACAGCCTGTGTAGTAACCATGGCAGAGTTGTACCACTGACTGGGATTCCTGTTCCCAAGTGGGCGGCAGCTGGTCACTGACTTTGTTTCTTGTGACCACCAGTGGTTTAAGTGTGTTTGTGTGTGGTTACATTACTTAACCTTAAATACACAAACTCCAGCCACACATTCAAGGCTTTTGCTACAAGTGCTGAGCCATGATCAGCCATGCTTAAACAATAGTCACGGGATTTGCACAGTGGCCATCACAGCACACTTCATGCTTTGTGCATTACAAGCACCTACATGGATTTAACAGCTCCTCACACAGACACACATTTCAGACAGATGAACACACTCATGCTGTCCTCGGCCAAACCGCCTGTTCACACAGAGCTGAGAGTCTCACGCCCTGCTGCTGTTCCATGTTGAAGTGTGGACTTTTAAGACTATCTAAATATAAGCTCTTTTGTTGTCAAAATATTTGAGAATGTACCCCTTATGGAAGTAAAGGTGAAAACCAAGTTTTTTTAAAATCCTTTTTGTGTGAAGTATTTTCATATCAGTCTTTGTTTAAACATAATTCTCCTTTTATATATCATTTACACACAATTAGATCAAAAGAGAGGATTTTGGAGAGGATAGTACCCAGGTGAATTTTATCATTCTTACCACTTTTTGACTTGTGACATACACTTCACTTTGTAGCCACAAGGGGGCAGAATTCCAAGTGGTTGACTAGTCCACAGAAAACTTAGAAAACCACAAAGCAATTTGCAGAAAGGCAAAAACCTGTCACAATTTTTGTTGGTCTTACAGTTGTTTTTATAAAAAAAAAAATGTTTTTACTCGATAAACATAATTATTCAGACACATTTGCCTTGATTTAATGTAGGCCTATGTGACTTTCCCCAGCATTAAATCTATCACTGGTCGATATTTTGAGGACTGAGTGATATATTGAGTTTGTGATACTGATGTAGTCTGTGATGTTTGGTTTGTTCTACCGCTTTTTTCATCAGCTGCAAAGTTGCCCTGAGCATGAGTGTTTTCAGCTCCAATAGTACTTATACAACATGCACATGGGGTTAAAGGAGCCACAGCCAATATTTCAACCAGGCCAGGCACCTACAGCCTATGCATCCATCCATACATATTCCACTTATCCCTTTTAAGGTTGAGGCATGGGTATACCCAACAATTCTTGCAAACATGCATTCCGAACATCAATTTGGAGTCACGAATGATTTTGGTCTGTGGGGGGAAGTCAGAGAGCTTGGAGGCAATCCATGCATGCATGGGGGTAGAGCAAGTGCACTAAAACAGTGTTTTTTCTTTTTTGGTCTGAAAAGAGCTTAAGTTAATCAAGTCACTTAACTGCCTCATACCATCGACCATTATGACAATAAAGATTAATAGCTATGAACCATATGTTTGGAGTGTAAAAAATGTTGACAACCACAATATACAAAAGTGTTACCAATGTTTTAATATATACCAGACTGTGTGTTGAAGTTTGTCTGCAATTTTTATATATTATTAACAAGACACTTTCTAACATAGGGGGTCTAAGATTTTACTGTCATGGTAAGAAACATGAGTCCATATAATTTGATTTTTATTAGATTCTTGTCATAGTTAATGATTACAGTGAAAACAAATAAAAATCAAGATCTGATGTTTTGCTACTGAGCTCAAACACATTAGGTACAAGTGTTTTTGGTTCATTTCTCCCGTCCCTAAGCTTCTGCATAGGGCTGGGGGAAACGAACCACAGTGTGCTCTCTGAATCACATGTTTCAGAGTGCACATGTGCTTCTGCTACTTTGAGTGTTTTGCCGCCCTTGCAGGAAATGAAGGAGAATGCCACTCATTCTCCAAGAAAATTAAAAGCCCACTTATTCCTTTACTTCACTGGAACACAAACACCTTCATAACACACACATACACGTTTATACACACTCTTACACTCACACAGATTTCCTCATCTGTGCCTTTTGTTTCATAGGTGAAAACAGGCCACTCCCTTAATGGCTACACCAAGCGTGTTTTCCTAAAGTGCACTTTTCAGCCGGAAGTCTGTGTCTGTGATTACAGCCAGACACACATTGATACACACGTTTAAATGTACGCACACACACATTGTGATCATGCTCTCTCTCCTTTGTATGTATTATATGACAGGCACACTAGCGCCACTGATGTATTGAATAAAGAACTGCAACAGTGGAAACAAAATACAGGCCCTGGTCTTATTTAGAGTCTGACCTTTAAGATTCAGCATAGAGTGACTCGATTTTTTATGGATGGAAGTTACAAAAGGAAAGGCAAAGGTAAGGAGAGAGGCACATCTTATTCAAGATGCCCATCCCGTCTCCTTTTGCTTCTTCTTACCTTGGGATGTTTATACTCTTTCAGCAGGTTTTATACATTGTTTGTGGTTATTTAGGCCTTGAAAACCTGCTGATATATGTTGCAGTTAGACAGCTTTACAGCAGATAGTGGATTTAAACAAATATGAGGCCCTCCAGAGTGATAGAAGCAGCTTGTCATCACTCAGACCCTTATTTTGGATGACATTTAGTATGTTCACATGCACAGTGAAGTCCTGCAACAGTAACTATATGATAGGGATCCTTTACTGGACAGCTGTCCTTACCCTAGTATACGGGCACTAGGGGAGTATATTAAGGAAGGCATCTCAACCAACTCTCCAGTAGTTCGTTGTTTAACTTCTTTTTAAGCTAGTTACTTTTGAACTACATACATTAGCGTTGTTAAGTTAACATGCAGCTCACCCATTATATTTCAAATTGTGAAAATATGATAAGAACTTTTAAGCTCTGTTCATTTCATAAACCTCTGCACTTTACTATTCTTGCAAAGCAGCTGGATTCTTCAGATTCCAAGTCTATTATTGGCTAGTGTGATATGTTGTTACCTGACCCACCAGTTGGACTGTCGAATATATTTCACTTGTCCATCCAGGAAAGAGCTCACAGAAAGTGTTCGGGAATGGGTAGGACATTTTTAAAGTCATATCCAAGTGGTGACTGGACAATTGTTCTGTGAAAGCATTAATTTTAGGCCAAACAAACAATGTAGTAGGCAGGCAGTATTTCCGGGGTGTAAAGGACAGAACGTGAGCCACTTCGTAAACAAACTTAAAGAAAAAAAAAATGTTGGAAGGGGAGTAAATAATCCTATCCATACAGAAGTGTGAAGTGTTCATTTCTTTCTCTTGATAAAGAGATGTGGTCCAAATCCAATAATACTGCTACTGAAGCTGTTAGCATCATTGTTAGTTTATTTGCGAACAGTCACATCCTGCTGTCATCTCACTCATAGCTCCCACTTTTTCCTGTTCCTTAAAGACTCTGATTGCACCGTCCAGCTTTAGGGCACTCACAATCATTGTAGACTGGAGCTTTCCGAGATGGCTCTGTCTGATTACAGACACTGAAATAAGCTTATCAAGCTGCACTTCATGATAATATGTAGTGCCATACAGGATTATTTCTGTGAGAGTGTAATGCCATCTAATACCAATCCACGTAACATTAAAAACAAGTGACTGGACCACTGTTAAAATGGGATAAACACCAGTTCACAGTTACACATTGTTTTACTCTGTTATATTATCATTTATTTAAAGTCAAGTACAATTCAGACTGAAAAGGTGGGACTTTAACTGCATGTAAACATACTTACTGTTTTGATTCTTGGCCCCTCTTGAGCCCTCAAAAAACAGAAGATGACCTGAGGGTGAGTTGTCAGATAAAACAGGAGTGTCCTACTGTTCATACTTGGTTTCATGTGTAACTTATTTACATTTTCCTCCTTGTCACTCTTTAATTCATTTGTCTGCCTCTCTTTATTTGTGTTTATCTGTCTCCCACTTGCTCTTTCGTTCTCTCATAACTGTGTCTGGACCAGAGGGAGTTTTTCCACTGGTCTGGCGGCAACAGTGGGGGAACGACGAGAAAGAGAGACAGGGGAGAGCAGGCAGTGGGAAGACTTGGCAGACGCTCCTTGTTATTTTTCCTCCACTTCCCATTGACTCTGTCAGCGGTGGCTTGGTCTTCACAGGGCCTATGAGCTTAGAGGGGCTTGGTAAACATGCCCTCGTCAGCTATCAGAGGGAACTTATCGTAGGCACACTTATTAGACAGAAGCCTGACATAGTTTTAATGTTTTGACAGAACTTTTTTTCAAGTTTTAGCATCCTTCTTAATCCTCAACTTTGTCAAGATTCTCTCCTCTTCTTTCTCTGTATCCGTCTCAGTGCAAAACTTGGCTAGCCTAAGTCAGACACTGTGTCATCGACCAATGATTGGGCACTTAAAGCAAACACAGACCTGAATTCCTTAACAAATCATGTCCATGGCAGTGTAGTTATTGCACCCTAACTGGCAGTCTAAAAGAACTTTGAAATCAACATAAGTTTGTTTAGCATAATAACTAACTTTAACCAGATTTTTATACAAAATTAATAGTTTAATCGGAGTCAGCCATTGGGCACCACATGCGACTGATTTCTGAAAAAAACAAATACAAGCTGGGGGATTGTAGTTTGAAAACTGTTTATAGTGACACATGAAATAACTCCAACTATTATTTTGTGTCACCAAGAAGGTTTGAATAAAGATCATCTTTCCTTGAAGATGCACTTATGTTCCTCTCTGCTTCATTTAGCCATGTAACCAATAGACACCTTCATTAAAGACAAAAGCAGCACCGCTGGGTGGCACATTTTGATTTGTAAAGTTAGACGGCAGCTTAAAAAAAAAAACTGAAGCATTTTTGGCAGTTAAATGGCCTTTTTTAAAATTCTTATGTAATAAACCAAGTGATAAATACAACAGAAATACTCACAAGTGTGGATGGGAATTTTCCAGTTGCTTATGATTTGATTCAATTCCAATTCTAGGGATCTTAAGCCATTTCAAAATCTATGTTCGATTCAAACTGATTTACTATTCACAGTACATAACCTGTTTGTTACATAGGTGTTATTGCAGCATCTGTATCTTCCTGCAGTGCACAAAAAACTGGATGATATGATTTGACAAAAAGCATAATAAAATACACTCAAAATATACATGTCATGTCTTTGTAATGTTTGTATCAACTTATTTACAATAATTTAGATACAATGGAGTATGGAGTGTGTTACAAAAGGTGTTATGTGATAGGTATTTATTACTGATTCTGAATCTTTTTATAGATATTATTTGATGGGAACACAAAATTATTTTCTGAACCCCCAGGTTTCCCAGTCACCCTTACAAATAACTAGACAAGGTCTTCATTTAAATAAAAGTACACATTATGCTTCTCTCTAAACAATATGATTTTGGTGGGAGAAGTGCTTGTCGATCAATCATCCGACCAACTTTTTGACCAACTAACTTGAGGTTTTCAGCCCTATGTTCCCCATCATGTGTTAATGGCCTGAGTTGCCTTAACAAAAGCCTTAACCCAAGGATTTTTTAAATCTTAACCAATCATGAAACTCTTAGAGACCCTCACACAAGGATTAAAAATGGGAGATTTAACTGTTTTTTTCACGTGTGAGGTGTGGAACAAGATGTTTGAGAGCACACCTCACACAAACAGACTTGTTCACCAAAAACCAGGGTCTCTACTCTTTCAGTTCGTAATACTGCATGGTCAAGCCGCCTTTAAAGTAAACAAACATGGCAGACCATGGGTAGGAGGACATCAAGATGAATGTGGCTGGTGGTTAGTATCTGGCATTAGGTGCTTTCCCCATATCATCTCTGTGATTTCAAGTTAGCAGTCAGTGAAACTCTCACTAAAATGTAATGTAAAGAACCTGCCCATTACTGAGTGGTTATGGAGAACTGTTATTAGAAGCAACCTAACTTACAACCTCTCTGGTAGTAAGTTACAAAACATTATGACTTCCCAAACTCTTGATAATGTTTGACGGTATTTGGTCTGGCTACTTGGAGCAAAAGTCATCTCCCCGCTGAGACAAAACGCCAAGAAATCAACAAGATCGGTCTTCATTCTACCCTCACCCTGTGAAAGCAGGGTGGGTCATAGATTTCTCTTGCAGTCGATGTGACTGCTTCCACCAGCTCAGACACATTGAGTCCCTTCTCTCTCTCAGATCCAGTGGTACAGAGTCATCTGCAGCTAATAACCAGTGGTGCTTGGTATTTCCAGCAACCTTTCGATACGATACGTATTCTGACACTGAGGCCACAATACGATATGTATCTCGGTACATGTAAATTGTGAACATTGACTACGCTTTTACTAGAATTCTGGACAAGTTTTTTTTTATTACAAGTTGAAAAAGAACAGGGAGGATGTTAAAATGATTCTACAACTTAAGAAACTTAAATTCATGTCCTCAAAGATAGCAGACCAGTGGCGATTGCTCTAAGACTGCAAGGGAAGCTCAGCTTCCCCTAAAATGTCCCCAAAAAAGTGGTGATATGTACTGCTGTGTGTACATTTCATTGATTAAATATACGCTAGAATACCTTCATCTTTTGTCCAGAATCAGCTACTTATCACAGGTAACTGGAGCGACTTCCTTCTCATTCATCCCCGCAGCGTCTCAGTGCTTTAACACAGTCGGACGCTGAGCGTCTGCTGACTTCGATGGGGAAGCGTAGAGTGGGTTGTTCCACTGTGGAAACTGGGCGGTCATTGGATAAGCTGCTGGGCTTTGTCCGCCCGCCAGACGCTCAGCGTCTCTGGGGTCTATGAGGCAGTGGGCTGGCCTGGGCCTCGGCTTCTGCATGATGATTGGATGATCTGTCTGAGGCCAAATCCCTTTTTGATTGACAGTGAAATGAGCCAATCAGCGATCTTGAAGTACAGTATAACCCTCCACCGGAGCATCTTCTAAGTTTTACATTCAGTTGTTCTGGAGAGGAGCTTCTCCTGTTTAAAGCGGCTCAAGTCTTACACCCGCAACACAATGGGCCAAGGCTGTTTAAGCAGTCTAGCTCTGCTGGCCATTGAGAGAACACTGGTAAAATCCCTGGAAAAGACACCTAGTTGGTACGACAGGGTCACATATCATTTTCTTGAAAAGGAATGGAGGGTGGAATTTACATTTAAATAAATAAACAAATTTATGATGTAGGCCGGAAAAAAATGAGCTTCCTCTCCTTGACTGACCAGCAGCTGCCACTGTAGTAGACATAAGTTCAAACTTGGAATATGTTTTTTCATCATGTAGCTTGGCTTCTAATTTGAACTGTGTCATTGTCGACATTACCCAGAGTATTGACAACAACTGTCAGAACATTCAGACCGTATCAATCCTGTAGAACCTGAATGCATACATAAATCCCCAAGTGGTGTGTGATGATATTTTGCTATATTGATATTTTAAGCACAGGCCTAATAAGCAGGGCTTTCTGTTTCTGCACATCAGGTCAGCATGGTGCAGACTCGATGAGACAGGAGGTCAAACACCAAATCTATGAAAACCTATCTGAATAATTTAGAGCATATAAACTGAACAGTTTTCTGACGCAGCTTGTCTCGTGTTCAAGGCAGTAGCCAATGAATATATGGACATCACCTTACACACATACAGCCTATTATAGGCACATATATTTTTGATTATTCTGCTCCATGACAAAAGCACAAAAAGACTTCACTTCTATTTAACTCCTTAAGCTTGGAACATTTATGTTTTGTTATTTTTGGTGCACATGATGTACAGCCTTGCATATTGCCTGTAATTACCATGGAAACTCCACACCTTGCACCTTTCCCCATCTAGTGGTGCTTAGCACTTCACACTAACAACACATCTGGTGGGTGTGTATGAACAGCATAACTGAAGCAGTAATGTGTAAAGACACTGACCTAATGGAAGTCCATAGTAAAAGCCAAGTACACGGTACCTCTGATGTCATTTTTGACGTCATGTTAATTTTGCGCAACACTGTGACAGGCCTGTCTTTGTAGAGAACGTACTTTCAGAGTAAATAGTTAACTTTTTGAAACAATTCCTTGTATTTAGTAGCAAAAACTAAACCTCTTGTATGAGCAACCGTTTTCTCCAACGTTAAGCAATGATTCTTGTTAGAGAAAGATATTGAGCAATGCTTTCTGGAGTCAAATCTGGATTTTCCTAATGGATCTTGGAGTTATTTTAAAAAACAGCAGCTCTTGTTCTCAAAGCAATTCCAACAGGAACAAACAGGACTGAGAGCCACAGTGTTCCTTCGTAATGGTTTGTGACATCTCAGGCTCTACCACTGAGGCAACGTGTTCAGGGTTCAGCACCTGATGCAAGAAGCAAGAGTTTTCTTCACAACGATGTGTTTGACCTCTCCACAGTCTAGATTTGGAGATAAAAGTGAAATCCATACTGAGTGAAGCTGATTAAATATTTTTTTATGTTTGCTTGGTTCAGGTAGCCATACAAATGAGCATGTGTGTACAGTACACCAGTTAGGTTTATTTGCCTTTGAGTCTGCTACCTCTCATTCATTGCCCTTCGGTTCACCGTCTGGAAAGAATTTTGTTTGGGGCTTCCAAAAGCAGGATGTTAGGCCAAATCCTAACAGGGGTCAACTCCTCAGAATAAAACTTGCATTATCCCTCTTTTCATCTCGTTACAGACATGCTCCCTGAGCCAACTGTTTATTTTTATTGTTTCACTTCAAATGCAGGATGGATATATCTCCCTCTGATGGGTCAATATTGAGTAAGAGATTGGAAACAGCACTTCAGAGACCATTTCAGAAAGCTCCAGACTTTGTTATTGTTCAGTCTGAGCTTGATTTAGACATGAGCGTAGGTGTTCGTAAGAAGAGAAAAAAGGCTGGGGTTATTGTGGTGTTATAGCTCCCTTGGAGGGGGATAATAAAAAGCATTTCATTTCACAGAGCCAGATTTTTTTTTTGAAGTAGGAAATGGATGCTTGCTAAGTGACACATGCATTTCACTTTTTCTCACACAATTGATTTTTTTTCTTCAGCTAAACATAGCAGACTAAGATCCACCATCAATCAGTGAGTTTAGTTGTACAAACTCCATCTGTTCAAACCTGCTGCAGCTTAAGGGAAAGTGTTGTGCGTTGAAGAATTTGCTTGTTTTCATTCATCCTTAGAGTTAATTACAAAGTTAAATACCAATCAACAATGTCCACTAAATCTTATGTACAAATATGTCAACTCATAGTCAGCCTGTTGTATGTTATTTTTAACTCTTTTTTAATCAGGTGGTTTCTTCTTAGTTAAATATCATTGCATTTACCTGCATCCCACTGTGGCATGAAAGACTGGAAACCACCAAACCTGCTCCATGCAGACATTTTTATGCTAGTCCATTTTGGGCCACTGTAGAAATAATGTTATCAACAGCACACTCTGTCTCAATGATGTTGAAAACTAACACAAATGCTAGAGTCAGATTACAGCATTTATGCTTGTTTATGACCCAACCCGACAGTCGTGGGGTTTCAAGACCTATTGGTCCTGAACATCAGTTATTCTGCCTCATGTACGGCGCCATAATGGCCAACATCAAAAGATCTATCAAGGATAACTCGTGACTTTATGATAGAATATTTTGCAGGTTTGATTTTGTCCTGCCTCTTATTATCTGTTTTCCTCATGTCCTCTGACCAATAAGAGCATTGGAGGATCTGCAAATGTGAAAATCAGTGATGTAAATAGATTGACATCCATGCCTTGAGACATAGCTAAAGTTTAGTAAAGCTCTGAAAAAGCAAGACCTCTGCCTTTGAGATATGTAGTACAGGAGCTACCACCAATCAGTAAAAGAAGAATGTTGGAGACTGACCACTTGCATGTATCCTCAAGGTAACACATCATTCATCAAAATGTTTTGAAATAGAAACGTTTAAAACTCTAACTATGGTATGTTTGTTTTGTTTATTTAGTCTTTCTCTTGTTGGACAAGTCAAAGCATGATTTTATGGCTCTGTGTCCCTCTAATCTGAACTAATAACCCGCATCACTGACAGAAACTATTGTGAAGTCAGACCACAGCATAAAGCTGATTTTTGAAATTGATTACCATTTCAGCAGCATGTACTAATATTTAAAACTGTAGTCTGCAGTATGGTATGAAATGAAAACCTGTAACATTGCAAGGCAGTTGGATTCACAAGATTTTACAACCGTCATCAGGCAGATCTATCTTGCAAATCTCTATGCTAAATCAGTTATTATTGTTAAAAAAATAAGACATTTGTCACACCTTTGCTCTATGGGCTTTTGCCCTAATAAATCAAAAGGCCTTTTGAAGATATTGGAATAGAAGTTCTTGACATCCTGAATTCACAAGTCATTCCATGTTTGTTTGTTTGTTTGTTTTAAGAGGTAGCTTTATGTACCCACAGCATGGCCACAAATACTCCTTGCCCCTCCCTCTTTTCTGCTTTGAAAGAAATAACCGATTAGCCATTTTCCTGCCCAGATAAACACCTTCACAGTAGTATGGCTTACAGTACTCCTCAAAGAGCTGGATTTAAAATGACTTATCCCCCACAGTGGACCACCCTGGGCTTTTGGAGCAGTTTCTTTTGAAATTTGTCACACTGTATTAAACATCTCGAAAGTGCAAATGAGAGCTGCGCTGCTTCTGACAGTTTGTGTGTACATGTTATGTATCTACCGTGGCTCTGTATCCATGTGAAGACTACACAAAAAAACAAACACATTAGACAAAACACAAACATTGAGCGGGAGCCATTACAGTATCCCAGGAATAGTAGATGCAATGCTCTCTTGGAGTTGATGTTTAAATGGTCTTGGCTTTGAGACTTAATCCTTTCTGTACAGACTTTGAACCCATTGAGCAACATGTGTTTCATAATGCACTGCTCAGAAGCATTACGCTGCACACAACACTACCAGCCCCTCAAGGCTTTTAGTCCCAATCATTTCCTGTAATCAGCAAAAAAGTAGTGAAACAATAAAATGAAGGAAAAAATGTTTTGTTTGCTCCAGCTTGTTTGTAGTGAATATATTTGAATGAATGTAGTCTATGTTTATGTGTGTAAGCGTGTATGAGGTCCTCGCTGCATATCTCTTGTTTCTGTTTATCCCTTGATATATGCAATGTTTCCCGGACTTGTCAAAGGAGGCAAAGCAGTTTGGAAGTCCTCCAAAGTGCATTCAGAAGATGTTGGAGAAGAATTATTTTGTGTCATGCTCTTATGACTGGAGGGGTTATGGCCTTGCCAACAATTTAAGAGGGACCCAAGTAGTGTAGAGTTTCATTGAGAACATTTGAAATGCTGCACAGTATGGACTGGAATAAACAAACTCAAATCTAATTGGATGTGAGCCTTACCATTTGCCTCTTCATCAATCATTTGCTTAGTTTCCCCATCAAAGGCATCTTAATACGGAAACACACACAAATAAAACAAGTTAGCAAACAAGGAAATTCACCAAGACTTTGTTTGCAGAAGTGACTGAGTGTAAAACAGACATGACTTGCACAGTAAATATGTCTCTGCAACACAGCTAGGAAATATGATTCATATTATTTTTTGTCTTTGAAATAAGCATTGTTCTGGTTCCCTCAACAAGAAGGGATTACTGCTAACAATAATCTAGGTGGAAAAAAAGTGCATAAATCTTGTTTTATCTTGATAGTCTTTACAAATGAACTACGCTAGAAGAATTTCTAAAGAATGAAAGTGAGCGTAAGAAGCTATTGCCAGGCTATTATGGATCCACAACGTAGCAGCTTGGCTTAGAAGCCACTAACACACTTCCAACTTGTATCTCAAGATGTTACTTATTGAGAATTTCATTTAAGGATGATTTGATCATGGAGGGTGTTACAGCTGTGGTAATGTATGTAGCCTGTATGTCCTTGGCAGCAGTTTTCACCTGTCCTTTTAAGGAGGTAATAACACTTGGAAATAAACTGGTGAGGCATATTTCAGATGTGTTTAATGTTGTAGAAAAAAATCATAGTCTCATGTGCATGTATTCATCACAGACCTTTAGTTAGGCATTCAACAAAAAAAAAAAAACTTTAATTTTCCATTGACGTTAAGATGAATGTTTTTTTCTGCAAGAACAAAACTGACATTGTGTGCAAATTCTTTAAGCTTCAGATTGATTGTAGAGAAGCTCTGCATTAATAATCCAATCAGATTGTTTGAATGTCAAAAATTCAATTTAAATAGTTGTCTATGTAATACAGCTTTGCATACCAAAGTGACCGTGTCCACTGAGTTATACTGTTTTCTGTAGGTTCAAACAGGCTACAGGTAGCCTGAAGCTTGCAGCTATCACCTTAGATTTAGGAGGACTAAGAGGATATTTACTCTTCACATGGTTGTATGGCAACAATTTGGACTTATGGAACACCAGCTAGGACTGCTCAGATTTATATGCCAACCACATTTTAATTTTTAAAAGTTCAACCCACATGATAAATCGCTCTCCCCTCTCTCTCCAAAATTCCCAAATTTAACACTGTAGTAGCGTCTGATACAGACTCTGTAGTTGAACAGAAAACAAAAGCTTGCTGTACGTTTTGATGTAAGATCACAGACAATAATTGAAAAATATTTACTATACATAATATGCCAAAATTTATCCGTTTAAAAAAAACATATACAATTTGTGCTATATGTACAAAGAATGATTGTAATGCAAGAAACATAGCAATGCTTCTTTACATAAAGGTTAATGTGTCTAAATAGAATTTTGAAATAGAACAAAAAAAGAATCATGATGTTAATGGTGACAGGAAAAGTCAAAATGTTTATGTATTAATACTTTTAAATGAACCAAGTATAGAGAAAGATAAAGATTAATAAATAAAAAACAGTTGGTGCCAAGAATGTGGCGTCTAGATGAAAGTTAGTCCTGTTTAAACACATACCCATTGTTACATAAATCAGATATTATTTTAGGTCAGTGACTGTTCAATAAGTTTGGAAAAAAGAATAATGTTTAAAAGGTGACTAATCTGTTTTCTCCTAAAATAGGAAGTTACATTTGAGTGCAAACATTAATGTCTTGAAATTATTATTATTATTTTTTACCTTTTTGGGTCAAACAAAATTTTGAAAGGACCAAGAATAGGACGAAGAAACTAAGTCTAATGATGCCAAAAATTCAATAGACTACAATTCCCAGCCAAAAATCAATGGATGCATAAAGAGCGCAATACCAGCAATAAAACAGTAATAAACTGAATTGAATTGAATTGAATTGATTTATTTCGGTCATGTCAGCACACTTATACAGCATCACACATTGTCAATAGATGATCACATTGTACATGTCCGAAAGGGAAGATGGAAGAAGCAGAGGTTATCTAGTCCCGTCCCCATTTCCTCAATATTTAGTCTCCTCGTTTTTCACGTATCATCACATTATTGTAAATTTGTATTCCATTTACAGAAGTGTGACATAATTCTTGACTGTCTTTTACTGTCCATATGTGGCCTTTAATGTCCAATCCTTTGTTCGAAGTATGGCATAATTCATCAATGTCTTTTTAAAGTTCCTTTATAGCATTTTGATTGTCCATAGTTCCAGATTTTGTTTAGTTCCGTTTTGACCGGTCTTATTAGAAATATAACTGTTGAATTTCTACATTAAATTGTCCAATATTGATCCCAAGCTTCTAAAACATGTCTAAGTAAAATTGATCATGATAGGCTTTATAATGTCCTATTGCTGTCCAGAAAATCAATATTGCAACATATTGTGCTGAAACTGGTGATTTACACCCTGACAGAACACCGGCAAGAAGAGAAGGCAGTGCCATTGTGTCAGTGTGTTTGTGTGTCCACCTTAGGCTCAGTCTGAGCACCTATATGTCACAAATCACCCTGCTCTGCTGCTCATATTTACCCACCAAATTTGCTTGCACTGGCTTTCAAAAATTCTACATAAATAAATGGTGACAGAATGGAAAGGTCCGCTGCCCATCGCTACTCTGCAAATCTAACCTGGTGTCCAGCTCAAAGTAATCCATCCACATGGCTGCAATTTTGTTTCACTCTCAATGTACGACAACAAGATTTAGAAGATTACAAAGCTGCTGTTTGCTATCAGAATACAGATGTTTGTGTATAGCAACACAGAAGTAAATTATTACATCTAATGAAGGTCAAAGATTTTCATGACCTTGGATATAAAAAAACACAATTCTCCACAGATGATAGATTAAAGAATGAGCTGATGAAGACACAACACTTCCTACTGCTATTGAGGCAGGACAGCAAATGCAACAAAAGTAAAACCACTTCTAGGAGGATATACTTGGCCACTAAACAAAATACTTAATTAGGTTGGGCTTTGACTCAATTACCACCCACTTTCATGTGGTTTACAGATGGCTGTACACACTCTCTCTCTCCGCTCTTCCTGCTCTTTCCCTTACAGCTTAAAAAAAGGTCTGTTGCGTTGCCTCATTGTTAATTTGAACCAGAGAGGGTGGTCATTTCCTTACAGTGGGCCCTGGACTGCTTTGCAAGCCTAACAGACTACCAACCTGATGGAGCCTGAGCTGGATTAATTCCAAAGCTCGGTGGAAACCGCACAAACCAACGTCTTCCTGACATGTGGTGAAAGTGTGATGGGGGTATGGGAAACATCAGGAAGGCCTAGGAAGGAGGTGTGGCGATGGATCCATTTTGACAAAAGGAATATCAGTGTGGACATATTGAAAGGGTTATAGGAAAAATTGGAAGGGGGGAAGCAAGGAGAGGTGAGAGCACTGCAAGGATTTAAAGGTACATGAGGCAAAAAAAAGAGAAAATAAGCTTTGACTATAAGCGCTCAGTTTGGAGCAACCATGTGGCGTCTTTGATCTGACCGTGGATTTGAACCAGTGTCAACAGAAACATGCAGAGGCCGTCTGCTCACTCCCAGACGCAGATCATTCCTTTGCCAATTACACTGCTTAGGCTCGCTGCAACCTCTTTATTACACCAATGTTTGTTTACCCTGTCGGAAAAACCCGGTCCATTCCTCTTGTTGAGAAACGAGCTCAGTAATACCCCACAACTCCTGCAATCAGCAAAACTTTCTATGATGTTTATTTCTGCTGAGAAGGTGAAATGTGGATAGTCTTGAAGTTTTAAACATTCATTTGTATGCAACAGTGCCACTCTGGTGTGATGTGATTAGTTCAGTGAGGGAGTTATTTTTAATTCATCTCCATAATACAGGATACATACCGTCTTCCAGTCATTGTCTCCCATCAAGGGGAATAAGACATGGTTTTTATCCCTCGTAGTCTGGAAGGAAGAGGAGGGATAACAAGAAGGCGGAGGGGGGAGATGAGGATGCAGACATGTCCGCCAGATCGTAACAGTGAGAGGATGTGTCCTGAATGTTGTGTCTCTGCCATATGACATCCTGCTAATTCAAACCTCATGTTTTCATGTGAAGAGACGGCAAAAAGATAATGAAGTGAGAAACCACGTTGCAGGTGGACGGCAAAAACACTGCCAATCTGTAAAAGGGCTTCAGAAGCAGTGGGACATCTTGTTTTATGAATTTTAAGTTTAATCCAGAAGACAACTAGCCCCTGGTGAACTTTACTTCAGACTCAAAGTTTAAAAAACAGTGACCTTTGAAACCTCATTGATTTTTTTTTTCCTGAATGATAAATGTTGCCAATGTCAGACTCCAATTACCTCAACTGAATGTAATGTGAATCAGCCTGTTCATAATGAGAGAGAAGCACAAATACCATAAAGTTAACTTGAGCACTTGAGGCACTTCTTTCATCTTTTTTACTTACCCCTACTAATGACTACCAATTCTTTTTTATTCAAGCCCCTCATAAAATATGGGAAAAAATCAATAAACAAGCTAGCTGTGCATCAATCTGTTTAACAAAATTACTCGTTTTGACCTGGCATTAGCATGGATCATTTTCTGTTTTGGGGATTCAAAAACCATTCTTTTGTTTATAGTGCTCAGTGTTGACATATATATTTTAAAAACTGAAAAAGGTTTGATATCTGATGCATGCACTAAATGAAAAGTGGTTGATTTGGTGGTTAAGTTCGTGCATGTACTGGCACAGGTTAGGTCAACAGTTGTCATTTGTTGTAGTCTGCTATGGAGGGAAAAGTAAAGCATTGCCCAGTACTAAGGCTTTCTAAGCTCTTCATTTGGTACCACTTTGACTTTTTTAATGAATGTAAACAATAGGGAAGTGGCATAAAGTAAGCTCCCCAAAATGAGAGTAATCTCCCCTTATATAAATAAGCGGGCTCTTTGAACTGCCTTGGTCATGAAATACACATTACTGCTTGTGATTAGTTCTGATCTTAGGTAGTTTTCACACCTAGATCTTTTGGAAATGTTACAATACAAGTGGGTGATTCCCGTTTCAGTTCACAGCAATAAATCCCTGCTATGTTACAAACAAGTGTGCCAAGCTTACCTGGAAGAGGTGGTCTCGGCTCACTTCCAGTTCATTTACAGAACAGACGTCATTGCCTTTGTTGCATTGGTCATGTTTTGTGTTTTGAATTGCCTTGCAAGACAACAAACTTTGTGATGCTGAAATGTCATTTGAAGTGTATGTTTAAGAGTCTGGTGTCCATCACCGGATGGAAAGTTCTGGTTTGTGCAGGATTTAAGTAAGAATCCTTGAATGAGGCACCATCGACAGGTCAGCATCAACCCCAAAGCAGGCATTAAGAACCAAGAAGATATGGAACACAAATTCCCAGTTTCCCAGTCCTTCTTTCCATGAACAGATATATTTTGCTGTATCATTAGTTCTCCCCTCACAATCGTCAATAAAAAGGGCAGGAAAATTCTTTAACAAACTTTTTCAAATTTTTTTGGGTCCATACCAAGCTGCTTCCTAAACCCTCATGATAGCACTTTGCCATTCGTGTCCCATTGTACCTCAGATAGAATTAGCATGCCTCTGGGCTCATGGGTGCACCAAATTTACTGATCAAACAATATGGTTGCACCCACACAGCCTTTATGTTGATGGAAGTTTGTATCTGCAGCATTAACAAAATATACCTATTGTCAGTAAAAAAAAAAAAGACAAAAATTCTAGAAACATAAGGAGAATCCCAGATCTGCTTGCCCCAATCCCTGTGTGGAGGTGGATCAGCCACAACATCCCTCTTCAGGGATGGTGGTGAAGGCCAGCTCAGACAAGCCAGGCAGTTCCAAGAGGGGAAGAACAACAGCCATCCACTCTTACTTGGATCCAATCCCAAATCCAGACCCATCAACACTCTAGGAAAAAGACAGAGACCCTCCTCAATTCATCACAGAATGAATGAACAGTGTCCTAATGAACTGAGGGCCATTCTCTGTTGGGCCATATATGTGTGTGATCCAAAATCCAGATTTACTGGTGTATGGGTATGTATGTGCACATGTATAAATCATAAATGACCAGCATTTTCTCTGGAGGTTTGCTTGCTGAAAAGCATCTCCCAATGAGCATGAGGTGATGATAGTCCGAGAATCTTAGCCCAGAATTTACTGAATAATGCTTTTTTGTTAAACTCACTGTTCTCCAGTTGTTCATGACAGGATGCACGATGAGTTTTAGTTGAAGACATTTGAATGCCTTCTGTTTAAGTGGCAATTGTTGCTTTCCCCACTGAATTGATATAAATTTTCCAGAGACCCACATGAGATCCATCAGGTTACCTGTTAACTTACAGCAAAGTTAAGGAACCAAAGTTTAAAGAAGGAACCATAAAAATCCCAAAACAATCATTATTTTGTTTTTTTTCTCATAGTTTTTGTGTCACTGATGTCTTCACTTTAAAGTTGGGTCAAAATAAATACGAAAGAACTAGGCTTCATTTTTGTTTTCTTGTTTGTACCAGAATAGTTTTGTTGGGGAAGCTACAAGGCCTCTCCCTGATTTTGCTAGTATGGAATTAACAAATTTCGTCATTGTTATTTTTTTTTCTGTTTCAAGTTCTCTTTCATCACTGTTAAGATTATGTTAAAACCTAACATGTTTTAGTTGCCTTTCAAAATATAGCATGTTTCCTCCAAACAGGAAGTCAAATTAATTTTGCTCTAAGTGCATACATTTTGCATAAAGTTGGGATTCATATATTTAATTTCAATCACTGCTACAGTTTTCATACAATACTGAATCTATTAGTTTAACTACTGATCCAGCTGTTTCCTCAGTCTTTCAGAGATGCGCTGTTTTGGGGGAACAACTGGTCTCCCTCTATCCTGCTTATTGTGCCAGTAAGCAGGGAAAGAGAGGACTTTTAGTCTTGTGCATAGAAGTACTTTATCAGATGGAGGAAATGTGAAATAAAGGGTGTATACAACTAGGAAAAGCATGATATGGGCTTTTTAATGAAGCGTAAGTTATTATTAAGTTATTTAATGAAGCATAAGTTAGCTAGGTTAATAGACTTTAGCTGATTATCCACATAGAGAATTTTTTTAAGGTCCCATGTCCTGATGTGTTTGACCATTTTCATCATGTTTTGGATGTCTGTTAAGCAGGCCTTTGATTTAGGTTGAAAAAAAGAATGAAAAACGTCCTATCTGTAGAGAATAAGATGCAGCTCTTTTCCCCCTCCCTTTGTAAACACCTTGAGCCAGTGCTGATTGGCTGTCCAAATGATGTCTGATGTCAGGGAGGAAGAGAGGTTACAGGCTATGGATTGGACTTTCGAAACAGTCATGATGTCAGCCAGAGACAAGCAGCAAACACATACGTATGTAGATGGAACTATATAGCTATTACATAACAGGCATGTACTTTTAAAAGGCATAGTGCATTTCTCTATGAACTGAGAGTTTAGTAAGAAGTGTTATTTTTGGAAGCCCCTCCAAATAACATTAAAAGAAAAGAAAATATTTTTTGCAGGACATGTAAACATTAATATTAAACAGTATGAAACGCTGTATCTCACAGAATAAACATTTTGAAACTGTCTCTACTTTTAAGCCATGGTTTCAGACCACTCTAGTGTAGCATTGCAGAACTCCAAGAGCCAAGATCATAAAGAACATTTTGACATTTATTTGATTCCCAAGTCAAGTAACTAGTAAGACTATTTAAACAATGACAATATGGTCTTACAATTAAAACTATCATGCATTCAGATTTCCTATTAAAATAGACCTGCCACTGTCTTCAGTATTCGATTAGTATGCTGTTATAACAAATAGATTGAAACACTTGGGAGTTTCTATTGATCTAAATACAAATCTCCTCATTTGACAGTGTTCTTTCTTTCAGCTCTCTCAAAACAATTATTCAAAGAGAACAGGAGACAGAAAAGAACTGGTTGTGATGCTGCCAGTGCCCAAAATTGTCCAAATACTTTTCAGCCCTGTTAGACACATGGCATATTCACAGTCTCGGCCTTTTGGTGCATTCAGATCAGTCTGCGACATTTTGATTCTATCTGCTGTTGTGTTCTTCAGCAGTTTGGCATTTTACTTGGAAACCACCTACGTGTCCTTTCTGTCTATTGTCAAGAGATGGCATGGCTGCACTGTTGTCCAACTATAGCACTCTGCAGCACATAGCTCTGCGCTCTGCACAGTCGCTGTAACTCAGTGTCCTCGCTTCCCTGAACATTCCCTAAACTTCAGGGATTAAGAATTGCTGTCATGCTCCATCTGTGACCTTAGATGCACTTCATCCTATGTCCTTCCTGCATTGTCTCTCTCTCTCTGCATTACTTCAGTAGTCAATCATTCACTCAGAGGGTGTCTGGAATGTATCTGTAATCACTTTTAGTGGATTTTTTTTGCAACAAAATGGGAGCCCAGACAGTAACACAAGTCTGCACAATGGGTGGGAGCATACGAGGAAAGAAAGACACGCAGACAAAAAATGTTGATGTTTATTAGCTGACAAAATCAGCTGATCTGCAGATAAAAAATTAACTCAAGATGGACAATTTCTCATTAACGTCTTGAACAAAACACGTCTTTGTTCTGTTGACTCATTGTGCTTTTGGAGGGCCAGTTTTTGAAAACAGATGGAAGAGTTTGGTCTCAGTATCAGTCTAAACTCCATTTATTTTCACATCTGTGCTTGTAAGATAAGCAAATTGCAGGTCTTAACATATGAGTAGGAGAAAGAAAGGGAGGCAAAAGAGGAATAAAAGGGAAAACAGCAAAAATGAATGCCCACTGTGGGAGATATCATGAAGTGTGGGTGGAAGTGGAGAAGTTGGGGTGAGGTTTTGTTGGATGGGTGAAAGAAATTTGGCACTGCTCATGGAGACAGGAGTCTGGAGCCAGTACACTCTCGTGTGTGAACACATAATGTACCAACAAGCAGAGGACACCAGCACCCATCACTCAAACAGCATTAAAAAGCTCATTTAAGTCATTCCAACAAAAACTGCTTTGGTTATGATATGTCATACAGGGCAGACAGAGGGAGGGAAAGTTATGGCATGGGCAGAGCTGGAGTAAGGGGCAGTGAACTGAAAAAACAGGAAAAGTAAGTCAGACAATGTTTGTTTTCAGTCTGTGCTTTGAATCATTTCCTTTCAATTGCCTCTGCTTTCTTTCTTTTGACACTTTTGCTTTCTTTCTTTGACTCTTAAGTTCTGGAAATAATTTTGTGATATGATGGAGATCTAAAGATTTATAAGGGCTGTTAGAAAGTCTGAATGAGTCATATTAAAAGATTCTTCGACTCAAAGGCCATCTTAAAAGTCTGATTTCTAGACTGAAGACATAGTTGCTGTTAACTGTGTGGATGAATGATAGCTGCTACACATCTGGCGCGGACCGTGTTGCATGACATAGAGGATTAACATGACACAGGCTCAAGCTGCAGGCTAAACATGACCAGTAGGACCAGTGTAAAGGCAGAGGAAAGATGATAGTCAACCCATCACTAGGAACAGCAGAAAGTGCAGTGAAGCAAACACTTCTGATAATCATTAACTGGACCTTTTGTTTTCTATCCTGCTTGAATTGACTGTCTGTTTTCTGTAAAGATAGACTTCTCTAATACTCCAAGGTCTTCTGTTGATATATATTTATTATAAACAACTCTGTCGACTTTCTCTGCTCTTATTTGCTGATATGTCAGTACACTTTGTAATGTAATGAAGACAGATCCTGACACATAATGGCCATTTAAAGTGTTTTCTTGCTCATGCATTTTTTTAATCACCTCTGTTTCCAGAGGTCTATTGCTTCATTCAAAGCCTCTATTGACATAATTGAACTGTTAAATAGGATTGGCACAAAAACAGCATTGGAAAGGAAGAAGTAGCCAGAAATACAAGTCTGTGGGCATATTTTAGTCTTGGAGGTAGAGAGCTATGTATAACATAATACATCGACAACCTTTTATTTATGTACATTGACAGCTTTGTAAACTTTAAAATCATACATGTATCTGTTTGTTACCATAAAACCACTAAATATTCAATCATGAGCTGTTAACTTGTCACATAAGGCAGTGTGCATTTCGGATTTCATGTTAGTGTATACACTATTGTTTGAATCAAAGGTGGACAAAGGTCACTTATTGCAAGACAAAGTCAAGAAAGGAGCAGTTGCTGCTTTGCCAAATTTATACAATTGAAAATAGCTAAAGTAGGTAAAATGCAATGTCACTCAAGGTGAAAGGAAGTATTGCTAGCCTCATAGGACATATGGCAATAACTGTCAGAGTATTATAGGGTTTGCATTCACATGGTGCTTACTTATAACTATCATATGAATAAAGACTCTCACACTGAGTAAGAGTATTTTTTAAGCTTGTAAAAAACTTGACCAGTGATAAATGTGTTGTCTTGGGATGCTTTTAATGATTAATGAATGATATGTTGCTAGGTTTTCTGCTGTTTGTGAGTGTCTGCATTAATATTTTGAGGTGGCTGGTGGCAGTTTAACGCTGTTTCAAAAACAATCACGAGCACTGAGGAGCATGTGCAAGTCACCTGTGGGTGTGACTTAAGTGCAAGTCTCAAATTCAAACTTTACATGGTAAAAGCAGACCACATTAAACAGAGATGTTGCTGCAGTGTAGTTCTTTGTCTGATTACACCATGTTTATCTCAAAACAAAGCTGATATCATACAAGCTCTGTCTTCTGCAGGAGCCTGTACCATCTTCTTACAATCAGTGACTCATTGTCAAGTCTATCTTGGATGGTTATGGCATTATGGCTCTTAATTAAATTCCAGTGGAGAATATTAATAAAATTTTTACTCACAAGGCCACATTTTTAAGCTGCACCTGCAACTTTTAACCAGTGTTAATGTGCAGACCCGCCTAATGGCCCTCATGTGTTATCCCATCACCCCTTTGGCTACTTGTGTTGGACTCCCCCACCCATCTTCACTGAGACCTCAGACTGCCCTTAGACATAGACACTTTCCAAAAACGTGACAGGCCAGATCAGCATGTAAGGGGGGGTGAATATCTGTCTGCGTGATGACCTTAAATCTCCATCCAAGGCCAACAGCCCATCAGCAGCTTTGCATTCCAGTGACTGTTATTTCGGCATTATGTCTATTTGCACTGTTCTCAACTGAGGCTGCAAAAAGCCGTCTAAACACAGCTCCCTCATACCACACGATCTTGGCCAATGTTAGCAGAGACGGGTGAGTGCAAATTTGGAGCAGAGCAACTTCAGATAATCCTTGCTGCCTGACTCTTAAGTTGTTTTCCCACTAAAATCCATCTTCTATCCAGGCAAGCAGTTCTTTAGCCTTCTTATCTAAACTACAAAAAGCACTTCAGGAGCTATTTTTTTGTATTTGTTAGGAAATTAATTAGTCACCCTCCCTCTCAGTTGTCAAACCATGCAAATATTTTGGGCTCCGTTATCAACACTTGAGGATAACCATCTCTTTGATTTTTGTTCCCACTTTTATAAAAAAAAAAGGTGTTGCACTGCATGACAAGGGATTCCTCAATGCCTCTTCAAAAGCTCTCCCTCTCCACAGACCCAGTCTTCATTTTTTGGTAATACAGAAAAACATAATTTAATACTCATGATATGCATTTGACAAAAAAAATTCCAAGGCTCATTTACAAAAATTGAATTTCTTTTTTAGGAACCAATGGTGGGTTTCCATTTTGTGGAGCTTGAATCACCATTATGATAGTTGTTTATTTGTTGTGTGTGTGTGTGTTTTTTTTTTTATTTAGGATCGTTTCTGGTACATTTGTAATATCATCTCTGGTATGGTGGGGTATTTCAACTTCATAGTATTGACTTGACTTGACTCAACTTCATCCAATAGCGTAACTTGGAGCTGCCGCCTTTGGTGAGGTTTCAAGTTACGCTCAACCAAGGCTGAAACCTAACTGTGAGACATCACTGCCCATCTGAATGATCAGAGATTGCCATCACAATGAGATTGGGGTATTCACATGGAAATGAAAGCCCCTTATTGTAGGTTATTTTAAACTGCATGACTTACCAAAATCTCTCTGCCTTTAATGGTACTTTTTTTTTTTTGCTGCTTTCAAGCATCTTTGCAACAGAACGTAGCATCTTTCTTTATCAACAAAGCCACAGACCAGTGGTCAACCCGAATGGCCAGAGTATTTATACAAAAGTACAGAGACATCTGACACATATATCAAACTCCTCCATTTGTTGGCTATATGAAGTCCCAAACATCCCTCTGCTTTGAAAAGTAACCCTGGTACAAAAGATACAATGAGACAAAACTTGTCTCCTTACTTCTCTGTGCCCAAAAGCCAGAAACCAAGTGACAGTGACACTTTTGCCTGTTTGTTCACCTTAGTTGTTGAGTTAAATGTCCTTGCAGTTTCACGCAGTCATACCATGACAACCCTGAAGACACTGTGGAACGTATTTTTTCTGATGGGAAACAAAATGCAGAGAACTAAATGGCTGCATTTTCATAGTTACCAAAAGACCAGTGCAAATAATACATCTGTGTAGATTTTCATTCATCCAGGTAATGGTTATCTTGAGGATTCAAAATCGGGGCATCTGGACTGTGTTAAGTTTTGGGAAGACATTTCACTTCTCATCTAAGAACCAGCCATTTGGAACTGAAGAAGCTTCTTGGATGAGAAGTGAAATGTCTTGAAAAAACCTTAACACAGGCCAAATGCCTCGATTTTGAATCGTGTCAATAACAAGTGTTAATAAAGCCACTGATCCACTGAGATGTAACAGAAGTAACTAAACCACACCACCTGTCCATCCAATGGGGCAAGAAAGACAAAAGTCCTACAGTAAGGATGATGACAAAAACCGCAATTGACAGGCTGGCAACTCTACTTAGGCAAACCTACAGTTAGTGTGGAGTTGTTTATGCTTGTAATTTGGTGCTCCATTAGTTACAAGCTTTTTTTCTCTGACTTCATTTGCATGATTCTTATCATTAGTCAAGCTGGATCACAAATGCTAGAAGAGAATATGAGACTACTGGCAATACCATTGAATAGGGACAAATTAGACAAGCCTGGTAACGTTTTGGGAGTTTATATTGAAATTCAAAATTAATCCAGTGCCACACAAGGTTAACTACTACATAATATAATACAGCTTCCCTTGAAGGCAGTGGTCAGCAACCTTTCTCAATTGATAATCTCCTAGAATACTAATAGAAAAGGCTAGATGTACTTCATCATTTTATTTAACCTAGACTTAAGCCAAAAGATAGCAACTTCACTCATTATATGCTGCATTTTACAACATCTAAAATGGATCACCAAACTAAGCAATACTTGTGACTCTAAAGAGACTGGATGAACGTCTTGCTCGTTCGAAAATCTAACAGGGTGAAGAGCAATCTGTTTGACCCAATTAATCTAGCATAACAGGTGGTTAGCCGGATCAGTATATTCCATTGATAAATAGACCGTCCATTCCATGCTTCAGATGATGACTTAAAGCTGGGGTTGGTGATTTTGGAAAACTAGCATGAATTTGAAAGTAGCATCTCCTCAGGGCTCTGCCTAGCCCCACCCCCCGCTCACATGCAGCCGCTATATCCAGAAGACTGATTCAACTCCAAACCCTCAGCACGTGTTTGTTTCACACTACACCAAGTCATGTCTCAGTCAGCACAAAGAAAACACCAAACAAACATGTAAAGTTAGTTAGTACTCACAGCCGATGTTGATCGGGGTATAGCTATACCCTACCTAGGTAGTTCCTCTGACATTCTCCACATAGCTGTCAAATCTCCCGTTTTGGCCATGAAACTACCGTATTTTCTCCTCTTTCCTGCCGTCCTCCTTAATCAGTATTCTCCTGTAAATCTCCCGTGTGACGATATAATAATAAAAGCATTCCTCTGCTTCTCCAAACTGAGCTCTGTCTCTAGCCTGAATGGGGCGGTAATGCTCCAAAATGATGGATGCCAACCACAGAAGAAGAAGAAGTCTCGCGAGAACTGCCACCTGCAGTAGCATGGATGGCAGTTCTCGCGAGATTAGAGCCAACAGCGGAACAAACTTAGAAAAATAAAGAGTTTATTTTAGATTTAGAAGACAACTGTCTTAAAACGTGAGGGATACTGGTGTTGGTGGGACAGCTCACAGCGGACTTCCCTTATTTTCAAAGATGAAACTTGAAAGGTAAGCATTCTCCAGCGGAGTCTGTTCCCTACACGCTACATGCTACACGCACTGTCTGTGCACGTCGGGAAAATGCACGCGCAGCAGGCACGCAGAATGGCGACGGGATTTGATTGGTGTAAAAAAAGGTATCCCTGCAAGATTATTGGTTGGTGTTTTCCCTGTTTTACTCCTGCTGTAGATAGCGGATATTTTTCGCTCTGTTTTAAGAACACATTATGAGTTGATTACCATCGGGTCATAAAGACCATTTTAACCAGTATTACAAAAAGTGTATCTAAATCAGATCGCCAACCCTAGCTTTAACATAACTGTTCTTAAATATCTACTTGAAATGTCTTAAACATCTACCTGATTGGGTAAACAGCAAGTGTTTGCCCTATCAGGAGCAATCAGACAAGTACCCTCTTAACAGTGACTTTTATGGTGTCAATCGCTTACCCTGAAACTAAATCTAGACCCCAATTCCTCCAGTTTAAAACACAGAGTTCCCTCAAAGGAATCCGTTTCTCCTGTTGTAAATCACCTATCAGGTTGGCACACTCACCCTCATCGTTCTAAGCTGCTTCCCTTAGTTCCCAGAAGACATTTTGGCTTGTTCTACCTCATACCCACTTTCAAAACTCATGTACCAACTGTATTTTCTTCCACACATGCTTCCTGCATGAGTTGATGTCTCCTGTCCCCATCTTGTTTTGTTTTGCTTCTGAAAAAAAAAAGTGTTAGGGTTTTCGCTCCTACCTCTCTAAACCTAAGTCAACACGCTGCTTTCCAAACCATACAGAGTTGCGCTGGAGAGAGACGCGTCAGACGAGGCCCGGGGGTTATGCTTTCTCAGCAGTGGATGAGTGATTCAAGGGGAAAGAGCGGTTTGTGTGCAATTTACATACACGGGACTTGAGTCATTCTGGGGTCATCTGTGGGCTGTAGGCAGCTATTCCTTTCACTCTACAAACCATCATATCTGAATTTGATGGCCTTTATTCATACAAGCTTCTTATTTATTTCCTAATATAATCTTTGCCCTTGAAATGGTAAAACAATAGACAAGAAAGAAAAGACAAAAAGTCAATTTCTTTTGTGTACTGCATGCCCTGAAGCACAAATTGGAAATTCGCTTGCTGATATATTCTACGCCACCTCCCTCTTTTCTGTGTTGCCTGTTAGCATGATGTTGCTCAACTGGAAAACAACATCAGAAGCCCTCCGTCTGGCTACAGTTTGTACCTCGTGCCAGTTTGAGTAGGAGTGATACGGAGAACTCCAAGGCGTTTAAAGCAACAACAGCTCACAGGTTAGGAGACTGGTTGCATATTTCCAGCTACTGTAGCAATAAACATGCTCGCACAGAGACACATGTTCTTGCTCGGAGACTATTACCAGATATAAATTGGATATCTGGTGACTGATTACATTTTGGGGAGTGATAGGACAGAAAGATATTAAAAAGAAGTTAAAATCTGACTTGTGTGTCAAGACAGAGAAAAAAGTACGGCATGTATTGAGCCCATGGCAAGTGCAGCAGAGGAATGTCCCAGGGTGTTTTAATGGAGTTTGTCTCTCCACACCTGTGGAACTAATAGCGAGCCACTGAAGTCAGATGTCCTATGAAAATATTTGCTGGAATGAGAGATGGGGGAGAATGGGGTGGGGGGGGGGCATGGATCAGTTCGAAGGTTCATACCTAAAGACAGGCGTGTAGCTTGGCGAACGCCTAGGATTTCCATCAAAGTTGAAGCAGGTTTGAGGAACAAGATAATTACTCTAGCAGAGACTCCAGCCTGAACTCTGTCTCCTTTTCAATCCCTGTTTCTCATAGTCGCACTCCGGCCCATGTGCTGCAAAATCTCTCCGAGAAAAACAGCCTGTCTGCATGCTGCTGCTGTTTTGACACTGCTTGGCTTTGTAAGATTGATGAAAGTACTTAAAATCTTACAAGGGTGTTTGCAGGGAGAAACCACTTGATCCACTAAACAAACTTTCAATACCATGCAGAACATTTGCATATTTTAATTTACACTGAAAGATACAAAGCACTTTGTGGATTGAACTGGTGCCCTGAACGTGAATGCAACCACGAATAGCCAATTTAATAGAAAGCAAGATGCAGTGCTTACAAGATACAATTGCCCTTTTTTCAGTGAACAACTATGATGCTTACAAAGGTTTTATGAGGTCAGTGAGGATTACAAGCCAGATTGTGGTATGGAAGTGGTCCTGGTAGCATTAGAGGTTTGGTTGAGGGTTTCCACTGATGCAAACACTCCCCCTCTCTGTCTTTGAAGTCAGTGAGTTATCACAAATTATGACGTTCCCAAGTTTCTTTTCCTTCTGGGAAGCAAGTTACAAAGGCTGCGCTTCGGATTGCATTTGTTGCAGGAAAAAGTAAACATTCATCTACTCATAAACCAGAAGAGAAAGGCCAGTGACTTTCTTATTAAAATTTTACTTGTGGTCTGTCACTTAATAAAAGGAGTGAATGAGGTAGTCTGCATTTTATGTTGTGTTAGCAACTTGGATTCAGAGATGGAAAAGTTTGGTTGTAAGTTAGAACACCACCATGATCTGCAATAAAATATCCCAACATCTCTGTTGGATTAGCAAATATGTGAAGTTCCAAACTAAAAAACGAATGTTGCCAAAAACAGAACGTTCTTGGCAGAGGTAATAAAAGCCCAATTAGGTTGAAGGATTATCTATTCATTTTCCCTGCACTTACATTAGTTGACACACTTTCACAAGATAATGGTGGTGTAAGCCTTTTTCACAGCTAGATAGATAGATAGATAGATAGATAACTATATTGTCCCAATGAGAAATTCGTTTTCACAGCCTGCCAAACGAGAAGGACATATACAACAAGAAAAACATACAGTTAGGGAAAAAGATACTACGCTGTTGTATGTTTTACTGGTAGTGAATACCACTTGCCTCTGGTGAAAAATCACCTTACACTGAGTGACAAGGGTAAAAACACAATCCCTGAACTTAAGTGAAAGGGGATATGACTGTCTGACCCCTCCAACTGCTTGGTAATTGGTGACATTTCCTCTGTCACAGTGCATGCTCGGTTGGAAGTGTGATGGTCTGGTGGACTTTGACTGAAAGGTGCTAAGCTGCTGGGCAGATGCTGCTTGATGTGAAAAAAGGAGGGACTGGAAGTTCAAAGCTAAACTTGGCCGTTTTTAGATTTAACTGTGCTATAAGGGTCACATTCCTCCAAAAAACAGACTGTTAGATTCTCTGGGGGTGTTAAAAAATACACAAGACCAAAAGGTCAAGCGTGAGAAAGAGAAGAATAAGAGGAGGATTTTTACCTCTGGCAAGAAGATTATGTTATTGCCGACGTCTGTTTGTTTGTTTGTTTCTCTGTTAGCAACATAACTAAAAAAAGTTATGGACGGATTTGGATGAAATTTTCAGGAAATGTCTGGATCATGACAAGGAACACATGATTAGATTTTGGGAGAGATCCAGATCACCGTCTGAATCCAGGATTTTTTTAATGGATTCTTTAACATTACAAGATAGGCACATGTTTTCATGGTCAAGGAATCTGAATATTTAGATGAAATAAAGGTAGGACTTACAGTATATTTATGGTGAAAATCACAATATGGGTGAGAACTGTGGCACTGGTGGAGGTCTGCGCTCTCTGAGTTTTTCTCTGAGCTTTTCTAGTTTATGCTACTTTTAGTAGAAAGAGACGATGCACAGAAAATATCATAATTAGAATTGGACAGTTCAGTCTTTTCTTAACATTTTTGGAATTCAATTCCAGCATCTCTTTTTAATATTTCAACTTTTTTTTTTAAGTTTGACCATTTTCTCAACAATCTGACTTTTTTCCTATACACCTGGACTTATATCTTAAAATTGTATTTTGTCATATTGTGCCATTTTTAAAAATCCTATTTTATCAGTATTTAGTTTATTTCGTAGCATTTTTGTGATTTTTTTTCTTTCATCACTTGACCTTATTCTTGACACCACATTTAAATATACAGTATTTCTTGACATTTTGCTTAATTTTAAAAAAAATCTATATTCAAGCCTTTTTCTCAATGTGAAGCCTTATCGTTCTTTAATTACTTTTTAAATGACTGTTTTGGCCATTTCAGCAGTTCACTTTCATCCCGTTATTTTAATCAATTTACCCTCAAATTTGTAGCTTTTTCCACTTCATTTAGACTTCTTTTTATTTTGAAATTGAATTTTAGCAACATTTTCAATATTTCATGTATCTGCAACATTTCTACCGTATTCTTGAAGTCTTTTTTCAACAACTTTGACATCTAGATATTTTTTTTTTCTCTTTTTCTGCTAAATGTCTTGATTTTTTTAATGTTCTGTTTAGATTTTTTCTCAACAATTGAAGTTTTTTTTCTTGCAAAGCAAAATAAATGGATCTTACCATTCATTCTTGTTTTGATACTGGGCTCCAATCCTCTTGAGTTGGTAAAAGAGAGTAAGATTTGGTTCAACCAGGACTTGACCCTCTCCCTGTTATAAACAGCACATTGTCCCTGACAACCTGAATGCACCCACCACTGTGACATCCTATCATTAATTCACTGGCAGTTTAAGGCCCTGTTTACACAAGGCTGGATTTGTATGTTAGACTAATATATTTGGAGTGTGAGAGTTTTGAGAACCAGAGGCCTTACACTGTAGAGAACAGAAGGACCTTTCGTCCACGCTGCATGGTATAAAATACAAAACACTGTAAGCAAATGCAACATTTTAAAGTGTGATACATTGGTTACATAAATGTTGTTAGGATTCAATGATTACATTATCGTGACTAAGGTAAAATAAATAAATAAATAAAACCATCACTCTTAAAGTGACCAAATGTAGGAAACATCCTTAACATGAAGTGACTAAGACAGTAGGATATATTGACCAAGATCAATAACAGCAATATACATAAACTAAAACTCTCGAAGGTTCAATACACGCTCAAAAAAAATAGCAGAATTGCAAGTCGACCAAGGTAGGTAGCAGCAATTATTGATAGAGCTGATAGCTAACTGAGAAGCAGAAGGAAGTTCCTCACTAATGCAAGGCCATTCACACTGCAAATGTTAAAGCTGTACAAAAAGAGTTCTGAAATATTTCATCATGTGATTGTGTCTCAGCAGGACGATTGACTTAAGGTTGTAAAGTTCTGTTAAGTCTGCCAACTTGGATGCATGAAAACAAAAGCACCCCTTTATTCCCTCACCATTGTTTGTCACTACAAAAGCGCTATCAGTGGGCAGATTCGGAGCGAATAGCACTCTGGTTCAAACCCCATAAAGCTGTGGCAGTGTGCCGAGCTGCCCTGTACCTTACAACTTTTCCTCTCAGCCAGACTTTTATCTTCATCTCACTTTGATTTCAACAGCAGAATCGCTAATGTGGGTGGACTGGTAGAAAGAAAAGAGAGATGTACAAGAAAAAAGGCTAAGGGACGTAATGGGGGAATAATTGGAGAATATGGTTTCCAAAGCTGTGTCTTATTTTTATGAAGCAGGGAGAGGCGTGTTTAAGACAGGAGATCAAACGATGTGGTGGTTTTTATTTTCTTAGACCACAATGAATGCATGAGTTGAGGTTTCCCGCGGTGGCCTGCTCTGTGTCTTCCCGAGGAACTTGAGCAGCTTTCCCTTTCTCTCTGCTGTCTCCCCCTGCTCCTGCCGTTAATCTGCTGTGTCATTTGTTGGAAGTCAGTCTGGACTTTGCTTTAAGTCCTCTAATAAGTCTGCAGATAATATCTTTCGCCCTGACAGTTAAAACGGCACGCTGTTAAACCTGTCTGCCATGTGGGTCTGTAATACCTTTTACTTAAGAACAAAAGGATTTCAGAAAGCGTGACATAGATTCATGAAAATCTAGTTCACAAACGATGATCATAAAAGTATCGGGTGTTTAATTGAACACAAAACCTGCTGCGTGTGCTATTTAAACAGGTTTTGGAGAATGGTGCACACCAAAAGAGCAAGAATTTGGTGCTTGTCAGACAATGAAAGCACAGTGGTGGGTAAAGATGACTGACAATGGATTTTTGTGGCCATGTGATTAATAAAGAAATTATGAATCAGATTTTATGAAGAAGGAATGAACATGAGACCCAAAGGCTTTGCAACATCCAACATCCTCTTAGGTTCTTCTTTAGTCACAGGGAACTGTTGTGCAAAGTTTGCCTGAAATCTTGTATAGTGGTCTCAGGATATAAAAAAAACAGAACAAAAACTAAACAGAGGGTGATCATGGGACCAATGAACTTTGGTCCTATGGCCCAATGTCTTCATCTTATGACCTAAAATGTAATTAAATGCTTGATTTAGTATTCATGCATTCAGGCGATACTCAAAGTAATCATTTACTGTGTTATGATATTTAGACGTAAAGACTGAACATAGGGACTTAGGACCTTGACCGTTGACTTTCTAAATAGAATTTCAGCATCTGCTAGTCATTGTGGGACTTTGCACAAAGTTAAAGAACTCTGTTAGGGGTTCTGGGGTTATTTCATCAATAAGCAAAGGAGTAACACAAGCCTTGACCTTGCCTAAATCCTCCTTTATTTTATCATAAATTTCAGAATTACAATTGAAATTTGTGCAAAATCTGAGAAAAACAGTCCTTTAAAAAGTACTGAGATATCCCTTTTACAAGCAAAACAATTATCGAGAGACCCGACGACATTTGAGGTTTAAGAGCATATTAAAGACAGTCACATAAATAGACCTACAACATACATGGCATACAGTCATGGATAAGGAAGTCAGAGTTGGTAGTTCACGTATTGTGCTTGTTATTTGGCTCCAGGTTTGGGAAATGAGATCACTGATTGACCAGAGGCCCCTTTTTTTCAGAAATGGTAAGACACAGTCACTTTTATGGCCTACAGAATCAACATTTCTTATGCTGGCAGAGTTTTGACGCTAATGCTTCTCCATTACCAGACAGTTGTGGTATGATTTAGGCTTTAGGTTATTAACCTTTCACCAATCATTTCCAAAATCCGAGTCTTGCTTCCTTGAGTTAGAACAGATATTTAAACAGAGTCCGATGTTAATTGTAAAGCAATCTTGAGATATTCTGTTCCTCGACATAAGATGAACAGGACGCCCAGTGAAATGGAATTTTACTCTATGTAATTAAATTATCAATTCATTCAAATAGTGATTTTGCATAAACTCAAAACTCTGTATCATCTCTGCATCCAAATGGATATTCCTGCAAAGTTTGACAAAAATCCTTCAAAACCTTGTAGAAATATTGAAAGTTACAGTGAACAGACAAACAACCTAATATCATAACACCTTCTTCCTTGGCTATAGCCGTCACCAAGGCATTATAACATGATTCTTCATCAATGATTTCACACCAACACTTTCAGATAGATGAGAGCAATCTTTTAAAGACAAGGTTAAACCACATGGTCATCCTAATCTTAGACAACATCCCTCTACATGTTTTCCCAACCGCACTTGCCCACCGCCACTTAAACTCCACTTTGCATGCATTTGCCAACTGACAGCTTGTAAACAAAATAGGTGAAAGAGGCCTCTCAACACCCACTTCTCTCTCAAATCCCCTCTTCATCCCTGCCATTCCTTATTTTGGCGTGCCGGTCATTTAGGTTTGTTTGGAGTAATAACATAGCAGAGACTCCCGCCCTTGGAGAGATTTAGCTCACTGGAAGGACTGCATATGACTTCATGAGGGTATACCTTTCACTCAGTCTTCTTTATTAACCTCTCTTCTGAGAACCTTTTTGTGTCATACCACACAGTTGTTTAGATTTTGTGCAAAAGAATGTACAGTAGTCAATCACTTGGCAACCTCTTAAACTTATATGAAAACATATTTTGGCCACTTGAATGCTGTAAAAACTAGAGTTACCTCCTGGTGGAAAAGTGCCTCTGTAAGGGAAACAGTTTTCAGACACTGAAAGTGATGGGTCAAGAACTTTTACAGTAGAAAAAAATCAGTAAAAAGAGTGATGTCAGCCATTGGATAACAGCCGTAGTGAAAGTGTTTTCTCAGACTAACTTTGGATCAACTCAGTAACAGACAATGAGGCCAAACTTAGGTAGGACTTAAAAAGGCTAACCTTGTATCCATGTCAATTATGTCCTTATAAGGCTGCCACTTTTCCAAAAATCAAACCCGAATGGTTGTTCGAACATGCACCCAAATAATCCAAGGTATTTGGTTACCCCCTCAAGCAATAAAAGCTGAGACTCTCTTATCCTCCTCTTCGGTAAACACCAACCAAAAAATACCGCAGTCACATTGGGTTGAACTCTTGACGAAGCGTCGCTGCAGTCGGCCGTATAAATTGGATGAAAAGCCGATGGTCGAGCCCGCAGATTTGATGAAGACAAGAGAGTAAACTGCTTTTCACAGAACCAACACACAGCCTGGTCTTTGATTTTAAAGTTGCCATTAACGGTGTAGAACCCAAAGTACTAGCACACAGCTCTCCTCAGATGATTCAGGGCTGTTAATGTCCACTCGGAGAGGCAACTCTTTGTTTACTGAGGTCAAGAGAGCAGCAGAAGTGTCTGACAGTCAAACTGTCCTGAGACCGCCCTCTGTTGGATGAAATGGTCCTCTGTTCCAGGCGCCCTGATGTGCTGACAAGCTCAACATTTTACATTTGAATATTTTTATACTATTAGGTGACAGATATTTATCCCCAATTTGAATGGTTTTCGAATTCCTGTACAGTGAGCGGAAAAAAATATATTTGAGATTTCATATGGTGTGTGTCCTTTAGTGTTTTACATGTCTTTTCTGCAAGACTGAGTATGTTGTTATGTAAGACAAAAACATAACATCTGGAGTTTATCCTGTCCAACCCGTGAACAGCGCTATTATTTGCCCGAACAGACCCATTCCCCCGCTCCCCTAAATAGACCTACCATTCTAATATCTTGTCATCATTTTGTCAGTTGGTCACACCCAATGGTGTTAGACTCCAAGCCCAGAGTGGATCATAGACTGGTGTGTAAGGAATACAGAGCCATTGAAAACATGGTGCTGAATCACATCAAACTGGCCATATACCACAGAGTAGACAGGTCAATGAATCAGAACAGACTGGAACTATGGGGGAAAGGGGCCAATATGTGACATGAGCTCCAACAGGGAGTCTTGGACAGATTGAGAATAGAGGTGGATCCGGGTTACTCAGTATGCGTAACCTGGAAGGTAACTTGAACATTAGTGCTTGTGAGCAGCAACCCAATTAAAGTATATGAACCAGAGTTAAGGCAAAATACAGTATGACCACCATATCCTCTCAGAACAAAGTTGTAATTTTTACCGGGTAGTGTATGTGGTTAAATTCCTGTAAAATAATTATTTTCCCATTCAAAACCATAAAACATATTTTTTCTCCAGCCAGCCTTAGGCAGTCATTCAAGGAACTGAAGTTTGTGACACTTTTGAGTTGGCTTCTGTCTTAAACCTCAGTAAATTCCTTTTTGCAGAGGAGTGTCGGGATGGGTATTGCGGTAAACATGTATTTCTTTGTGTCAAAATTTCAAGTCACTGTTAAACTAGATAAAAGGGAAAGTAATGACCCCAGGGGTCACAAAACAGACTGCACATGGTCCGCTTATTTATTGATTGATTGATTGATTGATTGATTGATTGATTGATTGATTGATTGATTTGTTCTCTCTCATGATTAAGAGTGTAAAAATCTGTGGAACTTTGTGTGATCATTCTCTATGATGAAGTTAGCTTTTGGTGTGTGGAGTTAGTGGAGCACAGCAGAAATTTAGAAACTTAATATCTATATTTGCTTCCACAACCAGTTTATTTCTGACCTCACACACTAGATCGACCAGTCAATAAATTTTACTGGTTAATCTGGAAAAGAACCCATAGAAAGCTTTTGGGAGGGACGAACTTTTCAAAAGTATATCTGGCAGATGATTGGACAATTGTGTCAATCACAGTCATTTTGGGCCAATCAGATAAAGCTGTGGTAGGGGGCTGCTGCCCTTAGAAAGTGAGCACCATAACAACTTTTAGTACCTACCCCACTCTGGTTCCAAGCGAGCTAAGTCGATACTGAAAGATGCCGTCACCGACTGCCGGCTATTGATTGGTCAGGCAATGCCATCATCGATGAGTCATGAGCGCGACGACCTAGCATGCTTGCAGTAGCTACCATTAGCTTACCCTCATAGTCTTTTATTTGCAGCTCGATTGCTCTCGTCCTCGGCTTCATTCTGTTGTATAGCTTCCAAAACTTTCCCGTGCTTCTCAAGAGGTATTTCTTCTTGCCACCTGCAGGGCCATAACTTGGCCATCCCATGTTGAGCTGCTCACAATTGACATATTTTGAAGTTTGACAAGATGGATCTGCCTCATTGTAGACATTGAATCAGGGAGGTCCAGCTGCTGGCAGGATTGGGTTCCTTTTTTTTACCATCCCAGACTTGAGACAACCTAGACATCAGTTTGCACATTTAGTGGGTAGAGGCATGATTTTTGCTGAGGTATGACCCAGCCCAGCACAGAGTACAAGAGGAAGTGCAGGTTGGGAGATTTGCTATCTGACAGGATAACAAGTAATGTGATACCTATAGGATTCAAAGTTTATGTTCTCTATTAAATCTCTGTTTTGTTACTTTATCAGTGTGCTCACAAGCTTGCCACAAAAATGTTGGCTGGTTGCTAGTTTCGTGTAAACGACCATTTTATTTTTTTTTTTAGCTTGAAGGGTCATAACTTTAACTGTTTCCTCTACATGACCCTGTTTATTGTACAATGAAAATTGCTATATCTGATGAATATAAAAAGCAACCGCAGCAGATTTTACAGGAAAAGTTTCAAAGCTAAGGCAGGACAACAGCTGCTCACACAGATGTTTGAAAGGTCAGAACTATTTTTCAAAGAGCACGTGCACCTTGAGCTGCCTACAATATCAGTCTCCTTTTTTTTAATAGAATTCATTTGCTTTGGATACACTCTGTTTAAGGAGCTTGGACACTGTGCAGTCTCACTACATGGTCCCCCTGCCGCCCCCGCCAATTTCCTCGAGTGTCCAAGGATGTGTCTGATTCTCATGTCTGTGGTGTTACTTTTATTCCTCTCTAACTCTCATATTCCTCCCAGCGATCCTCCCGTCCCATCCGGCTGCCAAGTGGAGACAAAGAAGCTGCTTCAGGCTTCCTTTTGGTCTGGTGATTATCTAAGTGAGGGCCCATCAATCTAAAGTAGCTCCAGACTCTCAAGAATGTCCTCTCCTCCTGGCTGCCAGGTTTGAGATAAACACATAACTGATTTGGAGAAACCAGCTCTTAACAAACTGTTAGACGCATGCAAGCTGACGTAGCTCCCTCATACTTCAACATAAGCTCCCAAACTAGACTCTATCATGCTAGATAGACTGATATGATGTGATTAAAAGCACTCAGCGCAGGCCCCACCTTTCAAAAACAGGAAAATACATACTACTACTTATTGTGTATTTATTTCCATTCAATTTAAACCATTTGCTTCATGATGCATAATGAGAAAGTCGTTATTGCGTCTGGCCTCACAAAGTTTGAATGTGCCGTTTTATTGGTTCTTGGCAGCGCTGCAGGAATTCCATGAGGCAGGTGAACGAGGAAATGGAGTTCATTCAACACAACGCAATTATCTGAATGTTTGTTGTTAGTAAAAGATCTTTCATTTTTCCTCCCTCTTCCCTGGGAAACAGAACGAAAACTCAACAGTCTGGGAAGCAGACAAGGTACTTTTATAACCCTGTAGCCATAAATTTCCCTTGTGTTTACAACAATGACAGATGGGAAAATAATTCCCCTCTGTACTAAACTGACCGATACTTGTGACTAAGGTTGGGAAGTATGGACAAAAATGTGAAATTGAGTTTTGTTTTTGAATGGTGGTACGCAATATACAGAATCAGTAAAGTAAAACGTAAATGTAAAAATCCCAGAACACCGAATATCAGGCAATTTTTACATCTGTCAAAGAGGTAATGCTTTTGCTGGCATTAGTCAGTTTGTTTTTTTATGTGTCTGTTTTTGTGACGGATAACTTTGTGCTTTTCGCCTCTTCCTGCACCTCATATGATTTGTTATCTTTGACTTTTGTGTATCTCATAATTGTGCAAAATAAATGAAATCAATAAATAGAATAAAAAAATGAAAGTTTAAGGGAGCATTGGTCATGCCGTAAGAAAGAAGTGATCCCATTTTTGTGATGATGCAAATCTGGATGTGGATTCAGAAATTTTATGGTGGATTTGTTAACATTGCAAGAAAGGGCAGTTTCCACACTTTTGCTCATAACTTGAAAGATTATTTTTTAACAGAAGACATTTTCTGGGAATTTTGTCATTGCCTAAGGAAGATGTGAATGGATTTTGGTGATCCAAATCCAAATGTGGATCCACAAGCTTTTTGAAGGATTTGTTAACATTGTCATAAGGCAGTTTTCTGCCTCGACAGAGCTTTGTGCTCTGTTTGCACTTCTTCATATCAATGCACCTACTGTGAAAATTTGGGTTGATAAGGATACAGATGTGGAGAGTATCACTTTAGAAAATATTGATGCACATTTTTTAAATCTTTTTTTGGGTGCACATGCCTCTTTGTGGCAACTTGATTGGTTATTAAAACAAATCAGAGTTTGTCAAACAAATCCTATAAGTTTGCTTTATAGTTATGCAGCCAGCCTTGGGTCCCTCCAAACTGTCCCAGACTGACAATGTCGACTGCCTTTGATCTTCAGTGTTCGTCGCCCTCGTCTCGTAGCATCTGGAACATTCCATGGTGTGTCTCTGATCACCTCCCGATGACTGGGATGTGGAGATAAGACAGAGGGGGAATGAAGAGATCTGGTTTTAATATAAAAAAGGGGCCCTGATGAAATCAATCACACTAAAGGGAACTGAGCAGGGAGTCACCCGGATCGCGATTAGTGTCAAGAGAGTTGATGGGTGTTGACAAGGCGGGTGGGAAGGTCAGAGGGAGACACAGTGTCAGTGAGGAAGAGAGAGAGAGAGAGATAAAGAGAGGAAGGATCTCATCTTTCCTTTCTCTCTTGCATGTTTTCTGGGAGGATGTGTTGAGTCAACCTTGGTATCTACTGAGCGTGCTCAGCCTAATTTAATTATCACATGGTGTCTGTGGAGTTATTAAAAGTATTAAAGTTGATAAATCAATTTAGCAAAAGTAAAGGCCCTTATAAATGACTTAGTATCTTGTTTTCAAATTTTTTAACATCCAATGGTGGTTTTAGTCTTGGGGTTTTTAGTTTTTGGATTTTATCGAACCCCAAATGAGTCAGAGTTAGCTCTGCAGTTGTTTTTTTTTATTTGTTTCTGGATATTATCCTTTAAATAATCCCAGCTTTTGTTTTTTTTCTCTCTCAGAGTCAGAAATCAGATAGCTCAGCTGCACTATCTTACAGCCAGTGATCATTGAACTGTGTGGCTGATTTATATTTGTTGAATTTATTAAATCAGGGTGGCACAGTGGTGCAGCAGGTAGTACACGTGCCTCACAGCAAGAAGGTTCCCGGTTTGATTCCTGTGTCGGTCAGGGGCCTTTCTGTGTCATGTCCTTCCCGTGCATGCTTGGGTTCTTTCCGGGCACTCCGGCTTCCTCCAACAGACCAAAAACATGCTCATTAGGTTAATTGGTGACTCTAAATTGCCCTTAGGTTTGAATGTGAGTGTGAATGGTAGTCTGTCTCTTTATGTGGCTCTGCGATCGACTGGCGACCAGTTCAGGGTGTACCCCGCCTCTCGCCCAGTCCCCCCCCATGTTTTCACTCTTTCGACAGGAGTATCTCACTGTCGCTTGTGTCATTCATATTGTACTGTAAGCAGCTGCAAGACAGTCATCAACAGTTTAAGTAGCACCAAGGCACAGAGACTGAAACTGTGCATCAACCCTGAGTTTCAGCAAACATGATCTAACACACTTTCAGAAAATGTTCACTATTGCATTGATTTGCTTATTGCACTAAGCAAATCCGAGCAGTAGGGAAAGTTTCGACATGTTTTATTTTGAATATATGCTCTGCACTGAGCTTTTGACTGATTGCACTGCATGGAACAGTTACTATGAATTAGTGAGCATACCCAAAATGCAATTCTGTGGGCTGCATTGCCAAATTGAGTTGTATGGCAGCCTTTGTTTTTAAACATCAGGTCCATTACACTGGCAGAACTCTTTATTTTGGCTCTGCTAGAAAAGAAAAACCTTGCAAAATCTCATTTAGCACCGTTTTGTTTCCTGCTGCTCATTACAAAAACTGTGATTAGTGAAACAAGACACATTGCTCCTGGCGAACCCCACATGTCTCTGTCTCCTTTTTCTCCTTGATATATAACAAACACATTTGTAAGACTGTTCTGGATTACTGACAAATTAGCAAACAGCACGCCCAATTTGTCTTATGTCAAAAAGCCGGAGAATCACAGTTAATTATTATACAAAATCCAAATGTGATTCAGCTTAAATAATGATGATAAATGGTGCTTGCATTTTTCTTGTGTGTTTGGAACTTTTTTAGAGATATTTCCAATTCTACATGTAGGTCTGTTTCCAATAGATGGACCTGGAGAACAGGGTGTACTTAGAGAAGTCTAGTTTTATTAATGCAAGAAAACCTTCCCTATCTTTAGGTTCAATTTGATCAACTGTTTTAGATTCATCTATGTCTTGGGAGGATAGCATTTGATAAATTTAATTAGATATTTAAATATATTTTATATTATAATGCTTTTATTACCCATGTTTATTTCGCTTTGTTCATATTTACACTCCATTGTGTGTTAAGTACAAACAATGTATGCGATATAGTTTATATGAAGCTGCTTATTTATCCATTGATTTAACATTAGGCCTAGTGAATCAGATCTAAAACAGTTTTTTATCCCAAATGGCAAGACAGTTTTTGCAGTCTACCATACACATTATTTGCATTTAACAGAAAACAGTATGCCAGTGCATTTACAAAGATCATCCTTTTGTAAACTGAATTTATGAATTCATAAGAACCTGACATATATGGCACAGCTAGTTAAAACTTGATTTTTCATTCAGCAATGACCATGTGTATCGCCTCACGAGAACAAATCAAAAGCCCAGCTATTTCTGTGGTCAGGCTCGCAATTAATATAAAGATGTTTATGATCACTGTATTATCAATTCAGTTAAAAAGAAACATATTTACCTCAGTAAAGGAGGTTATGTTTTTGGTGGCGCCTGTTTGTTTGTTTCTCTGTTAGCAACATAAGTCGAAAGTTATGGACGGACTTTGATTCATTTTGCAGGAAATGTCCGGACTGGGAAAAGGAACAACTGATTAGATTTTGGGGGTGGTCCAGATCACTGTCTGAATCCAGGAATTTGTGCCTTGTTTTTTTATTATATGAATACTGTGTGAAATTGCCCTCGGAATTTACAAGTCTACTACATCATAGGTTAGGTGAACCCTTCCCTGAGACTGTATCTTTATGAGAACTCACAAAGTAAATCAGACATCCAGTAAAATGCAGTAGTGTGAAATAAAACTGTGCAGGATGTCTGCCTCCCTGCTTGTCATCCTCCCCTCTCATATTGTCTGACACTACCCAGAGCTTCTGGCACTGTCTGGTCTGACCTACGCTGCTCTCTGGTGGCTCTTAGATTTCATTAGGCCTGGCATAGACACACTCTGCAGGGATGCATCACTTGATTTTCATACACTTGCCGTCAAACCACCGGCAGATGTTTATTAGCAAGCAAGTTGCTTCTTCATGTGCTTAATGCTAGGGAAGACAGATTTTGACCTTAGCACTATTTATTCCTTTGTTTTACACTCTAATACTGTTGTTTGGTTCAATAAATAAACAACCTGCAAAGAGGGTCTTGATATGTCAGAGATGACACCTCACCATTTTTTGATTTCGGACAAGGCTGGTGGGATTATGTTCTGAATTTGTCTATTCATACATACATCTGTCAAGGCCTCTCCTGTATTGATTAATAACTAGAAAATGCTTCAAGAGATCTGCTTCAAGCTTTGCAGTGATGTTCACTTCCCTGTAGGATGATCTGATTGAAGTTCGGTCAAGGTCATAGATCTCATGTTCAGCAGTTGTTTGTGTGTGCTTTATACAACAGTGTTTCAAGGTATTTCCTTTCTTGCACAAATGTTCTCATTAAACAAAGGACAAACTTTTACAGTATGAGGGTTGGGCATTAAGTGCCTGGGGTCACATGTTCATCTCTTGCTTAAAACACTGTATCCCAAGAGCACATAGCTTGATTTTCTTCTAGTTTTGCTCACAATGATGTAAATGAGATGTTCTGTCAACTTTTCAGAAATACCCACACTGGCTTAAATATGTGTTAAATGATTTATTTTGGTCAAGTCCAGTAAATATTATGTTTATCCCTAGCTTGTTAGTCCAGTGTCATAAAGATGATTTAAAGGCATGTCCCTCAAACTTTGCATGGATGTCATCTCCTCCTTATAGGAAGAACTGGTTAGATTTTGACAGTCACTGATTCAAGGTCAGAGTCAATAGGCCTCATGATCATACCTTTCTTGTGAATAGTTTTTCTCAAAAGAATACAGAATACTGTTTAAAAAGCATATTATCATATGCTCTTATTTGTGCTTGTGTTTGCCTGAAAAATGGTGTGGTTAGGCACAAAGCTGGTGTGTTCCTGACTTTAAACACAGGACATGTGCTTCAAATCTTCTTCTACCCAGTCTAATTTCCAAAATCTCTCTCAGTGCAGTGTTTCTGCTGTTTTGAGAACACAAAGAGATGAGCACACATCACAAATGTCAGAGCATTTTTGATGAAATCAGTCTTAAGTTTGTAACACAAAGAGCTGAGAGACTGTGATCTTTTTTTAAAGAGCTCCTCAGTGTGCTATTCTGGTGTGCTACAGCATATGTAATACTCCCAGAAACAAGAAAAATACTTTCATGATAAAAGATTTTCAAGCAATATGGATCAAACAGTTCTAATATTTCTATAATCACTAATGACTCTCATTGATTATTATCCCTTAAAAGCCCAACACCGTAGATTATAGCAGGAAAATTCTATTTTTTTTGAAGATTAAATTTTTATTTCACTTTCTGCTAAAATCCTACAAAAATAAAAATATCCATAAAATTCAACATATAGATTTTTCGTTTCTCATTTGATACATTAGGTGTTTTTGGCAACTGACCCATTTGAGGACGTTTTTATCATTTATCTGATTGCATTCAGATTTTTTTTTTGTAATTTGTTAATCATATTGAGTAGATAGAGGTATTATAAAAGTATGTATCAAATATGATGCAATTGGCGTTAAGCTCACAGATAATAAATCAGGCTGTATTGCTTTAAAGCAATTATGTGATGTACAGTAAACAGGTCTATTTATACAAACTGAAGAGTGATCCTGACAGCTTTAACTAGAGATTTAAATTCTTAATGAGGTTTCACTTTAAGTTCATACAGAGGTGTCTGGATACTTTAAAGAAAGCAATTTAATCTGAGTCTTAACATTTTTCATACAGTGTTCTGTGTGTGTCCTGTGAGTGTGGTGGTACAAGAAAAGGAGAAGGATTAGATAATCTAGCCAAAATCAACATCAAAACACTAAACCAGTGGTGTGAATAGCAAAACACCAGCTGCCTGCTCCACTCCGATTGAAAGGAAAAGAGTACACATTGTGATTGTATTAGACAATGTCGTACCCAAGATAGACCCTTTTTTAAGAATGCACATTACTGTCATCTTTGCACCCTGTGCCTGGCTTTGAGCGGTGTTCAGACATTGTGCTTCACACTGTCAAACATGCCGCCCAGAGTGTCTCATAAGATGTGAGATGTGACAACACCATTACAAAGGTAAACTTCTAATAAACAGTCAGCCAACCACCAAAGCCCTTTTCCTTGACCCACCACTGTGCACTTTTTGTTCTCCAACTATTTTTCTGGCAAAGGCATATAAACACCAATAAAAATGAAGCCTTATGCCCTGTCACTCTGCATTTGATTTCTAAATGACATGTTACATAAATTAGTGTTCTTCTGAATATTGAAGCTTCACACCATCTTCATCAAACACACCAAAACTTCATCTGAAAAAAGAAGAATTTGGTACGCACACACCCACTCACCCTCACACACAGAGCCATGTTTATACAGCCCAGCAGTGGATTTTTGGAGGTGTGAGGCCAGAGCTGGCAGGGTCCTCTTACACAGCCAGCAGCTCTTAGCCAGCAGCTAATAAAGACTCGCATTGATCCTGATGGGTGGGGTGGGCTTCAGCAAGGACCACAGTCCAAGGGGACTATGACTGCTAGCTGGTGGTCTGGTTAATATGCATGAATGAGCTTGTGTGTGTGTGTGTGTGTGTGGGTGTGTATGTGTATGTATGTGTGTATGAGGTGCTTTGTGGGCTGTTTTCAGCCAGCTACGGCTGCAAAATGAAACACCCAGCTGGGGGTTACCCGTGTTATAAGTGAATGATAAACCAAACAGAGCACAATGACCAATTAATGGTCTGCAACTGGGAATAAACATCTATTAAAATACATCTTAAAACTGTGTGTGGTGGAAGTGGTTACCAAGTTATTTCTAAGGGGAGAGGTTTTCTATGTGACCTGATATCCTCAAGTAAGCTAGGTGTTATATAAAGACCCTAAAAGTGCAAACACTGTGAAATAACTCCAGGACGCTATTAGAAAGGGAGCAACATAATTGGCATATCTAAAGGCTCTCATCCCATCCCACCTCCTTATCCTATCATTGCTTCTTGTCTCACTGTCTAGGTCCTGAGGAAAAACTTTTCATTCTCTGGCTCATATCCTCACGGTGGCTTTATTTTAAATCCCACAATGCATTTAGTAGTCCTTTTTATTGTTAACTTGCAGGAGGTGCTTGTATTGTCTTCATTCAGGCTTCAGGGTTCAATCCACCTGCTTCCTTATGTGATTTCCTGAGTATTTCTTTATCGTGTCTTCACAGCCTATTACATTTTTTTAAGATAATAAAGTACTATGGGACTTTGAAAGGGTTGCTAATAAGGTTTTAAGAGCATCTCTTGCTCATAAAAGTCAGTACATGACAACCAGTGTTTGTTTGCCAATAGATTGTTCAGTGATGTTGACTTTACATATAAAGTTGTTTGGGAGATTAAGAATAGCGGAAGTTCAAAAAGAGGCCTTGCGTGGTTTTTGTGGTGGTGTGATTTGTAAGGATTTAAATACTTTAATGGTATAGAGGCATATTTTGCAATAAACCTTTTTTCCAAACTTACATTTGAATCAAATGTACCACCCAATTTTTTTACTAGTTTGCAACAGTGTTCAGAATTTGTTCCCCAGTTTCTCTCTGTGGACCTGTACTAATAACTTAAATCTGAGTATTCTCCTTGTTGAGCTGTAGAAAGTTGTCTGCCATCAAGGACTGGTTGTCTAAAATAAAAAGGGCATGAATGGGCCCTGTGTCATCAGGAGACAGGGTAATGTAAAGCTGTATGTCATCAGCATAGCTGTGAAAGTTGATGCTGTGTCTCCTCAAAACATCTCATTAGGAAAACAATGTAGAGATATAAAAGTGGAGGGCCTAAAATCGAGCCCTGGGGAACACCACATTCCATTTCATAGGTTCCTGATAAGCATTTCCTCATGCTAACATAAAACTTCCTGCCATTGAGATACAGTATGTTTTGAACCAGTTAAAAACAGGGCCAAATGGCAATGCAGTCATGGTGTCTGTTTAAAAGAGCTGTATGATCCACCATAGGCTGCACTCGGGTCCAACAGAAATAAAACAGATACTAATTCCTTTTCCACCTTGGACCTACAGTTTTGACCAGTGCTGTCTCTGTACTGTAATTTTTTCTAAAACCAGATTGAAATATCACAATACTTTTAGGAGTCTTAAAATCAACTGATTAACTGATTTAAAACAATCTTTTATTCAGCTTTTTCTTAAAATGGCAAGGATACAGGACTGTAATTATCGGGTATTGCTGTATCCAAGTTGTTTCTCCTCAAAAGGGGTATGACACAGGCTGCATTAAAAGCAGTGGGAAAGACCACTGTCTGAAGAGAATAATTTTAAGTAATCTTTAACATCATCTTTAAAATTACTAAAATAGGTTTTTCAAAGGATGTAGGGATAGGGTCTTATGCACATGTCACTAGTCTAAGCTGGGAGACAACCTTTTCAAGCACTGCAACACTAACCAGGACAAACCTCTCCAGTGTTTCTTCATTTTAAAGCACAGACTCAGAAGAGTTGAAATTACCAGTTTAAAAATGGCCTTGCAGAGCAGATGGACCTGCCAGATTCATTGTCTGAAATCATGCAGGTCCATCTTGCCAAGCTCCAATCCTCTACAAATTCACTCGGCTAAAAGCTGAATGACCCAGTCGAGGAAAGAGGCTCATTACAGGCCAATCAGATAATGTTGTGGGCGCGACTGCCATGTTTAAAATATAAAATGTAACCCACTTTATGCAACAAAATATTGCTTAATCATGTCAGCAGTAGAGTTTAAATATATTTTCCATCAAGAAGTACTCTCAGTGTTGTAGTTTGTGTATCATTTAATAAGAAAGCTGAATCTGTTAGCATCAATGCTAATCTCAGTACAAGCAGTAGCTTCCTGCTGTCATCTTGACTGTGGTTCCTTTCTTCTCCTGCTCCTCAGGACACTAATGTTTGGTAAGATGGATCTGTCTGAATACAGACATTCAATCGATCAATCAATCAATTTTTATTACTTTCCAACAGAGCAGCCTAAAGCCTTACTCTTCAGTGAGGCTTTTGTAGATACAAATAGATGCATATATAATTACACTTATATGCACATCCAGGAATGTACCCATTCAGGAAGAGACAAAGAAGCTAAAAAAATAATTAAACCAGGCAGATCCAGCTGCTGCAGGTTAAGAGATAGACAACTCTACAATGTAATAACAGCAGGGAGGCATTGAAGCTAGGTTTAAACTTAAAGAGACTGTGAGGAGTTTTTAAGTAATTACGAAAAAGTCTCACTTTTAGATGTATGCCTGATGGAAATACGCACTTATCGATGAGTTTTACAGCATCTAAATAGGTTATCTATAAATGCTATTCCTTAGCCTCCTGGTCGGGTCGTACAGGGCTGGACTGGCCTGGATACTCAACTTCGGGGAACCAGACAATTAAAACTAGAGCAAATTTATATTATTTTATTATTTATATTACCGTCTGAGGCGCCCGGGCTGTAAGTAGCGATATATAGCCGGCTACAACTACGATAATAACTTTTCCCCGCATTGCTTGTCGTCACACATCAAAAACTACCGCTACGTAACTAGAAAGAGTTACATTACCTCGTCGCTTTGCATCCTGTAAGTTGTTGAAAAAGAACTTGTAAAGCAATGCAGAGTTCTGACAAAGATCCATCTGCATTTACCATTACAAACAAACACATTGGGCTTCACGTCTCCGGTGTGTTCAAGTTGTAGTCAGAAGTAGGAATTTCTGGGTTCCGAGTGCGAAACTAAAACTGGAACGTCCCCCGAAGTCAGAATTTCCTACTGGGAACTCGGTGAAACTTCGCCACCCCCAAGGTGTCAATCGAAGATGGATGCCCCCAGTGTGAACAGTTATTTAGCTCCTGTAATAATCAATTTATTTGCACTTCTGACTGGGGTGTGTTGCTCTAGATCAGCTGTACACATAGTATTGCTAGATTTATATTTACAAAAATGCCGCCATAGTGATAATCACATTCTTCATACAACAACACAGGGTGTGCTAACAACAGCTAACAATAGCCTGGTAGATCGGCATGTTTTTTTTTTCTGACTTCAACTGGAACGCCGATAAGTGGGAGATGATGTCACTCCCATTTCTGAGGTTACTGGAACGCAGCATTACGCCGGCGATAAATTCTCCTCATAGCAGCTTTAAGTACACTTAACTTAATTGTTATTTTGTAACTGGTTGCCATATTATTTTTTTTCTTAATGGCCTTGGTGCCAGTTATGTGTGCACATGTGAAATATGATGATGTGCTCATGAGTATGGAATTAGCTTGCAAGGTTGTTTCATATATTTTTATTTTTACTAGGCATGTGCAAATGAATATGACACTGTAATGCTCCTCGTTCATATAAGCATCCTCATGTATCCAAAAGAAAGTGTGGTTATAATCCCTGGAAAGATTGCTAAATTGTCTTGCTGGGCAGTGGCTGATTTGACTATTTTAGCCACATTACAACCAGCCAATCCACATGATTTTTAGTCTGGTTGGTCTGGTTTTTCTGTTTGTGAGTTTGTTAAGGTGATCACACTCATTTGACCAACTTGGTGACATTTTGTACCATTATAATGATGATGTACATATTAATGACTCTCTTGACTCTCTCTGTTACTTTAGTGGCTCAAAAATGCATCTCCACATCAATTAAAAAAACAAAAAATGCAACATAGTATTGACAGCAGCAGTACTTCCGCGATCCACAGAACGGAATGAAGACATGTTAGCCTTGTGTTTGCAAATGGTCAATAAAAAGCCTTTTCAGTCCTTAATTGGTTCTAGTTTGTTGTTTATTATTATACACAACACAAGCTGAAAAATATGTCCAGGCCCTTCTGTAATTGCCCTTAGATAATGTAATAAAGTAATATCTAATCTAATGTAGACTGACTCGGTCATTAGTTAAGACAGGTCGTGCTGTGGCTCCCTCACTACTTCGAAAGTTTGGTAGCTGCTGTGACTGTGATGCTTGATTTTTTTTTCTTTTTAATGTACTTTTTGGGCATTTTGTGCCTTTGTTGATAGGAGAGAGACAGTGGATAGACTTGTGAAAGGGGATGAGAGAGTAGGGGAAGACACTCCGCAAAATAGTCACAGGCGAGATTTGAACCTGGACCGGCAGAAGCAAGTACATGGGATGTGCATGGTTGCTAACCACTCCGCCAAACCAGCACCCCAATACTTTTGAAACTTGTCATAGAAACCACATGAGCTTATTTTGTGTTGTGCCAGCTAATTACTGTCTGTTTCGACATTCATAAAACACTGCCTTTGGTTCTGTTCATGCATTTGATATAGATACATCCTGATTGATTCATTGTATTATATTCATTTGTTTACATTGTTGCGTATATGCAACATTTTTCACTGATCTGGTGATGGTGTGATATATACTGTGAAATAAACAGTCTCCTTTGTCTTCCTCCTTACAAAAAAGCAACCAATAATGTCCATCTTTCAAAGTACTCATAAATAGATGGAATCCTTGCGTGCATTCTTAAACTTAAGTGTGAAGTGTTGCACGGGTGTAAAGATCATTCAGTCAATGAGAAACCATCAACAAGATAGTCAATTAGATCAGACACAAAGATGAGCAAAATATTGAAAACAAATGGAGAAAAGGATCCCCAAACATTCTTTCCCAGAGATTTTTCCAACATTAAAATCAGTCACTGTAATTCCAGTAAAAATCCTGTGTCTAGTCAAATTGCTGCCTCATTGGTTCATAAAAAATATGGCTTCAAATCATTGTATATTGGAATTCCTCTTTCCCTGGTCTATTATCTGCCTTTCTGTTTGTCTGCCCTGCTGCCTGTGCCAGAGAAGCCCATTCAGATGGAGCCCAGTCAGTCTGTAGTCCAGTAGCCTCCAGCACGGAGGCATTTCAGCTCCTTCAGGGGGATTTGACCAAGATTTCCTGTCCCTTATTAAATTATAATCTCCCTTCTACCTCTCTTTCTTACTCCTTTTCTCTCCATTTGGGACAGAAAAATAGGCCTCCCCGTCTGTTTTCCTGCCAACTGACGTGTGTGTTTGTGTGTGCGCGACACGTGCACGTACGTACGAAGCTGTTTGGGCTGCCAGCGGAAGAAGTGTGTACGATGATTGGCGGTGCACGCATCTGAAGTGGGTCAACAGGGAGATCAAGAGCTGAAGCTTTTACTTTCTTCTCTCTTTCATTTTCCTCCTCCATGTCCCTGTTTTTTCTTTTTTTTTTGCCTGTCGTAATGACTTCATGTCTCCTTCATGGCTTCTTTCTTCTCTCCTCTTTTTTGGTTCATAAGGCGCTCTCCTCCTTTTCTTCCTCTTCTCACCGTCCCCTTGACACAAGTTTCCATCCCACTGCCGGTGGTAGCCTTTTGACAACGTGATCTGTATTAGCCTAGTGTTTTCATGTGGTGTCAAACTGTGGAATCCTTTGATAGAAACAGACTACAGGAGGACTTTTCTGGGCTTTTCCCTCCTGGCAGCTAGCCCCAGCTACGTGCTGCTTGGGATTTTTTCCAGTCCTGGCAAAAAAGAATGGAACAATTGATGGTGTGCAATTGTTCCGGGTTTAGTCCTCTTATTTCGGCGCACCAGAGCATTTCTCACCTTCAGGGCTCTGAATTGTAAATAGATCCTTGCACATAATCTCCACATGGGCTTTATTCCTTGCCACAGCCAGCTTTGCCTTTGGACGACCTGCTGCCATGAATATTTTGACACCAAGACAGGAAATAGCAAAACCCTGGTGCGAAAAAGTCCAACTAGTTATAAGGAAAAATTATTATTCTTTAGCGAAGTGTCTTGTTTTGAGCCTTTTTCTTTGTCTCACTTTTGTCAGGCATCTGTGTTTTGCCTGGCTTGTTTGTCTTCACATATCACCTAACTCTGGCAGATGCAAAGCCACCCACTCTGTGAAGAAAACAAGGTAACAGTTACTTGGAGACATGGTACAGAAACACACAACAGAAGAGAGACAAAGTCTAACTCAGAACATTCAGCTGAAATGATTCCTGCCAGTTGCATCTTGTTCAGTGACTGATGAGGTACATTTCATGTAGCGCTCTTCCCTGAACAAACAATGATATGCTCTCCCTCACTTGACATTGTAAACTATATAACATGTAAGCTCTATCCAATTTGTTTTACTGTTAGCCTGAAAGATGCAATATCCAGTGAGTGTGAGTGTCAAGATAATAAATTATGACATAAACCTTGGTCTATCAGTTAGAGCTGCACATAGTAATGTCTGTGCTCTTAGATACTCAGTACATGGACGCTATACACGTTATTTACTATAAAATGTCTATTAAGTTTTCAGCTCCATGTAAACAGGCTATAGTTCACTAAGGGGCTGACTGAGTTCAGATCCTGCCCCTGCCATTTATACTCCAATTTCAAACTCTGCCCACTGTCCTACCACACAAATAAAGGCATAGAGTGCCCCAAATGTATTTTAAAAGTGATGTTAGTTACAGTAATGTGTGCTGATTCAATGGTTGCCTAGAATAACAAAAATAAAGATTGTACCATTTTGGCAGGACGGGTTTATATCTTGAAATGGGCTATGATAAAAATAATGTATTTTTATGCCGTCATAACTAATGGCGTAGTTTTGATCTACGATGAAAAATAATCATTGCTTAAAGAGACTGTGAGGAGTTTCTAAGTAATTACAAAAAAGTCTCACTTTTAGATATATGCCTGATCGAAATACACCCTTTAAGATGAGTTTTATAGCATCAAAATAGGTTAGCCTTAGCCTTAGCTGGTCGGGTCGGACAGGGCTGGACTGGCCTGGATACTCAACTTCGGGAACAAGACAATTAAAACTAGAGCAAATTTATACTATTGTATTACTTATATTACACGTCTTAGAGCACCAGGCTGTAAGTAGCGATATATAGCCGGCTACAACTACGATAATAACTTTTTCAAAAATTGCTTGTTGTCACACATCAAAAACTACCGCTACGTAACTAGAAAGAGATACATTCCCTCGTCGCTTTGCATCCTGTAAGTTGTGGAAAAAAGTAGTTGTAAAGCAATGCAGAGTTCCGAGGAAGGTCCGAGCTGCATTTGCCTCAACAAACTCACGCTTTGGCTTCAGTCACATCTTTGGTGCGTTCCAGTTGTAGTCAGAAGTAGGAATTTCTGGGTTCCGAGTAGGAAACTGCAACTGGAATGTTCCCTGAAGTCTGAATTTCCTACTGGGAACTTGGTGAAACCTCGCCACCCCCGAGTTGACAATTGAAGATGGATGCCCCCAGTGTGAACAGTTATTTAGCTCCTGAAATAATCAATTTATTTGCACTTCTGACTGGGGTGTGTTGCTCTTGATCAGCTGTATACATCGTATTGCTAGACTTATATTTACAAAAATGCTGCCATAGTGATAATCACATTCTTCATACAACAATGCAGGGCGTGCTAACTACAGCTAACAATAGCCTGGTAGATCGGCATGTTTTTTTTTTTCTGACTTCAACTGGAACGCCAATAAGTCGGAGATAATGTCACTCCCATTTCCGAGGTTACTGGAACACAGCATTACGACAGTCGCTGCGCGTGGTCATGGGTAGCAGAGTCTTTATTTCGCCGGTAATAGATTCTCCTCATAGAACCTTTAAATTCAGGACAGACCATGTCACTACTGACCCTCATGATTCTTCAATTGTAGCTTCTTTGTCCTTAAAAGGACACAGAAAAGCTTGACCATATTGTGACCGGGGAATACAGTCGCTCAGCCTTGAAGCTTTGCAGGATGGGTATGTCTGATGACAGTCATGGAATCTGGTGAATCCAGATGCTTTGTAAGATTCTGCATTACTAACAGTACTCACATAAGAATTTGTCGTTCTCCCTGAGCTTTATCACAGTCTGTTTTCGTCATCTTGTGTATTCTGAGGCAGCTATTGGTAAATACTGCTGTGATTATAGTTAGATAGGAAGTGGGGAAATTAGGATTTGTGTCTGGGAAGGTATTCAGACATTAAGAGTGGTGAGGAGGTAGCACGTAGCACAAATTTGACTGACTTTGGTCCACAGCAGTTGTCTTAACTGATCCAGCCTAGATCTTGCTCTGTTGCTGTTGAGACATAATTAGGCAAAATTCTTAAAGTATTCAAACTTTAAACATGTTTAATTGAAAATGTAACAATTTTGAACTTGGGTGATACAAACACAAAATCAAATAAATAAACAGGACAGAATATAATGGTGTAAATATGTATGTATTCTATGCAGAACATGCATTCACACATTTGACTCTATGAAAAATTAACACATGAAGCACATTATCATGGGAAAGCTAACTCCTTTACTTCAAGAAAAAAACAAAGAGGTCAAGATCTTGAAAAAAAAAGACCAAGTTAACGTGCTACCAAGCCAAATTGCTGTCAAGAAAAACATCTTGGATGTGTTATCTCGAAGGGTTTCTGTAGAGCACAGATGTTTGACCACATTTATTTTCCAAGCACACATTAATAACCAATCAAAACAGCTTCACAACCCACTTTTGGCCTCTGACTCATCAGTTCTTAAGCACTGGTCTACAAGACGAAGAGCAGAATTCACTTTGAGATTCATGTCATGTTTGAAAATGATCACAGAATCTTGCTTTAGATTTCTACTGACACTTCTATGCATCTCTTCTTCTCATAAGAAGCAGCTGAAACAAGACAAGATGGGTGGGGGAACTGAGGCATGAAGGAGGTGTATTTGAATTTCTGAATTTCTGTTTGCTAGAGGCTCAAAAGCCCACCTTTACTCCCCCTCTTAGCCTTAGAATGAATGAAAGTTAACTCGAGTCAAGATTGCCAATATATCTGGGCTACATAACCAACAACGAATGACATACCTGAGACTGCATCTGCAGTTTTAGCGTCCATGATAGAAACTGAAGTGTCCATTATGTTCCTGTTATCGTTTCATTGTTTTGTTCTCAAAGTTTGTGCTTCTCTGACTTTTAACTCCGAACAAAGAATAACAGAGGCTGTAGTAGAGGTCCATGTTGGTACAAGTGAACGAACAGCTGGGAAAAAACCTGCCTAGCTTGATCAGGTCCTGGCAGCACACAATAAAAGTATTCACACCAGTACTGAGCACTGCAGAGAGCAGGAGGCTTAGGGAGGAAAAAATAAAGAAAAGGGATAGGAAAGAGCTGAGGTCGCCAGTTTTAAAGCTTGAGGTATGAACTGAGATTGATCCCTGTGATTTACAGAAAATTATTTTACTGGGTGTCCTTGAAGTTTTCCTTTTTAGTTGAGATCATTTCCTCAGAGCTGTACTGCAGTCTCACTTCCCTTTAGGGCCTGTGTCTATAGATGGAGCTTTTTGCATTGGCAGTGCTCAGTTTCAGCAGGGTATCAACACATCAAACAGCTTTAGTAATCTACATCAAAAGGGCACACATTTCCCTGATGTCAACTGATATTTTGTTGTTATGCTTGGTATCTTCATTTGAAAGCTTTTAAAATAGATCTGCAGGTCACTGACAAATCCCAATCACAAGAAACTAAAGTGGGGCAAACACTACGAGATAATTAGCCCAAATTCTGGCCAAAATCCCCCCACCAACCAAAGAAGCAGTTGCACAATAATTGGATGACTGGAGATTATTTTACTGGATTATCCTCTGTTGTGAGGTGTGTTGAGAGTGGTTTATCCTTCATAATCATTTCAGAAGAGGATCAAGCCACCCTGATGTGAAGTCTTAAATATTTAACCGGGCACCTACCACGAATAAAAGGCTCTTGCCTTGTGCGGGCAGGGTGTGATTTCAGCCTGGGGCCCATTTGCTGTTTGTCCTCCCCTGCTCTCTTTCTCTCTTTTCGAGTCCAACCATTGTCTTTCCACAGTTAATAAAGAACAAAAATGCCTCGAAATCTAGTAAAATAAATAATAAGATGGTTGAGTGCATCTTGCTGTGTTACACGTAACTGAACGATAGTAAACCAAGAAGCAAACTGTCTAAAGATAGAAGCACTAAAAAGTCGTTGTGACTATAATAGTAAATGCAAAGTATAAAATTAGATGAACAAACTAGAAACAGAGAAAAAAACTTTAGTGTGAACACAGTGTGTCCTGTAAAACATACTTGAGCTGAACTGGCAAGGAGATGAGCTGGAAAAAACTTGCTATGTCCCAGGATGCCAACAGCTAGCAGAGTGTAGCTTAAGTTTCTTTTGCTCATCCCTAGATTTTGTATTCAAGCCAAAGAAGTCACGTTTGACCACATGAGATTAATCTGAATGTAATCCTCACATTACTGTTGTTCTTTTCCTTTCACCAAAGCATTCACCATAGTGGAATTATTTTCACAAAGGAAATGTTGTCCTCTTTGTTACCTTCTTTTGTAACTCTGCCAACTTTTGTCGTGATCTGACAGCTGTGTTTACCTGATGCCAGCGTGCAGCTATGTGTCAACAAGTAATAGGAGAGAAAAAGAAGCAGAAGCAGATGCTTCAGGGATTTTCTTTCTGTTTGTCTGTCTTTATTTTTAGCAACAAAAGGGAAATTTGGCAACAGCTACTAAGAGAAGTAAAATGTTGCAAATACTTAGGGGATTTTCTCTTCCTTTTTTATTGCCTCTATTAAGGAGGTTCTGTTTTTGCTGGTGTTTGTCTGATTTCTTGTTTGTCTGTCAGCCTGTCTGTGGAGAAGATAACTCCAAAAGATGTTAGTAGATTCAGATTACATTTTTAGGGGATGTTGGTCTCAGTAAAAGGAGGGAGCAGTTAGATGTTGGTGGTGATCCAAATGCAGATTCAGGCCCAGGAATGTTTAAAAGGTGTGTTAGTATTATGAGATAAAACATTGTTCCACACTTTCATTGATAGAGTTTTCAATGGATGTTGTTATTTTCCTGGAATGTTGGTCATGGCATATGGGAGAAATCATTACATTTTGGTGTTGATCTAAATTTAGATGCAGATCCAGTTTTTTTTTGTTTAAAGGCTTTGTTAGCATAGCCTGATAGGGCAGTTTTGAGCATTTTGGATAATTGTTCAGCCAACAATGTCAAAAATGTCGTAATGGAAGTTTGTGCTCTCATGGCAACTTTAGTTGTTTTAATTATCATTGAGGGACAAAAGAAGATTGAATATAATAGTTGTTTGTTCATCAACAAGTTACTTTTATGAAAACATACCTGGCAAATGATTACTGGACCTGAAAAGCTAATGCAATGTGCTACACTTGACTAAAAAGTAAAAATCAGAGTACTCCTTCAGATTGATGATATGTTACCATCAGCACTGATGGACACAGGTCCTTACGGTCCCATATTTAAATCCAGACCTGTCTACCTTTGCATCAGTACCTCATTTTCACTGAATGGGGAAATGTTAGCCATGTCAGTTTTGCCTGTTGCTTTGACCTCTCTGTGAGTCATTTCCTCACATTGAAAATCAGATCATCTTATTTTGCAGTGGAAAGGTGGGAGCAGATTGTTCTTTGTAGGAATATTTTCTTTGTCTTTTCTCTCTATTACCTAATCAGCTGCTCATATTAGGTTTAGGTGCACTGGTGGGTCAGCAGGAAAGGTATAGCTGCGTCTGTCTGCACACACACTCCCCGCTTCCTCACTCCAACAGGTTTCTTGGCAAGGCAGGGGCTAGTCTGGATGTTTTGCAGACTTTCAATCAATCTCCCTTGGCTATATCCGGACTTTTAAGATGAGGTGATAGAGCATGACTCTGTAATATTCTGTAATTAGTACCTTTTTTTGCCTTAAACTTTTCCTGCAGAAGGCGGGGGACAAAATATTCTCTTTCACATGCAACTGTACACGTGTGAAGTCCTGCAGGTTAATAACTCTGCTGCTCACACACTCTCAAACAGGCTTCTAATGCACATTATCCGGCCCCTTCAGTTTTATGATTAGCAAGTCTGCTTCTGCACTCAGATAAGCACCCTTGGGTATTAAACGTGTTCCTCTGAATGAAGTAATCCAAAAATGAAAACCCTCTGTCTGACCTTTTCGCCCCCTCGCCATGTTTTCTTCACTACCTGTCTCAGACTCCCCCCCCTGATTTTACACCCTCGCTTCCTTTTTACACACACTCCCTCCCTCTTAAACCTCTCCATCAGCATAAACTCACCTCTCCCCGACCGTCTCTCGGCCCTTTTTCTTACCCGCTCCGTCCTTTGGGAATGTTAGGAAAACACGGCCTTGCTCCACAGGTACCATTTCCTGAATTTGTGAGGCTCTCCTCTTGTACTTCATCTTCTGCTCTCTCTGTTTTATGAGTTTTTTCTTCCCTCCCCTTGAGGATAGTGAGGCCTTGTTTAAACTCACCTTTAGTTCTCCCCTTTGTAAATTTCACTGTCATCCTCTATTTTGCTTTCTCTGATAAACTTTTGGGGGCATGCGGTTTAAACCCAAGTATGGTTACTCAGTCAAAGAGGACAATAAATATGATCAATTCTGCAGGCAGGCATGTCAAGTTCATAAATAACAAGAAATGTGGCTGTACATATGTGTGTGCACCTGTGTAAAGCCAAAGGGTGCATTGCGTCATATACAGTGCAGATATCCATACATCATCATAATGCATCATCATTATCACTACCAAGAGAGATGAAGATGGATGGATGGGGTTTATGTGCAGTGGCTTCCTGACTGCACACAAGGCTGAAAAAATGCCAGTTACAACTCTTGCTGCATGTAGAGCTTAACGATGTGATAAAATTACATAGCAGAGACTCTTGGGATGGCAGTTCAGTGCTTTTACCTCACAAGAAGTGACTTTCTAATCTAAATCCCAGGTTTGACAGGGTTGACTGTTTGTGGAGTTTTGCATGTTTCCATGTGTTTTTCTCTCTTGGTGCATCCACAATCCACACACATTCTCCCTAATCTGGCTGTTTATGTTATTTAATCAAAAAAAAAATCTTAAATCGACTAATTTAGAAATGTGTTTTTTTCACTTGTTGAACCATACTGATGAAAATACAATACCTTCTGGCTTTCAGAGTGAGTGGAAGCCGAATGCTTATTTATTTCTGCTACAGTGACAACCAGTCTAAAATCTACCCTGCCTCTCACCAAATAACAGCTTAAGATCATGTTTGGACATTTAACATGCAACCTGCAGGCTTAAATGGCATCTGGCTTCTTCCACATCAACCCTTGAGATATGGGAACAAAGATCTTGGAATTTTCCACAGGCTTGCAGTTGGTGGTTCAAGTAATGCCTAGGGATGAGGTTGTTTGTCTGACTCACAAACAAGTAATATTCATGATCACGCCAACTTGATATCTGGAATTATTTCCATCATTTCTGAGAAACATTACTCAAACGTTCTCTCTGACTTGATGATGAGCTAACCAAAGGAGGCACCATGTCTTACATAAAGCCATTTTTCCAAGGGTTATTTTTATCATCAGACTAATTGAGTAAAATCTCATTTGCAGTTATAGGTGTAATGAATATAGTGTGAACTTTAAAGGAGACATATCATGCTTGTTTCTCCTTTTCACTATGCCAGACTAGGATGCCTGTAAAGCATTTCTGCCCTCAGTACAAGTCATTTAGTTCCTTCATTGCCCCACAATAGCGTTCTCAAAATCCTCATTTTAGGCCATTAACAAGCTCTCATTGAAACACTCGGTTTCCAGGCAGACCTAAAGTTACCTCGCAACGTCACAGCCCTTTGTGCTCTGATTGGTCAGTTCTATCGGGGGTAGAGCCAGCCTGTCCTTCTTCTTCTACTGTATTTTCCGGCAGGCTCAAAGCAGCGACCGCGTATTGAGTCCCCCTACAGGCCAGAGCTGGTAATGAGTAAGTGTGAGCTAGGGATCTATATACTGCTGCTGGACGAATGTGTTCCTCGGTGACGGTTTTGTGGCTAACGGACATCACAGAGGAGGAAGTGTTTTATCAGATTACTCCAATAAAAAGAAATGTACCTCTTGTCGTCACAACGATTTAAATCTCGCGGACATCTCGCAATGACCTATTTTCAGAGGCATCAAATCTCGTTCTAGGATATCAGAAAAAATACAATATCTAATTTTTTGAAAATTAAGGGGGTGTAAGGTCTTGTTTTCAAATCTATTATATTATATGTAAGTATTAAATCATGCATCAGCATGATATGTCTCCTTTAATGTCATTGATGAAAAGAAAGAGGCAGAATGTACAACCCTTGATAAGAGGAGTTTAGGATCCTTGAGTGCCCGTAGGACACTGAGGAAAAGATTGACAAATTCCTTTGTTCATCTTCTGAGTTAATACAGTGTAGTTTATTTCTTTAGGAGTAATATGGGCTTAAACTCTAAATGTATTAAGGCATGTAACAGTAGAAATGTAAGCAGTAATCAATTATGTCTTGACGTTGAGAAAAAGTTCTTTACAGTTTTTGAATGATTGCCCCATAATTAACTAATGATTCAATGGAATTACCATTGAGACATCAAAAGAGCCATTCTTATGGTGGGACACAGGGGGATTTTTCCAGAAAAACAACCAAACAAAACACTCACTTTCCAACTGGTGGGGACTGTAAAAACAGATGTGAATGTTTCATCATGCATGCATTAGCTTGGTGGCCGCCATTGTAAACACACATGGACACAACATGTGAACGGCCATACTGTTCCTCCAGCTGCTTATTTATACGATGTTGAGTAATACAGGGTGCGTTCAAAGCAACCAGAGACTGTGACCACCAGTCAAATATTACGCAGTCAGCTAACACCGGAAAAGCGTAACTCAGGCTGAGGGAGGGATTACCTCATTCAACAGGAGGTGATTCTCTAAATAGAACTCAACACGCTCAATTTCCCCCATCCCTCATGCACACAAACACACGCCACTAAAGTCGGTAAGAGCTATGTAACTCTGTCAGAGTGGCATGTTGTGAAACTGCCTCACTTATTTTCACCCATGTCTCTGTATATCAGTTGGTCTTGTCTGAGGATGCACTGCAAGGCACATATACAAGTCAATGGAACCTCTCATTGATCATGAATGATACAGCATGAATACAAAGAGAGGCTCATTTCATTTCTATCGAGATACCATGAAATTTCACCCTAGTGTAAACAGAGATATTGAAAATACCGCCCACGATATTCAACCATTGGACAGTAAAAGAGCAATGACTGACCAGGGGAAAGGGTGGTTTCCATGCTAGTATGATTCATGATTAGACTTACTAGCAAGGGATGATCATAAGCCAAGATGACTTTGACCTTTACTTTCGCCTTTTACAACCTAATCAGTTCATCTTTTGGTTAAAGTGGTTATTTGTTCTAAGTTAAATGTCAATCCCCAAACCCGTTTTTAGACATCATGCTCACAAAAACAGAGATAAAAAGACTGACATTAAAGATGTTGTCTTCAGGCAAGGAAAGTGTCATGCTGAGGCAGAAAAGGGGATAAAGTGAATATAAACGAATAACTGTGAAAGAAAATAATACAGGAGATTAAAAGTAACTAGAAAGACACAAAGTGACAACAAAAATATAAGTGGTGTGAAGTAACTATGAGGTGATTTTAAATCAATGTGAATAAACAGATAAAAACTGATAACAAAGAGATGACAACTGACCACACAAGGATATACAGGGACCAGAACAAGATGTGACAAAAAACTGACCGTGTTGGATGCAAAAAAAAGGAATATCACATTAACCCTTTAGCTCCCAGCTCAGCTGTTTGGCAGAGGTCAATAAATTCAGGAAAACTTAATGTGTTTAAAACATAACACATCATTGTTTCTGTTAATGCTGGATGAGAAAACCCTGCAAAAATACCAAAAGAACTCAAATTGTCTTTGTGTGGGATTTAAATGTTGATCAGCTTAAAGCTTTTATCATTATTTTAAATACTTACTCATTTCCTGGTATGATGATGTGTCAATCTTCATATCATATGTATTAAGTTATTTTTGCTGTTTTATTCACAAAAATGTCTTCTAGTCCCCAATATTTGTGCGTTTTTATATCATTGAGTACTCAACTGTTAGCTGTTAAGAAGCTTTAAATCCACACCAAGAAAATATCTGTTTTTTTTTGGTTTGTTTGTTGTTTTCTCTGTTCCCTGAAATGTTAACAGAATTAAACACTGATTTGTTCCCTTTTTCTAAAAACATTAAATATCAATGAATTTATTGATGACCTCTGCCAAACAGTTGAGCTGGTAGTTAAAGGCTTATACTGGGACTAAAGTGACAACAACGAGGTGTTAAATGACAAAAAATATACAGTGACTAGAAGTATGCAAAAGAACACAAAATTATGAAAAAAAAAACTTAGAACCCATGCATATTATATCCTAAATATTCAATATAATTGCATGAAGATGCAAAATGATATCGCATAGTGGTCACTATGTAGAGATGCAAATTGACAGCCATAGGATACAAAATGGCTAACAACTGTTAAAAAGAAAGTGGTATTAAAAACAGAGCTAACCATAGGATTAATGGTTTAATATTTTTCATCAGTCCATGTAAGAACCCAAAGAAAGTATTCGGGAATGGGCAGAATCTTTCAGATCGTTCCATCAGTCATATTCATCACCTGCCAATCAAATAATGTAGCTGGCAGTAATCACTAATGCAGCGGTAAGAACAGAACATGAGCCACTTTGGAGAACAAACTCTCAACAAACATTTTCTAAAGAGAAGATTGTAGTGCTTTTATTTGTTTTTCATTACGTAAATGTGGTCCAGATCTGATCAAACTGCTTCTAAAGCTTTAAGCATCATTATTTCTATGCAAACAGTCGCTTCCTGTTCTCGTCTTGCTGAAAGCTCTCACCTCTTCCTCCTTCTAAGGACTCTGATTGGGCTGTTTCGCCATGTGCCCCTCACAGTCATAGATTGGAGCTTAGCGAGATGTCTGAATTAGACATGTATCAGGCCCCATCCACATAAAGACAAAACGCTTAACAGTTTCAAAAACAATCGTCATAAAGACGAAGGCGTCTCAGAAAATGTGTGCGTCTATATGAATGCACTCGATACGCATTAAAACGCTGTAAAACACATGCCAGACCTCTAGGGGCGCTGTAACGATATGAAACAAGCGGAAACAGATGAAAAAACAGTGGGAAAGCACACTTGCAGCAAAAGTTGTAAACAGAGATTGAAAACAGAGACCACCGTAATGTGTCCTCGATAATTGTTTGTTCAACTCGGTGGTGACTGAGAAGAAGGAGATTTTGCTGCAAAAGGGATAGTAGGGTCACAGCTTCATCAGCACATATGCTACACCATACGCCGCCATTGTTGTTGTCGTTGCTGCTTGTGGCGCATGCGTGTCAATGAAGATCTGAAACTATGACGTAAGCGTATCTGAAAAGTGGCGGAGAGCTAGTAATCATGGAGCTGCGTATACGGCATTTCAAAATCTTTCCACTCTGGAACCTGGTTTCAAAAAAGATCATTTTCAGACCCTCGTCTTCGTATGGATGATATGCAGATTTGGCAAAAAACGTATGCGTTGAGACCTCGGTTTGTTTTTGTGTGGATGGGGCCTCAGGCTGATCCATCTGCACTGCAAGTATGAAACAGTGCTCCAACATGCCTAATTTCTTCAATCTGTAATTCACACAAACACACATGGACAGTAAGAGGTGTAAAACTCTGACAGCAGCAACTCTCCTTACTTTCTCACACGTCCTTGTGTTTTCCATCTTGTCTGAGGGTTTACAAAAGCAGAAGTCCACTGGATCTCTGGCTGCTCTGTGAGGTGATACCTTAGTATGTTTGGGCCTGTTTGTGTGACTTTGCTTAATGTTTGCAGGTGCATGTCTTTTTACAGCAAATCTGTAAAATCCGTTCATACTTATATGTCTAGACTGCAGATTTAATAGTAAACCGCAGATGTATAAATTGAGCTTATTCCTAAGTGTTCCTTTCTTCCCCCTCAAGTGCTGGAAATTCATTTTGGCTGTTAAACTAAAGCTTTAACGTTTGTTTTATTAAAGGATGATGTTTGTGGTTAAATAACAGCTGGCCACCCATGTGGGTAGATGGTAAAAGTCAGGAATGGTTATGGCCGTGGTTGTGGCTCAGGTTTGGAGGAATCAGCTGAAATAAGTGGATGTTTTTTGTTTGAGAGCAAGACTCGTGGTTGTGACCAAACAATCTAAACATCATGAACCTTGGTTGTTGTTTTTTACAAGCTGGCATTATGTGGTACACGATGTTCATGTGATGATTCCTCCACTCAAGGAGCAGCTCAAATGTTCACCACAAAAGCAGCTGCCCCCCTTCCCTCTATGACACCAAATCCTCAGCCTTGGTGTACCTATAATGCCTCTGTGGCAGCGTGGTTTAGGAAATGCCAAGCAGTCTGGATTCACACACGTCCCACTTAAGGGAAGTGGAAGCAGAGCACCTTCAACCTCACCTCCCTGGCGCTGTTGATTTCATTAGCGGGTAAACGGAGCAGTTAGGGAAATAGGCGCTTGGCTCGCGTTGAGCTGTCTGTGTCTCTCTTGCCTGTCTGAGGAGGCCACTCGAGATGCTGAGTTTGGATTTCAAGGGCTGTTGAGTCTGCTTTGTGTTTGCCCAAAAGCTTTCCCAGATTAGCATTTCAGCTCTTGTGAAAATGGCATCCAACACGTTTGAGAACAATTGTGAGCTTCAGGTTTGGTTTGTGTCTGTTTCTCTGATTTCCAGTTGGTTTAGGGAAATATTGGTAAAGTGTGCTGTGAGCTGAAGCGGGGCATTTCTGCTTTGCTGACATGTGTCTCTGTGTTTCTTTTGGACATGGCTGGATGTTTGAACAGGGTGAAGAAGGCTCATGCCAGAGACCTAAATGGTTTGTGAATTTTGTTTGCCTGTCTGTTAAAATTGACCATCCATAAACCGAATAATGCAATATTAATTTTTGACTTTTTCAACATGTTGGAACAGTTTACAAGAGTTGCAAAGCAAATCAAATCAGCAAGACAGATGGGCAACTCCACTTGAGAATATAGAACCAGCTACTCAGGCTTTATGCATTGGATTTGTAAAATTTATCATGGTGTGCTGACGAGTGTCATGTGAATTTGCCATGTAAGAGGGCTTTTGGCTGCAGGCAGGGAGCGGCTCTTCATCACAAATTTGATCAGAATGCAAAGCTGCTGGGAGACGATCTGCAGTACTCAAGAGTTTGGTCCATCTACAAGATATTGCTGAGTAACAGGAAATTAGTACAAAGGGACAAAACGTCTGAAAAGAGATGCAATAACACTGAAATTAGCTGTCAAATGAATACAACTAGAACCAGTGGAAAGTGAAATTGTGCTTTTGTAAGGTAGTCATTACCAGGGAGAGACTGGCCTTGGACTATGGCCAAAGTCAGAGGACTTTTAGTGCAAAAATTGATAGCAGTCCCTCAAAGACTTCTTGTGATATCAAGATCACAAGCTCAGCATGATCATGGGGCCCAAAGGCATTTGACCTTATCCCGCCAAAATTTCACAAATGCTGACATTTGTGATTTGTGCAAATTCTTAAAAAAAAAAAAAACTTGAGGAGACAATTTTTAGATATTGTGCTCTCAAATGGATGGTGGACATGTTGCCATAATCAGGTCATATTGCAGGGTAAGCAGACAGATGTTAAAGTTTGAAAGGTATCCCTCAAAATGTCCTTAAGAAACTGCATTCATAAGCAAAGACTGACCAGAGTCCTTTTCAAATTGCTTTTGACCCATCACCTAGATAACCAAATTCATATTTGTGTCATATTGAACATTTATGCAGTGTATTAAGGAAGTCCTTCCACGCGTTTTCAGTCATATTGGGTTACAAATGTTGGCATTCGCAAGCAGAGAATGATCATAAAAGTCAACAATACTGTTCTTTGACCTTAAAATCTAATCAAATCATCCTCTGTAAGGCTAAACATAAGTGCAAAGTGTGATGGCAATCCTTTAAAGAACTCATGAAATATTGTACTTACATAAGCAAAAGATGCCCATGAAAGACGTCATTACCTTGACTTTTTGTCCCATGGTTTGTAAAATGTATTTTTAATTTTCTGTTTAAATTTGGTAGACTTATAAAAAAATATTTTCAAATGTTGATATTTACAGGTCAAAAATAAATACCTTATCCTTAATCTCTGACCTAAAAATTAAATCTGGTCAACTGTGAGTCAAAAAGTAGACACTTATACAATGTTTACATATAGTTAAATATCTTTTAGACATTACATTCACAAGCTTGCATTACTCTTTCTTATTTTGATGAGGTGAAGGATGCTGTCCAAGTTGTGTGACGCACTGCTGTTTGGGGTGTGTTGACTGATCAGAAAAGACTATGCTGTGCTGTGCTGTTTTGACTACACAGTTATTTGGCACAAAGAGGATCAACGGTATGCTTCGATTATACAGGAGTGTTTGCTAGGTATAACAGGTTAAATAAATACAAGTGGCAGCTCTCATTCCCTTTAAATCATTGCGCTCAGGACAGCTAGTGTTTAGCTATTTTTGTGGCAGAGTGCATTGCTTGGTCTGAATTTTGGCAGGGTCATTTAATTCCTCTTCTCCCATTGTGCAGTGGCACACAGAAGACACACTGGACACTTTATGAATCTTGTTGATGCTCAGATTTAAGTGTTTTTTAATTGAAGATCATAAGAGCTCATTGTTTCTCCAAGAATCCTTAGCTCTTTTCTTTACTGCGTGTTTAGGATGCTCCGGACAGCCTGTTTTATTATCTGTGAGGATAATTCTGTGTGAGATTCATATATGTGTATACAAATATTATGATCCAGCTCCATGTTGCAGCTTCAGTTGAGGGAGTTTTACATGTATCTGGAAGTATTACATGCGCTGGAGTGCACAGAAATAGCTCACTGAGGAGTACTGTGGAACAGACAGGCTGTCTATAGGCTCTCTCTACAGTCATAAACTTTAAACTGAATGAACAAAACTCGGTTAAGTATGTACTTTGATCTTGTAAATATGTGTCAAGCTCTCTAATGTATTCTCAAAATACCAGAAACACTCTGTGGAGCAGACTTAAGGAGGTGGAGGGTTCAAGAGCTGTCATTTTCTGCATTCCTGTTAGAAAATATGTAAATCAAACCTCACAATCTTGATTTTACTATATAAATATTGGTCTTGCTTTATTAGTTATCTTAGGTGTGTGGGCACAGCTGTAAATAATTGCATTGAACATCATAAGACATAATGATAACAAGAAACAAACAAACTTTGAGGGGATGCTTACAATTACTTTGAGACTTCTTCCAGTCTGGCTGTTTTACTCCTTTGGAGAGGTAGGGGTTCTGCTCGTCTGTGCCCAGAGGCCCATTTTCTCATAATCTGTACATGGATGTTGTCATCAGACATAGCGCTCAGTTATTTGACAGATGTCTGGAAGTAGAAACAGTGCAGTGATCACAATGAGTAATGATGGCGGTGCCCTATTCCAACCAAGGGTCAGACTGTCCTCCATTTCCTCATTACTGCTTCTTTTCTGTTCTGCTGTTTCATTTTTGTGTATTTTTGGGTCTAATACTCTAATGTGTGTAGTTAATTCTTTTTTCAGCTAAATCTGTTTTATATAAAATGTCACTCAGCCCGCCAGACAAGGCTCCTTCGCTGTAACTTTGGATGCTGCTCATGTTTTAGGACCGACAGAGGCTTTGATTCACTATTCGCCGTTTCTTTCGTGATGGCTTTTTTTATGCAGGGTGATTTTATGTGAAAATAGGGGTGAGTTATGAGTTATTTTGAGTCCTAAAAATTTGCCACTTATCAGAAGTATGTTTCGTTCTCATGCATGTATGTGTTTTGTTACGTGGGTGTTCTAATCTCAGTCCAGCAGTGGCTCGCGGTGGCCAGCCAGAGAGGATTGCGTGAGATTTTTTAACAACGTCTGCAGAACTTTTCAACAAAACCACTTGATAAACAGATTGTTGAGGTCTCTTAACCACCGCCTGTGTCTGATCCCCTGCTCATGCATGCACAGTCTTCGAGTCTGAGTGAGTAAGAGTGTGTCGCTCGGGGTTCTTTTAGGGAGTTTGACGCCTGCAGAATGGTGGGCATCCAGAGCTGCCTGCTAAATTACATCTACACCAAAACCACAGGCCTCCATACCAGACGAGATTCTCTTCCAGCCAGCCTGCGAGTCGGCCAACGACCAAACACTGCAGCACCAATACTTCTCTCTCTTTCTCCTGTTTATTTTGTCTTTAAACATCTTTATCTTTGATTCTTTTATATTTCATTTTAAGATCTGGTGTGAAGGCTTGAGGTAACCTTCCTCTTCTTCTTGGCAAAAACACACGGTATTATAAACAAGCAGTAACAGATGCAGCCGACTCACGCACACTAATTACTTCTACAAAAAAACTACCAAAACAGAGCCTGATTTTACACACTTAAATGGCTGTAAAACAAGAATTTGACTGCCTAGCTTTGTGGTTGCTAAACAATCACAGATTAGGGGAAGAGAACGTCAATATAAAAACCTTATTTCTGCACACATGGAGGAAAGGGATGCATATTTTTCTGTGTATATCTGTCATGGAGCTAGCTGTGAACTCAAAGTTTGCTCACAGTCTGTGTTCCTAATTAACTGCAGTGTTTCGCTTGGTGTATGTTCAAATTAAGAAAATGTCAAATCAGATTTTAATTAAAACATGTCAACTCTTGTTAGTGCAACTGCTGTGCTCATTGTAAACCTTCCAAAGGAACGTCAGGCATCTTTTAAGAGTTCTAACAGACTTTTATGGATGCTCAGTAACCAAATAAGAATGCAGTGAAGCAAGAGACATTTGTGACTTATCCCATCTGCAGATTCATAATAGTTCCATATGAAAATGATACTTTGATCATTGTCAAACCGTCAGGAAAAACAAAAAAAATGTGTGCGATTATTTGTTCTTTCTTTCATCCACCTGGTATTTTCATGTGTCTCATTATTGGGAAATAGCATTGCATTGGTGAGCTTTTCATTATTTCATTAATTTTCCCTTCTATTTGATGTGCTGCTTGAGTATTACTGCCCTAAGGTTTGATTTGAACTGTTAACAGTTAACCTTGCAGTGCAGATGGATCAGTCAGATTGAATGTCTTTATTGTCGACAGCAGGAAGCGACTGCTTGACATAGATTATTTTAGATGCAAAGAGCTTCAGTAGCTGTTTTGTCAGGTCTGAACTGCATTTCTTTATTAACCGAAAAACAAATAGCAATATAAAAAGCCTCTATATGGAAAGGACACTTTTACTCTACTTGTGGCATGTTTTGGTGAGAGTTTGCATACATGATTTGCACTTTAGATTGTGGCAGTAATTGCCCACCTATTACAGAGGGATCATCCTGTCAGCAGCTGAATATGCATTTAAAAGGTTCTGCCCATTCCCAATCTCTTTTAATAGGTTCTTTCCCAGATGGAGTAGTTAAATATATTGTATGGTGCATCTGGTGTGACAGATTGGTTAATAGTTACATGTGTTGCTTCCTCATGTCTGGACTCAGCCCACATTGCCTGCTTGCTTCTTCACAGAGTAATAATCTGACTGTTCTTTATTTAAAGATCATGAATGAAATCAGCGTAGTTTACTCTAAAGAGGCACAGATTTAAAGCTTCATTTGCTGTGTTGAATTGACATACAGACTGTGTGTGACGGCACTTGGAAAGGATCTTGCTACATTTGTCAATATGTTGCAGGCCTGAAATGGTCTTTTTGGAGCTACCCAAGTTTTCACATTAGCCTTCTATTTTTTTTTTCTGCATTTTTATGCCTTCATTGACAGGAGAGAGAGTTAGACAGTGGATAGACTTGTGAAAGGGGGCAACAGAGAGCAGGGAAGGACACTCTGTAAAGGGCCACAGGTTGGTTTTGAACCCTGGACTGGCAGAATTATGTATGGGTCATGCCTGGTTGCTTACCACTCCACCAAACCAGCAGCCCACATTAACCTTTCATTGAGCTTTTCCAAACAGTTGGTGAACAAATGCAAAAACCTACAAAACTGCTTAGCTTGGTTTTCATAGTAACCTTGGTTGACAAAAAGACACACATCATTTCTAAAGCTGTTATTAAAACATTTCTTCTTCACCCACAAGTGGGCTCTTTGTTGTTTTGAGACAATATTTGCATCAGTATGTTTGGAAAGCACATATTCACATGTTAATAAAAGATTTGAATTTTAGAAAGTACCACAGGTAGTGTTGGTGTCTCATAGCAAGAAAGTGGTATCAGATATGCTCTCATGCAAGTTCTCCCCATGTGTGTGGGGGATTACTCAGGATACCTCCCAAAGACCAAAAACATGCTCATAAAGTTGACTGGTGACTCTACATTGCACTAAGGTGTGATTGTGTGTGCATGGATGGTTGTCCTTCTCACTGTCAGCCCTGTGATTGGCTGATGTCTGCCAGAATTAGCCTCCCTGCAACCTTAAAAGTAGTAAGTAGTGTCAACAATGCATGAATGGATGAACTGTGGAATAATGCATTGTAACTGCTGTAATCTGTTATATAGCTAGCCTGGCACACTAAACGTACTATTTCACATATTGACGGGATATATTTCAAGTCTATTAGGGCAAAATCCCATTTAAAAGTTATTAAGAACATGGTATCTGGTGTGCAGAGGTCTTTAATCACTTGTCCTTTTCTGAAATCCAGACCTTTAAACCAACACTGTGTAGCTTTTCAAACATAATATAATCCTTCGATATTGATTGTGATGGTTCACCACTTTACAATGACTTCAATGAAACCTCTGTCGTGGTCTGGAGTGGTCTGTATCCCTTTAACTGGCGCTATGTAACTTCGAGGTGGATGTTGGTAACCCTGCCACACTAAAAAACTACACGTTTGGACTGCTTTACGGCATACATCACTTCTCCCGATTCCCGATTCGCTTAAAACACGGAAGTCTCGGCGAAAGCCAATCGCGGAGCTTTAACCATGGCGGAGGCAACAATGTCAGGAAGAGAAAAGTTTTGTTGGAGGATACAAAACAAAGAAAGAGAGAGAAAAACAATCTGAATGCTCGGACCAGAATAAACATCGGTTCGTGTTCACTTGCTGGCGTAAAATAAAAGACGAGGAGGGATATCCGACTACTATCAGGTATGTTGGGCGACTAATTTATGATGAAGTTCCTCAAAAAACTTGATAGGAAAAAAAGTACAGCACAACAAATCCAGAACGTACCAGTATGTAGCTTTGTTTAGATGTATTTCAAGTGTGTGATATTGCCAGCTCGTTGTTGTCTTTACTTTTATTCACTTTATTGCTTCAACAGGACGGGGGCGACTTCACAGTAATAAAACCAAGTTGAGCTTAGCGATTTATAACATCGTCATTTAGTCAAAAATAAATACATTACCTCGTCCTGCAAACAGCCGCTGAAGACAGAAGAATACTGTTGAGCGAAGTCCTGGCTTCTGTGATTCGCCTACAAAACAAATGCACGCGACCGGCAGATCTGTATCCTTACGACAGTATGCGCGCGCTAGAGCTCATGGGTAGTTGAGTTCTCTATCCGGTCAAGCGAGAATCTTCCGTAGTGCTGCTTTAAAGATAATCCACCAATTGCATTAATTAATGTTTTTATGGTCTCGACCAGAGAAATGGTTATCACCAGGCTTAACAGACCTACCAGCTACTGAATTTCACTTAATTACACCTCTATTGATGATCATGTACACATTAGCTGATGCCACTCTTAGATTTCTGTATTAAGAGGCAAGAAAATAACAAACAAAAATATGATCAGTGCATCCCTAGTCTATGCAGAGACTGGCATGTGGCTGGTGCATCTACATCTGAGTAAAGAGCTGCTTAATTCTGTGTTTTCCATTTTGAGAGTATATCACTGGAACTCTGTTGCTTCGTTTTGATCCTTCAAGCCATTTCGATGTTTGTTCACAGTGTTGGCTACTATCTTTGCTGTGGATTTAGTCTATTTACTTCAAAGACAGACTTTTCTCCCCTTTTTCCAGAAATCTAAACTGCATTGCTGTTTTATCTCCATATATTTATACATTCTTTTTACTATGAGTATGTGTGAAGCTGCAGTGATGTAATTGTAAAGTCTACTTCAGAATAATCTATTAATCCTCCATTTCTATGTTGATCTTTTTATGAAATATTTTGCCTCCCAAGCCCCAAACCTCCCCCCTTCTAATAGGGTAGTCCCCTGCTGTGAGTAGAGTGCAATACACAGTTTTTCCACGATTGTGCACCATATTCTTTTGGCCAAACATATAATGTATCTACTGTGCAACATTTTTGGCATTAAACAACTGCAGTCTGGGCTTCCATTTACATTATGCATTCCACTTCTTTACAAAATGACTCCTGACAGCCATCAGTCCAGAGACAGCTGATGAGAACACCTCAGGGGAAACCTGGAGTGGAATTTATGCCTGTTTTCACACATCATTTCACCAGCCAAAGCCAGCACTTGACACCTACAGTTCATGCTTATAATACAAAAACACACTCACTGTACCTCTGGTGGTTTCCTGTTCGCACCTGACCACGGTTGTGAAAATATTTGGCGGAGGGTGATGTGGTCATTTCTTTCTGAGGTAAATTAAAGTCAACAAATCTGTCTGTCACACCCCCGCAAAACCATCAGCAGGGAAATACACGTGCGCCATGCACGGCAAAGCTGTTTGCATCTCATGTATAAATGTTTGAAAATGTATGTGGCCTCTGGAGTGTAACCTCTTGTTCACTAATGCTGGGGATTCTGTCTGACTTGAAAAATGTCTGCAAAGCTGCACATAAAAGTGAGGTATGCTTTAGAAGATGTCAGCCAACTTTTAGCCCATTTATAGCCGAGGAGCTGAGCCATAATATCTTCTGCTCTCCATATTTCTTAGCAAGAAACATGTTTCCTTTGATTTCATGGGGTTATTTTCAGCAGTGTGTTTGCTGCAGGCCTTGGTAAGCCTCACTCTGCTCTAAAATGAAATGGAGAACTTCTTAAAAGCAACTTTCTTCACAACAGTGAGATTTGGAACATTATGACATTGACTTATCGTAGATGTATTAACTTGTACCAGATGATAAATTCATGTTTTACAGGGACATAAAACAGTGTGGTATTGAGTGGGTGTAGCATGCTTGGAAATTGCACTGAAGCATCTGGGATCCAAACTTGCACTGCAATAGTTTTGTCAATTTGTCTCAGTGGGCATAACAGATGCTTCTGCTTTATCATTGGCCTGCTATAGAGCAAGCAGAGATGAGCAGTGACCTGGTAATGGCCTTGCCATGAGTATTACCACCGCTGCAAAATGGATTTTTGCTGTACTGTCATGAACAGTGTAAACATGGGGTGCTGGTGAGTGGTTAGCAACCAGGCACGTCCCATGTACATACATCTGCTGGATTCGAATCCAGCCTGTAGCCAGTTAGCAGAGTGTCTTCCCCTACTCTCTCTCCCCCTTTCAGAAGCCTATCCACTGTCTCTCTCCAATCAATAAAGGCACAAAATGCCCCCCCCCCCCCCCCCCCCCAAAAAAAAAACACATTTAAAAAAGAATAGTGTAACCATGTTTGGTTACAATAAACAAAAATCACACATAGCTTTAAACCTCTATCTACAGCTGCAGGGAAATAAAAGTTGCCCACAACTGCAGTTTTAGACAAACAACAGCTGGGTGAATGTTCTCACTTGTAGAGCCTTTGTTGGTCTGTGTGAGGCTTGTGCTCTGTGCTCAAATGTATAGATCTGAAATGTTTAGACCCCAGAATGGCAGTGGCTTGTGTCACCATTAAAATGGTTTAAACGGCTGCTTGAAGAAGTTCTCCAACTTACAGCTTATTTGTTTTAGCCCTAGACAGTTAAACGCTGTGGCTGTGTCTTTTACTGTAGTCAAAGGAGCCTCTGTAATGACCAACACAACACTACTCCAACGATAGTTCTGATTAAACTCAAATGATGTAACAATACATTAACAGACATGTTCTGTTATACAAACAAAACACAGTTCTCTATTTGTAAGATTTTTCCAAACAATTTCCTTATGTTAGCCATATAAAACTGTTTTTCAGCCTGACACATCTCAACAGAATAAAAACCCAAATCAAAAAGGATTAAGCCAATGGTTCCCAAACTTTTCACAGTCTTCAGACACTTGACCTCCAGCCATGTACCTCCTATCTCATTCACTTATAGCAGCTAGATAAAGAAATGTGTCTGTAAGCCAGCAGCCACTCCAATCTCCCACTTTTAACATGCATAGCATACACATAAAATCTCTAAAAGTGAATTATTTCTCAATAAATAGATTTATTTTCCAGCAATGTCAGTGGGCAACACCAGTTCTCCTTTGAAAAAAGAAATTTACATTTCTGGAACATATTCAGTTATGAACTTGAAGCAGTTACAAACTCACCACAGCTCTAATGAGAAGGCTGTCTGTTAATATAAGAATCTTAGATAATTCAGGACAGATTTCCTTCTCCAAGATGCCTCACCAAATCCAGCCTCCAGCCTCTCTGCCAACACTTAAGTGTTGACAGTTTGAACTTTAACTACTAAACAACTGTCTGAATACCTGAAAGGTACTTACATTTTCCCTGCGTCACTTTGCGTGCCCCTGGGGATATGAGTACCCCAGTTTGGGAATCACTGGATTAAGCTAACAAACTGCAATGTTGCTCAGTGACAACTGAATACAGACTCTTAAAGAATCTATCTCAGAATTTATTGCATCAAATATTGTCTTAAAGGGAGTCTTAGTGCTTGATCATGAATTTCAATACACAGTTTACATAATTTCTTTTGATTTAAATAATCTTGATTGTATCCAACATTAGACTTTGCAGAATTGTGGGATCAGTGAAGGTTTATCATATCATTTTGTGTTACATATGACCCTGCGTTTTTTAGGCCTTTATTAAGATTTGCATAGATAAGTCCAGCTCATTCTGAAAAAAAATCATGATAGACTGTTTGTCCTTTGCTGTTTCCTCCTGCAGTTCTTCGTGTGTAACATCTGAGGCCTGGGATGCTGGTGACCATGCTGTTAGCTCCTCTGTGTGTGCTGCTGATGTTGGGGGCGCGCGCTCTTGCTGGAGGCTACCCCCCAATACCCCACATGAAGTACATGCAGCCCATGATGAAAGGCCCTATTGGACCTCCATTCAGAGAGGGCAAGGGACATTATGTCGGTGAGTATTGAATAATGGTGTCTCCATGCTTCCCAGAAAACATTAAAAAAATATCTTCTGAAAATCAGGAAACTCTTAACAACGTAATTAAGTAATGAAAGGGCTCCATTACGACAATAAGACAAACAAATAGGTCAAAGGTTTCTGTATTAGCCCCTTAAAGGTTAAGTTGTTGTGCAAACAGAAATCTAGTGGTCTATAATAAAAACAACAGATCATAACAATTCACAGTCACACATGTGTCCAACCAAAAGCATTTAAGTAAAACACTAAAATATGTTAAAAACAAACACCACTGATAAATCAATCAAGTCGTGGTGAGGCTTTCTCAGAGGTATCCAATAAAGAGAACAGAGCAGTGTTTATTGAGAACAATCACACATCAAATGAAGGGATTTGAAGTAAATGACTCAAATTATCTCAAGGAAATGAGAGTGTCAATCTGAGGAGTGCTTTGTAAAAGATTCCATGTGTTTGGAGCAAACAAGCTACAAGCATATTTTCTTGATTCAAAGTGAACCCGTGGGAACTTGGACTTTAAACAGGGGAGAAAATTTGGGAGGGTTCAGTGTTTCAGTTCAGCAAATATGTTATATACAAATGTGAGACCGTCTGTGTTTACAAGGAATTTGTAGGTAAAAGGAAAAAACTGTTTATCATTTGTATATGAAAAAGAACACCAATCAAAATAGTCTTACAGGAAACAAGACAGATTTACAAAGAACCTGGATATGAGTCTAAGAGCTGAGTGATAGATGGAGTTTGGAGTTTGAAGCTGCGTCTGTTGATTAAATTACCACAATGGAGCACTTAAGGCTGCATCATTAACACTTTTTGAAAGTTAACAGGAAAGCTAGATAAGTGCACAAGACATGAAGTTTCTGATGAAGCTCTCATTCAAAATGTACTCAAAAATAAATGTACCATACAGCAAAACACCAAGGTACAACCTTCCGTAAGGCCTTTGCACACAAGCGAAATAATGTGTCCAAAATAGATGCCAAGCGAAATAAAACCCTGTCACACTGCATTAACCCTGTTTTTAAGATGCTGACTCTGAAAATTTCATCTATCATTTGTGTATTCACAAGGGGTTCAACCTCCCCTCTCTCCCTCGCATTGAAACATAGATTTAAACATCATGCAGCTTGCAAGTTAATAAGGTCATTTGTACTTTAAGATGTGCTCTCTGTCTCACCTACAAGCATATCATTGAGTCATTTTCTATCTGCTGTCACTGTGTATAAGTGTGGACTGTAATCACAATATTTAAGCATGGATGGATGTTTTGCTGATACCATGCCAAAGCTTGATGCTTATCAGTGTATTTTGGGGACTACTGAAAGAAATTTGTAATTGCACAATGGTCAACTGTACAGAGACAAAACACGATAATGTCATCGGCATAGGTATGGATACAACATTCAGCAAGTTGGGAGACAGTGTCATTGGTTTGAATAGTAAATAAAGACTTAGGAGTGAGCCCTGAGGAACACCTTTGGTAATGATACAAACTTGTATGAATATGTCATCACACTCTTTAAGAGGGTTAACTGGAACCACTTACGGCCCTTTTCCACTAGCATGCCCTACTCTACTCGGCTCTACTCAATTTGCAGCATGTTTCACTAGCCTGGTACCTCCTTAAACAAGCTCGTTTTAGTACCTACCCCGCTCTGGTTCCAAGCAAGCTGAATCAATACTAAAAGATGACGTCACCGACTGCTGGCTACTGATTGGTCAGACGATGTCATCGATGAGTCATGAGCATGACAACCTAGCATGCTAGCGGTAGCTACCATTAGCTTACCTTCATACGTTTTTTCTTTGCAGCTCGATTGCTCTCGTCCTCGGCTTCATTCTGTTGTAGAGCTTCCAAAACTCTCCTGTGCTCCTCAAGGGGTATTTCTTCTTGCCACCTGCAGCCTTCTTCTGCTTTCCTTTTTTACTCGGTTTGAGCCAAAAAGCCACAGATTGTTGTGTCGTGCTCAAAATGACGTCACCGCAGTGCCACTCATCTGTTTACAGCGACGCTGCACCCTGTTGGGCAGGCGACTGGGGCTAATGGAAAAGCAGTAAGAGGCGAGTAGAGTAGAGCTAGGTAGAGTCGAGTAGAGTACAGTAGGGCTAATGGAAAAGGGCCATTACACGCAATAGTCAAAGCTTGGCTGTTAACTATGTCAGCACAATGCCTCTCTCCTGTTAATGTTGGAACAACATTGTCAGCTACTTGTGACAGCAATGGATATTTCTATTCATGGGACATTGATAAAAATGATTTTGAAAGATTCTGATTGAACCACAGTAGAGCCATGTGAAGTTATTAAGAAAATGCAATCATTGTACAAAGTATATTTGCATAGCATTTCCTTATCAGATTGTGGATCTATAAAAAATGCATCCTAGATAGAGAATGTGCACAGACCTTAACTCATTCACTAATGGTTAGCCACCATTAGTGAATGATTATTATTGCTCTATAGCTGTCCAACTAATAATGATATCAACATGATTCTGAGTGCTAGGTGTGGGTTTTCAGGATCAATGAATCAAATTATGATGGTAAATTTATCATGGAACTATTGCTTATAGATGCAACAGCAATATGTGAGCTACCTTGATGGAGAATTGAGTTAATCTAACCTATCTGTGAGATACTTCTATGCATAAGCCGACAAAAGCCCACATAAACAATTATAAAACTCGTTTCACTCAACTTAACCCCAGTAAGTCCATAAGAAATAGTTAATCAGCTTCTGAAGAGTCCCTTTGCCTTTGATATTTTGTTATAATATCTCATTGGCAGTAGTTTTGAAAATCTGAACTTTTTCAAGCCAGCTGAACCAAAGCTCAACATCAAAACAACACACTGAAGAACAAAGAAATACACACTGAAACAACTTCCCATGAACAAAAAGCATTTCCAATTTTACGATGTGATTGATACGGAGACCCTTCCAAAATCAGCCCCCAGCTCTCTTCAGGCAGTTTAAGGGCTCATTGAAGTGTGTGTCTCCCTGCCCTGTGGGTCCAGCAGTGTTTGGCAAGTCCTCAGTTGAAACCTAATGGAGGCCTGATTACCCAGTGTTTGCTGAGCTCTGCCGGGCCAGTTGTTCGTCCTACCATCTGGATGCTGTTACTCTACTGTTTATCACATATCCCTCAGCTGTGGGATGAAGGAAAGAGTGTGAAGGGAGTAAAAATAGAAGAAATGAAAAGGCTGAGGCAAGGGATCTGAAAAATAGAAGGGTGTGATAATTGGCCTGAAAAAAAAGTGCACCCTGCCATTATTATCATATTTGACTGTTAACTACCAAAACATGCTCTGGATCAGAGAAGATGTGCCTGGTATTATCAGAGGCCCCTTCTTCAAAGAAAATGTCAAAGGAAATGAGGGGCACATTTTCATTTCAGACTTGTAACATCATGTTTTGACATAGAAATACTACAGATTTGGATTAAGGCCAAGCTGTGAGCTAGATTTATACAACTAAAAGTATGAAGAGGAAATGAAACAATTTTGAGAAGTCAGTGCTTTAAATAAAAACAAATTTAAAAATGTGTGAATGAGCTCGATTCAGCATGAAACTGATGCTGCCTTTGGCTAATGCGAACATAGTGTCTCTACTGCCACTTAGTGGCCATATGTCCTTATTACATGACAATTTAAATAATCTAATAGCCTGGCAAGACAAAAATGTATAGAGAATAATTTACTGACAATAAAACTCAAAGTTAACTTGTACAAATCTAGCATAAAGAGCAAAGACAGCAAATGACATTAAAAAATTATGAAAGATGGAGATAGAAAAAGAAATTAGATAGGAAAGAAATGTTTGTTTTTCCATCTCATTTGGGGATTCAAATTTCACAGTACCCGTGGTTATGTTTTAAAGTGATCAGATGTCATGAGTGTTTGAATGCACCAAGCATTTGATCAGGATGAAAGCATGTGAAGTCAGAAAAGAGAAAAATAAGATGGAGTTTTACCCCAACTAGGAAGTCTAGGGTATGTAAATATGCCTTTACATAAGCACAGGTAGGAATAGCTGTCAACACAATTTGTCCCTCCCATATAGAAAAAATACAAAATATTTTAGGGATAAAAAATGTTGCATTTATTTCCTGTATCTGATAAGCCAAACATGTTTCTGTCAAAAACACAGAGCATACACTTTAGCCAATTTGACCTTTTCCTTCCATTAAGATAATCTATTCATCTTAGAAACATTGTGAAGCCACAAAAACATTTTATTCTATGATAGATAGACTTTGCTCTTGCGGACATTAAATTATGATGAATGTCGGTATTTAATATATGTCCATATTATATATCTATATCTACAGTAAAGATTTGCAATGCTTCTGAAATGAAGCTGAAAAGCTTCTCAAAATGACTCCCCAGTTTATCCTTTATACTGACCATCATTGACAGACCACCAACTTGCCTCAAGTGCTTTGGGAATTTATTCAACCGTAAATTACTATTGAAAACATCAATGCATGACCACATTTCTAATTTTGTTCATCGGTACTTCAGGTGTATTCATGTCAATATGCAGATGCAATTTATGTCATTTTGAAAATACTATAAAACCTTCAAGAAACACTGCTTTTTACAGAAAGCAATATAGTTTAGTTAGGTGAATTGTTACTTTTCACTAACTGACAGTTACTAGAGATCCACTTGGAAAAATGTGTATTTTCAATCTTAAATATATGTTGCTGCATTTATATTTAACAAATGTTAAAACAGATTCTTAAATGTTTTTGTAGATTAATGTTAAGTAATTATTGGGACTGTTTATTGTGTAAATTTTATTATGTGTCAGCAGATACTCAAGACATGCACAGACCGGCAATGTACTGTAATGTGAAATAGAGGATATTTGTAATATTACACATGGACACAAATAATGTGTGCCTTGATTTTAGGTGTGCCTTAGGCAAAATAGAATTTGCAAACAACTGAAGACCATATACTGTTATTTACAAAACCTTAATTAAATGGAGGTGCAAAATGTTATCCATATAATGTCATTTTCGTCAGAATATCTTTTTAAAGTTTGATGTTTGCCAGAATCTGCAGTCAATATATCCGCCATCCTCACCAGCTGGAATATTCAGATGTATACACCAAGTTAGATCATGTGATCAGCCAGAGTTTTCCACTGTACCTTCTACCTCATCTCATAAGACTGGTTGTATGAATGTGACAAAGTACAAATGATAAGGCATCAGGTTTTGAAATTCCTGCCACTTGCTAAACACAATACCGGTATTTAACGTCATGACAGAGTTAAAGTAAAATACTTCTTAGAAGCAGAGACCAAGAAAGAGCATACAAAGCGAGAACATAGACAGTCAGAACAACAGTGAATATGATTAGTAATTGCTTCCCCTGCCATTAATTTATCCCATTTTTCATTTCTTTGTAACTTACTGTTAACTATGCACTATCAAATATTGCTCAAGTATTGGGTCAACATTGGTAGATTCTTAACTGACACTGGAAAAGCATCAATTATTTACTGATCATTGATGGCACAACAAAAGTTTTATATTAATGTATTAGTATGGCATAAAATAAATGTGATAAAGCTTTAGTTAAAACCTCACTCATTATAGTTTAAGATTTGACAATTAATCTTTAAGCTGATTATATGGACAGTTATAAATTCTTTACCGATGCATTAATGAGTCATTAGTATAGAGTTAAGGGTAAGGCCTGTGGTTGTTAATTAGTTTCTGTCATGCCTCCCATCAAGGTTGAATATTTTCCATGCAGGATAATGTTCAGGATGAAATACAGCATGTACATGTTTGTTTTTCCAGTAAACATTTAAATAGTCTTGATTAATGCTTAGTTTAGTATTGACTCGTGCTTTTGCTGGTGTATGTATGTTTTTCTATAAAATTAAGGCTTCAGCCTGCTCTATTGTAAAGCACCAAAGATAACATCCATCATCAGCTCATTTTATAGTTTTATGATACATTAATCGATGCCCTGTTTAACATCATTAAACATGGTTTGTTATTGTGCTCGATGCTGAGTGATGGGAAGAAGGCTGCATTCTTTCTAAGTGCCAGCAGGGGGAGGCAGTGGCCTATGGCTTCATTTGGAGATGTAACACAAACTTCCAGGCTTGGTCTTCCTGCATATTTGTCACAAAATATGGCAATTCATTTGTTTTGAATTTATTTAATATATGTTGTATATTGTGTAGTCAAGTTAATTAAGACTTATGATAAAAAAGCAGTTTTCTAGCTGTATACTGAAAAGCTCTATCAGCACATTACTAGCTTTAGATATAATACATCATTTTAGGGTTTCCCTGGGAAATGTAAAAAAAGAATATGGGGACAACTAAAAACAATAAAGCACATTCCTTAACTTCAGAGTTTAATCGTAAATTTCTGTAGAATTTATTAATTGTAACTCAGAGAGCAAACTGTCTTACAAAACCAAACAAACAATATGTCTACCTGATGAAGCCTTGAGACAACAAACTATTAATTTTTGAACTAATTTAAGTGTGGTCATGCTCTTTGTGTTCTGGCTTTATTTAAAATCAACCAGCATCTGGCATACGTTGTCAGTTAAGTCTCCTCTATGAGTACAATGAAACATTAATGACATATTTTTTGCACTTTTGATCCCAGTAAGATCACATCGTCAGTCAGCTGGAAAACTAAAAACGTCACAGCTGCTAAACCTGCTGAAAAATGTCATCTGAGTTATAGGCCCAGTCTAGACCAGTCAAAATAATCCCAGTTTGAAATGGAAGATGAAAAGTGGTAATTAATGCACAGAAGATTCTTCTACGTTTTTTTTTGTTTAATATCAAGACATCATCCTTAAAATAAATTGAATATCTGCTTCTGTCTTTACATCTGTTTTTTTATTTTTTCATATTTGCAGTGTCATTCAAATTCAGTGGTAAACAAAACACATAAACAGTATGTGCACATTTTTTTATTACTTTGTTTCCGTTCACTGGCACAAAGATGTTTTGGACGACAGACAGTGATCCAACTCCCTTGGTTGCCAAAATTATATCCCCTTTATCATTTGATACAGCGGTTATCTTTTATGGACTGCCATGCCATGGTGACAATAAAGATTGACTAAATTGAACAGCTTTTTTAAGTAAAGTTAGTAGGTCTGACTTGAGTCAATAAAAACAAATCCTGTTGGTGGTTTTAACTGACATTTTGAATATGTTTAACAAACACATGTGTCTGATTATAAAAGGTAAAGCTAAAGGCAGGACTCCATATGCGGCCTCCCTTGTCAGTTGGGGTTATACTGATTGTTGTAAAAATCCGGCTCTATCCACAGCAGACTTGGTACCATCTATATACGGTGGACCTTTTTCCTCACTCTGTGTAGCATTTTGACAAAGGTACTCTAACATTTTGTAAATGGTTGAGTAACTCTTCTGTGATAAAAAACTACATGATGATACATCATCTACTTTATATTTTCTTTTTAAAAACATGCATGATTTTATTAAGTAGGTACTAACAACATTATCGCCTCTTTTTCCAGACATGCCACCTATGATGGAGGTAAAGGGGGAACCAGGCCCCCCTGGGAAACCTGGACCAAGAGGCCCCCCAGGGCCAGCAGGACTTCCAGGGAAACCTGGACTAGGCAAGCCAGGTCTCAATGGCCAGCCAGGTCCACCAGGGCCTGCTGGCTTTCCAGGGATTGGTAAACCTGGACTTACAGGTCTACCAGGAAAGATTGGGCCAAAGGGAATGCCTGGGCTTAATGGAGAGGTGGGTCCTCGAGGTGAACCCGGTCCTAGAGGTCCCTCAGGGCCACCTGGCCTCCCTGGACCAGCCGGTCTCTCTCTGAATGGAAAACCAGGGCTTCCAGGCATCAGAGGTCCTCCTGGGACTCGAGGTGAACCAGGTCTTAAGGGTTTAAATGGCCCACCAGGTGAAAAAGGGCTTAAGGGTGAGAATGGAAATGGAAAGCCAGGGCCTACTGGTCTAAGAGGTCCACCTGGGTTAAAAGGAAGTCCAGGACTGTCTGGTCCTCCTGGTATTGGCAAACCAGGACTCAAGGGCTTGCCAGGATTTCCTGGACTTAAAGGTGATCATGGACTCCCAGGTGATCGAGGAGAACCAGGAGAAGCTGGGCCTCCTGGTTTACAAGGTTTGCCTGGGCCAGTTGGAATTGGGAAGGCTGGTGTAGATGGACTGCCTGGTACACCAGGTCCAGTAGGTCCAAAGGGTGAGCCAGGACTGAGGGGTAATCCTGGGATTCCTGGGGCTCCTGGCTATGGAAAACCTGGTCTAGGTGGGCCAAAGGGAGACAAAGGTCATAGTGGATTGCCTGGTCTCCCGGGAGACAAAGGAGAACAAGGAATGGATGGCCCAATTGGGGAACCAGGCCTTGATGGATTACCAGGACCACCAGGGCTTCAAGGCCCAATGGGACTCCCAGGAAAGCATGGAATGACTGGACAGAAAGGCGAACTAGGGCCCCAGGGTCCTCCAGGACTGCCTGGTCTCAGGGGTGACCAAGGCCCAAGTGGACCCTTTGGAAAACCTGGCATCCCTGGGGATAAGGGTGTTCCAGGGCTTAATGGTCCCATTGGAAAACCTGGACCTAAAGGTGAAGCAGGCCATATTGGCCTACCTGGGAATCCAGGGCTGACAGGTTCTCCAGGTCCTAAAGGTGAGACAGGATTTATTGGTACTCCAGGCCCCAGGGGACAATCAGGAATCCCAGGCCTTCAGGGGCCAATGGGTCCCATGGGGCCACAGGGGGTTCCAGGACTAAAGGGTGAACAGGGACTTCCAGGGGCTCCAGGAATTGGTAAGTTAGGAGAGAAGGGACCAATTGGTCCTCAGGGTCCTCCTGGAAAGCCAGGCCCTTCTGGGCTTAATGGTAACCCTGGACCTCCTGGGCCTCCAGGGCCTCCTGGTCCTCCAGGAAATGGCCAAACTGTTGTTGCAGGGCCAACAAATTCAGAGCTGGAAGGGGGTGAAGTCCCAGGGGACAGAAAGGGGCCAGTGTACAGTCAAGTTCCTCTCTCTGCCTCTGTGGCCCCTGCCTTCACAGCCATCCTCACCACACCTTTTCCCCCCTCGGCCATGCCCATCAAATTTGACAGGACCCTGTACAACGGGCAAAACGCCTACAGCCCTTCTACTGGCATGTTCACTGCTCCTTTATCCGGTGTCTACTACTTTGCATACCACATGCACGTAAAGGGAACTAGTCTGTGGGTGGCGTTGTACAAGAACAATGTACCAGCCACCTACACCTATGATGAATACAAGAAAGGCTACATGGACCAGGCGTCCGGGAGTGCTGTCCTGGAGCTGAAGGAGGGGGATCAGGTCTGGGTCCAGATGCCATCGGATCAGGCAAATGGCCTGTACTCAACTGAGTACATCCACTCCTCCTTCTCAGGATTCCTGCTCTGTCCCACATAACCCCGTCCCCTTTTTATTCAAACATGTTCATGTTCCTGTAGGCACCTCGAAGCGGCCTTTAACCTAAAATACCTGCAACCACGATAGAAACACAAACCAACAGGATTCTTCATATTATTGTCTTCATCATTATCCGTCTCACCCACAACAACATCATTAAAGACAAACTCTGTGAATGGAAACGTTTGAAAAAAGCAGGGGAAGGACTTTCATACTGTGTTCTTTGTTTCAGTGTCCTTCATTTGTGTGTTTGGGTTATATTTTATGTTGGTGTTTTTTTTTAGCTTATATTATGTTAATTATTATATTGTCAGAATTTTATTGTTATTACTTGGTCCTTGTCATCATGGATGTTGTTGTTTATTGGATTCAGACAAATAAGTGCCTTTGCTATGTGCTGGTGACAAACCATCCCATGTGACTGCGTCCCACGTCCGGGCCTCATGTTCTGACATCACAAGATCGTCATCAACAGTCCCCAGGGGGAAATGGGTTCCTGTTGCTGCAGTCACGTCCCCCCTCCAGTTCTTATCTAGACTGTCAATGGCATATAGAGCAACAATTCAATTATAAATACACACAAGCAAAAGGTAAAGCTAGCTATTTGGTGCTATAATGTTTTTACTTTTCAAATTTCATGATCGTTTAGATACTCAAAACAGTCACTTCCAAATATCACTGATATATTGAACCTTTTTTTTTCCTTTCAAAGTAGGACACATTTTTATAGTCAGCTAAAAAAAGCATATGTTGATAGCCAAGCCCTTACTTTTTCTCCAAACTTATTAATAAAACAATGTATGTTGTCCAATAATTTATTAAACCGTCAAAAGCTCCATTAGTTTCAATCAGAAACATCTGTGTTATGATATCCCAAACTGCCCATGTAAAGAGGATTAGCTGTAGATTTTTTGTGGAAATTGTGCCTATTTGTAATTTTTAGGACATGACTGCCAACAAATGTATAATGAAACACAAACATTATGCAGATTTGCAGCTTTGAATGTAATAATACCACAAACATAACATGTCTGACAGCAAATTCAGGTACCTCAGGCACACCTTTGTTTAAATTAAAAACCGAACAATCACTTAATCATGCAAATGTTTTTAAATGCATTCAATTTGCAAAATGATCCACCACCCATACACACACACCCACACCCACAGACAACAAAAACAACAGATGAACCATATAACACATGAATAATGCAAAATTAAGAACCCATTTTTACAATGCATGCATGAAAAAAATAGAGTTACAGACACAGTAAAGAGCAGTGGACTTTTAAATGAACAGTCTAAATATGCAAGCCTCCCCTTGTCACATATTTGTATGTCCTTAGCTCATAATGTGTCATAATTATACAGCAAAGATCCAAAGGGCTAGATATTAATTAGGACAGATAAATACATTATTGATCTGAAAACAAATCATTCCACACGTTTTACCCCTCTGCCCACATTAAACTAATGGTAGATGCTGGTGTTATTTTTTTATATTATTACTTTTTTTTTTTTACATGGGATAGAGGTGTATTAAGTTTACACAGGATAAAATTTAAGTAAAACCACACAACAATGATCTGGGCAAAACAGTTAAAAACAAACATTGTCTCTTTAGTATAATTTCAGGCTTTGTAAATTGTGACCAATTAAATTTGTCCACAATTTGACAAAAGTCAGTCTGGGTCAAGTGATTGGGCCTGACAGGCTGGACCTGGCCCATGGGCCACCATTTGGAGATCACTGATGGACAATACCTTTGTGCATTTTGACCTGTACATCTTAACATGAACAGAATTTCATTGCTTTTTATCAAATTAGTGCCCCAGAACACAGAGTCCAAATGAAAGCTTAACAATACCCTGATCAATGTACACATATCAACAAGCTGGTCTAAGCTAATTAGAATTCACGTGTGCTTTCTTGATGAGGAAGCAGCAGCACTGTTAATCCTGACACATCAAAAATATAGGCTACACAGCTGTCCAGACATTTGGTGAATTTCATACTTGGGAATGTGAAAGGAAAATTGTATGATTATTGTGCAATGCAAACGCCACCAAAGTGGACTGCTGGTTAGGGATGTGCTCTTTCTCAAAAGGTTTACATGCAATTAAAAAAGAGCTCTGTTTTCAGACAAAGCTAAACTCTGTCTTAACCTGGAGGTCAAACAGCATGCTAATGCTTTGCGCCTTAGTGTAAGCCCTATGCATTAGCAAAACTCACGCTTTTTATCTGTTGTCACACAAAATAATAAGCTTGATGGACAGTGTTTATCATATTTAGAACTTCAGTAAAGCATACAGCATGTATGAAATTAGGATATCTGTTCTACAGTTCATATTTTTGACACATCAGTTAGCAGCCAGCTAACTTTTTAGCAAAGTCAGCAGTAAGAAGGTCCGCAGTAACTAAAAGCTCTCTCCCTCTTAAAGTAGCTTAAACAGATAAACACATTTTTTTTCACTGCAGGTTAATCCACTTATAATCGGCAAGTGACTCCTTTCCCACTGTCAGCAGACTCGATTCTAATCACCCATAGGCAAGTTGTGTGGCTTTTTTTCAGCTTGGTGTGCAAAGCTGATGTTCATCATGTTGATGACGTCATCCATGCGCCAAAACATGCTAACAATGGAAAGGAGCATGAAGCCGTGGACAGTGGTCAATTGCTTTCTGCACTTTGTACTTTTGCCCCTCTTTAAAAATGGACAAACTCAGCACAGACTGAACAACATTTGAGTGCTGATGATATGGAAGGAGAGGGAATTTGTTTCTGAGATGGCAAAGACTTGCAGAAGTTACAGACGAAGGGGGCAGATGTGATATGATGCCATAGGCATGTTACGGCAACATCATCCATAAATTAGCGGGTTCACCCAGGTGTGATGTTTCCACTATAGCTGATTTTAGGCGAGCTGATAAAAGCCTGTTGCTTGAAGGGTAAGCTGACCCAAGTCTAAATTACGCCCTTTCCCACTGCCAATAGGAGCCAGTTGCTGGAAATGGTAACATTCTTCCATCCATTGTGGCCAAAAAGTATAAAGCTCAGTTAACTGATTTGAGGAGAACAATACTTCTAAACTAAACACTTCTTGCCCTTCAGCCCTCTCTACTGATCAAATGACACTGAGCTATCAGTTAGGATTTGGCGCAGATGACTGCTGATGCATTTGCTAGATTTAAAAAAATTGTGGCATTATCACAATAAAAGCTGCATTTCTATGTTACATTTGTGGTTTATGACTTTTTATCACATTGTTGGATGTGCATACATGTTGTCCACGTTTACATGCCATAGCATAGATGACAGTTAGATTAGAAGGAAACAACTGTAGCTGGATCAATAGCCTGCTTACAGGCAGCCCATTTTAAATGTTACAACATTGGTTGCACGTCCATTAAATAAGATATTACTTAGCGACAAATTAGTTTAATTATAATTAATGTTGATAATTCTGTGCTTCTATGAAAGCCCCACTCTTAACACATATTACAGAATCTGTGAAAAAGTTTTAAACTTGTTACTGCTGAGAAAAACTGTGAAGCAAGTGAAAAACAACATATTCACTTCTTCCTTCAATACAAGTTTTTATAAAGAAGCGTGGCTTGGCAAATGAGTAATTCTGAATCATCTGTGAGTCTAAATGTAAAAGCTTCTCCATAGCCCTATCCCATTGTGTCCAAAATAGCTGAGTAATTGTTAAGCTTTATCTGTGGCAACAAGGACCAAATGTCACATTGATGTGGAAGTCCACAAAATGAGCTTCAATCTGCATAAACACCATGAATAGGTAAAGGGACGGACAGAGGCCCACAGGTTGTGAAACACAGGTTGTGTAACATTTAACAAACTCCTGCCAGATTTCTGGAAGAGGTGGTGGGCCAGAGGTGAGAGCTGTTTATTGACTCCGTTCTGCTGGATGAGGCATTAAAGATACCCTCTCTGTGTGTATGGACATGTGCTCACATTTTTTAGGACATGACCCCCCTCTGTCAGTAGAAGTGTGTGTGAGTAGATGTGTCACATTGTCCCCCCCCCCCCTCCCCTGACATTCTGGTCCGCTGAGATAATGCCAAACTTGCAGAGGTTGCAAAACATTAGGAAAAGCTTACAGTCCTGTCAATGTTCCACAAGAAATTTGACTGAATGTTTGAGTGTCCTCTGGGTTTGGGAAAATATCACATAGTCTTTAGTGCCTTTGTAAAGTAAGGGAATGAAATGTAAAACAGGTGCTAGATGAATATGATGAATGACAAATCACTTAAAATTATGCCCTGAGAATATATAGAGGTGATATATCTGTAAATACAAGTAAGCCAAGTGCACTTATTTTTTTGTAAAGTTTATTGTCACAGAAGGGATGCTACGCTAAGAAGATTGTTAGGGTCTGGCATGAGAGGGGATTATTGCAAAACAATTTTAGAATAAAGTCAAAATGCCAAGAAAAATATTGATTGGCCAAAGTGACACAAGACTATAGGTCTACAGATCTATCTGATCCTAATCCTGTTCTGTAGGGATGAGCTGGCAGGGTTTGCAAAAAAAGACGTTTGCACACCAAGTCAGTGCCTTTAATTCTATTATTCAGGATCCAATGAAGGTCATGACTGGGTCAGACTACACAGCTATAGCCAGATTTTGATCCAAATTGTCAGCCATTAATGTGAATACAAAAAAAACCCACAAACACTTTTGAAGGGCAGCTTTACGAGTTTTACGTCTGAAATGCATCACAGCCACAATTTGACACGAATGGCATGCCAGCATTTTTCTTCTGTCTTCCATCTAGTTTGACACCCTGGCTGATATCAACCACAAGCCCCCTGATGTGGACCAATAGGATTATTAATTCCTTGTTTGCCCTACTGCTGTAATGCATCCCCCCAGACCTTTTTGTCCCTCTTGGGGACCCATAGTTTACAGAAGTAATTGCTTATGTGGCTGAGGACTAAGTGACCATGGTACGAAACAGCTCTCATGGCTAAAGCAGAAGTGCCATAACAGCAGTTTCTCATATGTCCGGTTTAGGCTGGCCACAGAAAAGTTGTATGCTTGGGTGTGGGGAAGAGCCCCGTTTCCACCAGAGGGTTCTGTTCGGTTGGTCTCGATACAGCTCGTTTTTTTTGTGGCGTTTCCATATCCTATAACCGGGACAGGACCCCTTATAAGCGAACCGTACCGTCCTATTTTTTGAGACCCTTCTGTTGGGGTGCCAAACATACCCATCCGACCCCAGAAGGTGGAGCTAAGAACACTGCAGTCCGTTTATTGGTCAAAGGAGACGTCACTTCCCGTGCGACAGCGGAACAACACATTACCCCGCCATGTTTAAATCTCCACTTGTCTTCGTGAAGACAACTCGCGGCACAGAGCCTTCTCTGAAGCAAAGCTTGGTTGCACTTCGTAACAATCACAAAAAAAGAATAATTGCTGGATGTCTCCCATCGTTGCTCTTTGTTTACTGTGTTGCATTTTATTCTTCGTTGTATTTAATAGCCGGGTACACTGTGTCACGCTACTATGACGTCATGCTATCGGCATCCGGTTTGTACACCGCCTACCAAGTAGGGTTCGGTTGGCTATGGAAATGCAAACAGGATCAGGCTTTACCAATTTGGCCTGAGCCAAACCGTGCCGATACATACCGGACCACTTGGTTGAAACGGGACTTAAATAAACATATTTACAGCCTGGTTCACCAAACGGCTTCTGTCTAAATATTTAAAAGATCTAAAAGCTCCCATTGTAGGGAGATGATTCTTTTTACTGTTTTACTTTGGAATTTTAGGGTCAAGTCGAGTCCAGCATACTGCAGTAAAGAAGTCAACTGGCAGTCACACTAATGCCACAGAACGTATGACACACAGAATACTGCGTTTGACAGCAGAGTGCAGGGCATGGTTTCAAACAGCCAGTGACTGGCCACACTTGTAGCTCATCCGATCAGTCTGCCACGACAAGAAAATATTTTTGACAGAAGAGAATTGTGTACTCTGATCCAGCCATGAAGCAACCTCAGTGCCATCTAACTGAATTTTGTAGTGCCTTACACATCGATGGATTATGGAGTATTGTGCCAAATAGTATGCTAACATTTAGACTGAATGTGAGCTGTTCCTAATGAAACCCCCCAAAACATTTTGTATGAATAATCTTTCCAGGGTGCTTTAAAAAGCGGTGCTAGCACAAGGCCTGATCAGTACTTGACATCCATGTAATGAAACAATGCCCTCCCCTTATCTGTCTAATAACAAGAACACAACAACTGCTCTCTATTATTAAAGTTATGTGAATCTACAACCAGTCCAAGGCTCAATATGTACTGTGTGTTGCCTTTTGTGTTGCCATGTAATTCTGGACATACGATGCAGTGATGTGTGTAACTTGTCACTATTACTCCCTGTCCTTTTCCTTTTCATAGACAATGTCACCTGTTTGCAGAGTTTGCCCCATGTGCAGATCCCCAAACAAGTGTCAGTAAGATCCATGTACCGTCTGAACAAAAAATGCTTGTAAGTGTTTGATGTTTTCTGTAAAAACTACAAAAAATGTTTGACAAAAAAAGAAAAAAAAAACTTGCTTCGGTTATTAAGGGATATTTGTTTGTTTTAGTGTCAGTAGATACAAACGGCCATTCCCATTTGCACATGAAATTAATGAAGATGTATTTATACATTTATGATAATTTAAATAGGGATGCCAGAACCGACCACCGAAGCCTAGAACATATAAATGATATTTAACAGCATTGATGAGTTAAGAGCATTTAAAACATGTAGTTAGCATTCTAGCGTCGTTTGTGAAGGATTATTTGTGGACTTTTATTTTCTAAAAGTGTAATGTTCAGTGTATCAGCGTAAAAGATTTTTGTCATACAAGGCTATGGCGTGCACTCTATGCAATAGAACATGGGTATAAAATGCACTCTTTTTGATTGAAAATGTTTGTCTGCTTATACAAAATCTACAGTACTTGATTGTATTGATACCACATCAATAAAAAAAACTTTCCTGTATGATGGTGTTGGACTTCATTTGTCTTTTGTGTTGTTGTTGAGTATTATAAAAGTATGTAGTCACTGTCATGTGAAAAGCGTGTATCTTTGTTTTTCATTATTTCCCTTTTTCCTTCAAAAGATAATGCTGCTGGATAACTGTAATCATTATTGTGGATTTAATTCATCTTAAAAGTACATAAAAACAACTACTGATTATGACAATGTAGTATCCATGCAGCATTTCTTTCATTCCCCGATGAAGTAATGTTAGAGATACAAGATTTTGGTGTGAAAGTGATGATGAATCATGCTAGTGACTTTCTACTGGTGGGTCAGGACTTGCGAGTCGATTGCTGAACTACTCCTTGAAAGATCCATCCATCCATCCATCCATCCATCCATCCATCCATTATCTGTACTGTTTGTTGCTTTCCTGTCCCCGGGCTCTGAGGCCTATCCTAGGTCTCATTACGCAAGAGGTAGGTAACATCCTGGCAATCACAGGGTTAACACATAGAGACAAACAAATAAGTCACATCTAAAGGCAATTCAGAGTGAATGACTGATCTAACAAGCTTGTTTTAGACTGTTGGATGAAGATTTAAGCATAGCAACAGTGCTACTGATAGCACTCCCATATGGCCCTGGGGTTGCAAATGTGTGTCTTGAAAAAAGGCTTGATGATCCACTAAAGTATGCAGGCACACATCTATTTTATTTTACTCTAAATTGTTAGTATGGGATTTGTTTTTAATATAAACTGATGTATCTACTTAAATTTGTAAAACAGTGCTGGTTCTCCCACAACCATTTAATTCCACTGTGCCCCAGCATGGAGATGTCATGAAGAATTAGAGCTTAGTCGTTACATGTTGTTACTGACAAGCCAGTTCAACAAACCGACTCAGTTTACTGAGTAGATCAGTCCACACACTCTGCCCACATGGCGAAGGGAGTCTTAAAGTGACAGGAGCGCCAACAGAGTGGGAATAGAGGTGGTTCAGGGGTGCTCAGTTTGTGAAAATTAGGGCGTTATTTGACATGAGCCACTGAATATCTGGCAGTCATTAAAGTTACATTTTTTGAAGGTCTATGGGGGTTTAACAACAGTCTTCTGCTTGAGTCAGTCTCAAATAGTAGCTCACATGCATTTAAGGGGAAAAAAGTCATCGCTATGTGTAACAGCTGAGACTGTAAATGCCAGCATAGACCATTATACATCACCAAAAAACTGATAAAGTCATTTAGATATGGATCATAACTAAGCTGAGACAAAAGATCCAGATCGGTAAAAAGTGCCTGAATTCCCTTCACTAGTGCTTTTTTTTGGCTAAAATATCAGAAACTGCAAAAATCTTCACACATCTACTCCAGCAGGTGCGTCGGACAAAGGCATTATAGTTCAAATCTGTAGGAAAAAGTCTCGCACAGTGGCCAACTTCCAGTGTAGAAAAATGTATTCCAACGTTTCGGTCAGAAACCTTTTTTTTTGGTTTGTTTGTTTGAAAAAGGTCTTTCGTTGCAATAACTTTTTCTTCTCTGGAAGTTGGCCAGTGTGCGGGATTTTTTGCTAAAATATAAAATTGAGATGTTTACAAAATTCCTGCCATTTTTTTAATACAAGACACTTGTCGCTGCTATAATTTAATAATAAAGAGTCCTTGGATGAAATTTAAGGCTACTTTTGCACTTTTAACTGAGGTTTTTAAAAAAAGCTATTAGACAAAGCATTAATCTATGAACATTTGCATTAACAGTTAAAAAAAAAAAAGCAAACTTAAATCTGAACATACTTTAGTTTGGATGTAGAAGTCTACATGTGCAACAATGACCACATCTGTAAGTGTCATGAAGTGTGAAAACTAAAGAGTTGACAGTTTGCCCTGAGGCTAGACCACCATGCAAAGCCACTACTGAACACTTGATGAGGTAGTTCTGTGGATGACAGAGTCGGCACTGGGGGGTGCTAGACAGTCACAGTGGGAACTTTCTGAGTTCAACATGTGAGAGATGCTCAGTGAACTTCAAGCTAAAATGAAGCTTTTTCCCATCTGTTAAAAAAATGTGATCAGATATCAGTGATGTGAAATAATCATTTACTGCACATTAAACAACAATAGTGGTCTTTGAATAAGAATTTGCACACAGTGTAAATCTTTATCCTGGTTTGCCCCAAGTTTAGGTGATAAGCACTAACTGGGCTTACGTGGAAGATCACCTGAGGAGGTCTTCATGAACAAAGGGACGTGTGTTCAGTTTAATTCTCATGCAAAAATGTTTTTCTGTGCCGCCTGAAGAACTGCCTTGTTTTATAACAGGTTATTTCTTTAGTATTATGCATGAGGTAAAGTCAGATAGCATGGGCCAGCTTTGGTGTGTTTGCTTAGTAATGAGATCTAATGCTGTTAGAATTTGTAAAGAGCCTCTAAATATCTACATGTTAAAAGATAACGGAAAAATTAGATTTGTTCTTGAGCGGGAGGAGCTGGAATTTCATCATGTCAACTTCTGAGGAACGCCACAATGTGTGTAAAATTGTTTTTCAAGATAATCAAAAATAATGTATTTAAATGCCCCTGATTATCTCCAAAGTCCTTGTAAGTGACTTTTTGACAACCAGACTTAAAATTAATGTGCACACCAACTCCAGATGTGTTATATGTTCTAGAGAGAAACATTAACATCTCTCGAAGTTCAAGTATTTATGATGTTGGGGCAACTGAGGTCCATGTTAATAGTAAATTCATTCACCACAGTGATTTTAGGCAGATTTGCAGAGAAGTTAGGCCATGTATAACCGCTGATGGGGCCAAGAGCCCTATGTACTTTGCTGAAGTTTAGGTTTAGGTCCTGAACACATTTTTAATGCAATAAGTTTCTATGAAAAATTCTTCATTTTGCTCTACTTTGGCGCACAGCTTGGTTTATGTCTCTCTGCCTCGTGTGAGGTAGAACTAAAAAATGGGAGCTTGATAGTGTAAAAGGAAAGCACTACAAATGTGATCAGATCAGTATGCAATCAATCAAAAACTTTTTTTTGTGGTGCTCTTGGCCCCATTTGCATTAACATAAAGCCAAAGCCTGTGCTGGTTCTTTCTTTACAGGAGCAGAGTTGATCAAATCACTTAGGCTTATGTATTTATTCTTGAGATGAACCTCATACCCTTCAGATTTAAAAATACAGAACTATACATTCATGCTTGAGTCCACCACAGATCTTTTCCTCATTCTCAGTCCTTCCCATTCACTCTTTTCACTTTTTTTACCGTCTATAAACAATCTAGTTGATTGGATGACTGAGATTTGTAAAGACACACACCTGTAACCTTGTTTTGTACAGACTTTTACATTACGCACTCTTCTTAGCTTAGATCTTGTGTTAGAGTGCAGATGTATACCCATTTTAGCTGAGCCCACTTTACCTACTTGCAGTGAGAACAGGACAGTATTTTCCCAGATTTGAACTGTTTTCTTTACCAAGGATGTCATGATGTCTCATCTCACATATTTTAGATGACGGGTCATGGATGGCAAAGAAGTGTTTACAGCTCAACCAGGAAAAAATTCAAAATGAAGTCATCAGTACTGGACCAGAAGAAAGAAACAAAATGCAAAAGGCATCATATTTTAGGGGTCTTATTTGACCCCGGTCTTAGATTTGAGCCTTGTACAAGAGAAGGTATAAAAAAAATAATCCTTTTATAGTAAAAAAAAATTCTAAAGTGCAATAGTTTGTCTTTGACAATGTAGGGATTCTTATTCATGATTTTATAACTTCCAAAATTAGTACTGCTACACTTATTTCTGGTCTTTCAAAAAAGATTACTTAACAATTCAGCTGCTTCAGTACTCAGCTGCACAGAGACCAGAAGGACAGCCCACATTACAACGATTTAAAGTCATAGTTTATAAATCTCCTAATGGTCTTGCTCCAGCTTTTTTGTCTGATTTGCTCTTATCATATGAGCCTGTGAGAGCCCTCGGGTCTTCAGGTAGTGTTTCTTTTTTTTAAGTAGTGCCAAACCTCACAGTACAGCAGCTTTTAGTTATTAAAGACCAAATCTGTGGAACAGCCTGCCTGCAGATCTGAGAGCACAGAGTCTGTATTTTTGGAGGCAAAGCGAAGACCTACCATTTTTGACTGCTATATTTGTTATGAGCTCTGTTTACGGATGGTTGAACTATTTTAGTTTGTTAAATGTTTATTTTAATTTTTTAAGGGCTTGTGTATTTTAGGCCATCCTATTTTATTATTTTATGAATAATCTCTCAGTATTTTAGCTTATTTTATTTTTCTGATCACAACTATTTATGACCTTAATCTTACCTTTATATATGTATTATTATTTTTTTCTACCGTTAATTCAACCATTTTAAGTCATGTATATTTTATTATTACCTCTGCTGAGAAGGGTTTGTGTTTAACAATGTTTCTTATGTTTTGTTGGTTTTGTGAACACAAAATTTCAAAAGTTACGCATGGATTGTGGCTAAATTATTAGGGAATGGTGATCGTGGCACATGGAAGAAGTAAATGCATTTTGATAGTGATCCTTATCCAGATGTTGATGCAGGACTTTTCTAAAAGATTTATCAACAAATAGTTATATGCAGTTTTTCTATATTTTTCAGAAAACTAAATACATATTTTTATGATATTTTCACAAAATGTTAGTCACGGCAAACAGAAGAAGGGATTAGATTTTGGTGATATTTCCAATCCACATGCAGACCCAGAGTTTTTTTCTGAATTTTTCAACAGAGCAACACTGTTGCAGTTTTCCACATTTTGATAATAACTCAGCTGCAGTGTTTAAAAAGCCTTGATGGAGGTTTATGCTCTCTGAGCACCTCTACCCTTAGGCTACTTGGATATTACTATTATTAATAGTAGTAATGGTAGTAATTTATCACTAGATTTTAGCATTTCTTTCTTACCTCCAATGCAACTTGATTTAAAACTTAGTGTTTGCTGGTAACTGACTATATTGATCATTCTTTGTTGCTGAACCTGATAGAAATGGTCTAAAAGGGAGTGCTTATAGAGGGAGCGGCAGCAAACCTTTTCACATCACTGACGCTTCAACTTTATGTCCTATTTTTACCCATGATTCATCTGACCTAACTTCATCCTATTGTTCTACTGTTCCTCATGACATAGATTTGTTTTTATTATGGTATCGCCCTTACAGTAGGCACGCTCGAAAAGACAGAAACCTTTTATTTTTATAGGCTTACATGACCCACCCCCGCGAGGCTTTCGAGACTTTCCACTGGCCTGGAATGTGAAAATCTTTAAGTGTCAATAAATCGATATCGGATGTGATTGGACGAGATAAAGTGTACGTTACAAAACAAGCCATGGGCGCGTGGATCACATCGAGCAGTTATTTTCTGGAACTACCGTCACCACGGTGAGCTGTCATCGTTCACCCGGATTCTTCTTACGTCGCACTGACGCAAGAACCTGCATGCTGCCTTCACGTGACTCCAATAAGCCCGGACAATATAAAGAATAAATAAGGGGCAAGTTTCACACTACTGAAAAAAAGAGATTTGGGCGTTTTGTTGGTTTTACTTAGCCCCCTTTTTAAATCAGTTGTTTCACAAAGTTACGATGATTTTTTTAACATCACTTTTTAAAACGTGGTTAAATAGAGTAAGTTCAACGTTACACACAAATTATGTGTAAGCACATATTTGATCAAGGTTAAATATCTAAGTTTAGAATTAATTTTCTGCTTCATAAATACATTAACAATGTTTTTTACGTGAGCAAAATTACATTGCATATTGCAAAAAAATATGCAAACAAGTTCATGTTTTGTAAGATTTAGTTAATAACGTACCAAATCCACATACTTAATACATAAATGAAAACAAATGGATAATTAACAGTCAAAAACTGATCTGTAGATGGAGTGGAATTCAAACTCTGGAGAAGAATGCATATATGCAGTTACAAAAGATGCAACATCTATGTATTATTTAAGTTTTAGACATCATTTAGAGAACATAAAATGAAAGATAAAATGTTAATTTGAAGATTTGTTTTTTATTTTATCTCTAGTGTGTTTCATTCATGTGATTCCTGTGATAGCATAGCTGTTATCACAGGCTGTTAAAGTAATTTTGAAACTCCAGGTAATAACACAAGGTCTTAATCCATTTCTACATTCTTCAGCTAAAAACAATCACACTGTACAAACAACACATTTGAAGACTTTTTGGAGTTCTTTTAAAGTGTTCTGATCTTAAATGATAATTTGATCTGAACAAGGAGACGCTGTACAAACTAAACAAACTTGTTGGCAACTTGTTGCAGTATTGAGGGCAAAATGTCAAGGACGAAAAATTTCCTTTCCAGTTTCCCCTCCTTACACCTACATATTTTGTTGGTTTTTATTCATGAAGTAATTAGTTTAGATTTACTTTCTTCATGTACTAATTGAATTTGACAGATAAACCCTAGTTATATTAATGCTACATTTATGCATAATTCAGAAAAACAATCAGAAAATGTAACATTTTTTTAAATAAACATTATCTCCTAACTGACAATATGTCACAAAAAAGGCCTTGTTCATGCACTGTCTGATTGGCGAAGAAATAAGCCATTAAACATACAAGTCTCTGTGTCTACGGGATTATAAAATGTTCTATTGGATAAATGGTTGGACATAAGGTAAACACAAGAATGAAGACTTAGATGATCTAACCACAACAAAAAATACAAGTTGGATCTTAACAGAGGCAGCACCATGTAGTTCCATAACAACCTGTCATTAGACTTTTGATCCAAGAAGTTTTTTTTTTCATTAAAATCACGTGTGGTTTTTTCATTTGTAAAGACTCCTTTGCTGAATAAAACTGTTGGCTTCACTGTTGGTTTTGTTATGACACAGAACATATTACGAGCAAAGATATATATATATAAAAGAAAAATCTGATAGGCTTTTAGTTGAGGGAATCAGTGCAGAGCTAACTTCCTCATTAGCATACAAAATAGGTCATCCTGGACTGTTGCAGAAATACACACAATGGGAGTTGTATATCAGTAAACATACTCATACATATATATGTGTGTGAGTGTCGAGACAAAGTTAGAGAGAATACAATGGTTTTGAAGAATGAGGTCATAATTTCAGACAAAAAGATAGCTATTTGTATATTTTAGACAATGTTCAGTATAGACTATGTGTAAAATACACATGTTGATCTCTAAAAGAAATTTTTGACATTCACCCTTGTTTGGTTGGTCACCTTATTATGACTGCACTCCTTGGAGATCAAGACCCTAGATCAGGGGCATCCAAACTATGGTCGCCGGGCCAAATGTGGCCATATTGAATTGGCCCCTGAAACAGCTGAATGAATAAAGACATTTTGATTACAGCACCAAATTGGCTACCATCAATCATGCACATTTTCTGCCACATTTACTTGGTCACAAGGTCTCATTTTCAAAGTAACCTGCAGTATTCAGCTTCAAGAACCAACATTCTTGCAGTTCACTCTTGTTTTGTGTCTGACTGTGACGATGATTCATCGGTGTCTCCCATCTCTGCTGCTCAGAAGATTATTCCACTCTATGTGTGAATCCAGTGATAGCCTGGGATTATAAGGGCCCCATGACAGGTGATAACCTACCTGAAACCCTAAAACCTGAACTTAAATACACTAACTGTGAGGTGCAGTGGGTTGCTCACTCGTCTATGTATTCCTCTTTATGCCGCCCCAATGTAAAAAGTTTGGACACCCCTGCCCTAGGCCATTGTCTCCTCGCGGGATACCTGAAAGTGGCTTTTTGATATTATTTATAAAGTGTTGAGCTAATGAAAATGACTCATAGACTTCGTCATCTACCTAAGCTGCCTCTGTACTTTGTTCTTTCTAGTTCCACTGTGTTTTCTTTTGTATATCCACAAACTCCACCGACTGCCCTGCGCCATGGAAAATGACAGATGTCGAAGTTGTTTTCCATCATGATTACCTCTCCCTGAACTGGCCTGCCTCGCATATCGTATTTCCGAGGGCCCCTGAACGCGTCGAAAATCCGAGGAGGCTCCTCCCCGACAACAGTTCCCGACCTCCGACGAGAATTCAAGCTGCCACATTGAAGAGGAACAAAAAGGCGACCTGGCAGCGCTCTCCACACTCCCTCCACTTTCTCCGGGTAGTCACGGGATTTCAATGTTCAGCCTGCTCTTTGTAAGTAACCAACAACCTTAATTAGATAAAAGCTGATCGGCTGGAAGTTGGCTGTGATGCGGTGGTGCGCGGTTGCAGCCCCGCTCATCCGCAGCAGCTTGATTAAAAGTTGTGATCCATATTGTGAAATGATGAGCACAACACAGAGGAGCTAAAGTTAACACGAGAGAGCTGCCCGGGCAGATCAAACACTGTAGCCACGTTAGCTCGAAGAGGGACAGTGTTTGCTAACATAACGTATGCAATCAACGTGGTGATAACGTGTTTTCATTTCTCTTATCGGTTTCGCCTGTCCGTGTTACCCACCCTGTTTTAACTTTGCCTCGATGTCTGCCTCCGGACCCGGTTGCTAACCGCTGCTGGTGAAGCACAGGGACGGGAGTCGAGCTAGCATGCTAGCTAACCCTAGGCCCAATTCCAATCTCCACCCTGGAGCTCCAGCACTGAACCCTCGCAGACTTAAATGGCGTCAGGTGTGCAATAGTTCGAGTATTTTTGATTAAACAAGCAAACACAAAGAAGATAGATTTAGTAATACTGCGAATGTGGCGGCCATGAGTGACGAGTGAGGGAAACATCACAGGGACTACTCACAAAAAGTATCCCTCCGCCGACGCAAGTCGTTCATAGTCTTTTGAATGTACATTTATAGCTGTTTTATTTTTCTGCATCAGTATCATCACAGCAGTTAACACAACATCACTGTTTTAGGTGTACAAACATGTCCTTTCACATACAGTGCCCATATCCCCAAGTAGCTATGCTATGGACATGGACACAACAGCACCACCAACAGTAAAACCACTTATATTAATGTGTAGAAAACTGTAGCAGTGACATTAACAAGCATGTTATCACTTGTGGTTTGGTCATGGAGTCTATTTTACTAATGGGTATTGGGATATGCCCCTGAATTAAGGTCGGTAGCAAACATGCTACAGATATTGCATTTTTTCTACAGAAAATACAATGAGAAATCCAGTACTTTTTCTTATATTAAGCCAACACTATGAGTTTTTCCACTGTAATATTTCTAGAAACATTGTGATAGTATGTCTTAGAACAGGTTAAATGTCAGTTCTGTCATGATCTGAGGGGGTTTGTATCACCGTCACTGGCACTATGTAACTTCAGTGTGTCTGGTAGGAACACACTTTCACCCCCAAAAAACTACAGATTTTGACTGCTTTGACTGCTTTACGGTGTACTCCATTTCCCCTTGAGGTGAAAGCTAAACGTTATTTTTCAAACAGATTTAAAGAACAGAATTCAGTTTAAAGTAAATATACACTTATTTTCCTCATGGAAATAGGGACCTCTGGCTCACACTCCTGCATAAGGGGAGGTGCGCCTGCGCTTGGTCTACGAAATTAGAGCCCGTAGAGTTATTATGGCAAAGGCAGCGGAAAACTCGAATAAAAGAAATGTTTTATCAGAGGAAACAAAAAAATGAAAGCTGGAGAGTAACACGCTAATTGCCTGGACAGGGATAAACAGTAGCCCAATGTTCACCCGACTGATGCTGATTGAGTTCTGTTATTGTTGAACTTGGAAGCACATGATGGTTTACTCGAATAGAAACATGATCAGACTCTACCTTATCAGTCCACATGGTTTATTTGTCTATTGGGACGTCCTGTTGGCTTGTTTTGCCTCCCTCTGTATGTCAGCAAATGCACGTTGGTGTACGACAGTGCAGTTACACTCAACAACCATAGAGGCCCCTAGAGAGCTGAAAGTCGGGATCATACATAGTGTGGCTTTATGTAGTTGCTAAAAAGTGTCAAACTGGAACCACAGTTTCTTGAATTCACTAAAACAGTGGTATTGAATGGCAAAACTCAACTTAAAGGCTTTTTAACCCACAGGCATTGCAGTTAAAGTAAAAGTGGCTTAGTGGTGCTTTGTATTTGTCAATAAATTAAAGTAAGACAACATTCCCTGTATTTCAGAAAATTTTGACCTACTTCCAAAAAGAAGATACTGATTCCTGTTAGTCTTTTATTGTACTTTTAAATACGATAAAGCACATTTGGACTTTAATAATCATGTAAAACAAAGACATACAAGGCTTGATATTTGTTTTCTGTTTTTTACCATGGCCATTTTCTTCTTGAAAACATGGCCAAAGTACTTTCTGCTACTTTCCTGGCGACTTTATGCTACAGGTATTAAATGTACACTATCACTGTTGTCTTAGTAAGAGGTAGTTGTCGTGTCTGAAACAGGTCTATATTGTCCTTCTTTAGTGTGTTACATTGCCCGCTACATTCAACTCCCTTTACATGGACTATGATTGCAGACTCATCTTGGGTTAACTTTAACTGTGGTTATGCAATCTTCTCATGGCACCAACTCCATCTTTCAAAGTCTTTGTAAAATGTAACCAATGGTCGTGGTTTTTCACTTACTTTTGTATTTAAATGTACACTGGCAGACATATTTGGTGAATAAGTGTTAGCTAAAGGTGGGAAGTCATTTAGCCAGCTGCCTGTCTTTAACCTTTTGTGACGAAGCTTGACCCACAGCATGACTAAGCCACGTATTTGACTAAGCCAAAGGTTTCTCAAATAAACAAAGCTGTTTAGTTTCCTTTGATAAACCTGATACTTCCTGTTTGATGGCTGTTGTGTTTTGGTTTTGAGTTTGTTCTGTGAAAACTTGTGTTAACCAAGCAGGTTTTGCTCACGTAGTTTGCAAAGAAGTCATGTATTTTACAGTTGGCAAATGCAGGTCTGTTAATTAGTCTTATTTCCCTATAACCAGAAAGGCAGCCCAACCATTTAGCCTCGCTGGTAAAAGTGAAATGAGGAAATGCACTCGGGGAGGAAGTTGACCAGAGCAGCTGTGACACTAAAGGCCGCAGCACATTCCCATGCCTCTCAGTTTTCAATTTATGACCTTCCAATGGTTTCAGTCTCCCCTCTGGTAATAAATTCTAGTGGGCAACTAATACAAATGAATAGCTCTGAACACTCCTGACAACTGGGGTGGATGAGTCAATGTGTAACTGGTGTAACAGGTAAGCTAATTATACAGTCCTGCTTATGAGTCACTGCAAGGTGACCCAATTTGCTGGCAGAGGATGTACAGGAACTAAAATGCTTAAACGTGACCGGTGCATAAAACAAATGAGAGGTGTGGGCAGCGGAAATAACATGATTTATGAGGGTTGATTATAGTATTGGTATTGTATTGGTCTTTGCATTGTTTCATAGTCCTCTTTATTAGTGAATATCAAATCTTTGGTCTATAGTTGCTGCTGCAATGCTGGCTATTCATGTGGTGGTAAAATGTAAATAAGTTAATTTGAAAGATTAAGTATTACATTGTAAACTGGATCAGCACACTTCACAAAGTATTTTTTTTATCATTGTATTATCATTTGCCAACAAATGGAGGAAAATTTTACGTCTGAACACTGGGATGTTTTATAAAAGTTTCCTGAGTAGGGAGCCAAGATAATGGATTTCTACAATAACTGATGTGCTGATGTTTTTGAACTCTTATTGCCAAAGTTGTCTCAAATACCAATACCAGAATTTTCAGTAGATGGTGTGTAGCAGGCCTGGGCAAAAAATCGCAAAGATTCAAAAATCGAGTTGGATTCGTTTATCATGAAACTTGAGTTTATTCAATCCGTTGATTTCACATTCGCAAGGACCCGAGGCTTTTTCGTTGTGCACTTCCTGCAGTATGTCACTCTCGTCCCCCCGAGATGTCATGCGCATAAACAACATAGACAAGGCGTTTTGTTATCTTCATAGTTAATTCAAACAAGTGTATAAAACTACAGTGCACAGGCACTTTGTGTGGATTTCTGTGCTGATTTTTTGACCTGGAGGCACTTCAAATGTATATTTAAAGTATAAATAAATGTAATTTTGGAAATATATTTACAGTGAGTAGTTATTTCATTTTAAATGGGGCGGGAGCATCAAATCGAATCTTGAATTGAGTTTTTTAAACTGAAGATTTTTTGCAGGGGGAAATCGCCCAGCTCTAGTGTGTAGTCTCCTTGTAATCAAATCAGCGTATTATATACACTGGTTCAGTTAAGTTGTGTCAGAAACAGTTGAGAAACAAGAAAAATATTTAATTCTGAAAAAAGTAAATTTTAGAATTTAAAATGAAGATGTTTTGTTATGATTAGACAAATTGATTGATTAATTGTACATTCATCCAATATGCGGATTTAATGTATGGACGATATAGCAGCTTCAAAATTCAGCAAAAATGCCTCTGTTAGCAGATATCTAAATAATTTTTTAAGCTTTTATCTGGCAGTGCAGATATTGCGCAAACAGTATTGTGTGAAGTGTCTTTTGTTTATATGAAACTTCTTTTTTCGTCATGGTGTCTGTTTGTTTGTTTCTCTTTTAGAAACATAACTTTTGAATGAATTTCAATGAAATTTTCAGGAAGAGTCCAGATTGGGACAAGGAAAAAACGACTGGATTTTGGAAGTGATCCAGATCACCACCTGGATCCGCCATGACGAAAAATGCAATTTCATGAATAACTACTGAACTAAAATAGATATCATTATGAATCCAATTGCTAATGGTCAAGGAATCCAAATATTCAGATGAAATAAAGGTAGCGCAGGACTAACAGTTATAGTAAAATATGCGATATGGGTGAGGACTGTGGTGATGGCGGAGGTCTGCGCTCTGAGTGCTTTTCTAGTTAAAGCTGTGGTCTACGATTTGAAACCGCAGCCTGCCCCCCCTTCCCTCACCTCTCCCCTCCGTGTTCCAAGATCCCGCCCCCAGCTCATGTCGCCTCGCCTCTTAACATCAAGCCCCCTCGGACAGAGCTACGAGCGACTAGCATAATATATCAGCAGCAAACTCAATAAAAAACAGCTCAGCTCAACTGAAAGTATCAAACACGACAGTCATCCCCCTTGTAACACACAGCAGTAGCCATTTCAATTGGACCGGCGGCAATGCGGGTCTGGGGCCGCCAGAGTGGAGCCGATTGTGGGGGAGGATTTATCTTTCTCGGCCTGTCCTCCCCAGCTCAGCTTACAATGCTAACGATTAGCGGCTAACAGGCTAACCTGCTCCGCTACAAGTCATTAGCCAGGACAGGCACAGACTAACCAGATTTATTCAGCAGACATCTCACACTGTAGTAAACAAAGCCATTACCTGATCAACCAGGGGCGAAACGGCCAATGCTGAAGGTCTGACGGCCGACTGAGGCCGTTCGTTAGCCGTTAGCCCGCTAACAGACCTCAACCCGCGGGCAGAGCTCTGTTGGGCCCCGCGGGAGAGGGAAGCGGCTTCTCGGTTTCGGCGATAGGCTTTTCCGGCTAGTTTAGTAGCTAACGCTGCTAGCTGCTCACCGGAGGTAGAGGGGAGGAGGCGGGACCATGGCATGACGCTGCGTAGTGAGGGAGACAGGGGATTGGATGGACTCACGGACCAACTCACGGACCAGTTGAACCTTAACAGGCTTCTAGGCTTGATTGGTCCGCTAGTATGCAGCTTTGCAGCGGATATACTGAATGAATTTTTTTCGTTCTTTTTGGTCTTTATTCTGTGTAGATAGGACCATAGGACCATAACAGCCTTATAAACGGTGTTATTAAGATGTACAAAGCTTCCAAATCGTAGACCATAGCTTTAAGGTTTATTTTTAGTAAAAAAAAATCTCAGGTAAAAATGTCATTCTCCTGCTCTGTCTTTGCTGGTCTCTAATCAGTGACGTTGCGAAAACATATCTAGACCATTTCAGAAGTGCCTCATTTGTATTGTAAACACGCCATGCTGGTTTTCTAAAGCGTATGGCGAGTAAAGTTCAGAAGAACCCAATGAAGCCATGCCTAAATGTAAATCAGCGGTCCAATGTGCATATTTTTGGATGACAGATGCCTTTGCGCCTTGAAGTTGAATAATTTGACCTTGAGTAGCCCTGGATTGTCAAAATTTAGCCAGAAAAATTATTCTGAGTCTTTGTCAATCACGTCGTCACTTCTGACTTGTTAAAGCTCTGGGGCTTCAAATGGAGGAGGGTCACCCCAAAGCGCACATGCATTGATTTGGTTTTAGAGATGCTTGACATTAAATGAGATGTCAATCAAGAGGTTAGAGTTCAGACTCCATTTTGAATCCAGTATTATACCCATAGCATGAAGCTAACCACACATAGCAAGCCAAATTAGAGAAAAACATGGGCATCAAGCAGAAAGTCCAAAGTAAATCCAGCTGCCCTTCACGGCGATGTATGTATATATTCCTGCACTTTGGAGCAAATGTAGGATTTGGATAAAGTAATCTCTCGATTATCTTCTTGAGAAAATATCAATGCTAAGTTTGCTGAACTTTTTGCCCCCAGTGACAGATGGGAAGGCTTCAGATGGGAGTAATATCATCGTTTTCACAGAGGTGTTGTTTGCTGCTTGACCGACAAAAAGCCACGAAGTGTTTCTTGAAGTAGTTGTATCCCAGATTGGTCTCTATGGCTAAAATCATAAGAATTGTTGCTTTTAAATGATGTATCACACTTGTGACATGGTTACCCATGCAACTCTGCCGGGGTCGTTTCATTCAGTAAAAAACTGGAAACAGCCAGTCATAGCCAGTTAAGAGGTTAAATATATATTCTACATAAAATGTGCATATAATAGAAAATGCTCTCATCTTTTCATGATTGAATGTCCATATTTTACAAAGAAACAGCTCTATCATTTATGGTGGGATTAATTGTAAATTGGGTGTTAATACCCGTTAATTCCAGGTAATGTACGTTTTCTACTATCCACATCCTTAGTTTTTTCTGACTGGTTTATTTAGGTCATATGAATAACATTTTTGTGTACTTCTAGCAGCAGCTCATACACTTACTTGAATAGGGTTTCACAACTCTCACAGAATAACACTGTGAGTCTGTTTGCCTTTCATTGTGCAAGTGGGTCACTCCCACTGACCTGCTTGATATCATAGCTAATTGACATGCAGTCCGGACTAGAAATAGTATGGCTCCTCTCAGTCCACTTGGAGCACAGCCTGCAGCTAAAGACAGACCTGTGCAGTGGGATGTCCTCATTCATGAGATACCACACTGCAAGCCAAAGCCCCAATACCTGTGGGTCTAGTCTTTCAAAGAATGTATGCATGTATTTTTGCATCATAGCAGTGAAAATGACCTCTTTTTTTCCATGAGAGCTCACAATCCTATATTTTAAAGCTGAAAAGTAAAACTTCTGCCTTAAAATGTAGCTTTTTTAACACTGTCCTGTCTGGACTAAGGACACATATTTGATAATAGTGCACACAGTTACATTTACAGAAAAATCACTCAAATGAGTCTGAATTGAAAATATCAGTATTGATATTTTTCTGTGGAGAAAGGAATGAAGAACGGGTTCCAGTTTGAGAACAAGTTCCAATTAGGCATCAGTCTCCTTTGTCTTTGTGCTTGAATATTCCAGTATCCATATTTCCTTAGAGTTTTGAATGCCTGGCATTGCACATTCATGTCATCATGAGTGACAACAAAGGATAGAAGTATTCATGACAAACAGGAGACAGAAGTGGTTTTTAATGTGGCTTCATTTACGCATTACACCACGTAGTGTCTGCGCAGTTTAAAGCAACAATGACATGCTGAAGCATTTGTCAGAGCTGCAATGCCTAGGACACCAAAAGTTACTTTTTTTCTACACAGTTGACACTGGAAAAAACAGGGTTTGGCCTTTTTTTCAGTAGCTCAGTCAGTAAAGAGTTTGATCAGGAGTAAAAGGGTGTTGTTTTATCTGTCTACTATCTGTCTATGTTCCATTTGTTGTCCCTGGTAGATGTCCTCTGAGAAATGAAAGCTAAAAAACACAACAGAGTTGAGCAGAGTCAAGTGTACAAACACACACACTGGCACGAGAGCACGCCTGTCTTGACTTCCATTGACCTAATTGAGCCTGGGCACAAATAATACTTGTGAATTCATCATGTTGTTGTATGACACAGATTTTTTTGTTGTAAATCAAAAATACATACATTTCATAGATCTCATCTTCCTTTACTTAGTTCTTCCTCAGAAAATAAATTGATACGGCAGTCTAGCAGCAGCCTCTGCAAGATTGAGTGATTTGTTCTTGCATCGATGATTATTCGTTTAGTGGCATTGCGCTACATTGATTTAAAGATACTTTTGACACATCTAAGATAGGGCTGAAAGATTTATTATATCGATATTGAGATATGAACATTTTAGATATTAATACTGAAAAAGCGACAATATAAACGATATAGATTTCCCCTGTGGTCGCCCTGCATGTGCAGCTCTGGAAATCACAAAAACATTCATTTTTACGGTTGCCCTTGAATGCACCGCTTGGCTTTCACCAAACCCGTCATATTGTATTATATCGATACGGAGATATTTGGCATGAATATCGAGATATGAAATTTTGGTCTGTATCATTCAGCTCTAATCTAAAATTCCAACTTAACATTAATTTATGGAATCCAATATTGAACAGTGTTACCGCACATGCCTCTTTTCCTCATATCTTGTGGGCCTGTTTTGGACACATTGTGCGGTGCATTTTAATGTCGGCTGACATTCAGCACAGCAGGCAGAAGCTAATCCCAAAATATCTACCTTTCTCTAATGTGTTAATGTACTGAGTAGGGCTGTAAAGTCCAAGTCGACTGGTCGACTTATTGGTCGATGTGTGCTCAGTCGACCAAAATTCTGATTGGTCGACCAAATGTATCAATTTATATTTTCCCCTGCAGTATATGGTTCATTTCATCAGGAGAAATGTATCAAGTGAACCGTTTCACAGGTAACAGCCTGTCTTTTAATGTGTTTATCATTCATTTCAATATCAATATTATATTAAGTAATTGTCAATATTCTAGTCTAATAATCCTTTATTCGTTTTATAGCTGCATGCCGCTGCTGCATGCGCTCTGCCCACTGCAGCGGCGGTAACCCTCACCCAGTCCGCGCTGGATTGTATGCCTCATATAAATATCCAAATGCAAAAACGACATCACAGATGGAATTGTCAATTTTATTTCTGAGGGTATGAGGCCCATTGGTGTCATGGAAGGCCAGGAAAAACATTGGAACCTGGATATTCAGTGCCAGCGCGCCACACAATTACGCACGCACATACGGCAAAATACGAGGGAGTAAAAAGAGCAAGTTTCTGAGTTAATAGATAAAGATAACAGATGTGGACGTCTCTTCGAATGAAGTCCTATATGACAGCGACTGCCCATTTCACTGATGAAAACTGGAAAGCAAAGAGTCTTCTGCTTGAGAGAGGTAAAAAAGGAGAGGCGGACATGGGAAGAAACATCGCTGCGGATTATATGAACTTGCCGATGCCTCAAAGGCCGAGCAGAAAAAAAAGTGTCTGTTGTAATGAACAACGTGGCTAATATGGAACTCTGTGTGGAAACACTTAAGGAGTCCCATGAATGGTTTAAGATGCAGGGCATTTGGAGGCGCAGGGCATGCCGGGCACACTCGCGCCGTGGCTGCAGCGCGTCATGTTCTGGCGCATTTTAATAAGGGGCACAAAGCCAAAACTGGACTAAAACAGAAGCAGAAGCAGGTGCGGATATAAGTTTAATCCAGCAGCAGCACGTCATTTTGTGGCGCATTTTAAAAAGGGACACAAAGCAGAAAAACTGGGCTAAAACAGAAGCAGGTGCTGATATAAGTGTTACTGAGCCGCGGTCCGGTCGACCAACAATTTCTTTGGTTGATTACAGCCCTAGTACTGAGAGTCATAAATTAGCTTGAATTGGAAATTGAATCAAATTGTGGCCACCAGAATCATAATTGAATCTGATTGGAAGATTTCCACCCCCACGTTGAACACTGTGATATTCTAAAATGGTTGAGGTTATTGAGGCTGGCTTACCACCCCTCTTTCCAAGAGATCCCATCCCTCCAGTTGTCTCCTCTCTCCACGAATTGTCTCGTTCTACTCAATAAATTGTACGTTTTAGGTGGAGCAGTAGCCTAATTGACATTTAACACCAACACAAAGGTAGTTCCTCAGTCCACAGGCGGAATTAAATAAAGCAGTGTCACACCAAGGGAAGTTCTCAGCCTTGGTTACCGTAACTGTGAAAGGTGAGCCCTGTGTACAGTAACACGACTCCGGCTTACAAGGAAGGTTACTGCGGGGAGAGGAACACCTATGTTGTAGTCTGCTGGCTCTTAGCCAACCTCACTACAGGGCGCCGTGAGTGTTGAAAAGCTGAGTTGAAATAGTCCTTTCCAAGGTGAGTAGCTTCACAGATTTGCCCAATTAAAACTTGCTCGGCCCCCCAGCAGCCCGGCGTGGCATGGAAGAAACACAGGCTTTGGTTTTTACTGTGTTAAGAGCCCTGGCTCCAGTGCTGTTGTGTTGTAATCAACTCAAAGTGGAAAGCTAGGATTAAGTGCCCACACTTTTCCCTCTGTGTTTTAAGCCGTCCAGTTCAAAGCCATGTATGATTACGCCTCAGTATCCATGGGCACCTTGTGTGTTTCTTGTGTCATTTAATGAATCATGCCCTGCTCGGTGCAGCGTTCGTTTACTGTTGTTGCCACAGCGCCGGGATAAAGCTCAGGCTCTGAAGTACTGGCAGTTCCTGACAGATTGACACCTCTTCTAGATGCTGCTGCAAGGCTGCCATCTGAAACTATAGCAACAGGTAGGATTAGGGTCCTCTTTGTTATTTGTTTATAGCCACCTTGACTCACTACAGCTGCAGTCCGCTGGGGAAAACACGATCCTTGACCAAAACGTGCATCAGTGAAGGGTGTTGTCACTGTTACGAGAGCTGTTTGGTTGCAGGCGTATGTCGTCGCTCACCTTTGCTGACCCAGAATGCGTAGTTTGAAGCAACAGTGGTCTAGAAAATGCCTGGTAGTTTGGAGTAAACAAGCTTGCTGTTTTTTTTCCATCACCAAGGCTCTGTTTTGTTTCTCAGCTTTTCATCATTCCCTTAAGCGGCTTATTAAAGGCATGAAATATGTGACTACCTCTCACACCAGCGCCTCAATCTATTGTGGTCATTTAGATGATAATCTTTAAAGATTATTTTGGTGCCCAATTTCTGAGCCAGCACCACAGGGTAGAATTTCTGTCTCTGGTTAGTCTTTCCCTTTTGCTCCTTTTAAGAGAAGTCATTAAACACATTTGTATTTAATGAATTCTTCTTCTGCTTTGGGGGACAGATTTTATTAAAAAGTCAGATTGTTGTGGCTAATTTGGCAGTAAACAATTTAAAAATTACATTAAAAAAATTACACAAGTCAAGACGAAACTTTGTGATTTTTTTGGTCCAATATTAACATAATTTTGCATATTTTCCATGAAATCCAGGTATTATATAAGTTTTGGATTCACATTGAAAATTATCAGGGGGCAACAATAGTTAAGCAAACACCAAAACCATAATTACAGAGGAAGCCTGAGTACACAAATGTCACTCTGACTACATGCAAAATCACGCTGATACAGAGTTTATGTCACTACAGGGCCTTGTCTATGATTTAATCTAATAAATGCTGTGTTATAAACAGAACTTTGTGGCTCCAAAGTTTTATTTTGTCACCTTTTAAATATTTATCAGCTTAGAATCTACATTTTCATTCATGAAAATGTAAAATTATTAGGTCTATTGACCATTACTTTCAACACAGCTCTTTTTAGGTGAATTAAAACCTTTCCCTGTCTCTTCTGTCTGATAACTTAATCAGCAGGTAAACTGCTAGTCTGGTACACAAGACGCCAGTGCTGATCCTCTTTATAAATATTTTGATTAACATATAGTAATTCCAATGTCGCTTTTTACATTTGTTGAGAAATGTATGCATTTCTTAGCCTCAAAGTGTGATCAGTCCCTATCACCCATACAGCTGCCAGTCAGCATTATGGCTACTACCTTTAGGGATTGTTGCATCACAGTTTTTCCTCCAACGTAAGTGTTCTTCTGGTTGAACATTGGCTAACTAGAAAAGCACTCGGAGAGCGCAGACCTCCGCCAGCGCCATAGTCCTCACCCATATTGTGATTTTCACCATAAATATTAGTCCTACTTTACTTTCATGTAAATATTTAGATTCCTTGACCATGAAAACAAACCATTAGCAATTGGATTCATAATATCTATTTTAGATAAGTGGTTATTCAGGAAAATTGCATTTTTCGTCATGGCGGAGCTGGATGGTGACCCGGATTACTCCCAAAATCTACTTATTTGTTCCTTGTCCCAATCTGGACATTTCCTGAAAATGTCATCGAAATCCGTTCATAACTTTTTGAGTTATGTTGCTAACAGAGAAACAAACAAACAGACGCCGGCATAGCATAACCTCCTTGGCGGAGGTAATAATGAATGGACTTTTTAAACACACCAAACATAAAGTCATTCTTGATAACCATGCTTCAGTCCCCATTGTTTTGAGGGTTGCGTTTGTAGTTGCATGGATTCAGTGGTTCAAAACAAATCTCTCAAAACAACAAAGAAAAAAACACATTTGAGGGGCTTGTTGTTAAGCTGAGGAGGGCCTGACATGGCCTCAGGCCAGCTGATGAGCACTGCTTTATAGGTTAAGAACTTCCAGATATATGTTGAGCCACCCCCCTCTTCAAAGCTCCATCGACTTCTTATGCTTCTGCTCGTTGGATGTTTAAAGACTAACAACGCTGCTCTTCTCTGATCCCTTCACGAGGGACGGCGAAACTCCCCACAGGGATTCTTGTTGCTACTGCTGAGATAATGGTTGTTAGGGCAACAGGCATCCCCCCAACGCTGCGCTCAGAAGGCCAAGTTAGTTTCCAAATGTCAGAAGAATTGATGGCACAGCAGGGCTCGCACCTCTCGGCGAAAAATGAGAGCAGACATTCTCCTCGGTCTGGGTCTGAATGTTACAGAGAAGCAACCTCTTGTTTTAAAACTTATCTGCAATCTGTTTTACTTCTTTTCCTTTTTCCTGCAGGTTTGTTTCAGTGAGGGTGAATGTGTCCTGATCCGACACTGCTTCCACTGTCTAAATGATAATCAGACGAACCTGCGATAGAGAAACACTCATAGTAACACCTTATTCAGCGTCTGACTCATCAGCACCGTATCTGTGTAGATCTTTGCTCTACCTGCTTATTTTCAGGTAAATGTGCTCGTTTTTCACAGCACATTGATGTGTCCACTAACGGGTAGTTTCAGCATTGGCCGATGCATTCCGTTGTTCAGATGTAGTGGGACATTTTTAATCAAGATGTCATTAAATTATTTTGTTTTATTTTCATATTTAATTGTGACTTAGAAAAAAAGACAACAAGCCAGTTAATTAGTAAGAAGATTGATTGCAACTGAACACAATAATAACAATAAGCTTACTGACAGCACAAGATAATTCTGTATCCAGGTCATTCATTCATATTTGTTATTACATTCAGAAGCATGTAGATATTCACTGTAGCAAATAGGGCTGGGTTAAAAAATAATCGATTTAATCGATTTAAGTCGATTTTCCTTTAACTGGTTCATAATCGATCCATAAAATCCAAAGATCGATCTTTAAACTTGGGTAGTTTTTTCTTCTTTGGATGTGCAGAGAAGCAGTGGGTGGTATGAACCCCGCTAGTCTTGTGTGATCAGCGTTTAGCATTGCTTTCTACTGAACAAGATCTCATGAGATGTTACTGCAAACAAACATGGTGGAAGCACTATATAGGCACCACTGGCACGTTTAAAAACTGATGTTTGTGACAACAATTTTTAATGATGCACCAGGTCAAAAGATCACTTTTTAAATTTACAGCACTATTTTAACTAAGATATTCCAGACTAAATATATCTAATCGGGTTGTGAATCGAATCGATTTGAGACCTTGTAATATCGAATTGATCCAGAAAATCTGAATTGATACCCAGCCCTTGTAGCAAATCAATGCCAGAAATTATTATTATATATATATATATCTTAAAGAATTAAAAAAAAAATGAAAACTCTAAATGTTCGAGAAAAAATTAGAAATTTTCCAGTTTATGAAGTCCCAAATTTACAACTTTATGAAGTTGAAATTTTATTGCTTTATTTAGTTGTAAATTTGCAACTTTATACAGTCGTAAATTCCATTGATAAGGTAACTTGCCAAAGGTCTCTAAGCAACCGAGCCAGTCATCCAGCATATTGAGACAAAGTGAAACCGTCTGGCTCAGAGGACGGCTCGTTTGGCGGAAAGCGAGTTAATAGCTCACAGACTAAAATCACATTGATTAAAATGAGGGGTCAAATTTGGAACTATGTTTTTTTTCTTGATGAGTTATTGACCCGAAATATGAGTTTAGCGTAAATTTTTCAATTTATAAAGTTGCACATCTCCGATTTAATTAAGTAATAAATTTGTGACTTTATAAACTAGAATATTTCGAGTTTTCTTTTTTTTTTATTTCTTTAATTGGCCCTAATACAATGTTGTAGACTAACAATTTTATCTTTTTTTCTTATGCTTATGTTTTATGAAAAAAAACAACAACTTGGGTTGCAGAATGAAGTTGCAAGCTGAAGATCTGTTGTTGGAATTAAACCACATGGTTTTGACAAAGGGGTGCATGTCTGCATAGATGATGAAAGCTAGATTATTTGAACAAAAAACACTACATGAAGCTCTAATCATAACATAATCAAACACCATAGTCAAGCTTAGAAATGTGTCTGTGCACATATCAGTGTGCTTATTAGTATTTTAAAACAATTATATGTGGCCACACGTGTCATTCAGGTTTTGGTTTAGAAGGAGCATGGGGGAGGATGTTAGTTGAGGTCCAATTACAGCATGGGACTGCTCGATATGAAACAAATCTTGAATTTTAGTTTCTAAAATAGTCCACAACAGAAAATGCATAAACCTGGTAAATTGAGGTGTTGCCCTGGCCTCTAGTAAAGTATGGCAAGGATGTTTGGCCAAACTCCTTGCTGTAATTACAATGAACCATCATTATAATCTATGAACTGCCAATACAAATACATTGCTGCTAACATCTGACATCCACTAGTAGCTAATAAAAACTGTAGACAACGTTTAGGCTGGTTTACTCCCACTTTAAGAGGATAACTGAGCTGCAGCTGCAGGAGAAGATGAGTCGACTGAGTTTTTCTCTCGTTGACTGTTAGAAGGTCCTGGATGTCATTCAGTTTGTTCCCCTGGTAACAGAGTTTTAGCCACAGGTGTCTGGATGCTGTGATTATCAGCATGATTTTATCAAACAATCGTGTATTGAATGAAGCTAGACCAATGATGATCAACTTTGTGTGTTGACAGTTTTTAATTTTGGAATTGTGACATACATTTTTCTATTTTTTGAGGGAAGAAGAATTTATGTATCTTGTATTTTCATCCAGCTGGAAAATATTGTGGCATGTTTTCTGGTCCATATATGTAGTTGCAGTCCAGCAGGTCATATCAAACCCTGTCTGCTGGTGAAAAGTGATCCCTATGAAACGGTGTCTTCTTTCCAATCTGATGTCCAGCTGACCATTTCAACCTCACCTTTGTTTTGTTCTGAATGGGTAAAAGTTTTAACAGTCCTCAGTGATCCATTAAAACATTAGGAAAATTTTTAAACCGCTGAGACTCAAGCAGGTTATTGTTTCAGAATTTTAAGTTGCGTCACAATGAGATGTTTTCGTTGATGTGTGATCAAGAGTTCAGACAAATGGTTTCATAGTTAATCAAGTCATGAAATAATGATTAGCTTCCTTGACTGGTTAGGTTTGCCAGGAGTCCATATAATGTGAGGAATATCCAGTTACACTTTTGTTTTTTAGTGTGCTGAACAGAACTATCACACATGTAAAGTTGGACATTTGTCTGACCTTCATGAAGCCCATCTTTTGGCAGGAGCATGCACTGGTATGAGTGCCCATCGTACCTCTTTTGGCTCCTTTGTCAGCAGTTTGACTCTCGTGTCCTCGCTTTTAATCCTGATTCAAATCGTAGTCAAATGTCTTGCCTGACTTTGTTTCTCATTTAAAAGCAATTGTTCAGCTGCCAGTGTCAGATTTTGTGTAATTAAAAAAATGCAAGTGGGCCGCTGCGAGGACAGAGCGGCCCTTTGTTTGGATCCGTTTTCCTCTTTTCATTCTCAGTTGTAAGGTACTGAGCCCTGGATTCTTTCAGGCCTTTCCAGAGACGGATCAGTCCTTGTCCACCCCTCCCTCCACTCATCCCCTCGCCCTCCCCTAGAGCGCTATCGGAGGCCTTTGATCGTCACACTGTTTATCTGTGCGCACTCAGAGACTCCAAAAGCAGTGTGATAAGTGGGCTCTGCCTTGTGTGGTGTGTGGATCGGGAGGTGGGGGCTGTTGTCTCTTCGAGGAAATAGTAGGGGTTACGTATTCTCTCCCCTCCTGTCCCCAGCCTCAATTACTCGGACGCAAGAAGCCAGGACAACAAGTTCTTTGCAGGAAGATTAGCTCCTGTCCTCTGAAAGCAGAGAGAGGAAACCTGTTGTGCTAGACGGGGGGTAGAATAGGGATGTCCATTTACAAAAACAACTGTAATAAATCAATCAATCAATCAAAATTTATTTATAAAGCCCTTTACAGTAACCCAAAAGGCCCCCAAAGTGCTTTACAGTAGTGTCAGAAAATAAATAAGAACACTATGGATAAAAACAACATAAAACAATACTGTAAGAACAATACATAAAAGCCAAAGATACATAAGAATACAACGGGAGGTGTGACACAGCGGCAAGGTGCATATAAGCCATACGGAAAGATAAAACAAAATAAAGTCTAACTGACATGAACATAAACCTAGAAGCCTTAGTCAGGGTTAAAAGCCATTCTAAAAAGTGAGTTTTTAGTTTAGATTTAAAAAGACCAAAGTTGGTCATGGTGCGAATTAGGGATGGGAATCGAAAACCAATTCCAGTTGAGAATCGTTAACAACTCCATCAAAGAATCGATATCATTAATTTTTTTGCTTATCAATTCCCTTATCAATTCCTTCCACTGACAGGGTTCAGAAGCATCAGAACTGTGACTTAATCCTAACTGCACTGACTACACAACCTTAAGTGAGTGGACACACCTGCAATTTGCAGAGGCAGTTATACATAATGTGACATGTGTTTGACATTGTTGCCACGAAAATCAGACCACCATTTGCTCACATGGAAAATCTGCAGGAATCGTTAAAGAATTGGATCGATTAGCAGGATCGTTAACAGCATCGATATTGATAAAATCTTACCAATTCCCATCCCTAGTGCGAATGTCTGGGGGCAGCTTGTTCCACAATGTAGGGCCAGCAACAGCAAAAGAACGGTCCCCCCACTGTTTACATCTCGACCTTGGAACATCCAAAAAGAACTGGCCAGAAGAACGCAGGGCCCTCGTATGGCTGCGTAAAGTAAAAATCTCAGATAAATATAGAGGAGCCAGGCCGTGAATGGCATTAAAAACAAACAGCAAAAGTTTAAAATCAATTCTAAAACGAGCTGGAAGCCACTGGAGAGACGACAACACAGGGGTGATGTGCTCACGTCTTGGTGTGTCTGTTAGAAATTTCGCCGCAGCATTTTCAACGAGCTGAAGGTGAGAGAGGGAAGATTAGCTGAGGCCGAAATAAAGGGCATTGCAATAGTCCAGACGGGAACTAATAAAAGCATGCAAGACTGACATGGAGACAACAGTGATAATATTTTTCATGATTTGATGTAGCAAAATTATGATTCACAGTAAAAAAAGAAAGCTCACTAAAGAAGAAAAATCAAATATTAAATATATATATATTACTATTACAGTCTTGATCATCCATAAGAGATTCATCCCAGCCTATGTCTGTTCAAGTCCAAACAAAGTTCTTGTGCTCACTCCCAATTTTTATACAGATTCCTAAAGGCGAAAAGGAAATCATCTCTCATAACCACTTCATGAATAATGGGAATTTGTTTGTTTTGTGATTTAGAAGGTTTAAACTTGGAGCGAGTAATGATGTGTATGCCAGGGCTTAACTTTTAGACCTGTTATTTTGCATTCTGTTGGTTGAATACCTTCCATACGCTAAGGTGGTTTGAAGGATACCAGAAGTTCACCTGCGGCCTTTCTATTTTTTTTGTTAGTGCCTGTTTTAAAGTTGAAGCCTTGTCAAAAATTGCAGACAACTTCTTATTTCTAGTGCCCTTTAAATTAAGAAACATCACTGTAGTAAATATTCTCACAGCAGTATTATTTGTTTAATGAGTCAAACTATGCTAATCCAAACAATATTGTCTCATTAAATAAAACTTAGAAAATACACTGATGTATCCTGAAAACAGCCCTACAAAGCATTTCAGGTTAAAAGCCAATAAAATATCAATATGACGTACCCTAATCAGAGACAGTCATTTACAACTCTGACAAACTGAGCTACTATTGAGGAAGTGTACAGTGAATGATAAGCGGATCTAATCAAGAAGTGTTTCACATCACAGCCTCACTGCACTGCCTCTATCACGCGGACATGTTTGTGCCGTCTTAGGTGTGACAAACCAAAGAAGAAAACATTTTGTAGTTCACAGTATGGGGCAGAACAGAAGCATTGCAGAAGTCGAGTGCTTTGAGATGGCAGAGAGGTGAAGGATGAACTGGTTGTACATTTTTGATATTCAAAGGTTAGCTCCTCTGACGGGAACAAAAGCTCCTGCTGATGAATTTAAACTACTTGACATAATGAGTATATCATGCTAATTGACCTTCTCAGCAGAATGATCTTAAACAGAATCTTTTCACAGCATCTTATGTTTTTAATAAGTAAAGCATAAGCTTATTATTGGCAAACAGAGTCATGTGTCACTCAGAGGGATTCAACCTTTTAAGATTCAGTTATCTTAAAAACATAAATATTTAACCTTGTCAACTTTAAAGCTCTACATTTGTTCCTCTGTGTCAATGTTATTCTTGTTGGCACGTCATGTCGTTTTGAAGCTAAACTCACGTAAAAACTTGTTTTATGTTTTTAGGAACACAGGGTTTGAAATGGCATGTTTTTTTTATATCAGTGAGTCATCTTTTTTGTTACTGCACAAACATATTTTCTTAAATGGTACTGACAAAAGGAAATGTTAATTTATCCTTAAACGAGATCCTTTTCAGGTTCATAACTGCCTTAATGCACCATTCCTTTTCAGTCTATCACTGGTGTTGTCAGAATAGAAAGCTTTCATATGCAACTTTTTGTTGCTTTTTTTTTAGTGGATCAAAAGCTGTGATCAAGCCAAGTGACCCACTGAGTTTATTTTAGTGCTAGGTTGTTTACTAGTATTAAGGCAATCACTGGGCATTTTTCTGCCACATCGGTTTTTAACATGCCATTTTGATAGCTTAAAGCCTCAAACTTGCAAACTCCTACAGAACAGATCTGTGTCCACCTGGTGTATCGTACTTTGTGTCTCAGATACAGTTAACAAATGCACAACCACCAAGTAAACTCGCTTTCCCCTCTGCAAGCTTATCTGACACTTTTTGCATCATTTGGTTAGCCTGTTGCTTTGCAAAGTATCTATCCATCTGTTGTATGAAATCATCCAGACTAACTGTTAAAATGGAGCAATGCATTATGATATGAGTGAACATTACACTACTTTAGACTTATTGCCACTGAGCGGTCTGGTTTGGTTCAGCACAGTTTGATACGGATTGGAGCAGTAAGCTCTGATCTTGTCTGCATTTCCACTGCCAGTTTTACCTTCACTTGAGGGCAGGGATGTAAGCCAAGAGGAGAGGGTTACACCGACCATGTGAATGCATGATGTCACCTTAGCGCAAAACATTGAAGTGATCTGAACAGTAATGGGGGACTTCCAGCACAGGCCGGTTATTGGGGTACTTTTTCACATAGTCTGGCAGTGGAGAAGCCAGGAATTGTATGTTGTGTGAAGCTGAACTGAACCAGACTGCCTGGTGGAAATGCCATTGTTGTAGCCACCAGGGGTACAACGATGACTTCAGTAGTTTACAAAATTCGACAGCATGAATGATCAGTGATGGGTTTTATTGTTGGATAATTGGGAATTTACATCATCCCATGTTTTAAGTGAAATGCACAGACCTTAAATTGTTTTCTGGAGTGCATATTCAGCATTGTGAATCATCTCACTCCTTTACCTATCTTTGTTGGAGCAGCATCGTCAATCAGCGGCCTGCTTCTGCATCCTAAACCTTCATTTCTCTCAGTGTATTTCATCTTCTACACTGATGATAAAGGAGTAAAACGTCCTCACAGCAGTGTGCATCATGCCTGGAGGCACAGTGGAAGCTTATTGATCTGCTTTAAGGCCAAAGTTACAGAGCTAACGAGGCTAAAGTTGTAGTTAATTGTCTACCACTGACAGACTTGAATGCGTCCCCCACAAACAGCAGAGTGGAGACTAGGCACATTGCTGCTCACAGATAAACATCAACATCCTAAAAGCTGTTTAAAAGTGTGTTAAAACTTGTGATTACCTTATGTCCAGAATAATTAAAAGACGCATGTACAGGCTTTAATCATCGTAAGTGAAGTGACTGAAGACAACAGCTCCATTCGCTTGCCAGTGTTGAAGCATGTAAACTGACACTGTAGATGATCAATACCTTACTTAGACAATTTTTGTACACAAAAATGGCAGCATCTTTTAATTTTAAGGGAATGGGATGCTTGTTTTTAGAAAGGGGCCATGGAGGCAGGATTAGGCTCTAATCTTGGTCAAATAAGGGGCTGAAAACACTGTAGCTCTGTACACTCTCTGGCATGTGTTACATGTAAAGCTCTGTGTGATGAACATGTGAATTCTGTCATGTTATTTACTGTGAATCCCTATTTATATATTTTCTATGAAACAATTGCTTAAGTCAAATGGTACAAAGAAGTGTTCTAAGGCTACAGTTTTAGTAGGAAGTGACTAAAATCACTTCTGGTTACAGTAGCATGCTCCATCAATGATGTGAGTAAAGTTCTCTTTATAAAGGTCCTCACTTGTAATTGAAGTTGATAGCTTTCTTTTCTCTGAACAACCAAATCAAGGAAATGTTTCAGCAGCTTAACATAACCGAGATAAATAAACCATGCTTTCAGTTTCAGATGCAACAGTAAGTCATGACGACACAGAGGCTTAAAAATACATCTGTCGGTGAATTTATGGACAAGTATGAGTTGAGTGTCACATCACAAGCTTGTGTATGAGGAGGAAAAGGATTGTAATGGGTGGAATGTAACATATTATCCCTTTTAATTCCTTTGTACTATGATGTAATGCCACAATCGGAAAGAGAATATAAAGGAGAGAACTGACATGATTTGGATCATATTACCCAGCCCTAGTTGAATTTTAAAAGCTTTAAAGAGACATGCGTTGACTGAAATCTAACATGGAAGCATCACTGGGATGTATGCTTCAGTTGAGATGGTTTGTGGGATTTATAGAATCAGTTTTTGCCCCCAACCTATTTCTATTTTTGATCAAATTGTCCACCCACACGGATGATTTACTGGGAGGGCTTTTTCCTCAAGAGTTAATACAAGCATGAGTCTTTTATAAGGGTTAAAAAAAACTTGCTGCCATCTCAGTGTTTTGTAACAGTATGTAGGATTGTGTAATTAATTGTTCTAATGTAAGAACAGTTTGTGAGGCTATTTCTTTGGCACTCCAAAATATTTTTGTCTCTGTTGCCACATTGGTGTTCCAAAAGAGAAGTGGCAACAAAGTGTATTCAGTGTTTAAATAGCACATTATCATTATATTTTAATCCACAGTAACCACAAACCTTGGCCAGGCTGCTTGTACTTGGGGCCACCTTGACACAGGTAAACACAGACATGACTCATGTCTCATTTGCATGGCTGGGTTGAGGTGACTGTGTCCAGAAAGTGGAATTGGTCATCGCTTAGTGAAAGATTGTAAGCCACTCGATGACGTGTCCCTTCCATATCAGAATTGACTCCTCCTCCTTCTGTTGTGAAAGTCTATTTGTAAAATAAAAAAGGTCTAATTCTCGAATAAATAATGCTGTTTTTTATTTTTACATAGACATTCAATGATATGGTGGAGCATTATGGAACATTAAACTAGCTGTCAGTAATACAGATGATATATGACATATATCACCTCTATGTAGAGCTGTCATCATGGAAAATAAAATGATTTTGAGTTTTCTGCTTGTTATCAAGACCATGACAAATAAGCTTGATGACACAGATTTTACAACACATGCACAGGTTTAAAAATTATCGAATTGAGTCCAAAAACAGTTACAGAAAATGAAGGTAGGCTGGCAATATCCCTGAATAGCCTCATTCACGCTGTCGTTTCAACCTGTAATATTAGTGACCCTGTAATGTTTCATGTCCACTAGGCAGCAGCTAAGACTGAATGGAAGGGAATGAGTTGAGCCGCACACTTTCTCCAGTTCCAGAAGTTTTAATTTGCTAAATTTGCAGAGGAGCCCTCTGACTCTCTGGGCCAGGGGTGTCCAAACTTTTCACATCCAGGGCCACATAACGAGGAATACATGGACGACTGAGCCACTTGCTTCACCTCACCTTTAATTTATTTAAGTTGTAGGGTTAAGGGATGGGTTATCACTTGTCACCCTGGGCTATCTCGCCTAGTCGGGGTAAAAATGACCTTCTGAGCAGCAGAGATGGGGAACCCTGACAGCTTATCTTCACTATCGGACACAAAACAAGAGTAAACTACAAGACTGTTGGTGCTTGAAGATGAATAGGGCAATACACTTTGTAAATAAGACTTTGTGACAAAGTAAATATGGCAGAATTGTGCGTGATTGAAGGTAGTTTTTGCTGTAATCAGAATCCCTTTATTCATTCCGCTGTTTCAGGGGCAAAGTCAAAATGGGTAGCGGCCATAGTTTAGACACCCCAGCGCTTGGGGATGAGAAGGCAGTGTCTACCTTTTGTATGTGGAAGAAACAGTAACTGCATCACAGTATCTTGCACTCGTCTGATGTTGTATTGCACTGTCATACTGCTCCTTAACTGATTAACCTGAAACGTCTTTAGGAACAATGATGAAGATACTGCCGCAGTGCTTTGCGCATGTGCACTTGGAAAAGAGCTTGTGCCATAAAAAAAGTGAATCCATTCCAACAATCACACCAGAAGTCTTCTATTTATTACTGACCTTTAGTCAACAGATGGTGATAAATAAAGGTGTCAGCATTTATTGTGGTTGCGTACTTTCATTTTATTCCGCATTTAGCCAGCAAAATCAATAATATGGAAATGTACTTTAACAAGACAAAGATACGCTAAGTATATTTGAAGCTAGCAGAACTTTACAGAAGTCACGGTTAAATGTAAATCATTTTGAGTTTTGAACAAACGACATAACTTTCAGTTTGTTTGGTTATGTGTTTGTCTGCAAGATAATACAAAAACTACCAGGTGGATTACGTGAAATTTTCCCAGAGGTTTGTCGGTCCTAAGAAGATGCCATTCCATTTTGGTGGTGATCCGCATATTTGTCTGGATGCAAACAATTCACCAAATCTGCCAAAAAAAAAACCTCCCATAAATTAACACTGGGCCGTATGTACTTAAATGTCTGACATCACTTGATGGATTCGCTACCACATTTACAGGCAAATATATTTAATGTAACTCTGTTATCATTGTCGGTTTCATCTAAATCTTTTTGGTTTAGCTAACGGCTGCAGGAAATGTGCACACTTGGAGTCATTTTCTGTTATTCTCAATTTTATGAAACTCTATTGCTCCATTTAGAGAGAAATGTATTTTTCGGGGAGTATTTTGAATAAAGCCCAAGGTATATTTTCCTGAAAAAGATGATTTGAACCATTTGCGTGTAGTGTGAGAAAGTCTCAAGTTGCAAAATCTCTTTGTCACTGGGTTTGAACTATTTGGGAGTCTCGGGTCTGGTCATGCTACAGCTTCCCACAGAATTGTCGTTAACCTAAACCAAACCACATGGCAGGTGAAGTAAAGGTGCTGCTCCCATCAGTGCTCTCAAATGCACATGTACCTGTTTTCTGTGAGCCAGAGCTACATTCTGAGAAAACCACAGGCGGGAATGTTATCAGAAATCAGTCAACAAAGCATGGGGCCACGCTGAATCCACCGACCCGGAGTATCACATTCAGGTCGACACTCCTGTTTACACACCTCAGGAGTGCACACCTCATGTGGGGTGCTGCAGCAGCTCGGGATTATTTGGTGGATTCCAGTTTTGCATAGAGGCGTCTTTCTCTCTTTTTGCTTGTCTGGACATGTCAGGGGATTTCACTGTCTTGCTAGTTACACGAGATAAACTGGTGAGACTAAGAAGGAGAATTAGCAGCTTAACTATCGTTGTTCATTGAAGTTTTGTGAATGTGTGGGTTCTTTCTGGCTTTTTGTTTTGTTTGCATTCTTCAAAGCATGACTGATGGTTAAGCAGAGGTGTGTTTGCTACTTCCTTTATGTGTCTTGTGTTTGTTGAATGGCATGTTGACCTGTTACAATATCCCACACTGAAAGGCCTCTACAGTCTTGGACTGTGTCCCAAAAATCTGCCGCATGCTTTAGTCTTTATTGAGAATGATGTTAATTCTCTTGAAAATCTTGTGACTCACAAAAGGCTTTAAATGATAGATTAAGAACAGTTTTCTGGATTTTTCATTGTCCTTAAACCATGAAAGAAAAGAAACTGGAGTGCGTGCTTTTAAAAAATGAGGTTAATGACCTTTGGCATGGTTGTGCAACAGGCATCCATGGTAAGAAAGCATGCGAACAATGTCACACTTGTTAACGTTTATGGGTGGAGTTGCTGCTTCATTTTCATTTTTTACTTCAGTCCTGCAATCATCAGTGTTGTGATGCCTCAGTAATGAAGTTGCCACTGATAAATCTATAAAGCCTTCATCTGGAAGAAAAGTTATTTTCTGGATTCAAATTCATTGTCGGTACACAAGCACTGGTACAGAGTAACAAAAACTATTTTAGCATCCAATCCAGAAGTGCCATGTTTTATACTGTTATATACACAAAGTGCATGATTATATATCTATATGTATTTACTAGGGATGGGATGAAATATCGTTTGGCAATATATTGCGATACAGTACATGACGAAATGCATCGAGTTTGAAAAAATGGATCGTTAAATAAAGACGTCACGTCCGATAATAGCACATATGACCAGAAGTGACGACAAACATTAGCACCAACTACCTTGCCTCCAAAAAGCCCAATGATGGAGTCGAATGAGGTCAAAATTGAGGACGCTCCGCCTGGATACAAGCCATCTGTCTGGCAGTATTTTGGCCTTCTCATTAAAAAAGATGAAGACGGCAAAAACGAGCCGACCGCTCGTTAGCATACATGTAACCTCTCTAGGGTTAGAGAGAGTGTTATTGTTTGTGTTTGACCTGTTAGGCCTTGTGTTTTCTTGTGTGCAACACAAACAAAAATAAATAAGTTGTAATTACACAGTAATATTTTTTCTTGTTTACTTTTTTGATATTGTAACGTGACGTATCGTATCGTGACCCGGGCATATCGAGGTGCATCATATCTTGAGTTTAAGTGTATCGTCCCATCCCTAGTATTTACAGGAAGGAAAATAAGGGATAAGACCGATGTTATTAACAGCCTGAAGACAATGGTTAGAAATACAGTGTCAATTTTCAGATATACTAGGCATTGTGAATATATGTGGAGTTATATTGATCACTGTTCAGATTTGAGTATTATGTGGATATGAATGTAGACAAAATATACAGATGGACGCGTTATATAGATGAATATGAATAAATAGACCTTTCAATTAAGTAAACCTACGATGTATGATAAATTCTGATCAATAGTTGCACTAGTTCGTTAGCTTCATTTTTGAGGAGCTCTCCTGAAGGTTCTGCTCGGTTAAAATACTTGAGAGTGTTGAAGCCCAATCAAAATGTTGAAATGTACTCTGATGTATTGGATCAGGGTTATGGGACAGTTTCAGTTGATTTCAGCGAAGTCCACGGTGTGCAGCTTTTGTGTAGCTTTCTAGGACCACATCTTTAATCTTGGTAGAGATGGCACTCTGATGTCAATCTGCACTGATGGTCGCAAAGTACACACCCATGATGCACTCCACTGTTCTCTGCTGGTTGCTTGTAGTCTTTTTTTGTCAGACCAATATTCCACAATGCTTCTTTACTGAACAGAACTTTTTTTATGTAAATGCAGAATTCTTCGAAGAACTTACTGATGCAGGGTATTTGAAAGAAATGCGGTTAAAAAGTGGCGCCAACCCCCAACAGTCTGCTCTGCATACCCTAGCTTGTTATCCCAACTATAATTTTCTTTCTTACATTCCTTCTCTTTTTATAAATGAATAAGATTCTACCTATCGTTAGTATGGTTTAAGACACAACGCTTACCAAAGTCGCGAAAAAGCAAAGGGTGAGTTCCACCCACTGGACCTTCCACAGAATCGATGACGCTTAACCACCTGGACCATCGGGCAGGTGTGGGCCTGTTTTATCTCAGCCACACTGACTGCCCTTTTTTTATTAACCTTCTTTATTTCTTGTTTAATTTCTCTTATCTTTGTTATGTCCTCAAAGAGATGTTTCTGATTTCTTCTTGTAACTCCTCTTTAGCCAAGTCCTCTCTGACATCTGTTATCTTTTGTTTGGCATTCAGAGAAACTAGGAGAAGAAAGTCAAGCCTCCGTGACACTTGGCCCCATTTCTGTTCCCATTGTGTGACTGCAACTGTTAATTGGATTCATCCTTATTCTTGAGAAATTTTCATGTCAATGTGGTTAAAAAGGAAAATGTAGCACCCCCCCGTCTCTCGTATCCATTCATGAATGTGTTTGTTTTTCTGAAAGCACACAGCCCCGGCGAATGTGACAGTAAAAGGAGAAGTGTGTGCTTTGGGTGTATCTGACAGGTGCAGCATGAGTGTTGGAGCGTTATCTCTCTCCACACTGAGGAGCTCAGGGCTTTCTCTCCCTCTCTCTCTTCTCCCCCGTCACATTTCACCTTGCCATGGATGACAGGCGCTCCCCCTTGCTCCATGACTCTGCTCCCACACAGCAGTGCGGCCCTACAGCTGCTCTGAGGCAGTACAGTGTGGTCATGCCCAGTCTGGCTTCAGACAAAACATCAGCAAGGCTCAGGCACAACCTCAGACCACCAGACGGGGCTGTGTTTAACATCTTTCGTAAGAAGGAAAGACGACAGACTCAGATGTTCCATATTTTGCGTAAAAGTCCGACTTCACCTCCCAGTCTTTCCAGCCTGTTTTCAGTGTCCAGACAGTTGCTTGTGTGCGTGTTTTTATTTCTAATTTTAGTCCCCCTCCCCTCCCCCCCCTGCACTTTGTGGCAAGTCTGTTGCCCAACCCACAAGTGACTGTCTGCATGTTTACATTCATGGTGCACATAGCGTACTGTATGAAAATACGGTCCTGGTGGCCACCTGACAGCTATCAGGTATCAGAGAAACCTCCCCCTCACACAGCCTGGATTACGTAGACCTATAGCTCTGTAATCCTGAAGTTAGTGACATGCTTTTACTTAGGCGCTTTCCCCCTTTCCCCCCACATAGCTTTGCCAAACTAACTTTTAATAACTGACATTAAGATAAGTTTTGAAGACATAAACCCGAATTACATAAAATTCCATAAATAAATGTAGGACATTGTGTTAAACATAAACACAGAATACTTGATTGCAAGGCCTTTACAACATTTTTTTCATTTGGGTACACTACAAATTAAATGTATTTAAAGTTCAAACCGATCAACCTCTTTTTTATTTAAATATTTAGTCCTTTTTGTTTCTGATGCCTTCTACTAGGGCTGAACGATTTGATAAAATAATCTAATAGCGATATTTTTTCTCAATACTGCAATTGCGATTTACTCTGCAATTGTTTTAATGTTCCTCATCTTATGTATTCTTAAACAAACATAAGCAGTAGATCGTTTATAGTATAACCAATATGACATTAAATCAATCTAAGGATAAAAGATTTGAGAAAAAGTGGAGAAGTGAAGAACAGAAGCAAAATAGGTATGAAATTGTACAAAAAATATATAAAAATGGTACGAAACCGGAAAAAAGTGAATAGGTGCAAAATAGGAATGAAATGGCAAAAAAAAAAGAAAAGGCCAAAAAATTCAAAAGTGACTAAGGAAAATTGATTACAGCAGCAAAACTGGGATTAAATTTCAAAAACCATGTAAAAAAAAAAACATGTCCAAACATGGTCTGACAGTGGCCCAAAAAAAGAGATGAAAAAAAAAGATGAATGGGAGCAAAATAGGCATAAAGTTGTAAAAACTGGGTTAAAAAAAGGTTATAATAGGCATGAAATTGCAAGAAACTACATCACAATGCCAAAATGTTCAACACATTTTGGGTTAAAAATATTGCACTGTCTGCAATTGAAAATCGCAACAAGCCATATTGCGATTTAAACTAATTTGCAATTAATTGTTCAGCCCTGCCTTCTACACATTCCAAATCTGGAACAAGGGCAACAAAAGACAGGAGTGCTAAAACAAAACACCTGACTGGGACATCACACAGGTGAACAGGTTCATTGGAAACAGGTGAATTTCATGATTGTGTTTAAAAGCAGCATCCCAGAAAGGCCCCATTGTTCCCAGACAAGGTTCACTTTGTGAATATCTGGTTGAGCAAATAGTCCAACAGTTTAAGGAGGTTTCTGCATTTGCAAGGAGTTTAGGGAGTTTCATCATCTGCAGTCCATAATATCACGAAAAGATTCACAGAATACAGAGTAAGTCTCTGCAGGGCTTAAAAAAACAACATTGAATGCCCATGACTTGTGATCCCTCAAGTGGCACTGAATTAAAAACTGCATTCTTTCTGTAAAGGACATAATCACGTGGTCTCAGGAGCACTTTGGAAACTACTTTCTGTTCACACAGTTCATCACTACATCTACAAGAGCGAGTTAGAACTCTACCATGGAAAGTGAAAGCCAAATATCACCAACACCCAGAAATGCCTTCAGCTGCTCTGGGCCCCAGATGAACCGACTCAAAGTGTGCTATGGTCTGACGAGACCACATTTCGTATTATTTTTGGAAATCATAGACATGTCCTCCGGGCTGAGAAAGGAAAATGACCATTAAGATTGGTATTAGTGCTAGAAGTCCAGCATCTGTAATGGTAGTAGGGCTGGGAAATTTATCCAAAAATAATCGAAATCGACATTTAGACCCTATAATCGAAGCTATTTTACTCATGACGATTATTTTGATTATTTTCCCTGTGTAAGTCATGTGACTGCGCCCCCTGCATATAGTCTACGTTCACTTTCGCCAAGAGTGAAGGACGCACCACCAACATGAAGGAGACAAGCAGCAATCTGTCAGAGAGCCTTGTAGCCAAGAAAAATACCGTCTCCATTGTTTGGGCACATTTTAGATTCTGTGCAGAGGACATCAAGCAGAAAGACGTTAAGTGTGAATACTACAGGAAGACTGTGTCGAAGACCATTGGTATCACCTCTAATTTGTTCCAGCATAGCATAAAATAATGGTTAATTAATCATAATCAAGGTAAAACCTTCAATTAGTCATGATTTTGAGATTAGGTAATATCGCCCAGCCCTAGATGGTAGGAAGCTGTGTTAATGTCCATGAAAGGGTAACTTGCACACCTGTATAGGCACCGTTAATGCTGAATGGTACATAAAGGTCTCCACTTCTGTCAATGCAAATGTGTAAATATTTGCATAAAAAACAGTTTGAACATTAAATACACTTTTAGTGTATTTAAATGAATAAAGCTCAAAACGATTTGCAAATCATTATTTGTTTGTTTTGACACATCAACCAGCTCTGATGGGTTCCAGTTTATTTTGTGATAATGAATGCTTTATTATTGAAAATCTATCAACACCCGCCAATATACTCATCTGTTATCTGCAATGACAAATTGTAAGTTTCTTCTTAAATTTCCTGTATAATTTGTCTAGTATATCATGTTAAAATGATGCTTCAGCCTAAAATAAAACCTATGCCCTAATTCTCAATCTTCCGTAGCTTAATCACCTGTGTGGGTTTGCGTGTCCTTTGCTGTTCTGAGATACGGTGGTCCTTATCAGCTGGCACTGCGGCTCCCTGTTCTCCCACACCTCCCATCTGTTTCTGTCTGCCTCTGTTCTTTCTCCTGTGTCACTGTACTAGATTTCGTGTGAGAGGCCAGCTGATTTGGGAAGTTGTCCCTATTGCTCCCGCCTCTCTCTCTCTCTCCCTCCTCTTGCAGTTACTCTAACAGTAGGACACGTGATGAAGAGCAGGGCACCAAGGGAGCTTTCTCTGGGGTGCTGCGTGGGCCTCTGCCTTTACTCTGTGACCTTTCTCCCAATTTAGTATGTATACTCGTACATAGAAAAACATGCATAAATGGCCGGATGTAATAGAAATATACTTTGTAGCAGTGCATTAGTTAGGGTCTTTAAACTCTGTGCAAAGAGTTCCTGTTATTTTTTTCCCTTTTCCCATGTGCATTTTAAAATCTCTGTAATGGATGTACTTTTTAATTACAAATTGTGTTTTAATGTTTGGAGAATTCTTAGTTTCTATCAACAGACATTTGAAAAAACAAGATTTAATTCTATAAAGTAGAATTTCAAAGTGTTTGCTGTTCGTGTCTTGGAATCCGGAGTCTAAATCAGTTCTTTAGTTAACACTTATGTGATTTGGCGTGATCTCTATTGGGGCCTCCTGATAATTTATAATTTGTGTAACTGTTGACCCCATTTATTTAAGTAATATTTCAGGTGTAAAATCTTTGCCAGAAAGTACTGGAAACTCCAGACTGACTAATTCTCAGTTCTCAGCCAAAATTCACATGGATAATTGTGAAGTATAGATCCATAGCTGAGTTAGGCTGCCCTCCTCTACTGGCCACTTGTTCTTTTGAACAAAGAAAGCATCTCAATCAACCAGCACTATTTATTAATCAATATAACTTCTGTTAAAGGCCTGGTGATAGAGAAAAGCTTGTAAAAGTGGTACCACCAGTTAAGTCTTCGTTACCATGTATCCCACTGTAGGAATACGTGATGCGCCTGATGGCAATACATTGTGACAGTGGGTAATTTGCCGAAAGGTAACTGAGGTAGTGATAGTGTTTGTTCTTAATATCTTATACTGGTGTCTCAGACATGCAGTGTGTAGGAATAAACCAGCATTTAAGAGTTTAGTCTTGCAAGCCATTAATTTACACAGCTTGTAACAGCACTTCTGTAACACTTTAAAAATCTGAATTTCTTGCTAATACAAATTGACTGTAGACTTAACCCTTTAACTCCCAGCTCAACAAAATTTGTTTAAAAAAGAAATAACACAACACTGTTCCTGTCAATGACTTAGAATACAGAAATAACTGCAAACAAACCAAAACAACCAATGTACTCTATGTGTAGGATTTAAAAGGTAAAAGTTATTGTAACATCAATATTATTTTAAATACTTATCTTAACCATTAACGGATATTATTTATATTTTAATCTAAGCTATTTTATTTTCAGACATCTCTACTTTTTCAAATTTATTCTGTCCCAGATTTTTGTGCATTTTTATGTCATCACCTAATCAACTGTTGGCTTTTAAAACCTTGAAATCCCGCACTAAGAACATTTCTGGGTTTTGGTTTGTTTGTAGTTTTCTTTGCTCCCTGAAGTGTTAACAGAATCAAACAAGGATTTGATTTATTTGTTGCTTCTCTAAAAAATAAAATACCCCTGTATTTAGCTGGTAGTTAAAGGGTTACAAATGTATCCCAGAGTAGAGCTGGGTATTTCCAGCAACTTCACGATACGATACGTATCCCGATACTAAGGCCACGATACGATACGTATCCCGATACACGTAAATTGTGACCATTGACTATACTTTAAGCAAAATTCTTAACAAGTTTAGTTTTTTCTTATAAGAAGAAAATGAACAAGGATGAGTTTTACGTGGTTCTACAACTTGAGAGACATAAATTCAGATCCTCAAAGATGGTAGACTTAAGTTCAAATTTAGAACATATGCTTCATTATGTAGCTTGTCTTCGACCTTGAACTGTGCCACTGTTAACATTACCCAAAGTGTATTTACAACAACCGTCAAAATATTTAGGCCGTATCGATTCTGTAGAATCCGTATCGATACACGTATCCCAAAGGAGTGCGATACGATATTTTGTCGTATCGATATTTTGAGCACAGGCCTATCCCAGAGGCATTTTTTTTTCAAAGTTTCTTTTTTTGCAATATCTTGAATTGGTTGTTAAAGTCTAAATTGGCCATATCACTTTAGGATCCTGGGATGTTCACGTTTTTGCAGCTGCTCAGCTGAGACTGAAAATAACTGTTAACACTGTACAGCTGGACTGATTCACACAGCTGTGTCTGTGGTGTCTTTTTTGCATACATTGTTGGTGTCAAACAGTCGAGTAGTGGCACATAACACATTCACGTTGATCTCAGCTGGAGGTTGCTAACACGTCCTCAGTTATCAAAGCTTTTGTATACTCTGCCTCGTTTCCTGTGTGGTTAAACATGTTTTGGGCTTTACAGACACATTTGGTGTGTACACACTTGTATTTATTTGTTCCTCCTGCATCTGTGCAGTGTGTAACTGCGGAACCAGTTTGCATATTTCTGGGTGCTTTGCATGCATTCCCAGAAGCTGGCTGTCAGGCTGCTGGGCAGGGCCAAAGTTACCACAGTTTACTCACTTCTCTATTGACAAGCTAACATAAGACTGGGGCCCAAGGCTGGGACTGGAGGTTCAATGGGTGTTCAAATAGAGCTGAATTTTCTCACCTCTGTGTATTCTCTAATGAAGATTTGTCATGTGAGCTTCAGGAGCATATCTACTCATTTTGACATTTTCGCAGTTACATCAGTACAAACTAAGTTAAGTGAACTTCAAAAACTAATAATTAAAAAAAACCCTGCAATTACATAGGCCTCGTAAAACTGTCATGCACCTCTACCTGTAGTTGTTTCTGCTTCTCACTTAAAGGAACAGTATGCAGAATATTTGCAGCGTCTAAATAAGATTTAGAATTGAAGCAATGTAAGCAACCATGAATAACATGTAATGTCTTTTCACCTCATACTGCTGTCTTTAATCCAACATGAGCAAGCACGATTGTTAGGCCTGTCACGATAACAAATTTTGCTGGACAATAATTGTCCAAAAAATTATTGCTGATAAACTATATTATTGTCAATATTATTTTGACACGTATTTTTTTTCATTAATGTAATTATAGTTTATGTCATAAGTGAGACCACTGTAGCAAAAGCAATAAACTTTGATTTCTTAAGAGTATTTAACTGTAATTGGAAGGTCAAGAGTTAACAACAATTTAATAAATGTAACAAAAAAGGAGGGAAAAAACACATGAAAATGAAATGGATTCTCTTTTGGGAAAAATTGCATGAAAAAAAAAAACATTATACCACAATCTTACTTTGCCGACCAAACGCCTCAGTAAGCGCTGACTGTCAGGTGATTCTGCTGCACCTGCCCGTCTTTGTCGTCACTACTTTCAAACAAATACGACATATCAGCTCGTCAATTTTCATGGGCTCACACTTTGTTCATTCTGTTTAAAACTAAAATATTCTCGAACTTGCGCTGTGGCATTCAGCTTAAGGACCGTAGCTTTCATGCCTTCATTCATATCAGTGTTTATTTCCTTGTTACTCCTCGGGACACTCACTTCAGCTCTCCGTGTGTGTATGTGTGAGCAGCCCCGCCTCCCCCACAAAGATTGAATGAATGACAAATGCTCACTCCGCTATAAATTTCCTAAATCCGTTATAGAACCAACGGAGCCAGGAGTTGAGAAAGTTGCACCGTGTAACCCATCTTCTCATCCAGCCTGTCTGGCAGAAAGAGAGCAGGAAAACGAACATGCGTGCTCGTGTCAACTTATCGAACTTGGCAACTTACTGAGGACGTTTTTTTTTATCGTGCGGTTAATTGACTTATTAATTATGGTGACAGGCCTAATGATTGTATTAAGTTTTGAAAGAGCCATCATATTCCTATTTTGTTTATGGGATTTGTGTATGAAAACACAGAGGATGCTTGTTTCTCATGGTGTGTCAGCACAGACATTCCAAAATACATGAGTGAAAATGGTGGATAAGTTGTTTTTAAATGTGTCACTAACAGTTTCATTATTTTGAATAGGCATCAGCATTGTCACTTCTCAAAATGTTTTTTCCTTTCCACTTACCAAGCAAGTTGCCTTGTGATGCTTAGGTCACCACAGTCACTAACACATTTGTGTAATATGAAACACACATGTTAAAAGCTAGTTGGACAGTAAACGAGCTCTCAAAGTCCCTTTAACATCTACCTGGAAAATCAGCTTGAGTCCAACACCAGTTTGAACAGACACGGGCCGTGCATTTGCCTGTTGACACTGATGTGAGTAAACATTAGTTGGCGTATTGATAATGTGAACATAGCCATGTAATGTTTGTGCAGACAGACACTTATTTTTCAATGGAACAGTTCATGTTGTGGAACAAAAAAAAGCACACTACTCACCACTAATTTGGTAAACCGGTTAAATTGTTCACTAACAAATCGCAAATGCTATTTAGCATGCACACTTGGCCATGACCACCTGCTTAAGTTCAAACCAAGCATCAGAGCGCTTGAGAAATGAAGTAACTTAAAACATGGAACCATACCGGCAGGTCTGAGTATTTTAGGAACTGCTGATCAAATCCTGCCGTCTCTAGGGTCTACAGAGAATGGTCTTCAAAAGAGAAAATGTGCAATGAGTGGTTCAACTGTATCTCAACCAATCATCACGATCAAGGAATGCTGAAGACCATTTCTGGATGCACAACATGTCAAATCTTGAAGGAACTAGGCCACAGAGGCAGATCACCACACCGGGTGCCACTCCTCAACTAAGAACAGAAAGCTGAGGCTGTGGTTAGAAAAGACTTAGCAAATTTGAACTGTACAGGATAGTCCAAAAATGTTGCCTGGTCTGATGATTTTTGATTTCTGCTGCACCATTCAGGTGGTAGGGTCAGAATTTGGCATAAAACCATGAAAGCATGCATCTATCCCTCTCTGTTTTAACACTTCAGGCTGGAGGGGTGGGAACTTTCTTGGTGCACATCGGGCCCCTTCATACCAAAGAACATAGCTTTAATGTCACAGCCTATTTGATTATTGCTGCTGACCATGACCAGCTCTCAGGATTAGAGGTTGGAATCGAAAACCAATTCCAGTTGAGAGTCCTTAAAAGCTCCTTCAAAGAATCAATATCATGAGTCTTTTTGCTAATCAATTCCCTTATCAATTCTTTCCACTTACAGGGTTCAGAAGCAGTCAGAAATGTGGATAATTTTTTTTACAAAAGGCTCCTACTGCACAACCCTCAATGAGGGGAAACGTCAGCAACTTGCAGAAGCAGTTATCTAAGCTATGCCATGTGTTTGACATTGTTGCCACTGAAAATCTACAGGTCAACATTTGCCAACATGGAAAATCTGCAGAAGTCAATAAGGGAATCGTTAAAGAATTGGATCGAATTGAATGTGTCCAGCACCTTTGAGTCTTTGCCAATGATGAATTTTGGCAGTTCTACAGGCCTCAAGGGGCCCGACCCTGTACTAAAAAGTTGTACCTAGTAAAGTGGCCATGACTACATAATTAAATTTATTATCATTTTGGGCAGGAAAGCACTTCCATAATCCCTTTGCTACTCTTTATATAATCGTTGTTATTGTTTTGATTTAGAGCTTCCTTGTGATAGTAGCAAGACACTTTATATTTAACCGGGAAGTCTTTGTTTCATTGTATACTTTTTGCCTTTGTGCTACTTGCTAACCCTTCAATTACAAGCAGAATGTATGAAGTCAGCAGGACAACCATCCACAATCCAAGAGCTTTTTATCTTCTAGCAAAGCTGTCATTGTGGTGACCTGGTGCGTCATTGGCTCTTTTTGTCTCGCAGTTTTTCTTCCATTTTTTAGTCTCTTCTCACCGGGTGCTCCCCTTGCCAAAAGCACATAAACTTCCCTCTTCTGCCCTTGTCCACCGCTGCCTTTCCATATCTAAGGGATCAGAGGCAAAACAAGCCCTTCAGACCGGTTCTTCTTTTACCAAACTTGAGTTGTGCGCATGCAGCAATGACACATTGTATTCAGCAAATGCTTAAAGGCGGTAATTAAAGGCGTCACAGAGGATCACCCGACTCACTGAAAGTTGAAAAAAAAAATCAAGGCTGTTTTTTAGTGCCCTTGTGGCTGCTGCCAAGTATAAAAGATGAGAGGGTGGGAAGAAATTTATAGGAAAGTGCGTTGGTGCATCCCTTTGACAGGGGCTGTGTGGTTGGCATTTAACGGAGAGGATAAGTGACAGTGGGGTGGTGGGCAGGAAGAAGAGGAGAAGGAATAAAGTTGGTGTGTTTTTCAGGAGTGGCACTCCTCTGAAAAGAAATATTGTTTCTTGTAGAGCTGGGAAACATATTGAGCCTTTCAAATAGATCAATTTGTTTTGATCAATAAGATTCACTAATGGAGTGAGATGCTCTGCTATAGTTCTTATTACTTGTTCAAAAATACTGCATGTCAGGCCTGATGACCAGAAAGAAATTTACAGTAAGAAATACCAACAAGAAGTGAATTAATTAGAACATTATTTATATTTATAGAAATGTTGGAATAGTGGTAATGTCTGGACTTATTGCAGGATTAGATGAGCTTTTATATGGGTAGTAAAATCAAATGATACTGGTGCCTGTTTATTTTGTACGCAGAGTAAAATAGGACTAGAAATCTGAGTGTGCAAGGTCTTGTGTCGGTCTCAAGGAGGTGAAAAGAGGGAGCGTGGGACTGAAACGCTGGACCCGTTTGAAGCTTTGCCCACCCTGCAATCCTCACCTTGTGACTACCGCCTGTGACACGGTGCTGAAGTCCAAGTCCTTTTCCCTCCACTTCCCCCGCACTTCTCTGTGTACGTAGTGGGTGTAGCGATAGGCGGCCTTCGTCATCCGCTCACCCTTCACTCCCCTCCCTCCCCCTCCACTCCCCTTCCCTCTCTCCTGCGTTGCCCTGAGACGGTTCCAGCCAGTTTGTGGCGGCTGGGTTTAGACTGTCAAGGACTTGGCACAGTTGAACGAACCGCTCCATGGCCGGCTCCAAACCAGACATTACATTACCTGTTCAGAGAGACACCCTTTTGGTATGTGTGTGAGTGCTCCATTCAGGGCACGCTGCTCGTTTCCATTTTTGGCGACAGGTGGAGAATTGACAGAGTGACATAATCCAAAGGTGTAGTCAGTCCACAGTGTTCTCATAACCCAGTCTGGAAGGTAGAAGCTTTCATTAATGTTTCCTCTGTTATAAAAAAAAAGAAGACTTAATGTTGTTAATGCTGAAAGCTAGAATTCTGAAACATTTAGTTCAAGTAGCAAAGCTTTTATTCTTAATTAATTTACTCTGCTTTTAATGTGGGACCATGAAATTAAAAGATTTCAGCTACACTGGGGTATCAGTTTTCATCACAACACCTAACAGAATTCTTTTTTGTTTGTGTTTCTGCTCTTCTAACAATAGTTATTGGCAGTATATGAAATTTTCATTGACGCTTAAACTTTATCCAGATTTTCTAATATGCTATGACATAGTGGATGAAACATAGGGTGATCACTGTGTGTGGAAGTTTATTTATGGCGACATGTGTCACATCCCCTCACCCACTGGGGACTTTTCTGAAAGGTAGCACAGAGCTGACCAAATGTATCCCAAGTTTATGTAGAAATAAAAAAAGTCATACATATTTAGAAGGCTAACTTGACTGGCTGAGGCTGGTTTGCAATGCATTTGCTTCCTGATTGGAGGTATCATTCATTCAGAGATGGAAAAATCAATGGCAAGTCGGCACACAAGTTATTTTTTAAACAGACTAAATGCATTGCAAGTCCTCTGTTTGATCGGGGTCATTTTAGGATGATCTGCATCATGCTGGTTGGCAGCAGCCTGAGCTGAAGATTGTGTATTATATGGACTTAACTTTTAAAGTCTAATGATGCAAGCCCTTTTGTGTCAGAAGTTATAGCTTAAAGCTGAAATCCAGCCAGTGCACTCCCAATCGTCAATTTAATCTTTTCAGCAGACTCATCAGTCCCAGGGCAACCTCATCATATGATGCATATCTCAATACTGAGACTGTGATACATAGTAGGGCAGGACAATATTGCCTCATTTCAATATCACGATTAATTGAAGACCTTACCTGGATCACGATTAATGAATGATTATTTTATGCTATGCTGGAACAAATTAGTGGTGATACCAATGGTCATCGACATGGCCTCCTACAGTATTTACACTTTACTTCTTTCTGCTAGATGTCCTTTGCACAGAATCCAAAATGTGCCCAAACCATAGAGACAGTATTTTTCTCTGATAGATTGGCGCTTTTCTCCTTCATGTGTGCACCACGTCCTTCGCTTTTGGCGAAAGTGAACCTAGACTTTATGGAGGGGGTGCAGTCACGTGACTTACACAGGGAAAAAAATCAAAATAATCGTCGTGAGTAAAATTACTTCCATTATAGGGTCTAAATGTCGATTTTGATTATTTTTTTGATTAATTGCCCAGCCCTAATATGTAGCAGATGTGTATAATAAATGTGGACATTTACTGTGCCTCTAACAGTGTTTCCAACAGCTTATGTACTTTTCTACTAGTACATGAAACCTGTGCTGCATCATGTATTGTCTCCACTGCCATCCTGTGAACAGCACCAGTGATAACATTAGCCAAGGTGTTATTCACACTGCTGTCAAAGCATTTGGGGCTTTATTGATTCTGTAGAACCTCTATTGATACAGGTATCGGGAAGAAGTATGTGACAGTATTTTAATAGGTTGACTTTTGAGCACAGGACTAATCAGTCTAGAGATTGAGTTACCTCACAGTTCCAAAAGACCTGTTTATCAAATGTAATTGATGGAAAGACGGCAGAAGCAACTTGCAAGCCAACACTACAGAAAGCCTGCTTTATCCCTCCATATCAAAGCTACACTATACATCAGAGTGCTTCATGCCATCTTGTGTTTTTGTACTTAAGCTTTAGTGCATCACTGCTGCACTGCAATGCTTTGCTGAAGTTTGTTAGCTGTGTATATGTGTTACGGACCTGCCATGTTCTCTGTTTGTTTGCAGTCAGGAAACATTGATATTTGACATGTAGCTTGTCATTTTGGAACATGGGACTGATAAATATTGAGCAGAAGTTGGTAATGGGATAGGCTTTGCCCTGAAGATACAGGAGACACAAGGAATCGAAATGGGCTTCTGCTGAATCAGTTGATGCAGTGAAGGGGCTACAGGCTGAGCCATGGATGAGGAAATGCCTTTTTTTATATCTCAGCAAGTAGATAAAACAGATTGCCTTGTCTTCTGGCAGTCACCAGGTGCTAAAAAACAGACGTGGACACTTAAATTTATGTTAAGGTGCACATTAGGCTCCAGTTTAGAGCTAAATGTTACTAAATTTTAAACTATTAACAAACTCAAAGGGTCCAGCAGCATCCATGCCCGCCCCTAGAAGTTATTTTTGCCCATTCTTAAAGTCTCCTGAGGGTAAAAACAATTGACATTTAAGAACTGATCACAATGTAACTTTGCAGGCTGTATCAAACTCAACAAGCCAACTGTTATTACATCTACTAATGTACAACATTTGCGTTTAGGTTTTAACAGATGTGAGCAAACAAGCAAATCAACTACTTGGGTTTGGTGATGTTATAGTGTTTCGTGACAAGCTGAATTTGTCATAATAGTCTGTGAACCATCTGCTCAGGCTGGCCTCGAGCAACTCTTTGAATCCTTTGTTATTATATCATTTAGATAATGGCTGTTGTGAGCTGAAAATAACACATTTAAACACTTGCCACTTCAACATGAAGACTCAGTAGCTGTGTTGCGTGTGTGTTTTGATGTCAATGGAAAGATTACGCATCCTCACGCTCTCCTTCTCCTCTCTTGGCAGGGTTTCTGTGTTGACTTAAGCCGCACCTATATGGCGTGTGTGAGCGGAGAATTTTGCCAGGCACAGCACCTCACCTGCGCGGAGAAGTGAATCGGCCGCCCCCCGAGGGACTACGCTACCCAGAAGCCCCCCTGACAGTCAGATCACAAGGAACTGCTGACCCCTCCGAAGGCCAACCCGACACCCTGGGATATTGCGTAGTCCTTGGCCCGACTACCCTGCACGTCCCAACCAATACGAAAGACCCTTTGCTTTCTGCTTTCTCCTCGAACAGCCAATCACAAACAACTCTCCTGAATGGGGTAAACTGATTGGATGACTCCTGGATAGCCTCTCCATCTTTTTTTTTTTTTCATTTTTAATTATTTTATATATATATTTTTTTTAATTTGGTTTCATTTTTTTTTACATCCTGGAGTACTGTGGACTAGTTTATTCCTTTTTGTAACCTGTCTCTGTGTACATCATCCCATAGTTGAACACTTGTCCTCCTGACTCATCCTCCTCCACGTGTTGTCATTTTTATTTATTCGACCCCCTCCCCTGAACACACACAAATATCTCCTAGCAGTCTTTACTGACTTCTGAGCCAAAAGTTGCTTTTGTTTTGTAAGAGTATTGTATTGTAATTGTTTTTGAAGCCGTCTCGCCAACATGAACCGCCCCGCCGCAGTCGAGATTGTCCACGAGGGCATGAGGTTCCTCATCACCCACAACCCCACCAATGCCACGCTCAACAAATTCACCGAGGTCTGCCTGCTTCATTAACTCTGTTATCATTAATTGATTGTTTGGCCGTTCTTGGTCTGTAATCTTGGTCTTCTTGTTGTCCGACAGGAGCTGAAGAACTTCCATGTGAACACACTGGTGAGAGTTTGTGACGCCACCTATGACAAAGCTCCAGTGGAGAAAGAGGGGATACAAGTTGTGGTAAGCCTTGAAGTTTATAAAAGGGGCTTTAAGATTGCAGAAGCTTTTCTTAGGGACTTTTTCTTGATCAGTAATAGGAACCAAGGTCTAAATTTAGGACCTTATTCAAGCAAAGGTTCCATCCAGGGTACTAGAGATCCAAGAACTTCTTCAATGACTTGAATAGGCCCTGTAGTTTATTGTTGTCTACATTTAAAACCAGGATTTAGGTTCAGAAAAATTAAGCAAATAGGCTGATGTGGACGTTCCTCTTATGCTTCACTCTGAAAAAGTCCATCATGTGACCCACTAATGCAGAGAGGAGAGAACTTTCTGGATGTATTCCTCTGACCTTTAGAATCCATTACATCTAAATAAAAATGATGAGCTTCATGGATTTTGTTATTGTTCTCAGGGGTGTTTACTTTTTTGACCCATTTTTGATTTTTTAATACATACAGTATAATTTTTAGATTTATTTTATTTGGTGTGTTTTTTGTATTCTGTTCATGTAAAGTTAATCTATTTTTTATCATTACATTACATTATTATTTTTTTTCCTTTACTTTCTGTTTTCTATTTCTGTTTTTCTAATTACTGTTAATCTGTGAAGCACCTTTGTCTGCCCTCTTTAATCCGGGAAAGTTGTTTATATTTAAGTTGTGTTGAGTTAAGTTAAACAAGTACAGAAAAGAAAGTGAGTGGATTAAATTTAGACCCTGGTTCCTGCTTTCTAAATGAGCAGAGTTTCCGAAATAGGCCCCACTGTCACCCTCTAATGGTTCAGGAACTTTTGTTTTTGATTAGTGTAGCCATCATACCATTTTATATAAAAATTGTTTTGAGGTGACATCCTGCAGTTGGAATCCACTCAGAACCCCCTTAAGAATATTTACAACATCCATGCAACCTGGATATTATCAGGATAATACCTGATAATTCAGAATATTCACTGACATAATCATTTACACTCTCAGTAGGGAGTATGCCGACTGGATGTTGCAAAGTGGTGGAGGTGGGTGGCAGCACGTGATGTCAAACGCATGCTGCAGAAGTCACTGTATCAACTTCAGTGATACAAGTTAAAAAGTGTATCAACAGTACTGACAAAAGGCAAGTGAGAAGTACTGCTGTAGAAGGAGGTGAAGCAGACATGATTAAATCAGAGAGAGAAAGCTGCAGAGTTTAACTTTATGTCCAACAGCAGTGCAAGAACACTTTTTGGGTGGACGAGAGACCAGGTACCGATTGGTTTAGAGCAAATGTTCTACAAAGCTTTAATGTGCAGTGTAAACAACGGTGTTATCCTCTTAAAACCATGTAAACTTTTCTTGCAACAGCCATTGTATTTAGCCTTTTAAGGTCTGATTTGCATCATCTATCTCCTGATCTTAAGTCGAGTGTGGAAATGCAGACATATTTACCACAGAAACCAATTGGTTCCCTTTAGAGAAGTTTTACTTTTGGTTGTAAAACTCTTGACGAAACGCGTCTGGGCCGCTTTTATGGTGTCATCTTAACTTGACTAACATCGTCTCTCACCCTTTGTGTCCTGCAGGACTGGCCTTTTGATGATGGCGCCCCTCCTCCAACCCATATCGTGGAAGACTGGATCAGTTTGCTGAAAACCAAATTTCGAGATGAACCCGGCTGCTGCATTGCTGTGCACTGCGTGGCAGGGCTCGGACGGTCAGTGGCAAGCTTTATTAGTTTTGTCTAGATGTGAAGCAGTAACTTTTAAGGCAGTTTTAATTGTTCAAGGTTAGTATTGCACTTAAATTTGAGGGGATATTTCAAGCCTTTTTGTCACAGTAAAGGGGAAAGCTGTGACCATCTGAATAAAGTGAGAATATTTAAGAGTGCAGCTTTCGTCCCTGCATCAATTTATGTTGATAGGTTTTTATACCCTATTAAAGAAATCAGTTTTGCTTATAACAACAATAATGCCCTTTAATGTCTCTGGCTTGTGATGAACTCTTGTAACACAACTTGTACTTTTCAACACAGGGCAGGTACAGCAAACAAAACTGAACATATTCAGGCACAGTTTGTGCTGGCAGAGCCCTTGACCGTGTGCTTTAATCCTGTATTTCTATCAAAGGGTATTGTTGCATATTTTCGGTGATTAGTCCTCACTGGCTCAGTCTGGGTCACTCATGATGCTGTAGGGAAATGGGCTGACCTTAGTGGGTGCATTTTTTTCCATCTTTTGACACAGAAAAAGGTCATCATGTAGTATGGTGGCTGTTTGAAGTGTGATTAAAGCTAAACATTTGTAGCCAAATTGAGTGCAGGCATGTGAATGTTAACCTGCAAAGAGGACCTGAGGCAAGTGCTGCAGTGCAGCTCACTGCTGAGGTTAGCCACACTCTGCAACCTATTTCACATAGTTAACCAGATAAAAGGATGATGCTGTGCTAGCGCTTAGTTTTGACTGTTGCCTGAGTATCTCTTCAGATCAGTTGACGTCAGAATTTAAAATAGCATTACGTTAGAAGTAAAATTAACTTAACATTCAGCTTATAAAACTGTGTGCCCCAGAATGCTTTGCTAGTTCATAGCATGAACCAGAAAATACTTTTTAAATGTCAGGTTTCTTCATTAAACTGGAATATAGTGTTCTGTTTCGTGTACACACCTCAGGGACTTTTTTTTACTGACTGTAGTGGTCAATTTAAACAATAGTAAGCAGTGAAGACGAGTGAGGGGCACCTGGGTCACTACGTCTCAACATGTAGGCTGTTGTTTTGTTTTCGAGCCCTTGGTGGCTGAATTTGATATACTATGCCTTTGAGATGTTCATTATGAAGAACTTAAAACATTTTTTGCACTCATTTCCTCATAAATGTATTCTAACATTCTATTTAGTTTTTAAACAGACATAATCAGACAGTAAGTAAAGTCTTCAAATGAATACATTTGGCATTAAAAACCTTAACATGATTTATTTGTATTACAACTACATTATATGCAAAGTGTTTATTCAAAAGCAACAGTAAGCAGATGATCCAGCCTCATCTGTCTATTTTAGTGCTAAAAACTCAGATATAGGCAAGTGTGTTGTCTGTTTTCAAGTCAAAAATATCCAAAACACTTATTCTAATCCACATTCACTTTACAAAGTGAGATCAATGTCTTACCTTAGGGAATAAAAGGCAAAAATAAAGCATTGTATTGCTTGTGATCAAAAGAAAATATCTGTTAATGTAACAAGGAGTTTGACTCAGTGAGGGTCTTAAGATTTAATATGCGCTCAAGTTAAATTTGTGTGTTATTGGCAGATTATTTTACTTATCATTACAAGCAACTCAGGCCGTAATGATAGTTTTTATATCGTCTAATAAGATCTTAACCCAGAAATGTAAGGAAATTGTGGAATAGAATAAGTCTTTTGTCTTGAATCTGGACAAATACTCACATTACCCGAGTTTTTTCAGCAACAACTTTAGCAGCCTGCTCATAGTGTAGAAATATTCTCTTAAAATATTCTATTATTAAGGAGCTTGTATTTTTAAATGTAGGTTAATTCTGCTTGATAAAAAAACAAGTTTTCAGGGTGGTTCCGTTAGAAACTCCCTGTTAAGTGCTTGATACAACACAAAGACATATTGTTCCCTCGTTCATAAATTAAACCAGCTGTAGTCCTGACCCAAATGGACCTTAAAAGTTTAGAGAATGGGAATGAAAAGGGGAAAAGACTACTTGTGCTTTTCTTAAAACTCCACAAAACTTAATTCCTCTCAATGTTGAGATTTACCTGAAAAACATTTTCTGTTCTCAGTCACAGGGGAAACACCATCAGCTTCAGGCCAAATGAAGCTTAATTCAGGCAACCACACATTGCCTCCACAGGCTAGCAGTCAGCACAGGGGTCATTAAAAACATCTGCTTGTTGTGTTGTTGGGTGTCAGTGTAGAGGGCATCATTTTGGAGGAGGGGCGGGAGGGGCGAGACAGAGTCCTGAGGAGATGCTACATTCAAATTCATGCTAGTTTCCAAAATTACCGACCCCAGCTTTAGGTAACTCAAGAAAGATCTTAGCTCACACATCCTACAGTGCCAGAAATAATTGGTTTCTAATAATTACAGTAAGAAGCTACTTTTGCTAACTGTAAGTGAACTGGCTTTATTTGCAGTTGAATAGCAAAATCAGATGTTTGCCTTTGTTTTGAGGTGGTGGCCCACCACTTTGGCCTGTCATGATAATGAATAAATAAATTAACCGCATGATAAGTAAAAACGTCCTTGGTAAGTTTGCTGGCCCGATAAATTGCCACGTGCATGCGTGTTTGTTTTCCTCCTCTCTCTCTACCAAACAGGCTGGATGAGAAGATGGCTCACTCAGTCCATCTTTCTTAACACCTGGGCACACTTGTTCTATAGTGAAATGAGCAGGGATAGGGTTGGTGATCCATCTGTCAATCATCACTCAATCTTTGTGAGGGGAGTTGGGGGCTACAGTTTTTCCCTAAAGAGAGTCCATTTCATTTTCATTTTTTTTCTCTTTTTTTGTTTAATTTATTATATTGTTTGTTTATTTTATTTAAAAGCTCTTAACCTTCCAGTTACAGTTACTCTTAAGAAATTAAAGATCATTGCTTTTGATAGTGTACTCACTTTATTGCGACATATCATAACATTAATAAAAAATATGTTTCAAAATAATATTGACAGTAATATGGTTTATCGGCAATTTTTTGGACAGTTATCGTCCAGCAAAATTTGTTATCGTGACAGGCCTACCACCACTCAATTTCCGATGTTTGGAAACACAGCACACAGATATTAGAAAATAAAAAGTATGAACTTGAAGCCTCTAAGTTTTTTCACATACTCATGTCTTCACATTTTTTTCTCTCACTCCTTTCTCACCTCGAACACTTGTTGCTTCTTCGCCGCTGCTGGGTGTGAAAACAAATGTGCTCTGTACGCCTACTGTGTTCTCTACTTTGCTCTAAACACACAACTTGATTGCATAGGCCAGTGAATTACACACTGTTTTTAATATGAATGATATATTCTTGAAGAAGGTAGAGAGCAAGAAGTTTGTATTGTTTTTTAGTTATGTGGATTTTTAAAGTAAACATATGCATGGCCTAATGCTCTTAGAAAATAAACAACACAATAGTAATATGCTTTTTAGGACTTGTAGCACCCTTTAATGTAATAATTTACTAATAATGTAATAACGACAAAATTTGCACTCTACTTTATGAAAAATTCTATAAAACCTGATCATGTAATAGCTTAACCAGTAATGTAATAAAAATACCTTGACTGATGTATTAACATTTTAACTGGTATAGTTATACTTTATGACATTTTTAGGAATTCATTGCTAAACTTCCTGTCAAGGAGCTGACTGTCTTTTACAAATATTTCATAATATACCAAAAAATCCCAATAATGCGATAAGGTATTACAGTACCAGTCAGGATATTTTATAACATTATTGGTTAAGTTATTACTTTAACAAGTTTTATTACATTTTTGATTGAGTTAAGTGCAAATTTTGTTACACTATCAGGCATTATTACATTATCAGTAAATTATTACATTAAAAGGTGCTACAGCGCTGTCTGCTCACCCATTTGTTATTCTTTTACCCGATTGCCAACTTCGCCCAGTGCTTTTGTTTTCAATGCTCAACATGCTTGAAAACATATTGGTTTGATTTTTGGGAAAGTTGACTGCCTTATGCTTTTCAACCACAAAACAATCAAGGTAAGGCTACTTTTAAAGAGTCAGACAATAAAGGAATATAGCGCCTGTTCAGAAGCATTTCAGGCATTTGTAAAAGTCAAATGAAATTAATTTTAAGGTAACAGCAACAAAAATAGGGGTCCAAGATTCTCAGTATTGGACCAGCTCTTTAAGTTTTGCCATTTTGAGAAAGGGCTCACTCACTGCCAATTACTGTGTTTGAGAGCTGAGCTGGACTTTTGAGGTCAAAAGCTCTAAAGCCCTAAATGTTTCAAACAAACTTCTGTCACTGACTATACTTCACAAAAAAAGTTGGCAACATTTGGAGCAAGGGCAGACTGCTATTTGTTGTTCTTGTACAGAAGGAAAGATTGAGATAATATAAAAATATAATTTTTGTTCTGTATCACCGAGCCCTAATCTCTTAATACTTGTATGATTCAGTACCTTGAATAGTTTCCTCTCTTCCTGCTCCTATAAATTGACAATCAGTTGTTCATGTCTAATCTGTAACAACAGTTAGTCGCTTTAGACTTGAAAAGGAAAGGCAATTCCATTTGCATGTGATCTGTGTGCTGGTCATGGGTTTGCATGGCTGACGCGCGGATCTGCGCTGTCATATTCACAGAGCGAGACAGAATCACATGACGTAGGCAGGCGAGTGTGAAAATGTCTCCCCCGACCACAAATGCACAATTTCTCAATGGCCTCCGGCGTTTTTGCATGGCTGCGGCATTCCAGAGGTTGTATAATTACCAGTATTGGTTAGATTGGCATTTTCTGAATTCGCCCCCCTCTTCTTCTTCTACTGTGTTTACTGCAGTCAGCTGGCTTTTACTTCTTCGGCCCTCTGTGTGGGAGGCTGCAGCTATCCTCCTTGTTGTTGTTTTTCCTTTCTTAAAGAGTATTCCCACCCCTCGTCCACTGTTTTCTCTCCCTCGTGATTATCTTACAATCTCTACGTTCTCACATTTCTGTCCCTTGTGAGTTTTTGTTAGAGAAAAAAATGCTTGAAGTAACACTCGGTCAGCACGAAGGTTTGACCGGCAGAATGTGATTTTATTTATTTTCTCTCTTCCTGTGAGAAAGGAGATGTTTTTTTTCTTACTGTAACTTATCTCTCTGTAGTGTGTGTGTTTCTCGTAAGGTTGTTAGCAAAGTGCCGCAGCAGGGCAACAGTCAATGTGTGCACCCCTGTTGATTTCCTAGGCCTCTTTCCCAGGTTTAACACCCCTCCCCTGTACCTCTAACATATTACTATGGAAGCATGTGAACCGTGGCATTAAATCCTCTGTTCTCCTTCTCTCTCTGATCTGCTCCTCTGGATTTCTCTCCCTCTCAGAGCTCCAGTCTTGGTGGCCTTAGCTCTCATTGAGAGTGGGGTGAAGTACGAAGATGCTGTGCAGTCCATAAGGCAGTAAGTGCTCTCTCTTCTATAATCCTAGGGTTATTTGAAGCCATGTGTAAGCTCAACCTTCTGACCTATTTTGTCCCTGCTATGGGACTAGTTTATCAGGACTGAACTGTGTAGCAGACAGTTTACTTATCCACTGTGCTGTTACAAGTCACAATTTTTACTCTTTTGACAAGTTGCACACTTCAAATAGTGCAAAGGTGTATGCAGAGGACATAAGATCCACCCTCTGTGCCGGCTCTAGAAGTACTGATTAAGGCTTTACAGTGGCATGACTGAGAAAGAGTCTTTGTATATATTCTGCTCCTGCATGCGTCATAATTCCATGTGCTTCTGTATCCAGGGATAGAAAACGAATCACATTCCAGTTGAGAATCGATAAACAATTTGCTAAACAATTCTCTTATCAGTTCCTTCCATTTCGTATTGCATGCATTGTTAATCAAGCATGTCAGGCGCTGAGGTAATCAGCAGAAATAATGACAAGGCTTTAAAAAAATCATCACGGCAGACAAAACAGAAGTGGACAAAACAGGCTTTTTTTCTGACATTGGTGAAAACCTACTCCAGTGAACTTCTCTCCTCACAGAGAAGTCACAGGAATTGATATGGGAATTGTTGAAGAATGGAATAAATGAGCAGAATCGACAACAGCATTGGTATATTGGAATTGCTTTCAATTCTCATCCCAACCCAGAACACTATTAGATGTAATTTATTAATTAGATCAGCATTGCATGGTTGCAGATTGTCTTAAGGGAGGTGTAGTGTGGACTTCTATGTTCTGCTTCTGTGTGTGTGGAGTCTTTGGCATCATGTTTTTGTCTTACCTGCCTATGGACTGCGGATGTAAATCAGCATTGATGCTATAATCTGGCATATTCACATCTATTGTTTTCTGAATAGATGTTCATTGATGTGCACTGTCCTTATTAAATAAATAAATAAATACTGACAGCAGAGTTGCAGCACTTAACCAAATTGCACAGTAAAAAATATCTCATAACAGGACTGTTCTGCTGTTTTGGAAATACTTTTACTCAGACTTTTTCCAGGTTGGAATGGCCAAATTACCAAGTAAACCTCAATTTTGTTCAGGGGAACAGACAGGGTTTGACATACATGTAATTCCAGAGCTCTTAGCAGCTAGAACTGTAGTGATTCGACAAGTGCCAGACTTGCTATTTCCTTTGTTTCACGTTAAGTCTATCAACTAGTGTTTGACCCCAGACCCCACGACTATTTCTCACTGTCTTGCATTTACGTTTATTCTTGAGTTTGCTGATACCAAGTTGACTAAAACTCAGCATGTGCAGCTCAGGTGAAAACCTGTGATCAGAACTTACTTTCAGAATCAATGTTAACCGACCAGCACCTCAAAACTATAAATCCCAAGTTCAATGAAATAATTACTTTGCTCCCTGCAATTTTCATATCGTAGAAGGGGCAGTTTTCTCCTGTTTTGAATACCATTACCAGAAGTATTTTTACATTGTTATCATACAGAGATGAAAAACATTCAATAAATCGGTACATAAATTGCACAGAAACAAACCTAATAAACAGGGATGCACAATATTGTATATTTTTTAAATATATTTTTTGTGAAGAGCACCAATCTTCCAGAGCACTTAAAAATGACCTGTTTTTTCATGGCGACAGTCTTATTATATTTAGAAACAGGTGTGAAGCTGAAAAACAAAGTCAACAACTTTGAAAGCAGAACGTGACCTACAAGGCCTCTTAGCTTATGACTTTTTATGACTTTTGCTGCATTCCAGTTGTACTGGGAAGTCGGGATTTCCGAATTCTGAGTGGGAAATTTCGACTGGAATTTCCTACGGGGAACTCGGGGAATTCTCTCCACCTCTGAGTTTACAATCAAAGATGGCTGCCCCCAGTGTAAACCGTAGTTAAGCTCCTGTAATAATCTGTTTATTTGCACTTCTAGTGCTTTTATGGCACTAAATCAGCCGTATACACCGTGTTGTTCAACTTATATTTATGGAAATGCTGCCATATTGTTATTTACACTCTTCATATGGAATTATCAACTACAACACAGAGCTTGCTAACAACGGCTAACAATAGCCTGGTAGATAGGCATGTTTTTTCCGACTTCGTAACTGGAACGTTAATAACTCAGAGATGACGTCACTACCATTTCCCTCTTCCTAGTTTTGAGGTTAATGGAACGCAGCATATTTCCCCTCTGTGTACGAATGAGCTGTACTGCACATACAGGGACGCCATATTGGGCTACGAGTTCAGAGATTCACTGTGCCTCTTGAACAGATCTTGAAGCGTCTTTAACTTGTTGCCAGTATGTCTTCTCTTCCACGCCAGTCCTGATCAAGGCAACCCAGGTCCCCTCTGTATGCAGTCAGAGCTGTTGGATATCAGATGGTGTCAGCATGCATTGAGGCTTGTTTGCACCCAGCTAAGGAGTAACACTTAGTTTCTGATTACCCAGACCTGTTCTAATGCTATTGCTGAACAATCCAGACAAATTTAGCATTTTGCTTCAGTTCCTTCTGTGCCATGTATCACTGTTGACATCTTCCCTCCTCATTTTCTCCCTCTTGTGCTTTCTTCCAGGAAGAGACGCGGAGCCTTCAACTCCAAACAGCTGCTTTACCTCGAGAAATACAGATCCAGAATGCGTCTGCGGTTCAAGGATACCAACGGCCACAACTGCTGCGTGCAGTAGGCCGCCTGTCAGTGCATCTTTCTTATGCGCATCCAGTGGGGGTTTCTCTTCCATCCGGGGAAGATATAAAAAAAAAAAATGAAGAGTGCTATCAGTAATTATTGTGATGATTTGTAAACACTGAGTCATGGTTATTTGATCAGAAAGCAAGCCAGTGATCGAATGAATGAATGAATGAATCCAGATCTGGGGAATCCACCAGCCGAACCAATGAATGGAAGGTCAAAGCACACAGAAAGGCCCGCCTCCCGGTTACACTGTTCAACCACGGGCCAAATTTTGTCAACTTGAGTCCATCCTGTTTCTTTCTTCTTTTTTTTTATTTTATTTTATTTCAGTTGTAATCACGGGATGACAATTTTTTCCACTTTGTGAATTTTTATTTTTACACGAGCAATGGTGATGAGAAGATGTAATGTCAACTGATACTCTTGATTTTTACTTCCACTAATTATTGATATTATGATTAGGCCAGAATAATGTACCTTTTTAAGAAAACCTTTTTAAACTTTGAACACATACTACGACTATTCATTTTGGTATTGGGGTGTTTTTATTTTTTAATTTTCTTTTTTTGCACAAAAACTCAAAAAGTTCACCTGAAAATGCAGTAATGTTCTCTTTTCCTCTTACCCTTCACTTTGCTTAAAGTCACTTTCAGTTTAGGGTTTCACTGAGTTTGAATATGTCTGAGATATATTTATTCACTAGATATGATATGTGTGGTAGTGATGAGTTTGGCAGGGCAAGGACGCTTTGTTATCCAATAGTTTTTGTTTTTATTTTTTATTTTTTAAATCCTTCAAGAGCCATGTCTTTTTTTCTTTTTTTAAGACCTTGTTGGAGTGCAATAATCGGTCCACCTCAGATAAGTCCACCAGACCCTGCTGAACATTTTATACACACAAACACACTCGTTCAGACAGATAAAAACAGGAAAAACCAAACAGCTCCTGCAAACAGGTACGTCCCCCCGCTTGAATAAATCAAATGGGCTACAATAGGACGTCCCTTGAAATACATCCTTAAAGCCACACACACAGAGCCGAAGATTCAACCTGAAAGTCGATGTGGAGAAGAATGAGATGGTCAGTTTTTTATCATTGTACCCATTTTGAAAACATCCCCAATTCATATTGGTTCTTTAAAGATAAATAAATTGAAATAAAAAGCATTTATGTGTCTTTATTCTGCCTCTTTATTGGCTGTTTAAAAAGACGTGTATTTGAACTTTTTTTTTTTCATGTTAAAGATGCATAGTGAATTTTACTTCATACATGAAATTCAAAGTAGTTGTCATGCATGCATGTTTCTAACCAAGGCTACTTTGCAAGTTCTGTCCCTTACAAGGCTAAAGAACTGAGGAAGATATACCAAAACAAAGCACAGAACAGATAAGAGACAGAAACACAGAAGGTGATGTACATATTCAAAGAGGAAGCACCAACTTACCCATTTGTGGTCATGGTTCATGTTTCTTATTTCTTGTCAATTCATTTTGTTTCAGACTCTAGTATGTTCCACAATTCCTTTCTGGGAATACATTTCTCACTAAATGTAGTCCTATTCTGTTTTTTTTTTCTGTTTGGTTTCTTTGATTTTTTTTGTGGAGCAAGTTTTCCTACTTAGAACTTTTCTATAAAATAAATATTTTCGAAAATATTAAATTGAATGCTGACCACAAAGAAAAGTGCTATCACACAGACTTTTGATCCAGTTAAGTCTTTTTCCATAAAATGTTCTTATAGGTCTAAGCAACTGTACGGGAGGGTCACTGAGAAGCTATTTTGTGTATTAACTCTGCTCTCAGATACACTTCTTACACTGTGTGATTTCACAAAAACGATTTGTAACATGTTCAAATCTATCAAAAGCTGAAAAAAACGTAATCTTTAAGCCTGTACCTTTAGTATCATTAATCAAAAATTTGTCAAGCTGTCTTTTTACTAAAAACATTGTTATATAAAGTAAGAGAAGGCTGATCTGCATTGAAACACTGACTTTTAAGAAGCACTTAAACTTGTCAGTTCAACTGAAGTTCAAGACTCTTGCTTGAAACGCCTTTTTGTCTTTTTGAGGTTTGGATTTCAGAATAGCCTCAAGTTGCACAACACTGTCATCTTTCTCATGGTAAAAGAGATGAATAGTTTGTTAGATCACGAAATAAGTTATAGAATATTGTGTAGTCATCATTGAATGATACTTCTCTTTGTGAAGTCTTTGAATACTTGAGTGTTTTCAAAATGCCAGTCTGCCAGTACTTTAACTGGAGTATAACCTGACTGAGTAGCTTAAACTTGTGTTGGAGCAGTATTGACCCAGAGGGTCTAATTCTCTTGCTTGGACCCTGAAGTTGAGTCTTTTATCCATCACTGCCAAGAAATGTGATAATACACGTATATATATGAAGCTTAAAATAGGGAGTCACAGCCCCAATACTGCCACTCCTTGGATGCACATTTAACCTCTGCAGATGATCCGGAATGCAGCAGCACATCTGGTCTTAAATCAACCCAGAACAGCAGGTCTCTCCACTGTTACTCCTCATTGGCTTCCAGCTGCAGCTCAAATTCAAGTTCTACATGGAACCCCTCATCATAGTCTACACTGCTTCTCGCCCACTACGCCCTACTCTTCAGTTATCCCTGAGTGGTACAGTGAATTACCCAACTCCATTTGATTCACAGTGTCCCTACTTTCAAGGAGTTGAAGGTTCAACTAATTAGGGAACACTTTTGTGCTTAGTTTGACTCTTTTCTGTGGTTCTTAGTGGTAGAACGAGTTTGGTTTCATGCCCCAATGCAACTCAGCGCTGAGTATGTGGATGCTTAATATGATGTTTATGTTAACGACATGAGGACATGATGGTGATGATACTGATGCAACTTAACAAGAATACTGTTGTTTACTTGGTTAGAAAAAAAAGCCAGTGCCTATCACACTAGCTCTGATAGGCAGCTGTGTCCAGTCTGACTTTTTTTTTGCACTTGCTAATGTTCTTCCCACATATCTAGAATCATCTCCATCAACAATGCAGTAATAGTATTCCTTTTGCCCATTCTGACTGCTACTCCATGGTAGCATTGTGTTTCTCGAGACCACATTTTGAAGGTCTTGGTCTTGTCCCGGACTCAAGAGCATTTTTACTCGGTCTTGGACTGGTTCGGGACTCGGGATTCTGTCAAGATCGATCAAGACCAGCACGGATCTGCTGTTCCTCAACTTGTGTGTAAGGTGAACAAGGAGGAACGCTTGGTAAAACAACAAAAAGCTTCGATTTGTTATTTCTCCCTTTGATGACTTCAACCTTTCCGGTGTTGTGACTGAGGGACACCTCCCTTACCTTAACTGTTCAACCTTGCCATGGCTTTTTAAATTGATTTTGCCGGTCTTGGTCTCGGTGCTTTCTGATCTTGGACAAGTCTTGGTCTCAGATAGTGTGGTCTTGAGCACAACACTAGCCCATGGCAGCTGTTATTTTAGGTTTTTAAAATGCCAATGGAAACCTCCTGTGTTGTGCCTGATGGATTTATTTGCTATTACAGGCCATATCAATTGATGATCTTCAGTCAGTTTTATAACCAGTTAAAATTTCCTCTCAGGACCTGTTATATGAGTCACATTAATGTCCCCTAAGGCCACCAGCTGCTCCACTTCCTCTTCCTACTATAAAACAGCTCACCAAACCAAGAGAGTGAAAGATAAAAGGAGGAGCTGATCGTTCCTGTCCTCATTACAGAGTGCCATTTCGTCCTGTTTGGTGACTGAGCGACAAAGCAGACACCTTGTGCCGGGTGATAAACTCACTCGGTGTTCCCCAGACAGCCTGCTCATTAAGCCTGTCAGTCAGAGTCTGTCCTACATGTCCTGTCCTCAGTGGTGGGTGACTCAGCACCACGTGGAGAGCACAGGACACCGAGCGACTGAGAAATGACTCACAGAGCTGGTTATCACGACTCCGCTCTGCACCGGAAGCTGTAGCAGGGCGCCCTCTGCCGGCCAAACAGGGTCATGTGTGAAACCTTCAAAACCAAAAATGAGTTGTTTCTCTTCTCATTTTCCTTGATGCAGTCCTAAAATGAGTTGGAAATTTTCAAACACTGAGCTAAAAGCTCTTAATATTTAGCATCCTGCTCAAGAGGAATTTTTATTTCTTATTTAGTAAAGTAAGTTGCATTGTTTTGGCCCATATCTGGTGAGGAGTAAGAATAATTCTTTACAAATACTACTGCTATTACGCCTACTATTAATAATTATAATGCTAATAATATTAGTAGTAGTAGTGGTAGTAGTAGTAGTAATAACCATGAAAATAGCACAGTTAGCAAAGTGACAACAAGAAAAAGAAAAAAAACCAAGCCAATACAGACAAAAACACTTGCATCCAGAGAGCAAGATTAGGGATATTTTGTTTTTGAGATGATAATGGAGAAATAAGTTAAAAGTGGTGCGAAACAGGTGTGTTTTATAATCTGGTCTTGAAGGCGGTAGGGTCCGTGGTGTCCCAGATGTAATGTGGGAGAGAGTTCCAAATACCAGAGAAGCCTCTGTCAAACCAGGTTGGATGCTTGGTCCTAGAGATGGTCAGGAGGTTTGCGTCAGAGGAGCGGTTAGTGATAAAGCAGATGATTTGATTGCAAGAAATAAATAGTTAAACTCCTTAAAATGATCCATTCGAAAATACTGATTAAACTCCTCAGGTCATCTCATAGATTCGTGCCTGTGTCAGCCAAGGTTAAACTAAATTATTCTAACTGACCAACTGATTCAGATTGTTGAAGACATTTGGCCTCATCTTAAAAAGGCTTCATCAGTTCTAAGAGTTAGATAATAATTCCCAGATCATTTGCATATTAATGGTCTGCTTTAGGCTACGTTTACATGGATACTCCTGACTTGACGCAAAGATTTGTTCTTTGCGTTTTAAAATTCTTCTACGTCCAGACGACGACGCTCAGAGACGAGTTAATCCGATGTAGTCTGCATGCTGGTTCAGTAGATGGCGCTGTAGGTCTGCAGAGAGGCAGCGCTGCTACAACAACACAGGTACAAAGAAGAAAACTTTTCACAAACAACAATGGCGAGTGGATGCACAGAGATGCAGGAGTTTCTTTTCTGGACAACAAATCAGTTCGGACAACAAATCTATCTGGACGGTTTTGACTGGATAACAACCCGAGCATGGTAAGACGCCACACGTTACTCGGCGGACGGCCGAAGCTGTTGTTGTTCCTGGTATGCGCGCGCAGCCTTCATCTGAAAAAGTACTGCGCATGCAGTGACGCCGGCGTTTCACCCTGAAACGCTCCGATGTGGGTTTACGTGGGGCTGCATGGAGAGCGTTTTGGAAACTTTCCACCCTGGAGCCTGTTTTCAAAAGTTTCCGTTTTCGACGAGTTTCCATGTAGACGCAAGGCCAAAACGCAATGAAAACTAATCGGATTTGACCGTTTTCGGCGCCATGTAAACGGTAGATTTCGGCTCTTCCTCTGCCAACTCTTCAAACTGAAGATACCTTTAGAGAGGAGGTGAAATGTTTTCAAAATCTGAACAAGTCATGTTGCCACTTGGATCAGCATTGATTTAGTGTGACATGTAGTTGCTGCAGATTTATCAGCTGTACTTCCATATTTGGAATCTCTCATGCCACTACTCCAAAAAGGTGCTCAGTTGGATTGAGGTCTTATGACTGTGGAGGCCATGGAGTAAAGTGAACTTTTTGTCATGTTAAAGAAACCAGTAATGAGATCATTTGAGATTTGTAACATTGATGGGACATGGTCAGCAACAATACTTGGGTAGCTTGTGGTGTTAAGAAGATGCTATGATTGTAAAAATATTGCTAAGAAAATCTCCCCTACACCATTACACCATCTAACTGCTGATACAAAGCAGGATGGATCTATGCTTTCATGTATTAATGATAAGATTCTGACCCCACCATCCGAAGGTTACAGCAGAAACAGACTCATCAGACCAGACAACACTTTTTCCTATCTTTTTTTTTCAAACTTGTATTGTCCAGTTTCAGCGAGCCTTTTAAACTGTGGCCTCAGATTTATAGTCTTAGCTGACAGGAGTGGCATTTGGTGTGGTCTTCTGCTGCCTTTGCCCATCTTCTTCAAAATTTGATGCATTGTGTATTTAGAAATTATATTTGCTGTAACAAGTGGTTGTTTGAGATATACCTTTCTGTTTTCACAAAACCACCCAAAGGCAATGGCCTCTGGGATCAACAAGGCATCTTCACCCAGAGAACTACACTCTCTGGAAATGTCCTCTTATTACAGCACACTCTATAAACCCCAACGATATTTGTGAATGATAATCCCAGTAGATCAGCAGCTTATAAAATACTCAGACCAGCCTAATGGGCACCAAAAACCGAGACATGACAAAATTCACTTAAATCACCTTTCCGATGCTCTGCTTAAACTTCAGTCTCTTCACTATATCCCAAATCACAGTGCCTTTCCACAAATGCACTGCAATGAGGATCCAGTATATCTATGCCTAGAGACAGTCGTGTGCCCCCGCAGACGAACAGACAGAGACGATCACTCGCAGCACTCCTGCATGCTCACTGCGCCTGCGTTTCACCTCTCTGGTATCACACATCTGTTATACCTCTAGAGAAGGAACAAAGGAGGGTAAGCTCAGTCCCCTTTCCGTCTCCATGAAGTTCACAGAGGGGTTAATATTACTCTTAAACAGCAGTATGAATTTGACATATGTCATATGATTGGTTAATTAGCTGTTTGTGTTACCATGCCATTAAATGGGTGTACTTAGATAAGTGGCTGTAAGTGTGCCAAAACAATGCAATTTGCTTATGCCTAAGTCACACATTGCCGTTTCTCATAGCGACCGTGCACGACTGTACACGATTGAGGAGGCTGGTGTGATCGCTATGATACGGGATGAAATGACTGTCTCATCCCTGGACACACCCCGTAAATACACCGTCAGTGGCACAGCTACAGCGCTTCAGGGGGCGTTCATCCCACTCCAGTTAGGTTAATACAGCGATATGACAAGGACTCCATCCCGCTGACAGGACGTCAGCCCCGCTCGAGCTCAGTTCGCGTCACGTAAGCCCTGACTGAGCCCCGTCGCTTGCGCCGTCTTGAACGGGACACAGTCGGGGCACAAATGGATACATCCTTGTCAGTCGTCCTCATAAAGTTTTCAGGATTGAGCTGCGATTGGGCCACGTTCAGCCCGACTGAGCTCCGTACATGCCACGCTAATATCCTTCACATTAGGACTGCATTAGGCTTCCATCCCGCTATACTGAGTGCGGCGATTCTCCACGACAGTTTTGAACAGTTCAAAACTGTCGGGACCCTTCCACGTTCCCCGCCGTTCATCCACGACTATACAACCCTGATCCAGACCAAGTAGCGCATGCACCAGGACCAAAGCAAGCTTTATCAGGATTATGACAATCGTGCACAATCGCCATGAGAAACGGGAATGTGTGACTGGGGCTTTAAATAAAAGCAATACTATAAAATAAATTGATTGTTTTAAAGGGTTACATTTGTTTTAAAAAATGTTCTTTTAAGAATTCAGCCAAAGCTAATTTGGAAAAGCAGTGCCTTTTTAGGCACTTCAGTAAGCTGACAATAATCAAGTTTTTGAAATGTTAATATTGTCTTTTTAAATAATTTTCTTTTTTAACTGATAAGTGGGATGATTATGGACTAGGAAGGGTACTATCACCATGTCACTACTTGGAGCTTGCATGTACAGAGCCTGGGTTTGCTGAGGGTGACCCTGTTTTAGCTCTTATGCCATGTGGGTCAGGTAAAGTGGCAATTAGTACTAGCATGGTGAGAGTTAGCATAGAGAGGGATGGAAGTATCATGGAGGCTTGGATGTAACACTTACAGTGTGAAGCCCGCACTTGATGACGCCCATCAGCCTATGCAGTGGAGTTGTAGGATCCAGTAAGAGGCTTTGTGGTAGAACAGATAACATCTGCATTTTCACTACCTGGAGCTTGCATGTACGGAGCCTGGGTGAATTAATAGTGGTAATGCTGTTACAGCAAAGGGTCATGCGGTTGATAGATGTTCTTTCGATGCATAGACAAAATATAAAGAAACAGAACTAGGGAAATTATCTGGAGACTATTGTGGACGGTTCAGACAAAAGTCTGACAATGAGTAAAATGTTCATCTGTCCGTTATATCACTTCAGACGTGCTTACCACTTCTGTATATGGGCAGTAAAGTCGTTGTATGGAGAGCCTTGAGTTTAGAACATCAGTGTGTGTCCATGTTTGAGCTTTATTTACTTCTGTTTCTCTCTTCCTAGCTCAGGGCCAGACATAAATCTCTATGCTTTATGGTTGTATTTCAGAGCATACCAAAGCATTAACAGATAGATCGAAGACTCAAAATTCATATCAATAAAGTTCATAAAGTAACTCCTCAAAAATGTATGTAGACACTATTACAGGGAATAGGGTTCTCTTTACTCTGAGAGCTCATCCTTTCTAAATGGCACAAGTATCTTGTGTTTCTTTAAATACTTAAAAAGGAGAAAATGATTATTCATCATCATCGTCATGCATAAAAAAATATAAAATTAATGTGGTTAGCAATGGATACAAAAAGGGTGATTACTAATAGGGGGACAAGACACCCTCTTTCCCATGCCAAGAAGTAGAGTTTTATTTTATAATGAAAATCTTCTGATATTTGCACTTGAAGTTGAGAGACTGATCAAACTGCTACGGAAAATAAGTCGAACAGATGAAGCAAAAATTGTCAATTTTAAAAAAAGGGAAAATATAATGGAAAAACTAGTTTATAATGGACATGATGACTTTTGGAGAGAAAATCACTGAGTTTTCAAAGTCAAATTTCATGAAAAACTAGATGATGTCGGATGTGACTAGTTTGGAAGTGAAAATCGTTGAGTTTTGAAAAGTCAAAATTTCATGAAGAACTTGCTGATGCCTGTCCAAAGAGTTAATAAAGCAAAATGAAATCAACAAGTGCGTCATTAAAAAAATTGATCTTGTGCACATTTGACAAGCCTTTCTTCATTTTTCAGTTTGTTTCCAACTAATTGAGCCACTGATCCATTTATTTAGACTGTAATTCAATTCAGTGATTAATAATCTGACAAAACAAGCTCGACTTACACTTGAATAAGCATGTAGATTGATGGGTTGTGACTGCATACAGAGGTTCAACAATCTGTAAACAAATGAGCTTGTGTTGCCAGATCAGTGCCGCAAATCTCCCTTTGAATATCATGAATTTCATCTCCAGGATGACAAACTAAAACCTCTGATTTGAATCCAACTTCATTGCCATTGTTCCAGCGGGTGGAGCTGGATTCATCGTGCTGTGAAAGTATGACTAACACTCATTGATGTCACCAGGAGCTGACAGGATCTTGGTGCTCCTGTAACTGAGGCTGCCCAGGAAACAAATGACTCACTGTGTTTTCATCACAGAGTGAGGTAATGATCAAAACCTGTTGTGCGAGGAGAGCGAAGCAGAGGACAACACAGAGACAACAGGCAGCACTGCCAGCAGGTTCAGAAGACTGGAGCTTCCAACAAGCAGGCTCTACAGGTTCTCAGCATTTCACTCTTTTCTGAGAGATCTCTGTCTTTTTAATATAAGCAGTGCAGTAGATCATACATGTACAGACTCACTTAGGTATGAAGATGAACATTTAAAGAGTCGTAATCTTAATGTGATAAAGTTAATGAGTAAAGATTTTTTTAGTTTAATTATATAAAGTAATCTTATAATTATCTTGATTTCTGCTTGGTTCAAAAACATGCATTGAATTGAACTTAATAATATCTTTATATTCTAGTCGGCAACTCCTGTATCTTGTTCTATTTAATTATTTATTTTAACCCTAATAAGGCTATGTATTTACAGGCCTCTGCTAGCTCATGTTTGTTTCTTTGTTTGTTGGTTTGTAAAAAGATTAGCTCGCAACACAATTACAGCACTTAATGGATTTTGATGCAGTTTCAGGGGAATGTTGGTCATGAAAAACGAAAAAAAAGTAATTAGGTTTTGGTAGTGCTCAAAATGCGGACACGGATCCAGGATTTTTTTTTTTTTAATGGATTTGTTTAAGGATGCACCAGATTGTCAATATGATACCTGTATCAGCAGATAATTGCTTCAAAAGCTAAATATTGGTTTCAGACAGATATGAAATTTCTGCCAGTATTTTCACCAATGTTTTAGCCTTCATTATTGCATCAAGATTGTGCATGTTGATCTTAAATTGAGTGTTAAATCAGTGTGTTAGCTTGACAAGGGCATGAAGCTGAATATGACTGTTACTGTCAAAAATAGATTTCACAAATGATGCATGGGTAATTTGGAAAGAACTACTTTCAGTCATTTCTGACTGTCTTGACCCATATTGTGTTAAAGTTTTGAAATATGACCATATCAGATATCAACAAAAACAAATATGATGCATCCCTAGATTTATTAACATTGTGTAATATTGTAGCTTTCCACATTTTTGCCAATTACTCAACAATTTCTTGATTGATTTTGATATCATTTTCAGGAAATGTTGTTTATGGCTGAAGAAAGAAATTATTATTATTTGCTGGTGAGCTGAATCCTCATGTGAAATTTCCTTGAATATGTCTGCATTTCAAGATTTCCACATTTTTGATTATAACTCAGTAAGTATTTTGTCAACTTTTAGCATATTTTCAAAGAATGCTAGTCATGGCAGAAGGGAGAGCTGATTAGATATTGGAGGTGACTTAATCTTAATGTGGGCACAAAACTTATTTTCAAGATGTATTAACAGTGTGAGATAGGGCAGTTTCCACAATTTGACAAATTCACTCAGCAATGTTAGAAATGCCTTGGCAGTGGTTTACGTTTTAAGAGCACTTTGGGTTCATAAATGTAATTATATGGGCTATATATATATTTTCTTTTGCTAGGAAAAATAAAGTACCTAAGACGTAAATTAGACCAATGTGATTCTGAATGAATGATCCTTGTTTTGGATAACTGGCATAGTTTTAAGCTCTTAGAACATTAGCTTTGAAACATGTACAAGTTATACACAGCGATTCTTTACCATAATGAGCTCATCACTCAGAATGTTTAATTAAGTTATACATTTTTTGATATATAGCCTATATATATTATTCAAAATAAACGGAGAACAAAGTTAACAATTGTACTTAAGTGTAAGTATAGAGTAGCATAGTAAAGTATAGATTTGTATTGACTGGTAAATATAACCTGGGTAAAGAAGGGCTAACTAAAATGTTAACTTTTTTAAACCTACTTTAATACTTCCACATAGCTCTCTTCAGAGGTTGTAGGAAAGAAGGGGCCACAGAAAAGACCTTAGAAAAGAATTGGACAAAACCATGACAAAGAAACCTTTTGATTGCTGCTGCTACCCCCTGATGGATGCTGCCATACTGGAGATGTCATCTTCAGCTCAACCTCCTCACATACAGAGAGGCCATGTTCAGATGGGGCTTATGGCCATCTGACCAATAGCAACTCTACATTCTCAAAAAGAGAAATTTTGGATAAATTGAAAGACTTAGGTCATTTTTTGAACCAGGCTGTAAAGATGTGTGTCAAGGCCATAAAATGTATTTTCCCTACAGTCATTAAGGTGCCAGCAGCCAGCCCCAAGTGGACACTCCAGGTACTACAGCTTTTGCCCCTTCCACATGAACCTCCACTGCTCCAGGCACCCTGCATTGTATATTCATGATTTGAATGGCTCCCTGGAGTTTGATTACAATTTTTTACCCCTAAGTCCAAACAAATTTTCAAGTCTAAATTGACAACTCTATCACAGATACAGCGAAGAGGGTAATTAGGGTTAAAATCTCCTACCTCAAGCACAAATTGGCCTCTAACTGTAGAAGCAGAGGTCTTTTGACAGATGACCAACCCTACCACTTGCCACAGCTGCCTCAAGTGATATGAATATTTTTGTCTGCACTCTAAAGGGTATGATGAAAAATGAACAGAGGTCCTGATTGGCCTAAAAAGATAAGTTGATCCTAAGCGACACCCAGCTCTCTGCAGACCTGATCTAGGCCAAACCTCTGAGCAGCTAACTCTGCAACAGCCCACTGTGAAACGCGGCACTTTAAAAATGCATGCTTGCTCTGGGCTCTGTATCTTTAATGAGGTGTGTCTGAAATATTTGATAGCCTCATGCTCATTTGAAAAACAAATACGTTTATTTTCATTAAAATTTGATGCGGAAATGAATATATGTAAAACACATACATTAATTAGTCTGTTTTGATCAATTGTCTCCGTCTCGTATTTCTGCACACTAACTCCCCACAGGCTACACTGCTGCATATCGTTCTCCACTGCTTCAGAGCAAGACCATTTCATTTTCAAAGTGGAATTTAGCATCTTTTAAGACTGTGTACACTCAAAGAATATTTGAATTTTGGCTCCGCACTCAGGCATAATTGTAAAATGGATGTTTGTCACATTAGAATGTGTTTCTTCAGGGATGTAGAGGGATGTGAAAAAAAGTGACACTACAGATAAACAGGTTGAGAATTTAACACCTGACTTTGCCTGCATGGCCTGAAACAAGGCTCAGTTAAGGTCATGGAAGTCAGGAAGTATAAGACCTTAAAGAGGTCTGCAAGGGGTTAAGATACCTTTGAAAAACTTTGGTCAAAATGAGAAAAATTCAAACCATGAAATGTCTTTGCAGTATCCCTTAATGAGACAGAAAATTAAGACCAGGTGACATCAGGGCAACATCCTTTTTTTCACCCTGTACTTTCATTTTTTTTAAGTTTTGTAATAACCTGTCCAACCACTTATTCATTTTTTCCTTAACTGTGAACATTTCTGCAGCACAACTTTGAGCTACAAAACATAGCACCCTTTAACTCCATTAGTAAACTTGATACAAGCTCATCTGATTCAACTTTTGCAACCATTGTACACTATCACCACCTTAACTAAAATTTCAAATAAACTCAAGAAACTTGTACCCTGCTGAGAGTGGAAACAATTGTTAACAATAACACCCTTTACAATGTTCCTGCAACTCAACAGTGTAGACAAACTAGCAGGGTTAGACCAGCACAGCAGGGTTCTCAGATGTGAACCTTCCTTAATCACTGTTTCCCAAAATCCAGCACCAACCTCCCTCCTTGTTAGATAGATGTTACAGACCAAGGAGCATTTCCTCAGCAATCTACATCCTCAGCAGGCCCACGCTCTGTACATGCAAGCCACAGGGATGCTGTTGAAAACCTTCCATAGCAAACAGCCCCTGATTGCTCCTGCAAACAATAAAAGTGAACATAAGAGAAAATAATCGAAGAATTAAACAAAATATTTGATAGAGGAGGGGAAGTTAGAACCTGGATGAGGTTCCTTAACTGGTTCTGATACTCATCGATACTGATGCTCTACATCCTCCGACTCCCTCATTTTATTGTAGTAACAAAAGAAGTACAGAGAGGAGAAGGGAATGAGGGATGATTAGTGGTCTTTACACCCTCTGTTTTAGCCCCAAACAGGCATCATCTCCCTTGGTTCAACTCCACTAAGGATGTACGTAGCTGTTCATATTCTGAACATCTCCTGGCTTCCACAAGATCTGGCCTCAACGTCCGTGTTTCACAGAAAAATAGGACTGTTGATTTTGGTATGAGCCCTCTACATCTCACTTCTAATGGACAAAACAAACATTATGTAAACAGTCTGCTACACTTTTACATCTTTGCATTGAATTAAGGTAAGCTAAATTTAAATCTCTTTTCAAGACTTGAAACAAACTTAAAGTCAAGACATACATTTTTAACATATTTCAAATGTTGTGAACAAAACAAAGAGTGAAAGAGAAAAAAAATAGTGGTTCATAAATGGGCGGTGGTCATAGACATTTTGATAGAAAGATACAACTTGTAAACTTTACCTGATTCAATTCAATTTATTTATTTCTGTCAAGCATGAATACAATTTCCAAAAGAAAAAAATATAAGTAGGTCAACAGCGAAATGACAATAAAAAATTGTAATACAATAATACAAACTTATTACCTACGAGTACACATGGCTATATATATCCACACATATATACACTGCCTGGCCCCCAAAAAAGTCGCAACCAAAACATATGGTCACATTCTAATATTTTGTTGGACCACCTTTAGCTTTGATTACAGCATTCGTTCACTGTGGCAGTGTTTGGATAAGCTTCTGCAATGTCATTAGATTTATTTATATCCAGTGTTGCATTAACTATTCACCGCGATCTTGTACTAATGATGCATGAAAGCCTTTTCAAGCACATCTCAAAGATTCATAATGGGGTTAAGGTCTGGACACTGTGGTGGCCAATCCATGTGTGAAAATGATGTCTCATGCTCCCTGAACTCTTTCGCAGTTTCAGCGCCAGTGTATCCTGGCATTGTCATTTTGAAATATTCCTGTGCCATTAGGAAAGAAAAAATCCACTGATGGTATAACCTGGTTATTCAGTATATTCTGGTAGTCCGCTGACCTCATTCTTTGGACTCATAATGTTGCTGAACCTCGACATGACCAACTGCAGCAGCCCCAGATCACAGCACTGCCCCCACAGGCTTGTACAGTATGCACTAGGCATGGTGGGTGCATCACTTCACCTGCCTCTCTTCTAACCCTGATGTTCCCATCACTCTGGAACAGGGTCAATCTGGACTCATCAGACCACATGACCTTCTTCCAGTCCTCTGGAAGAAGTCCAATCTTTATTCTTCCTAGTAAACGAAAGCCTTTTTTTCTGGTTAGCCTTACTGATTAGTGGTTTTCTTCAGGCTACACAGCTGTTCAGTCCCAATCTCCAGAGTTCCCTTCACATTGGGGGTGTGGAAAAGCTCTTACTTTCACGATTAAACACACCCCTGAGTTCTACTGTTGCTTTTCTTTGATTTGATTTAGCTAAAGGTTTAAATGATCGCCAATCACGATCATTCAGGATTCCTTTCTGAACACATTTCTTCCTCGAAGACGATGGTTCCCCACTATCCTGTCAGTTTTTAATAATGCATTGGACAGTTCTCAACCCAATTTTGGTATTTCTTCAACCTCCTCAGATGCTTTCTTTGCTTGATTCATGGCACTGATTCAACCCTTCTTAAACAGAATAACATCTTTTCTGAAACCACAGGATATGTCTTTCAACATGGTTGTTTAAGAAATGAGAAGCTACTCATTACATCAGCTGGGGTTAAATAACTTTTGCCAGCTGAAGATAATTACCCATGCAGTAATTATCCAATAGGGGGCTCGTACCTATATGCTCAGTTAGGTCCAGCTGAGGACTTTTGTTTTTGGCCAGGCAGTGTGTGTTTGTGTGTTTGTGTGTGAGGAGTGGGTGCTCTGTAGGCAGATCTTTGGCTGCATTCAGGGGGGCTCCTGTAATTGGGTGGTATAGTGAGAGGGACAAGTGGCCCTCCCATGGCCCAAGAGCTGACAGCAGCCCATTGAAAAGCCTCAGCCAGTACATGACATTTTGAGGAGTTTTTTTTTTTTTTTTTTAAACTTGTTTAACCTTGTAAGTGTTAGATAGTACTTTTTTGTATGAGTTAGTTTTGTGGTAATCCCATACATTTGGCTGTCTTTTGTTGTACTCTCTTTGGTTTAAACTTGCTTTTAAGTTTGTTTTATAATGAATAGTGTAAAATATAATTTTGGTCTGGTGTTTGGTTTTTGGGACTGAAGAGTGAACTTCCTTTTTTTCCCCCTGACAAGTGCTTAACAGAACTCTACCTGTGGTGGCCCTGAAGTGCAAATCACAACGGCAAATAACTTCACAACAGCAAACAACTAAACACAACAGCAAATTAGAAAAACACTGCTGCAAAGAACTAAACACAATGGTATTTGTGGGCCACATCAGTCATCGCTGATTGGGCGAGTGTGTGTGTGAAGACAGAGAAAAGGAGGACTTGAGAAAAGTCAAACAATGATATGATAAAACAGACAGAAGAGCTAACAGAGTTTAATACGATTCATAAACAAACCACCAGCACTGCGGTGCGCTCAATAACAGCACAGCCATGCGTCCTAACATGCACACTTCTTCAGGTGTGTGTGGACAGGTCTGACTCTGACAATTCTTTATGGAAGAAAAGTACCAAACACTAGTCATTTAAAGAACTAAAGACCCACAATGGATTTATTTAAATAAAATGAAGGGCAGACCGGGGATGGTTGTAACACCAGAACAGTTCTCACATCACTGTTTTCTCCAATCAGGTGTAAGACAGGAGTCACATGATGTTTTAATTTTTCCATTTGTCCTCCCTGATCACACACTGGGCTTGTCAAGGCTGGAAACTGTTGCACATGGACTCTACAGAGAAAATAAAGTTAAATTAAACAAGAAATGTACTACATTTATTTAGTTCTTAGTCTAATTGTGACTAAAACTTTTCTCTCTCAGGTAAATGTGTTGCATTTCTCTCTTTCTAATTTTCATGCAACTTTGTGAAAGAGCTCACCAAACATAGACTCAGACATGAAAACAGATCAGAGGCGAAAAAGGTGCAAAGGATATGCTGTTGCTTTTGTGTTTAGTTATTTGCTGTTGCGGTTTGTACGTAAGGGCCAAATAGAGAAAGACTAAGTAGACACTTACATCCTATATAGGGTGCTGGATCTAAAAAAAAATCACATGAAATAGCACACAAAATCTGCCCACCAACAGGAGCTCCCTTGAAAAATGTATTTAACAAACAGTGATGTTGAGAGCTCTTTCTCAGACTTGATAGGGTGGTTATTGAGCGGCCATTTCAAATATTTTTATTTTTTTATTATTTAAAAGGTTGGTGCACTTCAGGGCCACCATACCTACGCAGAAAAGTGACCCTTGATAAATAAAATATATACCATAAATGCATACTTTTACTTTAAAGCAACACTAGTTTTCACTTACAAAAGGCACACAACTTTAAATTCAAATAGGTATTTATAGGGGAAAAATTAAGAACCAAAAGTTTGATAAAGAGTGAGCAAATAACAAATATAGCAAAATAACAAACACCTCTGATTTCTATCTCTTCCTTAGTCCTGTGGCTCATGAAAATGCAATTTTACATATTTCAAAACATTTGGACATTTCGTTGTGTGAAAAGAAAATCTTTGCAGTTCCAGTGATGAATCACTTGGCATCTTCTCATGAAGCATTCAAAACCTGACAGAAAACACAAATAAAGTGATTTATGTCCACCAGATGGCGACAGAGACCAATACTAACAGTACAGCTGTACCTGTAATGGCCACTAGAGGGCAGTACTATCACGCGAGCCCCCTCTGTGGCTCCTGGCCGGCTGCAGTGTTGATTTGTGTGATGTATTCACTCTGGCAGCACATTGGACAGCAGCAGTCTGGTGAGTCATACTGCCACTGTATGCAGGATGTTTGGATTCAGCAGCAGAGGCCGACCAGTAATTAATAACCACCTATTTACTGTTTGTCAAACAAAAAGGAAGGAAATGAATGAGGGTGTTTGACTTCCCTGTGAATTCCTCTTCCTGTAACAGGTGAGGGACGGGAAAAAAGGTGTGAGATGTGCAGGCAAAGGATAAATCCAGGTTGACTAATTCTTTCTTTTAGACACATGAAGACACTGTGCATCCTGTTTGTTTTAATCTCTTTGCCTGAGATGATGGCAAATTAAAGGCTGTTTGTTTTTATCAGAAATGCTTGATGCGTCTCTCAGATGTCTTGCCAGAATAACACGGGTGTTTATTGAAAGAAGAGCTGAGCTGAGGACGAGGGGTGGAGGGGGGATTCGCATATTTTATAAAGCTCCTCTTTTATGCAATGCAGTCTGCTGGCACAGAGCAACGTTATGTGGGTGAGTCTTATTGTGTGGGGCTGCTCGCTGCCTTTCGGCTCCAACACGTGGAGCCCGGCCAGTGTTGATGAGTGTGAGTGGATGGTGAATGACAGGCCAAGGCTCTGCCAGTCAGTCAGTAGGGTTGTCTGGCCCCTTCCCCGCCACTCTCTGGGGGATAAGATATGTGTCATCCTCCCGGGAGGCATCTCGCCACGGCGCAGCCTCCATCCTCCCTCTGCCGTGCAAAAGCTGTCCCGCCCCACTCTGTTTGTCCACAGTATGCATCCCCGCTGGCTTGTTTGTCAGTGAAAGTCTCCTCTCTTTTCCACCTCCTTCTTTACATCTGTATGCACTTGTTCTCTTATCAGGTTCACTCTCATCATTCATTCCAGCTGCTTCTCTCCATCTCCCCTTTTTCCTGTGGATTTGCTGCCCTGCAGTAGCTCACAGCTTCACCCTCTAACCACTTTCCACATCTCTTTCAATGTTCCATACCTCCACAGTGAGCTCCATCTCTGCGTCCTTTTTCTTTTTTCGCCTGTTCTCAACACATTCTTGCTCCAAACTGGTTAACTGTGGTTGCCCTGAGCTTCAAAATATGACCACCTTAGTACCTCTTTTCCGTCAGTTTTCCACATGCAGGTCTCCACATGCTGGTTAGCGAAAGGCTGGCAGCTGGACCAGTTGAGTGTTTGGCTACTTTTGCCACATTTATACCTGATTTGTGCTCCTCAGTGATCATAGTAACCTGACATGCCAGATAGACAGTTCAATGTAGACTATGTAGCACTAGCTCATTTGGCTCGCAGCTCTTAGAGTGTTTTGGTAGGGCAAGGTTATCAAAACACATCTGGAAAGTGAGTACTTCTCTGCATGAAACAAAAAGGTCCATGATATTGAGATTTTTTTTTAAATTTAACATTAATTTAGCCAGTTTAGTCCCATTAAGATCAGACAATTCTTTTTCAAGGGAGACCTACCAACACACAGTTTCTACAAGAAACACAGGCCCCATCCACATGAAGACAAAACGCTTAACAGTTTCATAAACGATCGTCATAAAGACGAAGGCATCTCAGAAAATGTATGCGTCTATATGAATGCACTCGATATGCATCAAAACGCTGTAAAACACATGCCAAACCTCTAGGGCCGCTGTAACGATATGACGGAAACAAGCGGAAACAGACGAAAAAACAGTGGGCATGCCCACTTGTGGCAAAAGTTGTAAACAGAGATTGTGATAAAGTGATCATGAGGTGCTGTAATGTGTCCTTGACAATTGTTTGTTCAACTCGGTGGTGATTGAGAAGAAGGAGATTTTGCTGCAACAGGGATAGTAGGGTCACTAGCTTCATCAGCAGATATGCTTCACGTACGCCGCCATTGTTGTTGCCGCGTGTGGCGCATGCATGTCAATGAAGATATGAAACCATGACGTAAGCGTATCTGAAAACTTGCAGAGAGCCAGTAATCACGGAGCTGCGTATACGGCATTTCAAAATCTTTCCACTCTGGAACCTGGTTTCAAAAATGATCGTTTACAGACCCTCAAAACGCCGTCTTCGTATGGATGGTATGCAGATTCGGCAAAAAACGTATGCGTTTAGACCTTGGTTTGGCTTTGTGTGGATGGGGCCACAGTCTCCTCCTTCTCCCTCATTTAACGGCACCGCCTGCTGCCTAAAACATCAATCCATCCATTGATTGAACTAACTCCTTGTCAAGGGGCTGAAGCCTATCCCAGATGACATTGGGTGAGATGAAGGGTACACACCCTGGACCTGTTGCCAGCTGATCGTGGGGCAGCACAGAGAGACAGACAACCATTCACTCACTCACCCACAGCTAAAGGCAATACAAAGTCAACAATTAACATGACAAGCATGTTTTTGGTCCATGGGAGGAAGCCAGAGTGCCCAAAGAGAATCCATGCATGCATGGAAAAAACGCAAACTGCACAAAACAAGGTTCTGTCCGAACCAGCATCCTTCTTGCTTTGAGGTAGGAGCACTACCTGCTGCGTCACTGTGCCACCATAAACATCCTTTATCTAAGCTGCATATCATTTTCAGGGCGATGGGTGGCTGTATCTTTTCCCAGCTATCACTTGGACAGTTGCAGGTACACCTTGAACAAATCACCAGCTGATCACAGGGTTGTCTAAAACAGCTTCTTACAAAAGCAACGTCAACATCAATTGTAAGTTGATAACTGTGTTGTGTTATAACTTTAACATGAATGTGGTACACTGTTGTTCCAGTGAAACAGTTTTATTCATGGTCTGAATGTAAAAGAGTGGCCCTGCCCTGTTCATTGTCAGACTGTGAGCATTATAAGAGCTGTGACAATTACTGTCTTTTGTCATTAGGCTGCAGAGTTACAGATTACAGTCTGTGATCTAAGAAGCTGCATGCACTTATGTCCGTGTGCCGTAATTATAGGTAAACTGAGAATAAAGAACAGTGTTGTGGTAATACGAAAGTACCTCAACATGTAAACTCAAATAGTTTGTAACAAACCTATGCAACAGAATACTGTTTTCAACTTGAATTACAATTACAACAAATTCATTTTAAAAGTACTGCTTCCACTGGTGGCAGCGTAGGTCAATCCATAACAGCTCAGGCTGGAGGCTGGCCAGTTCAAGTTCCAGATCGAATCATGCGTGAAAGTTGGTTTGGTAGCTCAGGAGATGCAAGCTCAGTTCATTGGGCACTACCATCTATTTGAGTAGTTGGCATCTTTACCTCCAGAGCCTGGGGACATAGGGTTTGTATCCTTGCACCCCTAAACATCATCTCACATAAACACCTGAGGAAGGGTTAATGTTACTGGTGATGCAGATGAATCATCAGGAATGATGAACGGCGAAGCACCGACCTGGCCTGTGCTCTACACCAGACCTGTCCAACCCTGTTTAGACAGTGTTAAAGAATGGCATCTCCACTGCCACTTGAGGAGATTTTCTAATCTGGTGAATGGGACTGGAAAAAATCTGCATTACCACTCTTCAAAAATCATTGTATGACAAGACCACTTCCATGTTTACAGTGTATGCTTTATATAAATTATAACCCATACATCTGTCATATATATAGAGCTACAACACAATAAGCAATATAGCTGTGACTCGAGCAAGTCATATTTAACTTTATAACTTTTTCTTTTTTAGTGTGGCAATATAATACCGGATTTTTTGTTCCCCTTATTTCACTGCGTCTTCTTCAGGTCTTGGATCCACAGGTAGTTGCCCATTTGTCCAAATGTTTCAGTCCTTGTGACCAACTAAAGAAATCATTTTGCAATGCTGGTTTCTGAGAGGGATTGAAACATAGGCTCACACCTCATCATTTGAAAATATTGGCGCCACAAAGTCTGATGTTTAACCCTTATTTGTTTTGACCAAGTGCATATTAGCCATTAGGTTCTTTATCTTCCCTGTCTCGACCTGTTCCCTGTCCTCTGTATGAGCCAACCCAGCGTGGATAGGATTCAGCGTGCTCAGGACCCTGATAGATATGACATTGTTCAAGCTGCCATTATTGATTTCTAGGAGGTTAAAACTGGAAAAGACAAAAAGTGGTGCAGCAAGTAAATAGCAAATGAGTGGTTCCAGTTGCTTTTCATCCACTGTAACTTGAGATACTTAGTTATTCATGCAGGCTATCACTGCAAAGAGGAAATTGTGGAAACATTCCTCTTCCCTTAATGCACCCTTCAGCAGCCATATCAATAGCCCCAAGGCAGCCATGAAGGTCCATCCATCCTGACACTGTATGCATTAAGTGGCCAGTTTTAACAAGCACCTCTTCTAATTGGCTGTGTATGAAGTCTCTAGTTATTAGTAGTTTGTGTCATGACTCTGCAGCAGGCAGACGTGTGCAGCCCTTTGTTATTAATCTTTGTTGTTACTGTCTTTTTTTTTCTGTTTAACTTTAGCTCTGACACTTTCTATGAAAAGCAGGAGGCGTCCTGTGCAGCCTGACCACTTCAAACACGTTAGCACGTATGTGATTAGCTTTGGAGACTGACATTGTTCAAAAGTTTCATCTGCCCACACGCAGTACACTGGCAAGTTAATTAGTAATCATTCTTTATTTGTTTCCACCTGTGGAGAAATTAGAGTGGGTCAAAGCAAATCAAAACCTTTTTAGAGAACAGCAACCTTTTATTATAGTAAACAGAGAGAATGTAATTTGAAGTTATTGTCCAGAGTAGGATGATTATTTAAAGACATAAAAGCTTGAGACTTGTGAAGCTGAAAATCAAGGTGCAAGTACAAAGTACAAAGGTGCAGAAAGTTGGAGCCCCTAGATTGGCCACTTGGGGCATACCCCAAAAGTTAGTCAGGCCTTATAAAAACCCATTCAAAACCTCACTGCAGTGCTTTTGCTTGAAGGTACTGTAACTTGGGCTCTAGAGAAGATAGCACTGGCATTGTCACTACCTGGGGCTTGCATAAAAAGAGCCTGGGTTAGTTGAGACGGTCTTGCTGCAGAGTACAGCTGTAGAGACACTTCCAGTTCAGGCTCTCCTGCTTTTTCACACACAGATTAAAGTATTAAGTATATTGAGTACTGATTAAGTATATAGAAGTCATCAGTCATCCATATAGTAGTTGTAATATCATGTTGCTGTACAAATTCCCAAGGCACACCACTGTGCCACACCCCAACATTTGAGAACCCCTGCTTTACAGTACATATATTTATAAAAAATATAAGTAAATATGTCAGAAAATGCGGCATGAAAAAGTTTTTCTGTGGCCACAAACTCTTTGAAGCTCCTCCAGGATTGAATGTCTCTGCCAAGTGAATATTCAAGGGTGAGGCTCAGGCTGAGCTACGCACAGATGCATCTATATGCAATCCACACACTTTACCCAGCGTTTAATCTAACATGTGTTAACTCTGCTCCTCCACTGTACTCTGGTGTTTCCTTGAGAGATCACTATTTTCAGGGTCAGCTGTCGAAACACTCTCTGGAGACGGCCTCAGTATCCCAGGTGTAATCTGCGTTGGCAGGCAGCTGATCCCCACTGAGTGAATCGGCTGCCAAAGAATCGGCTTTGAATGCCAACGCTTCCCTCCAGTCTCTCACTGACAACCAGTGAGCCAAGTCCATCTCTGGGGTCAAACTGCTAATCAAAACAAAGGCATAAGCCTTTCTTTTTCTGTGCTCAACAAACGCGCCCCCTGTTGACTTACAACCTTGCTCCACAAGACTTTCCAGGATAGTCCTTGTTAGTGTCAGCATTGAAGCACCTAATTCAAATCATGCTAATCTCACAGTAATGGTCAAACCATCGACTCGATAATGCTTTTCTTTCAGAGTTGCCCTTTTCCACTATTGACTCTTCATACAAAGCTGTGCTCGTTGACTTCACGAGAGCGATATTCCAGGCGGTGGATGAGTGGAGGGATGAAGAGGTGATCTTACCATTATCCCTGAGCCACTCTTCTATTGTGGGCAGATCAAAGTGGTCTTTATGCCCGGGGCCACCGGATATGTGCATGTCACACTGCTGTGCAGAAGTGTACTGAAATGTATTATGAAAGCCTCTCCATGAATGAAATGATGAAAGCTTGTTGGCTTAGAATCATCAGATTTGAACTTAAAAGGGCGAAACCAGGTCTTCACGATTCAATGAAATAATGTTGAGTGTCTGCATTACGAAAGCTCTTCTCTTTTAAATCAGTGGGATAGATCGAAAATTAAGTTATCCTCTCCTGCTGAAAAAATAAATGAGAAAAATGGTTACCACTCTCTGCTTGTTAGGTGAATTTAATAGTGCAGTTGTGTTGGGTAATGTCACTTCCAATCGTGACCTACCACTTTAAAAGATGTCTTGAATGCCTTTTCTCCCAAAACAACACCTAGGGGACCTGGGTTAGCAAATAAATAGGCTTAAATCAATTAGCATTATGCATGTAAAATACTTTTTTCAGCTGATAGGTGTTTGTGAAGTGTGTGCCATAAACTTTGGCAGCTGTAGCAAACATGTATGTCAGCACTGTCATATTTCTGGATCTGAATCATCAAGGCCATCATCCTGTGGCACCTCAGCAGTGAGGGACAAAGAAAAGATTATTTTATTGGTTTAAAAAGTTAGCAACATAGACGTGATCAGATATTGTTACAGTTGCAAAATTGTGTATGAAAGCTCAAGAGGCTAGCTTTGCAGTGAACTCATGGATGCTGAGGCTGTCTATGCTGTACCAAGCTACATGTTCCTGAAGCATTAATGGCAGTTCACAGTACTTAATCTGTACAAACTTGTCCAATACCATGTCCAAAACCCTCCAGTGTTGGTGCGATGAATATTTATCATTTCTTAGAACATTTGGCCAGGGCCACTTGGGATTTTTCAGAGTTCTGAATGGTGCAAATAGGATTGCAAATAATAGCACTGGATGGCACGTGGGAACAAATTAATTGCACATGCTATTAGTGGGCATATTGCGGACGATCTGCCATGCTTGCATGTGCAATTTATAACAGGTGCAAAAGTAGTGCAGACTGCCCTCTTTAAATGAAAATTTTCTATGTGCTACCAGCTGTCACCATGGAGAGTTTGGGAGAGCAGAATAGCCGTTAAAGAAAAAAAAAGTCTGAAACCGTGGAGTTGGAGGCAAGTAAACCCACTGGTAAACTCTAGCCGAGACATCTCAGCGTTGCCAGAAAAAACGCACATTGGGAGGCCATTTGTCAAAAGCACACAGCTCAAAACTGGCATTGCTGGATTGACGATATGTCTACTATTTTCATTTCTGAACAGAGTTTGTGTTAACCTTTTTTTGATGGACAAGGTCATCAGTTTTCCCTCATGCCATATTTTTATCCATCATTTTTAATTTTCCTTTTCTGATTCCAATGAGACATGATCTAAATGACAGCATTCAGATAGTTACACAGCTTCCTAGACAATAACCTCTAAATGTGAAAAGCAGTCCGACAGTTACACAGACTGCACATTTGACTTTAATAATGTGCTTTTCCTGCACTGACAGCATCACACTCCATGCAGTGACAGCTCCTAGACCTGTTGACAGTGTGTGGAGAGTGGGATGCAGTCAGCTCTGAGTGGCAAACTGAGTGATTCTGGCTGCGAAGGGGATCTTTTTACATAGGTTAAATGACCTCCTCCACAATGAATTAAGAGCGTGTCTCTGCATGAGTTTAAAGGTACTCTGGATCGTCCCTCTTTTTCCAATCCATGATAATCACAGACATCGTCCAAAGTCAAAGTCATTCATCTGAAAATTCAGTCAATGATGGAAAATATTCAGTTAATGTGGCCTCTGTTTCTCATTAAAATCACTGCAACTTTCTGTGCGTAACGCTGTGCCTGCTTTGTAACTGCTTTCAAACATGCTAAATTTAGATGCAAAAACACCAAGCACAATCAGTTTTGGGTTTGATAAATCACATTGCAGGTGCTAAATGATGACGTTTGCTTCTCATCCTCCCGGTATTTTGAGAGTTTTGATAATCTGCATGTATTCATGAGACAAACGTATAAATAGATTGCGCGTGCTATTCTTTTTATTTGACAGATGCAATCTTCATTTCATCCAGTTAGTAGATCAGGTTTGTGCACGCTACCAAGTTTTCATGTGTTTTTTGTACACTCAAACCTTTAGTAGATCAGGTCCTTTGTGTTAGGCCAGTAAGCAGGGTCCTAAATCTTTGAAAACTTCATTTACCAGGAAGAAATAAAATAATAAAAGGGTATTTACTGAATATAACAGGGTGAAGATGACTTTTTGCAGTGCTCTTCACACTTCACTGCTAAACCTGATAATCTGAGGTCCTGTATGTAAGGACAGATGGCTGTTGGACCCAACCAACTTTAAGTAAAAGGATGGATACTTTTTTTTCTTTTGCTGTTGTAGAATACATAATCCCCATAGAATGTTTGGAAATGTTATCTGGTTGATGTAACTCCTCTTCAATAATATCGTATTCCATATCGTCCATATAGTCACGTTAACAACAAGATGAGATTTTTAAGGACCGTGTAAAAGACAGGTAAGTGTGGGGTGCTGGTTTGGTGGAGTGGTTAGCAAACAGGCACCACCTGTACTTGCTTCTGCCGGTCCAGGTTCGAATCCCGCCTGTGACCAGTTTGCAGAGTGTCTTCCCCTACTCTCTCTCCCCCTTTCACAAGCCTATCCACTTTCTTGCTCCTGTCAATAAAGGCACAAAATGCCCAAAAACATACATTTAAAAAAAAAAAAAAAAGACAGGTAAATGTGTGGGCACCCCCCATACCAAAACAAACATAACAAAGAAAAAATTCAAAATGCCTTTGGTTCACAAGGGAATCACTTCATGCTCTGTCTGTGGCTTCAACAGTCTCACAGAACATCATCACCGAATAATTCTGCCACTCTGTGTGCAGGACAACCAGCTGAAGGAGATTTTGGTACATTTTTTGGGGGGCACTATCCACATAAGGATTTGTGTTTCTAACTCCATGAGTGCAGGATCCTTCGGGGCTGTCCCCCTTCATAAGGTTGACAAATCAGGCTGTAGAACAAAAAAACAAATTGGTTTATCAAAAGGTGAAATGATCTGCCAAAATCATGCTTCCAAACTTTTTTGAGGAGTATCATTAACTATCCATGGATGAAGCTGTCATTCCGAACATGCACTTCACCTTAAAATACAACATGCAGCTGATGAATCATTAAAAAGAGACTTCAAGTTGTTACTTCTAAACTATTGTTATTCAAATGTAGCTCTCACAGTTAAAGGTATATGTCGTGTTCATCAGTGTTGTGAGATTAAATCATTTGCAGGAGTTCTGCGGCATCTCCTGGTAGCTGTGATCATTTATGATGCCTGCCTGCTCCGTGGATCAAAGAGAAGTCACTGATGTTCTCATTTAATGACAGACAACATGCATCTGTCTGAAAAAAAACTCTTTAATCTCCTCAAACCTGCAGAAAATGTCTCGTTTGCTTGCATTGAACTTCCTGAAACGGAGCTCTAGACAGCAACCTTGTGAACTTTTCATGAAGCATGCCTCTGCCTCTGACATTCCACATACATTGCTAGTAAAATATCCAATGATAAGCCCCCTCCCCTTTTTAAAAACTATTTTTAAAATGTTGCTTTCCAGTTTTGGAAGAGTCAAATGTTCATAAGTTCAGATCACCTGTAACTTAAGCAGAGAAAGGTCATGTAAGAGTCAGGCTTAAACATGGAGCTGCGTGAGGGTTCGGATTCAGGTCAGTGGATCGAGATAATTAAGCAGCAAGGGGCTTTCTTCACTCTAACTACCTGGAGTGCACATTGATTTGAATTTTTGTCAGTACTTTCCATAAATCATGTCTCTACATATAGAGACATATGGAATCAGATTTGTGCCAATGGAATAAAGCAAAGCTTTCTAGAATAAAGCAAAGCTTTCTAAAACTCAAACGAATAAAGTGGATTTAATCAAAAATAAAATGTACTCAACCAAAAAAATTCTTGTCAAAAGCAAAAAATATCACTCATTGTGAAAACTATTTGACTTTTTTTCTGAATTGTTTCCATTGCTTCTTTCTCTCCCTCTCTCTCTTTTGGTTTCGCTTTTCGGTTTTTTGGTTTTGATTCCAGCTTTTTTGGTTATTCTTCTGACACAAGCCTCTCGTGTGGGCGGGTTCTATGAGGGGCGTGTTCCTATTGGCTGATGAGTTTTTGAGTATCACGGCTGTGAACCGGATGTTATTCAGGGCAGAGCACAGCGGGGAACAGCAAAGCAAAACAACCAAATGTGAGGAGTCGTATGTCGTCCTGTGTTTGTGTTCTTCAAACATACCTTAGGTAAGTATTGTTCACTGCATGGTATCCAGAAAAGTACAGCAGTTTTAGTAAAGTAAAGCTAAGTCTTGCTTTGTAGTGAACTATGCGTCCTCTCATCTGTTGTGCTGCGGCCTCTGAACACAGAAGCTAATGCAGAGGTGGGCTGACGGTGTTGTGCTTTACCTTTCTGGATACTATGCAGTGAACAATACTCACCTAAGGCATGTTTGAAGAACACGAACACAGGACGACACACGACTCCTCACCGTGGATGTGTTATTTTAACTTGATGCCGAACGGAAACATGTTCATGTGCTGGGGGGCTCACCCAGCGCATACCATAGACATATATACATAGACGCCTCATTGATTGGCGCTGCCTATTGGAGCTGACATAGCAACCGGCCGCCATCTTGGAGGGGTCTCACATGCGGCCTGAGTGCGTTTATTATACTGAGAAAGGAGTGTTATGCCCAACTATTATGAGCATAACTCAGCGAATTTTCACCCGATTTTCACACGGATAAGGTTTTTACAAACAACAGAGATGCACTCAAAACAAAGGATGCTGTGACACATTAAAATACTTTTTATTATGCTCTTATTCTGTTGCAATGAGACAGTACAGTGAGACGAACAGACAAAACGTATGAGCGCCAACATTTTTGTGGTCATATCTATATATATATATATATATATATATATATATATATATATATATATATACATACATATATATATGTGGTCATATCTACGTACATATAAGAAATTCACAATGCCAACTTCACACATTTGTAATATGATAGTTAATATTTTCTAAAATATCATTATAATTATTTTAATCGTAGTATTTTACAGGACACAGGACGACACACGACTCCTCACGTTTGGTTGTTTTGCTTTGCTGTTCCCCGCTGTGCTCTGCCCTGAATAACATCCGGTTCACAGCCGTGATACTCAAAAACTCATCACTCATCAATAGGAACGCGCCCCTCATAGAACCCGCCCACACGAGAGCTTTGTGTCAGAAGAATAACCAAAAAAGCTGGAATCAAAACCAAAAAACTGAGAAGCGAAACCAAAAGAGAGAGAGAGGAGAGAAAGAAGCAATGGAAACAATTCAGAAAAAAAGTCAAATAGTTTTCACAATGTGTGATATTTTTTGCTTTTGACAAGAATTTTTTTGGTTGAGTACGTTTTATATTTGATTAAATCCATTTTATTCGTTTGAGTTTTAGAAAGCTTTGCTTTATTCTAGAAAGCTTTGCTTTTTTCCATTGGCACAAATCTGATTCCATAGAGACAACACACTTCAACCATATTTATGATGCATTTTATTTTCTTGTGGGTCAACACTATTGTAATGCATTACGAGTATTATGAGTCAATCTTGATCCAAGTGGCAACTGAACTGGAAATTCTCTTGAAGACATTTTACTTATTCTCCTAACGGGAACCTTTCCTTCAGTTGACAAAGTTTTTCAACATTTCTGAAATACATACATCGATGGACCTCCCTCCCACTCCTTCAGCTGTTCACTTCAGAGAAAGGACCAGCCCTGACTGCTGGGATATGTTGGTAATATGAGCATAGAGTATGGTATGGTTTTGTTTAGTGATCAAATAAACAAGAACTTGATTCAAAGTTCTCAGATTCAGTCCCTGATCTCAAAATTTAAACCACTGAAAATCATTAAAACTAGACTTAAATGTTAAACCTGTTTTGATATCTTTTTGCATTATAATGCTTTTTAATTGTGTTGGTGGCAGTAATGCACTGATGAGTTGGATGCCTACTGATGTAAAACAAGAAGAAGAAATAAAGTGAGCGATAATCTTTTGTCTCAAGTCCCACATCAAGTCAAAAGACAGGTAAGTTGAGTTGAGTCTTCAAGTTAATACAGGTCAGATCAAGTCATTAGCCCTGTTTACACAATGAAATGTCAGTTAAACACCAAAGTATTGTGTTGTACTTTTTGTATATGTTTTTATATAAAAACTGACTAAACAATCACACAAAAGGAGTGCTGATATTCTGGCACTGTCCCTCAATAGTTTGCTCCAAATTTTGATTGTATGATGACAGATGTGTTCAATAATGACGATTCTAAAGGTGAATATGTTGCTTTGCTGGAAACAATAAAAATATATTATTTCCAAAATATAAAAAAATATACATGGTGTGAGCACGAGCTGAATAATGAACTAGAAGGAAAAATGTTAACATTTGAACTTTTTAAAATAAAATTCATGCTAAAGCTGCAGTTCGCTACAGTTCCACATTTAGGATCAATCACTATCGTGACAGTTATGATGCCCCAGATCTAAAAAATAAAATGGTACACTTTGCAGTATGGAACTTGGAAGTATCTCAAGTCCATTGTTTTTTCACAGAAAAATGTTTTCTTATACCGAGATGAAAATTTAAGTTAAGATTTGAAGATAACAATTCAGATTTACTTGTTACAGAACAACAAAGAAAGACGAAACACATGCTTGTTACTGTACACTTTAGACTTTTAACCAAGCTTATAAACAATAAACTGAAAAAAATTGGAGACCCACCAGTTGCTAGCCTCTTCATTAGTAGCCTGCATTGAGAGCAAAATCCTTAAAGTTTATCACAACATGGCAGAAAAAAAGAAAAAAAACAATGCAAGTTACTTCATGAATTTCATTAGAAAGTAAGAAAATCTTGATTGTCTAAAAAAGTTGTCCAAGCAGCTAAATTCAGTTCAATCACTTAACACAACACGCCAAGTGGAAGTGTCACTCTTAGGTTATAGACATGGTTAACCTGACGGATAAGCAGAGTCGGTTATTTTTATTCCAAAATAAAATTAAAAAAAGGGTAACGGAATTAGTCATTTTTATTCCTCTATGACCCAGTACCAAATGATTGATGCTTGGATATCTCTTATCCAACAATGATTGTTTAACATCTCCTTTGTCTTTTTTTGAGTCTATTAACAGATAATTTAAACAGCTACAGCAAGCATTCAGTGTGTTTAATTGTGTACGTGCCGCCATCCCTGCTGTTAAAATTATGAACTACCATAGAGGTTTATTTTTTTTTCTGTTTAACTGTAACCCTAGCTTCAAAATGTTAACAAAGTATCTTGTTAATATGATTTTATGGCACGATAGACATATCTTTGCATTGATAATAGGATCACAATTTGTAATAATATCTTATAAAAACAGACATAATGAAGTGAAACTGATGTTTTCTAATCAGTTTTCTGTCTGCTGCATGCTTTCCATTTTTTGTTCCGTCTTTATAAAAAGGCAAGAGACGATAGCGTTTGCTGATTGCTGATAGTGAACGCGCTGCATGCGGCAGAGCTTGCATACTTAATGCTGGGAAAGGCTGGATTGCAATCAAGGGGACCAAGCCAGAGAGCAAGCACAAGAGCGAGCTGAGGGCGGGTGGGTGAGTTGGTGGGAGGGAACAAACAGTAATACATCCAAATTCAACAAGTGCAGTTGACATTGGGCACCAGAGACAGAGAGAAGAGTGGGTGAGGATGAACCATAGTGTAATTGACAGCTGATTCTACATCGTAGGCCTTCGACCTTTCCTGCTTTGTTTTCTCTCCCTCTCCATTCACATCCTCGCAGTGATCTCCAAATGCATGTATAATTCAACCTTGTGTCTGCCGCAGAGCTCATACAGAAACAACGTATAAACCCTATTTAGTATTCCACCCGTTTGCAGCTCTGGCACAAACACCCACCACTGTCAGGATGTATAAACGCCTTCCTGTTTGGTGGAGGTAATGGGAGCAGCGGGGGAGGAAATCAGAGAGGGACGAGGGGTTGAGGGACTGATGAACTTGCTTTCATGCAAATGCTCTATTCTGTGTGTTTCCTTAAATTTGTTTGTGGAGCACCACCTTGATGGTAATAGGAAGAGGCCATCTACGACTCTGAGGCAATCTTCCCTGTAAACAAACCGCAGAAAAATAAAGTGAAGATGGAGGGCAAATCAGAGAATGCACGCTTGCAGGGTTGCTTCCATGCATACATATATGGAATAACATGATGCAACGTCTTTGCCAAATATAGCCCCCAGTGGACTAGCAGTGTTTACCGTCAGAGGGCTATTCTACATTCAGGGCCAGACACCGGAGGCCGTCTCTTCAGCTGTCTTCACGAGCGAGAAGAGGAAGACAGGGAAAGGTCTTGGGGAAGGTCTGCCCAGGGCTTGCCCTCTTGTATCTAATCAGACTTTCTCTGCAGGCTGCTTGTCCATTCTAGCCCTTTGCCTCAATCTGACTGCAGACAAAGACTTGTTGGGACATAAACTCCTGGTGACAAACTGTGTTGTTACCCCAGGCAGCGCACATGGAGGGTTGTGCAGTTTGCATGCACGGCATTCAGTCGAGCAGAAAGGAAGGAGTGCAACACTGTACTCTGTCTTACACAACCTTTTCTTCTGGGATACCTTTAAGGCTTCATGATTGGTCACAGTGGTGCACAGCAACTAAGTTCATTTATTTGAGTACTGTACTTAAATATGTTTATTAAGTATCTACCTGACTACAAGACAATCATACATTAGGCCCCACTCACTCATGGGAACAAAAAATTGATAGTCACATCCAATAAAAGTTTTTGCAAACGTCTGATTTTTTTGTTTGAAATGTACACATCTGGACATTTGAAACTTTTGGCACAGGTAATTAAGTAACTGGAGTGCACTCATTTGCCACATTATTAACTACAACCATTCCACTTCTCATTTATGCAAATAGCTAATTGGATAATCTGAAGCACGTAGACACTGACACAGAACAACTTAATCAACATGCTACAAGGATGGAAGTTTGTGTGACTAGAGCACACACATCAAGTGTCCAGCTGCAGAGCTGTACCATCCAAGTGATTTAGGAGCTGTTTACAAGAGGCCAAATACAGTCAAATCTGATAAGTTTTCATTGTGTTTTGGCCTTGGGTTTACATGGGAACACCGTGCGGAGTGCCCAAATCCGGAAACTTTTGAAACCAGTGCCCAGAGTGGTGAGTTTTCAATACTTTTAAACCAAAGTCAGTGCGTTTCAGGGTGAAACATGGAGATCAGCACAGGCGCAGTACTTTCACATGAAGGCTGCGCAAACATACCAGGAACAACAGCTTCGGCTGTTGACCGAGTAACATGTGTGCCGCTTACTGTGCTTGGTTTGTTATCCAGACAAAACTATCCAGACAGATTTGTTGTCCTAACAGATTAGTTATCCAGAAAAGAAACTGCTCCGTCTTTGTGCGTCCACTCACTATTGTTGTTAGTGAAAAGTTTTTTTTCTTCGTATTTCTTGTAGCAGCGCTGTTTCTCTGCAAACCTACACCGTCATCTACTGAACCGGCATGCAGCAGTTTCATCTGTTTCTACATCTCCGTCTGAACCCAGATTGACTAAGATTATGCAAAGGAAAAAAACTTTGTGTTTTAAGTCACAGAGTTTCCATGTAATCATTGCCTTGGACAGCTCTGGCTGTTGTGACTGACCTAAACATTTTTAAGGTTAGCCTGTGCCAAGCATAAAAAAAAAACAATCCTCTGGTACTTTTCAAGATTTTTAATATGATACTACAAGATTTAGGGCTCTAATTTCGTAGACCAGAAGCAGGCGCACCTGCCCTGCGCCGGCCTGCGCCAAGTGGACAGGGTGTGACCAGCGCACTTTGCAAGTTTCCTGCAGTGCCAAGAGAGGCGCACTCCAGGAGCAGGGAGGCGCAGAGGAGCGCATCCACGCCCACGTCTCTTTCCCTCTGCGCAAGTGGCAGAGAAGGATGAGTAAAGCTGTGAGTGGGTTTAACACAGCCGAGCGCTGTCTTCACCAGTCAAATGAGCGCCTCTCCTTGCCTTTAAATGCGCTGCGGGCGAGGCGCAGAGTCTGATTGGTCTGAATGATCCCCGCCACCGCGGAAAAAGTGTGCGGGAAAGACCCGGTAGAGGAGACGGTCAGAGCCGCTGCATCGGAGGCCACGAAGCCCGTCACCGTGTGGGCCAACTCCCAGATGTAATCTGTTCCTTTGTCATTACTAGGAGTCAAAAATTAAGAAACAGTTACACAGCAGGTTTATCCATTCAGAATACTTTTGATACACCTGCACTCCTGGTTTGTCGTCGCCAAATAGCAGAGCCTTTAGCCTTTATTGTATACTCTCCTGGTGTCTCCGCCTCATCCTCCTTACAATGATGTACTCCATCTTTTGGATCACATTAAAAATAAAGACTAAAACAGAGAAATATGGGAAATCACAGGTAAATCCTGAGTGACATGCATTTATTTTATCTCTTTTTTCTTCATCTTTTTTCCCCCTCTTTTCTTTGAATTTAATGAAATGAGAGAAGCCAGATAAATACTCAGTATCAGATGTAAAGGGTGTTTATTGTTGACTTGTAAGATGTGCAACAAACTTCCAGATGTTTCCTTTGCACCGAAAATAGACCAGGTTGGAGCTGGGGAGCTTTCAGCGCACCTTCCGCACAGTTTTTTGGCACGAAATTGTCACTGCGCCAACCTGAATCTGTTGGCACCTCCCCCGGGTGCGCCATCGACTCCCCCTGGTGCGCCTTCACACCCATCTCTGTGCAGACAGTCTACCAAATTAATAAATTATAGACATGCAAGACGATGCAGCGCCTGATCTTGAAATGAAATTATTCATTGCTGAGTCAGCTACTTAGACTGCGCCCCCTCAAGGCACAAGCGCCACGAAATTAGAGCCCTTAGTGTTAAAAATATCACAGCTCAGGGATTTATTCATACAACAGAAAATAATTACCAAAAATACAAAGGCAAGGAATTCTTTCTTACTTAGTTCTCTATTATGTTTTTAACTAAAGTCATTTATTTACTGTACTTTTTCAGATAAAAATGGATGTAACATCTACTCTGAATTTACTTTTCAACAACACTAGTTAACAAAACAAGGCAATATGTGCTTATTTATTGCAAAAAAGTTGTCATATGTTCACAGTTAATTTTTCTTGACTTTCATCTTTTGCACTGCAGGATATAAATGAAGAAAGAAGAAAAAAAAACAATTTTCAAGGAAATTATTTTCTTATTATGGTATTAAAACATGTATTGGAAGTCTTTATTTATTGTATAAAAATAAAAAATAAAAACTCTGGTATCATGACAACCTCACTTAGCATGAAGAGAACAAGCAATACTGGCACATGAACTCAGATGAAAATTGTACTTGTTGCACCCAAAGTTATACAGACATTGCCACAAAGTTTATCTGAAAGGAAGATGCATATGTATGTGATATCAATCGTATATACAAACACTCTCAATTCTAAATAACAGCATTTCACTTGTTTGTACTTCCCCATGTATTCTTAAAAGATGCATTTACTTGTTTGCTTTACATCAGCTGTTTATCATGCCAAAGTCAAAAAGACTCCATATTATCCTCTGCGTACGTTTACAACTTAGTCACCTTTTGTTACAGCGCTCACTGCAAACTGGGTTGTCTGCTGTATGTGTGAACAAGCAGGAAGGAAGCAGGCAATTGCTATATAAAACATTTAATAAAAGCTCTTGACTGTAGGCTGCTCTGTTAAACAGCAACAGACAACACGTTTCTATCAGAGCACCTTTATATTTTCCAAAAAAAAAATGCAACCTTGTGTGCAAACCCTGATTTCATGCTAAAGGATAAAAATATGAGACCATGTATTATCTTGAATTTGTGCAGCCCTGCTACCTTTATAGCACTCTTTGGTCCTGTATTTCTCCTGAGGCATTCAGTCCATCTTTCTCCATCCTTAGTAAAACCAGATTGGCATGTATTAATCTAATGTGACAGGATTCAGAGGCCAAACGTCCTGAAACGTCCTTTGCAGAACTTCAACAAAGGCTTGGCATGAAGTTGATGTTGGCACGATCAAATGAGGCTCTGACAACTGTAAATATTTGCTGACAAGGTGCAAATCAGTGGCCTTAGGGGGTAGACTTTGCCAATTCATAGCAAGTCTTATCTCAAGACACTTTACAATAGAGCAGGCTGAAGACAAAGTATTCAGTTATATGGAGACACATATATGTATACATATACATATATAAAATACACACATGCAGTATACACACATACATACTTCCAAAACCCAGCATGAATCCATCATTGTGGCAAGAAAAAACATTCTGTTAAGCAGCAGGAAATCTTGAAAGTAGATCCCAGTCTCATGATGAACAGCCATCCACACTATGCTGTTTTGTGTGTGTGTGGGTGACGAAAGGAAGGTAAGAGGAGACAAGTGGACTAAAGTAAGAACTGAAGCTAATGACAGATCCATGGACCAATCATAGACCTGTCTTTGTCATATTCATCTCTGCTTAATATACATTTATCAGAGGGTAGCCCTTTGAGATGCAACATCTCCTTGTCAGGACAATCCTCATGTCTTTATGACTGAAGTGATAGTTTTATTGAAGTAAAATCAATAATCACAAAAAAGTAATTGATCTAATATTTACATTAACATCTATATTGATTATAAGGCAGAGATGGGGGGGTTGAAGAGACAAAGGACTAAAAATAAGAATTTATGACAATGACAAACCTATGGACGCCCAGACCATGAATCTGCCCACCATGTTTGTCTCTGTTGAGTATAAGTTTAATAAAGGTAAGTCTCTGAGATAAGGCATCTCATTTTCAAGAAGGACCTTGTGTTCATATGGCACTAAAGATAGTTATTATGGATGTATCAACCATGGATAGAGAGATCATGCTAATGTCTACATTAACAGCTGTATTGGTTATGAACTTGAATGTGGCTAAAGAAATAGCCAAATGTGTGTTATATCTGCAATTGTAGTTATTGAGTGACTCCAAAGCAGCAGGCAGTCTCCACCAAGTATCCCAGGCCACCTACTAGACAAGAGCCAGAGATGAGTACAGGAGCAAACAAAAAGGGGCAAAGGCAGATATTGAGTGGATGGGACAGTGCTAGAGAGAGACAGAGAGATACAGATCAGTGGGCCAGATCCCTTCGGCAGTGCTAGTTTATTGCATTTTCACTGTGTCTAACCTCAAAGGTGGAGAGGGTGTCTGCGTCCCGAACCGTGGTTGGTAAATGGTTCCAGAGAAGAGGAGCCTGATAACTGAAGGGTCTACCACCCATACTACTTGTAGAGACTGATGGTATCATGAGCAGGCCAGCCTTCCTGGAGTCTAATGTTCTAGAGGGGTTGTACGGCACTACAAGCTCTTTAAGATAAACTGGTGCCTGTCCACTGAGAGCTTTACAGGTGAGATGAAGAATCTTGATTTCTATTCTATACTTTATGGAAAGCCAGTGCAGAGAAGCTAATACAGGTGTGATGTGGACTCTTCTCTTAGTTCTAGTCAGTACACGTGCTGCAGCATTTTGGACCAGCTGAAGCATCTTAAGCGACTTGCTGGGATGGCCTGTTAAAAGAGAATTAGGACAATTCAGTCCAGAGGTAAGAAAAACATGGTCTGTCTTTCAGCATTGCTCTGAGACAACATAGGCCTGATTTTAGCGATGCCACAAAGATGAAAAAAGGCTGCTCTTGAAGTCTGCTTTTTGTGGGAGTTGAAGGACAAATAGATCAAATAGAACCTCAAGATTTCTAGAGGTGCTTGGTGCAACTATGCTTGCCTTGGACAGTGACCCAGTCATTACAAGTTGGGGGAGAAGCTAACTGAATGCTAGCATGGCCCACATTGGCTACATACTGTTGGCTAACTATGGCTGCAAATGAAGGAGATGTGGAGATCTGTAATCCTTGCCTCCAAAGCTAAAAACATGCTACACTTCATACAATTACCATCATCGCTAAAGAAGGATGAGGAGTAACTGCACATCTGACCATGAACTCGATCTGATGCCATGAATATTTATTTGATGACTTGTTTTCTAAAGCAAATCTTGACAACAGAATGTGCTCTCATAGATGATATAACATGTTGGTTATCTTCATTTCTGATCCAATCCTAGTTTGAGATCGAGCAAATACAAAGCATGAAAGTTTTCTCTCCTTGTTGCAGAACCACTCCAGTTTCCTCAAGCACAGCAGTCAATAAATATCTGAGACAATCTTCCTCCTTCCAACCCTTAGATCAGGCAGACTCTAAATCCAGTCTGGGATGCATTCACCCACTATCTGATCCCTGCTGTCACATCCCAAAGCAGCACACATACATACACACATCTCAGCACCAACACAGTACCTACCCAGCGTGCATGGCTGCCTCAATATTTCATAATGCGTCATGTAGCGGTGTGAGATATGGTCCCTGATTTCATTTATGTGGAGCAATGGTGGCTCTCTTATCTCTCCTGGAGTGAAATAGCAGTGGATCAATGTCGTTAATATGTCAGTCTCAAACTGATGGCGTGTTTACATGCTGCAGAGAGCTACAGTGCAGCTAGTGGGAGTGGAAGGCGATAAGGGGAAGTTTAGATAAATGGAAGCATTTCTCCAGCGTTACGTGCTGATATTCAGTTTGAGTTTGATTGTGACTTGAGTTCTTCATGAAGCAAGGACTTCCAGGTTTAATTTTTATGGGATCAAAACAGAGAGTTATTCAAACAATTAAATGACTGATAAATTTTCACTGGCTAGCGATAACAAAGCAGCCATAATACTGAAGGAAGACACCTCTGGGCAGACTTCTCCAGTCTGCGTGTAATTGGGACCTGTCGTTTTCTGCAAGTTCTGAGCTGATGACACTGAGGGCAGCTTCTAATTTCCAAGAAAAGTGCCTTAAACAGAAATACTTTTTGAACCTTTATTAACCTAATACTTTTATTAACCTTGCAGTGTAGCTGGATCCGCCATAGTGGCACCGCCAAATCAAAGGCCTTCACAGCAACGGGAGGTGGAAGCTTTGAGTAAGGCGTCAGCAAGAAGTGAGATTAGCGCAGATGCTAACAGCTTCAGTAGCAGATTTATCAAATCTGAACTGTAATGAAAAGCAAGCCTACAAAACTCTCTTTAGCAAGAATAGTTTTCCTCCACTTTTGAATTGTTTTTACAAGAGTTTGTTTCCCAAATTGGCTCACTTCTAGCGCAGTAGTGTTCATCTATGACATTATTTGTTAGAGCCATAGCAAATATGATTGACAAAACAATTGTCCAGTCACCTGCTCGAGAGACTTTGTGGCTTATCATTATCTGTAATTCTACAAAGTACCTGATTTTGTGCAAGTGTATCCAAGAACTGATGCTGGTGTAAGGGCAAAAAGGCATCACACTAATTAATCAATAAATCATATGTTCATCTCAGTGTCAGCAAGAACTGGTCACCATGTGGCACTGCAGTACAAGCTTTTTAAGTTTCCACTAAAGACACGCTTAAGTATGAGAAAGGAGCCATAGGGTGGGAACTGGAAGAATTTCCACCGGGCAGATGAACCTTATCAAGTTGGTACAGTGTATATGGTTTATCATTAATCTAAAAAATGGCCATATTTGTAGTTCTTGCTAGCAGTTCATCAGCTGCCACTCTTTTTAAGCACAATAATTCCCATGTGAAGCAAAGTCAGACGCATTATGTTGCAAAATGAAACAATATGTGTTTATAACGAACAGTCAAGTTTTTTCTGAAAAAGCTATTCCAAAATCTTAGACTTGGACTTGGGAACCATCAGTGTGAAAATGGTAACTCACCCATTCTATTAGTAGCGCTGCCAAAATTTACCAGTTATGTAAATGAAGCTATGATATGCTTTCTCAATATCAGTGAAACCTACAATTAAATCAGCCATGAACCAATTCATGCTAACTTTTTAACAACTATTACCATGTAAAAGTTCAAGGTCTGTCATCGTTCTTCAAGTCGTTCACTCTGCTGAAATCCACTCAAAGTCATACTGAGCAAACACTGAATACATTCTATTCGAGGTTCTCATGGAAATGTTCCCACTATCTATGGTCTTCTCACTTTTTTATTGTTACCTCTGCCAAGGAGGTTATGTTTTCGGGAGAGTCTGTCTGTCTGTCTGTCTGTCTGTGAAGAAAATAACTCAAAAAGTTATGGATGGATTTTGATGAAATATTCAGGAAATGTTCAGCATGGGAAAAGAAAGAAGTGATTCAATTTTGGTGTTGATCTGGATCACCGTCTGGATCTGCCATGACGAAAAATGTGATTTTCATGAATAACTACTGAACTAAAATAGATATCATTATGAAACCAATTGCTAATGGTATGTTTTCATGGTCAAGGAATCTAAATATTTACATGAAATAAAGGTAGGGCTAATATTTATGGTAAAAATCACAATATGGGAGAGGACTGTGGTGCTGGCGGAGGTCTGCGCTCTCCGTGTGCTTTTCTAGTTATTAAATAAAATGGATCATTTCTTTGTTACTGAACTAAATGCAGATTTATTTATGCTGCTGTATACTGCATTCCACCTCTTAATTCAATCTGGTGTTTGGATTGAGACTCCATCTAAAAACAACGAGCTGAGCTGTTGGCATTACAGAAGATAAAATGAAGGAACACACATTCATAATCAAATCACAGTATATGCTTCGCCTTTAAAGCTGCAGAGCAGAGTCTGTTTTTGAAGAGTAGCTCTGCCAGCATCAGTGTGAATGCCAAAATATAGATAATATTAAATTCATCCGCTGAAATTTCAGTGTGAACCTGAGCAGAGGTGTCCTGCTGTGACTACAAACATCAGGGATTGTACTTTCTTAAAGGATCAGCCGTAGGCTCACAGCTGGATCCAAATCTTTACACTGTTTGAAAATTTCAATTGAATGTTGATCTAGAGATCACTTTTGCAACCCAAAACCTCTTCATACTTCACATTTTTTGCATCATAGCTCAACTTAAAATCCTCTGAAATCCACTTCTTGATTTCCTGGCATTATAAACTCTGGTTGTTGTTCCGCTTAAGCAGTTCACACATTCCCCAGGTTCAAACAAAGCGTATAATAATGACTCTGAATAGCAGATATGGAGTTTTAACATTTGAAATTATTCCATAATTTCTGACTAATGCGTGACTAATAGCTTTCTCCTTCTTTCCAGCCTATCTCGTCCCCTCCTTCCTCCCTCACCCCGCTCTTAGTTTCTAATAGCTGGCTTTCACCGCTTCTTTCCAGCAGTTTGTTAAGAGATGTGGCGAGAAAAAGGAAAAAAAGAAGCATCGGAGAGAGTGGGGGGATTAAAAGCTGCCACTTTGCCGAAGGAAGGTTTAATTGGGGCCCAGGGGAGAAGAGCTCCTCCTGTTCTTCGTAGATTCTCTCTGCTCTTTATGGAAAAGATGAGCAGCAAGACGGTGCCCAACAGGGGAATGAGATTCAGTGACGTTGATGCAAGTTGAAAATAAAGACAATGCCCCTTTTCATTTGAAAAAGACCATCATGCATTTGTTATCAGAAAACAACTGTGCCTGTCTGTCTGTTGAAGAGAATCAGGCCAAGAATGAGAAAAGAGAAAAGAGAGATTTTTCTGTCCTTTAAGCTCTTTGAGGAAAAAAATAAAAATAAACCCAAAACACTGAGAATTACATCATTTCAAAAACTCTGTCTCTTAATGGACAAGCACAAAGTGTTTTCCAACTTAATTCCCGAAATTTTGACTTTAAAGGAGACATATCATGCCGATGCATGATTTAATACTTACATATAATATAATAAATTTGAAAACAAGACCTTACACCCCCTTAATTTTCAAAAAATGAGATATTGTATTTTTTCTGATATCCTAGAACGAGATTTGATGCCTCTGAAAATAGGTCATTGCGAGATGTCCGCGAGATTTCAAACGTCGTGACATCACAAGGTACCTTTCTTTTTATTGGGGTAATCTAAAACACTTCCTCCTCTGTGATGTCCGTTAGCCACAAACCCTCACCGAGGAAAACATCCGTCCAGCAGGGGTTTATAGATCCCTAGCTCACAGTCACTCATTACCTGCTCTGGCCTGTAGGGGGACTCAATACGCGCTCGCTGCTTTGAGCCTGTCGGAAAATACAGTAGAAGAAGAAGGACAGGCTGGCTCAGCCCCCGATAGAACTGACCAATCAGAGCACAAAGGGCTGTGACGTTGTGAGGTAACTTTAGGTCATCCTCAGATCCGAGCATTTCAACAAGACCTTGATAGTGGCTTAAAATTAGGATTTTGAGAATGCTATTGTGGGGCAATGAAGGAACTAAATGACTTGTACTGAGGGCAGAAATGCTTTACAGGCATCCTGGTCTGGCATAGTGAGAAGGAGAAACAAGCATGATATGTCCCCTTTAATAACTTACTCGCTTGTTTTAGAATTTCTTGACACTTCGCTATTTTTGTTAAAAACTGTATTTTCCATTTGAACACATCTGCATATTACAAAATCTATTTTGAATTCTTGATATTTGGAATCATTTTCTAATGTTTCTATTTCCTTGACCACCTTTCTTAATATTTCTCAAAGTTATTTGTAAAAAATAAGCTTTTTAGTCATTTTTTTGTTGAATTAGACTAGTTTTGCTCATGTTCAAACTTCCTCTTGAAACTTTTTGAAACTGTTGTGTGCATAAGTTATTTTTCTTGAAAACTGGACTTTTTTGGCCAAGTTTCTACTAAAATGTCCCGTTGACATTCAAATTTTTATCAACATACAAATTTTGGTGAAATTCTACCTGTTTATTTTTGGGTTTTTTTTTCTAGAATTTTCAACTTTTTTTTTAATATATCCCAATCATTTTGAATTTTTTTTAATGGTTTATGTTTTAACTTTCTTTCGTGATGCTTCTTTCTTTTACTGTCACTTCTAATATTATTTTTTTTACAATTCGTTTATTTGAACTTTTTTGAACTTATTTTTTCCTAACATTATCCTGTTTTGAATTTAGGCGTTAAACCATGTGTTTTTTTTTTTATTTTAACTTTTTTCTTTACATTTAAATAAAATTCACAGATCAACTGATATCTTTCTGTTTACTTTTTTTTTAGAAGAATTTTTTTTTTAAATGCCCCAAATGCAGAAAGCACTGTCAAAAACAGCCGAGAACACCAGTAAGCTGTGGATACAGCAGAGCAGAAAACATGGCGACCTGAGGGAAACACGCAGGATGAACTGACACTGAATTGTAGACACACAAAGACTATCTACACACAGGGGTAACCAAACACAGGTGTCACCGATGAGAGACAAGTGAGACATCGAAGCAGGTGTACACAATCAGGGTAACAAGGGCGACACACACAGAGGACCAGGGAGGGAACAAAATAAAACATGAGGAACAAAATATACAAAAGATTGAAACACACAAAGTAAAACAAAACTACTGCAACCATGTCAACTTTGAAAGACGATTTGTTTTCTTTCTAAACATTTGACCTTTTTCTTGAAATTGTTACTGTAGTTTATTACCCCATGTTGCTTTTTAAACATCAATGTCCTCCAAAGTCTCAACTGTTTTCCTAACAATTTTTAACCTTTTTCAAAATTGTACAAAAATATTTAACTTAACTTTTAAAACTTCAAATTTGGAATTTTATTTCTTAACATTGACTAACTTGTTTGACTGTTTTTTCAAATCACATGTTAAATCAAATTTCCTCTGCAGTATTTTTCATTTCCACTTTATTTTCAACTTTTATAGACATTTTAACTTTGTTTCAAACATTTTTTAAATCTGAGTGTTTAACAGTTTGACTTAAATCTCTGCATTTGGCCTTTGGTCAGAAAAGTGTATTTTTTTGTTTCATCTGCTTTCAACTAATTTTAGTTTCATTTCAAACTTTTGCCCCATTTCTTTACCATTGGCTTTATTTTTGAATATTTTTTTTCTTAAAATATATTTTAAGTTTAGCTACTTTCTCCTCTTCCTGAATGATGCAGCATTTTATGAAGTCAGACATGTTGGTACCCTGTCACTACAAATTTCGTCATGCAGTGAGCTGTCTCTGAGGACTCTGATGGGGCGAGCAGTGGGATAACATGTAATACATGGAAATAAAAATAAAAGAGTTTGTCTTGTGTCAACAATGTCTGCATTTCACGAGAACCTCTGGACTCCTCAGAGAGTCTGGTTTTAATCCATCTCTCCTTCTGTGTGACATTAAAAGCTGTTGCCTCACTCCCACGCCCTTCATCTCATCCTCTCCTCCTCTCTCTCTGTCTTTTCCTCCAAGTTCATTCATGTAAGCACTGTCCTGTATTGAGTTTCTGTCCGGGTGCAGCCACAAACTGCCAGCAACGCCCGGCCTTTACTCTAAAGAAATGTCCATCAAGAGTCAGACGACCCGGCAGAGCAGCGAATCACAACAATGGCCGTGGGAGTGACCCCCTGACAGAGTGGCATCACACAGAGTAATTACCTGTCATGTGCCACACTGTTTCAGGTTCCACATAAAAGCCCCCCACCCCTGTTATTCGCTTAAAGTTAATGTAGCAGGATGAGCTGCATTAGCCCTGCTGTCATTGCTCCTGTGCTGTCCAGCCTCCCCCCCTCTTGTTAGCCAATCGGGTCAGGAGGCCACTCTATATAGGCAGGTAAGGGAATTTCTCTCGCCCTCTTGCTCCTGGGTTCCGAGGCCTCCCACTTCCTGTTTGCCTCACTTCCTGTGTCCGCCGCTGCTTCAGTGCAGGTAACGTAGCAGTGGCTGGCTTCTGATTTTGTGTTTTAGTCGGTTAGTTATGGTAGTTACTGATCCTTTCGGGTGTTTACAGTTTTGCAGCCTGCTCCCGCTGCTCACGGGGGGGGCTTTCCCCGCTCTGCTGTGTCTGCTGTGGCCGTTTACATCGGCAGCAGGTGATTTCTCGGGCTCGTCTCTCCTCCTCTCTCCGGCATGTGTGGTCTCGTGCTAAACTGATTGATGGGGTCGTGATTAAACAGAACCTCGGCTGCTTTGCTTTACCTGGCTGCTTTACTCGGCTGTTTTACTCGGCTGTTCGGCTCCGCTCAGCTCTGCTCCTTTCCACCTAACTACGCTTGCTCTGCAGCACTTTGCCTGGCTTCGACGTGCTTTCCTTTCCTGTCTGCTGTGTCTACTGGGGTAGCCTGGCGTGGTCTGTGCGTCCTCGCCGTGGATGAAAGTAGTACTGTCGCCAGGGTCTCCTCTGCCCTCCAGAGAGGGGCTGCATGTGATTATTCCCGGGGCAGACCTGTGCAGCCGCCCTTAGCACGTGTCTTGGGATTTAGCTCTCAGGTTATGGGTGAAAACAAGGGGCCTGTCTGCCTTTAGTTTGTTTACATATTAGGTTTTGTTTTCTTTCTTTCCTTCTTTCTGTGATTTGAAGTTTTCCTTTGTTTGGGTTATTTTGGGGTCTCTTATTCACAAGTGCTTAGTGCTATAATTTCTTTTGTTGGGTCAAACACTGGAAATTTTGGTTTGCATTTGTGTTAGGTTGCTTTAGTAGCTATTATCCCATGCTTAATTTTGATGATGGTCTTTTCTGTTTATTGTTAGTCTGAGCTTGACAGCTCTAAAGGATTTAGTTCCAAACATTGTTAGTTACAAACCATTATTTTGTTTGAAATCAGGGTTTTCTTTCTTTAGTTTACTTTAAGTGAATAGTTTTTTTTGTTGTTGTTTAGTTAGGTAAAATTGTTTTGTTTTATCATATCTGGCTTCACTAATTTTGTTTATCTCCTTTCAGGACTGGAAGCTTACAGTGGTGATCCTGGTGGTGGTATCCCCCTCTTGTGTGCTGTGTAGCCGTGATTCGAGTGCCACTAGAGTGTGTGTGTGTGTATTCGAGTGACACGGATCCCTGGTGCTCTTCTGGGATCCCCGTCCTTTATCTGGCCTATTCTGTCCCCCTCCACTGGTAAGCTCCAGCCCTGTCAGGGACCCCCTTTTGCCCTGTGTGGATGCCTGTTTTTTATAAATTTTGTGATAATAAAGACTATTATATTTTTGTATTGAACTCACGTCTCAGCTCCATTTTGTGACGGACCTGAATGCCTTACAAGTTGTCAATTTGAATAATTCTCTGGGTGAAAGTCCCAGGGTGGCGTTGTCTGGCCGTTCTAAGGTTAAGAGTAAACCCAATAGTAATAACAGAACCCTGCCATCATCTTTAATTGTTCAGGACGTATTCCTCTTGCCACATTCTGGCGTTGTCGGCAGGATCCACATTTTGAGTGCAGAGACGTGAGTTCTTTATCTTGGGGTAATTTAAAGATTATTTTTTGTGTGTTTGGTTACCACTGTTTTGATGGTGACCCTTGCTTGAAGAAAACTAAAAAGCCTCAGTGTGTTAAGTGTGGTGTCAAAGCAAAGCAGCTGTTGGTTCCTGGTGAACTGTTCGAGGCCTGGGGTAGGTTCAAATTGTCCTGTTCTTCACCTGTTGGTTAATTCACTTCATTGCCCTATTTTTCAACTCATATTATTGCTCAGTGTTTAACAATGGAGGGAGAGTTGCAGGAATTAAAGCACTTAGTAGCTCAACTAAGAGCAGAAAAGCGAAGTTGCGCCAGGAACAGGCTGCGGCCGTGCCTGATCCTGCTGCCATACCTTCTACGTCTGCTGCACCCCCCAGTGCTCCTTTTACTGCTAGTGCCCCTTTAACTGATCGACTGGTGCTCCTGCCCAGAGACAGGAAGTGTCCTATGTTTAGGGGAAGAACTGGGATAGGGTTAGATGAATGGATTGAAGAGGTACAGGCTTGCGTGCGAGCACGTCATTTGTCTACCCAAGATCAGGCATTTTTCTTATTTGACCATCTTGAAGGAGAGGCACGTGAGGAGATCAAATTTCGATCCAGTGCAGAGCGGGGAGACCCAGTCAAAATCATTGCTGTTTTGCAAGAGCTTTATGGTTGCTCTGACTCTTATGTAGCCCTGCAGGAAGCTTTCTTTTCTCGTCGACAACAAGAAGGCGAAACCCTGCAAGGTTTTCACTTGCCTTACTGAGTCTCATGGCATCTGTAACACAGCGTGCACCTAGTGGCGTGCCTAATGCAGAGGTCCTGCTCTTGGGACCAATTTGTCGAACACGTGACTGATGGTGCCCTTCGTCGCGAACTGAAGCAGTTTGTGCGTCGGCAGCCTACTGCTACGCTGCTGGAGGTCAGGGGTGAGGCAATCAGGTGGGAACGTGAGGGCCTGCCGGGGGGAGTTAGAGGCCGAAGTCACTCTGTCCCTTCCATCTTTGGGTTTCAGTGTGCAGTCAAGAGTGGTCCTCAGACAGCAGCTCATCCACCCCCTGCGTCTGAATTGAGCGAGATGAGGGAGATGCTCAAACTTCAGCAAGAGCAGCTTAACCAGCTCACTCAGAGCATCTCTCGGTTGCAGAGCCATGGTCAGCACAGTCGCCCCTCTCATCGTGGCCCTGTCATTTGTAGACGATGTCAGCAGCCGGGTCACTTTGCTAGAGAGTGTGAAGGGGTTCGTGCTGCTCCTCGCCCGCAGCAGTCCTTACCCGCACAACGTCTCGGCGTACAGCACCATTCTTCTCAGCGCTCGGAAAACTAGCGCCCGCCGAAGTGCAGAGCCACAGTTCGGGGGGTGCTATTGCTCGCTCAGGAGTTGAAGGTGATTCTGAAGAGGTGTCTAATCTCATGTCCTCATGTCCCCATCTGTGTGTAAGCATGAGTGGGATTAACGTTCCTTGCCTGATAGACACTGGATCCATGGTATCTACCATAACTGAGAGCTTCTTCCAACAGCACCTTGAACCTTGGGGTCCCGAGAAGCTTCGGTCTTGCCACTGGCTACAGCTTCGCGCAGCTAATGGGCTGTCTATCCCTTACATCGGCTATATGGAACTGGAAATCGAACTCTGTGGTAAGCTGATGCCACAGTGTGGGGTGTTGGTGGTCAAGGACCCACCTGGTGGTGCGTCGGCTCATGTCCCGGGTGTATTAGGGATGAATGTCATCCGTAGATGTTATCGAGAACTGTTTGGGCAACATGGCTTGGCCCTGTTTGATGTTCCCTCTGTATCAGGGGCTCCTGATACTGTCTTGCAGGCACTGCAAAAGTGCCATCAGGCCAGCCTGCAGGCCCCCCGGCCTGCTTGCGGTAAAAGTCAGGGTCTGAGGGGTAGGAAGGCTTGGCGGATTCCGGGGGGTGTGATGAAAGTTGTTGCAGCCACATGTTCGGAGCACTACTCGGATGCCACTGTATTGTTTGAACCTTTGGACTCTGGTCTTCCTGCGGGGCTGCTGGCCTCTCCTGCCTTGGTCCGGGTCGAAAGGGGCACGGCCTACATCCCCATTGTGAATGTTGGTTCTACAGACGTGCTGCTCTACCCCGTACGGTTGTGGGCAACTTAGATGAGGTAAGCGTGGTAAGCCTGCCTGCTGGTGTGACCGAAGTACCCTCTGCGGTGGCTACAGTGACTTCTCAGTCTGTTTCTGCTTCTGTTCCTGCACAGATAACAGATTTGGATTTGTCTTCCCTGCCGGCTGATGAGCAGCTTAAAGTGAGATCTCTCCTCCACCAGTATACCTCCGTCTTTGCTGCCCATGATGGGGACCTTGGGTGCACCAATCTGATTGCACATGACATTCCTCTCTTGGATGATGTTCCCGTCCGGCAGCGATACCGGCGCATCCCTCCATCTGATTATGATGCAGTGAAGGAACACATCAACAAACTGTTGGAGGCACAGGTGATACGAGAAAGCAGTAGCCCGTACGCGTCACCTATTGTGCTCGCCAAAAAGAAAGATGGCAGTCTCCGCATGTGCGTTGACTACAGGCCATTGAACAATAAGACCAGGAAGGATGCATTTCCTCTGCCCCGTATTGAGGAGTCCTTGGATGCTCTCACGGGGGCTCGATGGTTTTCAACTATGGATCTTGCCAGCGGGTACAATCAGGTCCCAGTGGCCGAGGCCGACCGGCCGAAAACAGCATTCTGTACTCCATTTGGCCTCTTTGAGTGGAATCGCATGCCCTTTGGGCTCTGCAACGCCCCTAGCACCTTTCAGCGCTTGATGCAACGGATCTTTGGTGATCAGCAATGCCAGTCTTTGCTGCTTTACCTTGACGATATCGTTGTCTTCTCCTCTACCGTGGAGCAGCATTTGGAAAGATTGGAAGTGGTGCTAGGGCGTCTTCAACAACAGGGCCTGAAAGCCAAACTAACCAAGTGTGCGTTCTTCCAACAGGAGGTGCGGTACCTCGGGCATGTGATTTCAGACAAGGGGGTCTCGACGGATTCCAGTAAGGTGGAGGTGGTGGCTAACTGGCAGCCCCCAAGCACCATCTCTGAACTCCGGTCATTTCTTGGTTTTACCAGCTATTACCGTCGGTTCGTGGAAGGCTTTGCCAAGTTGGCTGCCCCTCTACATAGGCTCGTGGCCAAGTTGGGGGGGGCACCACAGGGGTCAGAGCGGGCAGTTGCTGAGAACTGGTCAGGCAGATGTCACCGCAGCTTTGAAGCCCTTAAAGTTAGACTCACCACAGCACCTGTGCTGGCATATGCCGACTTTTCCCTCCCGTTCATCTTGGAGGTAGATGCCAGCTACAGTGGGCTGGGGGCTGTCCTGTCACAGGAGCAGGGTGGTAAGGTGAGGCCCATCGCTTACGCGAGCAGAGGTCTGAGGCCCACTGAGCGTAATATGACCAATTACAGCTCCATGAAATTGGAGTTTTTGGCGCTCAAGAGGGCCATGACCGAAAAATTTAGGGAATACTTGTTGGGCCAGAAGTGCACTGTCTATCGGACAACAACCGCTTAGCCACCTGTCATCCGCCAAACTTGGTGCCACTGAACAGCGCTGGGCAGCCCAGCTGGCAGCATTTGATTTTGTAATCAAATACAGGGCAGGAAAGGTTAACACCAATGCTGCGCCTTGTCCGTCAGAAGCCCCTAGTGCACAGGACATGGAAGCCATGCTCCCTAGCACGTCGCTCCTGAACCCCTGCAGCAAGTTCTGCAGGTTAAGTAGAAGTCACCCGACAGCGCAGGCTACCATCGTAGCTCTTCCTCATCATGCTCCATCAGAGATCTGCACCCTTCAGCAGGCAGATCCTGTCCTCCGTGAGATCTTGGCATTCTGGGCACAAAAGCGGCGTCCCAACCACGAAGGCGCAAATCACTCTCTCAATCTGCTTTGGTCTTGCTCCGCCAATGGGACCGTCTTGTGGAAAAAAGATGGCACTTTGTATCGCCAGATTTTCGCCCAGATGGGGCTGAGGGAGTTTGTCAGTTACTGTTGCCAGCTGCGCTGAAACAAGAGGTGTTGACAGAAGTCCATCAGCACGGCCACCAGGGCATCGAGAGGACCTTGGAGCTGCTGCGGCAGCGATGCTATTGGCGTATGTCCTCTGATGTGATGCTTTGGTGTCAATCTTGCGAGCGGTGCCAGGTAGCAAAGAACACCCAGCCTGCTGTTAGTAGCTTCATGGGGCATTTGCTAGCTTCCCGACCTAACGAAATCGTGGCCATGGATTTCACCGTCCTGGAACCCACGCATGCTGGTCTTGAAAATGTGCTAGTCATGACCGACGTGTTCAGCAAATACACACTTGCGGTTCCCACTCGTGACCAACGAGCTTCCACTGTTGCTCAGGTTTTGGTCACTGAGTGGTTTTGTAAATTTGGTGTGCCGGCTCGTATCCATTCCGACCAGGGCCGTAACTTTGAAAGTTCTCTGATCCAACAGCTCTGTAACTTGTATGGTGTAGAAAAATCTAGAACCACCCCGTACCATCCAGCTGGCAACGGTCAGTGTGAGCGGTTCAATAGAACCCTACACAACCTGTTGCGTACCCTGCCCACTTCTCGGAAGCGAGAATGGAGCGCCTGCCTCCCCCAGCTCCTGTACTCGTACAATACCACCCCCCACCAAGCAACTGGTGAGTCTCCATTCTTCCTCATGTTCGGACAGGAACCCAGACTACCAGTTGACTTCTTGTTGGGTCAGGTGCAGGGTCCGGTGAGTGGTGGCGTCAACGAGTGGGTTCAGGAACAACAAGTTCGGTTGCAGATTGCTTTTGAAGGTGCTCGTGAGCGGCTTCGGGTCGCAGCTGACCGTCGTAAAACCTATCACGACCAACGGGTCCGTCATGCTCCACTGGAGGAGGGTCAGTTGGTGTTCTTGAGGAACTTGAGTTACAAAGGGCGGCACAAGATCCAGGATCTATGGGGTTCCGTAGTATATAGGATCCTGAAGGCCCCGAAGGAGGGAGGTTCGGTGTACACCATTGCCCCTGAGAAGGACCATGCCAGGGTCAAACATGTCCATCGCACGCTGTTAAAAGCCGTGGTTGGAGTTGGGGCTGTGGACTGCCTTGATGCTCCCATTTCAACCTCCCTGGACAACCCCTCATTAGAGAACGGACACTCCAGTGAAGGTGAGCTGTTCGTGTTGAGGCCTGAGGTTCCTCATGGCCAGCGCCTACCCGAGCAGCTGTAGTAACTCAGACCACTCGTCCGCTGCCCCTTCCACCAGTGGGCTCTACCCCAACTTATCGGTGATCCCATCTGCAGGGATAGACTTACCACCACGTGAGTTGGCTCCCTCCTCCATGGTGTATCCTAGCCCCAGCGGAGTGGCAGTCCGCCCGGACGCCACGATTAACTGCGGGCCAACATTCTAATCCTCATCATCTTCCACGGTCCATTGGAGACTCGGCGACTGGGGCTGCAAACCCTGCTGGCCCCGTGTCAAATTCAATTTCTGTGCTTTTTAGGCCCTGGAACTAACACCTTAAGGGGTGAGGTAGAATGCTACATCGTCGGGACGGCGATTCAGTCCCAGGGGGTAGATTGTAGCAGGATGAGCTGCATTAGCCCTGCTGTCATTGCTCCTGTGCTGTCCAGCCTCCCCCCCTCTTGTTAGCCAATCGGGTCAGGAGGCCACTCTATATAGGCAGGTAAGGGAATTTCTCTCGCCCTCTTGCTCCTGGGTTCCGAGGCCTCCCACTTCCTGTTTGCCTCACTTCCTGTGTCCGCCGCTGCTTCAGTGCAGGTAACGTAGCAGTGGCTGGCTTCTGATTTTGTGTTTTAGTCGGTTAGTTATGGTAGTTACTGATCCTTTCGGGTGTTTACAGTTTTGCAGCCTGCTCCGCTGCTCACGGAGAGCTTTCCCGCTCTGCTGTGTCTGCTGTGGCCGTTTACGCCGGCAGCAGGTGATTTCTCGGGCTCGTCTCTCCTCCTCTCTCCGGCATGTGTGGTCTCGTGCTAAACTGATTGATGAGTCGTGATTAAACAGAACCTCGGCTGCTTTGCTTTACCTGGCTGCTTTACTCGGCTGTTTTACTCGGCTGTTCGGCTCCGCTCAGCTCTGCTCCTTTCCACCTAACTCGCTTGCTCTGCAGCACTTTGCCTGGCTTCGGCGTGCTTTCCTGGGGCGGCTTTCCTGTCTGCTGTGTCTACTGGGGTGGCCTGGCGTGGTCTCGGCGTACTCGCCGTGGATGAAAAACTGTCGCCAGGGTCTCCTCTGCCCTCCAGAGAGGGGCTGCATGTGATTATTCGGGGCAGACCTGTGCAGCCGCCCTTCACGTGTCTTGGGATTTAGCTCTCAGGTTATGGGTGAAAACAAGGGGCCTGTCTGCCTTTAGTTTGTTTACATATTAGGTTTTGTTTTCTTTCTTTCCTTCTTTCTGTGATTTGAAGTTTTCCTTTGTTTGGGTTATTTTGGGGTCTCTTATTCACAAGTGCTTAGTGCTATAATTTCTTTTGTTGGGTCAAACACTGGAAATTTTGGTTTGCATTGTGTTAGGTTGCTTTAGTAGCTATTATCCCATGCTTAATTTTGATGATGGTCTTTTCTGTTTATTGTTAGTCTGAGCTTGACAGCTCTAAAGGATTTAGTTCCAAACATTGTTAGTTACAAACCATTATTTTGTTTGAAATCAGGGTTTTCTTTCTTTAGTTTACTTTAAGTGAATAGTTTTTTTTTGTTGTTGTTTAGTTAGGTAAAATTGTTTTGTTTTATCATATCTGGCTTCACTAATTTTGTTTATCTCCTTTCAGGACTGGAAGCTTACAGTGGTGATCCTGGTGGTGGTATCCCCCTCTTGTGTGCTGTGTAGCCGTGATTCGAGTGCCACTAGAGTGTGTGTGTGTGTATTCGAGTGTCACGAATCCCTGGTGCTCTTCTGGGATCCCCGTCCTTTATCTGGCCTATTCTGTCCCCCTCCACTGGTAAGCTCCAGCCCTGTCAGGGACCCCCTTTTGCCCTGTGTGGATGCCTGTTTTTTATAAATTTTGTGATAATAAAGACTATTATATTTTTGTATTGAACTCACGTCTCAGCTCCATTTTGTGACGGACCTGAATGCCTTACAAGTTGTCAATTTGAATAATTCTCTGGGTGAAAGTCCCAGGGTGGCGTTGTCTGGCCGTTCTAAGGTTAAGAGTAAACCCAATAGTAATAACAGAACCCTGCCATCATCTTTAATTGTTCAGGACGTATTCCTCTTGCCACATTAAGCTGGGGTGGGCCAAGGTCACTGCATGCTTCCTGTAAAGAGTCGGATAATTGAACAGCACACCTTCAGTCAGGACGGAGTGACAGTGGTGTCAAGAGTTATGGAGGTGAAGAGGAGAGGCATTTGAATTTGAATGCAGCTTTTGAGATGCGTCTTTGTTGCCGTGGTGTTTATACAGCCGTGCTCAGACTCGGGGGTGACTCCTTATCCTCCTTGTCATCTTCTCGGCCTCTCTCACAGTCCCTAGTTGCTGTCTTCTGTCTGTGCAGCACTGCAAGTGGGAGATGACAAAAAGAGGTGTTATTCCAACTCATCAAAATTTAAGAGATTTTTTATTTGTCATTTATTAACACAAGACCTTAGCCACTTCATTATCTAAGTACAAACTATGAGCACATTTAACTCACTGTCTTTGAAATCCAGTTGACTGCAAAGTCAATTACCATTCACACGAGATATGACCATTTATACTTACCTGCTGTAATTGCATCAGGTGTAATGTCTCTAGGGCAATGTTTACACAGAGACTCTGTGACTTAAAACACAAATATTTTTTTTGCGTATTCAAAGTCGAAGTCAGACGGAGATGCTAGAACCAAATGCAACTGTTGTAGTGTGCATGCCGGTTTAGTAATAGTGAGTAGGTTTGCAGAGAGGCAGCACTGCTACAACAGACGTACGAAGAAGAAAAACTTTGCAACAAAACAATAGCGAGTGGACACAGAAAGACGCAGGGGTTTCTTTTCTGGACAACAAATCTGTTTGAACAACAAATCTGTCTGGATAAAATACAGGGAGATAAACGGCACACGTGTCACTCGGTAGACGGACAAAGCTATTGTTGTTCCTGGTATGTGCGTGCAGCCTTCAATTAAAAGAATACTGTGCATGCGTTGACGTCAGCATTTCACTTCTGATTTTTGTTTTCACTGCCCTGTATGGAGGAGGGTTTTCAAAACTCTCCACTCTGGACACTGGTTTAAAAAGTTTCCATATTCGGGGCACCTCATATAGAGTTCCCATGTTAACGCAACACCAAAACGTAATGAAATCGTATCAGATTTGACTGTATTAGGCCTTGTGTAAATGGCCCCCTAAAAATACACAAAATAGTTTATTTATAGTAACTTTATTGTAAACTCTATGTGTTGGTCCTGTGATTGGCTGATGACCATACTAGGGTATTCCTTGCCTGCTGTCCAGTGTCAGCCAGGATAGGCTTCAGCCAGTTTTTCTGTCACTCATCTGTATAAAATGTTCAATGGACAAAAGACGAAGTATCAAACTCCCTTGCCACATTACCTACAAATAGCTAACCAACCAATCAAGTGACAGCAATATAATGCTTAAGGTGAAGAGGTTGGTGATTTCTGTGAAGGTAAATATCCATGAAGCAGCAGTTTCTGGGTAGATGTTTTGATTCCAGAGGTGAAAGGAGAATGACCAAAGGCTTGAGATGACAAAGGCAACAGTACTTCATATAACGATTGGTTACAACCAAGTTGTAGAAGAGATGCACAACATTTAAATCCTTCAGCAGATGGATGGGCTACAGAAGCAGAAGACCACACCAGATGCCGCTCCTGTCAGTTATAAACAGGAAACTGAGGCAAGGATTTGATAGGCTCAACAAAACTGAACAGAATAGGAAAAGTTGCCATGTCTGATGAGTCTCAATTTTTGCTGCCACATTGAGGTGGTAGGCTCAGATTTTGGCGATGTGAAAGCATGAATCCATCCTGCTATGAAGCAACGGTTCAGCCTGCTGCTGCTGCTGCTGCTAGTGTAGTGATGTGGGGGAAATTTTTTTGGCAGTTTGTAGGGGTACTGGTCCAACAAACTTCTGTAGATTGTTGCAGACCATGTCACAATCAGAATCAGGAACACTTTGCTAATATTCAAGTTGAAATTAGTTTTTCTCCAGTTACTCTTCTACAAAGAATAGCAGTAGGAACATCAGATACAGATATTGAATTAAGATAGGAAAATACTGGAGGTTAAAAAAGCAAAAATACTAGGTGCAGTATCTTTAAGACATACAAACATTCGCTTAATGATGGGAAAACAATAATAAAAACAAAAAGTGAAACTATGAAGAAAGGCCAAAGAATTTACACTGTTAGCCATATCTACATAACCATAACACTGATGTATCATTTATACATTTTATATGCAACATGAACTTCACCAAGGTCTCCCAATCAACTTCTGGGGAGAGCATATTTAGCAGTGTATCATTGAGTCACCATGACGACCATAGACTAAACGGCACATCCGTGGAGGGTTCTGCATCTCTCCCAGTTTCCCATCAGTGATCCCTGGTCGGAAGAAGAGCAAAAAACATGATTTCTCGTAGGACAGGCTTCATGTGACATTCATCGCTCCTCTTTCAAAGAATAAATTGAGTCAATTTCTGATAGCACTGCAGATATTGCTGCATCCACAGAGACTGTTTCAGAAGCAGACATTGTATTCAAGCATGCGGTCACTTCCTGGTGTCGTTCTGTCCGCAGCTCCCACCTCTCTTCCCTGATTCAGCCTCTAAGTGTTCAGCCGAGTGAAGTCCTTGGCCAATGGAAGTTGGCAAACACGAGCATGCAGGATTTCAGACAATGAATCAGGCAGATCTGTCTGCTCTGCGAGGCTAATACCTACAATATGGATGAATATAAATGCACCATTTTACAGTAAGGATATAACACTTGGAATTGCAGTTGTTTAATGGGAATTTAAGAATTATCATAGTCTGATTTGAAAGCAATATGAACGCAGGAATATGATTTAAGAACAAGTGTAAATGAAGAACATAAATAAACAAGCACAGAGTAAAAAAACAATACAACCTGTTTTAGGCCCTCCTCACACGAGGACGGCCCCGTATTGTCTTGGCGTCGGCATCAAAACATGTATCATTGTTTACACATCGTATTGTACATAGGCTTGTGCATTTACATGACAGCGCAAAATCATGTCGGGTTGCCCGTCTGGTTCTGCTCTGCACGTCAACAAGTGCTCATGCACGCGTAACATGCTGCGTCTCTGCATGAGCACTTGTTGCTGTTGTTGCCGTAGCTGGTGTTGTTGGTGTTCTGTGAGCAAATGTTGGTATAAAAGTCGTAGCAATATTTGTAGCTGCTGGAACAAGATCAGAATCAGCCCGGCTGCCGCCATTGTTGTTGTTGTTGTGTGTGTGACAGCGTGGGTTGGGGGGCGGGGAGGAGGAGGGGTGCCGTGAGGTCACCGTCTTTCTCGGACTCATCTGTTTATACCAACTACGGCATGAAGACGAAAACGCAGATATCCACTTGCAGACCCGTTTTCAAAAAAGATGCAGAGTCATGGACAAATACGCGTCTCCGTGTGTCAATATCACCAGATCGATTGTTTATTTTACCGGAGTCTTACAAATTCGTACTCGTGTAAAGCCCACCTCAGTTTCCAGGTCCCGACTGAGTAACTGATATTACAGGTAGGAGTCATAAAGTCTGATGGTCAGAGGCAGGAATGACTCTGTGACACTCGGGGATGCATTGTGATGGCATGAACTTCACACTGAACCTAGTCCTGAGTGTATTCAGTACTTTGATGAGGAGATGGGTGGTATTGGCCGAGATTTACTGCAGCTTAGACAGCATCCTCCTCTCCAACATTACTGTCTCAAACTTTGCTGTCGGTGAGTACAGATGCACCCCTACAGCATCAGTGGCCTTGTGATCAGTTTGTATAGTCTGTTGGTGTCTAATGTCCTGAGCCTGCTGCCCCAGCCCATCCTGCAGAAGTTGAGGGACCTCAGCTTCCTTTACTCAGGCCCTGCTTCTAGCCTCCCTCAGTGTTCTTTGACCAGTCCAGTTTGTAAGTCCACTCTTACGTTCTCTTGGTCCTCCTTTTATAACCACAAATATTTACCTCATGCAGGATAACACAAAACTGTCATAAAACTCAAACCTCAATCTTGTTTCTCATACATGAAAATGAGTTCACTGTACTCCAGAGGCTTCCACAGTCACCAGATCCTAATCCAAGAGAGCACCTTTTAAATGTGGTGGAATGGGATATTGTCATCATGGATGTGCAGCCAACAATTATGCTGCAGCTCTGTGATGCAATCAGTCATAGTGGACCAACATCAAATGAATGTTATCAGCCTCTTGTTGAATCTATGCAATGAACAAAGATGCCAAAATCCAGCGAGCAAGGTGTACCTTATGAAATGGCCAATGAGCTTACTTGGCTATTGCGATCAGGCATTGTAAGTTACAACAATCAAAGTAAAAGCCTTGAAAGTCACAACAGGATGGATCATCCTGGCATGATGGCTGAGTTGGTGAAGCTCTGTTGCTGCATAAGATTTCTAATAATTAAACACATGTTGCATTGATTGCAGAGCAGATCCATATGGTCACAGTTATGCTTGTTTCTTATTTAACCCCTCCATCTAAGCATGACAGGCATGAAAACACACGTGAGGTTGTGGATTAAAGTTTAATTTGACATGCATCATGCCTCAGATCCATACCTGCATAACAAACCTCTTTAGAGTCATGTGAATACAAATGAAATCATTAATACATGTATCCACAATCCACGAGTACCATACCTCCCAGCTATACATTAAAACGTCATTTCAAAAAGTTTCCTCATAAAACAAGCTCTGAGCTTCAAATAAAAGACTCTGCAGTTTAATGTCAGAGTCAAAAAAGACATTATTTCCTCATAAGACGTTTTTAGGCTCTGTAAGAATTCCCAACTACGATCCTCCTCATAAATGTGCAGAATTAGGAGCGAAACTAAAAAATGCTGCAGCTTGAGGCTGTGAGGAACTAAAAATGGATTTAACATGAAGCAGTGCCAGTGTGTCTCTGCGAGTGTGTCGAGTCTCGTAGCAACAAAAAGTGTCAGAAACATGCTGAAATATCAGACTTTAGTGTGGCAGTAACACTGTTTGTGTTTACTGAGCAGATTTGGATTAGTGCTGGCAGTTTGGTTGATGTTATTGAAACAAATCTCTCTGCTGGTCTGATAAATACTGCTTACATAACTGTGGATTAAACACTGGGCAAAGGGGAAGCGTTATAGTTCAAAATTAGAAGCAGAAGTTGTGTACATGCTGTGACTGCTGCATATTTGTGCCAGTTATTGGGTGTACATAAAGTTCATCCTTTGATTTTTGTGCTCTCTGCTGACTGAGAGGATGGTGTTGAAATCTATAACTCCTGTGAGGGTTTTGCAGGTTTTAGGGCTCAAGTGCTCCCTTTGGCTATAACGGTACAAAGTGGCAATCTATGTTGGTTAAAACTGAAGCCATTGCAAAATTGCCAAACACTGCAGTTCCACAAGACAGTGGCGACAGAGGTACCAGAAGCCACACACATACAGTAATATGTTAAAAAGAGATTACTATGAAATAAACACATTCATATTCTGGTTCATAAACAGCTTTGGTCTAATTTGTTAATGTATCTAAGTCCTCTTTCCCTGTGGGTTGTGATTTTTTTTTTTTTACTGCTCACCTTTTACGACTGTTTCATTGATTCAAAGTTGTACATAGAAAAAGGGGTGCTATGGAACAAACTTAGTTGCTAACTACTTCTGCTAGTAGACACTGAATGAGCGTTGACTGCTGCCTGTGCTCCGTGTGTAATTGTCCAGATTCAGAAACCTGCTGACTTTTTTATAGCTCTGGGATCAGTGAGTGTAAAATTATGAATTTAGAGAGAGTATGTGGCAGCAACGAGGTCAGAGAGGGTCTTTGTCAGCAGAATCGTAGTCACAAGAGCAAAAAATACATACATAAAAAAAGCAGCTTTTAAATCAACGGGTTCTGTATGCGCAGCACAGCTGGCTGTAAAGGAGGCTGCACTGAGGTAAAGTGCTATGGTTTACTAGCCAAATTGTTGCCTCTCTGGTGTAGTGAAATAAGGTGGTACTCAGAAATCAGCTGTTCATAAATCAAAGTTCTCTCAGGCAATTTTGCCACTTTATTGCCTTGTCCTAAAGTGGGGTAGCAAAAAGTCTCTGTGTACCACTTATTCACATTCTGTGTCCACAAATACAGAAAAATAAAGAGATCCAGCCCAAGAAGAAAAGAATCTGTAAAATAAAATATAATCTGTAAGTTATAGTTAAGGTTTCTGCCTAATTCATTGTCTGTAATCAGGCAGATCCATCTAGCCAAACTCCAATCTAGGACTGTGAGCAGCTCAAAGCAGCATGGCCCGACCAGAGTCCTTCAGAGCAGAAGGAGGTGGGAGCTATGAGTGAGACGACAGCAGGAAGTGAGTACTCGGACAGAGAGGAGCATAGATGCTAACAGCTGTGGCATTTTATCAGATTTTGACCACACTTTGGGTATTCTACTCATCTTCTAACATGTTTTGCCTTGAGTTTGTTTTAGGAAGTGGCTCACATTCTGTCCTTTACTTTACCGCAGTAGACTTGACTGTGTATACTGAATAGCACATTTTGTCTGTCAGGTTACCTAATCCCAGTGATCACACCAGGTTCCACAATCACTGCACATCCTGTTTGATAGACTCAAGACAAACACTGCTCTAAAAGCCTGATGCATGAAGGGTGTTTACTAGTCACAAAAATGTTACCCCATCATTGCGGGGGATCTAACTACCATTACATGGACGGTTAAGGCCCTGTCAGAGTCTGTCACGGTCCTGTCACGGGGGAGGGGAAATGTTCTGAGGCTGTATCTGTAAGTAGTTTTTGTGTACTTGTACTTTTTTGAGTAGTTTTAAAAAACAGGTTACCTTTACAAATGTAGTGGCTGCAACGTGGCAGTCACTACATTTGGCTTGCAAAGCCAGCAGAAGCCAGGCTACACAGCCATGCAGATGGGGTTTTTCATTCTGTAAAATTTGTTTTATGAAATACAGATAATTTAACTTAACTCTTTTTGTATCTAGAACAACAAAAAACCACAGGTGACATTTACAGCAAGGACTTTCTCCCTGCAAGTGATGAAAACGATTGAATTGAAAACAACTTAGACTATCAATCCATTCATAATTCAGGCAGGATGGAGACAGTGTTCACACTTTATGTAGCACTCTTTTTGAAGTTGGTTTTCTCAGCCACGCTTGCACTTTGAATACTGGACGTTTTGTATGGTTATTTTTTGGGTAAAATGGTAAAGAAGAAGCAAAGATGAGGGAGGAAAGAGGGGTGGGGAAGAGTGTGAAGGAAGAGTTGCAGAGGTGATGTGATAAAAGATTCATAGCACAGCAGAACCAGGGTCAGCTGGGAGCTCTGCACACTCTCTATTCCACCACATGCAGCAGCTTAGCCCGCTTTCCATGCAGAGGAGAAGACAGCCTCTCTAAAAAAAGAATTAAAGATAGACATTTCCTGATGAGAAGCTGTTTACCCCTGCTGTTCAATTTGATTGGCTTCTAGACTAAGTAAAGTCGAACTAATTCTGTTCATTTGAGTCTGCTTTGAAAAATCAATAATGTTTGAATTTACATTGACGTGTTGTCGCCCTATGACAGAAAAGCCTCCTTCATAAACCTCCTATACAGCCCCTTGTCTGTGCTGTATGGAAATGCCAAAAGTTGCACATGGGTTTGTAGAGATAAGAGCGCCAGGCAGTGCTCCCCACCCTCAGCCAGTAAAGCAGAGTGTCTGACAGAGCCAATGAATACGTTACCAAGTCAGAGAGATTAAGAAGGACAGGCAGCTCGTTCCATATCAAATCAGGTGGAAGCCATTTCCACCTCTGCCATACATTCATCATCCCATGTCAAGGGTCCCCCCACAAGCCCCCACCCCTCCCCTGTGTGGTTCTCTCCTGCTCTGTTAGACTGTCATAACAACACACACATTTATACAAACACACACACACACACATATATACACTGCCTGGCCAAAAAAAAAGTCGACACCCGGATTTCACAAAGCATATGGGTATGAACTTTCCATTTAAAAATGACTGCACTGGCAATTATTTTTCAACAGGCAACAACTTATTTAATTCCAGCTGATGTAATGAGTAGCCTCTCATTTCTTAAACAGCCATGTCAAAAATCACATCCTGTGGTCGTGGAAAACATGTCCTTCTGTTTAAGAAGAGTCAAATGATTTAAACGCATCGAACAGAGGAACATTTAAGGAGATTACTACTAAACTATTACTGCTAAACTAATAAAACTGGGTTAAGAGCTGTCTGACACATTATTAAAAACTGGAAGGATAGTGGGGAACTATCATTTTCGAGGAAGAAATGTGATCATTGTCACACTTGACAATGTGAAGGGAACTCAAGGGATTGGGACTGAACAGCTGTGTAGCCTTGAGAACACCATTAATCAGTAAGGCTAACCAGACACAAAAGGTTTCAGTTTGCTAGGGAGCATAAAGATTGGACTCTGGAGGAATGGAAGAAGGTCATGTGGTCTGATGAGTCCAGACTGACCCTGTTCCAGAGTGATGGGACAATCAGGGTTGGAAGAGAGGCTGGTGCAGTGATACACCCATCATACCCAGTGCCTACTGTACAAGCCTGTGGGGGCAGTGCTATGATCTGAGGCTGCTGCAGTTGGTCAGGCCGAGGTTCAGCAACATTATGGCCCAAAGTATCAGGTCAGCATTAGCCTGAATATACTGAATGACCAGGTTATTCCATCAATGGATATTTTCTTCCCTAATGGCACGGGCATATTCCAAGATGACAATGCCAGGGTTCACTGGACTTGAATAGTGAAAGAGTGGTTCAGGGAGCGTAAGGCATCATTTTGAAACATGGGCTGACCACCGGAGAGTCCAGACCTTAGCCCCATTGAGAGTCTTTGGGATGTGCTGGAGAAGACTTTGCACAGTGGTCAGACATCATCAATACAAGATCTTGGTGAAAAATTAATGCAACACTGGATGGAAATAAATCTTGTGACATTGCAGAATCCGACTGAAACAATGCCACAGCACGGCAGTGTACACACACACACACACACACACACACACACACACACACACACACACACACACATATCTATATATATATATCTATCTATATATATATATATACATATATATATATACTTTAAACAAGCAACCAGGCCATAGAACTACTCTGTTTTCAAGGGTAAACATATCTCATATATTTGTATAATCAGAGCTGCTTGACAAAGGCACAGCCTCTCTGACTGTGAGTAGTTGAGCTAAAGTTTGGTCGAGATGACGTGCAGTGTTGCTCATAACGAGGGATCTCAAAAACTCTTTCATAATTAAGCTGCTGATGTCACATTGTGTCATCCCGTTCTTTTACAATCCATTGTTTAACTGTGACGTGATATCATTTTGTCTAATAAAATTGCCATTGGATTGTGTATTGCTATAATCAAAGAAGCAAATAAAACAGAAACACATCACTTTTAAATTAGGTCTATTGTGCGGGAGGGGGGCAGGCACGTTATCTGTAATGAATGACATTGCAGATTATAATTAGAATCAGGTTCACAGACAGAGTATAATAAATGAAAAAAAGGCACAGAGGTTTTGTGTTGAATGAATCAGTAATTTATTTTTGTTTGGTTGTTATGGAAGAATGATTAAAGAGGTTGTTGTTAGTCATTAGTTTCTTGCCAAGGGCAACAATATCAACATTAAGAACAGTTTTATTTAATCAAAATCTTGATTAAACAACCCCAATGTGAATGCTTTAAAACGAATAACATAAATAATAGGTTGAAATATCATAGAAGAAAAGGAACATTTGTATCATGTCATACATACCATTCTTATGTTAGTATCATGAAAATTGTAGTTCTAGATCAGAGAATGTCTACTGAGGGCAACAGAAAAGTGTCTGTATCTTTAATGATACATCTTGGGCATTACCTCACTTAAAGTTCAGAAGACTAAGTATTGTTTCAGCATTCCCTCCTTATGTTACAGGTGCAACAGTCTATTTTCCAAACGTAGGTGTAATTTAAAGGCTGACAAAAGCACAGTATCCTGCCGCAGAATGTGAATTTTTTATTTTTCCAAGAGCAAGAGCACAACCATAGAATTCCTGCACCGCAGCAGAGCATGGAGAAAAAGTTATATTTTGGGTAAAGGGAATTGAAATAATGCTGACACACTGTGAAAAATTAGCATCAAATGTTTAAATATGCTCCAGCTTCCCCCCATTTTCCCCTATTGTAGAGCACTAAAATAGATTTACTGTCCACTCAACACTTTTTAAAGCGTAATGCAGGAAAAAAAAACAGTAAACGCGCATGTGCACCTGCCTGCGCCTGTAAATTGGTCTTTATTTTGTGCACATGTGCTTGTTTCTGTTTGCATATTGCATCTCTGGTCATGATCAAATATCCACAATGGCGGCATTGTGCTGTCAGTTTGGATTACTCTGAGAGCTCCTTAGGTTGCCTGAAGCTGTGTGTGTTTGTGTTGGAATATGTGTGTGTGTTTTGTCTCTGGTTCCTCCGCTGCCTGCCCCCTTCTTGTTGCCTTTCTCTTCATTACTCAGCAGATGGTAAGCATTTTTTTCTGGATCAGACGGTAGTTGTGTTATTTCAGACTCGCTTGCTGCAGTCAGAGTGTGGAGAAGAAAGGGTAGAGAAGTTACGGAGAGGAGAAGTTGGTGTTGGTAGGGATTTTCACGTTGAAGGATGAGAGATACAAAGGAAACATGGACGCACAAAGCCCAACACAAACACAGGCAGACAGTGTTTAATCATCCGCGCTAGGCTGGCTGGATATAGCTCTGGTACAGGCTTTTAAAAGGATTGCTTCTGCAGACAGCAGACGGCGAGACAGTCAAACAAAAGGGAGTATATGAATTTTGGTAGATTTACAAGACAATGTTTAGAGAATGGAGTTAGAGGCAGCACAGAGGCAGAGATGTACTGACTGAGAGTAGCATACACACACAAACACACACATGGGGCTAAGGGTAAGAGAGAACGGAGACAGACATGCGACCACTGTGCTGTGCGTTGTGTGAGTCAAAGGGCCCCTTTGTTGCCTAAAATCCAGCTCATACATTCATTTCTGATAACCAATATTGCTCAAATAACCTTTTAGTTTTAGCACTCTGACTGCCCCTGATCCAGCTGTGTTCTGACTCTGTCTGAAACACTACTTTCCCAACAGCTCAAACTCAACCAAAACACATCTTTGCTGAAATGTCCTTGATTTTAAATGTTTTTTTTCATATTGAGAATTGGAGAATTGAATTAATACTTTCAGAATTGAATCTCTGGGCAGTGGAATTTAAAACGAACCAGGTTCTCTGATGACATGGGAAATGATTAAGATCTCAGACAAGTACAAAAAAAGGGAAAACTGAACTGCAGAGGTATCACGATGGCAAATAACTCTCTCCCAAGTATGATTAGAAGTGCACTTCACTTTTATGTATTGTGCTGAACCACTTTAAGTGCACATTTTAAAACTTTGTCATCAGCCTGGCAGGATTCTCTTCAAGCAGGGCCCCCAGGGGAATGTAAAAACTAACATATGTTAACACCAACAAGCAGCAATCAAACCCCTCGAGAACATGCTTTCATTTTTCCCTGATAGTCAGATATAAAACCCTTTTTAACGGGATGTTCGGCAGTGAATGGAAACGTTAACAGCCACAGTATGTTCCCTGGTTATGAAAATCACACTTTACTCTGGATGTGCCCGCAGTAATGACTCTTCATGAGACTGAGAAAAAAACACTTTCATATTGATTACACTCGTATTTCATTTTCATCTTATGAGACATCTCTGGAGAGGCACAGGGTATAATACGCCAGCAGATGAGCTGTGGGTCTTGAGTAGAAATGTTTTCCCCAGCTGGCTTGGATGTAATAGATCCCTGCTGCTATGATTAGTGGACAGGACTGAAACATACACAGACAGAGAGGGAAATGCACATACGCAACATTTTACTTTGAAATGTTAGTGGTTTTTAAAGAAATTTAAAACAGAAAATTTAAGACAATATGACATAAAATAGGCTTTTCAATATGTCAACAGAACAATGTTCGGATTGTTTTAGGCTGGATGCATTTTGACAGCTGTGGTGCATGATTTTTTTTAATTTACAAAGTCAGAGCTTTGAGATTGCCGGTGTGACCCAAGCATATAAATCATTGTGATGACATCAGCTTGACACACCAGAGGAAAAAAACACCTGTCCATAAGATCTGGGTCTGCTGGCAGTGGGAAAGGAGTGACTTGCCGATTGGTAGCTTGTAACCTGCATTGAAAAAAACAGCGTTGACCCGCTAGTTTTACTGTGAAAGTGGTATAAGAGTGCAGACAAGAACACACCCCTGTATTTTTCTTCATTATGTTTATTTGAGACAAATCATTTCCATTTTTTCAACAGGATAAAATAACAATAAAAACTGATCGCTAACAAATTCAAATGGTTGGTGTAACACTTTAAATGGTGATCATGTTAATATATTCTTCAACAGCATATATCAGTTGTACTGTTAATACAAAGGATGATTAAAACATCATAAACATTAATCGCAGCAATTAAATTGAATTTGTTTTGAACATATATGCAATTCGTCAAATACATCATAAAAATGTTCATTAACAAGGACAAATTGTTTTCAACTGTAACAACATAAACCCCACCCTCATTCAACTCATAGTCACTTGTTAGCATGACTACATGCTAACACTGTAATACCGTTGGGCAAACTCATGAAATATGATTTAGCTTGCCTTTCATAACCAACTGCTTAAGTGCTTGACCTGTGACTTGTGGGATACCTAAATAACGTACAGATACTCAAATTTTATACTGAAGTACAGTTCTGATTTACTGTTTGACTGACTTTAGCCTCATTTCAAAAATACTGGACTCTCTCTTTAGCAACAGTGCTGTTTGATCCAGAGAGCCCCGAAGTACAGCAAACTAAATACTTATGAATAAATGTCTATACCAGAGTCTCAAAGGGCTCTGTTACATGCAGGAAATTGATGATCTCTGAATTTTAAAGGGACTGTGAGGAGTTTCTAAGTAATTGCAAAAAAGTCTCACTTTTAGATATATGCGTGATCGAAATACGCACTTAGCGATGAGTTTTATGGCATCAAAATAGGTTATCTATAAATGCTATTCCTTAGCTTCTTGGTCGGGTCGGACAGGACAGGGCTGGACTGGACTGGACTGGCCTGGTTACTCAACTTCGGGAACAAGACAATTAAAACTAGAGCAAATTTATGTTATTCGGACACGTCTTAGAGCACCGGGCTGTAACTAGCTATATATAGCCGGCTACAAAAATACGATACTAAGTTTTTCAAAACTTGCTTGTCACACATCAAAAACTACCGCTACGTAACTAGAAAGAGATACATTACCTCGTCGCTTTGCATCCTGTAAGTTGTTGAAAAAAGAAGCTGTAAATCAATGCAGAGTTCTGAGGAAGGTCCGGGCTACAACACAACAAACACACGCTTTGGCTTTGGTAACGTCTTTTGGTGTGTTCCAGTTGTAGTCAGAAGTAGGAATTTCCAAGTTCCGAGTAGGAAACTGCAGTTGGAACATCCCCCGAAGTCTGAATTTCCTTCTGGGAACTCGGTGAAACCTCGTCACCCCTGAGTTGACAATAAAAGATGGATGCCCCCAGTGTGAACAATTATTTAGCTTCTGTAATAATCAATTTATTTGCACTTCTGACTGGGGTGTGTCGCTCTAGATCAGCTGTATACATCGTATTGTTAGACTTATATTTACAAAAATGCTGCCAAAGTGATAATCACATTCTTCATGTGATATTTGTGAACAACAATGCAGGGCATGCTAACAACAGCTAACAATAGCCTGGTAGATCAGCATGTTTTTTTTCAGACTTCAACTGGAACGCTGATAAGTCTGAGATGATGTCACTCCCAGTTCCGAGGTTACTAGAACGCAGCATTACGACAGTCGCCACACATGCTCATGGGTAGCAGAGTCTTTGTGTCGCCGGTAATAGATTATCCTCACAGTCCCTTTAATAAATTCGAAGAGGCATTTACACCTGAGTTTAAATTTTTCTGAAATCATAAAACAGATTGACAACATTATTAGGTAGCTAAATATATTGTTAGAATGGAGGAATGCTTAACTTCTCATGAAGGTCAGTAACATTTAAGTAAAATAACTCAAACATACACCTGAATATGAACTGCTGCACCACATCATATCAGATGAATCACCAGCACAAGAAGACACTTCTCATTATTGAACCCCAAGTACACAGAACACTGGTTTTGACTGGAGCGTTTGGCCACACACTTATAAAAAAAATCATGTTTTTCAATGAGATACTTGTCATCAAATGGGATCCATGATTATTCCAGCACAACACGTCTCGGGAGAAAAGACCACGTGTGTAATCTATAGAGTGAATGCTCCCTCTTTCTTTAATTCTTTCTCCTTTGTGTCTTTAGCATTTCATGTCCAGTCGTCTTCAACATTTTTCCTCTACAGTGAGACTCTTTGATGTCTCCGACAAATCTCTGATTCACGTTTCGACCATCCTGCTTTTGTCATCCCTCTGCTGCTGTCTGCCTGCTCTCTCTTTTTCCCCCTCTTTCTATCTCTTCTTGCATTCATAATTAATTCATGCGATGCAGCACAGCAGAGCGCAGTGAGTGATACACTTCAACCATAACAAACAAGCCCAAATATCTGCACTCAGCAGGAATGATCTGCATCGACGACCGACTGAGAGTGAAACGAGAGGATTCAGCTGTCAAAAAGCAACTTTTTTTTCTCCTGTTTCATCAGAGTTTGTTTTGATATTTAGATTAACCCTCAGTTTGATGAAAGGGACTTTCATCATATTTGATTTTTCTATGCTTTGGAAGGAATATTCAAATGCAGTGCTCAAGCCTGAAATAATCACTGTTATAAAAGTTACATTGATGTTTATATGGTAAAAAGTATGGCCAACTTTGTTAGTTTTCCATTAAAACTATATCAAACTTGTTCTCTTTCTCTGTATCACTATGCATCCTCTGATTTTTTGTAAATTAATGAATGAAAAGCTTAAACTCAATATACCAATAAACAGCCAATTACACTCAGAAAAATCCACATTAAAGTACTGTTGTCAAAGTTATTATAAGACCTCTTCAGTGTCTGTATGGGTCCTCACCATAAAGTGTTGTGTTCACTATTTTTTCAGAGTTGATACTTTAAAGCAGCACTACGGAAGATTCTCGCTTGACCGGAGAGAGAACTCAACTACCCATGAGCCCTAGCGCGCGCATACTGCCATAAGGATACAGACCTGCCGGTCGCGTGCATTTGTTTTGCAGGCGAATTACAGAAGCCAGGACTTCGCTCAAAAGTATTCCTCTGTCTTCAGCGGCTGTTTGCAGGATGGATAGCGACAAGGTAATGTATTTATTTTTGACTAAATGACGATGTTGAAAATCACTAAGTTCAACTTGGTTTTATTACCGTGAAGTCGCCCCCGTCTTGTTGAAGCCACAAAGTGAATAAAAGTAAAGAAAACGATGAGCTGGCGATATCACACACTTGAAATAGGTCTAAACAAAACTACATACTGGTACGTTCTCACGAATACTGTAAACGGATGGTAAACAATCAACAAGTACTTACAAGTCCAGCAATAACAGGGCCAAGTCGGCATCGGTCGGACATCCCTCCTCGTCTTTTATTTCACGCCAGCGAGTGAACACCGAACCGATGTTTATTCTGGTCCGAGCATTCAGCTTGTTTTTCTCTCGCTTTCTTTGTTTTGTATCCTCAAAATAAACTTTTCTTTTTCTTGCGTTCTTTGCTGCCTCCGCCATGACTACAGCTCTGCGTTTGGCTTTCACCGACACTTCCGTGTTTTAAACAAATCGGGAATCGGGGGAAGTGACGTATGCCGTAAAGCAGTCCAAACTTGTAGATTTTAGTGTGGCAGGGTTCCCACCATCCACCTCGAAGTTACATAGCGCTAGTGAAAGCGATACAGACCACTTCAGAGCATGAAAGAGGTGTCATTCAACACATTGTTAAGTGGTGGACCATGACGATGAATATCTAAGGACTATATTATGTTTGAAATACTACATAGTGTTGGTTTAACTCTCATCAAGTGTAATTGTTGACTCCGTAGAGTCTTTTGTGGATAACTGCTCCAGAGTATATTTGACCAATTAAGTGTAACTCTGTTAACACTGCAAAGTATAAATTCTGCTGTACTGTATATTAAAGGGGGAAACTAGCTAAAAGAAAGTTGTATGATTAGAGCACATGTATAAAAAGAAAAAAACAAACAATTCAACACAGCTTCATGACGTGGGTTTGCGACATCTGTTGGTATATGTTCAATAAAAGGGACATGCTGAATGACTGATTTTTAAAGTTTCAGTTACAGGTTCAAGATAAAGTCAGCTAAACTGTGGATTTTGTTTACTGAAACATTAATTTTACGCTTGTTTTTGATGACAATTCTTTTTCAACTGAGGGTAAATATTCCGGGATTTGACTCCATCTAAAGTATTGTTAACTTGAAGACTTTAAAGGCCTAAATTTGGGTATTGACATACAAACAACTTCATACTTTGTTTTTTAATTAATCATATTGTTTCATTTATATTCTCTCACAAAGGTTAACTGGAGTGGAGGACCTTATTTTTCTGGGTCAGTACGCCTAGCAGAGTTTGTCTTGTAAACACTGTGTGTGTACAAATATATATTTGTACTGAACTGTTTCAAAATCTGACGTTTGGTTTGGTACAGATATGTGTGTGGGTACAGACCATTGAGTCAATACTTCAAATTAAAATTCCATTAGGACCAATCAGTGGAAGTGTACCGTACATGAGTAGATCATCAGCCAAAAACAGACCTCTCCCCGGCCACCATCTAGATCACTAGTGAGAGAGCACTTGGGTTTTTTGGTGAAAAAAAAAAAACCCAAAGCAAACAATGGAAAAATTGTGCCTGTATTTTTGAAGTGCAGTGAGCCGGTCTGAAGGAAAACAGGTTGTGTTTTTGAAACTTGATGCCAGTAGATATTGATTCAAAGCAGATTTTTTCCTTAGAAATCATGTTGTGGACTCTTGAAATGATTAGACATTCTTCGGTTATTATTAGACTTGCACAGAAGCTTTTCAGCCTGGTCAACCTCCGCCCTCTTCATCAATGCCCCTAAAGGTGCTAACCAACAAGGCTTAATTTTCCCAAGGGCAGAATCCTTTTTTCAGCTTTATTGAAGTTATCTAGTAATTGTTTGTTATGCTATAGTTAAAGTGTGGCAAATCAGCATGACAAACAAAAGATTATGAGACTCTTTACCTCCAAAATCTAGTCAGTTGAGTCAGGGAAAAAGGGACGTTTGTGCACAGTTTGGTAAAAATTGTTGACACCATTCTTTAGATGCTATTTTTACAAGTAAAGGATGACCATGAAGCCTCATAACCCTGACCTGTAATCATCAAAATGTACTTACATGATTGTTAAACTGATTGGACATTATTTAACATTTTGAATGTTTGATGGAAATTCTTTTTAGTGTTTTGGATTATTGAGCTCAAAAGATCATGTACACAAGATTAAGTAAAACCATGAGTCCTTTTCACCTTGACGTTAAACCAAGGGCTCATGAAAAGAAGATCTTAGATGAGGAATGTAAAGAACTGGAATATATCAGTTATCTGCAAAAGTAGAAAGATCTATTATTATCTATAATGTGCTAATTCAGTGTGCAGTGTGCATGAGAGCATTCAAAAAGCTCTTTAATACGAACATGTTACCAAACTCACAGCAACACTTTAAAGAAATCAGGTTTCTGCAAAACACTTTCCCTGGAATGGCCACTGTCTCGCAATTGTATACCTTACTGAGGTATTTAACTGCCAGGTGGTGGCTCTGCTTTGGAGATAAACCAGCAGTTTAGCGGAAATTGGGCCACATAAATGCCAAATTCTCTGCATTTACCTCCACTTTTCACTCTTTATTTCCATTTGAGGGTAAAATGAGAAATAATTGAAAGATCAATGAGTCCTGACATTATCTCATGCACACACAGGCACGTCTATGGTACTTTTAGGTCATCATGGAGATTAGCGATTCAAGCAAAATTACAGCTCAAGTGAAAAGCCCTAATTCTCGTCTATTTTCTGATAACTGCCTCATCAGCTTATCACTCCCCCCTCCTCCTGACAGAAAAACTCTAATTTTGGCACACTGATTTGTCCACAACAGTGTTAAAAGTTAAGCCTGACATGAGCAGCTCGGGTTGCTCATCACAAGCAGACGCAGGCTCGTCCTTGAAGTTGCGAAGCCTTCCAGGACATTGGGCAGATTCCATCCCCTGGAGGAGAGAGAGCCATCTCTGAGTGCTTCCTCCTGCTGGCTCCTGTCCCCCTCTCTGTGGAGGGAACAATTTTGGCAGGCTGTTTGTCAAAATGTCACAATATCGAGAGAGCCTATAGTAATGTGTTCGTCTGAACTGAGCCCCTCGTCATGACTGTGAAGACTCCACTGCTGCTGGATTAGTCTGCTGGATTTGTGCCCGCTTTTTAGTGCTGTTTTCAATTTAAAGTGCTAAACGCAAACCCTAAGCCTTCTTATTGGTGTTTGAATGTAGGCTCTGCTACCCTAAATAGATAAAAAATGGTATAGTTCTATCTAAAAAGGTCAACAAACAACTTATATAAATGGAAAGCAACCTTCAGTCAGGGCTGTCAAGATATTCAATTTTCACCTCCTGGTTGTTGTGGCCAAAAAATATCACAAGAAGGATATCCATATTTACAAGATGCTTGGAAATCAATCAGTCATTTACATGGATAGTTTTGAATTTTTTGAACTGGGTTACATGGCATGAGCTAGAAGATGTGCCACAGTGTCACAGCTCAGTTCTCTCTTTGTCAGAAATCTCAGGACAGACAGTGATGCTATCTATTGCTGCATATTGTGTTAGATTCTTAATGTTATAGGAAGAATTGTGGGAGAAAAAAAGCCATTAAAACTGATTAAGCTCATCACACACTACAAAAAGTTAGTTAACATCTGCTTATATCCCAATAACAAGCTTTAATTAGGCACTATTTTGGGACACAGCATAGCCTACGTATCCCATGAATAGCAATATACTTCCTGAGCTTGAGGTATAACCATCAAAAATGATTGATGTACCTGTTAAGAACTGAAAAGTGAAGCCGAAACTCAAGTCCCTTATTCATTCTTCAAATCATGGGTGTTTACAACCGGTTCTAAACAGGATCCAGCTTTGGTGTCCAAGCCTTCCTATTACTTATGATTTCAAGGATCTCAGGCCTTTGTGGACTCAGACATCAACTTCTGATGCTTTTTCAAGTCCATAACGGCTCAACACTTATGATGAACATGGGGACTGGGTAAGTTAATATCACTGTCAAGGGTGCTGCTGTTGTAAGAGATAAACATTATCAATACATGTTAAGTTCTGTCACAGGAGGGAATATGATTTATTACTGTTGCTCAGGGTAACACAATGGGTGTCTCCATTCCTTTTGAAAGCGGATAAAATCTGAATAATTGCATTTACATATTTATTCTTATGCCTAAAAATGTATTGTCTGATTATAATCACAGGAACTATTTTTGGGTAATCAGCAGGAACAGCGTCTGTTTTATTCACACTGGTATTTGTTTGAAGTAAAATCAAACATGACTTGAGGAGAGAAAACAAATCATAGGCTGCTGCGCAAAATGTACATTTACTTAACTGCTGTCAGAAGTGACTAAAGGGTCAAAAACTATATTTTTAAGGGCAACGCACCTCTGCCCCATTTTGTGGGATGCTAACACTTGTGAAGTAATTTCGAACCAAGATAACTACATCGCTCAGGTTAGTAAAAGTTATAGAAGAACAGGTTTTTGTATAAGTTGAAAACATATACAATTATGGTTAAATACAGCAAGAATGATTTTGGTATGCCACTTTTTATTGCCAGCCTTATATGGCTTAACAGTATTAAATGTCCTTTTTGCCAGCTCTTAACAGAAGGATGGTGGAGTGATAATGACCCATAGCCTCCTGTAGCCAGTCAGCAGGAACAGTTCTTGAACACTGTAGCTTCCCTCCCAAGCAGATGTTTCTCTGTTCATCATAATATACAGTCTTTAGCTTAGACATATTAAAAGGCACACAGTCACTTTGCTAAGCAAGGCTGACATGTTAACAAACAGAGGAAGGTAAAATATCTGTTTCCATCTTGAGCTTCTTTAGTTCACCATATCAGACGACGAAAAACAATCAAGGCCTTTTTATAGGAAATTTGTGCAAGGAACAAAACCATCTGTTTTGCTGGGAAGTGCTTTGGAAATATATGTAGTGCTGAGTATGTTGGCCTTGATGCTGAAAATATGGCAAATTAAAAATTACCTTCAGATTTCCTCAGCAATCTTTCACTCAGTAATAAGCACCTTTTTCCACTGAAAGAGATGGAGGACCTCATGTTAACTCTCTTTTTAAATAATCTTCACCTCATCATTAACTAAATGCCAGTAAGAAAGATGTGAGAGTCAGCTTTGTGGGCTGACCTGCTATCTTCAAAACATTTGTCTCTGGGTCCATTTAATACTCCTGCGATCGTTAATGGGAACTCGCCATTGGAAAGGATGCCCTAACAACTCCATTAGTCTTCTTACGCCCTTTTTGTTTGTTCCTAAACACACATATTTTTAGTTTGCAATTTGCCTAATCGCCCGTAAACAATCATTGTCCTGTCCCCGAGGAGGGTTGGACCCTGCGCAGTGTGTTCCAACAATTATTGTTATGGCTGAGCTCCAGGAAGAAATGCTCAATTATCCAATCAGCACTTTGTTCTTCCTCCTTCTCCCACTTCTTTTCATCCTTTCTTTTAATTCTTTCTCAGAATACATGAACATACACCCTCCCCTCTTATTCAGACTGTACTCAGAGCTTCATTACACTTGCAAATAATCACATCACTGCCAAAAACGCCCCCTGATTAACAAAACATGTCTGCATGACAATAACTTGACGCATAATGCAAAACAAATTTAATGAAGATATGTTGCTAAGGCATGTGCTTTTAATTTGCCATAACAAAGCTGCTAAGGACAGAATGATTAAATGAGATAGAAATAATGAATTAATATAAATGCAATGAAAAGATCCTTCCTCTATCAAAAAAAATGATGATAGCTTAATTTAATCAAAGCTAATTTGGTTGAATAGAAACTGTAGGTTTATGGATGGTGATTAATATTCAAAATCTAACTTTCCTAGAATGACTTAAAAGTTTTTTGCTGATGTTTCCAAAGCCAGAGATGCCCCCGATTAGCAAACTATCACACAAACACAATGCTAATGAGCAACAAGCCAGCTAAATCTCATTTAAGTCATGTTGGGAAGTTTGGACAATGATTCATGAGAGGGAAATTTTGTGTAATGGTTGGTGAAACCGAGAGTCGCTTCATTAATCATTCAGCAGAAATGAAGTTCACAAGCATGTTCATTTAAGCTATCTAGACAGTCGAGTGACAGCTCTAATGAACACACAGTATATGCAAAAGTTTTAGGTTGCTATGAAAATGCTGTAAAGTGAGAATGCCCTATCAAATAGAAGTGTAAATTGTGTAATTGTATCAGTTAACAAATGCAGAGTGAATAAAAAGAAGATAATTCTGAATCTAATCAATGTTTCCTAGATAAAACAACATACAGTCCTCAAGGTATACTTGCACACAGTTTTTGTAGGAGCTTTAGAGGTTTAACATTGCATTGCAGTTGGATCGGGCTTGATTCAATACCTTTAATCAGTCAGATTTGTCTTGACAAACTCCAATCAAAGTCAGTCATGAGTGTCACTAAGTGGCAAGACCCAATCAGAATTCTTTAGAGCAAGAAGAGGTGGAGCTACAAGCTACAAACAAGACAACAGCAGAAAGGGACTGCTTGTACATAGATTAGCAAAGATGCTAACAGCTTCAGTAGCAGTTTTACCAGATTCTGACCGTAGTTCTGTTATAAATGAAGAACAAACAAAAACTCTGAAAACATTTCTCAATGAAAGGGGTATTTTTGCATCACTTCCTACATATTTACAGTGAAGTGGCTCACATTTTGTATGTCACACCACAGCAGTAGCACTTACCTACAACTTTATCTGACTGGCCTAACATGAATGTGATTGATGGAACATTCATCCACTCGCCTGCCTGATATACTTTTGAAGGTTCTGCCCTTTCCCAAACTCTGTCTATGAGCTCTTTCCCAGATTGCCATTTAAATACACTGCCTAGCCAAAAAAAAAAAAGTTACCACCAGGATTTACCTGAGCAAACAGGCACAAGCCTCATAATGGAAGGAATAATCTACCTCAGAGTTGACTAATACATACTATTTTGGCTATTATTAACTCATTGCTCCTATCTTGTAATGTTACTAAAAATACTGGCAGTCATGTTCGTATTATTTAACTTAGCAAATGTTAGTTACTCTCACAATATTTGTTATTTTGGGTCCAATAACGTGACACACTAGATGGATTGTTTCACATACTTCCATTACATAATAGATTTAATGAACATCTTGGCAACACCCCAAAGACAAGTGTTTCTTATTTTCTTTCCACCAAGCTCCTCCCCCCAAGATTGAATTGTTTCTGTGCCTCTCACCACCTATGAGTCTAACTATAGGGTGGAGTATAGATTTTTCAGGTCATGTCAATGCATTTCGACTCAGTAGAAGTTACAGGTGTAACTTGTTACAGAGTCACTTTGACAGAAGACTTTGGCAGATTAAAGTCTTCAGTTAATGTCTGCTGTGACAGACCTGTGGCCTGTAATGATCCTGTGTGTCTCCTTTGGTTTGTCTTCTTGCTCATGTGTTGTAGGTATATGTAATTGATAGACATAGCTGTTTGATCTGCCCAGGCCTAATTCTCCCAGTCTCTATAGAAGCTGACACCTCAGTCAATGAGACTCTCTGCATGCACCTTGATCAATTTCTTCAGGTCTAGTTATCCTCTTCTAATTCCTTTAACAAATCTAATTTAAGTTTCTTTCAAATGAATTTGTGTAATTATGTCAGTTATTGGTGTCTCCACCTATATTTGTCATGGCCTTTGAGCTGGTCATGATGAAATGATGAGTTTGACCTCTTGCATTGTGTAAATATTGTTCATTATCTCTTGTTTGCTACAATCATATGCCTGAGTATAAACCTACTGAGACCCCCCCTTTGTGTAAATGTACCTATGAAAATGAATGCTAGTATGAAGAAAAGGTTAGTCATATGATTTCCTTTTTTTATTCAGTTCCCTTTGCATTATGTAAAAAGATAAGGAATAAACAATTAACAAAGCTAATTCTAAAAGCATTCTCCTACATAGGGTTTTCACATTTGCCTTAAACTTTTGCACTGTGCAGTAAATTCCAGTGGGCTCAAAATCAAAACAAAAACAAAGATGACATGTACAGTAGATGTGAATAATAACCACAGTATATCAACAACCACTGAAGTATCATGGCCCATTGTTTCCATTCCTTCTCTTTGAAAAAATGTGCACAACCACAATCAAAGTCATCCTATCAGGTCTCACTTGCGGTGGTCATGTCAGGCATTTATGTTTTATGCAGGCTCTCAGAGGTATAGTGGTCAGCACCTACATTTCCCCATCTAATTGTGGATGTTTCATTTCCTCTGTCACATTTCCATGATGGATTTGCACAGAGCTTGTCAAATAAATGTTGAAGACCCACTGTGGATCTAAAGGCCTTTTTATTTGTTGATAAGATTCCCATGCCCTTATGTGGCAAAAAAGTTTCATTTGTAGAAAAAACACTAAAAGAGTTTGGGTGTGAAAAGTGTCTGACTTGTACACATCTATCTGACTGGCTGGTGTGTAGAACCTATATGACACGGAGTGTATTTCGAGACCTTTGTCATTGTTTCCCCTTTAGCACCAGGATCACACAAAGGCCTGAATGTACCTGGATGGAGCAGGGAATCAAGATATGAAACAGACTCTCAGATAAAGAGCCGGAGGCAGTGGGAGACTCAGAATTGAAGAGAGGAGAGCAATTGGAGAAAGGCTTTCCTCTTTGTTTGTGATCTGCAGGAGGAAAAACCACCGTGCTATGATTACTGCAGCTCTTTGCTTATTATATGGCTGTGAAGTATGGACTAGACATCTTATCTGTTTCACTTTTGTTTTTGGAGAAACAGATTTTGAAGGTCATCGTTCAAAGCTCATCAGGTGTAATCTTCACTCTGAACATTGCACAGTGAACTGAAAGGTGGAAGTATATACTTGGATCTTTTTGCCTATATGATGCTCAGTGGCGATGAGCTTGAAACTTTTGTTCCTCATTGCAGTATCCAAAGAGGGTCCATGCCTGGTGGTTCAAAAGAACAAATTAATGCATATTCACATTTAATATGCCCATCATGGTGTTTTACATGTCTCCTCCACAAAAGAGTACCTCTATGCACATTACAAGAAGTCCAAGGTATCAGGACTTCTCCCCCTCCCCTCTCAATAGCACCAGTATTCCCCGACCTACCAGTGTTACGCCAGCGAGCCCAGTTCAGAACACTGACTGTAGACAGACTGCAGAGTTGTTGACAACATGGCACCTAGCACCACTAAACTGTCCAACTACCAATTCAAAAACACCAAGGCAGTAAATTGGAGTCAGCCCACATTGGGAAGTCGGTCTCCAAGTGCTAGGATCTCTCACAGAGCTCCTCAGACTGAATGAGAATACAGCTGGGTCAGGGGTATTTAATATGTGAAAGCTAGAAAGCTCTTGGGTAAATTATCAATTGTGAACCTGCTGAAGCTGTTACCAAAAATGAATACATAAAACTGAAGGAAAAATAAAAAATAAAAAATTTCAACTTATGCAAACATTTTAATCTGTGCTAACAATGTCAATCAGAACAGAAGTGCCCCTTCATTAACCTGACAAGCCAGATGGACAGCTCCATATATCTGCCACAGAAATATTTCACCAGTCCATCTGGGTAGGAGCCCTTTAAATTTGTTTTCAGAGGCAGAACGCTTAAAAAAAGCATAAGCTTGTGATTGGAAAATCGTTCTGCTCGTCACATTCATCACAGACCAATCCACATCAAGCAGGGTTGCCTCCTATAATGAAGCAATGTTTTCATTGAATTTGTCTTTTTTTTTCTTTTATATATACCTTTTTATTTTATTATTTTGTTTATAGTGGTTGCTGATGCTGCTCAGTGATTTTTGAAGACTGTATGATGCAAAATGTGCCTGTTTGTTACTTGAAATGGCTGAATAAAGAATTTTTAAAAAAAGTAGCATACATAGCGGCTAACTTAGCAGCTAACAGCTAACAACAGTGAAAGACCGTTAGCCGTTAGCCGCTAACAGCTAACAACAGTAAATGACCGTTAGCCGTTAGCCGCTAACAGCTAACAACAGTAAATGACCGTTAGCTGTAGTGGCTAACAGCTAACGGCCTTATACTATCGTCTTACACTAAATTGTACCACACAGATGATTAATTTGACACTTATTGTGACATGAACCTTGTCAAAGACAATCCCTACAAGTAAACTTCTGAGGAGGGCAGATTTGGCCAAGTTTTACTAAGTGTCTATGAGGACAATAGGCTAATCGGCATGTCCGTTCTCAACTTCCAATTTTCAACTTCCGATTTTCATCACGTCCGTATTCTACAGCTCCCGCCTCTCTTCCCTGATTGGGCTGCTAAGAATTCAGCCGCGTGAATTTGTTGGACAACGGAGGCTTGCAAGAAAGAGCTGCAGGATTTCAGAATGAGGCAGGTCTGTCTGCTCTGCGAGGCTACCCCTTCATGTTATCTTCATACAATGAGGTAGTGTAATATTTCACCATACCTTAAGCACAACTCAACTATTCGCTCCAGGAGTTTCTTCATCCATGCATGCTTACTCACAGGCAGTGCAAATAGAGGAAGAGGAAATAGGCTATTAAAGATTAAATTTTTTTGTTCTCAAAGCTAACAGACACCACACTTTACATGCCGGTGTTTTATTGACGACATTATACCAAACGATTAAATATTTCATTGAAAATCATTGCATCCCTAGAAGTTCAAGTGCCATATTCTAAGGCAACAAAAAAATCACAAAATAAACAGAGCTGATATACTCTATTTCTCATTCCAAGTATACACATATATCTTGACAAAAAACCAATGGATATGATTGATTTTGTTGCTCATATTAGCTCCATTTCTTTTCCTTTGTTGCTTTTCTGTTTACCTCACATCAGCGGGTATCATACAAAGTACATGTCTGTACAAGTGAATGTGCATTTGTCCAGTGTCTGTGTGTGCTTTTGCAGGCTACATGTCACCGTGACTATGATGATACGGGAAGGGGAGAAGGTCAGGATCACAGAGGTAGGCCAGCAAGCGGGTATTAGTGTCTCAGGTGCACTACAGGAAATGAAAAATGAAAATGAAAGACGAAAAAAAATTGGATGCAAGAAACACTTGTCATAGGAGGCGGCTGCCATTTCTGACGGGAAATTAATAATGTATTCTTGTAAATTTGCCATGTTATTCTGGGTGGGAGGCTTGGATGAGAGAAGCAGAGAAGAATGCTGATCAGCTGAAGGGAAAAGAAACACTAAGATTTACCACACACACTTTTCTCACAAATCCCCACAATAAAGATTAATTCAAAGGCATTCATATGCATAAAACCTGTTTAATAGATTTTCCATATGCACAGATGTGAATACATGTCATTTTCAGGCTTGTGAATGCTCAGCTTTAATCGACTGTAATGGCTGATATGTATCGTGAGTGATTACAATCAATGGAAAATATAGATTTGCACCATGCAGCAGGTCTCAAAGGGCCAGTAAAGATATTTAGATTGATGGGTTGCAGGAAACAAAGAGGAACTGACTAAAAGAGATGCGTGAATGATTTCCATCGTTTTAAGGCAACCATCACTCACAGGAACCGCCTCTTACATTTGCATTAAAATTGACAAATTGACTCTTGATCCTTTGCAGCACTTAAATCAAAATAGCCTGCAAGCCATGCACATGTGGACACCCATTTTGTATACTGCACTTTCATTAGCTCCTAAATGTGAGTGTGGATGCATGCAGGCAGCAGTAAAATTACAGCCAAATCACTCATATACAAGGCGCTTGAACCAATTGGGACGTCCTAGTTAGATAAACAACACATGGCCAGAGCTGCCTGGCTATGATCAAGACTGGATTTACATTCTGCTCTGTTGTTTGGATATTACTTGCCTTTCCATTGAAGGTCAGCTCTCATTGCTTTACGAATATCCTCGGGTGCTCTTCTTATCAATAGAGGTGTTCTTTCATCCCTCTGGCTGCATCTGTAGAAACGCATTCAGGGCCAGTTTTAAAGTGTATGAGAGCTCTTAAGGGCTCTGTGTTTGGATCAATTTCACAACTGTCTTCATCGAGACATTGAGTCTTATTCATACATCAGTCCGGTTGTGATGTGGGTGTACAAGCACCAAAGAAACCGAAGCATAGCCATTTGATGAGTACTGGTTGAACTAGGGTCATGTGATATCAGGAACTAGAACAAGCGCCTGTTAGATATATGTCTCTTTACAGCATAAGAATGCTGAATGGTGAAAGCATATTTTTGGGTAAAATTGGGGGCGGGGAGGGGGGCCGAAGCCTATCCCATCTGCCACAAGGCAGAGGGCGAGGCACACCCTGAACCAGTTACCAGCCAACTGCAAACTTCCACCAAGGTAGCTCACATATTGCTGTTACATCTATAAGCAATAGTTCCATGATAAAGTTACCATCATAATATGATTCCTCGACCCCAAACACCCACACCTAGCACTCAGAATTATGCTGATATCATTATTAGTTTGAGAGTTATTGAAAAAATATGATTGTCTGCTAATGGCTGTTATCTGGATCAACACCAAAATCAAACCATTTTAACTTGAGCCATTCTCAACATCTGAAAATTTCAGTTAAATTTGCCAAGTTGGTTTTGTGTAATCTTGCTAACATCAAACAAACAAACAGACAAACATACACAGGCAAAAACATAACCTCTTCAGCAGAGGTAATGATGAAGTTTAACTGCTGGTTGGGAAGATAAAATCATAAAAGTCTATGTTTTGTCAATGAAACACTCATTTTGCCATCTTCGGTTCTCTTTTAAATGCAATGTGTGTCTGTTTGCCCCATCTTTTTTCATTTCTCCCACTGTGTTTTTGGTACTTTGGTGACTTTCTATTCTCCCTCCACACACACAGTTCTCGCCCACTCATGTCTGTCTGATTAGCTGAGAAGCATCATGTGTGACGCCAACACAGAAATTAATCAGAAAAATTATTTAAGTCAAGATGGGTCCAGATTAGAGGTAAATGTAGCCGGACAGGGACTGGAGTTTGTCATTTAATGATGCCTGTTCTATGTTGTCTTGCTTGTCATGTGTGAGTTATCCCTGCTGTTTGGTGACTGTTATATGAGTTCTGAAGGTTTTTAAATGGAGTTTTTTATGTCCTTGGTTTGTTTACTATGTGCTTTATGTTTTTGTGTCTTCTTTTATTTGTTGTCACGGCACTTTGTCTTCAAAAGTGCTATGAATAAACTTATTATTATTGATTGATGAATTATTAATATCATTACTGGAGAAATAGCAAAACAAAGGCCTTATTTGTGATTGAATAGACTGGTGCCTGAACCTCCACTCCAGAAATCAAACATACACCTGAACCACAACACATAATATTTGCTTAAATATAGAGTGTATCCCTGGCATGTACTGCTTCTTAACCCTCTCTCATTCATTCAGTATTATGCCAAACCCTATTATTTTGATTCATCTCCTTTCATTGTCAACTCTTATTTTAAAATCCCAGTTTGTGCCTTCTGCCCTTGGTCTTTTTTCATGTATTTCTTTGCTGCTTCTCTCCTCCTCTGACTTCAGTTTGATACAGTTCTTCCCTCAGATGACTAGGAGGTGTGAAATATTAAGTCTTTCTGTCAAAGGCTGGTTGCTTTTGGGCATTGAAAGTCAAGCCTCTTTCTCTTTCAGGTATTTCTTTTATCAAAATCCAACCAGTGGGACTCAAAGAAAAAAAGGCCCAATAAAGAGATGGAAAGAATAAACAAGACAGATGAAAAGAGGTTACAGCATCCTATCACTCTTCCACTAAATGGACACATCCATTAATTATTGATGCAGACGCCACATCCCACCATTTTATAGTCTCTTACGTGTCATAAAGGATGACTCAATCGGCTCGGCAAAGAGAGATCAAGGACAGGGCGAAGCGTGACTCTCACTTTGATTCCACCATCAACGCTGTCATGTAGAGACGAGTATGATGCTCAACCCATCACGTATGACTTCAAAAAAATATGTTTTAGATCTGAAAATGTACAACATTATTTAATGTAAGTTATCATTCATTAGGACTTAGTCTTAAACTTATTTGACTTTGTTACACTGGGTTGAAAAGCCTGATGAGTCACCTTTCCGGGGTGCAACTTGTGAAGATCATGCATTAGTGGAATGTGCAACAGGTCAGGTTTTTCCCCATCTTTGCAGTCTCTAAACCAGCAGTGATCAAATGGTTTGGCGGAGCACACTGATGTGCTTTGAAACAGGTCAAGATGTTCCCTAGGATTTGTACAATCATTAACAGAATGATTGGGTAAAGGGTGTTTTTACTCTTTATTCTTGCCCTCTTATTAGTTCATCTAACTTGAAACTGTGACTTTCAAACTGTAGATATGTTTGTTGTTAGCAATGTGGATGCAGATGCGTAATAGCTACCATGTGTCCATTGTGTAAATTTACAGTGTTGGTTGTACACGTCATCCAGATTTTATGCAATGCTGATATGAGCTTCAGCCTCCATGTTACCGGCAGGATCGGTGTAGAGCAAGAATATTTGTGACAGCGAAAATATAAGCAGCATGAGCAACAATACCCGTAAGATTAAAAGGCAGACTTAAAAAAACATGCCAGTCACTCTTAAATAATGTGATATTAGGACTGCATGCACACCAACATGAACGCTAATCTTACTAATGAAAGATGAATTGTCTTTTTGAAGTCCAAAATGTTTTTTGGAGATAACTGTTGTGCATTCATTAAAAAAAAAAAGACAGTATAAATTGATGACATTCAGTTGACTCCATTTGCAAATCTAGTCTTGTTAGCTTAGCTTATTTGCTTCTATTACTGAACTACTGGCCAGTGTTTTTTGATACTACCATATAAAAAACTTAATGAAGCATCTCTGAGAGCAAACCATTTGTTTTCACTGGTGGATTTGTGTGCCTTTTTGAGGTATCCTTAAGTAACATATGTCACACACAGGGAAGTAAATAGACAAAAATGCTAAGGACCAGTGGCCACAAACATTAATGCATGGGCAAATGACAAGTTTAGTAGGTGGAAAAAATATGCGTACTGTAATAAGATGTTGTAACATATATATGGAAGTTTGTGCTTCATATAAAGATGGTGTGCCTTGAGAATTTGGTTTAACTTTAAGTTTGCCTTCGGTTAAAAATGTCTGAAAACCACTGCTCTAAACTGCTCAGGACAGGACCAATTCAGTTTGGTGGCGAGAAATGGAGCCCCTGAAACCCCTTCAACAACAAAGTTCCTTCGTTAACTCCTGGGGCACAAAAGGTAGCTCACAGTGCTGCATCATCAGCATAGGATGCTGTCTGGACACAGGAAATGTCAAAATGACCAGATAATCTGCTCATGGGGTGGACCCCGTCTGTGTACCTGTTGCTAAACAAGGATTCAAGCCAGTCATTCGTTTAGGTTATGAACTAGGAAAACCCACTGACATGCCCTGAGTTATTATGAAGGTTGGAGATGGGCTAACACATAACCTGGGAAATCAGACAATTATGCCCCAAGATGGTAAGAACTTTATTTGTATAACGTTAAGTGTTGAAGATGCAAGTTGACAAAACAAATTTTGCAGTCAAGTGCTGAATTGAATGTACTGAATCAGTGTTGCACCAGACAGCTGAATGTGAGTTAGAAAGTCTTGTCCCAGCCATGCAAAGATAGATTAAAAATGTGTGCTGTGAGTTCATTTAGACTCAATGAAAGTAAAAATTTCATCTGTCTCTAAATAATCCATGTTTCAGATTAGAGGATCAAAGTCATAATTCCTGCTGTGACCTGGCACTGACATGTGGCACACTTCCAGCTGGGCCCAGGCCAAACCAATTAGAGGAGGGTATATTATGAGAGGGAGACGGGGCCCGACGTCACCATTCCCCTAATGCCATGGACAATGAATGCTTATCTAAGTCATCACCATTTTATGTAAAAGCCAGTGAGAAGCATTCACTTGTCATATAAAGGGTCTGACTACATCTTTAGAAGACAGATGAGTGAGTGCCAGAGGTGATGCTATACGGCATATTTGCTTACCAGTCAATCAGTTTTACTGTACAGGTCATAAATCAATACATTTTCACACGCCACGTCATATAAAGCAGATGCATACTCTTAACAGCATGTCCTAAAGAACTTGAGCAGACAGCATCACTTTGTGTCATGACACAGACAGCTGCTGTACATTCTACATGTGTTGAGTGATGATATATCTGCTCTTTAAATAAGGTCTGCCTTTGCAGACTGAATAGCAGTTAAATTTAAATGATTTTCAGAGGAGAAGTGTAGACATTTGTATTGAAAGGCCATTGGGCTATCACTCCATGATGGCCAAAACAGTACAGTATGTAAAAAAAATATTGGTGTCTGTTTGGATTTAGCACTTGATTTTACCACAAGGAAAAGAAAAATAACAAAAATATATTAAAAACAGCTCATTTATAGCTTGACAAGATGGAGAAACACTTTAAAAAACCCATCATATTCTCAGCATTTTTCTGCAATGTTGCAATTTTCAGGAAAAAAACTAATTTCAGCTATTGATAAAAATAAAAGGAAAAACTTAGACTCAAACTGACTTTTTTATGAAATGTGAAAGTTTGTGCTTTCCTTAGATTGTGTATGTTATTTATGTTTGTGTGTGTTTCTTAACATTAGCTAAGTTAGCAAAGCATCCTGACTTTTGTCAGGGAAAAACCTTGAAACAAACATTACTATTGATTTAAAAAAAGTGCTTTGCTAACCAAGTGTTTGAGGAAGTGGTATTGAACTCTGTACAGAAACACTACAGAACAAATGCAAACACTTTAGGTTTGTCAGGTTATATCACTGGAAAGCTGCATTCACACCGAAGGTGACTTTGTGGCCATAAGCGTGTCACTGTTGCATGTCCATAAATACCTCATTTGGTTGACCGTCGCCATTGCTGAATCTCAGTGAAGTCACGTCCGCTCGAGTTTCACCGTAATAATATCATACATCATTTAATAGGGTGTATTAGGTGACAATTCCCTAACTGTATCCTTTTCACTAACCTACCAGCCACAAAACACTGCAGCTGATGGCCCTGCAGCAGCATAGCCTGTGAGTTCTCTGCAGCCCGTCGAGGCGGAACTTATGTACTCACTAATGTTTCCCACATGGACATGGATTGTTTCTCTGTGAGCTGGAATAAAAACAGTCTGTCACAGGTACCGTCACACACATACACAACGCTGATTGGCTGTTGCCACACAGCAACACATGACGTCACCTGAATGGATTGACGTTTTCAGTTCAGCAATGGAGCGGCAAATGATGTGGTCTTCCTGATTGTTGCCGTCATGCCGCCAGAGGGTTAACCCCGCCCCATTGTGGCTGTACACTGACTAAACATAGGGAGTGATCACCAAGGTTGCTCAAGATACTTTCAGTGTGTCGGCGGCTTAAGGTTATTTGTGCTCAGGGATGCCCTGATTTCTTATTGGCATCGGCATTTTTGATAATTTAAAGACCCAGTAAAGCAAATTCAACCATTTTATTCTAAACACATTAAATAGGTTGTAAATGTATTTCTTTAAAACATGTGAAAGCCATTCAACTATTCAGAACTTAATTTTGGGGCTGGGCTTCACAAACTGTTTTTTACCTCTCTGTCTTCAGGATTGAATGGGCGTGTCAGAAATCATACCATAATCCTGCCCCTGCTACTTCAGCGGTATAAATACATTCAGCGTACCACTTGCTCTCTCTCTCTTATGAAGTTTGTAGCTAGCTAGCTGGCTAGCCAGTCAACCAGTCAGCTAACCAGTCATTTCTCCTCCAATTCACTCCTGCATCCTTGTAATGCCCACTTTAACCCCGACAGTTAGAAAAACTATCACATGATAAAGTCTGGATTTCTGAAGAGTCCATTAACTGGGCTGAACCGAACCTCTCAGTCCAGCCGACAGTGTGCCGCCATCACGCCCGCCGACCATCTCCATCCTGCCAACCGTGTGCATCATCACAGCACGGGCGTCATGTACACACCGCCGACCCTCTCCATCCTGCCCACCGTGCGCGCCATCACGGCCTCGGCATCATGTACACACCGCCGAGTCTCTCCATCCCGCCAAACGTGTGCGCCATCACGACCCCGGCGTCATGTACACACCGCCGATCCTCTCCATCCTGCCAACAGCAGGTGCTGTCATCTCCGCCACTGGCATTTCGTGCCCGCCATAGAGCAAAAGTGTGTGCTTATATTTCACATTGTGCATCCAGCCTTGCTCATGTAAAGTTGATAAATGTTATTGCATGTAATTATGACATTATTTGGCTTCATTCACTGAGCGAAGTCCATATGAGAACACAATGAACAACCACAGGTATTTTTTATATCACCAACATAGCTGTGACAAGGAAATACATGACTGGGTTTTTACATTTGTGTGTAAAATTAGCGCCATGTGTTTTATTCCCACAGGCATAGTTGCTTATATACAGAAAGAGGCTGTTATCATTTTCTGTGAGCATGCAGCACACGTTTCATGCAGTTATTTAAAAACTAAAGCTCCTCCACAGCTGGTTATAGAGTAAAGAAAAGTAACTGGGTGAAGAAAGTATAAGATTAACCATTGCTGTAAAATGTCAGCCTTTCAAAATTATGTTTTTTTGGATTACTGTCAGTGCTGTATGAATCTGCTCATGCTTTTGTATATTTAAATCAATAATAATGCAACATACTCAAGAGGAACCCGTACAGGGCCTTTCTGTTCTGTAACATATGTCTACAAAAGTCTACTAGAAATGTCAGTTCTGCAACAATGCCTTTCCAGCTGATAAAATGAGGGTTTTGCCAGCTTCCATTGTTACTGCAGGTGATGTCCCTGTTCAGTGAATGGAGGGGGCCCCCCCTCCCCTCCTCATGTGGGCGTGGTTCCAACGCCTCTAACTGACACGCCCCCAGCGTTTCACAGCAGAGAGAAGTGCTTGTTTTTGCATGATTTTGAGACCTTATTTTATGTACTTAGCAATATTTTTAATATTTCAAATTTGGCTCAGTGGTCAATGATGCATGTTTCTGTGGTATGAAAAACTTAAAACACAAATTTATTTTTGCTTTACTGGGACTTGTCCTGTCATCCCAACAATTTATGTCAAATTCCATCAGTTAAGCACACTCTAAGGTAGGCTGTAAATGTGCTAATGATGTAGCTGTAGCAATCCTGCGGGTTACATGTATGCAGAGTGGAAATATTTTAAAAAGTCTCTGGATCTGTTTACACGGCTCTGAAAACGCTCAAATTTGATATGTTTTCATTGCGTTCCTGCCTCCTGTGTACGTGACAACTGTACAATTCCACAAACTTTGAAACCAGGCTCCAAAGTGGAAAGTTTTCAGTAGCGCCCTGTTAGTCCATATCAGAGTGTTTAAGGGTGAAACGCTGATGTCATCACATGCGTAGTTCTCTTTCACATGAAGGCTGTGCACGCATACCAGGCCCAACAACAGCTTCGGCCATCTACTGAGTAACGTGTGTGCCGCTTACTGTGCTCAGTATCCAGACAAAACTATCCAGACAGATTTGTTGTCTAAACAGATTTTTTGTCCAGAAAAGAAACTCCGGCGTCTCTGTATGTCCATTCACCATTGTTGTTTGTGAAAAGTTTTTCTTTCTCAGCAAACCTACATCGCCATCTACTGAGCCGGCATTCATACTACAGCGGCTTCATTCATCTCCAACATCTCCGTCTGAATGCAGATTGACTTTGAAAACGCAAAGGAAAAATCGTTGCCTTTTTTAAGTCAGAAGTTTAAATGTAGCCTCAGTGTTTGCCAAATGACTTTACTTGCCGTTAGCACTTGAGCTGCTTTTAATGAAACCATTTTGATAAGACATTTAAAAACAAAACATGAAACAGAATATGGAACAGCAGACTTTGGACTTTTAGGAACAAAGGAGGGAGGAGAAATATCAAAGTGACAACTTTCAGGCCATTAAGATGACAGAAAAGGTGGTTAATTCATTGCTTTGGACAACCAGACCACCTTTGTAGTGTTGAATGGTGAAATCAACAAGAAACAGATACATCATTTTGCATGAAATATGATAAAGGCAATGGACGATATGAAGGTTCAAAGTGTGGTCCAGCTGGCTGCATCACAGACTCACTTTAAAGTGCTAGGAAGACTGGGGGCCATTTTAAGTCCACACACAGGAGGCATAGCCATGACTAGAAGATATACAAAGTGATATGAATACACCAGCCATTCACTTGTCACACAGAACATACTGAGTAATTTGAATGATTTTTACAATAATAAACAACAATGAACCAAGTCTAGCAGGACTTAGATCAGCTCTTTATCATTACTATTAATTTTCTTTATCAGAACCAATAAACAAGCAAACACAAAAATCTTGCACAGCTGTTTTGTTTTGTTAAAAATAAGTGTTAGATCAGAACTGTGTGTCGGCAGATTATAATGTTGTAAAAATCTGATTGGGATTGAGGACCATAAAAGCTGGTTGGGACATCCCTAGTTGTATTTATACTTATCGTTGACATATTCTTCTTTAAGTAGATAGCTACAATTTTCAACATTTGTGGGTATTTCAACATAATATTTCATCTATATGGTTGAGAAAAAGTAGATGTTTCCTTAAATAAGCCGAGAAGAAGTTCACCTCCGTGGATAAAAGGTGTCGCATAAAAGGCCAGCTGGAATCTTCTTAGCGGCTCCATTAGTCCACAACCCATTGATTTAATTTCACCTTTCATATATGGAGTGCATCTCAAGGTCACATGTGGCTTTTTGACCTTGAAATATGTAGCCAATTTTACAGAGGGATCATGCTGAGAAGGTTTTTCTTGGTGCGTGCACGTGTTGTCTGCAAAAGAGGAGACAAGAGTGGTCATGGGCTATTGGTTTGGTAATTTACACCGACGATTGCTATACGGAACAAATTGAGTTCGAAATGTCATGTGTCATTTTCTGTGATTGCACTGCTCGAGCTGCTTTTGCTTCTCCACACATACAGTATCTATAACCTTTCCCTCTGGATCTCTCTGTCTCCCCCACACATGCAGAGCCACGTAGTCCCTTTTAGGTAATTGGCTTTTTAAAAGTCAAGGGATGGCTTGTGAAGTGCGTCACATTCCTTTTTAAAGGCTTCTTACCTTGAAACTGGCATATGAAACCTTCTCAGAGGCATTGATTGCATCAGTAGGAGCCTACTCTGTCAGGCAAGTATCACATATACACATGTAGGGCTGGAAAATATGGAGCAAAACTCTAATGTCAATATCAAAGGCAAAAAATGATAGGACACAAAATGATCCAAAGAAAATATGCAGATTTGTAGTGTTTCTATACAGAAGCAGCCACTTAAAACTCTACTTGATACAGATTTGGCTGGTCACAGGTAGGGCTGTGACAGGGCTTGGCCACCCTGACAGTTATAAATTGCAAAGTTTAGGGCATGATTGTGTAAATTTGTGTTGTAAGCTTGTTCTCTGTTGATTTGGTAGCCACTTAATTGATCAAGGAAAAGGTTGACACTATGAAATCATTTGAGAGAAACACCATCTCAAAGTGGTACCTTACAAATACATAACTGTTCAAATTAACAGTGGATTTTGGGCACAACCCAAAAGAGGTGGGTGGCTTTGAGTGGCTGAAAGTTGGCTGGTAAGAGGCTTGAAGTTTGCAAGCATCAGGCTGGGGTGGATTTGAAGTTGCTTGATCTATTACTGAATCAAAACAAATAGATACACAGACAGATTCTACATGCAAATAGTAACAACTTCCAAAACCGGAAATCCATAATATGTCCCCAATAAATAAAATGAAATGAATAAATAAAGAGGCACAAAGTAAAAACAAATCAACACCCTTAACATGAGTTCAAATATATGTATTATTGTCTTAAACTAAAGCTGTCTTTTGAACCAGGCTAGAAATATGTGCATTAAGGTTATAAAAATCTCATTTTCACTGCCCAAAATCATTTGGATAGTACTACAGCTTTAAGCATTTAAGTTTTAGCCGTCATTTTCAGCCCTGGAGGTTGCTGCCTTGGATGGACATTGATTTGTGAGCAATGGTTGTCATGCTTCTGATTTACTGCCTACTGATGGTAAAATGTACACGCTCAAACTGTTAATATCAAAATAAAAAATATGTGGTTTATCTTTGTGAAGTATGTGCATATACAGTATCTTAAAATCAACAGGTTTTCCAACCCTCAGCATCCTTTTAAAGCATCATATTTTTTTCTAACCTTGACACCCACTATGCTTTTACGTCAGACACTAAAAATAGTTAATTTGTCTCCTTTTTTTCAGCAGGTCAAGAAAGTAATGTTCAGCAAAGGTTCCTTTCGTTAAAACATCAGTTCACTTTTTCAGTTGTTATATTTTTTCCCTTGCAAACTCACCAGACAAAAAAGTAACTCCAGCAGTAGAGCCTTGAATTCTTCATGACCTTGCTGTGAAAGAGAAGCAAATTGAACAATATGCAATACTTGTAATGCTAGCATATCAAACTGAGAAACAGGTTAAATATTTATCACATTTAAAATAGCAAAAGCATATTTGTAAGCTAGAAATTTGTATGGTTGTTCCATTTGATTTCCTTTTATTGTTTTGAAATCTGTAAACCCATATTGATCATTTGAATTTGTTCAAAGTAGCACAGTGCTGTTTTTAACCTGTTGGATACTTTGTGGTCTTCAAACCTTAGGATAAGCTCTGAGAAAAAAATTCTGATAGTCACGACTTTATGTAAAATCAGGCTTACAGAAATATTAACACAATGTAGATTGTAGTGCCCACGTACACAGAGCATGCATCCTGAGCTACCACACTGCTACACTAATATTGAACATTAATGCTGCAGCTGTATTTTACGACGGAGGATTAGGGCCACGTTGAAAACTAAAAAAAAGGAAGGTTACAAGAATAAAGTCGTAAAGCTACGAGAATAATCTCATAAATTAGAATAAAGAATAAAGTCAAAGAATTACGAGAATGATGTTGAAAAATTACGAGAATTAAGTCATCTTTTAGATCAAACTAGGAAACATATCTTTTTGACTTTTTCTCGTAATTTATGAGATTATTCTCGTAACTTTACGACTTAATTCTCGTAACCTTCTTTTTTTTTTTTAGTTTTCAACTTGGCCCTAATCCTCCGTCGTAGTATTTAGCTCTGGCTGCATGCAGCAATGTATCATTACACACTGATTGTGGTGAAGTAAAGCTGACTACAACTGAATGTAAACTTTATTTAAGGAAGGCAACTTAAAGTAAAAGCCAGATAAATCAAATAAAAACAGCTCAATAAATACAAATACAAGAAAAGCCCTGGAGTGTGCAGACCTCGGCTAAGATACATTTCTGGATCACCCCTTGCTCTGATTGGACTGTCGAGTCTCTGCTCATTCAGTCCATTTGGAGAAGCCCTCCACTGGCATTTCAGGGGAAGCTGGGTAATGTAGTGACATAGGCTTGAAATTTTGACCTCAGTTTGCAAAGAAATGCTGCATTCCAGGCAAGCCATAACTTGCGTTTTTCCTACCTGTAACTCATGAAAGTGCACTGGGACTGCAGTTGAACTCGTAACTTCCCACCCATGAACTTGTACCAGATCGTATACGCCGAGTTCCGACTTGTTTTGTCACATCAATGCCTGAGCAATATAGCAGCCTCTAAATTGTGACAAACACTGTAAAGTATAATCTTCTGTTACCTTTTGCACCGTTTCCCCACTTCTTTTTCACTCGAATGAGCAAGTTGATAAAGCACAATTTACATTCCAGAATTCCTTGCACTCAAACTGAAATCGGAATTTGCCTGGAACGGGGAAATGTCTGAGTTATGGGTTGCCTGGAGCGCAGCAAAACTACAATTCCCATAATGAGTGAAAGTGGGCGGAACCCTCGGAGCAGTTGAGGATAAATTTATGGGATTTTCCATTATAAAATTCAATGTTTTTTTGTCTTGTCAATCTGGATCATGTCTAGATGAAATTGACTGTGATGATGGTATGCTGTATATATTATTGTGTAAATTTTGAACAAATCCATCAAGTGATGACAGAGTCATGAATTTTACAATACGGCCAATGTTAAGTTATGGAATTTTATGCAAAGTTTGGGATGTTTCATTCAGACACATGTGCCAATCACCACCAAAATATAATGGCTTCTTCCTTGGACCAAACCAAACCTCTGGTAAAATTTCCACATGAATCCATCCTGTAGTTTTTGCGTTATCTTGCTAACAGACAAACAGGCCTTGGCAAAAAACATAACCTCCTTGGCAGGGATAATAAAGATATGACACAGCAACAAAAGGCTATTTGTATTTGTGTTTTCAACCAGCATCTCATTTTGTGCTTTAGGTTTGGCCACAACTGCAACAGTCCTCTCATCTCCTTTGAAGGAAACTTCAAAGCTTTCCTAAACTCTCAGACTGAAACTCTCACAGTTCTTCACTGATAACATTTTGTTTTATGCAGCCTTTTCTCTGAAGACTTGATTTCTGCTGCTTTGTAGAGGAAAGAGCAATAATGCATCAGAAAAGTTCACTTTGTTGGATATATAATGTAGGGATGCCAAACTTAAGCTAAGTTGAATTTTCCAACAAAAGTATGTATCTGTTTAGACAGAGTAAATACAAGTTTTAATATACCTTTCATGCTCAATATGACTCCATCAATTGAATCAAATGAAGGTTTGATTTTTATAGTTGATTTGGAAGAACATCTTTGTTCCATGGAAAAAAGCTGCCCTCTATTTTAGCTCCCACATGAGATTTTCAGAAGCTTGATGTAAAAAGATTAATCATCCATCCATCCATACATACGTACTATCCATAATGCTTATCACTTTTGGAGTCACTGGGGGCTTGAGCCTATCCCAGCTGATACTGATAGCTGGGTGAGGGGTGGAGTACACCCTAAATTGGTTGCCAGGCCATCTTATAGGACAACTTGATCTATATATTTTTAGGCACAAGATCAGAGGGTTTAGAATGTGGGGTTTCACATTCATTCCTTAACCATCAAGGCAATATGACAAAAATGTTTTGAAGAAGATTCTTCAAAATTTCAACACATTGACTCAGGGACCAAGTCATAACATTTTAGAGGTTCAATCACCTGTTTCTCCATTGCTATTGTACAAAGCATCTCAAGAATGCTTTGGATCTTTGCACAAAGGTCCATCCTGACTCAAGGATGACTTGATTGTTTTCTCAGAGCAATGTTGAATGCTGCTTGCAGGTTACTGGTTGCACTTTCAAAAGAAGATGAGAAAGTTTATATATGACTGTATCATCTGCATAGAAGGGAAACTTTGCTTCTTGATGGTTCTACATAAGGTGAAAAACAAAAAGACTTTGCTCTCTACCGTTTCCTGTTATTACCAGACAGTACTTTTAGACTCTACACCTTTAAAATAACACCCCCCCCCCCCCCCCCCCCCCAAAAAAAAAGAAACAATTTAGCACGCTAAAAGCAAACATAGACACACAAAATATGAGTCATGTTCCATCTAATTATATTAAGTAGCAGGCTCTTGGACCTGTTCAGCTTTCTGTCCAAAGAGGAAACTCAAAATCTTTCATCTGATTTTTTTTTAAAGAACTTTGCTTCTTACATCTTTATTATGATGTGGTCCAACAGTCAAATTTGCCAGTAAGGCACTTAACATTGAAGCAGTTAATAAAATGTAACATCTGTTATGATTTTTGATGATAAACTACATGAAGAAATGCCTACACAGATCACTAGGGGCTCAGGTATGATGCAAAATATGACAGTAAAATAGTGAGTAAACGTTGATTGGATGGAAGTTAGAATATGCCTTTGACCCTTCAGATTGCTCCGTTAAACTCTTCAAACTACACAAGTCCCCTCACAGTTTCTCTCTAAATATCTAGAGAATGTGAAGATCTTGCCGAGTTATTAGAAGTGTGGCGCTTGAGTCAACTTAACAGCAGAAGTGTCACAGTATATTCAGAAGGGCTGATTTCTCTCCTCGTACTCCCTCTCATCTTCTCTCCTCCTCTCCCTGTATGATTGTAATAAAAGTGGAATTTCTTGTCAGAAGCGCAGCTGGTGATGGATGGTGTAAAATAATCTCTCACATTATGAGATCCATCAAGTAGATTCAGGCATTAAGATTTCACATCTTAGCCATTTATCTGATGCTCTTATCATGGGTGAGCTACTGCAGCAATTTAATTCCTACATCGCCAATATTACCAGCAATCAAATGTAGAGTTGCACAGCCCTGTCAATGAAAGGATGATTCAACATTTAGGAGAAATGTGCCAAATAGAGTTCTGGGGTTTGTCAGAGGGTAACTAATACCCTTGATCCTTCCCGATACCTTAGTACCTTTCTTATGTTAATTACTAAAGAATTTGTGTTGTGCTAACATATGAAATAACCAACTTTAAAAACTGAGTACTTTAATTTTCATACTACTGAACAAGACTTTATCAGCTGTGTTATTTTGAAGACTTGGATGCATCTGCTCATTTTTTAAGCAAATATAGATGGGTTTCTGCAGTAGTTATGGTACATACTTTTCTTTAAAATGCTTGATAATGAGGACAAAACTGTTCACTTTGTAGTGACTTGTTATACAGGTAGAGCCAAGCCAGCTGTAGTGCCATGCTAAAGGCTAAAGGTTACCAGCCTCCTGCAGTGAGCCATCACAGAGTCAGAGGCAGGTTAACATTTGGCTGTCTCTATTGATTCCCCCTGACCATAGAATCCATAGTGATTTGCCCTACGGACCTCCATAAATCTTTGGCTTTTCTACACATAGAGCTTCCCCTACACATACACCAAATAAGACTACTATTTGAAAAGGTGACATGAGCGCTCCTGTATGTGATCATTACCAACAGAAAATGAGGAGGTGTTTTCTTTGACACCTTTTTTTTATACAGGTTGGAAGACTGCAGTCTTGTTGCTCCTGTGGGAGGTGAGCATGTATTGTGATCGACAATGTGAGTAGTTTCCTGAGCTGATGTGTGTTAGTCACATTTTTCTTGTGCTGATGCAACTTCTGTCTCGCTGTGGAGCTGTGATGAAACTAGAGTAATGAAATACAGAATAAATAAAAGGTGAGAGAGGCACTTAAGAGATGTTTTTTAAGTTGTCTTCCTCTCATCACAAATATTCTGATTGGAGTGCAGCATGTGTTGTTAGTTTTGGCTGACAATGTACCATGATCCAGGCAACTAATTGGAGATAATTATTTGCTCAAAATCTCAACAGGGACTACTTTTTGCTGTGAAAGACTTTATTTTCTCCATAAATTATAGGTTACCACAAAGTAGCCGCAATTATTAACTTTGTGGCTATTTCTGTGGTATACAGACTCCTCATCAAGTTTTTTACACAAATTCAGGAATTTAACAAAAGTTGTAAGATTTCCCAACAGAGAATATGTGTAAATCATGTGTACGGCCTCTCTTTAATGTTGTTCAATCCACGCATTAGGGAACACAGGCCTGACAAACTCGGTCAGTTTTACCCTTGGAATTTGATATTGAGTGAGGCTACATCTTTATACCATCATGCAGAAATTCAGCAGCTCTTTTTGACTGTTTCTGATGTTGTGGGAATGCCTCACAAAGTATAACTTAATCAAAGCATCAGCATGTTTTTCAGCATGCTGTGTGTTTTAAGTGTGTTTAGTAGCACAAATAAATAAGGTAAATAAATGATTAACCAGAGTACAAGCCACACACCAAAATCTGACATTGGAATAAATGGGTTAGCCAACAAGTGCACACCGATACAAAGAGAAAGGAAGCTGACGTTACTGTACTGTACTGAATCATTTTATGTTCAAAACACACCATCCATCATATCTTTTCTACTTGTGTGGGCTGGGTCATGGAGACAGGCCAAGCAGTTCAACACTGAGGCCCCTCTCCCCTGCAACTCTTTCCAGTCCTTCCTTGGAGGATCCCAAGTCATTCCCAGGCCAAACCGGATAATCCTCCAGCAGGACCCCTTTAGGGTCTTCTCCCTGTCAGGTTTGCCCAGCCTCCACAGAGAAGGGATAAGGAGTCATCCTAATCAGAGCCCGAACCTCATGAACTGAATCTTTTTGGTGTGAAGGAGCAGCGGCTCTACTTTGAAATCCTAATAGATGTCTGTTCTCCTTGCTCTGTCTCCAGGGCCGAATCTAGCCACCCTCCATGTAATCCCATTTTGACTGCTTATATCTGCCATCTCATTCTCTTGGTCATTACTCAGAGCTCATGACCATAGGCGAGGGTGGGAGCTGAGATTGAGCAGTAAATTGACAGCTTTGTCAATTTTTAAACTTCTTCTTTACCACAACGGTCCAGTTCAACGCCAACGTTGGATGAAGCAGATGCCAAATCAATCCACTTGTCAAATTCTTGGTCTATCTTACCATGACTTACTACCAAAACCCAGAGATACTTGAAATTATTCCATTAAGGCAAAGACTTAGTCCCCAACTGGTGGAGGCAATCCACTGTTTGATGAAGCAGAGGGCTTTAGTAAAATAAAAACAAAATAAATACTTAAGACTTCACTCTATTTAGAGGCAACATTTTCTGCGTCTTTGTTATAGAAACAAGCTTTGAACCTTACTAATCCTTATTAAAAAAAAAAAAAACTACAGCTTTTTGAGTTTAATATGCCCTATATTGTGTTTACACATCTCCCCTGCATGGTGGATGACTTCTCCGAACAAGACAAAAAGTCCACGGCATCTGGCTTTTACCTTCTCCCAATATTTATGGTGCCAGCTGCTGCCTAAAACTTCTCAATCCTCCCCATGTCAATTTAAGCCCATTGGCTCAAGACAGTGGTAGCAAGAACAGGGAGGGTAGAATGAATGCAGAGTTGTTGACAATATGGCAGCATGCTGAACTGAATAATTACCACAGAGTATACTTGACAACCAGACAGAGGAGACTGAGCCTAGGAGGGAAAGGGGGCCTTAAAGAGGCATGAAGCCAGGGGTACTCAGTATATATAAAATATAATTTCTTTTTTTTTTTTACCTCTGCCAAGGAGGTTATGTTTTCGGGAGAGTTTGTTTGTCTGTCCGTCCGTCCGTCTGTGAACAAAATAACTCAAAAAGTTATGGATGGATTTTGATGAAATTTTCAGGAAATGTTCAGCATGGGAAAAGGAAGAACTGATTTGACTTTGGTGTTGGTCCGGATCCGCCATGATGAAAAAGGCGATTTTCGTGAATAATTACTGAACTAAAATAGATATCATGATGAATCTAGTTGCTAATGGTATGTTTTCATGGTCATGGAATCTAAATATTGAGATGAAATAAAGGTAGGACTAATATTTATAGTGAATAGTGAATAGTGAATCACAATATGACTGAGAACTGTGTGGCTGGCGGTCTGCGCTCTCCGAGTGCTTTTCTAGTTTGTAATAGTGCTCCAGCAGTCATCAAAATAGATATATGAACATGATTTAAGGAAAAATCCCCCATATTCAAGACAAACACATGGGAATAAAACGAGGCAGCACGTTAATTTACTTTATAAACAGCAGGAGGGCTATTTGTAAAGGTGATAACAGGTGGACAGTGGTAAAGTCAGCCATACTGCATGCCAAAATGGTTTGTAACTGCCGTTTGAAAGGGCCCACTGTCTTTTGTACCAATGCCTCTTTTGAAAGTGGACTGCATCTTTGGATTAAAGTAAAGCCTCAACAATCCTACAATCCCCCTCCCACACTCCAATAACCAGCAAACAAAGAGAACATCTGTATGCGCTGCCTGGTAACAAGACAAGTAGCACAGCCAGTTTGGATCCAGCCTGCTCTCCCTTCAAAGCACCACTGAAGGATTTGGCAATTTATTAGATTAATGTTATTAGTTCTACTTAATATAAAGTGTTAGGAGGACATTTGAGAGTAATCTGTTATCCAATTTCACAGGCGGTCTAAAAACGGCTTTTGGAATCTCTTGTGTCTCAATCTCCTCCTCCCTCTCATGCTAATCTCCTCTCCTCCAGCAGGAGCCATGGGAGCCGGGGAGCTCCAGTGCCTCCTCCAGTGAGAAGGGGGCTAATCTGGGCAGGGGCCGCCCAGGATCACTGCTCTGGTCCCGGGCCAGTGCTCTTGGCAAGCTCCCGGCCCAAATCACAGGGCCCAGTCTGTTGGAAGGATGCATCTGTGGACATGGCACAGTGACACAGTGGAGGATGGAGGGGTCAAGAGGACATAGGAGGAGGTGGAGAATGGGTGAGGAAACAATGGATGGATGATGAAGCAAGGAAGAGTGGGGGGAAATGAATTTATTAATCATAAGAAAATATGAATGCAATAGGAGAGACTGCTCAAGATTGGCCTTGGAAGGGATAAAGTAGAAATTTCGTGACTGTGTGGGGGATGGAAAAAGGAAATGTGGAAAAGGTGAAGAAACGGAAGTTGATGAGCAACCCTGATTTTTTTCCCCTAAGATGGCAACCTCCGCTCACAGTAGATAAATCATCAACATATTATGACCACCACATTTCAAAGTAGAGCCAACTTTTGGTGAACTTATTTTCCGATGCTAAGATCACACAACATATTTTTTGTCTGTTAAATGGTCACTGCGTTAGATTAGATGCTCGACCCCAAGGGAGGGGTGGTCACACATCAAGTGGGGACTTGCCAGAGGCCAAATGGGCTCCCTTTGATTTGGACCATCCCGTGTGTTAGTCCAAAATTCTGCAATGCTTTTGGCTATTTGCCATGTCAGAGGTAGGCTTTCTGTTATGATCAACAAGGGGTTGTGTAAAAACAGGGTTCTGATAGCTTTCACTGATTAAAGTTACTTGATTTTGTTCATTTAATTTTAATTTTATTTTCTCTTTCAAAGTGTGATTCTTCACTTAAATCTTTACTCTGAGCCCACAAAATAAATAAATGAATAAATAGACTAAATAAATATTGACCACATCAGTGTTTTTATTGTTTTAATGTGGAATGAGGTTAGCATATACACAACCATTAATGGGTGGATACAACATAGGCAAGTGACTTTGCTTTATTTTTGTATTTATTTGCGTGTACTTATTGGAACAATTTATACATATTTGGATGAATAACAATCATCCCCCTTTTGGTACATTCCTGGTTGGTCTGCAGAGGGGGGGAGGGCTTGACAAATGTTTTTCTTAATGGTGGGTAACAAGAGAAAGTAATTAAGAACCACTGGATTAGAGCCATAAAACCGTGCTGTGACTTGACCAACAAACATGGCAGAATGCACTGTTGTACCCCGTATATGACTGATACGAAGGAAGGAGTGGTGAAACCAAAGACAGCAAACAAACATGCAGTATTTATTTTCTTTCCAGACATTAAGACGAACGAAACATGAGCTTGATACTAAACGCGAAGAACAGTTACGGAGTGGGTTGCTATCCTTTTGCAACATTTATCTATTTTTGTCTGTCACTGTTGTCCCTTTGCATCAAATCACAAGGATGTAGACATTATATTCACACTCTGTCTCAGAGCTCCACCTTCATGCAAAAACATTGCCCCTCTTCTGCTTTTCTGTTTGGTAAAATGAATTATGGTTTTAAGAGGGTGCAGATTAGATAATGTCAGTGCTTTAAATGTATGAAGAGCATAGAAAACTCAAGGTCATTTAAAAACAAATATATGGTGTTAAAAAAAATCACATTTTATCATAAATACACATTATTATGTTCATGATACAAGAGTGGCATCTGAGTTGTTAATATTAAAATAAATGCAATACCTTATAAATAGGCAATGTCTTTTTTTTTAATTAAAGCACTTCAGAGGGAACGTGGCACTTTGTCTTGATTATACTGGTGATTTATTCATCCAGTGTTTATCCTCTAAACTACTCAAACCAATTCATTAGTGATAGCCTTTAAAATAATTCTGAGATACAAAAGGGAAAGAGGACTAAGTATTATGAAGAATACTCTCAATCGTCTCAAGGTCCAGAGATTAAATGTTTGACAAAGAAACCTCAACAAGGTCTCTGCAGAGGCTGTTTGGAAGCATCATTTTAAATACACATTTTTTTTAATAAAGGCCCTTTTCGTGGAAATGTGGAGCTTCAAATTAATTTTGTCTGAGTGCCTTTTGTTCACATTTAGTTTACCATTATTTGACTTCTTATTCAAATATGTGATTTTCTTTCGGGTAACAAAAGCTGCAAAAAAGTTTTTGGTTATTTTGCAAAATAAATTTCCATAATGACATTGAAAAGTCTGCCAAAATAAGCCAGGTTTAAAGAGAAAAAACATCTGAACAGAAAAGGAAACACCACACAGAGGAGCACAGAGACAATAGGAGATGCACAGAAAGGAGACAGACAAGAAGGCCAGATAGAGGGAACAGAGAGGGAGCCCAGACAGATGAGAAAATGTTGTTCCTTTCTGAAATGAACAAAAGAACAAAGAATAATAAAGGAGGTGTAGATTGTGGGGCATTGGTTCGGAGGATGAAGTTGCAGCAGAAGACAAAATAGGAACATGATTCCACCTCTGTGTTTGTGTCTTTTTGTGATAACAGAGAAAAAGCAAACTGGTGCTGGGACATGCAAGTTAAAGCAGAAGAATAGCGTCCTGTTCAAAGCAGAAAAAAATGAAGAAAATTCTCTATTTTTGCTTGTTTGCCAAAGCCTCTTAGAAAAAGTGTTTACTCTTAAAAGAAACACAGTTCAGTCCCTGTTTTTATAGAAAAAAGTAATTACTTGCTGTGCACCACAATGAGAGGTCTGCATGATAAACAGGATTTTCTAAAGCTCAAGAATGTAACTATTCTCATACACACATGTATGAGACTGGACTGTGTAGTATACCTGGAGTCCAAGGGCCCGTCTCTGTCAAATTGTCTGACATGTGCTTGCTGTTTTGTTCATGGAATGGAAATGTACAATCTTAAGAGTCTATTTCATATAATTCACAAAAATGATGAGTATTACTTCCTCAGCCTTACTCAAACATCATGAGGTGGAGCTCACCAACCACTGGATATCCTTACTCAAACTGTTGGTAAAAGTTTCATGGGTGGTTTTACCAAGTGATATTCTGAGAAATCTTTTCTAGCAATTAGCATTGTGAAAAAGGCACAACTCTGTTTCCCAAGTTTTGGAGTTGTTGAGGATGAGTTTAAAAATAAGAGCTGTCTGAACAGAACATTAAAACTGGTTTAATAAGACAAGGAAAGATTGCTGACTCACTGGTTGACCTCATAGCAAATCAGTCAGGCACAAACCTCCTGTCTCTATTTTTTCTTAAATATTCAGTATTCTTCATAAAACTGCGCTATTAGTCACCTTCCATGATTTTTCTTTAACCAAACTATAAAACATTCTTTGTAATCAGGACAATACTGTAGGTTTGTGCCCAACAGGGATGATATGCAGGCACTTTATAAAGCGGCATAGCACAGTGAAGGAAAACAGACACCCTGCTCAGCCACATTGTAGCATATTGAACTAGACTAAAGATATAGACAGGTTTGTTCAGACAATACAATGTTCATTCTACAATATGTAACATTTTTATGTCTATATATTACTCAAAACTTTCCTTCGCCCACAACCCTTTTAAAAATACAGTACAGGCCAAAAGTTTGGACACACCTTCTCATTCAATGCGTTTTCTTTATTTTTATCGCTAATTACATTGTACATTCTCACTGAAGTAATGATGGCCACTTGTTTCTCTTAGCTGATTGGTTCTTGCCATAATATTAATTTCAAAAGTGTCTAATAGGGCTGTAGGCTGTGCATCAGCCTGACTTCTAAACAACACAAATGATGGTCCCAACCCCATTAATAAGGCATGAAATTCCATTAATTAACCCTGGAAAGGCACACCTGAGAAATGAAAACCATTTTAGGTGGCTACCTCTTGAAGCTCATAAAGACAATGCTAAGTCTGCAAAGCAGTAATCAGAGCAAAGGGTGGCTACTTTGAAGAAACGAGAATATAAGACATGTTTTCATTTATTTCACACTTTTTTGTTAAGTACATAATTCCACATGTGTTCATTCATAGTTTTGATACCTTCAGTGAGAATCTACCATATAGATAGCAGGGCTCCTGACTAACTTTCTGCATTGGTTGCAACGGTGTACCTAAATGTTTTTTAAAGGTGCACCAGCACAAAAATTTGGTGCACCCAAATATTTCTTAGGGTCACCTTTAACTCCATAAGGTCACCATTTTATCACTCTCCATAACTTTTATATAATGTAAATTATTTTTAAACAAGAAAAAGAGAGACTGCCAATTTTTTCCCTCTCAAAGACTTCAGTTTAACCACAGCTTATGTAGGATCAGGAGCTGTTTACTTGTTTCACACAACTTCTCGTAACATCTGGACAACAGTAGAACTAACTTCTGGCTATACAAATTAAAGGCATCAATTGTCACTTGTACCATATATTATTTAACAAAAGTTAACAGATCATCTGCATTCTTGGCTAAAAGGGTCATCTTTATTCTTCTGTGAACTCATTCCTGAGGAAACAGACCTTTACCTTTCATGGTTTCACATCAGCTACTTCATATGTCTCCCTTTTGAGACAACACAGTCTCGAAAAAAGACGAAAGTCATGTTTACAGTTTGTTACATAAAAGACATCATTCACAGAATACTTCAAAAATATCTCCAATTGTGCATGCCAAAGCATAATGTTAGCATAAAAAAAAGTGGAGTGTGGATGCAAAAACCTGTCAGGCAGCTAACTTTCCTTTCATATCCATCAAATAATTTAGAAAGGAAGAAGTCTCCCGGTCCCTCTGCTCTAGGCGACCACAGATAGTACTCCAGTCCAATTGAAAAGTAGGGTTTCGTTAACTACTGCATGTAGACACAAAATGTAAGCACATTGTCAAAAGTGAGGCTGGCCAACCCATCGGACCCTCCACTAGACATTTCTCTCCCTAACACCACTCTTTCTAAGAAATGAGAAAAAGAAAACACCTGAGATTCCAATATATTCACCTCCTAACTAAAGACATCACACTTAAAGCAAATTGAAATAAAGAAACCACTTATTATAAGTACTCATGTATTACACCTGCAGTTATAGAAAACTAAACCAAAACATTCTAATTTGCTTAGAGATTATCATAAACATAAATGTTCTACTTTTATTTTGTCCTCTGTTCACTATTATTGCAGTTCAGGGTCCTACACTTAAACAAAAAGAATTAAAATCCTACACATTTAACAGCGAAAAGTAATGAGATAACATCAGAACTAACCATAAAGTCCATTTAGACATTCAAGATGGATATTTCTCAATTCCACCAAACTTCCATGTTTTTCTCAGCCTTAAATGAGACCAGCTTTCAATGCCTCTCTGCGGGGCTCCACTGTGTGTTATGACAGGCTCTGGCACTGCGGCTGAGCTGCTGGCAAAGCTTAAAGACCTCTACAGGTGCTTTGGCAGATGCCTGCGTTCATTTTTTTGTATGTGTGTGAGCTTTTAAGGGTGTGGAGCAGCATGCATTTCCTGTATTACGATGAGATTGCAGCAGGCCGTCTGTGGCGAGGGGGGCTTGATGCATTCTGCTATCTGCACACACGGTCTTTCATCATAATGCAGACTAATATGGTAATAAAAGCAAGCAATATTCAGAAAAGTATTAGTCAAGATGAGCGGGAGAGACATTCAAGTGTGTGTGTGTGTGAATACATAACAGTCATGATCAAACAGCAACTTCATAATCTCTGCCCTTTTTTGCTCTTGGGTTTTATTTATGTACTTGTTCATTTATTTATGGAGGTTTTCAGCAGTAGGTCAAAGACACGCTTGCATCATACAATCAATAGCAGGCAGCATCTCTGCGTGTGTCCCTGAGATCAGGGAAACATGATTAACAATACACTCCCCCGTAGATGTCATAAGACATGCTGTATCTCTGTGTCACTCAGTGTCTGTCAGAAACAGAGATGTACACTCAGAGTGTATATAAGAGGGCGTGGATGCCCTTGTTGGTTTTACCATGACAAACACACCGGGCCTTTATAGTTTATTCTACTGTGTAGGCTCAAAGTAAAAGAGATGCATGAAATGCTAGACTAAACTCCTTCCATCTATTTTCTATATCCAAGGGTGGAGCTTTGATTTTGTCATTGGTGGAGACATAAAAGTACTCCAAGGCGGCACCTCTGAAAGTTGAGGTGTTTAAGTTTATGACTGTTATTTCACATCATGTAGAGTCCCTAAAGCAAACAAGCAAACTACTAATCAATCTACCTTTATTTGTATTTCATCGCATTGAGACAGGATAGGCCTGACTTTAGCAATGCTACTATGGTGAGAAAAGGCTGTTCTTGAAATTGGCTTCATGTGAGAGTTTAAGGATAAATCCTGATCAAATAGAACCCCAGTATTCCTATCAGTGAACAGTTTAACTATCATATTCAGACAAAACTATTTTACATGCTACAAGTTCAGCCTCTCCTCCATCTCCTTCAGCCTCCCCTCCATCTCTACTATCTGTCGTCTGACAAAAATACATGGATGCATGACATATGAACAATGGGACAATTTGGGATGCAATAATTATCCATTTTTATGGTATGGCCATAGGAGAAAACAGTTTCACACTTAAATTTATTCCCCAACAATATATACGTATAAAATCATGTATGTATTCCTAGGTTTTATTGTATTTTTCCCCTCAAATTTTTATTGTTGGTCTTAAACGGTTGCTGCCTTTCAACACAAAATTAATGCATGGATAATAGATTTAAAAAAAAAAAATCTCTGGCATTAAATATAAACTTGTTTTAGTCATAATGTTATATACCCTTTAAGTAACTTACAATATGACTTTCTTAAAAAATCTCTTGTGTCCAATTTTCTTTTCTTCGACATGCTTGCTGCACTTAATTACCATACACAAACACTCTAACACACAGGCAAGCACACACACACAGATACAAATATTAATGTAAATGAACCCACTGTCAAGATGACGTCACGTGACCCAAGCAGAGCCAATGACCAACATGTTAACAGCTGGCCAACTGGTGACAACAACAGTGGGCGTGTCCAGGCGCGTTTTACAAGCTAGCGGCCTCCTCTACCGATACCAGATTGAGGGACAGCAGGGATGGCCAATCATATGTTAGCCAGGAACGGCTGATGAGTGATGTGAGATTAGAGGCTGGACTTTGTGTAACATAATAGCTGGCGGCCGGGGGAAACGTGGTGCTGCAGGCAGCCGCAAAGGATGATGGGAAAGACAATGTAAAGGGATTTTTAATTAAAATGCTTGTGTTTTGTGTTAGGGGGCCATGAGGTAGTGATATAATATTGAAATGGAGGTGTCACTAGCATCCCTACCCAATTCTACACTCCTGTCTATATCGTTTGTTTTAGTCATGTTATATACCCTTTAAGTAACTTACAATATGACTTTCTTAAAAAATCTCTTGTGTCCAATTTTCTTTTCTTCGACATGCTTGCTGCGCTTTATTACCAAACACAAACACTCTAACACACTTGCAAGCACACAAGTTCGTCCCCACAGTCATCGATGGAGAGAACGTGCTCTATTTTGAGTTTAAAAATATGTTTTTCTAAAAAAAAAAGTACAAAAATGTATAAATAACTATCAAATATATGATATAAATTACATTTTAAAACAAAATGCCAAATAAGTATTATAAAATATATTTAAAAGTAGTCGTCCCCTGCAGTCATGTCACTGGTGTTACCATGTGACAAAAGTCTTTTATTTTGGAAAAAGAAATCACTCTGCTGACATCACTTGACTTCCTTTGACCTCTTTCTTGAAGATCTATGAAGAGGGACCCTGGTAAGAACATTGTCCTTTTCAGTTTTCAGAAATATTAACATTTATCTCAAGATTTCATATGAAACTTTTAGTTGACGTCACTGGTGTAACCAAATTTATTGGCAGGAAATTGCAAACAAACGAATAAAAATGTATTTGGAAGACATAATTTAGTGAATAGATCAAGATTAGTAACAAGATTAGTGCTGTGTCATGCTCTGCAGCAGCCATTTTGTTAAAGGGCATTTTTTGTGAAACTGTCACTGGTGTTACTGTGACTGGTGTTACCTTTCCTATGGGTAACAATAAGGAACACCAGTGACAATCAGATGTGTGGATACACTATATTGAATGGTGTTTTGTGATAAATGTACCCCCCAAAAAATCATTGAGTTTTCATGTATGTGTATTCATAAAGTCAATGACATATGTAACAATGTAGTTGAAGTTTAAACATTAAAAAAAGAAATAAAACAAAAGACATCTTGCCATCCCAAAAATCCCCGTTTCTGTAGAATGACCAATTTAAGAAACACTAAGAGGCATATTTATCTTGAGAAAACATAATGTGTGCTGTTGCGTATTTGTGTATTTTCAGTTGTATGTCTCAGCTCCAACTACATTACAAGATACAGAATAATTTTACATACAGATTTATGAAGTGATGAAATACTAACTGACCCCTCTGTCAAAGCCTACAAATTGATTCTGGAGTTGTATTAGGTTAAAAACAAGATCAAATTCCCAATTGAAGGTGAAGATGACAATGCAAGAGTGAAGACAGGGACAAGTCACTGAATAATGCATATCAGGCATGTAATCAATGCACCTTTAGTTGTCTACCTGAAACAGCTCTCAGGCTTCATAATATACATAATATCAGTCACGGAGTGATCTGCATTTATTTTGCTTGCAGAATAGTTATAAGACTCCTTGCAAGTCCTACAGTGTAAATATTTTGATCTTGTCTTAATGGTAGTCATCTTTGTATCTGCAATAAACACTGTCTATGCACTTGTTAACAAATATGTTTGAAATGGCATCATTGGTGCTTCTTATTCAGTAAACCCAAAGTTTTCTTGTCTTTTGGTGTTTTTGCCTGACAAATCAGGTGGACCGTTCAATTTACTGTATTTCAACAGTCCAATAGGCAACAATCCACAGGAAGTGTTTGGGAATAGGAAGGACCTTTCAAGAGCATATCCAGTGATTGGATGATTGTTCCACCACATTAATAGCAAGGCAATTAGATAATGTAGTAGAGGCAACTACCATGGTCTGAAATTAACAAGAGGTAAGATGCTATGTAGAACAAATTCTTGCCAAAACCTATTGGAAGAAGGGCAAACTTATATCCCCTATGAAGAAGTGCTTTCAGTGTTTGTTTTTCATTTAATCAAGAAATGTCATCCCGATCAGATCAATGCTCTTTTCCGTACAAGCAGTCACTTCCTGCTGCTGTCTTGCCTGTAGCTCCCACCTTTTCCTGTTCTAAAGGGCTCCACTCAGGGCCACTAACAAGCCTTGTAGATTGGAATTTCGCAATATTGATCTGCCTAGTTATTGATTCAATTAGGGTGAACTAGTTATGGAGAGGTCTTGCCGCAAGCTACTAGATGGTGACTACGGTGGTGTTTTTCCCAACAATCAATGTGATGCCTATGCATTAGTCTGTTCTTGCTGCTACCCCAATGCAGCCACTGATTGGAATCTACAATTATAGTTTGGTAAAGCTGTTTCTTAGCTAGACTCAGGTACTTCATTAATGGATAAACAGCAGCTACTTGAGTATAAAGTAATTCCAGTGTCTTCAGAATTCTGTGACAAGGTGTTTATTGCAGGTTAGTACAAGCTTTGTGGGAATAACAAGCCTGTACTCCCCTAGATGCAAGGTAATCTTATTATCATGATCTAAAATGTGGTGTTGCTTTTATGTACCCACTACAGAAAGAAAAAAACAATATTAAAAAAGTCTCTGTGGAAAGATACAAGAAGTCCATCCTTTCCAAGTCAGTAACAAAAGGAGACATAATTTTTGTGTCATGAGTTGGTATTTAAAGCCTTATAAACATTAAGATGTTTCATACAGGTTAAGAAAACTCCTACATTCCACCTTCATCAGTCTTGCAATAAAAGCGTTACATTTTGAAGCAAACATGTCCATCAAAGCAACATCTAACATTATGATTCACTTTGAGGTGATGATGGCAATTTAAGCGCAAGTGTGAACAAAGCTGATTGGACTGTCATTTTCCATGATGTCTGTGACATTAACATTCAAAAACACTTATGTCAGCTTGTTGAAAAGATAAATGAGTACATGTTCTTCTGAGAAATAGATTTTTATTCAAAGCAGTCATAGATGATAAGTGTCATCAATATTCGATGCATGGACCTTGCAGCAGATGGTTGTGAATATCTCAGACCCTCGACTGAGCACCGAGCTTGTGCAAAAGCAGGAATGTACAGCTGGATGTATATAAATATGTCTACGCACGTCTGTCCGAGGTGTTTCATTAGTTCTCCACAAGTGTGAAAAAATGCATTTAGATCATGTTGTATATTGTAATTACCAGCTGGGAGCAGGAGATGTTTGCACAAGACGTATACTTTATTTGAAGTTCTATTTATAGTTCTACCCAAACACCTTATAAGAACAAATAGCAGCACAGTACACATGGAAGAAAGCACTAATGTCTAAAATTTTATATCCTGCCCAGATCATATCATAAGATTGCAAAGTGAGGTTTTATCACAGTGCTCCTACCATGCAAGAGAAAAAAAGGTATTCTAAAAAGTTCCCACTTAAACTTCGAGGGACCCATAGAGCCAAATAAGACCAGGACTGAGCGCTAACACAATGTGGAAAAGGATCTTACATGGCAACCAATTAAGGAACTATTACATTTTTTTGTGTTTTGTTTCATGTAAAAATTGATACAAAAAACAAAAAGACAGAGTCTGTAGAAATCTGCGATGACTTGCCTACTGCTCTGCCCAGCTCTGTTACTTCTTGATTTGCAATGAGGGCTCTGTTAAGAACAAAATGTACTTCATATTTGCTGATTTTTTTTCTGTTTGGAGGATGGACTTTAACATATTGGATGGGGAAGTTATTAAAAGCAGACTTTTAACAAGCTTTCAAGGATTGCTAGAACAGGAAAGGCCACTTTTAGCAGCATGTCTTACTCTTGTAAAATTCAGCCACAAAACAGAATGACATGTACTTCGAAACAGTGATGGGAAAACTACTTGTTAACATAATGAGGTAAGTTACCAGTTACTAATGAAAATGCCAGCTTCACTACTATACAGCTACACCCTGGACAAAAGCAGCAAGCGAAAGCTATGTCCCCAAATAGGCAGGTGTTTTTTCAAAAATAGTTTTTTTTATCCTTTTGTTTTTCAATAATCTCATCTGAGCGAAAACACAAACATTTATAAACACAGTATTAAGCTTTTTGTTACCTTGTTACAATATCTGTGATATGCAACTTTTTTTAACTGACGTTATGGTTTATTTTGTGTAAACATTCGTCATTCACATTTCAATCAAGATATACTGTATCTGATAATCTTTACTGAATCCTGTCCATTGATAATCTTTTTTGAATACACTTGTTGGTTTCAAAATCTTCCATTATAATGGCAGCAACCATGGGTCACCAGTCAACACAGTTACTTTGAAGCCAATAACAGCAGTTGTCGGCCAATCCTCAACAGTGTTGTATTGTTGGAGTCTTTTAAAAGTAGCATCATAGTGAGGGAGGGACAGAATGTCTGTGTGACTGGTGTGACAGTCCAGTTATTAAACAGCAAAAATTCATCAGCATCAACTGCAGCGCATTAAAAAACAATGAGATTCTTGCATAGAGTGGCATCAACCGTAGGAGAGGTGTGGTTTATTTATTTATCTTTTAATTAACCACAGGCAGTGCTTTTTCATTTAGAATTTTTTTCTTCAATCCATCGAGACTGCTTTGTTTTTGTAATCAAACTTCTTTCATAAAAAAACTATTTGCTGCACTTCTTACTTTTGCCTTCTAAATTGCCGTTTAAATCGTGAAGCATTAAAGGAAGTCTTTCATTCATACACAATATTGTATTTTCTATACCCCTTATCCTTTTCAGGTGGGAGGTTGGGCAACCATTCACGCTCACACTCATCCCTAAGGGCAATATAGAGTAACCAATTAACCTAATGAGCATGTTTTTGGTCTGTGGGAGAAAGCTGGAGTGCCCGGAGAGAACCCACACATGCACTGAATCAAACCGGTGACTGTCTTACTGTGAGGCACATGCACTACCTGCTGTGCCACCGTGCCACCCATTTAAGGAAGGCTGCTCTTAAAAATAGCAATTTAGAAAGATCCTGCATACTTATTCATTTGGTTTTTGCATGGATTTAATGCAATCATTGAGGTTAACTAAGAAAATTAGCACATCTCCACATCATGAAGGTGAGTAAATGACTGTTAAAGCAGACCTATATCATTTTGGTTTCATCTATGAACTCCCTTTGGTGCTGAAATATTTCTTTGATGTCCAAAGTTACAGTAACACAACCTGAGTTTATACTAACAATAAACAAAAAAAACGCTGCCTTTATTGCTGTCTCCCCTGATCTGATATCCAACTTGCCCATTGTTTCTTCTTGTATTGAGCACTCAATAGTTATCTGCTTACTGGACATAAACTGCTATTGCTGACTACTTTTTCATCAGCAGCGTGGATAATGCTATAAGGATCAGGCTGCATCACTGTTATGTATAAATACACAGTTGCTGTCCGAAGCCTCTGTCTTTGTGCTGTCTGAAGCCTCTGTCTTCGTGTGTTGTTTGGTCTTTTACCCATGCCTTAAGAGTGTTTTTCACCCATGACGGAGCACTCTGCTGTTCACCCATGAACAAAAGCTTCACAGTTTATTAATAATAACAAGTACATAATGACTTATGTTCCCAGATGTGCAACAAGCAGAAAGAAAAAAAAACAGCATTTAAAGGATAAGTTCGGCTTCTACAGCTTTCACATTGTTTATAAAATGAAGCAGAACAATCTACTCACCCAGAAGGCTTTCCTGATCCAAACAGTGCTTCGGGAGATATTTAGATCCAAAATTGAGCAGCGGACATCCGTATAATGGTAGCACATAGGGCAAACAGTGCCGCTCCTAAAACTGCATTAATCGTCCAAAAAATATTCCATCATGGTCCGTTCGGGCTACTCCTCCACGACAGTCTGTCACCCCAGACATGTTTTTGTAACTGTGCCGACCTCTGAACTGAAGAAGAAGAATGTATGCCTCCGCGCCTGTGCAGTACTCTCTGCAGCGCTGCCTCCGCATCCTCCTTTTGATGAGCTCCTCATCTGTATACTCTGGCTCGAAACTGTAAGGACACCCATCATATTCAAAGTTCTCCTCCACAACATCTTCATCCGATAGATATTCGTCCATTTTGCACAAAACTGGAAGAAGAAAGTCGTCGTGTAGCCGGCGGTCGCTGCTGAAACAATGAGCCGTACTGCGCAGGCGCGGAGCAAGCGCTCTTCTTCTTCAGTTCAGAGGTCAGTACAGTCACCCAACATGTCTGGGGTGACACAGACTGTCGTGGAGGAGTAGCCCGAGCAGACCATGATGAAATATTGGGGAAAGTAATGAGTTTTTGGACGATTAATGCAGTTTTAGGAGCGGCGCTGTATGCCCTATGTGCTACCATTATACAGATGTCCGCTGCTCGATTTTGGATCTAAATATCTCCCGAAGCACTGTTTGGATCAGGAAAGCCTTCTGGGTGAGTATATTGTTCTCTTTCATTCTATAAACAATGTGAAAGCTGCAGGAACCGAACTTATCCTTTAATGGACCAATAGCTAAAAGAAAAAAAGACACAGAAAATTGATTTGTTCTGCTTGGTGGGGCAGGAAAGCGCCACCCAGAGGGCATTTAGGAAAAGTCACAAGAGCTTGTGGTCTATGATCCTTTTTGCTTTTTTAACTATCTGTTCATTCCACAGAGAACCTCTGGGAGTCTTTCAGATGGACTCCATAATCTTGAAACAGACTGTAAGAATATAATTTATATAATTTCTGTTACACACAGACAAACCATTAAGCAGATAAAGAGTAATAAGGTTCTGAAGGAGAATCTAGTATTTGTATTTTTCTGAATATATAGTCTTTAGTTTTTGATGCCATAGGTTTAGGTTAAAAATAAAAACCCAACAGAAAATAAAGAGTACATTGACAAGTTTTAAAAATGCAACAACAAAAGAGAACAAACAAATTTAATAAAACAACACTCAGGCAAATCTGTGACAAAATGGATCACAGTGCCCAAAAGTTGCACAACCATATAAACGCATTCACTTCGTGAAAAAAATCAAAACAGAGTAACAGAAAGTGAATAAAAACAGCAACAACTATAAGAATGTCTTGTAATATCTTTTTTATGGCTTATGTTTTAGATTTATTATTGTATTTCTTATTTTTCTGCATTAACTCCTTCCTAATTATTATTTTTCTATCCTTCTGCTTAGATTTTAATGTGAAAGGTCAATGTCAGTTTATCTTTCAGTCATCATTTGCCTGTGGATACAAATATCTCAAGAACTCTTGAAATGCTGCAGGATTGTGAAAATGTCTGATTGGTACATTTGTGTTTGACAAGATTTCCCTAAAATGTGCCCAAGATCAGAGCCTTTCTTATGCTGACTTGAAATTATAGCTTACATAACTGAATCATCACTTCCCAAATTCTGAAGCACATTTTGATTTAATCTTTCCTGATGTCGTGATGTTTCTCAGACTGTCTAGATGAAGAAAGTACAGTTGGTTCTGCACCCTGGATGCTCTGCAAAATCTCTGGATCAAACTCAGTGGGATGTTTTTAGCAGGGGGTCGAGTAATTTCTTCTCAATCTTTTCCTGTCTCCACTGGCAAATGGAGCAGGTCAGCAGTGCTGTCGGATCCTCCAAAAATTCTGAGCGTATTCTAAGATCAACAGAGACGGTGTCATGTTTGTTCCTGCTGAGATGGAGATGAATTGCTCACTTAGTTATCCAACATGAATAGACGAAGGTAAAGGTGTGTTTTTCTCCAGCGGATGCCAAAGAAAAGAGATAAAACAGAGGTCAGTCTCTCAGTGAGGAGAGTTTGATAGATACAATGACACATGAAAGGGTGATGGATTTAGCAGCAGATCAGGAGAATCAAACTGATCATGCTGTGTGGAGGAGAAGGTGCCGTTCCTTCAGTATTCAAGTGAAGTGTGCTCAAGGCTAAGAAAGACAACTTGACAGATGAGACAAAAACACGACACTTCGTCACAAAGACAGCAAAATAACACTTAAAAAAAACTCCCCGACTATTTCAAGAGCAAGAAAATACCTCTTTATTAGTGAAAAGCCACATATGAACCAATTAACATTTCAGCAGTGAAGAGGCATAAAATTCATGTCAGTGAACATTTATTATTTTCAACACATAAGTTTTTGATTTCTGGCTTCGTTAATTTTTATCTTTGTGTGGGTCTAATGATGGAGGACTAAAGGAAGTCATACCCTATTTGATTTCAAGATGCTGGTATATCAGTCGTTGTAGAATGCGTATCACTGTGCATGGTAACAATGCTCTATCAACATGTGATTAATGTGTTCACATCCTATGACCAGATGGTTTGATACAACTCCAGAGCTCACACTGTATCACTATTACTGGAACACTGACAGACGTAAATATAATTTAGTCCAAACTCCTTCAGGTGGGTCGTGACCGAGAAAACGAGATTGCGAGTACAAGCAGCCGAAATGGGCTTCCTTCGCAGGGTGGCTGGGCTCTCCCTTAGAGATAGGGTGAGAAGTTTGGTCATTCGGGAGGAGCTCGGAGTAGAGCCGCTGCTCCTACGTGTCGAGAGGAGCCAGATGAGGTGGCTTGGGCATCTGGTCAGCATGCCTCCTGGACGCCTCCCTAGTGAGGTGATCTGGACATGCACGTCCCACCGGTAGGCGGCCCCGGGGTAGACCCAGGACACGCTGGAGAGACGAGGTCTCTCAGCGGATCCCGGGAAGAGCTGGACGAGGTGGCCGGGGAGAGGGAAGTCTGGGCTTCCCTGCTTCGGCTGCTGCCCCCGCGACCCGACCACGGATAAGCGGGAGAATACAGTACGGTAGACGGTACGGTCCTTCAGATGGCAGTAAAGTCACTACTGTCTGCATTTACACCTGTTCCTTATGCAAGACTCAAATACAAACATTTGCATCTGTAAGGAAACTTACATTATTACCAGCTACCATTAGCAGCAGAATTACAACAAATGTTGGCTGTCAGGTGGGGGTACATATACTGTCTGTTTCCTGCTTATTCATATCTTTGCTGGTAAAGATGGGATTGATTCAGTTGGTCGATCAAATATCAGTATCATATCTAAATGGATTTGAGCTTGTATAGCGCTTTTCAAGTCTCTGACTACTCAAAGTTGCTTTACACCACAGGTCACATTCACACCCACTCACTGATGGTTTTTAGTATCAGTATCTCTAACATATTCACGCCCATTCATGCACATTCATGCAGCAGTGGTAGCAACTTGGGGTTAAGTGTCTTGCTCAAGGACACACCGCTATGTGTCGCCGGAGCTGGGCTTGAACCTGCAACCTCCCGATCACTGACCAAGCACACTGTCCAACTGCACCACCAATGCCCCCATGTGAAGAATCCTTTTGACTGGTGAGACGCAGCTGGCCATTATGGCTCCCTGTACAACAAACAATAGAGAGTCTGCTGTTGACTTCATAAAAAATGTATCATCAAACATCAGGGTTACAAGCTCCCTTTTTAAAGAATTACCTAAACCTGGAATATGCTACCACTACCTCCGCCCTCAAGGTTGTACTTCTCGCCATGCTCCTTCCATTAATCACAACCAATCCACTGTGTTTGTGTGCCTTTAGCTGCCATTAGCATTATGCAAACATTATGTATTTGCTGTCACAAACCTTGTGTCTCTTCTTAAAATTAACATCATCAATCTAAACAACTGAAGCTCATTTATATATAACAAGCACACATACCTAAGCAGAGTATCCAATAAGAACAGTGTCTGAACCGAGCCCTGATCGGTCGAAAAGTGGCTGTCTCTTGTTAGATTTTCTAAACACTTTGTACAAAGCAAGGCGGGAGCACAGATGTCCAGTTATCTCTCATCGGCTTCAGTAATGAGATGTTGACAGGTAATCATAATTTTGGTCCAGCTGGAAATTACAATGGACTGTTTGCTAGTGTTTGTCCTTTTGTTGTTAGAATATGAGCAGATAACTAACAAAGTTCTTAACATATTTTAATTAAACTCTCAGGGAGTGTCAATGCACAAGGCCGACGGGATTAGATTTTAGTGTTGATCTTACATGCAAACGTGCATCCAGGAATTTGTTTTTATGATGAGTTGCATACATAAGTAAATGTATACATTTTTAATGTAACCCTGTGTTGCATGAAAATATTTTCTTTCCCATTGTCTGTGGATATAGTACAAGAGTAGCATGCATGTGAATTGGGCACAGGGAGTGTATAAAATAAAAAATACACATGCACTGCATGTCAGAATGCTTTGCAATAAGTGTGTGGCACACAGCATGTTCCATTATAGAGCCATTGGACTGTTTAAGCCAAAAGCGCTGGTTGTCCAGACTGGTGAACAGTTAAAATGGTTGACTGATAAAAGGTTATCTGTGAGTTGAGATTCTGGTAGTTGGAGCTGTACAGCAATAAACAACCAAGCTACATTTGATCTCTTTTTGTATTACGTATGGTTAGTCAGACATGACAGAGCTCAGACAGGAAGAAACGTATCATTGCAAACACCATTTGTAAATCATCTAGCTGACTAAATAATAGCTTTTATGTAGAGGCTGAACACAAATGGGCAACCAAGTGCATAGGAGTCATGAAAAGGCCCTTCCAACAATAAAATTCTCTCTCTCATTATCACTTTCCCACATCAACTCATCTGAACTATTCTCGTCCACTTTTGACAGCATCAGGAAAATCCAGTGACATTTTACATCCACCCCAAGGTGGGTTAAAGAGGAAGAAAACAGCACCTGGCTATCAAATCCATCATGGAATATGGCCATCAAGTCTGGGTGAGATTGCACTCTCAACCAATTCACAAAATGACCAAGTATCAAGCACACCGCATATTGCCGACAATTGCCCTGCGGTCAGATATCCAATAGTGTTGATTTTTGTACCTGCCTTTAATTCAAATTGGAAAAATTAGGCATAAAAAGTTGTGGTTCTTTATTCTCTGTCCACACAAGTAAATGAGACATTCATAATGGAGCATTTTGAGAGTTTTAAGGTTGTGTTTGAAGTTGACCATTACCATGCACTTCACATCAAAATCACAGAAAATGTATGATGTAGTGAGCTTGATTTTTGCTTGTTTGATCTTTGGCTTCTTTCCTGCCAAGATTCTTTCACAACCATGAGGATCAGCATCTAGCGGGAATATGAGCTGAAGGAAATGAAAAATAAATGAGTGCCCAGTCAAACCCACCAACATTTTTGGTAAGTAAAGTAAAAACTGTATTGACAAGAAGAATCAACATTTCTTTGAGCTGAAGCTATTTAGCATCAGTTGTGTAGAGACTTGCATCAGATTTGAAGTATTATCCACTAGAGCTTAGTTAGAGGGTGTAAAAATGAACTAGATTTCGTGTTGACTGAAAAGTTTGTGTGATGTTTTGTCTGAAGCAGAAGAATACTTAAGAATACTTAAATTCTTCACCTTAAAATAGAAATGAAAGTCAATTCAAAAGTATGATAACCTTTAACAAGAGGGGTGGGGGTTATCTAGTTTCCCTAGAGAGCCATTGCTGCCTGCTTTTTAACAATATGTGTTCTACAAAACATGTTTTGGCATGCAGCACAGGTTTTTTTTCCTATTTTCCACTATTTTCCTCCCCCCCCCCCACACACACACTCTACACATGAGCCACCCTCTTCATACACACGACATTCTTCCAGTATGGCCTTGCATCAGCACAGCACTTGAACTACTATCTTAAACTAGCTACAATACCTGTTTGTTCTTCTCCCAGTTGTCTTGTCTTGTCTTGTCTTGTCTTGTCTTGTCTTGTCTTGAATTGTCTTGATTCAATTTGCTGAATCTCACTATGAAGAACTTCTTTTGTGTACTCGGGTTCATAAATGCCGCTCAGTGCATCCACAGTTTAAGGACCATAACCATCATATGAGCCAAAATCACCCATGTTTGGTTTAGTGTTAGTTTCCTTTGCTGTTGTGTCTTCCTGAGTCCATAGTGCGAAACACTACATTGGCAGCAGTGTTGTGTGTAACGTGTTAGAAAGTAACGTGTTACAGTAACGAAACTACTTTTTCGGGTAAAAAGTGAAGTAACGCGCTACTGTTGAAAATTTGGTAACGAAACGTAGTTCCTTTTTTAATGCAGCGCGACTTTACATTTCCCTCGGACAGATCTGACACTGAAGCTGCCTTCTCAGCTGCTCGCACAGACACGAGCAGCGTTGCCAAGTCCGCTCGTTATAAGCGTCTAAAGGCCGAAAATCTCGTGAGTCACGGCCGCAGGTCGTGGTTTTTTGGGCTTGTTTCTAGACGTGAAGTTGCTTCTTGGGGCTCTTAAGTCTGTGTGTATCCCCCTGATTATCTTCCAGCTCCTAACATAAAGGAAAACACGACTGCAGTAGGCAGTTTGGGCACTTCCTTGTTTCCTGGCTATATGCACGCCCCCAAACACACTCACGCACGTGGCGCATGCTCCAGAGCCAAAGTTGCCAGGTCTGCTTGTTAAGCGACGGTCTTTTCTTGAATAGATACTTGGCACTGTGATATTGAAATGTAATGCAGTCGAAAATTAACACACTTTGTGTAGACTTCTCTTTTTAAAAAGTAGTATATCACATTAGGAAAGGAAATAGTTGGAGGTTGCTTATTTTGGGCTTATTTTTATTGACCAGGTTGCTTATTTCAGAAGCAAAATGTGGAAACACTGGGCAGGAGCTCTCATTCCACAGGGTATGTGATATTTTGTAAAATAAAGAGCACAAAAAACTGTTATGTTCTCTGTAGTAGAACTTTTTGTAGGCCTTCACATTTAGGAATAGATATGGGGTTCTGTCCATGATCAAGCAATGGAAAAGTAATGGAAAAGTAACTTGAGAAGTTACTCTTCATAGAGGGTAACTAAGTAAAGTAAAGAGTTACTTTTTTCAGATGTAACGAGTAACGAGCAAACACTACTTTTTAAAAGTAACTTCCCCAACACTGATTGGCAGTGCATAGCCATGTGCTGCATCATATAAAAGTGCCAAAGACAAAGACTTCCTTGAGGAAAATTATACACTGTGATATGTTTGGCCCAATCGTTCAACCAAACATAGTTTCACTGCTAACTTTTAAATAAAACTCACGCATTTATATAACTGTGCCCTCTATCAGCAGTGTACCTAACCAGCAGTCTCAGCTTGTTCCTCTTATATGTACAGTCCTACTCATCATTATTGGCACCCAGGAAGTTTAAGTGCACAATGTGACAGTACAAGTAGTTTCTTTACAAACCTCTCTAATGTTCCTCTGCATCACTTTATCAGACTCAAACTTGGCAGAAGTAATGTTCCCATATTAATGTTTGTAAATTATACTCCATTAGCTACTATGATTATGCAGTCACATTTAGATTAGGCAGTTTTAATTGCAACCACTTTTAAGCCTACAAGGAAAAGAACACCCTACCAACAATTAAGCATGGTGGAGGTTCCATAATGCTTTGGGGCTGCTTTGCTGCATTGGGTACTGGAGGCCTTGACCGTATCACAGCAATCATGAAATCAAATAATTATCAAGAAATTTTCGAGAGTAATGTCCTACCCAGTGTAAAAAAAACTTGGTTTGAGTCAAAGATTGCAGACCCTCCAGCAAGACAAATACCCAAAGCACACATCCAAAAGCACGCAGGAATGGTTGAAAAGGGAAAAAAATGACTGTTTTAAAATGGCCAGCAATGAGTCCTGATCTCAATCCGACTGAAAATCTTTGGTATGGCTGAAATCTGCCATTGGGGAAAAGAAACCTGCAAGTGTTAAAGAGCTTGAACAATTTGCAAAAGAAGAGTGGGAGAAAATACCAGCTGAGAATTGCAAGAAGCTCATAGATGGCTACAAGAAACATTTGGAGGCTGTCATCAGTGCCAAAGGGTGTGCAACAAAATACTGAAGAGGGGTGCCATTATTGCTGCACATGCTTTTTTCAGTTCCCTCTTTGAAATTACAATATGTAACTCGTAAGAATGATTTCTTTTGTTGAAGTATTTCGGACCTCCAATTAAAAGATCCTGATGACATAAATTTGGTACATTTCAATTTATTTCTGAAGATACTGTTAAAGTAATGAAAATAATGAAGGGGTGCCAATAATACTGAGCAGGACTGTACCTTGCTGCTGGGAGCCCTTTCAGTCACTTTACTGACTATGTCAAGTACCTCAGATAACCCAGCTTCAAAAATACTTAACCAACCCTTTCAATGGCTTCCACGGGTTAAAGAGAGTAATAACCCTGCATATGGAGAAGGTACAATTTGAGCTAATACTGTTATTGAAAGCAGAGTGCCTAGTACTGAAATCAAGTAAAGATCAGTTCAGCCACAAACATGCAGAGGAGCTGTCTTTAGCTACGCAATAACAGACAGCACTTTTTAGAAAACCAAGACTTTTTTCTTGACAAAACAGAACATATTTTGCTCTCCATGGACTACCATAGTCAACACTCTTCTGTGACAACTTGAAAGTTGTCAAATTGTTTGGAGGTGTAATTACTGACATTTTTCACTGTTTTGATTATGGTCAGGCCTTTTTGTACATGCATATTTCTAGTTTTGCAGTTGGTTTTGCTTTTTAGAAATGAAATAAAATAAAGATCAGAAAGTTTTATCTGAATGTTTTGTTAATACAGTACAGCTTTTAATTCCAGTGTAGACAAGCCACCTTACAGTCAAACTGTGGTGTATACTTGTAATTTAAGAGTGCCATTCGTTTAACGTTTGTGATCAGTTGATTAAAGTAAAATGTGTTTGTGTAATTTCTGCAATTTGATTATTTGTTTGTTTTATAATCAATCAAAGTTGTAAATAAGTTTTGTATGGAAAAGTCTGAGATATTACGACTGAGATGTTGCAATACCCTTTATCAAAGTTTGAACAAAGTCCCTTAAACATGCATGTCCTATTGTGGTTACAAATGAAGGATAAAAATGAGGCATTATGACATTGACCTTTGTTGTATGACTCCCAAAATTTGTTCAACTTGACCGTGAATTTGACTTAAGATGTTTGCAAAGCTACAAGAAATTATTTCCAAAATATTTTAAATGTTGCATGTGCAAGCAAGACATGACCAGGTAACTGAATCACCTTGATCCCGGCCTTTGACACTGCTGACATGCCAATTTTTAAGCCATAAAATAAAAAGGCATCACTCACAATACTCTTCTTTCAGTCTGAGGATGAATTCCAATTTAGCAGTGTTACATCAGCTAGGCAACTGTTTATTTTTGTTTCCAGATCAGTTTCATAAATGGGAAAAATCATTGGATTGGGGAGAGAAAGCACAGAGTACTGCTCACATTTATTAAAGACATTGATTATTTATGCATGTTTAACATAGGTTTGTCCTAATTACTTTGCCTTACTTTTATGCACAGTAGTGTCGGTAATGCATCTTGCACAATAGCTGCCACTTACCAGAAAGAAGACAAAAAAGAAAAATCTCAGTTGGGTGTAGCCATTGGGTAAAACAATTTGCAATATAATGAATGGACGGTCAGACTGCATACTGTCACCAAATAGTGTGCAGTCAGCTGCATACCGCGTTCACAAAACGTATGTAGCAGGTAGACTGGAAAACAGCCTTCTTACACATCTAGCAAGTATGAATAAAAGTAAGTTGAAAAGAGATGTTATACATACAGGGACAAGAAACAACCCATTTTGTCAAAGCTTATCAGTGTGTTAGGAAGGTGGTGCTTGGTAAACTATCACTTCCTGTAAAGGATGGGGCTGAACAAATTATTTCACCTTAAATAAATGGCCTTAAAATGTTTTCATGTCTTCCCAAGGCAGGGTTGACTATTGTGTAATGTTTTAAGGAAAACATATCTGAGTGTTCTTCACATAGCATGTTTACCAGAGACGGTGAACGCAAGGTTTAAACTTTATAAACTTCATATTTCCAAAATGTGAATGCACTTAAAAACAGTCATATGTAGCGTACTCTTAAACTGTGGCATTACTTCAGTTCTTGTAGGCTGAGAGAATACCCTTTGTTCTTGGTACAGTATACGGTACTTTCCTGTTAGCTGCTTTTTCTTCGTCGCAGACTCTTACAGTCTGTGGCTTACTGAGGGAGAGGAGAGAAATTTCTACTTCATCTAATGTTAGCTAGTGGCCATATGGAGCTCATACAGCCCCATTTATAAAAACAACTGAACTATCCCTTTAATGGTGTTTACATTTAACGTATAACCTCAAAGCTATAATAGAGTGGTGCAAAGTGTGACATGTTGTTGTAGGCCAGAGGTTAGCATCAAGCTGGTTCTCTTGACTAAAAATTGGGTGCTACTTATGGGATTATTCGCTGTGATTTGGATAATTGCAGATAATAAGGTCAGTAACTGATTAAAGAAAAAGAAGCTTACCCATCTGTTCCTTGTGATGATCTCGACGAAGGACCTACTTTTCATGATCTTTTAGGTTTAAATATAATCAGCCAGAGGGAAAAGCTATTAGCTACTAAGGCTTGATCAAACTTGCTTAATCAATCAGTCAACAATTTGTGTGCCAATCTATCAGCCAGTTGAGGACTATTGCTCAGTAGAAAAATTCTATTTACCCTTTCCTTGGTAAGGTCCAATCGTATGGATCACATTTTATTTAGGAATGATCAGAAATGCTTGATAATAACCAAGCAGTGGACATTTTTGCAAAGTCTGAAGTTCCTCAACAGTCTAAAAGATATTTTGTTCACAGGTAATCCTAAATTCGATGTACAAATAGACAACACAGAAACATACTGCTTAAGGCCCACGCTGTCATCATTGCTGCACCATGAAACTGTGACGAATACAGCAGAAAATTGGGTTGTTTTTGATGCCTTTTTCAAAGCTTTCTTAGATTCTTGCTTTTAAATAATTTGATTCGTTATGATTGTCTAAGTGGCCTCAGCTTCTCATCTTTCATGTAATTTTCCTCTTGCAGATGATTGGCAGATATTCTTGCTGCGGATCAAAAAAAGAGCGAGAAGTGAAAAATATGAGCAAATGCAATTGTAAATACACTTCTTGCAATAAAAGCTGAAGATTAATACCAGTTCCCTGATGTAACCTCACCTTGAAAGGCTTGCCCGCTTTGGAAACCCCTGCAGCCTCGCCCTCTTCAAATGAGGCGGCATAGCACAGAGACCTCGACATGTCTCTTACTGAAATATGAATAAGAGGAAACAGAGAAACTAAAAGCACCTTTAAGAGGTTATGTGTTTTATTTTTCAGATCCCCAAAAGGCTCAACAGAAATGAGTGAAGATGTGTCACATATTCCTATCAGACGGGATCAAAGTGCATTATAAACCACAGTGGCTTAATGCACTCTCTTTTGCTAAGGCACTTCTGGGTCTGAGAGCATTTTACTGTAGATCTGTGAAAGGAGGAGTAAGAAAGAAGCATGGCACATATGGAATGAGACCTCTGCTAGTCATTATTGAGTATGTTTGCCCTCCTGTCTCTGCATTCTTTTCCATTTGTGTGTCTCATATTGCCTGAGTACTTATTCCCCTAACTTATTATGGAAGCCTCAAAAACACCTGAGCTTCTGCTACCTCAGCTCATCTTCTTGATTGGCCCCGGAAGTATGCATGAAAATGATATCAAACCACAAGCCCACATTCAGTCCTCGTCTTGTTATTTCTCTGCAAGTTCTAATTCCTGTGGTCAGGACATGGACACAAGGACGGACCCGAGCAAATAAGAGAGCAGAGGAAAATAAACAGAGAAAATGAAGGCAGTGGAGAGGAAACCTTGGCTCAGTGAAGGTCTCGTTGTATCATTGAGCCACATTAGAAATGATCGAGGTGTCAATGGAGTGATACAATACAGGCTGGCTCTCTTTCATGTTGAGCTGTGAGATACATGGTCTGCAAAATATAATGTGACCTGGCCATGCACTATCAAGATCAATTAGAAAACAGTCAACACTGATTAAGTCCTGAAAAGGGACTGAACATCTGCTTTACAGGAATAGATCACTGAGAAATTGTTAGTCAGAATCTATGGCTGTGGACAAGGACAAACAAATGCCTCAAACAATGCTGACATTAATGTGTGAATCACTGTGGAATTAAGATCATAAATCAGTGTTTTAATATGTTTTCAGTGGACTGTAGTGTGTAATCTTAAGCATGTTCTATTTGAACTACTGGTATGGGGCAGCGCCTGGATTTGACACAGAGATACAGCGTCATCTGACTCTCATGATGAAAATAAAGATGACACTTTAGCTGTGACTGTCTAATTTCACTTTAAAACGCTTAAAGACAGCTCAGTGAATGCGATATAGGGATTGTGAAATTGTGCAATAACAACCATGTGAACAACTTGTTACATTAGCCATGAGAGCTTGATTTCAATTTGCATTCACTCGCAAGGACCACACCACAAATGTATGCGTTTGAAGGTGTAATAAAGATTTAGGAAAATGAGGAATGACAGTGATGAACATGTGACATGAGATATGTTGAGAGATGAGCCGTCAAGAAGGATGTTGAAAGCCAGGCTGAGGGAGACTCAGTGTGGGGGTACTGTCTCATCGTGTTCTGCCCGAGCTGATCTTGACCCCCACCCAGGATAAGGTGAGCGAGGAGCTGAGTGGAGAAAGAAAAAAACATGATCAAGATTGAAGGGTAGGAGGGTGGGTTTAAGAGTCACAGACAAACTGAGCGATGAGGCATGGCTGAGCATAAGAAGGCTTGTCAGCTGATTGGAGGAGTGGTTTTTGGCGTGGTCCCGCTCCCGAACCTAAGTTAATACATTAACTTCATTTATTCCATTGCTTTCACCATCACCAACAGCTTCCCTTCATCCACAACATCAGTATGCTCCATTGACCTTCTGACTGGCTAATGACTGTTTGCTTTGTTCAGCCAGTTTGTTCAGTTGTGTTTTCCAAGTAAGGACGTTTGCAATTGTGAATGTGCTGTATTTTAAAACAACATACCCTGTGCACTTCCTTTTTAAGATTGATTTCCTAGGCAGGGACAGAAGCTGGCTCGAAGCAGATCTCCCTGAAAATAGACTTGCCATGTATCTTTGGGGAACCTTCACAGTGTGGAACTGCTGGCATATGTTCAAGATGGATTGGGATGTGGAAACTGGCAGCTTGCTTAAGGCTATTCGTTGCAGAGACCTCAGTGTTTAATAAAGACTGTGTAGGATCTAAGATTATGGTAAGATGGTAAAATAACAGAGTGGAAGCGTCACAAAGAGCAGTTTATTGAGAACCTCTATTGCTATTCACAACACTGGGTTACTCATGCAGAATGGCAACAAAACATGATATTCTTAAAAAGTGCATACGCTTTCACAAGCACTCCTGTAAAGGCCCATCTATTGCACTCTGCAAACAACTTGCAACTACAAGAAAATAAAGAAAACAACATCCCTCTTGTGTCTGTCCACGGCTGTTCACAGCAGAATGTGGGATTTCTTGTTTCTTGTTCTATCTACTCTGCAGAGTGCGATTCGCTTGTTTTTCATCGCCCGCTGGTGAGGCACCTGAAGAGTCATAGAATGCTAAGTAGTACTGTTTAGGCTATAAACATGTGCTAAATGATGTTGTTTCGAGTAAATGGTGATGAAGGACACTTGTACAGCATCAGCGTGTTTTTCGATACTTAAAGTGTGTCACTGATGGCCTTTGCTAGCCTTCTGGGCCTTCTGAGTGTCTACATTTTGAAACATCAATCCACACCTTGTAAATACCATTTATAGCTTTTGGGGTCCCAGGAGGCTAGGGTCCACCCCAACTGACATGTGGCGAGGGGAAGGGTACAAAATTTGCCCAGACCTAAAGCACTTTCATGCTGATGACTGGATTTAAGGTGTTTATTATTTTGCATGTGTTTGCCTTTCCAGCCGATATTAACACCACATCATCAATCTAGAATATGCTTGCAAATATGTTTTTTTATCCTAACATGATGGCAAGAACCAAGGCTTTGGATTTATTCATGCATAAGCTGTGAGTAAAAAGACAAAAACTGTTGGCTCATTATGAACAGATAATGATGGACAGATATTGACACAGTGAATCACAGACTAATCTCCCATCAGTTAATTGTAGATAGAGTGACCATGTGCACACAGAACAGTCCTACAATGGCTTTCACTGAGACAAATGGACTCTGAAAGAGAAGCCGCAGAGTAAAGCCTCATATACTTAAATTCAAGGGCAAGTGGGTGGAAAAATAACTTATTTCATATGGACTGTTTTGGATTCTGAAATGATGAATGCAGAATGCCTTTTGGCCTCCTTTCCTCTCAAAATTGCAGTGTAATATTGATGTGCTGTTTGCCTGGCCTTACTAAGAGTTTATCATCCCACAGCTCTTTTGGAGATATCATCTCTAGGCCTAGGAGAGGAAGAGAGGCTCCTGCAATGATTGTGGCACAGAAAACTTATAGTTTGTGCCTCCATTTTTGATGTATAAATGATTAATTTTGATTTTACAGGGCAAACAAATATCCTGTTGCCTAAGAGATAAGAATACCGAATGCATTGTTTCCTTATGTAAGTGGCTTAATGAGCAGTGACTGATGACTATTTTCTTTATACTGTTGAATTCTGTGTGTGGACTTTTGTAAATGTCCTAGTAGGAGGATCTGTGCATCTGCTGTCGTGGAAAAACTGTAAATGTCTTGAGCAAGATTGCAGTCTGTTTTTTTATTACTTCAAAGCTGATATTATGTTGAAATACATTGCTTAAAGGTTGATACTTGAGGGAGCGAAGTGAACTTTTAAACTATACATATAGCCATCATAAGCTGTCTGAAGTTTAAACTCTAGTTCCCAAAGTTTGAATTATCGATAAAATGTAGTAAAAACAAAACAGGGTGTTTGCAAATCTTTTTTCACCTATCAGGGGTGAATACTAATTTTTTGAATGCCGGGTCTAGACTGGTGCACTGACAACCAGAGGGGTGACATGTCATTACAACCTAGAAATCAAATAAAATCTCGTTATCAAATCATTTTTCAAGTCAGTGTGTTGTATCACAAAACATGTCCCATTACTTCTTTTTTCCACAAGCACAAGCCCTCATGGACTCAAATGATCTCCCTCTTTTTCCTCTCCCTGTTTATGGTATACGTGTGTTTTATATATGTATATTTGTATCCATAAAATGAAGAGTTTTATCCTCTATTGTAGAGTGTCTTGAGATCACACTTGTTATGAATTGGCGCTATACAAAAATAGATTGATCCACTGATTTCAGTCCATGAGGGCCCAGTGTCCAAGCTCGTCTTGGAGATTGGGATTGGCCAAAGCTGTCCATTGTGTGCTCCTTGTTTCGGTCTAAAGGAACAGCTTCTATAACTTTGTGTAGCATTGGGTTGCATGAGGTGCACCAACATCAAACTCTTCAAAGGAATAACTTGAATGCCATACAATTTACCTAACCTAAATAACCACCACAGTAGCCGATCAGATTTTAAGGGTGGCCCATGACACCCCATGTCACACACTTGGCCTTGCCCATGCAACTAACATTCAAATGAAGCAAAGAACAAGCTGTTGAAAGTTTGGTGTCTATACCACATCCTACAAATGGTGAGACAGGAGCAAGAAAGACTGGGAACTTTGTAAAATGATTGAAAAAAAAAAAGTTGGGATACTCCACAGGTATGCAGGAAATTTGTTGGTAGCAGATTAAGTACCATGGACATAAAAGAGCAGTTTGGGGAGGTTGATCCAATTAGAATTAAGAATGGTGTGAAGCTTTACTTTTCTGAAAGTTTGTGTGCAAACAGTCCAACACTGTTGAGCTTAGAAATGTGATCATTCACAAAAAATGTACAGTTCCCCAAAACAATCACTGCATGGAAGGGGTTTGGCTGAAAATCAGCGCTGTCTACAGTCTGCAGATGATTAAAACTGAGTGTAGAATGGAGGGTGATACATAGTGATTAACTTGTAACTGTTCTAACTTATTTGAAATGGTATTTCATCTTAGTCAGACTGTTTGCATTTCTGAAGAGTAATAAAGTTTTTCATTTCAGCACTAAAACACTTGTCTTGTTTTCATGGTAATTGCGCATAGCATCGCTCTTGAGCAAAAACCTCTTATCTCCAAAACTGCTGCTTTTCAGAAAATGGAGAACAACATAATGGCTGATTAATGAAAATAGTATTGTCCTAATATTGAAGATTTGTTCAGTACTTTTAATTAGTTTACAATCAAAATATCCACAATTATATATGGAGGGTGACCAATATCACCATGTAAGGAAAAAAGTAAAAAAAAAAAATAGATATCAATGGTTTTGTCCTGACAGGTATGGTAAAGGGATAATTGCTGCTTTGCTTGAATTTCATTAATCTTATGTAACTCTTGTTTCAAGTTTAACAGCTGCATATCCTGTTATTGTTTTGTTTGATTGGAAGTGGCAGGTTAATACTAGCCTGTCTGTACTGATGCATTTAAGTTCAGGTTTTTATTAGACTTGTGTTTCATTTGAACTTTTATCCATTTTCCACAAGCAGCAGCTACCTGTGATGTTACATTTGCATCTTTCTGTGTATGATGATTCATCCAAAAAGCACAAAAACTGCCAACATTTTTCTCACGAAAATCCCAGTTAACTTGTTATTGTTGATGATATTATACCTTGGCGTTCCAGGGCTAATCTATGTTATTCTACTTTGTCTAATCAAGCTTTGAGTAGTGTTGTTTTCACAGGGGAGAAAGTCTGGATATGAGGATGGATGGCATTTTGTTGCTTATTTTCTTAAGAGTAAAGAGCCTACTCAGACCACTTAAATATTTTTGCTTTAAAAAGCCACTTCTATAACTGACACTGTCCCAGAAGCACAAGCTTGTTATCAAACAACTCCTAAACCCTCTGAAGAGCTTCTGACTGAAATAAGTTAATTTTGCCTGACTCAAAGCACATATTAGTTTGTGATGGCTTGATCAAACTTGCTTATTCAATCAGTCAACAATTTGTGGACTATTGCTCAGTAGAAAAAGTTCTATTTACCCCTTTCCTTGGTCCACAAACTTCTTAAAGCAGCAGTAGTAGTTATGGAGACATGATTACTGTGACTTTATGCATGCAGTTCTGTGGCTGCATCAAACCAACACCTGAACCATGTCTCATACTATTTTCTGTGTGATCTCTTTAGACCAGAGCAACAACAAGCTGCCAGGACTTCAGAACAAAGTGCAGCAGAGGTGAACAACAAACAACAAACGCCAGTTCCCAGCCAAAGTGTTGTCACCTCCTATGGGCTCCTTCTAAAGGTTGAGAATGATGAAAAGCACAGTAACACCCACGGGGCCAGCCTCAGAACGGTGCCTTCAGGCGACCACAGTACTGCACTCTCAGCAAGTCAACTAGAGAAGAGAAAAGTGAGCCCTCCAATCCTAAAGTGGGGACAAGGATGTAAGAGTTTTGCTTCGAAGAGAGTCGCCGCCATTTAGGGATTTCTACAGTGTGGAAGTTCATCAGAGGGGTGAATCAAAGAAAATGGAAAGACCAGATGAAAAGGTACTTAAATGAAAAAAAACTAAATGACTGTAATCTGTTATACTATGACCTCTATATCTCAGATTAACACTGATTTAGACTCCATAATTTTCACAAAAATACATCATGATGTTTGTCACTGTTTTTCAATAGAAACAAAGTTAGTCACCAAAATTTCTCCAGACAAAGCAATGGTTGTAACATTTTTATTTGTGCCACTCTTAAGGTTTTTGGTTTTAAGAAGGCAGAAAATACAAGCAAAACTTGGCCTTGAAACAAATCTTTCCTACATTTTTCAATATTATTTACTCAATGACAATGCAGCAAAACTTTAAAGGTACAACATGTAGAGTTGTTGTATTGTAATACAACACAGTAACATGATAAGAAAACCAGAACCATCATATGGCTGTTTTATAACCCATTATACATTGCCAGAATGTCAAATGATAGCGGTGGGTCACTTGGCCTTTAACTTTTTACTTCCTAATTTTCTTTGGTTCATTGTCAAGTTGGAAGTATTTGAAGAGAATAAACAAATGAACTAACAAACAAAGAAAGCAGGATTTTTTTTTTAACAATGATAGTAACTGATAGCAGTTTTCATGTGACACTGTAGTCTATTGTACCCTCCAGGAAAAAAAAAAAAAAAAATCCAGCTGTGCCTGGCCACTCTGGTCATCTGACAACAGCTAGTGTTCCAAGATTTTATTAGTCAGTCACAGTTAAAATGTGAAAATTACCAGTCATGAGAAAACTGTGTTAAATTACAGTTTTAGAGCTGAAACCTGGGGCACATAACATCTGTTGTGATGATTAGGACAAAAGTCTGGTGGCTTTTGGCTTTAAAACAAAAGTTAGCCAAAGGGACGTTTTGCTTGGATCAGACACCTCCCCGTTGCCTTTCCCAGTGCATGAGATTTTATTTATTTAAAGGACAGTGATATAAAATAACTCTCTCATCTCCCTTCTGTAAATCTGCAATGAACTGATGTTCGATTATTAATAGCTAATTCATGCTAATGGATTCAACTCATTTGCATGTATGACAGATTTATGGATGCAAACTGAAAAAAACACTAATTATATAAAAGCTGTCAAGTCTGCACATTCAGTGAAATATTAAAGATATCAAACACTTTGGGCTGTCGAGGATGGAAATTAGAGTTATCAATCCTGTGGCAGGTGAGATAAAGCTGAAACCCCTCTAACAGCAGCCTTAACTCTCCTTCCCTCTCTCTCAGAGCCTTGTATCTCTCCCTCGGAGTGTCTGTACACTGCCAGCATTGTGATATTTGGGGCTCTGATGACAGCTTTGGTCGTGGCGTCGACAGAGTAATTAAAGGGATTGATTGCAGCAGAGGGAGAGGCAATACGGTGTGTCTATAATACACACTTAGCAACACACACAAAGTTCTTTTAAGAGATACATCACTTCCACTCTACTTCACAGACATGTGGAATTACAGTGCTAAATGCACGAGTCAATACAACATAAATCCCAGTCTGGCAACCTTGGAAACTAATATTGTGTGATAGTTTAACATAGTGTTCAATTTTAGTTCAGTGAAGTAGACTAAACTGTGGACAAACTTAAGCTTATGGTTTAGTCATACTGCAATTGCATGTAAAGTAAGTCAAGAGTGGACAACTTTGAAATTCGAAGGAACACGTTAGTGCTAATCTTACTGCCATAGGGACAGTAGCTGTCAATTGTCAGATAGAAAGTGTGATTTTTCTTATTATAAACTCTAGTATTGTATAGTATATCAGTGGGTCAGATTTGGGAGCACCAAGTTGGCATTTTGCCATTTATCATTCCTGATGACTTGTCTGCACAACCAGAAATGTCAACTGTACTTAATTCATAGGTGTTTTCATGCAATGGAGTTTAAAGGTGCAAGGATGCAAGCATTATGCCCAAGAAAAGGAAGGCTAACCTCTTTCAGCTGTGTTGCCAACTGCTGTAACCAGCGGCAGTGGCCCAGGAAGTCAACCTGCATCGCGCCGGCCACCAAACCAACTTCTACAAATGTTTCCATTGGGATTCAAACTGGCCACACTGTGGTCTCCATCCTAAGCCCTTATTCCACTGCAAGGGGTTTTAATGCCCTTAGCTCATGGTTACTTACATCCTTCCAGCCTTGCTGACCACCTTGACTAAATGTCACTTTGATCTAGTTGTCAAACCATAGGTTGTGTTAGCCAAATAGTATATTATCATTTCCTTTAAAAGTGTGTTTGTGAAAAAATGAGAGCAAAAAGCTACTGCAGAGGTGCTGCTAACCTCTTGGTCAATGGCCAAAGGGCCTCACTGAGCAGAGCATACCATAGATCCTTAATTCAAGACAACACATATGAGGCCGGATTGATGTAAGTAAAGTGTATTAAGCCTAGTAGGCATGGATAAATCAGCACTGCGAGGCTGATATGCCAGGTATACCAGCAAGCTGTAGTGAAGGAACTTGCAATCAGATGTGTGGGAAAGTCAGTAACAGACAGAAAGGCTTTGCCATCCATTTGAGTCACATGCGGCTTTGAACAAAGGTCCAGGAAAAATGGTGAGGAAAGCGTTGCTGTTATGTTACAAATATCAGGTTATTTCTTCACATGGACCATAGCTGAAGTAAATGTGCTGTATCAGGCAGCATTGTCTTAAAGGTGTCACAGAAATGTGTGTATCAGACAGCGTCAAGCAGTACCTACATAAAAAACCAGCTCCTGAGCTGAGAAGATAATAATGATACATCACATGCAGAAAAATAGAAGTTAGAAAAATAACTTCTGGAATACATTTGATTTTCCCAGTAGTGAAAATTGTAGACCATGGAGTAAGGCCTGGAAATATGACTTGATGGCTCCAATTTTTACTGCAAATTACCAAAATGAGACTGAAAAATAGGAAATGATCCAGTTCAGAGCATAACCAATAGTTTAGAAATGTTGCAGGAAAGTGAAGTGGAACAGGATGGCGTGCAGACTATTTTACCAAGCAGTAAGAAAATTATTTGTGGCCTGGACTGAAGCTTTCTGTGCACTGTGACCTGAGACAGCAGCCCGGTCAGGACTCACCATTATAGCAGAAGCTAGGATTAAACTGCAAAGCTGTTTAGCAGAAAAACACTGTTAAGCAAACCTTTAATATCTTATAAAACTCCCAGACATGGGCTGTTGAAGGTGATTGCAAATAAACCTGTAACTGATAGGATATGATGTAGGAAAACAGGGGGGTTTGGATTGTGATAAATGGGTAAAGTTTTCATAAAAAAGGATATGATTTGAAAAAAGGAAAATTGTCTAGTATAAAAGTAAGCAGAGAAGCATGATAGATAACACATCATGATTTAAAGTTACAGATAAAGCTAACCGTTTCAGCTGGCACAATTTTAATGCAAAACTTATGAGGTATATTTATGTATACAATAACTATTCAACTTTGTGTTTGTTTACAGTTCAGTGTAATTTTGCAAAGACTTGAATGCATGGTGTGTGTTTCTGGAGGATACCTCTTGAGCAGCTCCTCTTACCACTATTGCACCATGGATTACTTTTTAGGAAGTGGGATGGTAGTAAAAACAAGCAGAAAATGCATAGCAAACACAGCTAACCATGACATATGGAGGAAATGGGAGTCATTAGCTTGTTTTCCTGGAAAAAATCCAGCAAGAATAACATTTTTGAGTTTTAGGGTTCAACTAGAAAAGACAAAGGTCCCCAGATTTTGTTTCCTTTGAGCCCCCCCAGGTAGTGAACTAACACTTTCAGCCGACTGTGTAATGTGGCAGTTGATTTTGCTGTCATAGTTGCAGCTAAAAAGACAAATTGAGGGAAATGGACACATCTTTGGGCCGAATTTCGATAGTGTGAACTGTGAACCTTCATGGCACACAACAGTTTGGGACGTGTTGGGCTTCATGTTACTCAGCCTTGTTGCAAAACCGAACACAGAACTAAAAGCAGATGGATTTTGTGTCTTGATTCCAAAAACTGAAGGTACATTTATGGTTTAGTCTAAAACAAACCTATCAGAGAGTCAGCTCTCATTTTTTTATGGCTGTCAAGTCTCCTGTTTTTGGCCAAGACCGTATTTTACCCCTCTTTCTTGCCATCCTCCCTTATTCATATTATCCCGTAAATTTCTTGTATTATAATTTAAGAATAATAATAATAATTTAAAAAAATTCTCAGCCTCTCCAAACTGAATTTTGTCACGAGCCTCGCTAGAATGGGGCGATAATGCACCAAAGTGATGGATGCCAAGCGCCATATATTGAAGAAAAAGAAAAAGCTCTTGAGAACTGCCACCTGCAGAAGCCTGGTTGGCAGTTATTGCGAGGTTAGTGCCATCAGTGGGAACAAACCAGAAAAACAAAGTTGTTGTGTTAGATTTCTTGTACACCTGTCTTAAAATGTAAGGGAGACTGGAGCTTGGTTGGGGTGGTGGGATGGTTGCAGTGGGCTGCGGAAAATTTTCAAATACAATTTGACAGGTATGCATTTCCTTCAGTAACTTGACATAACATTTACATAGACATAAAATAAATATGAAGAAAAACATGTATGGTGATGTTTTTGGGGAAGGAAAGGTTGTTGGGAGTTGAATTTTGAATGAAAACAGTAAAATCAGGAACTCAGTGCCATCACTGCCATTCTCTTGAGTGTTCATCCCATAAAGAAGGTGGGCAAAAAACAGTACTAATAAAAGTTTTTGGTGCTTTTGCCGAAGAGCTGGAGCATAGAGTTGCAAACTAATTGAAGAGATCAAAGAATTGAACCATCAAATAAGTGGCACGCTCAAATAGTGTTACAGATGAGTCAATGCTGCAATGCATTAGCTGTTGTCACTATCAATGAGACTGAGTAATGTGTCTCTTGAGAGTGGAAAGTGATGGCAAAATTCAGTTTAACTTACATGACAGTTTCAAAAATATGGTATCAAAGGCTTTAGACACCATATCAAGATTCCTCAAATTCAGGCCTAGAGAGAGCTGTCAATCTGAGCACTAAAATACCAGGGACTGAAACATCTCATTTCTGACAACAGGAAGATGGATCTAACAGATCAGATGTAAACAACTGCACTTCAGCAACCAGACTCCAGTATCGATTATTCTCCTTCTTTACTTGTCAGGATGCGAAGAAGTCACAATTCCCATTTCTCTTTGCTATTAACTTTATCGGTGACTGCTGAGGCTGCCAAAATGTCGAAAGCAATTGAGTTTCACAGAAGAGGCTTGTTTCAGCTCTTTGTATTTTCACGCTGCTCCAACATGAACGACAAGATGCGGATTGAGAGCATTTCATACAGGTGCCCTTTGATTCCAGGCTAATGACATACTTTAATAAATCACTCAGATTTTCTTCTTCTACCTGTCATCCTTTGTGGGAAAAGTCTTCTCTTTCTTCACATAGCCTTTTATTAAAGCTGTATTAAGCTATCTGTGAGGACTAGAGGGCTAACATGTCTGCTCACAGCAGCAAGCCTCGATATTATCACAGAAATTCTGCTGTGCTTATGGATTAACAAATAAAAAGCTGCAAGAGCAACATGGGAAGCCTGTGAAGGACTGATTCTCACCAGCTGTTGAAAGTTACTTAAATCCCAAGATTCCAGCAGGACAGATGTTCATGTCTGTTCAGCACTTGTTTACCTGGTTCTCTGCCATTTCATGCTGGGCAGGTGGCAAATAATTGGATTTCATGAGTAAAAAACAGCATGTGTGACTTGTACTTAGTGGACAACAAAACTAAAAGCCTACAAATGTGCTGGCAGCTCTAAAATCCTTGAACCTGTGATGTTGAGGTATGCACTGCCCAAAATGTGTTGTGGATTTGTCAACCTCTAGATGGTGACACTTACATTTTACTGCAAAGCCATATGCATGACCTCACAATAAGAGTTTTAATCAGTGTACCTTTAACGCAAGCATGTCCAAAGTCCGGCCCGTGTTCAAATTTTCACTGGCCCGCAGTCTCTGTTATAAAATCAATTACATGTGGCCCTCTTGCACCGTTGACTGCTGTATAAAATACTCATGTATAAAAAGCCTATTTTACATTTCACCAGAAGATGGCAGTAGCGCTGCGGCCATATCCTTGTGGCACTTAACACCTGACCTTTTGTCATCATTTCAGCCCATCCCATTTCAAACATGGCGACTGTAGCTAAAATGAGAAAAGTCGACAGCGAGTGCCGCTGATTCCAGAACAGGTGGAAATTAGAGTATTTTTTCACCGAAATATGAAACAACGGTGTCTGCCTAATTTGCCACGAGACTAGCTGTTTTCAAGGAATTCAATGTCAAGCGGCACTGCCAGACAAAACATGCTAAATACGACAAGCTAACTGGGGCCAAACGCGGTGAAAAATTGAAACAACTGGAATATTTTTTAACAGCCGTGAGTCAAATGAAAATGCCACAAGGGCGAGCTACGAGGTGGCAACACTGATTGCCAAGCACTGCAAACCTTTCACTGAGGGTGAATTTATTAAAGACTGTGTGCTGAAAATAGTTGAGAAAATTTGTCCTGAGAAGAAGCAAGAAATTACCAATGTCTGCCTGGCTCGTAACACTGTGGTACAGAGAATTGAAGACATTTCATTAGATATTAAGACACAATTAGAGTCAAAAGCTAAATGGTCGGCCCCCGCACATTTTCACCTTACCAAATCTGGCCCTCCTGGCAAAAAGTTTGGACACCCCTGCTTTAACACTATTAAAAGCAAAAACTAATTAGTGAGACCATCAAAACAATGAACACTGCATTTGAAAAATGTTATATGTCATAAAAGGTAGAAACAAATATATTGGTGTTACAAATTATAGCAATATTCTTATTATCATTTTCATTATTATTATCAATGTCTCTAATCTAATTATTATTCTCATCAGATATGATTTACAAAAAAGAAAAAAAAAAACATGTGACAAACCCAGGCAGTCCCCAGAGGGTGCAAAATGTTAATTCCCACACTAATTACATACTGATAAAGCAGTTTAAGACATTAATGCAGAAAAATGCATTATGATGTTATAGCAGTTCTTTTTGTCTTCAGGGTCTGTAGGGGTCTGTAAATTAGGGGGTTGAACAGAGGTTAAAGTCCCCTTCAAAGTACACTGCTACTTCATACTATGCATACTATACTTTAGGTGTATGGAATCCCTGTAACAAAAGACATATTTACCAAAGTCATGAAGAACATGAATGTTCCATGACATGGCAATATTGAGCATAATGTTTCATGATATGGTAATATCAGCCAAAGAATCATAAAAACTGCAAAAACAGAATTCAAACCTCAATTCCCTTCTTACCAAAATGTTACAAAACCAGGTAAACTTTGGCACCATAGCTGCTTTTTTCCCTGTGGTGTATGCTCTGAATCATTAATAGGAATTGTTTTTGCCAGATATTTTAGCCATTGGCTGTAAAATAAATTGAATATCATTCTCATGCTTAGTAACAGCATTGATAAGCTGCCAACAGTGGATATTTGATGGTCTTTCCAACCCAATGTGATGCTGTGAACAGTTGCTGCTGCAGCTGCTCTGAAAGGCAATGTGCAAACTGCTGGTAATTCAGCAGATATGCAAATAGCCAAGGAATAGCAGGGCTGGAGCTGTTAAGTATTCTATCACAAGGTGGCAACATTTACATGTCCTGCAAACACAAACACACTGATGGGTAAAACACACAAAGCGGGCTCACCAGTAGATAGAGATGGAGTAAAAAAACCTTTGACATTTCTTGACAAATTACTCCCAAAAGATTAGAAATGGTGCTCTATATTCAGAAACCCAGAGACTCTGACGGCTTAACTAGCAGGCAGCAGCTGGAGACTCACACATACACAGTTGCCGTTTCAATGACAACTTTGTCTAGTCTGTGTGAACTTTGAGCCTGTGAATCATAATTTAGATTCCCCATGGGATGGTGTCAGTGGTGGCTGCGAAGTGAGCAGGCTTACCCTTGGTCTGCACATGGCTGTGGAATTTGATTTTGTCTTTACTGCTTGGTGCCATCCACAGCATTGATTATTATTCTGAGAGAAAACCATATCTCAGCCTGATACATATTTCATGCTGCTTGGGAACTCTCATCTGTGAATGCATGAGCCTATTCAATAATGTGCTCCATTTTTGGAGGGTAATATATTTTATTTCTAATCCCAAACAGTTAAAGTGGCCCTCTTGCTGCTCACCAGCCCACCCATCTTTCTCTGCATTCTTACTCTACCTCTGTTCTTCATTCATGCTCCGATAATAAAGGGTATGGTTCTTAAAGGTGAAGAGTTAATGCAGGAATGAATGCTAGGGGGCCAAGTGTTCTGCCAAGAGGAACTACACAGGACTACCACTACATTAAATTTCATGTTGAGGCTGTCTAACATGGTCTTATTCTTCAGGAGATCAAATTTTAAACCTCCCTCTATATAACTGAGTTCTTTACTTAAGGACCAGACCACTAAGTGAGTCTATAAGTTTGTTTAAATTTCAATGAAATTTAAAAATACAGTTAGCCTGGGGCTAATTCTGTTTGATTAATATGATCCCCAGGCAATAAAGGTGCAATGATCAGGGGGATGTTTTGGATTGATTTGCAATGGATATAAACTATCTTCTTTGAAGGAGGTGATTTTACAGAGCACAAGAAGTGTTAAAGGGTTGGATTGCTTCATTAAATGAATATCAATCAATCAGAAACAAAGAAAACCACTTCAAATGGTGTTAATAGAAATTTCATTAAATAAGATAAGTGGTCAGATGAAGTGGGTGAGGAGTGTTTGTCAGGAGGGAGTCATTCATCCATCATCTATACCTTATCCCTTTTGGGGTCACAGGGGGGAGCCTATGCCAGCAGACATTGGGTGTGAGGTGCTGAATCAGTCGCCAGCCAATCATAAGGCTGAACTGAGAAACAGACAACCATTTTCACTCACACTCATTGTCTAATGGAAATGTAGAATCACCAGTTAACCCAATAAGCACATTTTTGGATTGCGATAATGGTATGTGATAATGATTATCACATACCAGTCATTTTTGAATGTTATGCCGTATTGGATATTTTGTTCTCAGAACAGCCTTTACTCACAAACAAGCGCACACTTGTTTGTTCCATACAAATAGATTAAACAGTCAAGATGCAAGTGCTGACAGTGAGGTTACACAAAGTGGCAAACTCTAAATACAACATTGAGCCACTGTACATATGCAAAAAAACTGCAGTTCATCGAGTGTCCACCTAAGGTTACCACTAAAATCCAAGAAACCACCATGACAGTCCATATTTCAATACCAATTTCACAAAAGAAATAAACATTTCAAACAAAACAAAAAGGAAAAACAGTTGCTGTCCTCATTGGCTCATGTCTTTGCAGTCAAAACTTCACATAATTACTTTACACTTTTGCATATCTTTTTATTACTACACGACAAAATGTCAGAATAAAGAATAAAACAATAATTATGAATAAGTGTAGCTCTCTTGATGGATACTGTGCTTTTTGTAGCTGCTATAGAGGCTTGTCTCAATTTCATCAAAATCCTCGTTCTGACCTTGGACCGTTGGCTTTGCTCATGTCGCTGTGCTGTGGAAGATGCAAACTTCATACAAGATAGGTGGGCCTGCTTCAAGAAATAAGCATTCAGCTAAATGTATTGTTTTATCTGCCACTGAATTTGCAAGACATAAGTTTGAGTAAAAAAAAACAGCATTGCAAACACCAAGCTTCACAGACTGTCTTTAGAAACCAATAAGTCATTCTCCAACATTCTGAAAATCTGTTTTCGCACACACAAACTGTTAAGCAGTGTCTTTTATTGCGATTTATAGCAATTTCTTTTGTGTTGAATATTATGCCAAAATACTGTGGGATTCATGCAAGTCTAACACAATCAACTTGAAGGTTCGAGGGGCTTGTAAATGTGTCCTTACTGAACACAACAAATAGAAAAAAGTTTCAAGCACTTAGAAAGTTGGTTTGAAACTTAAAGTTCACACCAAGCTGCAAAGTCATGTTTCACCCAGCATCAGCAATGGGTGTGATGTGAAGTGTGACATTTTGCACGTATGAAACCAAACTGTGGCTGTGACCTTCATATCCACAGGCACGTTTGAGCATCACTAGAGTGAGAGGAAAAGTGAGACCACGCTGAAGGTCAGATTTTCAGAGGGTGATAGAGATTCTGAAACTGTCAAAACTAGAATACAGTACAATTTTTTTGACTATGTATTAACCTCTGCCAGGGTCTGTCTGTTTGTTTGTCTGTTAGTAATATAGCGCAAAAACTACTTGATGGATTTACATCAAAGTTGTAACAGATGTGTGGTTTGGTGATCTGCATTTTGTCTGGATGAAAAAAAAAATCCCAGATTTTCTAAAAATCCCATTAGTTAACACTGGGCCATATTTTGTCCCACTCACTGGACCATCCAATTGGTAACATGCTGTGGTTACATGCAGAGCCATGTCACAGCAAACAGCCAATCAGCACTGAAAGCTGTTCATGCAGTTCTCCTCAAAGACAAAGCAGAGAGGATGAAAATTTGACCAATGGAGAAAGGCCGATGCTGTTCCTGGAACCTTGGTTTCTAAGATAAATTAAGGCAGAGGACTCTGATAACATTGTAATAAACATTCCAGTCCTCTAAATAGTGAATGGACTTGAGCTTAAGTAGTGATTTTCTGGTCTTTGACCACTCAAAGTTGCTTTAAACCACAGGTGTCAACTACCCATTCACTCTCACATTCACTCACTGATGGTTCTGAGAATCGATGTTAGTTTTCCATCAGTATCTCTAACACATTCACACCCTTTCATGCCCATTTACACGCCACTGATGCAGCAGTGGGAGCAAGTTGGGGTTAAGTGTCTTGCCCAAGGACACATTGACATGTGTCACCCGGAGCTGGGCTTTAACCTGCAACCTTCCAAATACTTACCAAGCACACTATCTAACTGTGCCACTGACACCCACTGCAATTCACGACTACTAGTAACATTACTGTAAGCCCATGAATGTTATGGAAACATACGCGGCAGCTCTACTCACTCACTCTCCAAATGTGCCTTTAAATCACTCAAAACAAGGTCACTGATAATGTCAATATGGAAATAGTCCGTAGCAGAAGTCTGTGTGTGTAAAATCCTAACCCCCTTAATTTCCCATAGAGCAAATACGGCGCACACTGAAGCACCGTGGTTTTGCAACAACCATCAGGCTGGTGACATCATGCACTGAAAGTGCCATGCTGCGTACAACACCCTCTGTAAAAGCAGCAGCAAATTGGTTAAGTTAACAAGTTACAAGACCCACTACTAACTAGGTCACTCAATAGGGTAATATTTATATCAAAATAATTAAACTTCTTGCATATCGATATTTTTCATTCCACAATATGCATATAAAATAAATATAGGACTTTAATGTCTGGTGAAAATCACAATTTATGGGTGAAACTGAGCTTCTTGGCAGAGGTCTGTGGTCTCAGAGTGCTTTTCTAGTTTTCACTGTGCTTTGTTGTCAACTCAGATGCACAGTTCAAGATAAATAAGCACAGAAGAACTACTACAGGTACTTAAGACGTAAGGGAGTTTGAATAGAAATATCAGTGCTGATGATTTGGGGGATGTAAATGATAGACTGATTTAAAATCACAGACACTGATCTAGGTGATTCTGTAAGGAATTTATTTACCTTAACGGCTTCACAATATAGTATAATTTGACTATTTAGGACAATTTAAATATGGATAGAGTCAGTGTTGTGCATTTGGTTTGGTGAGTTGGTGTGCTGGCATAGACTGGCAAGCCCACTGTTAAGCAACTCACCACCAGTTTGACCAAATCCATTTCAAACAATTTATGGCTTCTATCACTAATGCCTAAGTCACACATTCCCGTTTCTCATAGGAATTGTGCACGACTGCACACAATTGACGAGGCTGGTGTGATCGCTATGATACGGGATGAAATGACTGTCTCACCCCTGGACACACCCCATAAATACACCGTCAGTAGTGCTTCTACAGCGCTTCTACAGCGCTTTGGGGGCATTCGTCCCGCTCCAGTTAGGTTAATACAGCGATATGACGAGGACTCCTTGAATTTTCATCCTGCTGACACGACGTCAGCACCGCTCAAGCTCAGTTCGCGTCATGTAAGCCCTGACTGAGCCCCGTTGCTTGCGCCGTCTTGAACGGGACACAGTTGGGGCACAAACGGATACATCCTTGTCAGTTGTCCTCCTAAAGCTTTCAGGATTGAGCCACGATCAATCCTGAGCTCCGTGCATGCCACGCTAATACCGTTCACATTAGGACTGCATTAGGCTTCCACCCCGCTACACTGAGAGCGGGATTCTCCACGACAGTTTTGAACAGTTCAAAACTGTCGTGGCCTGTCCACGGTCCCCGCCGTTCATCCACGACAATACAACGGTGATGCAGTCCAAGTAGCGCATGCACCACAACCAAAGCACATTTTATCAGGATTATGACAATCGTGCACAATCGCCATGAGAAATGGGAATGTGTGACTGGGGCTAAACCAAACAGGTTTTCTTGAACAAAAAAGTTATATATAATTTGACAATATTGCCTTTTCAGCCAGGTGTCTCTTTCTCAAAGTGGGGGTTGTGACCCCATATGGGGTCATAAAGAACCAGCAGGGGTGTTGCATAGTGAAGAGGTAGGAAAATAAAAAACTGAATAGTGAGAACATAAATATCTGAAACATATTATGATGTGATTTTCTTTAACTAGAAGTGCTCTGAGAGCACAAACCTCTGTAGAGGCATTTCAAACACTGTCAGTCAGAATCAAATAGCAGAAAACTACCCTAATAATTATTGGATCCACATCTGGATTTGCACAATCATGCAACTCTTATCACTTCTCCCTTGTACCGTGACCAACATTCCCAGAAAAAGTCATCCAAATCTGCAGAGATCAATTGAGATACTAGTCAAAATGTGATAACCCGCCCTGTCTCAAAATGTTAACAAATCCTTCAAAAAAAGTCTTGATCTGTTTCTGGATTGGAAGCACCATCAAAATCGTTTTAATTGGTCCTTGGCAGGTTTCTGACCTGTCCTTAAAATATCCTCCTTTTATAAGTTTCTGAGTTATCCTGTTAACAAATAAACTAAAAAAGAAAAAAAAACAGCAGAAACATACCCCCTTGGCAGTGGTAGTAAATCACTGCATTTAACATTTTGTAAGAGTAAAAACACAGAGCCCATCAGTAAACTATCCACATTATAGATAAATAGCCCCTGAGACAAATTAGCAACTTCAAAGGCTAAGGCATAAAAAATTAAAAGTCTATACAACTGACCCAACACCTTCATTTTAAATAAACCAAAATTACACATGCACCAAAATAGCACCAACAATCAGTAATTTGGAGCTTGTTCCAGGTTTCCTACACTACAGTTTTGTTTTGTTCTTCTTCTCCCAATCACTCTGTTGTAATTTTGTTAACTTTGATTGACATGCTTAGCATTACAAACCCTGCATGATGTCACATTTTCTTCTAGACATGCAGGTCACTTCAGAGCTGTATATGGTTCATACTCAAGTCTTCACATGTAAAACATAATGTGAACAACCATGCAAGAAAATTGAATTTCAACCAAAAACCAGAACTGAGCATTGAGACCTGCAGTGTGAGCATAGACTAAGCTACAGACCGAACATGTGCAAGACCTTTATCAGACAAGACAACAAAAACAACATTAAGAAATATTTCCTTTAACACACAATGATGGTGAGAGGGATACTGTGTTTGGTACGATCTCCCATCCACTTCAGCTGCTATAGTTTGGCAGCCGGAGCAAACCGTCCTAAAAATACCAATCTGCATATGATCGTAAACCGAGAGTACACAGGTGATGTTCTTAATGACAGGCATTTTGAAAAAACAGTTTTTCCTTTATATGGAAGGACCCATCTTTTGTGACAAGAGTTCTTAACTTAAAGATAACTTTTTTGTTAAATAATCCTTTCAAATGCAATTCTGTTTTAGTATTTTCAGCTGTGATGAATTCATTTTTTTGTTTAATATTTTTTTCTTTTTTTTTGTTACTTTTTCTCTGATTTCCTTCCTTCATTCCCAAAAGAAATAAGTTTCTGCAACTTCTTCCCCTTTTTCACTTATCCTGGGAAAGTAACAGATCTTGTGAGGTTTCCTTTTTTAATTCTCTGTGAATAAAAACTGTCTTATGTGTTAGAGGGTGTCAGACTGAAGCCTTTTACAGTCTTGTATAGTCAGCATAAGTTTGTTGATTGTCATTATGAATAAAATGTTATCACATGGAATAGTAATCCATAGAAAGTGATATGATGTGGTTGTGATGTACCTGAAGGTGGACAGCACTGAAGGCTTGGTTGCACAGTGCAAGCCTTGTGTTACATTGGGGACTTCAGAATGGTAAAACTGGAGCCCTTATTTTAGCCCATTGATAATGGTCATTAATAACAACCAGCCAGACTGAATTTAATTGGGGTAATTTAACATCCTCCTCTTCTATATTCAAGATAACTTCACAGAAAACAAAGTTTTATTAAGGGTAAGGCTCTGAACTCTAAAGTTTATTGCTCATTGTCGTTGTGCATCAGAATACCAAAGTTATTGAGCGCTCCCATTGATCTCATTGTTGTTGAAATAGTATCACACATCCCGTGATATTGAATAAAACATTATTCCACAAGATGCAGCGAGTTTGCCTCCTGCAGAATTACTTGTTACTGAAATAATTGGGGTTATTCTTGGTTCTTTAATCTTTTGAATGCTTCAAATGAGTCAGATTTCTGGTTAATCAGGCTGCATTTTTACAATTTATCACACCTTATAAACAAAAACAAAGACTTTGCTGAGGACAAATTCATTAACACTAAGCAAATTTCAATTTTTCTCTGTTTTCTTCATACCCTCTGCTCCAATTCTCAACTGCTTTTCTTGTATTTTATCTTTAAAAAGTGAGTCTCTTGAGGTAAACAACTGCTTGGTACCACCACCCACGGGTACCCATTCTTATCAGTGGTCAGCATGGCAATCTGCCCCGCGGACCCCGTTTCTCCCCCTCCGCCTTTCTCCTCAACCCCCTGACCTCCCCTACTGCTGCTCCTTAACATCTCATCCTCCCCCTGTCAGCCCCATGCTGATTTCATCTGGCCCTATAGCTGAGACCAGCTCACAGTTGTTCTCCTATCTCTCTATCGCTGCATCTCTCCTTCAGCCCATCCATTCCACTGATAGTACCTGCCCACTGGTCATGAAATGCCTTCCAAAGCCATTTTCCCACTTGAAATGGGGCGGTTTGTTGAAAGATTCAAGGTTAATCCTCTCCATCTGAGCTGTAGTGTTACTTGGATTTCATTTATCTGCAGTATTTCTTAGTTCTTCCGAGTACACAGGAATGAAAAACATATCACTTGATTGGACTGCTGCCCATTTTCAACCCTTTTTACTTTTGATATTGAGAATGAATTTTAGTTATTGGTGCTCAGAAATCACTGACTGTACAAACCTCCCACCAACTAATGGTAAGTGTAACTAAACCATGTTGATGATGAAACTAAAACTAACTTTGCTTTGCATGCCAGAGACAAGGTTTAACTAATAATTGGGTTTGTATGCCAAGGAAACTGACTGTCTCATCAATTTTGGACACAAATCCACCACATGCACAAATTTGAACATAGTTGCTAAATTGATCATCTGTATTGTTATCACCCCAAAATCAAAGTCAATCCAATCCACTCTACGAGATCTGGCTAGTAAAAAACAAGACGTTATAATACAATTTTATTGAACATAAACATTTTTGATGTCCTCCTCCAGAAACTACCTATCTGCAACCAGTGGTGGGCCGTGCATGTCATGCCTAACTGGGGGATTCCACTGGATGCGTATCCGGTCCTTCTCCGCTCCGCTCCGTCATCTGACGCGCGTCAACTCCCACTGGATCCGTCTGCGGTACGAAGCATTGCGGCTTCGCCTTGCAGCGGGTCAACGAGCTCATAAAGTATTTTGTGGTTTTGCACCTCCAAAATCAAAAGCTCCTCATCCATGGTGAAGTGGGGTGCGACTGAACTTTTGACACCAGGTCTGTCTCCGCCCTAAATGACGTTTTTCCAGGTACAGTACTTTTCCGTTGTTGACACGGTTTATTTTATTTTGAAACATCTACGGATGTTTTTTTTGTGTTTGTGCTCAACTTCCTGTCCCGCACGATATTCTGTGTGCTAAATTGCTGCGCCGTGGTCCGGCATCTGGCAAAAATAGAAGCTCTGCGTATCCGCTCCATCTGCCAGAGGCCGGCGGAGCAGATACGCAGCCATGCCGGAGCCGTGCCACAGCTGGTGGAAGTACACGCATTGCTTATAATGGAAACGGATTGGCTCCGCTGCCGCAGCGGAGCGGAGACGGACCGGATACGCATGCAGTGGAATTTGGGCTTAAGCCTTCAGTGATGTCCTATAGTCCTACCTAAATTTAGTACACCTCATAATACCATCAGTTTGACACCACAGCTGGAGAATCCATAAAACAATAAAAAATCACACTTACACATTGTATCACCTTAAACAGCTTCTGGGGCATTTAAAACCAATAAGCTCACAATTAAATTAAGAGTTGGAAACAAAGATCACAGATACTGCAAAACTCAAAAATAAAAGAAGATTTTAAGATATTAGTCAACAAAGTTTGATTAAGTCCACCAAAAGTATGTTAATTGAGCTTGAACAAATGAGTCCAATAAATCGCCAGTTGACGCTGTTTTGTGTAAGACCCCAAAGACACAATAATAAAACTAGCTATCCATTGAAAATGAAGGTAAGCGGATCATTTGCATTTGTTTTTGAGAATATAAAACAGCAAAACAATTGAACACATTGGCGCATCTGTGACTGAGCTGCGTCAATGTGCCACGTAATTTTCATAATAATTGCAGATGATTGGAATCTATTTTAGAATTTTTAGAATGTTTTGTCATTTTTTTTGTTACCATTAATTTAATACTAACCGAAAAATATGACGCCTGCTTATTTGGAAATAAAATCCATCCTCCTTTCTAATGCTGAAAGCCATGCCTGCATGGTCGTGTTTTAATAAAGTTTTAATATGATTTAATGCGGACAATGACTGCTCAACAGAAGCAGTGGACAGGGATAGTCACAGCCAAACAGGCCAGTGCCTAAAGTCCCATACTTGCACTCAGAGTTTTGCTCAGAAGAAAGTCATGGAGATCAGCGGGGTTTTTCCCTTCAAAATCAGCCATGGTATACATTACAGTCACTTTTGTTTTAAGTCGGGGAAGATCAAACATTGCTCCATGGCTCTGTGTTAAGTTGGCGAAGGCTGTGGGAATTTCTTTCTGTATGTCTGAAAGTGCTGGGGGTCGAGAAGGGAGAGAAACACCAATGTTTCGTGGTTCTGAAATCGATTCCGTACCTGGCAAAGAATGTTGTTTAGAATGCTGATGTGCAGTGTTTGGTAGTGTGCACGCAGATGGCCTTGTGCCGTGCCCTGGCCTCTGTGTGCAGTTGAGCCACCTGAGATGCGTACTGCTTCTTCACAGATCACACTTTCTCAACTGTGTCCCAGAAATCGTTCACCCTTGCCATGCAGAATTGTAAATCCAATGCTTTTGTCTGTAGTATCCAAAAAGCACAGTAGCTGCTCAAAAATACCACTGAATGTTTTGAGCAAAAAACAAAACTCATCCAGGCATGCACTAAATCCATCTGCACAAAGCACAGTTTCCCCATCATACTCATTGTGGCGTCTTAATATGTGATCAAATAGCTCCTCTAATGCAACTCTCTCCTGCATTCACCAATCTTGAAGGATATTGCCACCGCCTTGGTGTAACATGAGGTAGACACCGCTGGCACATGTCATCTAGCAGTTTAGAGTGCTTTACGGATCTGAAGAGGAGAATGCATTGAGGCCATTCAGGTTGGCAAAAAAGACTTTGCACTCTTAAAGCTTTGAAGCGTGCAAAGTCTTGAGTCAGTTCTAAATTAAGACAATGTGCATAACAGTTAATGAATAGAGCCATAGGTGCCTTCTACTTTACTTTAGCCTGCACCTCATTCCGCCCAAATGCAATTACCACTGCGCCATCATAACACTGTGCCACAACTTTGTCCAGACAACATTCATATTCCTTGAGGAAATGGGAAATAAGAGCAGAGAAGTCATCGGCTCTGGTTACATCTACAAATTTGGCAAAACGCTCCTTGACACCTATGGCTGTCACATAGCGCAATAATATATGCCCACGTCTGTGGTTTCACCTACCATCAAGGCAACAAAAGGGCTCTTTTGATTTTCATTTTTGATTTCCTCTTCCATCACTTCAGCAATAGCAAAAATTAGGTTGTTTTGTATTTTGCCTGATGTCCCAGTGAACACCCTGCTAGTGGACAGGTGGTAATGCAGGTCTGCGTCATGTTCAGCGAGTAAAGAAAGAAGCTCCACATAGTTACCTCTATTTAAGGACTGGTGGTTTTCATCATGTCCCCGAAATGAAAGTTCCTGTTTACCCAAAACATGACACAATCCATCAGCCTTTTTAGTATCTCCCTATTTTTCTTCAGCCTTTCGTAGATCTGTTGGGGTGTCTCCGAATGTCTTTAAAGGCACCGTAGCTTGTAGGTGCCCAGCTGTGCTTTGGTGTCTCGTTGCTGCCTTGGTAAAACAACTTAAATTGTCAAACCCAGTGTAGCTCCAAATATCAAATTGAACAGGCATTTCCAGCAGGACAATTTACTGCATTTTTCAGAAGCTGTGGGCCAGAGGTACCATTGTAGTTGCTTGACTAAAAATGGTGGACAAACCCTCTTCCCTGCTGGGACAGGCTGGCTAGGATTGGAGCTGGCCAGCCTCTTCTCACAAGATCCAGCTTCTCGTTAAAGGTCTGTCTTGAAAATGGTGTGACAAGCATATCTAAAACCAAATCGATCTTTTCTCCTCCTTCTGCCATGTTGGGTTAAAAATGCAGTGACAGCTGTTGGTAGCTAACTGATCTCCAGGTTTAGTTCAGATATTTTGAAAGTGCCACTTTTCAGGCTCTTGTGAGTGCTAATCCAATCACAGGACATGTGTCTAGTTTAGCATAAGACTTTCTAGCTGGCCTTAGGGTTACAGACTCGAGACCTGTTTGACTATCCTAACTGACTATGTCAGATCACTTACAGTGCACAGGAGCCTGCTCTTTTGGTTCTGAAGGCCTCAGGCAGATTTCATTAAACTGACAACACAAGCCAGCTGAAATATGATTGTATAAAACTCCACCATAATATACGACACTGGAAGCAGTGCAAAAGTGGATATGATATGACATGAAGAGAACAGACAATTGAAAAAGATTTTATTTGGATATTTATAAAAATAAGAAATACTTTTCTGAGTATGTTTAGGCCAGCAGAGAAGGCCTTGCAGGCCCTGACAGCCCACCACTGTTTGCAACACACTTCTGCACACTGGTGTCAGTAGCTATAAAAAGTGAATGGGACAATCCAATTTGGAGTTCTGGGGTTTTCTCTGGACAGATGTCTCAAAACCTGTCATCCTTTTCTCAACTTCTGACGCAGACTATAATGTGTTCCTCTGAGAGCAGATTAGATCTTCAGACAAAGGAAGAAGTCTCATGATGTCAGATCAAGTGACTAGTGAGGGTGCTCAAACACTAGGATTGTTTTTTGGGCCAGAAACTGCTTTACAGAGTTCATCAGTCTTGATGAAGAGTGAAACAGTTTATCCACAGTTGTGGTCTCTTTCTCCAGGCTTTTTTTTCTCAGTTTCTGTAGATCCTGTTTTTAAAAGTGCTGAATCACCATTGACCTCATTGACATAATGTCAAAAAAAAAACAATCAACATGGTCTAAAATTTGGAATTGGTTTGTCAAGTTTTCTTCATTATGTTTGATAATGATGCTTTTTAATACACAGGCTGCCATTTTGTCTCAGGATTGTATTAGAAAGTCAGAGTTTAATTGCATGTATTCACTCCTCAGAATTTTGGTTTCCTTCCTTGTGTCCTTGTTCTTAGCTTCGCCACACATTTGCTTGCATTTTCCCTTTACATCCAGAGTCAAACATTTTGGGAAAACTTGGGCACATGTTTGCCCCGGGAAAATACGTCACGTTCTGTTCTTGGGGGTGGGAGTGAGCATGGAGGGGGAGGGGGGGTTGATACTTGGGGTTGAGGGATACGTAAGGATCATTTGACAGGTCATTGCCATAACGTGATGACGTTTATTTCAATATAGAAAGTGCTCAAAATACCTGCAGTCTCTTTCATAAGTGCTCGTAACGAGCAACAGAGCACTCGTTACGAGCGTTTTATTGCATATTTTTACAAACCCATCACTTAAAATAAAATGCGCTCGGAGACATGATGAATAGGCTATATGTAATACCTCATATTTAAAATGCAAAAAGAATGATCGATCTATCTTATCTGGTTTTAAATCTACAGCCAATCAAAAATGAGTGTGCAAAACATAGCGCTGGCGCTACGCTGGGTTTTAAAGGGTTAAACAGTTTTGGTGTAACACAGCCATCATGTGGTTGTGCAATCATGGGGGATTGCACAATTTATCAAATTCACTGTCAACAACTTACTTCTCTACAATCAAGCCATCTTGTTCTGATACTATTTCAGTCACCGCTTACCATGCTCAGTTAGTTATCCAGCCAAAACTATCCAGTCAGATTTGTTGTCCGAACTGATTTGTTGTCCAGAAAAGAAACTCCTGTGTCTTTGTGCATCCACTCACCATTGCTGTTTGTGAAAAGTTTTTCTTCTTCATACATGCACTGTAGCAGCGGTGCCTCTCTGCAAACCTACACCGTCATCTAATGCATGCTACAGCAGTTTCATTTGTCTCCAGCGTCTCCGTCTGAGTGCAGGTCGACTTTGAAGATGCAAAGGAAAGTCATAGAGTCTCCATGTAAACATAGCCCAAGACCACAACCACATCAGGAGGTTTCAGGGTAGGGGGCAGCTTTTATACAATCCTCTACAGCTCTCATCTTGCAAGGTTTTCCCTCTGAGAGCAACAGCTATATATGTATGTATCAGATTCGCGACTTTGAAAACTATTTGAAAACAACAGACCAGTCAAATGAAAATGTATCTTCAAAATAAGTTTTTGCCTCATCCTGGTTGTTTATTGTGCAAAGACACAGTGCATGGTCTAATGGTAACTTTTCTTGATGGAAACACATTGTATGTTTGTTAGTGAGGAAGTGAACTAAGCAAGAATAACACACTATCAACATTTTGCACTCTGTCAGCAGGTTAATCTTTAAACATTTGTTAACTCAGACAGTCTTCTGTTGGGAGGAAGTGATATACATTAAGTGTATTCTATGGGAAAGGGAGATGCTGCTGGAGGGGGACATTTTGGCTGTGCCATGTACCAAAGTAGTGAATGAACAAAGAGGCTAGGAACTGGAAAAGTTGTTGCCATTAGTAAGATATGGAATCATATGCTCAGTACAATTCAACTAAAAGACAAAGATTCCTCTCTACACAGTTACCCTCAGGGAAATTACTGTTATCCTTAGAGACTGACAAGTTAAACACTTTTGCAGAGGAAGATGGAGTCTGTTTGTTGTGTGAGTTTGGTGAAAACGAGAATGAAATTCATTTTCAGTGATCCTCACCTGTCTATGATGGTGTAATGGTGGTATCATTCAGTAAAATGTCTTCGATTGATGCTGATTTCCACTGGTTGGATTATTATGAAAAGCTGGAGTTGTTCTTTCAGGGAGGAAATTTTTGTGGCAAATTATATCTGCAAACCCTGGGAGAAAAGGTAGAGCACAGTGTTTAAGACTGAATTGTAAAGAGAAAATGCTAATTTATTTTAGTCTCTTTTTAGAACTTTCAGACTACTGCAATTTTATTTTCAGTGTCTTATAAACCCTTGAGGGTTGGGCACATTGTGTATGCGTGACAGGCATATAAAGCACAATCAAAATATTGTGTGCATCCTACGCTGCCTTTGTGTTCTCATCAAAAACTCTGTAAATGACAAGGTGCCCCATCTGCCTCAATATGCAGCTTTAGATTCTGTGCAGACTATTCCTGCACAGAAGTAAATCTGATCTCTCTTACTGTGGCAAATGTTTAGGCTAATGCTGTGTACTTCATACAAGAATGATAAAGTTCATGACATTCACAAAAGAGCAATCGAAGCATTTGAAGAAGAATGAGTAATCTTCTTACCCGGCAATGCTAAGCAAAGTTTAGATCAAACTATATACACAAAAGCCTCTTATCTCATCAGTAAGAGTTAATTGGGTAGTTGTTTAGTGGATAATCTTTATTAATAGCCACCTAACCGTATTTTTTGTCATGCAATAAAAAGATACCAATAAATCCTGAATGACTTCTAAGCAGCCAGCACAAAACTACTAAAAATACAAAAAAGCAGCTGGTACCTGGTGAGTAAGGTGACCTTAAAATAAAGTCTTACAGAGAAAAGATATACTAAGGTATAGCTTGACTTCTGTTTATTCAGTCATGAATATGGATACTATGGTAAAATACTTCAGCACCTCAAGCTACAGTTTATGCTTCAATTATTCCTCATTCATGTGCTGTGCTACGAAACATGTCTTCTGAAAGATAAAGTAGAATTCATCTCAGTTCCCGATAACTGTGCAAACCTCCTGGAAAAGTTCAGTTAATGTGAGCTGACATTTCATGTAAACATGCTACTGTTAGTTTTACAGTCCCTGCAGGATCACTGTAGCGATAACCAGCTTACTCTGCATGCTAAATCACTGGCAGGAGAACACACAGAAGGCAGTAATGTTATCTTCTTTTGGGTACATGCAAGCAGGGAAATTTGACGTCAAGGTAACAAAAGTGCATTTTAACATCTAAGCACATGAAAGGCTTTTAGAAACAGCTGTAACCAAGATGTGAGGCTGTACCTGGAGTTCTGGCTCCCGTATGAAATCATAAGCTTTCCTGTATTTGCTACACTGCAGATACCAGCATTTTCTTTCTGCAATGCGCCAAGTGCTGAGGAAGAAAGAGAGTCTACAGTGTAAAACAAAAGTTGGAGTTTTATGACTTTTTATTCAATATTCCGAATGACCCTCCTCACACACAGCTGTGTTTATTAACTCAAGAGCTGTGGCTCTGTGCTCCAATGCAATCTCCCAGGAAGTAGAAGTAATCCATGATTCCCTCAGTGTTCTGATCTCGACCTGACTTTTTTCCACCTTGGGTTTTAATAACCTATCCCCTTCTTTGGCTCATCCAAATGTCCTCTTCAGCTGAGGCTACTTTTTCATGGGGGGAATGTTCAGGAAACACAGACACTATGCTTGGACTCCCATCACAGACATACCTAAGCTCTTCCACGGGCACTCGAATAAGTTTAGCTAAATTGAACCTATGGCCTCCATTCCCCCGTTGAGCCGCCCACTCCCCCACTACTCATACAGACAGAGGTGCTAGAAGAGGTGTTAAGATTCAGCAGCAGACCTGATGAAGGTGAGCAGCCCGGGGAGGTCACCACTGCAAATTAATGAAACACACATTCTCTCCATAGCAAGGCTGCTTCCACCTGAACCCACAGCCACAGGATGAGATTTATGAGGTCACACGCATGAATACAAAGTACACTTCCTGAATGCACATGCAGACACAAGGATACAATTTGTGTGGGCAGATAAATTAGCAACCCTCTTGGCTTTAAAGAACAAGTCCAACAGAGAGTTATGTAAAAAGTACTGTTCTTTCAGTGGCCACTTGATGTGGTCCCTCAGGTCAAATCTTCTTGGATAATGTGTTAAAATGCTAAACTTGACAGCAAAATTAAACAGGGTCATCATCAGGCAGACTTGGTTGGTTTTGGTAGTCAAATATTGTACTATTAACTCCACTACATTTCTGTGAAGGCTCTTGTTACTCGTTGCTTTTAAGTATAGCTCTGAAGTCAGTGAATTACATTTTTTTCTCTTCTAAAAATCTAAAATGATGCACCTGTACCTTGTGCATGCACTACTCAGAGCAGGCAGGTAAACACTGAGCTTGACAGTAACAATGACTATTGTAGATACAGATGAAGATTCCACACCAGAGCACTCGTGGCCATATCTGAAGTCCCAATTCAATCATGTTTCAATAGTCATTAGTAGGCTTTGTAGCACGTTTTCAAGCTTTCTATTCTACAGGTTCTATAAGCAGGTCAATAAATTCAATAGTTTATTTCAGTCATTAGGTTCTGTAAATTCATTATGGCAAGAAACAACAATGCTTTGACATAAAAAAATGTAATTGTAATACTTATGTATTTTCAAAAGCAGGAACTCTAGTACTTTCACTAAGGAATACATCTGACTGAACAACTTTTACTTGTATTGGATTAATATTTTGGACAGGAGTTTCTATATTTTCACTAAAGTAATGGAGTTGAGTATTTGTCCACCACTGTTTTTATGCTAATTTCAACTGGATTCAACAATATCTCTTTATGAATTTAAAAGAATAATTAAGAATGTGGTGACAGAGGCATGTGGTTGTTTTTCTTGAAAGCCAACTGTGTATTTGATTATATGTTTAAAACCTGTTGATTGTGCTGTGTCGTTTTCTATGTACTGTGAGTCTGTACGCCTGCTGTTTTGGCCAGGTTTCTCTTGCAAAAGAGATTTTTTAATCTCAATGGGACTTCATGGTTACATAAAGATTAAATAAATATATACATTCATATTTATATGGACTGATAGCAATTACATTATTTTGATTAAAATCAGCTATTTAGGTAATGCAATGGCTGTGATTGATTCAGTTTCAAAGGAATAAGAGAGCTGATATAGGATTGCCATTACATTGCTACTTAATTACCACTTTGCTATTTCTTTAATGACCCTAACCTCTATTAACCTGACACACCAGACAGACTGTGACATATATAATGTACAGTTCATATTTCACTTGTCCATCTGGGCTTTTAATGAAGCATCATTGCATGCTGCAAGCAGGTCACCAGCTCCTGTTGGCAAAGCCATTAAAAGCTGTGTATTTTAAAAATGTATCTATTCATTTATCTTTTATTGATTTATTTTTACTGAAAGCCAGAATATCCTGTTCAGACATGTTCAAAATATGTGATTTTTCAACAGGAGTTTTGTTTGGAAGTAGTTCATGCCATTTCAGCAGAGTAGCTCATAAAAACTAAACTAAAATAAAATAAAGACAATCACTGTTAAGTTTATGATCGCAAATGGAAAGAAAAGTAACCTTGCAGAACAGATGGATCAGCCTAATTTAATGTCTGTAATCAGGCAGATCCATCTTGTCAAGCTCCAATCTACAATGACTGTGTGTGGCCCAAGTAGAGTTACCACATCAGTGTCCTTCAAAGCAGGAAGTGGTGGAAGCTACGAGGACAACAACAGCAGGAACCAACTGTACAGAGACTAGAATAGACGCTAACAGGTTCAGTAGCAGTAAAATCTGATCTGGAGGGTATTTCTTTATCAAATGAAAAAAAATAACACTTTAAACTTTTCTATAAAAGGACATTTTTGCTTTGCTTCTAAAATGTTTTGACAAGAGTTTGTTTAACAAAGTAGCTATTGTTCTGTACTAAAACACCTTGGTAGTAGCCTGTACTCAAGTAATGCCTGCTGAAGGCAACCCAGTTTTAGGGTGAATCCTAATTATACCCCTTTGCCCTTGTCTTACCCCTTACCCCTGGTTTTGTGCAGAAAATTTCCCATAATACGCTGCGCCAACCAACACAAAGCAGAGCGGAGACCGAAGGAAGCGCTACATTATAAGTATTATTTATCATCAAGCTAATATTAATAATGTTTTTCTTCCTTGAATTTCAAAATTTGTAGTTATACCAAGATAGCTTTCACAGCCATGGCTACAGTTATTGTTGCATCTGCTTATGTCACTAAGCAGATATCAGCTGCTTAGTGACATAAGCATAGCATATGTCAGCTAGCGGGCGGCTCTGGGTGATGACGTAGCAGGAATCGAGTCTCGTCTCTCAGCTGTGTGTTTTGCCCCTTTCCCTTGGCCCTCAAAACAGAGTAGTTTGGAGGAATTGCAATAATATGATGCACAAGTCTAAGTGAGGTTGAACTGCACCACTTTTATTGCCTGTAGCAAATACCACTGGCCTTTCAGGATATGGTGGTTTTTGGTCTTTGCATAGGGAGGGTTCTATTTTGCGCTAAAACTTTGAATATTCCTGTATTTGCATCCATGCAAATGGTATTGGTGCACACGATGCAATCTGCGCAACAGATCAATGTGTTTGCACCCATTTCACCCTTTGTGCACACTCGTGAATTGAGAGTAACATTTTCTGTCATTTACACCTGTCAAGTGTCCAAAAACCATGCCAAAATTCTCTGTGGATTTGGCCTCATGTCTTAGTACATTACAACCCTCTACTCTAACCTAGAGCTCCCAGCAAAAAAAAAGCCCAAGTTTGTGTATTCAGCGACACTATCTGGAGTGCACTTCTTCCATCTTCATTACAAAGAAAAGGCCCTGAATGCTTTTTAAATGGTGGCTTTTATTGGCTGTCTCCCTGTGCAGTGTGTCCTTTAAGCCACAGAGCAAATTTACACTCAGGCTTATAACCGGGATCTCCAGCTTGAGGGTATTTAGCTGATAAAGCCTCCAGGGGTGGAAGGGGATATGCATTAAAGATGGATAGAAGGTGATTTGTTGCTCACAGACACTGGGGCATCCTATGTGACATCACTCTGAATCGGACAAGGAGCTCTCTAAGGAGTCTCCTCACACTGCCGGTGTGTGGTCATGTGTATGTATGAGGGAGCGCAAACACAGACACCGCCCCCCTTCTCGTGGGCCTGGTCGTTATGGAGTGACTGGCATTAAAAGAGTGTTAACCAGCGTTCACACATGGGAAAGTTAAGGAGGATAACGGCACAAACTGAGATGGAGTGTCGGGGGCAGAAGAGAGGAGAGAGGTTTTTTACTCACTTTTGCTTTTAATTTAAGCTAAAGTGGCAGAAAAAGGAGCACTTAAGCAGAGAGCGCACAGAGAGTTGATATTAATGTCTTTACGCTTGAAAAAGTTTCAGAAGTAAAATGGAGACATGGTTACGAGGAGAGTAGATGAGGTGCTGTGTAATTAGCTCTTTGCTTTTTAGTTTGCCGGGGGTGTCTGATCTGCAGCATTTTTCACTTTTATTGGGGAACGAGCAATAGCGCTTCAGTTAGAGCTCCAAAGATTAATTCTGACTTTTGTGTTTTTTTCCCCTTGGCATGCAGAAATTGTGAAAATGATTTTTTAGAGCTGATGTAGATAATTTTGTATTTCAGAGCAGTAAGTGTCACAAGTGCCCACTTAATTTTCACTAATGAGAAAAATCATGTACTGGTTGCCTTGATTAGTCTCAGTGATGAATGGCAGCAGAATGCAATTCATGGAAAACCTGAAATTAAGGGATCGACATGAAACCGAAAGACTTTGTATATCTTAATCCTTCCAGTTCACCCTTGAGTCAAAGCCAACATTTGTAAATAAGGTGCCCACAAGGGGAACGCTTATAAGAGGGCAACAAATGAATAATCATCAATTCAAGCACTTCCAACCAAACTTTAAGGTAATCCTAAATTCTCACATTTCCCATAAAAAAAAAAATCACATTCATTCATCAGGTCTTCATTAAAAGTTGGCCTGTTACAGAACCTAAACACTTTTTCTTAAGATGTCCCTAACCTTGTTTTCCCAGATCATAATATTTACTGTTGGACAGTCAATATTGTACTGCGTATCAACATTTTAGGACCAGAACAAGATGGCAGCACTTATAGGGTATTAACAAGGGGGAGCCAGTTGGAATATAGGACTCCACCAATATGCTGTTTGAGCCTTACCAAGGATGTGATTTTAACCAGAGGGATGTAGGGCCTCTGATTCAGCCCATGGGTTTAAAAACTAAGTAACATCGTTAGGGGGCTTCTTCTGAGTCCATCAGTGGCTTCCCAGAAGCAGCCAAAAAGATGATCATCCAGTCTGTAGGTGATGCCGCAGAAAAAGCCACAAGGTATCAATGAATTTAAAGAGCTGATCCATGGGTTGCAACTGGGGTGCAAGTTGGAGCCAGATCAACCCAGGCTAGGGTGCTTGGGTGAGGTGTATGATGTTAAAGACGCAAAACAACTTATGACCTGAGGATACATCACTGAGGATGTGTACTAGTGCATCCAGGAGATGTCGCATAGAACATAAATGCCAGTGACATTTGACCATGCAGTTCTAAAATCTGAACATTTTATCCTCAGTAAGAATGGACACTTGTGCGGTGTTTGACTGAAACTCAATGACTCTGGCCTCTAGCCAATGACTTCTAAAATGTAATCAGCCTATCCTTGAGTAACAGAGGACAACAGAGTGAGGCTGGAAGAAAATTGTGTCAACCATTCTTGAGATATTGCATTTACAAGAATGCCATATTGAGATCCATGACCTTAAACCTTCTCAAAAATAAGATGGAAAGATAGAGACGTGATTCTAAGACTCTTCAGAGAGGAAAAGAGAACCAAAATTTTGGTAATACCATCTGCAATGATATGGACCAGTTTTTTAGTCTTGAAGTTGGAACTGCTGTAACTCATCCAATCTTTGATAACAGTTCCACAATTTTTCAAAGTGGTAACTGAATTGATGTTGTCAGGCACGGTGATATTACAAAAATGGGGATGAAATGATTAAAGGAGACATATCATGCTGATGCATGATTTAATACTTACATATAATATAATAAATTTGAAAACAAGACCTTACACCTCCTTAATTTTCAAAAAGTTAGATATTGTATTTTTTCTGATATCCTAGAATGGGATTTGATGCCTCTGAAAATAGGTCATTGCGAGATGTCCGCGAGATTTAAATTGTCGTGACATCACGAGGTACCTTTCTTTTTATTGGAGTAATCTGATAAAACACTTCCTCCTCTGTGATGTCCGTTAGCCACAAAACCGTCACCGAGGAACACATCCACCAGCAGCAGTATATAGCTCCCTAGCTGACATTCACTCATTACCAGCTCTGGCCTGTAGGGGGACTCAATACGTGGTTGCTGCTTTGAGCCTGCCGGAAAATACAGTAGAAGAAGAAGAAGAACAGGCTGGCTCTAACCCCGATAGACCTGACCAATCAGAGCACAAAGGGCTGTGATGTTGCGAGGTAACTTTAGGTCATCCTGAGATCCGAGTGTTTCAACAAGAGCTTGATAATGGCCTAAAATGAGGATTTTGAGAACGCTATTGTGGGGCAATGAAGGAACTAAATGACTTGTACTGAGGGCAGAAATGCTTTACAGGCATCCTAGTCTGGCATAGTGAAAAGGAGAAACAAGCATCATATGTCTCCTTTAAACAGTCTTGTGAAAAGGTGTCAAAGGGTATTAAAAGGTTGGACCAGACTTGGTGTTATTTGCCCTCAGAAGTTAAATACTCTCAGCAAGCAGTTATAAAAGACAATAAATTAGCAGTGAGAAAAAGCTACCACACTAACACAAGCCTTACAAAGTAACCAGTTCATTAGCATCCATACAAATGAAAGAAGAACAGATTGAATATCTGTCCTGTTGGGTGACTTTTATGAAGATATAGCAGCTGTATACATTGCCACAAATGAACTACACGTATTGATCGATGCAGTAAGAAAACAATATCAGACAAGAAATGAAATGACCAATGACCCCATGTTCATCCTGTGATGCATGGCGATGTTGACCCAGTGTGCAGTCGACCCCCATCAGTGAGGGATCAATGACGTGACCCTGTGATATCTGTGGGTGATGTAACTGTGAGTAGGCGGCATGTGTGAGTGTGTTAATACTGATTTATAATTTAAGCAGTTGTGTAGATTGATGCACATTCAGAGTATGTGATTCTTTAACATGACCCGAACAAGGATATATTTCTGTCCAACTTTGTGGATGTAAATAGAAAACCTTATTTTCTTCTTTTCTTGTCTTCCAACCACTCATGCACTTTTACACTTCATACTTTATTCACCCATGAACACACTAGCAGAGGCCACTATATGGCACAGCAATGCATTAACCCGAAATTAACAAAATGTATCCCTGTTACGGCCCCGTGTTGTGCAAAATACACTCTTTTAAAAAAACATTTTCTCCTTCTCTCTTGCCTGCTCCACCTATCAGAAAATGTGTGCTTGAACAAAACATTAATATATTTTCTCCACAAACAGTCATCGAGTGAAGTTACGCCATCTTTAACTTGGAGACTCTCCCCACATCAGGTGTTACAGCCCACAGCTTACTCCAGTGGGATGAGCATGTTGTGGCATGTCTATACAGCCAAAGTAAACATTAGAGCGCACTGCTGGAAAGCTGAAGCCAGATTTCTTTCCTGAGAGGGGAGTGGCTGGACACATTTGATTTAAAGCGATTTGTTGAAACTTATAATGTCTATAAACAGGACTATTTCTAAGGCATGTTCCAATCTGAAGCAGAAAAAGTTTCACACAACTAACAAAAACAACAAAGACAAAAAAGAACTCTGCAACCAACAAATCAGCAGCTTTCAGTGATAAAACATGCACTGGTGCATTCACTGATCAATTGATCCTTAATTTTGGTTTTAAATTCAAACTAATACAATGCACTGCTCTAAGGTTACTCTAAAGGTCAAACCAAACGGAACAAAAACATTTAAAGCTCTTTAACGAAAGATGGAGTAAGAATCTAAAATGTGATGAGTCTATGAGACTGAAGTATAAAGCTGCTTGAAGTTTAGTTTTTAGAGTGAGCAAAAATCATGAATAAGAGGATGGTTTCTGTAGTATTAACCTGACATGGCAGACGAACAGTTTCATATATCCGCCACAGAAATATTTCACCAATCCATCTGGGAAAGAGCTGTTCGAAAATGCTTTCAGCAGCAGAACCTTCAAAGACAAAACAGCTTATGATTGGATGATCGTTTGGCTCGTCACACTCATCACAGACCAATCCACATCAAGCAATGCTGTTACATATGACGTAGCTTGCACTGTTGTTAGCCATTAGCTTCAACTACCCTAGACAGTTGCTTTACATTAAATTGTACCACACAGACGTGCCATTTAACACTTGTATGCGACATGACCCTTGTCAAAGACAATCTCTACCAAGTTTTCCTGGTAAACTTCTGAGGAGAAAACATTCCGCCAAGTATCACTGAGTAACCCTGGCAACCCTAGACCAACTGGCATGTTTGTGGAGGGTTTCCATGAACTCTCTCAGATTCCCAGCAGTGATCTCGGTCAGGAGAATAGCAAAAACATGATTTCTTTAGGAGATGTTATTTGCTCCCCTTTCAAAGAATGAATGGAGTCCGTTTCTGATAAGGAAAGAGAGACGGACATGCAGATGTCAGACAATGAATCAGGCAGGTCCGTCTGCTCTGCTCTGCAAGGCTTCTGTATGGCCTTATAGAAAAAAAGATATACTGTTCAATCCAACATTTTGGGTGAATATGAGATTGGAGGCATGTAAAGAATATCACATTAATTAATCACAGGCATTAATATTGCTTGAATCAGTCTCTTCGTTGCATCAAAAGAACAGCAGCATTTGTCACAGTAGAAAAAAACTAGTTTTATCTTCAAGTTTTCTGTCAGACTGTCAATATGCTAACTAAAAGGCAGATTTTTCTTCAGTTTTTCAAAATTGTCAGGTTTAAATGCACTCAAATACCTCATTTTTCAGGTATAAATCTGAATGCTGTCATGAACTTGCGATCTAGACCCTAAAAAACTTGGTTTTACTGGCATTCAGCACAAGGTTTAATGGATAATGGACAGAGGTTTCTCTGGATAATGTGATTTTTTGTCACACTTTTTAAATTACAGAAGGTGATACATGAAACTATATTGCCAGCTAAGAAGTAAAACTGCATTGTTAATGTTCCACATAAATCCTTTATGAAAACAATGAATAAAACAGGGCCCTTTTGGAACACCATTTTGAAAATTCCAATAGTCAGCCAACAGACCATAAACTTAAACACATTGTTTTCTTCCACTCAAGTACCTTTCAAGGTAATTCATTGCTTCTGAAGAAAACCTTAACCCAGTTAACCTTTTGAATAGAACATAGTTGTAAATGTTTTAGAAACTTTTGTTAAAAAGCCTTGATAAAACCTTTCAGGGCCATAGTTTCACAGTGACTGCATCATGTTTTTAAGTGCCCTTTATCAAACAAAGCTGCTGAATAAATAAGTTATGAAGTAATAGGACAATAAACTTGCCCATGTTTAGTTTCTGTGGTGTTATGTCCATTTCTACTCTGCAATGTGATGGTTGAGCACCAAGAAAGACTGTTCTTACTAAATGGTACATCTGCTGCCTGATAAGAAAATGTGTTCATATAGCAGAAGGGATGAAATGCATCCCCACTGGAGGTGGAAATGTACAATCAGAGAGGAGACAGTCAGAAGCAGCAAAGAGAAGATCCCCTTGTCCCTACACGGGATTGCACCCTGATGTTACCTTCCCTGCTGTGGCTTGACAAAATTTGCCTCCTATATTTTCACATCTGAGCCACAGTCTTCTTTTTTAATGATGCGTCGGATGTAAAACCAATATGTCAAGTAATATAACAAGATTACTAACAGGCATTCATCACCCTAAGTAAGTAAAATAGATCACCGTCAATTTCCATTTGGCTAAAATTGACTTATATACCAGATAATATAAAGTGGGATAAGAAATAAATATCAGGTGCCACAACGTCCCTAACAACAGACAAAAAAGATTTCTATAAATTGAATGTGTTATGCATTTAGAAATATCCCCCCATTTCATAGCCATTCATCAAATCTCATATGAAAAGCATTTATTCTGAGGAAAGCACATTTAAAAAAAAGTAATTAGAAATAAAAGCATGAGAAAAATATGAGTCAGTAAAAGTAGGAGTTGGATAATAGGCAGCCGATAAACTCTGAAAAAAGGCCCTACATAATAAATAAAGAATCACAGGGTAAACAGAGGACAAAAACGAGTCAGGAAAAAACTGCGGAGACAGGAACTTGACAGACATAAGGATAGAAGAAAAGGAGTGTAAAAGCAAAGCAAAAGACAAAATGGAGGGAAAAGGGACTGAGATGGAAGGACAACAGTCAAAAGGGAGTCAGGAAAAATGTCAGAAATCTCCTTTTAGTGTGATAAGAAGAATATTTTGTTGTATGACTTCCTTTTAATTTTTGTTCTTGTCCCATTAAAGGAATATTACACCCAAAGAATGATATGCCTTAATTTTTCTACTCACCCTCATGCTGAGCAACACTCTGGAGCACTTTTTTGATGTCTCAAATGCAACGTAAGCTGCGCAGACCAATCCAGACGGCTTACGAGTGCAGGAGCGCCAGACGCAGCACTGTGAAGTACGCTTATAGCACTGTTTAGGCTCAAAAATGTACTAAATGACCTCGCTTCAATTAATTATGGACGCATCTACCAGGACACTTGGATTACAGCGATCTAACAGTATGAAGGAAAATAAGCACTTTTTGTGGACTTTTATGGACCTTTTTCTTCGGTGTCCTGGCTGCCCCTGTTAGATGGACGTTTGTTGACAGCGAAAATCCCCCCGGACCTCCAGCTGCATTTGAGACATCAAAAAAGTGCTCCAGAGTGTTGCTCAGCATGAGGGTGAGTAGAAAATTAAGGCATATCATTCTTTGGGTGTAATATCCCATTAAGTTTCCTGATGCCTTCTTGTCTGAGACAGCTCTTCTGTCCATCTTAAAGAATCCTTTTTGCTTAATGCATCTCTTTCTGACCCCTTTTTCATAATGCCTTTTAATTGTTGAATCAATTTATGGACAAAGTTTTTCAGACAACTCAATGCCTGACTTCTTTTTCTTACTGGTCTTATCGATGCCCTATTACAACTTTTTCCATTACTTTTTTTTGTTTGACTCTCTCTTTGTGACTGCTTTCAGCTGCTGCCTTCTTTCCAAACTTTTTTTTCAGGCTCAATTTCCATATGGCCTTTTGCAATTTTTTTCTAGTTAATTTCTTTATATAAAACTTTCTTTCTGACAATTTATACTGACCCAGTTTTGTCGAGTGCCTTTATTTGTGCCAAGGTCATTTCTGGCCCCTTGTTTTTCTGGTGCTTTTTGGCTAGTGTCTTGCTTTTAGACTTCTTTTTTTGAATTCCTTTTAGTCCATAGCATTCTTTTTCAAGTCATTTTTCTTTCTTCTGGAGGCTTTTTGTCCATTACAATTTTCGGACTCCTTTTTTCTCCTCCTGCATTTTTTTCTGTTGCCCTTCTTTTAGACTTTTATGTTGTTTGACTCCTTTTGACTCCTGTTTTTTTGTTTGATGACTTTATTTCTATTTCTTTTCCTTCTTTTTTTTCTCACATCTTTATTTTTGACTTAGTTGACTAATTTTTTCCAGCACACTATAGCTGGTTACATCCTCTCTGACTCCTTTTATTTGATTTCTCTCTGGTATATCATTATGTCTTTTTATTGATGGCTTTCTTTCTGAATAATTTTAAGAAACCCTCTCTGTTGTACACTTTACTCTGACTTAGTTTTGTCTGATTTCTTATTGTTATAATAATATTAATAGTTACCTCTGCCAGGAAGATTATGTTTTCGGCAGGTTCTGTTTTGTCTGTCAGCAAGATAACACAAAAACGACTGGAGGAATTTACATTAAAAATTCACCAGAACAGTGGTTTGGTCCAAGGAAAACCCAAAAACGTTTTGGTGCTGATTCGATCCAGATTGATGGAAAAAAACAAACAAACAAACAACACAAACAAAAAGCACTGAAGTTGATAATGGCAAATCACATTCATTTATGGCATTAAGGGAGTTGTAGTTTATTTGCAAACTGACATCACTGTTTTAAATCATTATTATTAAAGCAGTTCTTTCTCTAATGCCTGTACCTAACACCTTTTGGTCAAATGCCCGCCTTTCTGACTCCATTTTCATGTGATGCCTTCTCTGAGGCCATTATTCCTGACATTTTTTCTTACTCATTTTTCTGGTCCCCTGTATTACATCCTGTGTGACTCCTCTTTTGTCTGGCTCCTTCTCTGTGAATGCTTCAGACTTTGGGAAAATGTGACAGAAAATCCTGTACACCTTGTTGGTAATGATGCCCCCCTCTCTCTTTAATTAGACATTCTATCACTTCATTTAGGACCCAGTTTTGTGTGATGCCTTCATTTCAGACTCATTTTCTGATGTCTTTATGATCAGTTCAATTACTTCAGATCAATCAATCTTTACGCTTTAAAAAGGTTCTGTTTCCTCTTTTCCTGATGTCTTTTAATACCTTCTTTCTAAATCCTTTTTTGTCTGATTTCTTTTTGTAGATGGCTTTTTTTGGGCTTCTTTACGGAAACTTTAATCCGATTTCCTTTCTCTGATGACGTCCTTTTGGCTCCTTTGTTTGCACCCTTTTGTCTAAGGTCTTTATTTTTGAGGACTATTTGTGCCAAGTCTGAAAAAAAGCAGAAGTTTTTCTGAGACCTGATGCTTCTTTATCACAGCGCTGACACCTCAGTCTGAGGATGTCCTAATCTGTACACTGTATCCAAGTCAATCAAATATGTTAATGAATCAAATATATATAAAGAGACATTAAAGTACTTAAGGTGAAAATGAAGTTTAGTATTGCAGTTATATGTTCTTATGGCTCTTGTGTGTTCATGTTTGTGTATTTTAGGTGAAGACAGCAAGAATAAGATGGACAGGAGGAAAACTAGGGATAGCAACTACTTCAGAGATTTCTTCTCCCTTGTATCATCATAAAGTCATGAAGACATAAAAATGATGATGAGCTACCAAAAATGCACTACAAATTGAAGTAACTTACATGTAGACACACACAGTAACACAAATGTAGTACAAGCTTCAGCACTGCTGGACAGCCAATTACCGTAGAGGCCTGCGGGGGAGGAGAAAAGGTAGAGGGATGAAAAGTGCAATAGAAGAAGAGGCCTGTGAGGGGTTGAGGGGAGCGGAGGGGGGGATCTGATGCCCGTCAGCTGCTGATGTTAAACTCAGAGTCTGATCATTGCCTCTCAGCGGGCCTGGAGAGAACAGCGTTGAATTTTTCCCACTCTTCATTCCCCTTCCTTTTCTTCTTCTCTTCATTTTAATGGGCAGCCTGTTCTCTTTTGACTGTGGCTCCTTTGCTCGCAGTGCGTCGGGCTGCTGTGCACAGTGGCGAGAGGCGGCTTTGATGGACGTCCTTGGTCTGCTTCTCTCCATGTCGCTCCCATTTCCGTCTCCCTGCGAGCATCGCTCTCATATCAGCCCACATAATGCCCTCTCTTTCTTCCTCGCAGTTGTCTGTCGTTGTCCTACTTTTGTGTCTTTTACCTCCACCCCGCCCCCACCCCCTTTATACTGTTCAATAACATTTGTCTCCATGCCTTCTCAATCTCCTCTCACTGTCTTATATCCAAGGGAGAAGAAATTGCAAAAAGAAACTAACCTGCAATATACAAGTTTTTTCTCTGTCCATCTGTTGAGTATGAGCTTGTGCACTTTACCGTTCTTGAATTTTGATCATATTTGTGTTACTTTTCCACCTTTCTTTGAGAATTAGCTTTAAATAAATGCATTTGACACCCAGTCCTTTACCTAGTATACTGCCATGACAGCCAGCCAATTATTTCCTGTCAGTTATTGTTTCATGTAATAACCTCATGCTGATGGTAAGATTGGAATGGTCAACATTGGAGGTCTAGAAATACACTGACTGCAAATACAGGGATTCATACTGAAAGGCTAAAATATGAGGGACTTTTACTCCAAGGTCATGACAGAATTCTGTATTACAAACCAGCAAACACTCATATATCTATGCCATGGCCACAGTAACAAGAACAAATTCACAACAACCTGTCACTTGTACTCATGACCATTCCGTTGGTAAAAATAAACAGTCTGACACAATTCAATATGCCTGACACATCACAGCTAATATGTAGCGCTAAAACACACACTTGAGGCTGCACCCTAAAATGAACAATTACCCACATCACACAAGTTAGAAACAACATTAACTATGAAATCTACAATGATACCATGAAAAAGGACACATATGAATGAAGCTGAAGTAATGTGACAGGGGCTATTGATTTACTAGGTCTGGTTTGGGAATATTTCTGTAAGCTAAGGTCCATAGCTTCATGACATCTGACTAATATATGTATGTATCCTGGGTTATAGAACAGCTGAAAACTTTTCAGACATTTACACTTATAAGTAACTTTTAGTGGCAGTTTTACACTCCTGAAAAAAAGAAAGGAATCACACATTAAGTTACAGCTGAGCTGAGAAATTGATACAATGACATTTGATTAAAAAAACAGAATTATTTTATCTTTATGCATAAACACGGGGATTTTTTATGTTTAAGATGGAGAAGAAGGACTTGCAGTATCTTAAAGTTTAATCAAATGCATGTAAAAAGACAAACAAAAACAACAAGAAAGAGAAAATAACAATTCTTGTAAACCAGCCCTGATCATGAAGAAAAATACTTAGGACACTAAAAACTGTAATCTCATGAAAAAAAAAATCTCAATAACGATTTTACTTAAAATTCTTCTCCCAAAGACTTGGATGTGCAAAAAACATACAAACGGCCATATGCAAACCTTCATCTAACTTATATATCCCACAGCTTAATTCATATATAAATAAATTGTAAACATGAAGAAATAACATCACAAAATCTGCTGTAAAATTAATAACTAGAAAAGCACTAGGAGAGCGCAGACCTCCGCCAGCACCACTGTAGTCACCCATATTGTGATTTTCACCATAAATATTACTCCTACCTTTATTTCATATAAATATTTAGATTCTTTGACCATGAAAACTGATGGATTCATTATGATATCGATTTTAGTTCAGTAGTTATTCACGCAAATCACATTTTTTGTCATGGCGGCCAGACGCTGATCCGGATCAACACCAAGATTGAATCAGTTCTTCCTTTTCCCATGCTGAACATTTCCTAAAAATTTCATCAAAATCCACCCATAACTTTTTGAATTATTTTGTTCACAGACAGACGGACAGACAAACTCTCCCAAAAACATAACCTCCTTGGCAGAGGTTAAAATCTTTAAGGTAAAGATTAATGATGATCTTTTGTTATTGGAATACAGTTATATACAGCTTTCAATCACTCCCATGTAAAATAAAAGCCCAAAAGTTTAGCCTGCATATATTTTATGGAGCACTCCTCTAAAAAAGCAGGTTTACAAAATGCTTTGACAAACACACAAACTTTGAGACATATAGGAACAAAGCACAAGGACCCAAACTACATGCACACTTATCCAACATAAATGACCAAAGCATTAAACTAGCTGAATACAATAAATAAATCCCTGTCCAAGCATTTAATTAATAATTATGGGCTAACGGTTTCAAAATTGGAATTCTTCAGGATTAGATGGGCTTATTTTTGATCCGCATCTCTCAGCATCAAAGTAACATGTGAAACACACAAATGGATTTTTTGTCACATGTTGCTTGTTTACACCTGGTCACTATACGCAACATGTTGTTAGTAAGTTTAAGGATTATTAGTACAGTCCACTCACCAATTAACATGACACACTAGACCGGCCAGTTAATATATACAATAAGAAATATATTTCATTGATCGATCTGAACAAAAGCCCTTTTGAGGAACTTTTCAAAGGCATATCTTGCAGGTGATTAGCCATCCATCTATGGCATTGATTAAGGTCCAATTTGTTTTTTTATGAAGAAAAGCTGTCTGGATCATAGAAAACTGTGACTGAAGCTGTTAGCATCCATGCTAATCACTGCATGAGATTCTGCTACGTGTTGCCATCATGCTTGTAGCTCCCACCTCCTCCTGCTTTAATGGATTAGGCTGTGTCTCTTCAAGAATGATTTGCCTGATAATTAACAATGAACAAGGTGGATACAGCTGCACTGCAAGGTTATTACCTCCGCCAAGGAGGTTATGTTTTCGGGATAGTTTGTCTGTCTGTCTGTGAACAAAATAACTCAAAAAGTTATGGATGGATTTTGATGAAATTTTCAGGAAATGTTCAGCACGGGAAAAGGAAGGACTGATTCAATTTTGGTGTTGATCCAGCATCTGGATCCGCCATGATGAAAACTGTGATTTTTGGGAATAACTACTTAACTAAAATAGATATCACTAGAAAAGCACTCGGAGAGCAAGACCTCAGCCAAGCAGCACAGTTCCCAGACGGTGATCCGGATCAACACCAAAATTAAATAAATTCTTCCTTTTCCCATGCTGAACATTTCCTGAAATTTTCATCAAAATCCATCCTTGACCTTTTGAGTAATTTTGTTCACAGACAGACAGTCAAACAAACTCTTCCGAAAACAAAACCACCTTGGCCGAGGTAATTATGAATCCAATTGCTATGTATGTTTCATGGTCAAGGAATCTAAATATTTAGATGAAATAAAGGTAGGACTAATATTTATGGTGAAAATCACAATATGGGAGAGGACTGTGGTGCTGGCGGAGGTCTGCGCTCTCCGAGTGCTTTCTAGTTGACTAATAGGGCCACAATAAAATAGTGTTAATAAGAATTCAGCGGTGTCAAAGTCAAAAGCTGATGGGCAAAGACCATGACAGTCAATTGCTCCCTCTGCAAAGGGATTCACAGAAGATGGTGAAGGCCTTGAGGCTGTTTATTTTCTTATTTATGTTTTTTTTACCTGGAGACAAAACAGAGGCAAAACCTCAATCAATAAAAATAAGTTGCACTACACTGAGAGCAATGCAGCTAAGGAGGGAGAGAGTGAAGTAAAACTAATAAGCCAACTGTAACAACGCTGCATACTAAATTTATTCTAAAAAAAGTAAGAAACCTTAAAAGAAAGTTTGTGAATCTCTCGCTGTTTAGGCCAGCAGAGAAGGCCACCACTGGGTTATTTTTTTAGTGAGTGTAGTCAAGTATGACAGAGTAAAGACAGTTTACCTAACAAGAACTGCTGCTTTGATTTGTGCACATTTGAAGACATTTCATTGCGTGAATGCTCCCCCATAATTGCAAACCAGCAGTGAGTGAAAGTGCTTAAAGTACTCATGTATCTGTGTTTGCTTTGCTTATTCAGTGTCAGAGTTGATTCACCTGAGAGAAGGGTTTCACAATCAAAAAAGCAAAAAAGGAGGGGCTCAGAGGACCTGCTGCACCTCTGCTGTCAGTTTCAGCACTCTGTAATTTAGCTTTTTCCCACAAGCATAGTTCACAGAAGCAGTCGGTGACTATTAACTGAGGAGCTACACCTCTTGTCAGGCTCAGAAATTTACCCAGCGTAGGACAGAGGAAGTGATGAGGTGAAGAGGAGGGGAGGAGAGGGAGAAGGTGTCCTTGCTGCCTTTCTTACCCATGACTTTATGAGATTTGTTTGTAGAGAGTGGAATGAGTCATGACCAGGAAAATAAAGGACAAGAGAATGGCAAGTGAAAGACAAAGATGCTGCATGGTGCATGTATTTCTAACACATTTTTATTGGAAATAAGGAAAAATCTGAGTCCTCTAAGAATGAAGGGCAAACTCTAATTGTACTATGGCAGCCGATATTTAAAACATGAAAAAAGTGTATTATTTACACCCATATTTACACTTCCTCAAGGCCCAGTTCACGGTTCACAGAGCTAGCCTAAAAAATTTTGGTGCCCATGGCAAAATTGTAGCTTGTGCCCCTTTTATTGATGACCGTGCAAAGACAACAAGGTACAACTTGTAAGGATTTTGCATTCACTGAATAAGCAACAAAATTAAACCTGCAGTAGTACCCCAGTAAAGTGCCAAAATCCCCTATGGTATAGTCCTGAGTATAATCAATGATATTCTTACCGAAAATAAGATATTATGGTAGTGACGAACTCATGGGTGCCCAGACCACAAGTACATCCCTGGATGGGGATGGACAAACTAGGGGAAAGACCTCCTTGTACAGCTTAGTTGGGATTGGGTCTAAAAGGCAGGTTGATGGTTTAGAGGAGGAGGAGACAAAAGAATTTAGCTCCTGAAGTCTAATTGTGGAAAAACAGTCTACTCAGGTCTGGCTACGTTTAATGGTACGGCAGGTTCAGTTGAAGACAGGGAGTTGCTAATTTTATCTCTAATTTTCAGAATTTTATCATTAAAAAAGCTCATAAAGTCCTCACAGCTGAGGGCTAGAGGAATCACAGGCTCAATAGAGCTCTGACTCGGCGTCAGCCTGGCTACAGTGCTGAAAAGGTATCTTTTCATCACTGCTGAAAAGGTATTGTTTTTGTTTTCTTCAATTAGTGAGGAGTAGTAGGCAGCTCGAGCATGTCTTAAGGCTGTCATGTAGCTATTATTACTTTTCCGCCAAAGTATACGTGACTCCTTCCTTTTATCGGAGCACCACATTTTCTCTAATTTACAGGTTGTTTGTTTGAGTGCATGAGTTTCAGAGCTAAACCAAGGAGCTCTCCTCTGACGTTTCATACTTGGCATGGTTTGTGCATGCTCCAAACATCAACATACAAGGTTTTGACTTGAAACTTGAGGCCCAGGCAACAGAACAACTAGAAGCTGGTGCTCTGGAACACAGAGTGGCAGCATTGGCGTCGAGCCCTGGTACTACTTCCAAACCTAGGACCAAGTCCCATGAGACCTGTGAAGGCAAAAACAGACTGTGAAGTGGAAGTCCCAGGAGCAAACCCCAAGAAGACCAGCTCCTCACCTTTGATTCATGAAGGAATCCTAGGCCTATTTACAGAGATGTACGGGCAAAATTTGCACAATATTACCACAGACAGATCTCTGATCAGACAGTGAGGGACTGACTGCACATGGTCAGTCTTTGTTCTCACAGGACTGCAAGAAAGCCTGCCATTCTGCCCTTCACCATCAGCCTGTTTGACTACAGCAACAGTGGAACCACAGAATGTGGGGTATTCATATTGAGTGATAAATCAAAGTTCTATCTGCAGAAGCCAAGTGGCAGGAACAAAGTATGGATTTGGCATGGAGAATGCTATACAGATTGCTGCAAAGATGATATGATGTCTTTAAATGGGAGAAGTGTCATTGTGTACACTTTGAGCACTTTAAGTTACATATGTCTCAAATTACACATATGTTGTAGGAAAAGTGCTATATAAATAAACTTCACTTGACTTGACTACATGTGGGTCTATCTCACAGGTAAGATAGAACTTGTCATCAGTGATGCAATCTAAATGCAGTGAGATATAAGACTGAAATTCTGGAGCTAGTTGTAATGGCATATCTCCAGACCTAACTCCATCCTCCTGAATGGGAATGCTTAACTCACCAGAGCCAGGATCATAACAGTACTTCAAGAATTTTGGTAGTGGACAGTATGGAATGGCCACAAATACAGATCTCAACCTAAGTTAACACTTGTGGGATAATCTTGAGCTGACTGTACGTGCTAAACTGACCAACACATCCATGCTAGTTGAGGAAAAGGATGCCATCTCTCAGCAAATGTCAGATTGACGACCAGCATGATGGGGATATACTAAGCTGTTGTGGCTGTGTACAGATCTTCCATATGCTACTGAGGTAGCTTACAGTGTAAAATACTTAAAATGGAAAAATGGTGGAGATATGTTTTTTCACTTTTGCTTTGGAAGTGAGCAATCATATGATTCACCAAGCAACTCAAGACTAGAGTGAATAGCATCAGGAGAATATTGCAGGGCATTCTGGCCAATCTTTTGCGGATTTCTGCAGGGAGAGAGTTCCAGAGGGTGGGGCGGCCACACTAAAGGCTCTGTTGCCGAACGACTTGAGCTCCATCCCGCGGACCAAACTCAAGTCGTTCGGCGACAGAGCCTTTAGAGTGGCCGCCCCCACCCTCTGGAACTCTCTTCCCACAGAAATCCGCAACTCTCCCACCCTGGACTGTTTCAAATCACTTCTCAAAACTCACTTGTTCTCCCTGGCCTTCACTGTTTACATGTTTAGCTTAGGTCTTTGTTGTTGATTCTTTTTTGTTTGTCCCCTCTACTGTGGAAAGCAACCTTGGGTTCCTTGTAAGGCCCTATATAAATTTAAGTTATTATTATTATTATTTTGAAGGCATAGCAACATGTTTGGCTGTGTTTTTCATTCAAAACAAACACTATCCTTACAAGTTACACCTCATTGTAAAGGTTACTAATGAGGCTTCCCAACAATATGACACTAGTTAATGTTATTAATGGGGAGAAACAACTGACTGAAATAATGTCTCCAAACTGTTTTTGAAGAAATTACAAAAAAAAACCTCTGCTGTAAACTGAGAACTGATTTGTAGTAAGGTAAATTGTCACTACACCACTGTGAATGCTTAACCATATACTGACTTCCCTGTGCAATGTTTTATCACCTCACCCTCCTCATGTCATTCTCTGGTTGACGACAAGATGTTAATAAGACTGGTTTATAAAAGTTGTCTCGTGCAATTAGTGCCATGACAAGGTGCTGACATACAGTGGCAGAAAACTTTTCTAACAATGAGATGTGATTAACGTGAGTGCGTGTGTTTGTTTTGAGTAGGAAGTGTGTTTGTGTGTGCATGCCTGTCTGCCTGTCATCTGACTCGCAGTGAGATAAAAGCAGTGATGGCTGCTGGAAAACAAAAGTTTTGACAGACCTTCTGACAGGGACACAGAGAGACAGACATCCAAGCAGACAGCAAAAAGCGACAGGTAGACACAAAGACAGCTCAGGGAGGTGCTAAGTGACAGCTGGGGAAGAAATGTGTGACTTTAGTGCTGCATGGCATTCGTGCACTCGACCGTCAAGGAAAAAATGGAGAAGACATGTGACATGACAAACCATGTGAGGGGGAGAGAGAAAGAGAGAGAGAGATCTGATTGAAGGGAATGTCCGAGTTTGTCCCATAGTCCCATATTCATTCCCTTGACTACATACGTCAAACATATTCTATGTATCTGGATGATTTTTTACGTTTGTAAAATTGATCTCATTGTGTTCAGGTTACACTGGCTGTTCTCAGCTCCTAACACACTTTGATATATTTGTTTGCATTATCCTCAAGATTTTACATTTTATTTGTTAAACATATGATTTACTGAGATTCAGTTGTATATATAAACTCTGGGTATATGTATGCTATTTGGGGATTGTAGTTCTGTCTCACAGCCTGATATTTTGGTAACATGAGAGGAAGTGGAGATCTGTTTCACCCCGTTTGGTGTCACAGCAGGGCCAGTGTGTCCTCTGAGAGCCAGCTCTTATTATGACGACCAGTCACCATAGTTTCACTGTGGTCATTGACTCTGTACGTTGTCAAGACTTTTTTCAGTGAATGATCTTTTTCAGGGGACAGGTAATGAGGCATGGCACCACAGGGCACACACTTGCAAATAATCTCTTTATATCTGTTGCTCATCTGCATTAGAGACACTCATAGTTAACTCAAACACCAGAGAGCAGTATGCCATAATACTCCTAATAAAGACTCAAACTCCAAACACATCGCACAAATAATTTAACAAGTTTTAGGTCTTTGCTTATAAACTGCTTTAACACAGGTAGCCTAAACAGCCAACTAATTTTATTAGCGAATTCTCTGAGCTACTTACCCTTAATTTGCCAAACTAGGACAGGGTTCTAATCATAGACTGTAAAAAACATGGACGCCATGTCGCTGGGCTCAAATTGAAGCCGCCACGAAAACTGCTCCCCCTGGTGACTGGCTGCAGTATAGGTCAAATCTCCTCCATTCATCTGAACGGGCCGTAGTGAAACTTCAAAAAATAATTACACCTCGTAGAAATATTTCTCCCATCCGTATGCTGTGGTGATATGAAAGTATTATTGGGCTGCGTTTTTTCACACAAAGTCCTCTTTTTTCTGAAAAGTTTCTTTTTCATCAGTTATTAGAGTTTAAAAATAACTGCGGTTTACGGCAGTTTCACAATGATTGTGTGCGGCGTATGCTGCGGAGTTTTGCGACAGTTTACGACAACTATGTCGAAATATGGTCCAGATTCTCTACTGGCTGCACAATGGCGGCGCCCTGACGGGGGATATTATAGCTTCAAATCTGTTACATTTTAGAAGGCGGAGCCACGCTATCCAGTTCTTATAATAGATCCATGGTTCTAATACTGGGTGACTTTCATATCAATGTCAATTATCCTACTCACCCCTTTGCCAAAGAATTCTCAATCACTACCAGGGGTGGACAGTAACAAAGTAGATTTACTTGAGTACTGTACTTAAGCACATTTTTTGAGTACTTTACTTGAGTTTTTTTTTTGGGGGGAACTTATGACTTTTACTTCACTACATTTAAAAGACAAATATTCTACTTTTAACTCCACTACATTTCTATAAACGGCCTCGTTACTCGTTACTTTTAGGTACAGGTATAAAGTCAGCGGGTGAAATTTATTTTCTCCTCTAAAATGTGATTTGTTAAAGTGATGTTATCCATACTTCGTGCATCCTGTTCCACACTCCAGTCCAGTTGGTGGAGGTAATGCACTTTTGAGTTGGTTTGCCAACCGCCATTAAACAACAAAGAAGAAGAAGAAGACGTGCATGTGCTACTGCGATCGGGCAGGTAAAGGTTGAGCTAACGTTGGTGGTTACGGTTCATCTTGGCAGTAATAATGGCTACTATGGCAGATAAAGACGACAGTTCCACACCAGAGCACCCATGGTCACATCTGAAGGGGGGGTTTAATAAAAAAAAAGAAAATGGAAATGGTTGTCCTTTTGTTGATTCATTAGTGCTTCAGTATGCATTTCCATGGGCTTAGTAGCATATTTTCAAACTCTTTATTCTACATGATCTATAAGCTGGTCAGTGCATTCAGTAGATTGTTTCAGTCATTACATTCTGTAAGGTCAATGGGAAAATGTACTTTTAATACTTGAGTATTTTCAAAAGTAAAAATTTGTCTGAGCAACTTTCACTTGTATTGGAGTAGTATTTGAACATGAGTGTCTATACTTTGACTTGAGTACTGGCATTGAGTACTTTGCCCACCACTGATCACTACTGAACAGTTTAATCTTACACAATCCATAACCAGCCCAACACATGTCAAAAATCACACTCCAGACTTAGTCCTGTCCTCTGGTCACCTCCTGTAATCTTGACCTGATCAATGTCTGTCTCAAAGGTCATAAAATCGGATTCATTGTGTAATCATGCACACATATGCACACAACTCTGCTTGTATAGGATGTCATAGGCATGGTTCATGTATATTTGAGCACAGGAGGGATGTGAATACAAGTGTGCTCCATATGACCAACATGTCAGCAGGTAGAGGAGCAAGGTAGCTACTTTATAAAAGGGACTGCACAGTAAGAGTGAAGTTCCAAAACTGCAGTATTAATACTTTGACATAAACAAAGTACTGTTTTGATATCAATTATTTTAAAAAAATAAGTACTTAAAAGATTATTATAACAAAACAACTATTTATAATCTTAATCCAAGTATCTCATTTCATCTATGAGTCTTTGAGTGTCAAGACAGTGCTATGTTATGTGCCACATAACTGAAGGGTTGATCAAATGTTCGAAACACACACTCAGCCATACTCACAAGAGTACAAGCACAACACATGTTTTACCAAACAGGAGTAAGAACAACAGAAAAGAAGTACAGTTGATGTTACAAACTTGAAAGCAGTTATCATTAACTAGCAATCATGAGACCAGGGCCCCTGTGAGTATTATCAAATTTCTAAATGGAGAAAACATGTTGTGGTTTAAGGGTATATTGTTGTTTGTAAATCCCAACAATTATTAAAAACAATTCTTCCTGAAACAGTTTTGCCAAAAATTACTACATGTTTGATCTTTTTATATAAATAAACCTGTTAGCTGTGGAAAAACAAAAAACTTTGGAGTAACACAGTGTAATGAAAAACACAAAACCTACAGGAGGAAAAATAGAAAATATCTCAAACCACATTGTTCACACACACACACACTGAGTACTACATGTTGTTGGGCTTCAGGGAGGTCAACAAATTAAAATACATGGCACAGCCTGTGAATAAATTGCATATCTTACTGTTGCTATGATTGCCAACCTGCTGCTGTGGACTTGTGTGACTCCAACTGCAATGCCACCATGTAACATGAATTTTTATTTAAAATCAACCAAACCCAATGTAACTGCAGTTCCACTAGATATTGCTATATTAATCAACACCAGTCATCTCCACCTTAGAGCCTTTATACGTGTTAATATTAGAACAATCTCTCTATCCTTGTTTGTTATTGATTGTACATCCATAATAACTGAACCTGACATGCCAGATGGACAGTTCCATATTGGTAATATTTCACTAATCCATCTGGGAAGGAGCTTTGTGAAAATGTTTTCAGGGCAGAACCTTCAAAAACAACAGCAGCTTGTGATTGGACAATCGTTTGGCTCAATACACTCATCACAGACCAATCCATATCAAGCAGCACTGCTATGACGTAGCATATATAGCGGCTAAACGTAGCATGCTAACTGTTGTTAGCGGCTAGCTGTTATTAGTTGCTATGCTAACGGCTGTTAACTGTTGTTTGCCCTTGTTAGCCATAGCAACTAAGAGACGTTAGCCGATAGCATAACTACCTTAGACTATCATTTTACATTAAATTATACCACACAGATCTGTCATTTAAAACTTACATGTGACATGAACCTCATCAAAGACAATCCCTACAAAGTAAACTTATGAGGAGAGCAAATTTCGCCAAGTATCACTGATTAACCATGATGACCACAGGCTAACCGACATTAGCAGCCATTATTTGTACAACAGGAAGTGCTTTCACTTCCTGTGAAGTCACCATCACCCTTACAACAATATAGTGAGGAGGGCCCTCTTGAAAACAAGATGCCATATCTCAAGAGTCTAACCTCTGAGTTTCAATTGAGTCAGCTACACAAATATGGCGGTTCAACATGAGTCTGGTTCTACTCAAGATTTCCTACTGCTTAACAGAGGTTTTTTCTTGCCACTGTAACTGCAAAGTAGCCTATTGTTCTGAATGTATGCAACAACATAGATAGATAGATAGATAGATAGATAGATAGATAGATAGATAGATAGATAGATAGATAGATAGATAGATGCACAAAAAGAGAGAAAGCGAGAGAGTGGTTTAACAGTATAATACAGCACATCTGTAAATAAATACAGGATATTTTATCTTCTTTTGGGAATCTGAACAACTGCCAGCTATTTATATGGTATTAAAGTAAATGATCAATCAGTGGTCCATGTTTAGCCTACATGATATTTAGTCAAGTTACTCTTTGGTTCACAAACACCCCTAAATGCCAGTCATTTGTGTCTTTCCAGCTTGTAGCTCAAACATGTAAAAGTCAGTTTTCTCAATGTTTACCGACGAGAAGGCACTAAGTACCCCTCCTCAGGGACCCAATCATGAATTGCTGATGTGCAACACAAGCAAAGGGGAGGCAAGGCAGAAACAGTGCGCTGGCATATAATGAGGGGCTGAAGTTAGGTTTGGCCTCCAGGGAGATTTGATGCACAAAAGCAGAGAAACAGAGTGATATTCAAAGTTTTTGAGGTGGAAAGCTGAGCAATCCCGATGAGACATTCTTGCTCCATGAAAGCCTTTTTTTAAAGAGGTCATCAAGTAAAGTGTTAAATACAATTGGATAGAATCTGTCTGACTTTCCACCAGATCTGGTAGTGAAAGGCAGCCATAGCAGCTAATGGAATGGAAAAACAGTGGTAAATTGAGACAAATATCTTCATTCAATCCATGGCTGTGCAGGACTATATATTAAATAAATGAATGCATTAGTTATGCAGAATAAATCTACATTTCCACACTCCTTGGAAGGATCAAAAGAGTCTGACCTTGAGTGTTTTTCACAGCAGAGAAATTACATTCGTCTGTGACGTTAATGGCCTTCACATGGATGATGTATGTGTATAAAAACTGCAAAGCATGATGCAATAAAGCCTCCATGCTGAACGTCAATGGCTCGATTAATGAGTCTACTGTAAGAGATGGCATGAGTTTATTAGAGTAGCGGTATCAGTGCGTGGGTATGTTTGATTATATTCAAATGCAGTTCTTTGTCATTGATCCTACAGACACATTCTATGAACCATAACGCTCTGATTGTCTCTTTATTGATTTTGATTGCCTTTTACCTTAGTCAGCCACAAAAAGAGTCTCATCTGGCTTCTTGATACGGTGTGACCGTCTCTTGCTGTGCACACTTATTGCTCATTAAATTAACATGAGTGAGATCAGACGGGCTGGACATGGTCAACAGTGGTGCATGTCAAAACTCTGAGGGGTTCCATTAACAACACGTCAATATGTGTTCACAACCATTTACAGATACCCAAACACACACACACAGACATGGTCAGACACTCTCATACAAACCCCCCACTGTTTGAAGAAAAGTGATTAAATAACAACTGAAATGCATCACACATGTCCTCAGTATCTGCAGCTCTTTTTAAACATGATACCTTCTGTTTCTGAGCCTCTTTCCTTGACCACTCAATTCATTAGACTATAGGACAGCCAATTGGTGACAGCCTTCAGAAATTAGTATGAGAGGTGTAAAAAAAAAAGGTTATCAGTGTACTACAAATATTTTATGTGCAGTGTCAAATACTTACAATTGCACCTCTAAGTTCAAAAAATGTCCTTTAACATGGGTTTCAGTTTGAAAATAAAACACAATGATATAATCCTGATGTTTTTAGGCTTGATTTTAACCTATCTTTTCTACCATATACATCAAATATTCATGAATATTTAAACATTTTAAATCTTTAAATGCCACTTTGTGAACCTTGAAGTACTATAAAAAGAATTAGAAATATTGTTTTTATTATTACAATAATTGCTATTAATAATAATGTTATTATCTGATGAAGAGTGGTTAAGATGACAAATTTAAAGGTAAACTCCCAGATATATCAAAATGCACGTTTTATGCTTTAATAGGAGTGAGATCAAAAATTGCACTTTCACTGAGTTTCAATGGCACATTTTTTGCTTATCAGTATCAGTGTTATACTTGCTTGTAAACAGTGTATTTTAGAACAACTGTAAGATCTGGAAATAACAAGATCAAACTAGAAAAGCAGCGAGAGCGCAGACCTCCTCCAAGCAGCTTTTCCGCTCTAATTGGGGAGCCAAGGGTGCACACATGTCTGTCCATGTGGAGAATGCTGCATTCCATTTACATGGGAACTTGGAAGAGGGGAGTGTGGATGATGTGATACCTTAGTTATCAGCCTTCCAGTTACAAAGTTAAAAAAAAAGTGCCGATCTACCAGGCTATCGTTGGCCATTGTGTTAGCAGAACTCTTCCACTGGCTTTTCAAGGGAAGCTGGAAAAAGTGGTGACACAGGCTTGAAAAATGTTGACGTCAGCTTGTAATTTGACTATAATTCCCATAATGACATAAATTAATCCGATTTGCCATTCAATGTTTTTTTTTTTTTTTAATGTATTTTTTGGGCATTTATGTGCCTTTTTATTGATGGGAGAGAGACAGTGGATGGGCTTGTGAAAGGGGGTGAGAGAGTAGGGGAAGACACTCTGCAAACTGGTCCCAGGCTGGATTCGAACCTGGACCGGCAGAAGCAAGTACATGGGGTGCCTGGTTGCTAACCACTCCGCCAAACCAGCACCCCCCATTCAATGTTTTTTTATTGTCAATCTGGATCATACCAGCACCAAAATGTAATGGCTTCTTCCTTGGACCAAACCATACTGCTGGTAAAAATTTCAGGTAAATCCATCCAGTAGTTTTGCGTAATCTTGTTAAAGGAAAAGTTCGGTTTCTACACCTTTCACATTGTTTATAGAATGAAGTAAAACAATATAATCACCCGGAAGGCTTTCCTGATCCAAACAGTGCTTCGGGAGATATTTAGATCCAAAATCGAGCGGCGGACATCTGTATAATGGTAGCACATAGGGCATACAGCGCTGCTCCTAAAACTGCATTAATCGTCCAAAAACTCATTAGTTTCACCAATATTTCATCATGGTTTGCTCACGCTACTCCTCCATTACAGTCTGTGTCGCCCCAGACATGTTTTTGTAACTGTGCCGACCTCTGAACTGAAGAAGAAGAACGTATGCCTCCGCGCCTGCGCAGTACTCTCTGGAGCGCTGCCTTCGCGTCCTCCTTTCGATGAGCTCCTCATCTGTAAACTCTGGCTCGAAACTGTAAGGACACCGATCATATTCAAAGTTCTCCCCCACAACATCTTCATCCGATAGATATTCGTCCATTTTGCACAAAACTGGAAGAAGAAAGTCGTTGTGTAGCCGGCTGTATTCCCCTGAAACATTGCGCATGCACGGAGCAAGCGCTCTTCTTCTTCAGTTCAGAGGTCAGTACAGTCACACAACATGTCTGGAGTGACACAGGCTGTTATGGAGGAGTAGCCTGAGCAGACCATGATGAAATATTGGTGAAACTAATGAGTTTTTGGACGATTAATGCAGTTATAGGAGCGGCGCTATACATGCCCTATGTGCTACCATTATACCGATGTCCGCCGCTCGATTTTGGATCTAAATATCTCCCAAAGCACTGTTTGGATCAGGAAAGCCTTCTGGGTGAGTGTACTGTTCTACTTCATTTTATAAACAATGTGAAAGCTGCTGAAACTGAACTTATCCTTTAATATGATGTATTCACTATGTAGCGTTTTCTGAGTAGTGTGTGATCTAGGCCACAGCCTTACTCTAATTAACCCCAGTGATTTGTGGGTGAAAGTGCTTTAAGAGAAAGAGTGAGGTGTCAATCTTCCTTCACAAGGTTTCTCATGTTTCTGCTGAGTTTGACTGTATTTCTTTTATGGTTTTTACTTCCCTTAATAAAGACATTTGTTTTGGAAAAACACAAGTTCAGAAAACTTCTCTGACCTCACACTTTGCCTGACACTGCAGCTATAGAATTCCATTATTTCTCTGACAAAAACACACAAGTGCACATATCGCTACCTGTTACATCTGCACACCTAGCCTCCCATACACATTCAAGCACAAACACACACACACTCACACACAGTCACCAGGGCACATACAGATAACCTTGCCACAGTGAATCTTTCAATAGTTTATCTGCAGCTCCTTTTTCTCCATCTGAGCTCTGGAAGGAGGAGGGACCTCTTCTATCGACAGGGTTTCACCTGAAAGGCTTCCTGCCTTCCCTCAGACCCTCCTCGGGTCCACAGCTCTGTGTCAGAAGAGCACTGCACTTGAAATATGTATGACTTAAAAAAAAGATAGAGGCAGAAGAGGGAGATGGAGGGCTGGAGGGGGGGAGAAGAGGCGAGGTGACACAGACATGACTGCACACTTTACTGGGACAGGTTAGTTATTCACTTCAGATCAAGGATATGTGTTAGTTACTCACATTAGATGAGATATTTTCTGTCATGGATCAAGGATAACCTTCATCCTGGCTCTCATAGCAGGAGACAGGAGTTTGACAGTAACAGGAAGAATTCATGTGATAGAAACACTCCATGGAAACTTCAAAGAACATGTCCTTCTCTCTCACACAGACTAATACATACACTGATTCTTATTCCGATAATACACGGGGCACAAGAGTAGGGAACTGAGTGTTAAATATTCAGCTGGGAACATAACTCTACTGTCACTTCCTACAGCCTAACAACCCTTTTAGATTTTTTGCTATTGAAAAAAAAGGAGAAAGGGACAAAAAAGGAGACAAGAACAACCTTCTGAAATATCAAATGAAAATCTTGAAACTCTTACTGACATTTCCCCTAGCTTACAACCAATCCTAAATCCTAACACAATAATTAAAGAAAGGTCATTTAAAATGATTCCAAACAAGTTCCAAGAAAATTCCCCATTCTATGATGTAAACTCATAAAGCTTACAGTGAATATTTACAGAAAAAAAATCATAAATATAATTGTTAATTTCCAAGTAATTATATCCAACTTTCTCATAAATTCACAGAGGTTATATTAAAACTCAAAGAAAGTCTCTGCCGCTTTCAATCCAAACTCAATCATATCAAACAAATCCTTAAAAAGCGTTTAGACATTTTCTCAAATTGCTACAAAAGGTCACTAAATGTGCATTAAAATTCAGACACCTTCCCTGCAAATTAAAAAAATCATGACAAAAATTCATATGGCCTGAAAACATCAGACAAGACTGATGGCATGTGTGCCAAAGATGTAGTTTGTCATACTGAGGACAGCCATCAGATATGTCAGACAAAGTCAGCACTCTTCTAAAAATATAGGACACAATAAGCAAGGGTACACAATGTAACACTTTGTTTTTCTGGGGCACAAATATCAACAACAATCAGAGCTTAGAGAATAAGGGTAACAATGTGATTATATAAAGCACTTGTTCGCTTACCAGCCCTCTGATTTTTAAATGATGGGGATGTTATTTCCGTTCTTCTGTTATAATGCCACAGATGGAAAATAGCATGAAGGCAAAATAAAGTTGTTTTCCTCACAGAGATGAAGCCTTAAGATTTGTTCGCTGTACTTTGCTGTTGAAAAGTAGGAAGCAGTGGAAGCTAAATTCTCCAGACTTTTGTCACTGTAGTTTAACTTTGGTAGTAGAATGTCAGCACAGGCTCAGAAAAATGTCTTCTCTAATCTCTTATCACTGTCATGGAAATGTGCAAGAAAGCTTATTAGAAAAATAGTTAAGTGTAATTGATCCTTACATAGAATGCTGTACTGTATAAAGAAGTGAATGAAGAAATTGACCTTTGTAAGGCTGACTTGTTTTCACTGAAGACAAAAGGAAACAATGACTAAAATCACCCAAAACAGAAAACATTACACCATAATGATGGTCTGAATGAATATTATAGTGTGATAAACTAAGCCAGTGATTTTCCAGCCAGGGGAACACGTAACCCTAGAGGTATACAAGGACATAGCAGAGGGTACGTGGAAACATTTCCAACTTGGAAGTACTGAGACAAGCCTGTCAATAATATGGTACATGTGCACTACAACTAGTTTTCCTGGGGAGGCAATAACTTGTGGCAAAGGGCTCTAATTTCGTAGACCAGGCGAAGGCGCAGGCGCACCTGCCTGCGCCGGCCTTCGCCGCGCGGACTGGGTGTGACCAGCGCACTTTGCAAGTTTCCTGCAGTGCCAAGAGAGGCGCACTCATGGCGCAGAGGGGGCGCAGAGGTTCGCGTCCACGCCCACGTCTTTGCCTCCACGCGCACATGTCAGAGTAGGAGGAGAATAGACGTGAGTGGGATTATCACAGCCGATCGCCGTCTTCACCAATCAAATGAGCCTTTAAATGCGCTGCGGCCGAGGCGCAGCGTCTGATTGGTCTGAATGATCCCCGCTGCTGGAGACGGTCAGAGCTGCTGTCATTCAGCAGGAATGGACAGCGGGGCGCGTCACCGTGTGGGCCAGCTCCCGGGACAGATGTAATCTGTTCCTTTGTCATTAATAGGAGTAAAAAAAATAAGAGACAGTTTCACACCCGCTGGCTTATCCATTCATAATACTTGTGATCCACCTGCATTCCTGGTTTGTCATCGCCAAATAGCAGAGCCTTTAGTGATATACTGTATACTCTCCTGGTGTCTCCTCCTCATCCTCCTTGCAATGATGTAGCCTACTCTATCTTTTTAGATCACGTTAAAAATAAAGACTAAAATAGAGGAATATGGGAAATCACGGGTAAATCCTGAGTGACAGACATTTATTTTCTCTCCTTTTTCTTCGTCTTTTTTCTCCCTCTTTTCTTTGAATTTAATGAAATGAGAGAAGCCAGATATATACTCAGTATCAGATGTTAAGGCTGTTTATTGTTGACTTGTAAAATGTGCATCAAACTTCCAGCTGCCGTCAGGTGAAGTTTCCATTATGACAAACGGCTTTAATCCGACATCAGACGTGATGGGACAGTTAATATAGATACAAATGTATATGCTGGTTCAGACAGTTACATTAAATAGTGATTGCTCTGATTGTTTATTGCATTAAAATGTGCCTGACACTCTGGAAACCTGCCTCTGAGGCGTGCGCACATGTGCGCTTGTCACCAAATTACAGCTGCGGAGGGTGCGCTCCGCCCTGCGCCGAGGTTAGACCAGGTTGGAGCTGGCGTGCTTTCAGCGCACTTTCTGCACTGTTTTTCGGCACGAAATTGTCACTGCACCACTCGAATCTGTCGGCACCTCCCCCACGTGCGCCTTCACCTCCCCCCTGGTGCGCCGTCACACCCATCTCTGCGCAGACGGTCTACCAAATTGTCAAATTGGCAGCGCACGGCGGTGCGCCGCAAGAAATTAACACTGCGTGGGGTGCGCCAGGCTTGCGCCCCCTGCGCTGCGCCACGAAATTAGAGCCCAAAGCCTTGCCAAAATCAAAACAGCTGCTTACCTGTAGCCAGGTAAATACGGATACAAGCTAAAACGTCCATTGTGATTCGGGAGATTGTTCAGAGGAGCAATCAAACTGTTTTGTTAAGAGTTTTGTTCCTGATTTGTAAAGTTTAAATGCCTGTTTAAAGGGAACTTATTCAAATGAGCTCTAGTGTTTTGTGGTAAAAGTTTTAAGAGTTATACTTAACAACGGCAGGTTGATTATTTTGATTGTGTGTTTATTCATTTAGATTACATATTTATTTTCAAGGCAACGTATTATTTATTTTTGAGTTTAATTTGAGTTTAAAAAAAGAAATTTTCTCAGAATTAAATGTTCAAATTCAGGAGATGAAGTAAAATGAATTTCATTTAATAATCAGTTGTGTTACATTCAACTTTTGAATAATCGTCAACACGTATGAGTAAGACAAAAACGTGAACCACTGAGCTAAGCGTTGATACACTTGTGAACTTTTGTCTGTAGAATCTCAGTTAAGGCATCATCATGTTACCACAAGGTGTGTGTTAAAATCTTCAGTGCAAACTATCAGAGGATTGTGATGCTAAAAGTCAGCTGAAACTGTACTAATAACTTTATTCAGCTACTTTTTTTATTAATTTGCGAAGACTTTAAAATTGTTGCCTGTGTTGCCAGCATTAGATAACCGTGCTGCCACCTGATTCATCATCCATGATCAGACAGATCAGAATCCTTTAAAGCAGGAAGAGATGGGAGCTGCTAGCATGGCAACAGCAGGAAGTTTCTGGTTGCAAAGCGATAAGCATAGATGCTACACCAGATCTGGACCACCTTTCTTTATTAGATGAAAAACAAACAACAACACTAAAAGCCTTCATCATTGGCAAGGATATTGGTGCTGCAACAAAAATCAGCTATCACATTCCATCTTATTTTGTATCCTCTCTTCATGACAATGCCATTTACTAATATGAAATATGACCTGATCTATAATCAATATTACACCTAAGAAATCTTATTACATCAGAAAGCTGACAGTAACCAGATTACTTAGATGCATGTAAACACAATGTTTTTATAAGAGCCTTCAGGCCCTCACACCCTCACCTTAGCTATCACTATTTCTATTTAATTGAATAAGACAGAGCCGCATGCATAGGCCTCTGTTATTTGTGCAGCGGGAGATTTCCAGCCTTGGATGGAGGAACAAACATTATTAAAGCAGAGCAGGAAAAAACTTAGTAATCTATGTTATTTGTCAAAATGCTGCAAAATAGAAAAACCCTGACAAAACTTTTTGCTTGTCTGTATCTGAAACTCGATCTCCCTTTTGTAACCTTCACTCAACTACCTGCTTTAGCTTGATAGAGGAGTTAAAGGATAGAATGAACACACAGTGACTCACACACACCGATACACACTTTTATTAAGGAATCCCCAAAGACCTAAGTCTGTCGAGAGGCAGTGGAAGGCACTGTGAGTAAAATTGTGTGTCTTCATGAGTGTGTGTTACCCTTTTCCACCCACAAAGTCATTAAGCATTTTTTTCTCCGCTGTGGGAATTGACATTTTCTTCCCTTTCTTGCCATTTTCACAGACAGAGCCATGACTCTCTTGTCACAACACAAACCCAGTTCTTACTTGATTGGCTACTTTAAGTTTGCCCACACTCCTTTGTGCCTGCTCACGCACACACTTGCATACACACTCACCCGCAATCACTATACCCATAACTTTTAGTAGGCCAACCCCTGAAGGGTGGCCCAAACTTACAACCAGGTAAGAACACAATGCATATTTCCAGATACATGCAGCCTCATTAGGCAAAGAACAAAAAGATCACTCTCGTGTACCTACTGCTTCTAATTAAGGGATATACCTCATTTTCCTCTCATACCTATTCATGACTAAAATAGACATAAAGAGGAAACAGAAGTCTTAAAGTACAAAGAGGAATTGTTTTCTGCCTCAGGTGGTTTATCTCTGCCCCAGGGCTTAAGCCCACTCACTCTTGAAGATACAGTTTCAGTTCCAGAGTTTTTCCATCCCTTTGACTGTTCTTTTAAAACAGAAAAGGAAGAACCACAAGGTGGTTATGTGTCTCCACGAGGTAACAAGTGCTGGACAGTAAATGTTCAGTGGTGGGTCAGGAATAAGGGCTGTGCAGCTTTAGTAATGGTCTGACAGTGAACATGTTAACTCTTTCAACTACGTAACGATGAATTTAATTCACAGTTACATAAAGCTTTTGTTGCCAAACTGTGGTACTCTTGCTCTGGAGTTAGAGTGATTGATTTTTATTGCACCTACACTTGTGGTCTATGACCTGAAAAATCAAATAAAGTTTCCTTTGAGTCAGAGTGAACATTCATCATGAGGATTTATTTCAAAGAGTGCCTGAGATTTTACAATTTAAAGCAAATATGAATCTCAGACTTTGTTAGTTTGACCCTTTACCTTTTACTCCCAAAGTATAACCTATTGATCCTCAAGTCATAATGTAAATTTGAGCAAAGTTTTTAAAAAAGCATCCAAAGCATTCTGTGGTTATTATTTTATAAAGCAACTGTAAGGACATGAGACAGTTATCTGTGACTTTGAACGATGACCGTTAAATCGCTGTATGTTGTGTATGCTAATTCGTAAAGTCTGTGTTACTATTTGTACATAGTTTAGAGTTTTTCCCCATGATTGTCTAACCATGAGGCTCCATGACCTTGACTTTGTACCTATGGCTTTATAATTTAAATAGTTTGGGTGGACATTTTGGCAAAATTTAAACTCATTCCTTTGAAAAATCTTGAGCTTGTTTTCTGAAGAAAATGCATAAACACGAGACCCAGTTAAATTGACTTGAACCATGGACAGAGTTGACATTTGTTCAAAGTTTAAAGAAAATCTTAAGACCATGTGGAGATTTAAGTAATGCCTGACTCACACTACAGGATTCTTGCCCGATTTAACCCAGATTCAGTCCTACTGACAATCGGGGAAGAAATCTGGTCGGGGACCAAAATCGGCCCCAACGTTTGGCCAAGGTGATCTTCCAGTGTGATCGAGTGATGGATGAATCTTAACCCCCATGATCATCTCACAGACTCTTCAGAGCTGCCCCAATAATTTTCAAACATGTTTTATATTTATCTGGATGATAACACAACTCGTATTTACTGAGGATGACAGTAGCCAATCAGAGAGAGCCGCCTACGATGACCGGAAATTTTAGCAAGACAGGAGTTATCAGAGGCAAGAATGGCGAGCACATAGAGCGTACAGGTGAGATGGACAGCGGAGATGGAGGACAGTCTTATCGACCTGTGGCAAGACCACAAATGTTTATACAACCTTTCATGCAGAGATTATCACAACCAATGTGAAAAGGACAAGCTTTGAAGAGAAATCGCATCAGCATTAAATATTCCAGGTGACATAATAATGTGGCAGTGTGCCACAGGTAACCACCCCCGGGGCTGATATCCAGGACAACAGCACTCACTCTCATGTGATATTACTTGTATAAATCAGTTACACAAGTGCATTTTACTAGTTAACAATAATAAGCAAGAAGGAATAATGATTTGTTTGCCAGCAGTACCGCACTAGTCTCCATCTTTTGTGTTTTTGTTAACATAAACTCCTTGGTGAGACGACGTAGGATCACATTGAGCGCCGCTCTGGTTCGATAATCTTGATGAAATCCTGTAGTGTGCGCTGGTCACGATTTTCAAATCTTGTAGTGCGTGTGTGCTTAAGATTTAAAAAAAGATCATCTTTCAAGATTCCCTTTATGTGTGTGATGAGACCTGATTTCAGAATCTTATAAGATTTTTAAAATCCTGTAGTGTGAGCCATGCTTAAGTAAAGATGAGACCACATCATTTTAACCCCTGTCCTTGGCAGTAGCTCTGTCTAGAGTGACTGACATTGGTAACTGGAAGGTGGCCGGTTTAAGTCCCAACAAAACCATGTTTGGAAGTTGGTTTGCTTGCTGAAAAGGCAGCTAACTCCCTGGCCACTTCCAATGAACCCTTGAGCAAGGCACTGTACCCCAAGAATGCTTGGTAGGGCTTCCTCAGGAGTAGCAAGCCATTACTCTGACATCTTTTTATTAGTGCATGGTCAAATGACCTGTTTGTGTATTTTTGTATAGCATGTCTCAAAAACTGAGTGTAAACAATTTAATTTACCTGTTATTAACATTTCCCTATTAATCAAGTATGTCATCTTCTCTTTCTTTCAACAGTCTCATCCTCCACTAAGAGTGAATATTTGTAAAAAGAGTAATATTAATGTCTCAAGGACATTTGAATTGCAAAGTTCATAACCAAGGGATTATTAGCTGCTTGGTGACCTTGACCTTAGAACTATGATCTCCAAATATTAACAATTTCACTCTCTAGTTAGATTTATTATTGAGCAAAGTTTAAAGAAAATGGCTCCAAGTCTTCTTGAGATACCATGTTTACAAGCGATAGGTGAACAACAGGCACAATGACCTTGAGTTGGAAAGTTTAAAGGAGACATATCATGCTGATGCATGATTTAATACCTACATATAATATAATAAATTTGAAAACAAGACCTTACACCCCCTTAATTTTCAAAAAATGAAATATTGTATTTTTCTGATATCCTAGAACGAGATTTGATGCCTCTGAAAATAGGTCATTGCGAGATATCCACGAGATTTCAAACGTCGTGACATCACGAGGTACCTTTCTTTTTATTGGAGTAATCTGATAAAACACTTCCTCCTCTGTGATGTCCGTTAGCCACAAAACTGTCACCGAGGAACACATTGGTCTAGCAGCAGTATATAGATCCCTAGCTCACACTCACTCATTACCAGCTCTGGCCTGTAGGGGGACTCAATACGCGGTCGCTGCTTTGAGCCTGACGGAAAATACAGTAGAAGAAGAAGGACAGGCTGGCTCTACCCCTGATAGAACTGACCAATCAGAGCACAAAAGGCTGTGACGTTGCAAGGTAACTGTAGGTCATCCTGAGCTCCTCGTGTTTCAACGAGAGCTTGATAATGGCCTAAGCTGAGGATTTTGAGAACGCAATTGTGGGGCAATGAAGGAACTAAATGACTTGTATTGAGGGCAGAAATGCTTTACAGGCATCCTAGTCTGGCATAGTGAAAAGGAGAAACAAGCATGATATGTCTCCTTTTCACTATGTCACTCTCTGAGATATCACAATTATCTCAGACATGAAAACTAAAGTTTTGTTTTCCTTTGACCTTTCAGAATCACATCCACTAGCAAGTGGAGATCACATCCACGGGCAAGCCTGCAGGATCTTTAGGGAGAGGGGTCTGCGGATGGACTGCTGATGGAGGCAGTGGTGAAAGCTCTGTTAGCTTGTAATGACAGATATAGTTAGGGGTAGCGGTGCTCATTGGTGGTGTTAACATTTTAAGGGAAGGTAAATAAGCAGCAGCACCTCTGTAAGTCCCATGTGGCAACAATGTATGCCACAAGTGGGCAGCTTTGAGAATGGCTCTGACCCATAGAAAGAATGCTGCAGTACTGTGACTAAAAATAACAAAGGTTGAACTGGCTGTCTTTGGGGAAGAGTATGCTCAAGAAATATACTTCCAATAAAATCCTCACTTTCTGCTTCCAAGCAGGTGTGTTTACCTTTGAATCGTCTTTGGTTGGGGAGCTGGGACTGCAGATATTATCTTGTGGATCTACTTATTATCTTATTACACCATTGCCAATGCATGGAAACTTTTTCCCAAAGCAAAATGAGGAATAAAAGGAACACACAGCAGCACATTTCAGTCCAAAGTCAGTATCAAAATTCCCTTCAGCGACGATGTAAGCTGCGAAATTACACCTCTACGTTTTTGATCACCCATAAAAATATATTTCCAAAATGATACGTTATTATTTCAGAGATCATCTTTTTTTATACCCCTACTTTATATTCCCAGAATCCAAGCATTCTGAACCTGGTAATGATGAAATGCAGCTGCAAAAACTGGGTCATTACTGAGCTGTAATTCAGTTGCACCTTAGCAATAGCTAACCCCTAACTGTAACTTTGCTGTAACAGAGCCATACCTCTTCAATAACTAAACAGTAACTTTTCATAATGTGACAATAACTATAACAGGTCCACTGTCCATATAATTGGACAGTATCTAAGGGGCTGTTTACACAAGGCCTAATACAGACAAATCCAATAAGTTTTCTTTGCGTTTTGGCCTCCTGTTTACATGGGAACAGTATACGGAGTGCTTGAATCCACAAACTTTTGAAACCAGGGTCCAGGGTGGAGAGTTTTCAAAATGCTCCGTCATGCAGCCCCGTGTAAGCCAGAGTCAGTGTTTCAGGGTGAAACACTGACATCACTGCATGTGCAGTACTCTTTCACATGAAGGCTGTGTGCGTATACCAGGAACAACAGCAGCTTCTACCGAGTAACATGTGTGCTGCTTACCCTGATCGATTTGTTATTAGACAAAACTATCCAGACAGATTTATTGTCTGAGCAGATTTGTTGTCCAGACAAGAAACTCCTGCATCTCTGTGTGTCCACTCTCCATTGTTGCTTGTGAAAAGTTTTTCTTCTTCATACGTGTATTGTAGCAGCACTGTTTCTCTGCAAACCCACATCGCCATCTCCTGGACTGGCATGCACACTACAGAGGTTTCATTCATTTCCAGCATCTGCATCTGAACGCGGATTGACTTTGAATACGCAAAGGAAAAACCTTTCCGTTTTAGGTCAGTAAGTGGGCCGCTAGCAAGCTTTACCTCTGTTGAAACCTAAATAAGCCATGGCTTGCATTAGCCTGTCTTAACTTCAGCATTCACTCTACTGTATCTCCTATTTTACTTTTTTGTAACTCATCAAAGGCCCTGCTACCACTAGGTTAAAACTTAGCTGTACCTAGAGCCATAAGTGAGCCGTCACTCTGCTGTGAATGTGTCATCATTGTTTAGTAACTGAGCTGTAACTGTCAGAACTAAAATGAAATAGCCACAACTCATCAAAGTATCTACTATTCTGTAACTAAGCTGTGAATAGGCACCTAAAGGGCTGTAATCGATCAATAACTCAGTTGTGACACAGTCATAAATGAGCCACTTACAATATCAGCCTTTACTCATCCATACCTGGAATTTAACTTTACCATACCTCGGATATAAACCAGCCTGGACTGAGACATAACTCTGCTACAATTACAAAGACACTAAAGCTGTAACTAAGCTGCAGCTAAGACATTAATGGACTGTCACTCAACATTATCATAGCTGTGACCCTGCTGAGTCATAACTCAAACTAACAAAGCCCAAATGCTGCCATGTATCTCAACCCTAAGCCTGCTGCAATTAAGTCCTAATTCAGCTGTAATTTAGCTGTAACTGAACCAAAGCAGAGTTGAAAATATGCTGCAACTCAGCCATATCTCAAGCATACTATAGCTGTAAGTCTGCTGTTATCCATTCATTATTGGTCCCAAACTGAGCCATAATCTAGCAGTATCTGAGTCATATTTTGGATGTAACTGCTCTGTAACTGAGCCGTTACTGTGCTATACCTCATACCTTATCTGTCACTCAGCCATAACTGATCCACAGCTGAACAGTAAATGAGCCCTAACAAAGCCAAATTCAGCTGTAACTGTGCTGTGGAAAGCCAGTGTTATTCTCCTGCAGCCCCAGTCATTATTATATCCTCAAGAGAAATGCACGTTGACCGAAATACTGTAAGCCAGAGGAAGTCATTTTAAAAAAGTCAAGGCAGATTAGAAGAAGCCAATATCCGTGCATTAAATTAAGGTGTGGAATTCTGTTTGGATGGTGCTTGTTTGATGCCATCTTGAAGTTAAAGGGATTCCAAGCTGAGAATTAGAAAGCCTTTTCTTTGTAAGAGAAAGTGATTTGTAAGAAACAAAAACTGGAAAAAAAACTGAAAGATGGGTAGGGTTAGGGTTTACTCCTCTAATTTTGAGACAATAGCTTTCAGGGTGTGAAGACTGGAAGGAAGTGATTGATTTTCCAAAAGATCTCTGTTTAAAGAATAAAAAGAGTTGTTTTTTAAGCTGTATAGCAGACAGTGGGACCTTTGAGATGAAGACAAATAGAGCTTGGTAGATTTTATCCAAATATCAACTTCTGGTGTCATAAAATGAAGCTATACCAAAGGTACTACAAGTTTCACATTTGCTGATTGCAAATGAAAGCAATATTTAATCAGCAAATGACAAGTACACTTTGTTGGAGAAAATTTCATAAGCTTTATCTGTAAAAAGCTCTGCAGTCAATGAAGATTTCCAGAACGCAATTACTGGATATCAAATGCAAATAAAATGATCAAATAGATTCAAGGACCAGGATCTCTAACATTGTTTTTTTTTTTAATTTTAATCAGCTTTTGACCAAGTTACCCCTGTTCTGCCATTATCTGTCTGGTCAAATGGCCCATTTAGGGTATAACATTTTTACCTGTCAGTCAATGTTTCAAGTGCTGACTTTAAGGACCCCATATTTTGATTTAACTCAGGTTCATATTCACTGTTGATGGCACCCTTAGCCATCACTAAGTTGGCAGGAAAGAAAAGACTAAAATGGTTGAACAATTAGCTTGTATCTTGGTCAGCTCCGAAGAAAACACACTAGGGCATACTCACAACAACATTATCAAACATTGGACAATTATGTGCTTTGTTTCTTTCTTTTCCTCATTGTAATGCAACAAAGATGACATGTTAAACAGGGATTCTAGTACCTACTACGATAGAATAATTTCTCCTATATTTTCCACAGTCCTGCTATGTTTACAGCCTGTGGTTTCCTGTTTGTTGCTTGTAAATCAGCTGCAATTTTTTGACTGCAGCCAACTCACTGAACAGCCCAGTTTATATAAGCATGACCTAAGAATTAGAGTTTTTTTTTATCATATTTAATTTTTGTCTCAAAGTTTAGGCTGAAGGACAACTGCCTTAAAACTGAGTTGCAAAAACACCCTGCAACTTATACCCGAGACAATGGGAACACACCCTCCATATTGCAAGATTCAAAATTTTCATTTAAAAAAACAAAAAAGATTTTTCGGAAAAATCGTCCACAACTTCAAAACTGCAAGAAAAAATGTTTAGTGAGGCCAGCACCAGACGTAACTCAGCTAAAGCACCAGACGTAACCCAGCTAAAGCAAGAGAGCAACTGAGTCAGGACTCAGCTGATTGCTGTTACTCTGCTGACCATGCTTTCACTGACATTAAGCTATGACTTTTACTTTATTGTCCAGGCTTTGTGGAGGTAATAGTTGTGTCAGAACAGGCACAACTAAGGAGTTTGAAACCTTTGCACCACTGTATCATTGCCTAGTTTTTCAAGTACTAGATGTCATACAAGACTTTTCTTTGTAACATAAGGAGGAAACTGCAAAAATAAGCATGTTTTTTCACATTTTAAAAGACAGAAAAAGCCTAAGGACAACAGTAACCAAAGTAGGAAGGGCTAGACAAGTTTAAATTCAGGAGCAGGCACAGCAAAGCTTTTCTTAAAGCCTTAAAGGTGGAGTCAGCAATCTCTAATCTTCTAATCTAATGCATGATTTATCAAAATCTCCGTATTACTCCTCTCCATCCACAAGATGTCACCACTGACAGCATGTAAAAAAGAAGGTCCGGTTTCAATACACAGCCTTGGCTCAGAATTTCAGCAGGTAAATACTGTGGCTCGGGCCGAGTTACCAAAACAGAGTACATCCAGGGGGCGATCATACTCATGCGCAGATCAGACGGAGGGGGAGGGGAAGTCGTAGGATGAGTAATGTCTAATCTGCTGAAATGTATTGTTGTTGTGTTGTTATCAATAATTGCAGTCGAGTTATCTGACGAGTCAGGGTTACCTTAGCTACGTTGGTCAGCTACGCAGTTTCTACGGCTGTTTCCATGACGTAAGCTGATGGACGATGCACGTCCATCAGCTTACGGGGGGCGGGTCTAAATTGGTTTATCAACAACCTCCCCACTTGTTTTCTCCCACATCGCTGACTACACCTTTAAGCCTGGGATCTGGGGAAGTGGTTGATAGACAAAAGTGGTCTAACTGGGCACTACAACTCAAGAAAATTGCACCGTACAATCCAAAACCCTAAAAATACATTCTTAAAAAAACATATTAATGACACTCGATGAAGAAATTTAGCCAGAAGTCATCCCTACATTTGTCCTTGTTTTCATGTCCTGCTTCATCTGAATAAGCCATCAAAGCCAACTCGGAAAGTAAAAGCTTGAGGGCATTGTCATTTGAAGTTACATTAATTTGCCTCTCCATTCCACCTTTTCCCATTAATTACTGTATAAGTGATCCAGACAACAAACGAAAAAAATGTGATGCAATTAGATGTCCCTCGCTGACCAAAGGTGTCTTGTGAGTGAAGTGAAAACCCATTGGAGCTCATTTATGAACCATCAAGGACCTCTGTCATTCTCAGGCCTGTCAAAGAGCTCTTTGATAAAAGTGCTGGACGTCAGAACTACCTGAACTGACTGCTATATCTGCTGCCCTAAATTATTCAATAGTTTTAGCCATTGAGGGCTACATACTGTTGGAGAAAAACTGTTTTTTTGTGCAAGAACACCTAAAAGAAGTGAGACTACACATGAAAAGGCACTTTTAAATTATCCTTACAGGGGCTTTTTTTGGGTTGACCACGTCTTGAATCGGCAAATTTCAAAAGCTCTTTAAATTTTTATCAATCACTTGCTATCTAATGCACCCACATCTAAGCTTTCTTTGGTGGTTTGTTGTTAAATCCCAGCCGCAGATGCGCCAGTGAATCATTGATGGGTGAATGGGATATTTGGAGCTTGGTCTGAGGAATACCAAGAGCCTGGCGATGAATTTTGAAAGTCGGAGAAGAGCAAGGGTTGGGGTGGGTTGGGGGGGCTTCACTCTTATACAGCCTTAGATCAGAGGCTTGTATGAATCAGTAATGATCCTCACACACATAAACACACCCTGCACCCCTTTTGCTACTTCATCATTCTCTCTTATTCTGCTTTTATGCTTCCACTTTGTCACTTCCAGATCCAGCGGGATGCTGTGTTGTAATGCAGTGATTCTGAGGGGAAAAGATTCTCCTATCACGGATCTAAGACATCAAAATCTGGCTCTGCCTGATTTGTCAGAGCAGCTTTGCATCTTTTAACATGTATCAGAAAAGGGTTGCATCATATGTTTACTGAAAAATGTGTGAAACAATTGGTACTTTCCCTTCTTTGTGTTATTTAAACGAGCGTCACAGAAAATGCCAAAGAAAAGTAACCTGACAAGCATAAAAAACAGTTGGTTTGAGTTGGCAGGAACACAAAACAGATGTGACGTGAAAAAAAAGTATAATCCATGCCAAACAGGTTCCTTTTTTGGATGCAGATAGAAAGGGGGAAAACAAGGACAGAACAAGAACTACCACCTGCTGGTTTTAGGCCTGCATAGCTGTAAAGTGGCAGGCTGGGAAGGAAAGATTCACGAATAAAGAATAAACGTGAGAACCAGTAGATACTGATATAACCACATTTTTGTTTTACTTTGACAGGGGTCTCTGAAATTAAATCAGTTTATTGTTGAGGCATAAAGATTTTTCACATATATGTCAAGAGCTTGACTTGACTCTGTCTCTGTTACTGCTGTAATGAAAGAAAAAATACAACAGAAGGAAATGTTCTTATGTGCTTATGCATTCCTCCAAATTAGAGTTTGTCGAACATTAATGATTATGAACATGCTTTATCATATTCAAAATTGAACAAATTAACTAATTAAGGTAACTATTGGCTCAAACAGATCAATTCGTTCTCCAGTCAGTATGGGGAATTAGCAAAATTTAAAGACAATCCCACAAAGTTATCTTCAGATACTGCTTTAATAACAAAGGATGGCCATGAGGCCTTTTGACTTGAGACTTATTTGACAACAACAATTAGTAATTTCTACAAAGTTTGAACAAAGCCTCAAAAACCTTGTTTTTGTCGTCACATTAAAATGTAGGAGTTGATCATGAGAACCGTTAACCTCTGACTTTGTTCAATGACTTAAAGGATAACTTCGGTTCCTGCAGCTTTTACATTGTTTATAGAATGAAGAACAACAATATACTCACCCAACACCGATATAATGGTAGCCCGTAGGGCATAGATCGCTGCTCCTAAAAACTGCATTAATCGTCCAAAAACTCATGTTTTTCACCAATATTCCATCATGATCCGCGCCGAACGGACGGCCATTGTAGCCTGTGTCTCTCCACACAGCGCTGTGTGGCTGAACTAACCTCTAAACAGACGAGTCTGTTTGCATGCCCCTCGCGCATGCGCAGTACTCTCTGGAGCGTTGAGAGCACTCCCTCATTTCTATCAGCTCCTTATCTGTATAATCTGGCTCCAAACTGTAAGGACGTCCATCATATTCAAAGTCCTCCTCCACAACATCTTCATCCCATAGATATTCGTCCATTTTGCACAAAACTGGAAGAAGAAAGTCGATTTGTAGCTGCCCTGAAACAATGAGCCGCACTGCGCATGCGCGAAGAGCATGTAAACAAACTCGTTGGTTCAGCCACACAGCGCTGTGTGGAGAGACACAGGCTGCAATGGCCGTCCATTCGGCGCGAATCATGATGGAATATTGGTGAAAAACATGAGTTTTTGGACGACTAATGCAGTTTTTAGGAGCGGCGATCTATGCCCTACAGGCTACCATTATATCGGTGTCCGCTGCTCGATTTTGGATCTAAATATCTCCCGAAGCACCGTTTGCATCAGGAAAGCCTTCTGGGTGAGTATATTGTTGTTCTTCATTCTATAGACAATGTAAAAGCTGCAGGAACCGAAGTTATCCTTTAAGTCAAAAGTTAGTCCTTTAGATCAGAGAATGCATTTCTGCTAAGGATACAGAAAATGAACCAGAGTGTTTATAAGATATCACATTCAAAATAAGGGATGTTCACATGGCCCTATGACCCTTGATCCAGTGTCTTGACAAATTACGATGCTCATTTTTAAATCAGATCATGCATATTTGCAAAACCTAAACCTAACACAAGAAATCATGTTCACAAGGAAGACATAATCATGAGGCACAACAGCCTTTGAACCAGATCTCCCAAGCAAAATAATAATTTTATTGTTGTGTAAGAGGGGACATTTGCATCACAAAACAGGAGATTGATATATTGCTTTCACAAGCAATGGATGACCATGAGGAAAATGATTTTTGACCTTGTACTCCTAAAAACTAATCCGATGCTTGAGTCAGTGTTGACAGCTGTGCGAAATCTGAGAAGAATCAGAGTATTAAGATTTACATATTATGTTCAAAACCAGTAGATGAATATTGGGCCTTGTTACTTTTGCCTTTTATTTCCAACATCTCCCAGGGGAATTCTTTGAGCAGAAAATAAGATGTCTGAGGAACATTCCTCGAAGCATTCTTGAGATATCACATTCACAACCAAAGGATGATCATGAAGCCCAAGAACTTTTGATTTTCCCCCCAAAAAAGAATCAGCAGTCATTTGAGGACAATTGTTCAAAGGTTTGGGGAAGTACTAGAAGCATATTTGCGAAGCCTTGTTCACAAGAATTACCCGGACAGTTGGAAGAAGAAAAGGACGTACGGACTAAAACCCCACAGGCCAAATGTGTCCAGGCTAACCCAAAGGCATAAAATAAACAAAAAAGAGCAAGTGAGGGAATTAGGAGGTCAGCTATCAATTAAAAGATGTCTTATTTAAAATCAGAACATGAGGCAGAACTCCAGGGATTCAGGTGCCTGCGCATGAATGTACAGATGGATTTTTAACTTCAAAAGCAGATTTCACAGAAGTTCCTCAAATCCTGGGTAAAAATCAATCACAACCTTGTTCAATGTTAACATGTTTTCCCCTAAAATCATGAAAAGAACATTTGCTTTAATCTAACGGCCGTGGTTCATGTGTGCTCATGAAGCTAAATTGTAAAGTGGATTTGTTGTTTTCTGCCGAGCTCCAAGTTTCATCTTCCATCATCATTTTGTTTCCCGTTACAGTGCATCATTTGTCATCATTGAAGCATAACATGAAAGGGATTTATGTAGTCAACAAAGCCCCAAAACAAATCACACGATGCAATGGGAAAAAATAGGGATTTTCATTCCTGCCTCAGAGTATAAAATGGAAAGTTTCACTTCTTCAAATGTCTTTATAATGACCTAAACAGACTTCTTTACAGCTGAAGAGACTGCAACAGAATCTATGCAGATGACTATGGAAATGTATTTTAGATATGCTCATGGCATACCTTTAAGCCATGCTGTGTCTTTTAGTCCACTGCTTTAGACTTGAATATTTGAATATTTGAGAGGAATGCCATTAAAACTACTAACATGCATGGTCCTTGAAAACTAAAGCCAAACAGCAGTGAAGATTCCCAAACTTTATTTGGGCACACAGGTGAAGAACAGACTGATAACCCTCAGTCACTTGACAAGCACATAGGGCTGTGGGCAGAAAAGAGTGTCAGTTTGCATTGACCACCATGTGGAACTCCAGCACAACCTTTTTAGAGAACTGAAAAGTATTAATTAATACTATTTTTACTGTCCTAACGATCTTTTGCAGATGTTTAAAACTAGACAGCTAGCTCACAAGTAGGAATTGTCCAAGATGTAAAAGCGATGATAGTTATTTATTTAAAAATGTTTTAACTTTTTGTTAAACTGCAACAAATCACAAAATTTACAATATATTAAAAACAACAAACATGAAAGATAAGATACAGTGAAAATTAACGCAATTTCCAAACTCAAAGTCACTCTGCTAGCTCACAGTATTGCTAGCTTGCAGCCACATTATCTCACAGCTTTGCTTTGCTAAGGACAGAATGAAAAAATATGGTGTGCCACTGCATATAGCATATAAATTCACAAAAACTGTACTGTATCTGAGGCAAAAATGTGGAAGATGATCATGCAGAAGACCAAGAAACTGTTGTCTGCACTGATAGCAAGTGACTCATGGCTTCATTTTTCTCTTCTAACAAGCAGAGGGCAGTATGAAAAGGGAATTAAACTCAAAGACATAAATGTACTTAGGACAGGACACTATTTGTTCCAGGCACTATGGCAGCAGCCAAGACACTTTTTATATCAGTTAAAGCTTTCTTTGTTCGAATAGTACTTATCCTTAGATATGATATATTAGAGAATCCTTCCCCTTAAACCACTACCATGATAAAATACAAATATGTTGGTTTTTTTTGTATTCCTAATATGTGTGGAATGGGGCTGGCATACCAATATTTATTTGATGAGCATAACAACCAGTAACCCCCCCCCCAAACACACACACACACAGGTACCCAACAACAGCATTTAGGCATCCTACTGCTAGTACGTCAGCAGCAGGGTTAGAAAATGGCAAGCCCTTTATGCGTGCTTGATCTATAAGGACCTAGATGTGCATTCTTTTTCATCCCTTTATACCCAAAACCCAGCTATGTTAGGAAATGAATGCTGTCAATCCTGGCTGGAGCTAACTAAAGCGTTCAAACCCATGAAGGAGTGTGGGATGAGAGAGCCAAAGATTAGGGATGAGTGGCTGAGAAGATGAGGGATAATGGGTAACAGTCCACTTTCAGGAGGCATGGCATCGCGTGGGAATTCTGAAGAGGGCCGTTTCAGCGACCGGATGAGAGGGAAAGCTGATTATCCACCCTTCTTTTGTGTGCGGGATCAGGATCAGCGAGCAAATCCTAAGTTTGGAGAGAAGAGTCAAGAAATGGTGGGGGGGAGGACAGTGGGGCAGGTGAGGCGAGGAGAGGAAAGACAACGAAGAAGGCAAAGATAAGAGGAAAGGACACAAAGGGGCAGGGGGAAAGAACATGTAGAATAGTGTGGGGCAAAGTGGAGACTGGGAAGGAAATGAGCAGTGTAATTTCATCTTTTGAGCCTTGAATTGGCGCATACTTTGCAATCAAGTTGTTGCCGGAGCTGTATTCACCATCTATGCATGATGATGTGCATATGTATGATTAGGAGTCTGATTTTTTAAGCTGCAGCCCTCATTAGCCACTTCATTTTGCTGAAATCTGCTTTGTTCCTGTTCCCACCTGTTTTTTGTAACACCTCACAGTCTCTGATGATTAAATGAACTCAGAAATATCTTGCTCTAACAACCCGCACTGTTCTCGCTCGTCATGGGAGCAAAAGAAGCCAAACTAATTGCTTGCGCCTTCGGATTTGCGAAGCGCTCAGCAAGCCTGACATGCAAAGTGTTTGTGGGTGTATTAAAGTGTGGGCGAGTGCTCATGTGTGGCTTTTTGTCTCGGTCTTAGGTTGAGCTCTCCTGTGCCAGATCCCCACCTTCGCTTTGCTACCTGCAGCAATACAGGAGTCATTAGATGCTCTCTGAGTGATGAGACGAAGCAGTTTTCATTAAAAAGACATTTGGTGAAGACTGGAGGCCCTGGATTTATGTGGAGCTAGAGACAAAAGGCTTGTGTTTGTCTTGAGCTGAGTGACTCATATGTCAGTGTTTCAGACGGCAAAATCGAGAAAAAAATAGCTGCCACTCAAATAAACAGCAACTGAAAGTGAGCCAAGGTGTGATGGAGGGAAGAGGGAGGTGTGCTGCGGTGTGTGTCAGTGTTTTTGTACTAGAGGGGGGAAGTAAGTGGGGAGAGGGAGCGAAGGATGGTGGGAGGTAATATGTTGAATTTGTAGAAACCTGTGGAGTCGAACTGAGACTCTGCTGCTAACACCTGTTAGTGAACTTCGGTATAGATGGATCTGAAAGAGGTAGGACTCTTCAACTCTACACCCAGCCTCCATTCAGAGACTGCATACTTGGAATGAGAACCCAAATGTGGTACAATTCATTAAATCAGAAGCAATCGAAGCTTGAACCTATGAGCAACAACTAGAGGATGATCATCAGATTGGTACAAAGCTTCGACAAGAATACAGTTTCCTTGTACATGGACGTACTTCCACACCAAATGGCTTGATGAAAGATGTTGATGTTAAATGAAAATCATATGACAATAAAATGCCTCGGTGAGATGTGCAGTTGCTAGACAGTGAAAATATGGTGGTGCGCCAAGAATTAGGGTAGGGTTTGGGTGCAGGGTTAGCCTAAATAGCATTCAGCATTCAGAACCTAAGGCCTCATGGTACACTTAGAGTAGTGCCAAGCTTGCATCACAGGCATCTTACCATCTGATGTAGTTGGCATTATTTTGCCAAGCGCATGCTGTTTGAACGGCGTGTAAATATGCACTAAAATTAGCCTCTTAAGGGTGTGGTTCTCAAACAGTACAACTAAGCACTTAGGTGTGCCTTGAGGTAAGTCCAGGTATACCCTGGTAATTTTTAAAATCAATGTCAATATCATTTAGGCTATAAAAGAGCATGTATTTCTTTCATTTGCCTAAGGGGTGAATTAATTTTCTTAAACAGGAATTTGACCTGAATTTAAGCATGCCTTGGCAAAAATAACTTTAACCATTGGTCTGACGTTGTGTCCACACATTGGTGGATATTTTGGGAAAGATCACTTTTCCTTTGCCTCTTGACTTTCTAACCACATGCAAAGCAGTGTTTTAGGTAACTGAGAATGTATATGTAAAACTCTGGGTGTCTCGGTGTGGAATCAGAAAACAGCATCTTGGGTCCAAAACATCACGCTCTGTGCCAACCTGTCCTCAGGGTGACCTACATGTGTAACAATGGATGCTGCTAAACTGCTGTCTTTTTCAGTGTTACTGACTGGACTATTTATATGCCAACTAGTACTTAATGTTGCTGCTTTCAAAGACATACGAAAGCTGCAAAAGTTTTGGATCAGACCTGGTGTTATTGTTTCACAAGTGACGATTGACTATTGACCACTTGTGTCTGTGAATGCAATGGCTACTTCAGATGATGTGACCAACAAGAGCACTCACAAACATTTTAAATGACTTTCAAACTTTTAGTTGAAATATAATTAGAGAAATATATACTAAAAATGTCTTTCAAAACCTGTAAACGTAGCCACAAATTAAACTGTAACACCAGTCAGACTTGATGTAGGAATAGAGATGAAAATAAACAGCATTTACATTTATGTGTTTTCATGTGGTACAGAATGTTTTTAAAAACTTGATGCATGTGGAAGGTAATACTTAAGAAAATAAATCAGGGAATCCTCAGTCTTGAAAAATACCTGCCTACATATGGATTAAGCCAAAAACTGAGTAGTGATCAGGCAGAGAGCTGGTTTGTTATTATCTTGCAGACACAGAAAATGACAGTGCTTGAATCCACTTAAAGCCTGGCCTTGAGTCTAAAATCTGGTGTGTTTTCTGCTCTTTTAAGACCCATTTGAGAGATGGGCACACATCTGTGCAATCAGTACACACACCCCACTTAGCCTCTTCTTCCCAATCACAGAATAACCAATAGCATGCACAGTCCACAATTTCTCATCAGAGCATTTGCTAATGAATCAAAATTGTGTTTTGATTTCATAAACAGCTCAGCGGCAGCTTGTTAGGGGCATTGACCTCTCTGTGGTGTGACTCAGACAACGCTGTAGCTTTCTTATAAAAATTAGGCTTTGAGTGCAGGTGATGGTTTCTTGTTAAATGAATCTGAGCCTCTGAATGTTTGAATGTGCACCATTCTCTAGCCAAAGAAATATTTGTTAACAACAATCTAGACCCGTGGTTCTCAAAGACTTTCTTACCCCCACCCTTCAAGATTATATCACTATACCCACCACTGGGAAGTTTCTTAAGGGTAAAATTAAGCTATCCTTTAAATGCAGTGTATACTAATTTCTTAATTATTAGTATGAAAACACATATTAAAATTTTTCCCTTGTTATACCTACATGCACATTATAATAAATATGCTGATGTCTATACTATCTTAAAAGAATACAAAGGATAAGTGGAAACTCCAATATTTCTCTAAAGGCTCACTTTAAAGTTTTAAGCAAAGAGTCAGAATTTCAAGTTCTAATAAATACAAATTGTCCACTTTACAAAACATTAAACAAAAAAAGCCAACTAAAGCCTGTTGTTTCACAGCCCTTGATGATTTTTACATAAGTACTACCTCTGCCATGAGAAAAAGCCAATCGCAATGCAGAATTTTGGACTGCACATGGGGAGTCCAACTAAAACTCCAGGGTGGCCCATGCCACATACTGTCAGACACACACCGCCGATCTCTAAAATTTCTACTTTTCAGGAAATAAAAAAGTTACAAAAAGAAAAAAAATACTTCTATTCAATATGGTTTAAACTTTTTAAAACCCAATTACCAACATGAAAGGTGACAAACAGCACTGATTTATGATTAAAACCATAGAAAGTTTTTTACCCAACAGCAACAATATGAAAATGTCCAAATAAAGAAATGTCAGTTGTTTATAACTGACCACTTGTTAGATTTATACCTCCAATTATCAGCTTATGTCTGAACCCTCAGGCTTCAGTCCTGTTAACCTGAGTAAACTATATGTGAGTGCAATAGAAATGCAAATGAGCCTGATGTGGTGTTTCATGACACAGTTTAAGAGCGCAATAACATGCTAAATGGAGACGGGACTTTCTTCACTTTGCCCCAAGGCATCACTACCGCTCAGTCTGCTGTGACGAATTGGAAATACCCTCTGTATTTTACAATGTTTAGAGTTCTCCACTCATGAGGCAAGTAGGCTATGATCTGCCAGTGTTTTTGGAAGCAAAATACCTGCCTATAATATGCCGCAAGCCTTTTTGATTAACAAAATGTTCCCTTTCTGGATTCTGGTCGAGTCCAGGCTGTGCATGTGGGCAACCATGAGAATCATTTGTAGATGATTCAAACTGTGGAAGAAGAATATGAAGAAGTGTGGGCATACATTGAGATTCTGTGTTATATTATTTGTGGAAAAAAATGCAGACATTCACACACAGAATGATCAAACTGAGTCTGAGAGATGCCCCAGAGAAGGAAGGTTAGCCAGTCATGAAATTACTAAATAAATAGAGGCTCCAGGCTTTCCTGCTTGAACATTTAGAGAGAATGTTGAGACCTGAAGATAAACTGAGTGTTTAAGTGACTGTGGAAAAAAATAGACTGATGAAGCTGTGATCATAATGTTAATGATGTTGTTGGTGTTTTTGATTATAATAGCTTAATTAAAGCACTCATCAAGCTGATAAGACTAACCCCTCTGTCATTATTCGTTAAATGTTGCTTTGAACCTCAATACAAACTTAGATTCATTCTTCCTCTCTTTGGAGAAAGTACACTTATAAAAGTTTGATTACACTTTTTCAACATTTGATTATGGTAAATGTCCAGCATTGACATAGTTTCAGGTAAAGCCCAAAGACAAACCCATTGATGAACAAGTTTCTACAACAAAGTCTTAAACTTGATGGGCTTTTCTTTTCTTTTTTTTTTCTGTTACCAACAAATTCTGTCACAACAGTGTTGCAAAGTGTTTTAGCAATTAGCACAGAAGTCTTTCCTATTTTCCACCTTACTGCACTCCACTAAGCATGCACTCCTCTTAGTTTTCAAGAGTGTGTTGGTCTTTATGTGTGTTGATCAAGGCACAAAGCTGGTAGGTCAAAGAATACAGACACTGACTGTGCCTTGAATCCCAAAAAAACTGGTCTCAGGTTTAAGGGTGAATCCCAATTGTACCCTTTAGCCCTTCCCCTTTGTCTTATCCCTGCCCCTTATCCCTCTGTTTTAAGGGCCAAGTGGAAGGGGTGAAACCCACAGCTAAGAAATGAGACACCACTCAATTCCCGCTATGTCATCACCTGGAGCCACTGGCTGGCTGTGATGTAAGAAGATGTGACAGTAACAGTAGCCACAGCTGTGAAAGCTAGCTTGTTAAAAGGAGAAATGTTAAAATGCGACCAACAACTCAGAACATGATTAATATTTTCTTGATGATAAAATAATTACTTATAATCAAGCACTTCCTTCGGCCGCTCTGCTTCGTGTTGGCAGGCGCGGTGTATTAGGGGAAATTGTCTTACCCCTTGGTTTCAAGTGAGGTCCCGGTCTGTCTTTTTTTGAGTGCTGTGTAGCTCCTGGACTTAGCCCTTCCCCTTAGCCCTACAGAGTATTGGGACACCACTTCACTAGACGTGAACACGCAAAACCAAGGGGTGAGGGATAAGACAAATACTAAGGTGTACAATTGGGACAGAACTTAAATGTCTGGTGAAGCATGCTAAATGCATGAAGGAGGCATGTATCTGAGAGTATATATGAGACATCCACCTCTTTGTTCATTCCTCATACACTGAATACACAGCAGCAACTTTCTTCATAGTCATATACAAGTGTATTTAATGATGAAAACAATTATAGGGCCAAATCATGTGCTGGTGCAAAGCATTTCATTGTAAAGTGCTGTTGTCTTTCATTTCAGCCTGATGAAGTTGTCATTTTTATGGCCTCTAATCATTCTGTAATTATGGAAAATAAGATAATATATTGTTCAAAGCTAACAGGTATTTGGTAGATGGTTAACAGTCTATTAAAGATGTAAAAATGTTATTCTGTTAGTTTTAACTGGAGATTTTAATCAGAAGGTTTTGTTTTTACACTCATGTCAAAGTGTCTGACTTGATTTTTTTATTGTCTCTTGTGCTCTGGATGCTTTAATGAGAAAAAAACCACTTTAACCTGAGAGTTAACATATTTCCTAGAGTGTTCTGTGTGTGTTCTATGGGCATATGTGCAAAATAAAAGGATATGATGTAAATGATCCTGGGACCAAACACTGAACCCTGCCAACAGCAAAATGCCAGCTGGAATAAAAGCTGACACTCGAGTTGGATTGATTTATGGTTCACCAAAAACACAAGCAAAATCAAGGCACATATCATGTCCTCTTCGCACCTGCCAGAATTTGCATCTCCAAAATATTAAAACACAGACACTGAAGTTGCTCTGCCCAAGTGCATTAGCTACTCTTTATTTATTACGTCACTGAGGGCTGAGAGGTAACATGCAAGAGTGTGTAAATTAAAATGTGTGCATTATTATGAGTGCCATCAATAGTTGTGCTCACAAACAGTAAACAGACTATCCAGTGTGTTTTACACATGTATTGGAGGATACAGCCAAGGGTTCCATCAGAGACAATGAGTAATTAATTGTTTACATTGTACATTTATTTGATTGTGAGCAAACAGAACATTGGACAAAGTAAACCTGTCCTTTGTTTAATCAGAAATTTGTACCAATGCTACTCAACTAACAATGTCCAAAGAATGACATCTGACATTCTGACTGGTTTAATCCAAGTTATGCCAAAAGCTAACCTATGTATAATCAAGGCACATAAAACTCTCTTCTTGCACCTGATTTTGTGCTGAGATTATATAATCTAAATATCAAAGACTAACCATATCATTATGTTGTGAAAAACCTAATACAAAGGTGATTCTCTTTAAACCAGACCTCATAACAATATACTCTTGAGAGGCGAAGGGCTGAATAAAATTGAGCTGATTTGCATTAAGGGACACACCAAAAAAGAGTGATTTAAGGCATGCTGGATTGTGAGGAGTCAAAAGCCACCTCTGATGATTGATCTGTAATCAAAGTGCATCGTGTTCTGTTGTTCCCGCAGGACACTGTGTCAAAAGGTGGACTCAGGGTTTTGTGTATCTCTTTTAATATTTTACCTCAAACATACAGAGATGGTACAGTAGTGTAGCCAGATGAATTTTTTACTGTTGGACAATCGTTTCATTATACTTAACTGAGAAAGCCCAGGGTCCTCTTGTAGCCTTTCCATCAAACGAGTTTCAATAATATTTTGAAGAAAAAGATGTTAACTATGGCTTAATACACAGGGGGTTTGCTGGAGGTCATTCGCAATAAACATTTAATTGCAGTGCTCTTATTTATGCCTCACATTTCTCCCTGGTGTCTATGTCAATGGCCTCTGGTTCTCTGTTCACACGAGCTTCCCATTAAAGTTCTCCACCTCCCTCTATCTCTTCTTTATTGCATGTTTATTCTTTGTATTTATCCTCCATGTCCACCACACTTCCCTGTAGAGAAGCTTTAGTCTTTGTCTTGCTCTGGACCCTCAGCCATAATCCCCTCAATGGCCCGCGAGGCAAGAGAGCACCAATTCTTGCCTCTGGAGTTTAGGGCTTGAATCTAAAGTAATTACTTCTTGTGGGTGACCCTGGTGGCAGATTGCTGCAGCTTCAGAGAGCAACCTCTGTCCTTTCTCTTGTAACTCATAAAAGAAGGGGTAAGGAGAAAATAATTTTTCTGCTAGTTAGTTACCAAGACAACAAGGGTGGGTTGGAAAGAGTCATCCACCATGACCTATACACTCATATTCCCCCACTCATTAAAACATCAAATTAACAGCCTGTTTATCGTAATAAATTACAGTTCATAACTCCTCAGATTGTATTCTCCAGCACGCGAAGCTCACGTGGACAGCTTCTCATTTTAACTGTCTCCCCTGGGAGAGGTGAGGCTTAACAGGCTAACTGGATACAGAGCCTAATTGAGTTTGCAATCTCCTGCATGGCTTAAAGGAAAATGATTTCAGCACTCAGGATCCTCTCAGGTGTGAACAATTGGGTCAAGTATGCACACATGTGTAGGCGTTCAAATGCTGCAGTATTTTTGTATGTCATCTTGCCTGCTTTGACTTTATGGATGTCAGAGAAACAAGGATTTCATGGTGCCTATGGGCCAAAAAAATAAGACAATTATAGCGAAAATAAAGAATACAAAAAATGGAAAACCAGGCTTTTTGAGAAACACATCTTATCTTTTTCATTCTGTTGCTGAACACCTTGTGATAGAAAAATAATCAAAATGTATTACACAGTTTGTTTGGTTGTTACCAAGTTAGGTGATTTCTAATGTCTTTGTATCATAGATATGTTTAAATTATATTTAATTAAACAAAAACCTGAAACTATAGTTATACATTTTGTTGCTTGATTGTCATGAGCAATAATCACTGCAGCAAAACAGAGCTATTGAAGTATCTGACGTGGATCCCTGAAATGCTGAAGTATATATTCTGAGGAATGCATCAATGAGAGGGCTGCAAGATGACCCTGATGACCCTGTGTCCCAAGAATGACCAGTCCTAAAGCATGTATAGCTCTGAAGATTCAAGATTTCAAGATTCAAATGTATTAGTGTCCCCAGAGGGCAAATTGGGTTGCAACGGGATGTACAAAAAACACACAAGACATGAAATTACAGTATAAAAAAAAAATATATATAACATACACACAGACAATACCACTGAGCTATCTGCCAGTACACGCCATTCATCGTTAAAATAATGCCAAAATAGTATTAAAAAATATCAAAATGCAGGGTCCAGGCACGCAGTGACCATTAAAGTGCACAAATTTATAGCAAGACACACAGTGTCCAGTAAGTACAGTGTCTCGAAGAGTGGGTAGGTGCCAGTGAGACCAACCACATAACATCACTAAGGTAGCAGACACAAACTAAGATCATTACTTTCTTCTCTCAGCCTCATTCAATGCTTGAATGGAGACAGGAACAAATTAGTGTTTGTACCTGTTTTTAGTAGCCCGTGGGACACACAGATGAAGACCAGAGGGAAGAAGCCTGTACTCAGAGTTAAGTGGGTGAGCATCATCAGAACGAATAAGATAAGATAAGATAAGATAATCCTTTATTGATCCCCCAGAGGGGAAATTCAGGTATTGCAGCAGTACAGGGCAAAGAACAAGGGTAGTAGCATGCATGGGGTTCAAAGATAATTTACACATGTTTTAGGAAAAAGCACGGGTGACATATAATAAACAAAACAAAATGAGAAACAATAACCATCCAGTAGCAGCAACAGTATGAGCTATTTATAGTGTCGAGTAATGTCATTCGGTAACTTTGTTATGCAGTGCAGTGCAGAGAAGGAAAGTGACAGTGAATTCATATTAAAGTGACAGTGTTAAGGGTAAAAGGGTAACGGAGTTATATACAGTAATTACAGTGCAACAGAGACAGAGTAACAGAGTAACAACAGTATTGACAGTGTAACAATGCAGTTGTACAATATATATTAAATATTAAATAATAAAGTGCAGAACAGTGTAATATTGTGATATTGCCATAAACATTAATTAGTCCCGGGGAGGTCAGCGCAGTGCAGTGCTGTGGCCTCCGCTGCTGTTTAAGAGTCTGATGGCGGTGGGCACAAAGGAGCACCTGAAACGCTCAGTTCTGCTTCTGGGTGGGATGATGCGCTGGCTGAACGAGCTGCCCATGTCCCACAGCTCGTCGTGGAGAGGGTGAGAGGAGTTGTCCATGATTGCCCTGATTTTGTCCATAATCCTCCTCTCTGCAACAGTCTCCAGAGTGTCCAGTTGAAGGCCCACAACAGAACGGGCCTTCTTCACCAGTTTGTTAAGCCTGTTGACCTCACCAGTCTTGATGCCACCCCACCAGCACACCACTGCAAAGAAGAGTGCGCTGGCCACCACAGACTGGTAGAAGGTCTAGAATAGACAAAGCTTTCAAGAGCACCTGTCTGTTAAAGATGCGATCTAGGCTGTCCAGCTGGACACCAGCTACTTTAGATGCCACCTTTACAATTTTCCCAAGGCAATTCTTATCCTTGGTACAGAGGTTACTGTACCAACAGATAGGGGACAGAAGAGATCAAAAGAGCACCAGCAACACTTGGAGTTCAGGAAACAACTTTGTTAAACTGACTGTATTGGCTTGTGGCCTTCACCAGGGTCATCAGAAAGCTCAAGGGACAAACAACTGTTTAATGGCTGAGTAGATGTTAGGAGAAGATATGAGCACAACTCCTGACCCTATATAAGTCTGGGAGAAAGACATCATCGGCAGTCTCTCCCAGGTATCCTGCAGTGCCTGTATGACTCTGGTGTTGCTTTTTGTAATAAACCGATTTTTCTGAAGCAAAGTGTCACGAAGTCTCCTTCATTCTTCTGCACATCACGAGTGGTCAAGATACGACACTATGCTTGTAAACAAGGATGATGATCCTTAAAAAGTGAGAATTGAGAACTAAACAGGCCTTCGACAGAAGAGTTCCACATTTGTTTTGAGTGAATTGGATTCATGTCCCAGTATACCACAGCTGCTGTCGCTCAGCCTGCATCTCTGTAATTTATTTGGAAAGGGGATCATCTTGAGGGGATGTTTTGCCAACCTCACACTTTTGACAGCTATTTTCCAATGACATAAAATGCTTTTGTGATTCCTGGGGGTTTATCCTACTGCATTATCAAAACAGCATTTGAAATGATCTGAATGTAAAATAATACATATTAGCAGATGCACCATTGATTCAATGTAAGATTCTTTTGCTTTTTAAAAAAATATATTTTAGAATTTGACTCCTCTGCAGCAGTGTCTTAAAAACAGTGATGGTAATAAGGTTTGTCTGTCCATCTGTCCAGAACTGGTCCACTAAAAATGAATATTTATAATCCCCAGAGTCGTCCTCTGCTGTATGAATTTATTAACCTCTTGACTTCCCAACTCTCTCTACTTGAGGTCAAGACTCTTACTTAAACTACACTTGGGTCTTTGATAAGTAATTCGAAAAAAACAAATGTCAAGAAAGTTTAAGAGAGCTCAACAGTGTTGTGTGTGTGTGTGTGTGTGTGTGGGGGGGGGGGGGGTTGCATGATATCTTTATGTTAGTACCAATAGCTAACAACTTAAAACGTAAACAATCACTGCCAGCAGATATAAGAATCTCTGCTTGTTTTTACAGCAGGCATATCTGCATAATGTATTCATGCTGTAAAATGCTAAATAATTGTGGACCTTCGGCCGGATAAGTGGACCAACCTCAGGTTGATTTTTTTTACCCTAATTTTAAAAACTTTAAACTCATTTTTACATTCTGCGTCTCTTATCCCTGCACTTAGAATACTAGATTAAATGACCCTCCTTCAAGTTAAAAGAGGTGGTAGCTAAAGGGAGGTTTAGTTTTACAAAGAGAAAAATGTAACTGCAAACCTACAGCAGTAAGGATCATCCAGTTATCTTCTAATTTTTTTATGTTTTGCACTCTCAAAATGCCAACTTCCCTGTTCCAACTTTGGTTAGCAACAAAGTTCTCTTCTGCTTAAATATGAAAGAATAGTCTGGATTGCTTGTAAAAACGTAAAAACAATCTGCCAATGAGACAATATGAATATTGCTGGATGTCTTAAAAATAAGAAGTTATCTCATAAGCAGCTATTATACCTAAATTTAAGAACCTTATGGAGCACCATTTCCCCTGTATCATTTGCAAATATTTTCTAAAATATGAATAATATAAAACAATTAAGTGCCTAATTTTTACTTTTATTCCTTGTAGAAGACATCAAACTTTACTTGAATTAATGTTATTTGAGGAATTTATAGATATTTCAATCAATCAATCAGTCTTTATTTGTATAGCGCCAATTCATAACAAGTGTTATCTCAAGACACTTTACAGTGGAGCAAAAGCTCATCATTTCGTGGATACACATATATGCATAGATACATATATACATAGAAAGATACACATATACATATATATACAAATATATACATCCAACACCAAACATGAATCCATATGACCAATCATGAATCCCTCCATCATGGCGGCAAGAAAAAACCTTCTGTTAAGCAGCAGGAAATCTTGAATGTGGATCCCAGTCTGATGATGAACAGCAAATCCACACGATGCTGTGTTGGGTGTGAGGGCGAAGGAAGGGAGGTAGGAGGAGACAAGTGGACTAAAATAAGAACTAAAGTTAGTGACAGATCCATGAACCATAGACCTGTTGTCTGATTTATTAGAGGTTAGCCTCTTAAGATGCTACATCTCGTTTTCAGGATGGTCCTCATGTTTGAATAGTTGTGGTGATCATTTTATAGAAGTATAATCAATGATATTTTTACTGAAAATTCGAATTTATGGTAGTGATGAACTCATGGATGCCCAGACCACAAGTGCATCCCTACCATATTTGTCTCCATTAAGTATGAATGTGTTAAAGGCCTCTTGAGATGTGACATCCCATTTTCAGAGGGACCTCATGCCCATGTGGTGATAAAAAAAAAAAAAAAAAAAAAGATAAAGAAGATACTGTAGATGTATCAACCATGGATATGGAGATCATGCTAATATCTACATTAACAGCTATAATGATAATGGCCAATGACTTAAAATTGGACAAACGCACTTGCTAAGATTTGAGTTTTTGTAGCATTGTCTTGTGTATAGAGGTTGTCACAGCAGAGATGTAAAATACGTGAGAGGGCAGAAAAACTCATACACAGTATACAAGTATACTGGCTGTTTGTCATGCTTATTTGATATGTCTTTACAGGAGCTTTAAGGGAGTGACAGTGCCTCGTTAAAAGTTTGTAACTTTGGCAATTTTGTCAATTTTCCATGTTACTTAACAATGAATCAACATTTCAAAGGAGCAGCTGGTTTATGATTGTTCTTTCTTGTCGCACAGGGAAATTTACCTCAAAACCAGCTGCCAAACCAGTGGGCAATCAAGTTCAATGATTGAAATATTCACAACAACTCCTCTGACCTTTTTATTCATAAACTTATGCTATTTGGTCAACCTTTAGATCATGTGACCCAAAACCAAGACTTGTCCAACCGGAAAATAATTTTGGGAACAGATAAAAATGGCGTTTAGTTTCCATGTGACAGTCCTGTTACAAAAAATAAAAAAATGCTGCATCACGTCCACAAAATGAGACTATATTTATGTAGGCAGACCAACCTTCAACCAACTGTTTGTGTTATATCATTCACAACCCATGAAACAAAACTAAAAGAGCTGTTAGCCATTTGTTTGCACTGAAAATTGTTTATCAATATTATTTTACCTTCTTCACATCACATTTTCTTTCCTTTACCCTTAAGTACCAGCTCAACTGTTTTGCAGAGGTCAGTAAATCAACAATTCAGGGTTATTTAACATTTTAAAAGAGGGCAGAACAAATCAAACCACTGTTTGATCCCATTGACACCTCAGGGAACAGAGAAAACTAAAACACAAACCAAAAACCAGATATTTCCTTGGTGTGGGGTTTAAAGGTTTAAGAAAGCTAACAGTTAATTGTGATGACATAAAAATGCACAAATATTTGGGATAAAAATCAATCAGAAATTGCAGAAATGCTTGTAAATAAAGTAGCAACTAAAATGACTTAAAATAGATGATGCTGTACTGAGTTTGACAAAGGCACAAAAATGTTTTTGATGAATATTAGATTATATATAAATCCTATTATTAGTAAATGGTTAAGTAAAGTATACAAAATAATAATGATAGTAATATTAGTAATAACAATCATAATAGCTTTTAGCTTTTTAAATCCTAAAATCCAACACAAAGAAAATATAAGTTCTTTAGGTGTGTAGTTTTTCTGTATCCTAAGAAATTGTCAGAAACAAACAACCTGCCATGTTTTTTAAGACATTAAAAATATTCCTGAATGTAAAATCAGCCTGTTTAATTGAACACCACCTTGACCTGACATGAGGATGTGAATGCTTCTGTGAGCACACTTACTTGGTTGTGGTCCTTCATAATGGTATAAACTACTCCCAACTGCCTTGGTTGATCTATAAATAATAAATCAATCAGATTTAATGCTGAGGATTTACAAGTACGAAATCTTGAAAAAAAAAAACTGTCAGAACTATACATGTTTTCTTTAAGCCAGTTGTTTGATCAGAAACTCTTCATTGATTAGCAAAATTGGATCTTCCATTCACAAGCTGCCTCCTCGTAAATGAGTTGCATTTTTCCAGAAATGAAAGTGAACTGTTGAGGTGTTGCTACGCGAGTGAATTCAGGTGTTTAAACAAATTTTACAATAGATGGCACTATTATTTGAATTCTATGGACACAAGGTCAAACTAAATGTGAAACTTTGAGAAGTTTAAAGTACATTTTGACCTTCCCTCATTTAATCTTTTTTTTTTTGTCTCAAAAATGCATTTACAAGACCTGCCATGACTTTCAAGGTATTGGCAGAAGGAAGTGGTGGCCCAAAGTAGCTGTAAAGTTGTAGCCTGATAACACTCTTGTTCATTTTTGTGCTTCGCATCTTGTCAAGTGGAATTCAGTTGAGCCTTCATATGATTCTATCTGTGTTTAGTAATCAAAGACAAGTGTTTGTCAAAGGCTGGTGATGGTTTTATACAGCCTCGTGGTGGCGTATTGATTGCGGTGGTGGATGATGATGATGAAGATGAAGATGATGGTGGGATAAGGCTGATGGCGATGAAGTGGCATGCCTCAGGCTGCTGTAATCAAAGATGTCCTCCATTCCCCCCTGCCTCCCCGGCCTTTGATCAGGAGGGTACGATAGATCTTAGCATCAGTGATAGGGGTGCGCGTGTATATGTACTGTATATGTGTGTGTGTGTGTGTGTGCGTATGGGTGTGTGTCTGTGTGTGTTATGGATGATAGGGTTGTGAGGGGGTGGAGGTTATAAAGATGAAATCACAGAGTGGTACACAGCAGTAGCTTCAAGCAAGAAGTGCACTTTGATGGAGGTAGCTCACACAGACTTGCTGCTGACAGAAGACTGAGGAAACACATCATCAGTCTCTGTCTGGACTTCTTTCATGTTCTGCGACTATATTACTTTTTATTTTGCTGTGAAGTTTGGGAGAATCATGAAGAGAATGTAATCTCTGTGATAACTCCAAGCCTTTGTTTTGTATGCCAGAGTTTTAGCACTATGAACCACCCATGATAAATTATTTTCATAAAAACCTGTGATGTAAGGATCTTTTGTGATCTGAGTCTGTTTAGCATATTTGATATCATATTGATTAAAGGTGCAGTGTGTAGAACTTGGCATTTTAGCAACATCTAGCGTTCAGATTCTAGAATGAACCTAACCATAGCTAAAACGTCACGTCGCTGAGCAACGGAATCCTGTGAAGACCAAAAAGGATCCTGAACACAGCACACAGTTTATGTTGTTTGTGTGTTTATACACACAGCTTGAATCCCTAGGACAGAGTAACAACTTTCTATGCATCCACTCCCATCCTCTCCTCTTCTTCGCCTGCATTCCGGGTGGATTTCAGAACCTGCGGACGGATTCGCGTTTCATTCTTTTGTCCCTAAAAACCACCCGTAGACAACACGGTGAATCAATATGTTGGCCTACGCGAAACAGTGGCCTGCGGTAATGTAATTTTTTTAATAAAGATTCTTCTAGCTAAATAAAAATAAAACAAACGTTTTATGGGGATGATTGTACTCCTATTTTGAAAGACTTTACATAAAAATAGAAACATATATCTCCTATATTCACTGTTTCTGCTTGGCGAAATGCGGTGGATGTATAAAATGCCACATTCTACACAATGCACCTTTAAAGAGGACATATCATGCTTGTTTCTCCTTTTCACTATGCCAGACTAGGATGCCTGTAAAGCATTTCTGCCCTCAGTACAAGTCATTTAGTTCCTTCATTGCCCCACAATAGCGTTCTCAAAATCCTCATTTTAGGCCATTATGAAGCGCTTGTTGAAACGCTTGGTCTCAAGGCTGACCTTAAAGTTACCTCGCAACGTCACAGCCCTTTGTGCTCTGATTGGTCAGTTCTAGGGGTAAAGCCAGCTTGTCCTTCTTCTACTGTATTTTCCGGCAGGCTCAATTCAGCAACCGCGTATTGAGTCCCCCTACAGGCCAGAGCTGGTAATGAGTGAATGTGAGCGAGGGAGTTTTATACCCCTGCTGCTGGATGTGTTCCTCGGTGAGGGTTTGGGGCTAACGGACATCACAGAGGAGGAAGTGTTTTATCAGATTACTGCAATAAAAAGAAAGGTACCTCTTGTCGTCACGACGTTTGAAATCTAGCGGACATCTCGCAATGACCTATTTTCAGAGGCATCAAATCTCGTTCTAGGATATCAGAAAAAATACAATATCTAATTTTTTGAAAATTAAGGGGGTGTAAGGTCTTGTTTTCAAATTTATTATATTATATGTAAGTATTAAATCATGCATCAGCATGATATGTCTTGTTTAAGGGAGGCATGGGATGTAATCGAAATTCAAAGCAATGTTCATGTATAGGTGCTGCTGGGGGCCTCACTTTGCCCAAGCGTTTTCTTTTATTCTTTGCATAACTCTAGTCTCTATGATGAATGTTGCAGAGGAGCTGAACATCCAGGCTTGTCAAATTATTACTTTTGTTGGAATCACATCCATGCATGTTGACATAACATCTACAGATTTTCTGAGAAATTTCATGACGCATGATTACCATGTACTCTGTCTGCTCACTCTGCCTCTCATGTTCAATACAAAACCCTCTGGGTCTTTTTCACACGTTTCACTCTTCATTGTCCGACAGTTGTGACTGTTGTTCATGCATATGGCATGATTTTGGCATGATTGTGAATTTTTATCTTGTTATTCTTAGTTTAGTTCCCAGAAAGTGACAGTGCCACACACAAGTTAATAACTGTGAGGATTTTTGTAGCTTTGTGCAAGAAATTGCTGTGGCCAGAAGCATCATGCTTTTGGATTGTCTGTTGGTTCATCTGTCTTAATGTCCATCCATCCATCTAACTATACAGCCATCACTCACAGAAAAAGATAAATGCTCCCCTGTCTCCACTATATTAAACAGATTTACATCTCTGCTGAATGAGACAAGTCAAAGAAAACCAAGATAATCCCTCCTGCATCTTGACAATCTCCCTCTGTTCTTACTCCTTGTCCATGTCAGCGTGAGTAACGAGGGGGAAAACAGAGACAGGGCATGGATTGAAAAATAGTGCTTTACGTTGCATTGCTTGCAGGTTGTTAGGACCTTTCTTATTCAGTGTAATCAACCTGACTTTGTGGCTGATTCTAACACCTGTCACATTCACTTAGGACAAGGTGACAAACATAGACTTATTAGATTTGGAAAGACAGAGAAGTCCTGAGTTAAGTTGCATTGAATCCAAAAGAAGTAACAAAGTAACACAAAGGAAGTTCTTGTATCATACTCAAAATAAAGTTTTGACATTGGCCCTTTATGGTTTGTTTTAAAATTCATGGTCAGGGTTCTGTGGGATAAAATGTCCATATAGCAGTGGTTCTCTAGTTTTCTATCCTCAGGAACAATCACCATCTCATCTTTATTGTAACCAAGACCCAATGATAAAAAATCTTAACCATTTCAGTTTTTTAATGGAAAAACGTTGTTTGGGCCCCAGATGAAACAAGAACACAGGTTTTATTTTAGATATATAACTCTTTATGAGCCCTGCGAGAACAATTGTGCACTAATCTTTACTTTACTAAATTTCACACAAAAACATCTGAATGTTGGTAGTTCATAGATATTACAAATTAACATCTGCAATAAGGAAACGCTTTTGTGATCCCAAGATGATAATATAAGCTGAGTTTTGGAGAGGAAAAAAACAACCAACATTTGCTTATTGAAGCACAACAAATTGAAGTAAATAATTTGTCTGCTCAAGGCTTTTGTACATGTTGATACTTTGTCACAATTTTTTCTAGGCCTACTCACTGTCCACTTGAAAAAGATCTGTGACCACTGTCATCATTTCTCAAAGGTTGTCAAAGTTTTTTTTTTTTATTTTGGGTCAAAGTTATCAGACTTCTGGCCACATCTCAGAGATGCACCTTTAGTGGTATGATACAACTATTTACACAACTCCTCCAGACCTTTGTAAAGTTTTTGAGGGGAGTAAGACTGTAGAAATATTTTAACCCATCCAAGCACTAGGACCGTATCAACTTCCTCCTAACCTTTGTCACCCACTGTTTTTACTATTTTTCTTAACCCCCTCTCTGTTCCCTGTCTCATCATCTAATAAGAAAAAGTCCACCTCCTCCCTTGTTCTCCCCCTTTAAAGATAAACCATTGCCTCCACTAGTGTTTTCCTCTTTTTATGTCTCTCATGTCCAAGGAAGAAGACAAGGGGAGGAAACCGCAAAACAGACAGCCAACAGGAAAAAAAACACTGGGGCCAAGTGTCTTTCTGCTCTGAGTCATTTCATCCTGACATTGCTGGCTGCCTGACTTGACATCCTTCCCACCATGTGTTCTACTCTCCTCTGCGCTTTCTATTTCCATTTCAATCTACTTCCACTTGGCATGGGGGAATTATGAGTGAGAGCAGACCACAGTTTCACAAAAATGGGTTTTGCGCAGTCAAACTTACTATGACTTACTCACAAAAACTGCAGCATTTTCTTTTGTTAATGCATCTTATTCACACCAGCCAAGGCCTGCAGCATCATAGTTTTGTGCTGTTAGTCATACCTCAAACTTTGGGAGAATGTCAACTTTTACTCAACAATGAGCTAACAAGATTTTGGAGGCGAGGGCTCAAAGGCCAAGGTCATGATACAACATTTCTTTCTCTTGTCCCAGAATAAAAAATCCAAAGAATGTTTGGAAAATGTTTGAGATTTTGATCTCATGTTTATCTATTGCATATGCACAGGATATCTCATCTTAAATCTCTCACTCTGACTCAAGGGTTAACCTAGAAATAAGTTATTTCATCCTCTTATTTCTTGATTGTTGATTAAAACAGTTTTCAAGGTTACATTGAGCTTTTCACAAATTTCCACTAGAGATACAAAAACTCTCCACAAAATATTGAGCAATTGGGTATGGCCACAACAGTTCAATATGCATGCATAAATAAAAACAATTTTGGTTTTGGTTACAAACAAATTGTGTTTATTATTTCCCATTTTCTCTCCATATTTGTGCTGCTGAAAATGAGTCCATGAGTCAAAGCGTAGGGCAAGTAAACTGAAGCAGGAAGTGGTGCACTTATGTTGGCCAAGGCATCCACTTCCACTGTAAGAGACAAACAATATGCACTCACACTGGATACACGAGTGATCCCTCATTTGTCGAACTCATGTCAAGTAGGGGAAAAGGTGGTTCTGTATTACCCAAACCTTGAATAAACAACATCCAAGCTAATCGATTCAGCTATGAAGCCTTGTGGGCCCAGTAACATAACAATTTTTTCAACATTCATCAGGTTTTGCAGGGAGAAACTTAAACTCCAAGCTCATCTGCACTGAGCACTGATTAAGAAGGTCATGTCACCTGGTCACTCTACAACATATTAATAACATAATGCAGCCCTGCAGCAGGAGAAATTTCTTCATCTACTCAAAACAACAGTTAAAAGCACATCAGACTTTGTCTGAGGTCTCTTTGGTTAAAACATTTAATCAATTAAAAAAAAAAAAATGCCATAAGGTTCCATGCCGTTATGTCTTGGGTGGCTAAAGGATAAGTTCGGTTTCTACAGCTTTCACATTGTTTATAGAATGAAGTACAACAATATACTCACCCAGAAGGATTTCCTGATCCAAACAGTGCTTCAGGAGATATTTAGATCCAAAATCGAGTGGCGGACATCTGTATAATGTTAGCGGACGGGGCATTATTGCGCCGCTCCAAAAACTGCATTAATTGTCCAAAAACTCATTAGTTTCACCAATATTTGTCACTATTTGTGTGGTGTCACTCCACACATGTTTTTGTGACTGTGCTGACCTCTGAACTGAAGACTGCTCCCTGGCCAGCTGTTCTTCTCTTTGCTTCCGCGTTCTCCTTTCGATGAGCTCCTTGTCTGTATACTCTGGCTCGAAACTGTAAGGACACCCATCATATTCAAAGTTCTCGTCTACAACATCTTCATCCAATAGATAATCGTCCATTTTGCACAAAACAGGAAGAAGAAAGTTGTTGAGTCGCCGGCGGTCCCCCCTGAAACAATGAGCCGTACTGCGCATGTGCGCAGCACCTGGAAACAAACTTTTCAGTTCAGAGGTCAGCACAGTCACAAAAACATGTGTGGAGTGACACCGGACTGTCGTGGAGGAGTAGCCCGAGCGGACCATCATGAAATATTGGTGAAACTACTGAGTTTTTGGACCTTAATGCAGTTTTGGGAGCGGCACTATACATGCCCCTTAAGCTCCCATTATACGGATGTCCGCCGCTCAATTTTGGATCTAAATATCTCCCCCGAAGCACTGTTTGGATCAGGAAAGCCTTCTGGATGAGTATATTGTTCTACTTCATTCTATAAACAATGTGAAAGCTGTAGAAACCGAACTTATCCTTTATGCAAATATTTTATTCATGTTTTCACTTTCAAAACAGTCATGGAATCTGCATGTGATGAGCAAGAAAACACACATGTAGGTGGATGTTGTATAGCTATGATGTAATAAAATACAGGACTGATAAAAATTGAGTGTTCTAAGGAGCAATTTTTAAGAGAGAATTGATGGACTGCGGCACGCACAGATGCAATGCTGCACCCTTATGAACTGAAGGGGTACTGTGGTCAGACATCTTCTGTCAAGGATGAAACTATATAAAGCATTTTGAAAAATCAGTACAGGCCATTGTAGTCAAGTCACATCAAGTTCACTCATAAAACTGTGAGGGTTAATTTTTGGCAGATTCCCAAGTGGGGTGTGCAATTTTTATTTGCTTGTAAGTAAGCTTCATCAGCTGAAGATGTTTGAGTGCTTTAATGAACTAATGGTGTCTTGTTATTTAAATGCTTAGGAGTTCAAATGGCATGGACCATCCACAACCAGGGCTTGTGTTTTTGCTGGAAAAATGCAAATCGTCAAGCATCTTTATCTATTCTGAAATATAAAAATAATAAAATTCAACACTTGAAAAGCATGATTTGATGTGTAAATGAAAAATAGGTTTTAGGACTTTCAAGGTGTTCACAAGGTAAAAGGATGCTTACTTGGATAACATGTAAATGGAGGTAAATCAAAGTCGACGTCACCTTAAGCTACCCTGACAGAGCACGCAAAGGACTGTCGAGGGAAGGACACAGTAATCCCCACTCAGACGCTCCTCCACTAACCCCAATCTTGATTGTCTTTACTTCTGTCTGGGCTGTTTAAAAATATCAATTCAGAGAGTGAAGTGTTTGCACCGATGATTAACTCGGCTAATGATAATAAATTAGTGTTTGTTCCACCTACACAGCAAGCATGCATGTCCCTGTGCTACTCCTGGCTTTCTTTTCATCAGTTTTTGCCTTGTTTGAGAAACAAATCATCAAAGAGAATGGAGCAATATGCTGGTGTTTGTTTTGGTCTGGCATGTCCATCATTGGCACAAGACAGGAGAGTTTTCAGAGTATATAGGGTGTATTTCATCATAGTTTCAATTTGTCTATTTTTTAAGCTTCATCTCTCTTTTTTATACTTTCCAAACAGAACATTTTAGGTCCATTGCTTTGTTTATGGGTGAGAACCTTTGAAATACCATAGAAATCATTTTGAATTGATAATTCAAAATGATGTAAACAAGTAACATACCGTTCAGTTAACAAGCTGCTCTTTTTGTTGTGGTGTGAATTCATGCAACTCAGTGACAACAAAGAATATATTTTTGCAGAGGACTTGAGTTTATACAGCACTTTTCTAATCTTTTGACAACTCAAAGCAGCTTTACACCACAGATCACATCCACCCATCTACCTTTAGATTCAATCACTGTTGGTTCACAGCTTCTATGTTAGTTATCCATCAGTGTCTCTAACACATTCTCACCCTTTCATGCCCATTTAGGCAAGGCAAGACAAGTTAATTTATATAGCACTTTTCCTACAACAACTCAAAGTCCTTATTTACACGCCACTGACACAGCAGTGGGAGCAACTGGGGGTTCAGTGTCTTGCCCAATGACACATCCCCTCAAACCTGCAACCTCCTGATCACTAACCAAGCGCACTACCTAACCTCGCCACTGACGTCCCAGAAACATAAGATTTCCAACTTAATCACAATCGAATGCTGCTTTCTGTGTATGGGCAGCATTACCTGCCAATGAGAACATCTGTTAAAAGCACACTGAAGTAACTGGTAAAAGCCTTTTTGCACCTCTGGCAAGGGGCCTGCCAAAACACATGCAAGCTAATGGGGTTGAACACTTGAAGGAGCACCACTAGGCAGTAAGAAGAAGAGAAGGAGACATACTCTATTAATCCCTCAAAGGAAATTCAGATTATTTTTTATTATTATTACACACATAGGCTGAAATACACATGCACATGTAAATTTGGTCCTATGATCATGCACTAATGGAGAGATGTCAGAATGATGGCCTGCTGCTAGCAAAGAAGCGTTTCCAAGCTGTTTCGGGGTTCAGTGCCTTGCTCAAGGGCACTTCGGCAGAGCTCATGAAGTCCACTGGCACCTCTCCAGCTACCAAACAAACTTCCAGACACCATTTGATCGTGATTCAAACCGGCCACCCTTCCATCCCCAGATCAAGTCCTTACAGACTGAGCTACTGCCATGAGTGCCTTCACTGTCTTCGTATTTTGGTGAATAGACAACAGGAGAGCCTGCAGATTAGTTACAATCTACATTCTGTGTTGTGTTTCAATATTTACAATGTAGAACCCAAAATAGTTCCATACAGCACTTCTCAAATTTTTTTTCTTTCGTTCATGGTAGCTTTTCCTACTTCTTCTCCATTTCTTTCTAAAGTAACTCTTAATTAACTGAGGTGAAAAGAGCATTGTGTGTTCTGACAAGTTACACTGAGGGCACCCTCTGTATTATCAGATAAATATTTTAGACACTCTGAGCTGCTACACCGTATATTTTCATCTTGAATGGCTCCCTACAGTTCCAACGATGTTATCCCCCAAATTTGAAAGAATTTTCAAATATCAAAATAAAGTGGCAGTCCTTAGTATTGAAACAATCATATAGCTACAGGGCAAGCATGTATTCCAAGTTAAATCAGGCATTAACATATTTTGGCCATGTATTTTTGGCACACTCAAGCAGAAACAGGTCGATCCCCAGCTTATACAGTCCACATGTTAAAGTGTCGTTGAGCAAAATACTAAATTTAAGTGCCGTCAAAGACATTGCTTTTTGTATAAATGAGATAAATGCATTGCTGATGCTTAGCTTGTTGCTTTCCCTGACAATCTCTGAAGTTGAAACAACCCAAAGAAATCAATAAGAATTTAAGTGATGTGGACTCTCCTTATGAACTATGATATAAGATTACAGGCGATTCCGCTAAAAGAGTGAAATTTCTGTCCCCAGCATATTATTGTATACAAAATGTAAAAACACAATTAATAATATATTACAAATTACATTTTAGTATTATACTAAACACCATACACATTAATCTTTGAACAAATCACAGATACATATATTTTTTTTTACATTTTAAAATGGCATCCAAAACACTTATACATAGCATTTCTTGCCTGTCCCCACAGCCAAACGCTACACTTTACTAATTCATCATGAACAAAATCCTTCCGAAGCAAATTTTATTTTACATTTAAGTATGACTCCATATTCTATCTACACTTTTAAAACAAAAGTTTTACAAAGAAGTCATTATATTTTGGTTAAAATTCACATTTTAGTGCTGTCCCCAGGTTTTCACTCATTGCTGTTACCTAAACACATTCCCCCCTTTAAGATTTTGGAACATTTCACCAGTGACATGTTCTGCAGGAGGTGACATCGTTTAGGTCTTCTGCAAGTCATGGGAAGACCAAAAGTAAGTCATCTCTTTTATTTTTCCTTAAATTTAATGATATATTAGCTGTTTTAGAGATGGTCAATCTAAAAACTCACCTAAGTTATCTCTAAGACAACATTTGTTGATATCAAAAGAAAAACATTCAGTTAAATCTTAAGAATTTGCTCCTTGTACTCAAACTACAAGCATAGATGGCTAGATTTCACACATTGCTATTTTTTATGCTAAAAACTCATTGCTGTTACCCTCATTGCTGTTACTCAAATAATGAGTAACAGCAAAAAAAAAGTCGTTTTTTGTCATAAATATTAGTATTTTCATCATGTAACCAACCATTTCTTCTAAATTAACTCATTTTTTGTAAGGGAACAAATTGTATGTGGTTGATATTCTTTTAAACATGGTTTTGAAATGAAACCGATTTAACAATTTGAGTTTTGGTAACAGCAGAGAAAAAAACTGCAATGATAATAAACTGTCGAAAGTTGCAATAAAATAAATAAAGTAGCCTGAGATTGACCAGTACTCATTTTGAATGAGTAAATGTGTATATAACTCAATTCTATATTGAAATGGAATGAAAAATGAAGTTTATTTTTTGAAGAGTTACAACAAACAAATTGCACCCTTTTGGCGGAATCTTTATTTGTACCATGTGGTTACTTAAGCACAAATTCATCCTCATGTTGACTTGTGTGAAGAGTTGAAGAGTTAAGTCGGGTTCTGTGATTTTGATCCACCATGTCGTTGTTGAGCAGAGGAGACAGCTCTGAGCCTGCGGTGTCAAGGGGCTAGATGGATGTCAGCAGCATGGGTTAAAATGTGTTTCTGCCCGCCGTCCTTAGGTGATTTCCACAGTGCGCTGAGCAGAGTGCACAGTCTTTGCCAGGGGGCACCATTACTGCCGCCGAGTGCAGGAGAGTCGTGGCAAATGTACCTGGGTATGATCCTGCAGAGACACGACTGACTCTCTGCCACTCTCTGTAAAGTCTCCAATTTCACTTTGATCTGAAAACGAGTCTCTGGTACCACAGGATTGTAACACACATGAAGTATCATACGTTTAAGCAATCATTGGTGAGTTTTCTCCTGGCTGTGAATAGGGTAAAATATCATTTTAAGCTCAGTGAACAAAGCATTGCACATGGTGGACTGCTGCGAATCCTCATTTCAAATTCAGGGAACGAAAAGCCCCGAAGGCACTGGATGCAGTAATTGATGCATATCATTGGATGCTCCAAATTTGATGTTCTTCCTCAGCTCAGTGCAGATGGAAGAATTTAAGCATCAGACTTGACACCTGTTCTTCATTACTGCAGAACTCGTACAACCTCACCATATTTTTCTTTGAGATGGATATGAAGCATTCGACCTCTGCCGGAGAGACTTCTTTTGGGGTGATCATCATTACAACTCAATCCTTTTGGAGCCCATTAATTGACATGAGACTATTACCAAATATGGGTTCACTTAAGGGATTTAGAACAACAAAATTGTTTAATTGTTCCTCCAAAACTACACATCAGCTCCATTTCAAATTAAGCTTCAACAGCATACTTGTTTACATTAACATTATGACTTTCTGTGCATTCAAGCATCCCTTTTAAATATATTACACACAAATGCTGAACAAGATGTCAATAATTAACCACAAAATACAGCAGTGAAATTTTAGTGCCATTATCATTTGGGTAAAATGTGGCAGATGTCAGCTAATAAAAAAAAGACCCTGGAGAAGTACAGTATCACTGACTGTGAAATTGAAAGTGCAGAAAAAGAAAATGGAGGGAAGTAGAAGGGTGAAAGGATGTGGAGAGATGGTTTGGAAAGTGATGTTTGAAACAATGAAAAAAGAGGTGTCAGTGGTTCACTGATGCAGGTAATCATGCAAGTTCTGAGTCAGAAAATGTTCTTACTGAACAAGGTTTCCCTGAAGTAAGTTACTTGGACTACTTGCTGTATCCTTCCTGGTGGGAATATCACACAGAGAGGAAGACTGCTCCTACCAACAAGGAATATGGTCCAGTAAAGACTAGAACTCTACCGATAAAAACATCAAGGGTCCCCAAACATTTTTGGCTGTTTTTTTCTCTCACAAATGACCCAAAGTGGAATCTGAACGCTTTTTTGGGTAATGATGGAGGAACCAGTTGCTGGTTTGGCCAATTTGTACAGAAATGAAGAATACCTAGTGTCACTGGACAGCCTGGTTTTAGTGCTGTTTGGTGCAAGTAATGCTCTACCATCTTTCCCTTAGTTGAATATTTTCCCCTAGCTTTCTTACCACCCAAAGCATGGAAGGCACATTGTGAATGGGAAGTTCAGCCTTTCAAGCTTGTTGTTGAAGTGTTTTTGACCTCTGCAGGTTGTGACTGACCATTATGAAACAATACATATTTAAATTCTAGTGGATTAGTTCACTTGGTATTAGGGCAGCATGCCAAAGTAAGTGGTATTGCTGCATTGCTGGCCTGATGTGTGGGATTAAGGGAGGATTAGACCTGCCACTTGATCACTACCTGGTTGTGAGTTGAATCAGATAGTGGGGTGGACTGCCAAGTAGACTGAGGATAGTTGAACGTGTTGCAAGGGTGAACAGGGAATGTCCCGTGGTGACCTCTAGTAGTTGTAGAATGTTGTGTCTTTCCACAGCCATTAACCCACTGGTTGCCACCAGCTGTGGAGGATGCCCTCACATAATAAAAGAATGCCTTTCAAGCTTAGCAAGCCCAATAGGTTGGAAGCAGCACAATGATTTCAAACTTAATTATACCACAGTGCAAAAAAATAGCTTGTGACATGTAGCATGTATTATTTTGCAAGGGATGGTTAAGTTTAAGACAAGCAATTCATTTTGATTTTATATAAAAATTATAGAGGTCTGTATAGTAAACAAAGACACACAGGGCATTGTTCATAACATTTGTTGGTTGGCATATAAGGAGCTAATAAAGTGTGTTTCATACAGAATAAGGCATCATCATATTGTGGCAAGGCAGTGTATTTTTGGCAAAAAGAAAGTTGCTGCTTTTCAAATAAGGTTGATGAGTCAATGCTTGGCCAGGAAAGAAAAAGAAAGAAAGAAAGAAAGAAAGAAAGAAAGAAAGAAAGAAAGAAAGAAAGAAAGAAAGAAAGAAAGAAAGAAAGAAAGAAAGAAAGAAAGAAAGAAAGAAAGAAAGAAAGAAAGAAAGAAAGAAAGAAAGAAAGAAAGAAAGAAAGATAGATAGATAGATAGATAGATAGATAGATACAAAAAACAATGTGATATTTCCAGTGAGGCGATGTGCAGCGCTCTGTGTCAAACTAAATCATATTTTAAAGACTGGATATTGTATGTTTTCTTTCCAAATCTATAGTCAAATACAATTTCTATTACCTTATACAACAATATAAGTTAGTGTGTTCTCGGCAAATTAGGAAGAAGTAAAAATCTTGAGGTTTGAAAATCTTTAGCAAGGGCAGAGCTAATCATACTGCAGATGGAGTCATATCCCTGAACATTTACTCTCAGTTGAAAAGGAGCTGGTGTCCAAGACAAGTGTAAAAATTACATTTTTGTAATCATATCCACTGGTGTCACTGTATGATATTTAACTCTGAACCTGCAGTTGACAGCTATAGAGTCAATCATACTTCCTGTCCCCCATTATTGTGCAAATACAAGCCTATGCCATGCCGACTGCAGTGCAAATGTTTGGGGTTTTTTTGTAATTCAGGTGCTCTAACCAAATATCTTTTTCTCCGGTAACTTTCCCAATTATTATACCGCCAATAAACACAGCAATGTTTACACTTTGCAGCTTAAACATAGAACTGACACTTTAGCTGTGGGAAAAAAAGACAGAGTGAGCAATTCTAAGGTAATATGGAGTTGCTGATCAAAAGTCACACTGTTAAGTGTTACAGAGTTTTAAATTTCAACTCCAAAAACAGTCAACAATTACATTAGATAACAGTTTAAGTACCAACTCTCCAAAAAACGTGAGCCAGTTGTTTGTGTTGTGGACTCCCACAATTAGAGAAGACACCCAACTTCACCTTCTTAAACCTATGTTACAGATGATGTGTAACATTTTGTAGAATGGAAATACAAACAGAATATGCATATTGCATATTATTTTCAACCTTTATTAAATTGAATACAGTACAAATACAAGATAAATTAGAGTTCAACAAATGTAAAAAAAAATGATAAGATAAAAAAAAATGTTAGAAGGACCTGTGCATGAAATTTAAGTTAAATTTTATAAGCTATGTTTATGAATTTAATTTATTATATATGGCTGTTCACAGACTATGCCTAGTACCTCTATGGGCCATGGCCACACTTTAAGTTCAATGGTAATGGATGGGTAAGTACTTACCCATCCATTACTCTTTTAATTTAGCTCACTGAATAACAAACCAGCAAATGCAGAGATACAAGCCGGAGATACAAGATACAAGGGAACTATTTCCGATATGAACATATGAAATTATTTGTTTTACAACTCCAAGTACAATGCAGTCTCTCTAATTTAGGTTATAACGGTCAATGTTTAACCTGCAAGCCCATTACTGGCAATTGCTCTTATGTTTTGTTAACAGCAATTCAAATTAGACATTTATTCTGTTGATGATAATCCACAGTAAGTCAGGTGCTGCCTCATATAAAGTGAGCAATACTGGAACAGAATATAAGAGTTGCTTGACTTTACATTAGCAAGAATCTCCCTTATTCAAAAAATGACACCCATGGCACTAATCAAAGCATATCATTTTCACCTAACTCTGATGAGGCGTAAGTTTTCTCATGAAGTTCAACAGGTCTTTGCAGCAAAGTGTCCACCGATAAAACATTAAGGCAGGGTCTGAGAGATGGATAAATGTTCTGGTTTTCAGGAGAATGGACGGTTGTCATGTCGAGGTTAAGTGCCTTGGGGGCAAGAGCAGGCAGGAAGCATCTTGGATGAAGTGAGCTCCATCTTGGACAACACCTCCCAACTGTGCACTGTGAGGATCTGGGAAGCTGAAGACACCCCTGAGGTGATACACTGAGTGCTGTGTACTCTTTTTCATGTCACAGCCATTACACAGCTCAATGTGTCATGTTCGACGGGCCCCAGTTAAACTCAACTGGGAGAAGTGGACAAGAGCACTTGATAGCTGGAAAGTGCTGTTATCTATCTATCTTACCTTATCTACCTATGACAGTATTAAGGTGGAGCATGTATATGAGAATGAGAATGAGAAAAGCTATAAAAAATAAAATTCCTGACATGAACTTGGAGTTATCCTAGAATGACTTTCAAGCAGCCCAAAGCGTGAACCAACCAGGAGGTCAAGCGAGGCTTTCCTCCCTTATTGTGTAAAACTTTCAATGAAACCTAAATGCTGGTTAACACTTTGGTAAAAACATATGTTGGAGGGAGTGTTTGCTTATCAGAGTCCTCAACTTAAAATGTAAAGTAAGTAGAGGAGGCAGGCAGAGGTGACTGCTCTCTGTTGTCTTGCTTTAGAGAATCCAGGCATGAGATTTTCCCAACTATTGGTTTAAAGTGAAGTTTAAACATAAATAGTGCTGGGAATTGATAGGGTTTTGATAGATACTAGGGGTGAAACGAAATTTCGTGCCACGAAATTTCGCGAAATAAAAAATGACAAAACAAAATTCAAAGACGCTCGAAATAAAAGGACGAAATAAAATCTCCTCGCCTCCCGTAGCAAAACACTCGCTGCAATACTGAGGAGGACGAAGCGGAGGAATTAGCTGATGCTCCTTCGTCAAATAAATCAGTTGTGTGGACCTATTTTGGCTTCCCATGTAAAAGACGAGAGAACGGTGAGAAGATTGCGGACAAAACAACAACCGTGTGCAAAATATGCAGTTCGCCGTATACTGCGACGAGAACAACTAGAAGTGGCAGCGGCTGTATTGTGACGTCCGTCGGACGTAAAAATAAAGGTGACTCAGGCTTGCGAATACCTGCTTTTATTTAACAGTCATTGTGGGCTGTGACCACACCAACTACAACTTTAATTCACAAACAAAACAGTGAGTAGTAATCTCTACACCTCCTGCTTAACGGCTCTCTCCCTCCTCTCTAAAACCAAAACACACACACTAACTCTCCCCTTCTGAACTCTGACGCGCTCGCCCCGCCTTCTTGGTCCATTCACTGACCATCAATTCATAGGAAACATTAAAATCCACACTGAACACATAACAAACAGTAGAACTTCTACACTATGTTTGTGTAAGTCTGCATAAAAAACAATTTGATTTTTTCACCTACTGTTGAGTTGACAGAATTTGATCATACTTGAAGATCAGAAGTATATGCACTGTTCTAGGCTAAATATTATAGTTCACAGTTCAGACATTTATAGGTCTAAACTGCAGCTCTGAGGACTGATATTTGTTTTCCTTTTCATTCAAGAATGTACTTATCCTGATTGTTACAACAACAAAGCACTTTTTATTGAGATTTTACGTTTGTATTTGCACTGTCGTCAAAATATGTGGAAAAAACTACAATTTTGTTTTTTTCAAACAGCATTTATTTTGTACCGATGCAGCAATATTTTTAGTATTTTTTTATTACTTTTTTCATTAGGAGGAAAATAAAGAAAATGAGATTTTTGCACAACTTCCTGCTGTTGGGGATTTTCCTTAATCTTTATTTTGTATCGTGAGTATTTCGTATCGTGAGCCCTGTTTCGTATTTCGTATCGTTTCGCGACCATTTCGTTACACCCCTAATAGATACTAATGCCATTGCAAATGCTGCTTGTCTTTCCAATTCTTTAACGATTCTTTTATGATTCCTGAGGATTTTCTGGGTTGGGTGAAATTGGACAACAGCTTTTCATGGCAACAGTGTTAAATACACCACACTTCTGATATTCAATAGTGTGGGGCATTGATAAATTGTTCTGTTATTTGCTGGTTGTACCACTTATTAAACATCTCCCATGATTTTTTCCACTTCTCTGTTTTCATTTAAGCTGACTGCCTCTGATACTTCTGTTATGGATTCTCAACTGGAATTGTTTTTAACTCCCATCCCTAGAAAAGATTGGATGTTCATTGACCTTTATTTTGTACTGGACATCAAGGGGAGATGCTACTCATTGTGTTAGCTTAACTTGTTTTGAGAAAAGAGTCCCATCAACGTTTGTAGAAGATAATACTGCAATGATGGCAAAAGTTTGTGAAGCCTGTCAAACAGTGTTAAATAATACAGTTCATTCTGTTCTGCATGTCAGATGTGTTTACCAGATGGGTTACCTTTCTATTTCGGTATCAGTGTCAACATTCCATTTATGTTGCCTTTTGGGGAGTTCATTTTATTGTAGCTCTTTTCCGTGCTGTTTACAAATACATCTGCAGTTCTTACGTGTCATCATTCCCAGCGAGAGTGCATGTATTCATCTCAGCCACTTCTGAAACAGGACTTTTGGGGACAACAATGTGCCCAAAGATGTTCTCAGGACCTAAAACAATGCCTTGTGAGATCCCAAAGGTGACACACTCTGAGAATAAAAACAGAACAAAAAGGAAACATGAGTTTCATGTTGAGTGTCTGGTTTTGGATCTGATGTGAACAGGCAGTGAGATGAATGTGGGATACCTAGCAGTGCTCTGGGCAGTTGGTTTAAATTTTATGATGAGTGTTTCTGTATGGTGTAAAATGTGAGAATTAGACATTTCTTTGCCTCTGTGGTTGGGGAAGAATAACTAGATTTAATTAAATGTATTGCTGGTGATGGGAATTGAAGCTAACATTTCATGGCTTATTGACTACTTGACCATAGAACTAACTTGCATCATGAACTCCTCATATTTCATGTATTCCATGTATTCAGTGTAAAGTTTTCCACACTTTCCTTGTTCCAGATAAACTTTTTTTCCAAAAAGTTAATGCACTCAAAAAAAAAAAAAAAAAAAAAAAAAAAAAGTGGCATACTCTTTAACTGTGGTATTATTTTGATGAGAGTTCTTGAGGGTGTTTTCCCAACCAGCCTACATGTGTTTTGCTGATCTGGAGAAGGCATTCAACTATGTCCCTTGAAGGATCCTGTGGGGGGTACTTCGAGAGTGTGGAGTAGTGGACTCTGTATGACCGGGGCCAGAGCCTGGTCCGCATTTTTGGTAGTATGTCAGAGCCATTTTCAGTGTTGGCTGGACTCTGCCAGGGCTGCCCTTTGTCACCGGTTCTGTTCATTACTTTTATAGACAGAATTTCTAAAGGCAGCCAGGGTGTTGAGGGGTTCCGGTTCGGTGACCTCAGGATCGGGTTGCTTCTTTTGGCAGATGATGTGGTCCTGTTGGCTTCATCATGCTGTGAGCTACAGCTCTCGCTGAATCGGTTCATAGCTGAGTGTGAAGCGGCGGGGATGATAATCAGCCCCTCTAAATCTGAGTCCATGGTACTTGCCCGGAGGTGAGTGGAGTGCCCTCTCTGGGTCAGGGACAAGATTTTACTACAAGTGGAGGAGTTCAAGAATCTTAGGGTCTTTTTCACGAGTGGAGGAAGGATAAACCGGGAGATCAACGGGTCGATCGTTGCGGTGTTGGCAGTGATGCAGCCTCTGCACCTGTCCGTCGTGGTAAAAAGGGAGCTGAGCCACAAGGTGTTTATGTACTTGAGCTTCTAGTTTGAGATTCAGACCTAGCCTGTTTTGTCAATTATCCTCCTGCTGTCAAATTTAAAATCTGGAGTAATCCTTCTTCCCCCCAGTTTCATCCAATCATCTTGACAGTGTCAAGATCCAGCCCCTCATCCAATTATGTATCTCTCACCACCACCACCACCACCACCACCAGTGTCCACACTTCAAGGGGGGTATATTGTCCTGCTTTCAGCCTCACTGCCTCACATCACAAAAGACTCTAAGTGCCAAGGACATACTAATCAAAAAGTGCATTGTCCAGTCTCTATTTTCCTAAACTGGTAAAAAAATTAATTGCTCACTCAAGTTAAAGTTTCTCCTGATTGAAGTTTAAAAAGCCCTCTTAACAAAAAGAGTCTCTGGCAAATATGTTACATGCAGATTTTGAGCTGGAGCTAAACACGGAATTTTGAGATCAGATGCAAAGACTTATACATTCAAATAGCAAATATTCAGCACAAAAACTACCTGTTTAGATTAATTTCTTCTTTGCTACAATACAACAAGACATAGTTTTTGTGAACTTTTAAAATAATGGTTTGCATTCTAAGTGCTATGTACTGTCAACCGGCCATCAAAAGAGAACAACAGAAACAAACCATAATCCACATTTTAACATATTGACACATATAAAGTCATAATAATAATAATAATAATAATAATAATAATAACCTGTCAGAAGATACCAAGTCTTACTTACTGTAACCAGTTTGAACATAAAAATTGGATAATTAAATTATAAGCAGATAAGAAATGAAAATAAATATACTAATCTCCCACAGGTATGCGGTGACATCATGTGATAACTCTACTTTGAATTTTCTAAAGCAAGACGGATCAGCGGTCATAAGGTGTCCATGAGACACCAAACAAGACTCTCTCTGGTGCTTGAGCATTCTTTGAAAGGCTTATTTATTGGGACATTTAAATACCTCTCTAAATAGTGTAATTCTTTCTAGACTATTTTATCACTGAGTTTGTCATTCAAGAAAAAAAAAACTGAAGCCACAAGGTTGAGTATATTAAATCAGTGTATCTTTCTCCTGTAGTTGTGTGATGTAGGCGTGTTTCGAGGTGTGTTTAAAAGGACCCTAAGTTATTTAAACAGCAGAATAGCTGTTTTCACTCATTCAAACTCTGTTAATTGTACATTCCTGAATAAACTGGATAGTTCTTTAAGGAATGTGACCCTGGTCTTCCACTGTCACATACATTTATAGAAGCAAAAAGTTAAGATATCAAAATGAGTTATTCTCAAACTGATAGTGAAAGGATGCTATTTTTTTGTACAGAGATCATATTATGCCTTAACTCCGGATCATTTATTTGATCACCGTGACTGTTTGAGTATGTTTGCAGCCAACAATGTAAAAAAATGCTAAGTGCTAAACACACACTGAAGAAGTTTTGCAGCTTTGAGATAACTTGATTGTCATTAATGGTAACAAAACCAAAGTTTTATTCTAATTATAAATTTTGGCATTGCCATCCATTTTCAATTTTGGATTAATCCACTCTAAAATTATTGACTTTTCTATCTATCTACAACACATGCTGCCTCAGAAGAGCCCACAGCATCTTCAGAGATCCATGCCACCCTGGTCCCCACCTCTTCGAACTGTTGCCCTCAGAGAGGCGTTTCAGGACCATTAGTGCAAAAACAAACAGACTTAAAAACAGCTTTCACCCCAGAGCTGTTATCACACTAAGCTCCTCACAATCCCATAACACTTGAACATTCACAATATACAGCCTTTTGGTGCAATACTCTGAAACCTGTGCAATTTTCGGTGTGCTATAGCCTATATAGATTTACATGTATGTCATGCTATTCTATTATATTTATCTTTTATAGTCATAGTTGTCATTTCTATTGCCCTCTTTTCTTTAAATGGACTGTGAGGAGAATCTGTTTCCGGCAACATTAGGACTCTGCTACCCATGAGCACGCGCGGCGACTGTCGTAATGCTGCGTTCCAGTAACCTCGGAACTGGGAGTGACATCATCTCCGACTTATCGGCGTTCCAGTTGAAGTCAGAAAAAACATGCCGATCTACCAGGCTATTGCTAGCTGTTGTTAGCACGCCCTGCGTTGTTGTATGTAGAATTTAATTATCACTATGGCAGCATTTTTGTAAATATAAGTCTAACAATACTATGTATACAGCTGATCTAGAGCGACACACCCCAGTCAGAAGTGCAAATAAATAGATTAGTACAGGAGCTAAATAACTGTTCACACCGGGGGCTGCCATCTTCGATTGTCAACTCGAGGGTGGCGAGGTTTCACCGAGTTCGTACTTCCCGAGACGTTTTTGCAGTTATTGGAACTTGGAAATTCCTACTTCTGACTACAACTTGAACGCACCATGAGCCAAAGTGTGTGCTTGTTGTGCTATATACAGTCTATGGCTGTGATGCTAATAAAAATGCAGCTCAGACCTTCCTCAGAACTCTGCATTGCTTTACAACTTCTTTTTTCAACAACTTACAGGATGCAAAGCGACCAGGTAATGTATCTCTTTCTAGTTACGTAGCGGTAGTTTTTGATGTTAGACAACAAGCAATTTTTGGAAAACTTAGTATCATAGTTTTGTAGCCAACTATATATTGCTACTTACAGCCCTGTGCTGTAAGACGTGTCCGAATAATATAAATTTGCTCTAATTTTAATTGTCTTGTTCCCGAAGTATCCAGGCCAGTCCAGTCCTGTCTGACCCGACCGGAAGGCTAAGGAATAGCATTTATAGATAACCTATTTTGATGCTATAAAACTCATCTTAAAGTGTGTATTTCGATCAGGCATACTGTATATCTGAAAGTGAGACTTTTCTGAAATTACTTAGAAACTCCTCACAGTCTCTTTAACTTGCACTTTTTGTACTTGAATCTGCGCAAGCTGCTTCTTCAATTTCATTGCACTGGTGAAAGACAATAAAGAGATTCTGATTCTGTTTTTATGAATTTAACAAGATATAATCTCATTGCTAGTAAAGCAATTGGTCAACATCATTTTGTACATGCACCATGGGATTTTTCTCAGTGCATAACAATGATAAATTCTACACTTTACAGAATATGCATTTTGAAGCTGAAGCTTTAGGTCGAGATTTTAGACTATACTTATATAGCAGTATAATTCCAAAATAATAAATCTAAGGGTAATGGTCACATATTATTCTTCTTTCCAACAACTGTACTTTGTTTTAGATGTCTCCAAGCCTACAATTTTCTGAAAATGTTGGATTTGTCATGCATATGAGGCCTTCAGTGTTAGCCCTGCTCAGAATTAGCTGTGCATGTGTAATCTGACGATTCCTTTCTCAAGAGTTTAAATGGGCAGCACTGTATTCAACCCTCTGACTGCACTGACCTCTGAAAATCCTGGAGCCATGAGAAGTCAGTTGTTTGATTATTGATTATTGGAATGCTGTTGAGGTCAAGGTGTGGGTGCAACCATACAATACAAGTCTCCTCAATTAAACTTTTGATCAACCCTCTGACAGATAGGGCTGGGTTGAGGTGAGATTTAAGGCTGTCTGATCAATACTGACACTGCACAATATTATAGTCAGGCCATTTGCTTCCCTAAACCAGATGTCATTATCAAAAAATACTCTGTACATTAAAATGCCTTTGAAAACTAAAATATTTGACATCTCTCTTAAATTGATTGTGGACTGAACAAACACTTGGCTCAGGGAGTGTCTCCCATTTGGGAGAGGTGACACGTCCCCTAATGATCTCATTAGGGAAACATTCTCAAACAGTATGTATGAACAAGCACTTACTACAGGGCGGCTACTTGACTGTGGGAAAAGAAAGATTTTGCTTGTGTTAAAAAAAAATAATCTTTAGCATTTCCCTTTGCATCGATGTCAACCTCATAAGAAGATTTGTCCCACAACATTGTCAATGTGGACTGTTAAAATACTGAGATTAATCATCCATCCATGCGTTTATAATCTATAACGCTCATCCATTTTGGGGTTGATTACTCATGACTATTTGATTTGATTTACACAAGGCTTACAATTGCTTGAACCTCGGAGTAGTAAAGTTTAAAGTGTACACAGTGGAGGTCTGTGGAGGTCTACAAATACTGCTCCTGTTGACACCGGAAGTATTGCCTTTCCCCTCTAACAACAATGCTTTATGAGCTGTGTACAGTGTGTGTTTGTTTCTGTTTGTTTATGCATGAGTGAGTCATGGTGAAGGGGTTGCTCGTGAGCCAGGCGTTCTGGCACTATGACAGAATGAGGTCGCCCCGCTGCAGAATGACACGCTCACCACATCAAACTCTTGTGTGGACACGCACACGCACGCACACACACAGACACACACACACACCTCCCCATGTCCCTCAATAAGTCCACTTGGATAATGGTGATGCCTTTGGCTGTGAAACACTGTCTCATTCTCAAACAGCGCAAGAGCAGGAGCGGGGATTGGTGCACACAGCAGTGATATGATTATGCATGAGTCTTTGCTGACTCACAGTGCTTGTGGGTACTTTTGCTAATTCACAAATGTTTCTAAATTATATGCAATGTCTGAATAGTTTATTTGATTCTAAAACTCATTCTCTAAGGTTGAATAAATAACAAAAAAAGAAAATTATTGCCACAGAGAATCAAATATTTACAGCATTGTGTACAGCGGATAGTGTTTTGGTGTGATCAGAAAGAGCCAAAGTTGAATTTCAACATTTTTTATTTTAAAGGAAAACCTCATGAAAATGTTATTTCTGGACATCTAAAAAAAAATAAAGCAACTTTAATTGAAATACACAAAATGAATTATTTGAAAGCATGAACTTGTAAAACCATGAATAACTGGATGTACTGAAAGTGTGATACTCTGAAAAGACATTAAAATAAAGGTCTTGTGAGTATACTTTAAAGTTTAAACTTGAAAGTATACTTGTAAGCTTGAACTTAAACCAATGAGCTTAAGAATGCACTTTCAAGTATCTTTATTTTTTAACGTAAATTAATTTCTTAAAAGTAAGTACTAGTGGTACTTTTAAAAATAGAGAACTTGTGAGCATGAACGTGCATTGCATGGTTAAGAATGTAATTAAAAGCATCTGCTGAATCTGCTGACCTTTATGCATCCTTTTCACATACAGTTTATTTAGCTCTTTTCAGAATATAGGTACAAAAGATAAAAATTGCTGATTCGTTGATTAAAATGCACTGCATGAAATCAATAAATAACATAAACACATTTAAAAAATGTAATAAAAAATTTTAGGCATGCACTATATTGCCAGAAGTCTCTACTCACTCAACCAAATTATTGACTTCTAATCACTTCCAAGGCCACATGTTTATAAAGTCAACTGTTACTGTTAACGAAGTTGAAGTGACTGGGGAACAAAAAACATGACTCCTTCCTGTTCCAACTTGACTGCACACCTGTGCACAAAGCAAGGCCCATAAAGACCTGGATGAGGGAGTTTGTTGTGGAAGAACTTGATTGGCCCTCTCGTCATGAGTGTCTGACCTCATTAATGTACTTCTGGAAGAATGGTCAAAAGTTCCACCCCTAAACCTTGTGGAGAGCATTTCCAGAAGAGCTGAAGCTGTTACAGCTGCAATGTGTGGGCCAACATCATGTTAAATCTTCTGGATTAGGAATGGGACGTCATTTATATGTGTGTAAAGACAAGTGAACACTTTTGGCCATGTAGTGTATTTTGGCAAATGGAAGTGCTCACTCAAATATCTATGATGTTAAAGGATAAGTTCGGTTTCTGCAGCTTTCACATTGTTTATAGAATGAAGTAGAACAATATACTCACCCAGAAGGCTTTCCTGATCCAAACAGTGCTTCGGGAGATATTTAGATCCAAAATCGAGCAGCGGACATCCGTATAATGGTAGCACACGGGGCATGTATAGCGCCGCTCCTAAAACTGCATTGATGGTCGAAACTGTAGGACACCCATCATAAATATGATGGGTGTCCTACAGTTTCGAGCCAGAGTTTACAGAGGAGGAGCTCATCGAAAGGAGGACGCGGAGGCAAAGAGAAGAACAGCTCTCCAGAGAGTACTGACAAACATTCTCCTTCTTCGGTTCAGAGGTCAGTACAGCCACAAAACATGTCTGGAGTGACACAGACTTTAATGGAGGAGTAGCGGGAGCGGACCATGATGAAATATTGGTGAAACTAATGAGTTTTTGGACGATTAATGCAGTTTTAGGAGCGGTGCTATACATGCCCTATGTGCTACCATTATATGGATGTCAGCCGCTTGATTTTGGATCTAAATATCTCCCGAAGCACTGTTTGGATCAGGAAAGCCTTCTGGGTGAGTATATTGTTCTACTTCATTCTATAAACAATGTGAAAGCTGTAGAAACCGAACTTATCCTTTGAAGGCTCATTTATTGTTTGTGCATGAGTTGTTGGAGCTGAAACAGCTACATAACTGGCATCTTTCCTTGCTGGAAACTGATTCTCCAAATGTCTACCATGCACTGTCTCAGAAGAGTTACTTCATATCATAGGTTAACTCAAGTCATTGAAGAGGATTGTCTGTTAACAACATGGAAAACCACAAAGAGGTAGTGCTTTGCTTACTCATGTTACCAAGGCAAAAGTGCAGGGAGGAGATGGTCTGTTGGACCTCTGAATCAAAAGAGGATGGAGTATAATCTACTTTTGAGGACATGCCAAAAATTGATTGATAATGCATTTTATATGAAAATGCATAAAGATACATGCAGTATATATTAAGCCTATTTTCTAACTAGTGACAGCAAATGGTCTTAAAAGCTCACCATCTTATTGACATTTCCATCCATGTCTGTGTCTTTTGGATGCATAAAAAAAGGGCTCAAGTATTTTTTTATTTAATTTAAAAAAGTCTCAAATTCTCCAAAAAATTCAGATGCTGCTCCTTTAATGGCATCAGAACCAAACTAGTTTTGCAATTTCTCACATTTTTTATGTAACATGGCAATCATATAGTTCTGCTTAAATCAAAATGCATTTTTGACAATGAAGGTCAATTGTTGGGACTTTTTCACCTACAGTGTGTCTTAGTACCTACAGTATATATTTTGGATTTTGCAGCTCAGCTCTGAAGGCTTGTGTAAATCAGATATCAAAGGGTCTCCAAGGTTGAGCCAAGTTTTGCTGAATAAAACATTTAGCTGCTGATCCATAGCAAATACAAAGGAAAAAGAAAGAAAAGTTTTCTTTTGTACTTCTTTTTGTCAAGTGAGCCTGTGTTCACGTTTGTGTCCATGGCAAAGTTCAAAGTTTCTCTTAGGTTGCTCTCCTTCTCTCTTTCTTTCTCTCCCTCTCTCTCTTTCTCTCTGTCATTCACTCTCTCTGGCCTGTGTGGCCCTGGAGTTGTATTCTGATTGTTTTTCCTTGTAGCATCCCTGCACCTCTGCCCACTGTCCGGGAAATGCATGGACCTCATCTCCAACTAATACTGTACACCTCTACATATGAACCTGGCCTTGGGTAAATCATGAAATCTTTGTAGATTCATGTAAACAGAGAGAGAGGGGGGGAGGGGGATTAGGTAACCACACTGGATGATAATAAATGCTTGGGAATTTTCTTTATAAATTAAGAACATGAGTCTTTGCCCTTGTCTCTTGGGCCTTGCATTTCATTAGATAGATAGGTGGAAGCACTGAATAATAATATGTTTGGCAGTAATGAGATGGATTTTAATTAAATGAATGAGGATACTTTTACAACTTTTAGATACTATTAAAAGACTGCATACCGGTTCTGGCACCTGGACTGAGCAGAGTGATTTAAATATTATTTTGACCCTTTTTGTCTTTTTTCTATGGACATATGAAGAGGAGCAAAGACCCTAACAATGTTTAAAGATTTATGCACTTCGTTCTTTTTGTTTCCTAGTTTTCCTTACAGTACATCTTGTTTTTGTACACTGTAAAATGGACTGTTAAATGGGTCTTATAGGTATAAAAATACAAATTATGTTCAAAGCAGGAGAACCTCTGCACAGCCTGATCAGACAAAAAGAGTCAACCAGGACAGCCTATGAGTCACAGCAATGCAGAGAGTGTATTTCAGGTCAAAAAGTTTGAGAAAAAAACAGCATTTAAGGCCAAGGCATTTGCCTTCAAACATACAACATAAAAAATATTGTTTTGGAATGTTTGTTAAGGGCAGCTGTGGCATAGCAGCAGACAATTGCCCAAGTCCGTCAAGTTGAGTCGACTCATTTGGGTCCAAGTCTCAAGCAAGTCCCAAGTTTTTTCGGCTGTGGGCAAGTCAAGTCAAGTCGAGACGCAGGTTATGTCGAGTCGAGTCGAATCACAGGTTATGCCAAATCAAGTCCCTCACCATTGTTCCCTAGCCCACCTAAAAAAAAAAGCACTCAGGTTTATTTCTTAAAGGAGACATATCATGCTGATGCATAATTTAATACTTACATATAATATAATAAATTTGAAAACAAGACCTTACACCCTCTTAATTTTCAAAAAATGAGATATTGTATTTTTTCTGATATCCTAGAACGAGATTTGATGCCTCTGAAAATAGGTCATTCTGAGGAACACATCCAGCAGCAGGGGTATAAAAGTCCCTCGCTCACATTCACTCATTACCAGCTCTGGCCTGTAGGGGGACTCAATACGCGGTCGCTGAATTGAGCCTGCCGGAAAATACAGTAGAAGAAGAAGGACAGGCTGGCTCTACTCCCGATAGAACTGACCAATCAGAGCACAAAGGGCTGTGACGTTGCGAGGTAACTTTAGGTCATCCTTGAGACCAAGCGTTTCAACGAGGGCTTCATCATGGCCTAAAATGAGGATTTTGAGAACGCTATTGTGGGGCAATGAAGGAACTAAATGACTTGTACTGAGGGCAGGAATGCTTTACAGGCATCCTAGTCTGGCATAGTGAAAAGGAGAAACAAACATGATATGTCCTCTTTAAAGAGAGAAACCTTATCTTGCGGTCAGTGTCAAAGAAGAGCATACAGACTAGCCTGCATGCATTAAGCCAGCATAAAGCTGTTCATTTGTCCATTACAACATCACATGTCTGATCATTTAGACTCAGGTAGACGGGAAAGGCTACATTGAATTAAACTAATGAAATGTTTGATGCAAAAAATATGTTTATTTGAACATTTTGCAACAATTAAATTGCACGCTAAAACTGCCTTTCAGACGTGTGTTTTTTTTTAGAGGTAGCTACATTAACAAAGTCAAACATAGTTACGTTATGAATGAACAATGCAAAGTGCTTCTGTAGTTAGCACACAGCAAATACTTATATCAAAAGAACATTTAACTTAAGAGATATCCGAATATTTTAAAAATAAAGAATCTAAAAGGAAATAAGACCTGGGGAAATGCAACCTTTCCCAAGTAAATTTGTGCAAGTTAATGTCCTGTTTAAATGTTAAGAAGTCAAGTAGTGCCTGTAATACATACACTGATCATCACTGTAACGGAAGTGGATGTGTAGAAGGAACGTATGTGTGAACTGTGTCGTGTGGGACAGTAATAGGTGGCAGACAAGTATACTATGAATGTTGCATCAATAAATTGAATCTAAAGGGTAAGAGCTACGTATGTCTCCTGTCTGGCTCTTCATATAATGCCTGAACATCGCATGGTACAATCAAAGTGGATGTGTGCTGCCAGGCTGTGCTGTCAGTGCTTCTCGCTTACATGAAAACAAATCAGAGCCTGTCCAAACCTGCTCGAGTGATATGATATCCATGTGAAAAAAAAAATCTAAAGCAACAATTTTTCTGAATCATGCTGTCTCAAGTCTGGAGTCGAGCCTGGAGTTATTGTGTCCCGAGTCCAAGTCAACTTTATTGGCCAATATCTGCCAATGCCGATATTGTACTAATAATAGTGTTCATCCCTAGAAAACTTTAAAGAAAACCTGAATCCTGAGGTATTACATTTGCAAGATCACCCTCACAAAGTAAGGATGAACATGAGGCTTTGTAATCTTGAGCTTTGACCTAATACAGCTGGCAAAGTCAAAGTCATGAAATTACCTGTTTAAAATAATTTATGTTTTTACTGATTTCAGTATGTCAGAATTATAACTCGAAAATCCAATGCCTCATCCTTTGACACAAAAAACACCTCCTAACTGCTTGGTACAATGAGCTGTCATTCCTCACAACACTCTTGTGGGCATTTCTGGGTCAGCGACAAACATTAGGCTAGATGGCTGTAGCCACTGACCGGAGCTACAGCCCAAAAAATTGCAGGTGGCTACATTACACAACATTTGACCTGGTTTAGCGCGGTTATAAAAGCAGGGTGAAAGCTAACTCAACCAAATGAAAACTGTCACAATGAACTGAACCAAATGTGCAAAACACTACATGCAAAAGGAACCTGATTCATTCTGTTTCATTCTGGACATTGAGTATTTTGAAGCAAGCATTTGGTTCTTTAATATGTTACATCTGTCGTTTTCACCAGATTAGCTTTTAAACCCACTTCTCATTTCCAAATTATTGGTGTCAAGTGGAATTTAAGTCCTGTGTCCTGTCATTAATTCCATATTCACCCACATGAGCACAGCTCTCTTTTCTCCTCCATCTCTCTCCCCTGTGTGTGTTTGTGTGCGAGTGTCACGCAAACACATACGTACACACACTCCTCTCCCTGCCAGGTCTAATCAAAGTCCTCTCTGCTGCCCAGGGATATGGCCGCCACACTCCTCAGATATTTTAGATAATTGAACAAATTATGTACGCCTTGTTGTCATGTTCTAGGGTGAGCGTGGCTCCTAGCATGAAGAACTCGCCCTTGTGTGTCTGTTATTAATTGTGAAAGTTGTTGTTTTTCAATTCTGTTGGCCGCATAGGCATCATTAGTCAGCGGGCAGAGCTGCCGGGGGCTACACTTGCTACCAGTCAGCCAACCAACCACAGGGAAAATATACTAAGAGTCAGTTTGTGTGCGAGTGTGTGTATGTGTGTGAGAGGGAGAGGGAGAGGCACATATATCCCATCTGAAACCTGACAGGGCTGCTATAATGATGTTATGAAAAATAAAAAAATAACATTGTCACAAGGGGGTTATAGACTTTAATTTATTTTCTTCTGCTCAAAACTGCTTTCATGTTTTTTTCTGTATTTTGTCAAGCATATATTTGAAATTGAAAATGTCAGCTCAACTGCAGTCTGACATTTAGCCCTAAACAATTTAATGGTGAATGAAAAAACAACAGCAACAAAAGCAAGCTAAAAATCATCTACTCTGTTTTGTTTTTCATGACAAGCCATGGCTATGCTTTCTTAATTCTTAGAAGCACAGCCATGGCTTGTCATGAGACATGCAAACTGATAATCATTAGTTCATGTAATTAATGTCACTTTATTGTTTTTTTTAATGCACAGATTATATAAGAATGTGTCATCTTCGGAATTGTGCTAAATCCCTATTTTCTAACTTCCCTCACCTTCCACCTGAGCAACCATGGGGTGAACTTTTGCAACTTAGTCTTTTACAAGGGTCCTTGATTTCAAAGATCTACAGATCAATTCAGTCATATGATGGTTACCTGACCACCAACATAAAGGAAACCTGGGAAAGTGAATTAGGACTGACTTTTGATGAAGAGTGGTGGGAGGGTGCATTGAAAGGTATTCACAAAGCCTCTATTTGTGCCCGCTTGACTTTAATACAATTTAAAGTAGTATTTAGATGTCACTATTCAAAGACTAAGCTGGCAAAAATTTTTCCAAACATAGTAGATGTTTGTGACAGATGTGGAGGCTCACCCTGCAATCTCACACATATGTTTTTTTCATGTCCAGCACTGACATATTTTTGGCAAATTTATTTCAACACTATATCTCAGCTGTACTCTAAAACTATTGACTTTTCACCACACATTGGTATTTTTGGTTTTCCTGAACACTACACCCAATATTCTACAAACGAATTGGAAGTGATTGCTTTAACTTCTCTGATCGCTAAACGCCACCTCCTTCTAAACTGGAAATCCACAGCAACTCTTTCCAGCGCACAATGGGTTAATGAGGTTATGTCTTTTTTAAAAGTAGAGAAAATTAGATATTCAAAAATGGGAAAACAGAATAATTTTTACAAGAAGTGGCAACCATTTCTGGATCTTTTTACAACAGTGTAACACCCACCCTCCTCCCTTTCTCCTTCTTTTTTTCTTTTATTTTTGCGTTTGTACGTATGTATGTGGATATGTATATATGTATACAACTTTATCTATTTTTATTTATTTATTTTTTATTTTTATTTTTATTATTATTATTATTATTATTATTTATTTATTTTTTTTTTACTATTATCCTTTTTTGCTATTTTATTTTATTATCTGTTATTGCTACTATTTTTATGTGTGTGTTGTGGTTATTGTTTGTTCTTGTTGAAATGTACAAATTTAATCCAAATGGTGCATCCAATGGTGATATTTGATGACATCAGTGTAAACATGTATGTGCCCTTCCTCTTCTTGCATACACAAAATAAAAATATGAAACAGAAGAATGTGTCCTCTTCATTTAAAGGGTTCATTTTAGGGTTGCAGTCTGGGTTGTACTAACCAGCTACTACTTAGTTTTTAGGTATACCTTGCAGTGTTAATTTTGACAGCATTTAGTAATTGAGTTTTAGTTACAGAATTTTGTCGAAAATAGCTTTTTAGTTATAGCCATAATTTAGTTATCTTAACTGCTTAAATTTTAGTCTAGTTTTAGTAGATGAAATTTCGCAACATTTCAGTTGACAACGCCTGTAAATTTACTTAAAAATGGGGTGTGAAGTGTAAGCCATTGTTTCAGTTTTTCTGAATTTCTGAAGTCCTTTTTTCCACTTGGATAAAATGAAACATCTAATAATCCTTTAGTTAATGCTAGTAAAGATGGAATTTATAAATGTATGTCGCTTGTCTGCCTTCACACACTTATGAACTTGAGAGACATCCACTATTACTCCAGAGGGTTTGATATGATATTTGCCTCTTTTCAGCTATTACATCTTCGACTCTTCTGGGAAGGCTTTCCTTAAATTTTTTTACCTTTCTTTCTGCAGAGCATTTATGAGGTCAGACACCGATATTGGACGAGAAGGCCTGGCTCACAATCTCCACTCAAATTCATCCCAGAGGTGTTCAATGGGATTGAAATCAGGACTCTGTGCAGGTCAGTCAAGTTCTTGATGGACCTGCTTTATGCAAAGGTGTGCTGTCATGTTGGAACAGGAAGGGGCTGTCCTCAAACTGTTCCCACAGAAGTGGGAGCGTAAAATTATCCAAAATGTCTTGGTGTGCTGAAGCATTAAAAGTTCCTTTCACTGGAACTAAGGGGCTGAGCCCACCACTACCATTCTCCTGGACACCACCAAACCCAGACTAATCTATGTATGAATCGTCACTCCAGGGACATCTCCTCAGCTCGAGAGTCTAGCCTCGTGATTTACACCACTGCATCGATGCTTTGCATTGCATTTGTTGATGTGAGGCTTGGATGCAGCTGCTCAGCCATGGAAATCCATTCATGAAGCGCTCTATGCACTGTTCTTGAGCTGATCTAAAGGCCACATGAAGTTTGGAGGTCTGTAGCTGTTGACTCTGAAAAACTTTGGTGACCTCTGTGACCTACAACTTCACATCTGCTGACCCTGCTCTGTGACTTTAACCCTATAACGCCAATTGTATCATATTTGATACATACTTTTATACTACCTCTATCTACTCAATATGATCAACAAATTACAAAAAAATATTGAATACAATCAGATAAATGATAAAAATGTCCTCAAATGGATTATCAGTTGCCAGAAACACCTAATGTATCAAATGAGATACGAAAAATCTATATGTTTGATTTTTATGGACATTTTGATTTTTGTAGGATTTTAGCAGCAAGTGAAATAAAAAAATAATCTAAAAAAATATATAATTTTCTGGCTATAATCTATGGTCTTGGGCCTTACAGGGTTAACTGTCCTGCTACTTTGTGGCAGAGTTGTTGTTGTTCCTAATCACTACTTTGTTATAACACCACTAACATTTGACCAAGCCTTTGCTTAAAAAATTGATACGGCAAATATCATCACACAGTCCTTGGGGATGTATCACACAAATGTAACTTTTATGTGAAATGCAGTGACCTTTTTGAGGCAAACTGGCAGAACATCTCATTTACAATACCAGAATTGACAACAGTAAACCTGCTCTTCTTGAATATATATCAACCTGTAAAGAGAGTACCTATGACTGGATTGCTCTACCCTGCCACCATGATGCAGTTGTGTTTAGATGTCCATCTGAACTCATCCAACCTTTCCACAACCAAAGTAGCTGTAAATGGGTATATTCCTAACTTGTCCCTAGTTTTTGTCCATGTGCACTTGTTTTTATTGGTCACTGTCTAAGTTTCATCATTGTTGATGAAAATTATGACGAAAATAATTGACGCCTTGCTTGATATTGTCCCCATTTGCCTTCAGAGCTACCTTTAACTCTGTGGAGATGATTAATGAAAGTGTTGGAAACTTTCCTATATGGTTTTGCTGCTTATTGATTTCATAGCATCATTCAGTGTCATCAGATGTTTTACATGCAATCATAATGTGAATCTACAGCTTCACCATATCCCAAAAGTGCTTTGTTTGTTTATAGCGTAATCCTGCCAACTTTAGCAAGGACTTTGAAACCAATAACATTTTTAACCCACCACACTTTTGATGGTGTCTGGATGTGCTTTTCATGGCTGTTTTAAGCAGATAAGGATATTATTTCTAGCTACAGGGCTGCAGTAGGTTATTAGTCTTTAGTGGAGTTACCAGGTGAAAATTTATGATGTGTTCTGCTTAATCAACTGTAAAATGCTTGTGCACTTGGAATTTATATGCCCTGCGAACTTAATGAATGTTTGTGAGTCAAGTGATTAAAAAAATTCCGTCATACAACACGGTCCACAGAGTTTCTTGTTGGATTTAACAAGCTAAGTTGATTTTAAGTTTTGAAAAAGCTGAACAATATTTTCCCTTACTTGACCATGAGTTTGAAGAATGGGGGAAACATTTCAACTGTGGGTGCATATTCTGAAATCTGCTATTGATCGAAACAGAAAGTATCACTGCATCCTTACTGGACAAACATAAGCTCAGCAACTTAAGATCGCAAGTCCAACAGTCAAGACATGCGCACAATATTTTCAAAGAAGCAACCAAATATTTGCTGCTTTGTGGCATTCAGCTAGTTATTCAAATGAAGGGTACTTATCCTAAGCTTGAAGGACAGAGTAAAAAACACAGCTGAACACCTGCCTTGCCAGACCTTGTATGAAAGTCTGATCAAAACAACTTTGCTGAAACTCTCACCTTGATTGTCTTTACATGTTTGTCACAGCAGATCTGAACTCTGAAAAAACAGTCTATACAGTGATTCTTAAGAATTCAGATCACGATAAAAAATATTTAACAGCTGATTGTCTTTCATAGTAGTGCTTCAGTGCTGAGATTGATGCCAATATTTTCATTGCCAATCATCAAGTGATATCACTTACTGTACAGAACTGTGACATGAGAGAATCCTGAGGAGAAATGTCAGTCAACTGAAAATGATCCTCCATTCACACTGGAATAAATCTTATCAAAATAATGTGTCTATATGACCCATAGAAGATGATGAGTAGTGTGGGAGTAGAGTTTTACATAATCCTGACATAAAGATGTAAATGCCTTGCTATTCACTCCTCATTGAGCCCCGTCTCCTCTTTCATCCTCTTCTAAAGCTCTGCACACTCTTAGATTTAGATCACAGCAGCACTAACAGGATGTCATTTGAGGCGTCACCAGCGTTTATATTTGGCAGAGCACTTTACTCTAATTTCCTTTTACCCTGCTTAAAGTATATGATAAACATTATATTTGATTACACTCCTCTTAAGCCATATAAAAGCCATCTAATTCATATTTCAACATGAGAACATTACATGCCTCACAAACTTCATTGAAGAGCACACAGCTTGTGTTTATTAGTTCTGTTTGCATGTTCAAATAGGGATGGGTTCCGAATTAGGTACTTTAAGAGGTACCGACTGAATTCTGTAGGTAGGTGAATCGTAGGTATTGATTCACATAAAATCAAAAGGTAACATGTTTAGGTACCTAAACGCATCCTTGTGACTGTGAGGGAGTGGAAGAAGCAGGCATACTATTGGGTAGAGTAGGTGAATTTTCATACCGGACTTGAACACAGCACAGCAATAGCATAATGACGTCAGCAGCCGTGGGCTCAGTCAACAAAGCAGCCATGGCTGAGAGAATTGAAAAAATTGAAAAAACACTGAAAAAATTTGAGATCTTAAGCACACGCAAAAGTACCGAAAATTGGTACCGTTGGTACCGATACCGATTCCCAGGTACTGGGTATCGGTATGGTATCGGTTCAAATGTGAAAGGTACCTATCCCTATGTTCAAATGAGCAAGTGTTAAGTAACATGAGGAAACAAATGTCTATTCCTATGCAAATTGGCAACATGGCAAAAAATCTTATAACTGCACAAATAATGGGAGTAATGAAAATCACGAGAACAGAGATGATAACTGATTTTAAATATTTCAATATAATGTGAAGTTGTCAAAATTAAAACTACAATGCAGCCTTTATATGATTTCTAATCAAATAGTATGCAAATAAAGTTTTTAAAAAGTACCCAAAAATGTAAAAAGTCCATTGTAATTAGCTTATGTTTACTGAAGATGTGTTACTGGCAGGTTGCAATTAATGGTTTTGGTCTCAGAAAAGAGAGGACCCTTGTGGTTAAGCTGCATTTTCATCTTCAGGTTGTCAACAAATCACCTGCATGATTGTTCGCTCATCTGATACCCCTATTGCTCTGTCATCCTCTTAATCAACTAACTTAAAAGGAACTGTATGAAGCCATGTGGTCAATCATTTGATAACCAAAGGAACCTTAGGAACATTGTTGAGGCCAATCTGCAGAGGTCATTGTAATGTGCATGCCCTCTCAACCAAACTTTAAACCAATGACCAGAGAGGTCATGTGCATTCCCAGACAGTGTAAAAAAAGACAAGAATGCAAGGCGGTAACCTCCAGGTTAAAAAGGGAGGCCCATGTGGAAGTGCCAAAAGCTCTAGTTCCTCTGGTGTCCACTTGAGGCTGGTTGCAGGAACCCTGGAGGTGTTGTGATTGATGCAGGGATTTGACATGACTGGTTCAGGCTGGTTCAAAAAACAGGTTTGTTCTAAAACTACGTTACATCGACTGTATGTGTTCTCACAGTATGGGGGAGAATAACTTTATATAGCTACTGTCTTTATTTATTGAGGATTTCTGGTTGAAGAAATTAGGGCCATGATTGAAATTGAAATCAGGTCCTGCCTCGATAGGGCCTCTACGTATGTAAGTATATGGAACTAAGTTTGGTTGAGATGTCACAAACAGTACGGCAGTATCAACTGATGTTCAACAAAAATGTCCCAATGTCTCTGTTGATAATAAAGGGACAGATGAAACACGGCTTTGTCCAATTCTTTCTACGGTCAGTGGTTGGACTGCTGCACACTTCAATGCTGCTTTATCTACAGGCGAGGGTGCAAATAGCCTCTCTCCATATTAACATCAAGAGCACTACATGTTCTTAAGACAAGACCTAGAGACAGAGCAGGTAGCAGGAGCAAATAATGCACAAATTGCCTCTCTGAAAGTAATCAAATACCTATCGCAGTGAATCCCCTACTTTTAAAGAAAATTTACTTAGTACATAACTTTCTAGAACTTCTGTTGCAGCTTCAAGAGAAACGTTGACCTTACTGAGAGTACAGTGAACAATGGGGTAACACCTTGCAAAACTGGACGTTATTAGATGCTCTTAAATTGTATACCTACACAAACATGTAAATGATACCCATGGAGTCAACAAGCTAGGCTAACCGTCAGTGAATCCCATGCTCTGACAAAGTAGTGACACGGAGTGGTATAAAGGCTAAATTTTGCCAGTTCTTGTTTTGGTCTCTGTTGTGACTGTTACTGAAGCATTCCCTCTTGTTTGTTCAAAACAAAGTGGCTGGGTCCTAAGTAGCAGCAATAAAAAGTTTAATATTGTAGTTAGGCTTGCATTAATGACTATATGCATGGCTATTAAGATGTTAAAGATTTGCTCAGATGTGAGAAAACTACATATAAAAGGTGTACATTACAATAGACTTTGACATTGTACAAAATCCTCAGGCATTAAATAGTAATGGGTGCCATTAGGTATGGTCAGTGGATAAGAAACGTTTATTGAACTTTAAAAATTCATAGAGAATCACAGGGGCACCCTCATAAGGACTGCATTATTTAAGATGTCTCAGCTCTGAGCAAAGGTCGACTAAGTAGGGAACAAATGAGGGGCTATACTCACACCACTAAGTCTGAGTTCAAATGAGAAACAATTAATTAGGTTTCTTTGACTGCCTCAAAAGTCTGCAAAAGTCGAAGAGTAAAAAGGAAAAGTGGCATGTTGGTTTTGGATTGATTCCACGTGCCAGAAACTTGCTATTTATCACCCAGATTCTGTCAATTCTGTGCTCTAGCACTGACAAAGCAAAATCTCATTAATCTATAGGGATAAGTGCTAAATCATCATCTCTTTTCTGAGGAATTTAACAGGCTGGAAATGCAAATACAGATGAACTGGGGGAGAACTTGCTGAGTACATTTATTGAAAAACGGGGATGAGAATTCCATCCATTGGTCTCTGAATGGATGTTTCAGGTAGTTTTGTGTGAATCTAATTTATTTACTGTGCTTCACATTTTGTCCACAAGATTAAAATTCCAGTGAGCACTGTGACAAAGAGTCAGCAAGGGACTACTGCAACCAGAATAAGTATTAGGTAAATAAACCTAAGCTTATGGATTACTTTAAATGATTTACATTTTACAGAGATGACCATAAGACATCAGGCACAGCTCCAGACTGCTTTTATCCAAAGACTCAAAAGAGCATGAACAGAAATGAATAAATCAGCTGATTCAATGAAGTCAAACAAATAACACCCTGCTTAGATTTTGCATTAACATCAATGTTATACAACTGTATCTCATGTTGCAACCCTAAATGTTGTATGTGATGGCACCACAATGTAAACAAAAAAATGATATCCACCAGCTCAGACTGCTCAGAGCTGGTCTTGGATGCCTGTGTGTTTCATTTTGCCAAAGAACCGGGATGTTGCCAACTGTGCTTCTTTCAGCCAGTTCCTGCTATGCATTCACTGGCTCCAATTAAACAGCATGTCATCCCACATCACCGGAATATTCTGACTTTGCGGTTGTACTACAAATGTGGGATTGAAGGATGCTGCCCAGAGACATGGCTGGCCCCCTGAATGGCCCCATATATGGGCTCCAGATTGGTTTCAGCACTTCTATACACATTGTGATCACTAATTAAGTCTATCCAAGTGTCACGCTTTCCAAGATTTTGCTAGTTTTCATGATATGAGGGGGTTCCGTGTGAACTGGAGTGCCAGTGAACATCTTTTTCAGTGTTATGGCTAGTTTTGTCTCTGACCTACCCCTGTCTATTATTTATGAAATGTATACATGGTTTGGTAAACTGCCTGTCCTATGACAAAATTAATTTATTTACATATCACCTTTAAAAACAGATGTATACAAAGTGCTCAACCAAGAAAATAAAGATAGCCTACCCAGGGAACAATAACATCAAGATCAGACAGAGAAATGTCCTAAAAAGTCAAACAAGAGGACAACAAAAGGCAAAATCAGAGGGACAAGGAAATTAAAGCAGATAGAAGGAATGAAAGTAGTACACTGGAAATATTTAAAATACTATATAAACAGACTTCAATACAATTATTAAAATATCTGCGTAAAAGTATAACTAATGAAGAGTATCTGAAAAATGATAATATTGATAATAAGAACACAATAACAAAAAACAGATCAATAGATGATGAAATTACATCAGATGGATATTAAGGTTAGAGTAAATGAAAGAAGAAAGATGGTAAATTGAAACAAAAAAGATGGTGAAAACTGGACAAAGAATGATGAAAAATATGTGAAGGGAGTGAGAGCAGCAGGGATGCAAAGTAAATTACTCGATAAATTATTTAATTCTGAACTACTAGTGTTACCAGCAACATTGACTTTACAAACGTACAGGTTATCCCACTTTAAAAAGAGGGAGGTTACTTTTTCAACAGGCAATAATGTAAAGAAAAAAAACTCTATTTTTTTGTTTTGATAAGAAATGCTAATTGTATACTGTAGGGTTTTTTTTTTTGTTGTTGTTTTTTTAAATATGGGTTCCCCTATGATTAAGGGGCCCAGAAATCCTCAGTCTTCATCTCCCCTTATGGGCGGCCTTGAATGTGTGTCATAATATAGTCTTTACTCTTGTCATGTAAGAACCTCTAACGTTGGGAAACAAACCCAGTGGAGTGGTTCATTAGGCTAACAGTCCTTAAGTATCAACTTTAAAGTGGCTTCACCTAAAACACCTGTAGACATAAACAACCCCATGTGAAAACGCCCATTCTTACAGGAAAATAATAATAGTGTTCCTGATCAATATCTTGTTGAGCTCTGCACAATCAGGAGCATGGCTGGTATGACTACAAAGCACATTGTTGTAGCTTGTTGTATCAGCCACAGTTTAAGTGACCCTTCAGCTATCAAATTGCTGTTGCCATTTAAACGTTACCCAAGAAAACAAAAAAAACGAGAGCTGAAAATTGAGCTAAAGTTTCAAAGTGTTGCAACAGTCAATGAGCAACCTGTTAGGTAATCATCAAATACAAAATGATCAATGTATTCCACTTTTCCAGTCTTTCAGAACCTTTCAAACTTAAATTGGATTACGTGAAGCTTGACCTTTGTAAAATCAAATGTTTGACCTCACAGGTTCTGGATCTGATGAAGACACATGCTTGGTTGAACCATGTGGATGTCACAAATACACAAAAAATCCTTCTGGATTTCACATCTCAAATTACTCCTTGTCCCGCTATTAATAAATAGAGCCTCTTTATTTTTGAGGTGGAGTTGTCAGATGCCAGTCTGTAAGACACCGTGAGACAGTGGCACAGACTGGCAGACAGCTGTGCGTGATCAAGAGAAATGGACAAGTAGAAAAAGGAGCTGGACTGTGCTGAAAAGTTCAGCACCACACCAAATGAACTGATATTCTATGAGTCTGTTTTAGTGAAAATATAACTACTTCAGAGCTCACTACTGCCACCACTACCACCATAACTATACAAATAATGTATGTCGGCATACATTGATTGATTTAATGAGCTAAGCAAATATTTCAGCCAATTTCAGCTGTTTTCTAATGCAAATAGAGTGTATTTTACTGATATCTTTATTTTCATTTCATTTTGAGATATACAAAAAGGAAGTTTTACAGAAACTGACTTCATTTTCTTGGAAATATTGCCATCTTTAATGCCGTCAAACTAGATTTTCCTTTTCTCAAGCTTTCCTAGTGAACGTATGGGCTCTCAAATGGACTGGCAGGGCACCTTAAGGAAGCAGGAGGGCTTTATGTGGCCTGCTCATGATCAAGCCCTGATGAGTTGTGTCAGACCACACCCTTGTCAAGGAGTGAATGTGGCATTGCGTTCTAGTGCTGGGCTCTTATGATAACTCTGGCTGCGTAGAGGTGCCTATGTGTCAGCACTGCTGTCAGCAATGGAATGAACATTGCTGAAGCATAAATATCCTTTAGCTGAAAGTGTATTCAGTTTTTAAATGGCACCATTGATGTCCAATATTAACAGTTAACAGCTCCTCTACTGCCTGCTTGCCTGTGGCTGCAATTTTTGTATGCCACCTGGTTTGCCCCCACTTATTGCACCTAACGATATAATGCCCTTATGACATCCTCCAGAGAAGAGTCTTTTCACATTCAGTTGCCCATCCTTGATGCCAAACATTCAGAGTAAAGCTGTCCTTAAGCACATTATCTAAATCCATCATACTTAAAACTAACCCCTGAGGACTCTCTGGTACTGTTATCCTTTAACGTTAGATTCAAGTGGTCTGAAGGCCAATTTATCAGTGAATTATATGGCATGAACCTACTTTAACTGAAACTTTTGAGTATTCCAGAGTAAACCTGAAAACTTTAGTCACAACAGTTGTTGTCATCAGCTCTCAAAGTCAAAAGATGCCACTCTAACATCCCTGATTGGTGGTTTATTCGGAACTTCACCTGCTCGAAAGTTTCACCCCATGGAGAATTCCATGGAGGAAGTTTTGATTTACCCTTAAAGAGAAAACAAGCAAACTATGAACAAGCTTTGAAGACTGAGCAAACAAAACAAACCCGACTTTCTCAAGAGAGGAAAAACAACACAGATACACCATTTTTCAATTTACTTGTTCACTACTTCACCGGTTACAATCAGCACATCACAGGTGCAGAAAACAGAAGCAGCAAGGAAAGCTTTTAAATTGTGCAGATAAATTCTCCCCAGGCGTGTTGTTAAACGCTGCAGACCTCAAACCCCTGAAAGGGTTCATGGGAGAAACCTACTGGGCATTGTGCCAGAGCTTTCAATCATCACTTAAGACCCACTCTGTGCATGCTATTAGATGATAGAAGTCCAATTTTCAATTTCAAGCCTTGCTGTCATGGCGGGTCGTCTCTGCAGGGGAGCATTCCTCATGGAAACAACATTTGCTCCCTTTTGTCGTTGTCTCACGACATAACAGATTTCACATTTGTCAGCTGCGAAAATTCTTTAGGTGAGGCTATGAGCTGGATCTCAGTCATTTTTTAGCCCAAAACCATAAAAGAGTTAAAAAAAAAAATGACATCACTCTGAGTTTGTCTTGTAAAAAATATTGAATAAATGCCTATTAAGCTTCTTTCAGTGGTTTAGATGATTAGCTATAATATTTCCAAAAGAACTTTTTTTGTATAAATTGCGACACATTTCAAATCAGTACTGCCTCTCCATTTTGTGCATAGTTTGTTAAATAGAGACAAATGAGAAGTAAAGAAGCATTAGGAGCTAGTATGTGTGCATTCGAGTGTGAAGCAGCCTAACACAGAGAGCACAAGCATGAGAGTGTCTGCATCAAATTAAATACAAATGCTGTATCAACTGCCCTATTCTTTTAAAACAAAACAAAATAAAACAAACAAACATGTTAAATGCAAACACAAAACATTAGCTGCTGCTTTGGCTCAGTCATCCTACGTCTCCATTCAAATCAAGCAAGATCCTAAATTATGTATGAGCAACTGAACTGCTGGAGGCAGTGAATGCATTTGCAGGAAAGTAATTTAGATTAAAAAATCCTCTAGAATTTTCTAAATGAAAACAAAAAAAACATATATTTCTGGTCTTTTTTCTACTTTTGCTTCATTTTTGCAGACATGCTCTGAATGTGTAAAGCCACTCTTATAATTTAATGTGGTTATAGACTGAACTAAAATCTAACTAGTGACATTTTTGTAATAAAAATCCCGTCAAAGACTGAAAAAGGCAGTAAATGTGTCTTGTCTGGAGTTTTGTGGTTTATTATCCCAATGTTATAAGAGGGATTATCTGGGGACTTAGCAGTAATTCTGATTAGAACTAGCTGACTAAAGCGATAGGTTTATTTTGTGAATGATAAAACCAAGTGCTTAGTGTTTGTTTACTCAGTCAACTATTTTTCATTGAAAATAAAGTGGTGATTTGACAGCTAAACACAGAGAGTAAAACATTCATTTATTTGTAAAATAAAATGTCTTTATAATTTATTTGAACACTGGTTAAGCTTTGACAATTTTATTTAAAGTCATTTCATGACAGTTGTAGAATGTAAATGTCTGCTAATTAATTTTATAAGAGCAGTCAATGTCAATATACTGTATTTAAAATTAAATTAGTGAAGCTTGCACTCCAGTAAAGTGTTTTGCAACATAGAACATGAGATGAGATATATATTAGAGAAACCTAATTTAAAATGCAGAGAAACAAACAATCAAACACAGAAAAAAAAAATGTATATATATATATATATATATTTTTTTTTAAAGAAGGTCAGGTCTTTTGATTGAGCTAGAAGGCCAACAAGGAAGATTTAGATTAATTTAATGGCACGCTTCCCAGACGGTCCCTGAGATCCAGGTCTACACATTCAGTGAAACGGCATTTATGCTTGTGGTAGGGATATGCCAGTCATCCAGAATTGTACCAGAGTTGACATATAAAAACTAAGATCATGACCAAACTTTGACCCTAACTTTTTTCAAAACAAGTGGCTCCAACTTATTTTGCCAACACTGAAAACACAAAATTATATCTTCTTCTATTTAACCAATCTTGTCATTTTTCCAAAGCATTTAAATGTTGAGTATGGGTGAGTATTGTGTTTGCTTCCAAATATCTGCTTCACTTGCTCAAATTATTTAATGTGTGTGCCAGTTATTGTAGTTATATATATTGTAGTTGTATATTTGTAGTTATATACTGTACATATATTAAATCTGTGGATTTACTGACATTTATTAGCAGCTGAAAACATGTGAAATTATGAAGTATTTATTGTGTAAACTGACAAATATGTGCTAAATGTATATAAATGACAACACAAATAAGCACTGATGATGAATGAAATTAAATTTATTTTAGTTCTTGTTTATGATGAACATATTTTTTTGCATGCACCTTGATTACTAGTAATTTTTTGTTTGGATTAGTTTCCACATAATGTTGGTAATAAGGGTGGAGTAAATGTTTGTCTCGTAGGTTAACACACAGCCCTATGTCTATAGTACATAGGTCAGTATGTGGTAACACATTGAGAGGGTAACAAACCATGAACAGGATAACTTTGCCCAGTTTATCAGAATCTGGATAAGCTCCCACATTTAATACAAAATATGTTTTTCTCCTCTCATATCAAGTCCAAGTCCGGCATAACACTAGCTTCCATTCAAACCAGTGGGATCAACTCTGAACTGACCTTCACCTTTGCATAGCTGTGCTCTTTGTCATGGCTCCAATAATATGCAATGAGTTACACTATAAGCATATTAGCGTGAATTCAATGAGAGATAATGAATTTTTACTCTGCGCATGCCCGCTTGATACATATCTCTTTCCCTTCGTCTTTTTCTATTTGCTGAAGACAGAGCGAGTGATCCCCGAGGAAAATCATGCGAGGCCAGAGGGCTGATTGTGCTATTCAATAGTCGCGTTATTACAATCAGTCTGCGGCTGGCAATGCAGACAAATTACTGATAGTGAGTCTCAAAGAGAAGGAGAGAAGCAAAGAAAAAGTAAGCCAAAGAGATGCTGTCAGTGCCTATCACAAATCCTGCCACTGCCATTGACAACTTTTAATTTGTTCAAACTGTCATGGCCGAGTGCATTTGGAAAGCCATTGTTTGTCATCAGACACAGTGAAATGCATTTAAATTTCTTGTGATACCCAGTACATAGACATGGGGAGAGTGTTTTTTTTCCTCACTCTCACTCTGCTATTAAGTCAATAGTGTATCAAAGCTGTTAGATTTGGGTTATGTATACAGAGACGGACCCTGTTTGAATGGCAGGGGGGAAGAAGCGAGAGGGAGAAATTGGACTGTCCAGCAGTATTATAGCAACTATAACCCTCGCTGCTGCAGCAGGAGGGCTCATAATCAGAGCTGGGGAGGCAAATTGACTGCTGAATAGATTTTAGAGTTTGGCCTGGAGTAGAAATGCCCTGTCAAAACTGAGCAGAAATCTAGCTAGAGCCCTGTGACACTGCAGTTTTTCCTCATGTGGACATTATTCATTTATAATGGTTAGGCTGCCCTATGACATTGTTGGAAAGTGTCACTATTTTTTACATTAATAACCTGATCTGGAGTCAGAATCTGGGCTCAAAAACACTGAAAAGCAAGCCAGACAATGGAGAGAAAGTGAATTCATTACCCTGTTTGACATGAACCAATGTAAGGTGGTCGTGCTATTAATTCACATTTGTTTTGACTATCTGAAACAAGGCGGAGGAAATGGAGGACAAGCATCTCTGACACCATGAAATCGCAGAGGTAGGAGCCCTGGGGGTCTTTTTTAATCAAATCACCCACCTGTGTGCTGGAGAAAGTAGCCACATATGCTTATGCTAATGCTCGTAACATATAGCTAATGAAGGACAGATTCTCCTAATAAAGCCTGACAGCTATGTGAAAGGATGAGGGGAGTTCATTGCTTGGAACATTGCTCTCCATGCTAATTGAGTGAAAGAAAACCAAAGAGGATATTACAAATGTGAAGGCTCTATGCAAATTAAAGCTGGTAGTTCTAATTATTTAAAGTCTTGACACTTTAAGACCTGAATTAAAAAAAGCTCCTCTTAACTACAAAAATAGGTAAAATTGAGGATGCTGAGACTTACTAGCCCATGAATGTACAATCTCCCATCTATAGAAAGTTCTGTCTACAAAACAGCAGCCTCAGTTCTTTCAGTCTGTGGTACTGCACATCACTTTTCACTCTTCACCTTCTTTCTCTCTTTTGTTCTGTCCACCAAGGAAATACATTCAAAGCCCCCAAAAAAATCCACGATTCAAGTTCAAATGACTGGACCGTACTCTAGTACAAGCCAGTGTACCATAAATCTGGTGATGTACTTGGAGTTTGTCCCTGAATTTATATTTTGGTTTGTTTGCATCATTAGCATTTTTGTTCTTATACTTGCCTGTTTTGTTCTGTCCACCAAGGAAATACATTCAAAGTCTCCCAAAAAAAATCCATTATCTGAAGTATAACAAAATAAACACCAATCATAACAACATCATCAAAAGTTTGTTGATAACTGATAACCAGTGGGGAGACCTCACCATCACTCTGAATGACATTTCTATATTTTGGTTTGTTTGCATCATTAGCATTTTGTTTATAGCTACCATGTGAAGGGCACCACTAGCTGGTGAAAAGAACTCAAAGGCTGTATGTAACTAGAATAGTTGAATTAAAAACACTTCATTAGTTTACATGTGAGAAAAAAACAGACAAGGAAACCAAGCTAAACAAACATAGCCAACCACAGTGTTAACACAATGGCTGACTATGTTGTTAACTGACTTCTAAAAGAGACTTATCTGTCTACAATAACTGAAATGACATTTCTGTACTCAGTCCTGCATACTGCTGACGTCACGATTATTTAGATTTGGATGGTTGCGGTCTTGGTTTATCATTTTGTCTTTTAAATTTTCAGTTAATGTTGTTTCCACTGCTGTGATCAATCTATCATCATCCCTCTGCCTCTACACTGATCCTTCTTGGGATGTGTCGACTGCAGTTCACATCTGTGTTGTATTAATTCTAAATGACGAGCACAACCAACATGCCTAATCAGTGCAGGGAGCACATGGCGGTTGACAGAAATCTGTGTCCATTAGTTAACAGCAAGTACTGCATAATCTTGCATAACATGCTGATTTGTCATTAACCACTTCTAAAGAGACTAGGTGTAATCCATGCATGTTGAGGCTGAACACTCACTTCAGACAGCCATCATTCAAGCACAAACACCTGACAACACTAGTTAGAAGGCAGACCTTTAGATGTGATGGGTAAAAATAAATGTGTAAGTCAAAATATGCTGAAAAGGATGAGGGGGAGTTCATTGCTTCCCTCTGTACATCCTGTGCTTCATGTCTTGGTGTGTGGGTGTAATGAGCTACCATGTGAAGTGATGACTTAATTAGCAGCAAGTACTGCATAGATGTTGTAACATAACCACCAGTAGTACACTACAGTTGTCTGGACTTAACCATTGTACTTTTCTGAATTTATGGGATATTTAGGTAAATGTGATGGGTGGTTATCATTGCAAACATTATGTGGATCAGAAAAAAATACAGAAGAACGAGCAGTGAAATGCTCTGAAAAATAAAAAAAGGGCCAATGAGAAATCAAAATCATCACAGTTTTAAAATGGAAGAGGTTTTAGGTCCTGGAGAAGTTATTTCCTTCTGCTTCACATATCAGTGAGTTGACAGCTTGCTTAGCAGTGCCGACTACCTGCCACAGGACATTGCGGCTAATAACACGTTGGCATAGCATAATCATCATCCCTCTGATCTAAACAAAGCCAGAACACTTGAAGTGACATGACTCACATCGCATTTGTATTTTCAGGCATCAGAAAACAGCTCAATCAAGCACAGTGGTGACACTGAGTGATGGTTGACTAAAATAAACTGCAAGTTTGAACAGAAGTTTATAAAACAACTTTGAACAATTCTAAAGCAGAGATGGCAGTCATTTATTGATTAAATAGCCTGAAGGTATTTTGAGGGATGATGAAGATATGCTTATTGAGTGCTATGTCAAACTTGAGCTCACCCGAATGATGCTATGAAAAGAACTGAAGACAAGGAAATGATCATTCTTCAAATTACTCTTCTTTTCATTTTTTATTTAATGATTCTCATCTCCAAAGTTTGGTGAATTTTTTTTATTCACTCACCTGAAAATAACAGCAAGTCCAAACTAATCACACCAAAGTTAAAACTGAAGATATCCTTTATTGTTTTACCATCTGTGAAGACTAGATCACTTCACTGCAAACAAGTCTTTGGTTTGGCAGCATATAGCACTATTTAAGTTTAGCAGCAATTCCAGAAAATTTGAACAGTTATCTTGTAAAAAGTATTTGCCATGCTAACTGGTTATAAAACATGCCATTGTTATCTTTAATAGAGAAATGTGTGATGCCACCATTCAAAGTTTGATAAAGCTCTTTAGATGGTGGACTAGAATATCAGTGCACAATGTCACACCCTGTAGTCATACGATTCATGGATAATGTGATGAGCAGATCAGAAATAAGACTTAAACCTAACATACCAAACAATATTGTTTAATAAAGACACAAAAAAGGAAAAAAAGTAACCCAAATGAAATCAAATTAATTTCGAATTAAATAATCCAAGCTAAAATGTTAGCTTTAAATAGTCTTTTAGGCTAACAACCTTTATTTATCCCTTTTGTACAAGCTATCGAGGACATTGTAGGCTGAACACATTTTTTTTTGTGTAAATTACTTAGCTTTTGATAGTCACTTGATCAGCGGAGGGCAAAGAAAGTACAATACATTAGCAATGTGTGAGGCAGAGATGAGCACAAGTCACTAACCATAAAGCTCTAAGAGGCAGCCACAAGTCTGCCAAGCCTTTTGTTTGTTTAATAAAACTTAAAATTTCTAAAAGGGTGCTAGGGGTAACAGGACTTATTAATGGACTTATGATTATACACATAAAATGAACTGTAGGAGTTTGGGTATATTAGTGTTTTAATACACTTGAGTATATCAATGCTTGAATGTTAGTGCCTTAATACACTGGGTCCTAAGAAATGATCTTTGTCTTAATTTAAAAAAAAATATGTCTTAAATGACTTGTAATCTTGGATATTCTCACTGGTTCCTTATCATTTTAGTCCTGCTTTTACCATCTTTTTAAGTTTTAACCTACTCCCTCATTGTAATCTAACCTCTACTTACCCTAATCCTTCAATCTTTCCCATTGTTGTCAACAACTCTCATCCATCTTAAGCCAAATAATAAATCCTCCTGTTGTCTTAACATTGTGTTTACTCCCCTTTTCCTTCAGGTCAAAAAAGACCTGCCTTCACTCAAATCCATAATACGTCAGCTAAACAAAATGTAGTTTGATAAAACAAAAAAGCTATGGAAAACCAGAATTGATCGGTACTACATAGACTTAGACATACAGTATTTACTATAGAAATAAGAAACTCTGTGACAGTGTATGCTAATGATGTTGATCTTGATTTTTTCTTTTAAATGGCGGTGTGTATAGGAAAATCTACAAAGGCAATATCTCTCTCTTTCACTTTAGGTCACTCACAAAATTTGAAGCTGAAAAAATGACCATTCTGGGGGTTTCTGCCCCTGTTGACAAAGTTATTGGATCATTATTGACTTTGAGCATTTCAACCCAGGTCGACTGACCCTGCAAGTGACCAGGGTTTTTAGCAGCTCGCCTCGAATCGGCTTCGGTGGGAACATCACATCTGGGTAGGTATGATATGCTACCCGTCTCCTCTGTCTTTAAACTTACATGAGTCTTTGCCATCTTAGCAACAAATTCATCTGCCTTTCTCATCATCAGCGCTCAAATGTTGTTCAGTCTGCACTGTGTTTGTACATTTTTAAAGACGGACAAAAGTACAAAGTACAGCTAACCAATTTTTTCGGTGTGCTGATGATGTCATCAACGTGATTACATTAACTTGATGCATCAGAGGGAAAAAAAGCCAAGCAGCTTGTCTGCTGCTGATTAGAACCAGGTCTGCTGGCAGTGGTAACAGGACTGAATGATGCTGATCTTGATTTTTTCTTTTTGAAAATGGCGGTAGTTTGGGTATGTGAAAGTGGTATTAGAGTGATAAACCATTGATTTGATTGTTGGACAGTGAATAACAAAATCTTGTGTTAAACATACACATAAATTAGTAACCTAAATTTAAACTTGGTTATAATTCTTTTTTTTTTAAATCACCTTACCCTTCCATGTTTTTCCACCCTGGGTTTGACCATAAAGTTGTAGGATATTCGAGTATCCAGCAGTCTCCCTTGCACCCTCTCTTCTTTCTATTCCACTGCCTTCCTTCTCCACCTCTCATCTTCAATTTCTGTCCACATTTCCACTTCATTAGCTGATTTCCGGAGTCATTCTTGTAAATATGAAGTCATTATAATACAGGCAGAGGCGACAGTTGCTATATGTCCTCTCTGTACACTGTACAATCTTGACACAGCTTAATGCTCAGAGGGTTTATGTTCATGCTCCATTGCTCCTTCAATCCCTTAATCGTTGGTCCTTAGCAGGTCTTCTGAATGTCATTACCGTCTCCCCTGAACCACTGAAAGACACATGCTGGGGACCAGGGAATGACACAGACCCCCCAAAAAATCTCATTACCAGCGGGTCACATATCAAAAAGTGAAAGTGGATGTCCAGTGTCATACCGTCTTCATTACAAACCCTGCTGTGTCACTGCACCACCAAGGGGGCAAACCATTTAAGAAAAAAATGGTTCATCCATTCGTCTTCTTCTTGTCAGACCCATTATTTTAGTTCAGGGGAGCTTCACCTCCTGTTAGACACTGACCTGTTCTCAAATTTTAGAGTTTGGGGAAGTTTTCAACTTTTGAATAAAATACAAAGCCAATGTCAATAGTTCACTGGATTTACTTGAAACCTAGAGAATGCACCAACTTCATATTTTACAGTGCCATCGGATATTATCTTGAATTAATAAGGCCAACAGCAGGGTACTTTTAGATACAATGTCTTATAATTTGCAGATAAATTCAGGGACAGGGTCAGTAGAAAGGTTGAATGTACCATCAATTACTATCTAATTAAAAAGATTGACAATCAGAGCTGGGGGTAATGCATTGACCTGCCTTTTGGATGTCAAGCAGTAACAACAGAAAATGCCAGCATGATAAAGATTTTTTTTTTTTGGCTTGATTAAATAATTACGAAAATAACAATACTCATTTAGTTTTACAATGGACCCGCTTGAAAGATACAAAATGAGCAAATAAATACATATTTCCTGCTTGTGGCAGATAATGCATGCCTTTGTGAAAGAGGTGTAATAATCAAACAACCAATCTTCATCTGCATAGTGCCAATTCATAACAAATATAATCTTGGGACCCTTTACAAAAGAGCAGGCCAAAGCCATAATCTTCATTTTTTCCCCACACTTCACAGAGGCCTTGTTGGGGTGTGAGTTGGCAGTGTTTGCAACTGGGCTGATTTGCTTTATATTTGTTATAATGTCCTCATCTACATCCATGCAAATGACAACAGGACACCTGCCTTGACCTGGTCGGTCAGTTAGTGGCAAAATTGCACCCTTTGGGCATGTTTTCTGGATTGGGAGGTGCCGTTTTTTGTCATATGCATTGGTTTAGCACCTAAAAAAAACAGTGCAAAATCTGTGGGTTTGCAGTCTGCTTTGAGTCAAACTTACAGCCAACTGCTCTAAAAATCTTTTGCCAGCGTGTTGAAGCCTGTCCAACATTTCCCAAGTCTGCCTTCTTGCTCTGTCACATTGTCTTGCCATCTGTAAGCTTTATCCATTGTATCATTGTTGAGATGGGCTTGTCTTTAATGGAAGAAGAACAAGTTATCTAGAGTAGCCAAGTTATACACAGATTAAAAGGAAGAAATACAGCCTGCTGCCAAATGAACAGAGCTGAAAGCAAGTAGCTTGTGAGCTCTGGGGGAAAAGAGTTCTCAGAGTGGATAGACTATCGCTCCACCCTTCATATTCTACAGGGACCGACCCCATGAGGGCAGCTGACATGGATACTTCTGAGACACACCAGCTATGGTGGCTGTGTACTGATTAGTCAGTTGTGGCTATATAAGCCACACACATGCATGGCCTCCTTGATTCTTTGATTTCCACAGTCTAAGCAGTGCATACCTGTGTGAAAGAAAATGCCAGCATGATAAAGATTTTTTTTTTTTTTTTGGCTTGATTAAATGCATCTGACCACTAACTTTGTGAAGATGAGAGCTGGTCTATGGGCTCATTTTACGACTGCTGTGATTTCTTCACAGGACAAGCTGCTGAAATGTGGTGGCCTATCGGCATTAACTTTCAGGTCTGCAGCCATTGCCTGCTGTGAAGTGGCTGGACTGATGTCATCTGTAAGCTTTATCCATTGTATCATTGTTGAGATGGGCTTGTCTTTAATGGAAGAAGAACAAGTTATCTAGAGTAGCCAAGTTATACACAGATTAAAAGGAAGAACACAGCCTGTTGAGTACTGACACTGAAAAAGATTATGTATGGGGAATAGTTAACCTTAAGTATATCTCTTGGTTGTTTAAACTATGCTAGTTGATTTGATTTCTCTTAATTGTTGGCTAATCTATGAGAACGAGACTCACTGAGATTGTTACATATGGCCGTGTGATGGAATAAACAGGAAGGAGTGTATGCCCTGACACTTACAGTATTTCTCATACACTGTCAATGAGACAGTGATGTCTGGAAAGGAATGGGAGGTGAACACATTTTTGTGATACTGATGTCATCATTGATAGATTACATTTTCAATTAATTTTGGTCTGAGTAAAAGTACACCTAAAAAGGTTTTTAGGGTCAACAGTGTTAAACACATGGCACTCCTGACATTACATGGAGACAACTGACTCAGCCAGTTCTTGGTAATTCTGCTCTTGCTTGACATGACTGAAACACAGACAGTTGAGATTGTTCAATATACTGTATATTCTGAGCTATCCTTTGATTTTTTCTGTCTTTTATCTGCCCTTTTTTTTGTCTTCCTAATAGTCATTCATGCTGACTGCTCAGATAGGACAAAGACGTTGATGTGCAGGGCACCCAGAACCCAGTGGGAGGAGTTGATGAGGGCAGTGGTAAGCAAAAAAAATGGTATCAATTCCTTTCGGTATTTGTTATTGATTCTCAGCAGGAGTTGTCTTTCCATTTCCATCTCTATATCTGGATAAGTATGTTTGTATGTTTTCACTGCTGCATTGGAACGTATTTCATCACCAGAACGATGAGCTTTTGTCAACAGCATTGCCCTTTTCAGTTTGTCTCTGCTTTTCTGACTGCACCAGTCCACTGCAACACAACATGCTTATAACATGAAATTAAGCTTACCTAACAACCTAATTAAAGCCAATTATTATGTGACCACAAAGGTCTTAATGACTATGTGGGCTAATTACAGAACTAATTCAATAGTTCACGTGGTTTTGTGCACAAAATGACCAGGTGTGCTTTACTACATTGCCCTGAGGAAAACAGAAAATGCTAATTAACGTGCTAATCAAACCTATTTAGGGTAAATCATAGCTTAATTAATCTTGAGTGGCTCTGATCAAGAGGTAAAGTGGGTGTGTTTTTACATGTTGAAGGGGGCTTTGGTACATAACATGAAAAACAAAGCAGACCCTCAGACAACTGATAACTGTAGTGTTTGAGTAGATGATGGCAGAAAACAGTATTGCTTATGAAATTGAATTTCATCAAAGAGATTTTTTCTTCAGTATACTCCCAGCAGTCCGCTGGGAGCCCTGCATGTCTGTTTTATTTGCTAATTGTAGAGACAAACTGACAGCTCTGTGTAAACACGCTGTTGGAAAAGAACACACACAGCCTGTGTACTGCTCTAGAGGAAGCAATCATGTTATTCCCAAATGCCAAACAAATGATTAAATTCATTAACTTTAAAATAGCTCAAAATATTTCATGAAACGCTCATCTCAAGCAAAATGAATGCCGATAAGTCGATGAAAGCAAAACATTCAGTTGATTAAGTCACATGAAAGGCTGATTTTTAATTCTTGCAGGGACTCAAAAAGCAATGTGCACTCGCTAAAAAAAGATAAATACTGACAGCTATTTTTGACTGGATTGATATGTTCTTGATGTGTTCATTTTTTGTCATGGTGGATCCAGACAGGTGATCTGGATTACTCCCAAAATCGAATAATTAGTTCCTTGTCCCAGTCTGGACATTTCCTGAAAATTCCATCGAAATCCATCCATAACTTTTTGGGTTATGTTGCTAACAGAGGCACGAACAATCAATCAAACAAACAAGCAAACAGACGCCAGCAATAACATAACCTCCTGGCAGAAGTAACAAATGTGATCAAGATCTGATAAAACTGCTTCTAAAGCTGATCTCTGTACAAACAGACACTTCCTTTAACTGCCTCATTTGTAGCTTCCTCTTCCTGCTTTAAAAGACACTGTTTAGGTCATTCTGCTCCAGACAGAACACAGTTACTGTAGACTGGAGCTTGGCGAGATGGATCCGCCGTACAGACTATGAATCTGGGTGTACATATCCAGCTGCTCTGCATGGTTACCCATGGTGACACTGCAGGAAGAATATTTTTGTTCACCAGTAAAAGGCACTATACAGTTCGGAACATGAAAAAATTGACACAAAAATGATTATTGTTTATAAAAACCTCTTATTTCATTCTGGCTCAGTTTAATATCATGAGAGTCTGCAGTTCAGGTTCTTTTGCTTTGGGTGCTAAAGACCTCAAGCTACATATGTATCCCTGCATGGAGGTTGTTATTATATTTTTGTTTTTAATTTTGTCAACAACACTTTTAAATGGATGCATTTACTCTTGCTGAGTCACATAAACTGTATAACAACACTTACAAATCTCTCAAGTGTCCCCTTCATTATTATTTAAATGGCCCTTGTAATTACAGAGATACACTTCATTAATTATGCTTAAGTAATTTTCAAAGCAGAGACTCAAAACATGGGTCAGGGGACATGGGTTTTGATATAAAGGTTAATGACATAAGAATAAATAGCTACCCTTACCAAAACTGAAGCCACATACATGTTCTTATTACACAGCTATGCAAAAGCAAGGCCCCAAGGGTTTTCCTCTCCCTTACACTTTTTTTTCTTCCTTAAAAATCCAAACTTTATAACTTTATCAATCATAGACAGAACTAGGCAGAAAGCAAGATTCAAAAACTGGCAGATGCAGTTCAGGGACAAAGTTTAATAAAAGGTCTTCATACAAAAAAAGAAAAAGGCAAAAAAGTTCAGGCTGAGATTAGCCTTAAATTACAGCACTTTAGGACAGATTCTGAGCTTAAACTGCATGTTTGTGTTGACAGACCATTCTCCATCCTTTTATTCTTCTAAACTCATATTTAATCACACTTTCTTGTGACTTCTCGTGTCTACAGAATTGCTGCAATTTACAATGTAAAATATTGATTGAAATGTTCAGACTATCCTTATGTGTGGTCACTTTTGTTTTAAATTTTGCTAAGATTTCCAAATCATGAAGTCTGTGGTTTTGGACATACACTTTAAACGCACAAGGAGAGATGGCTGAGAGGTGGCAACATAAAGTCGGTGGTGCAGCCTAGATAAGGGAACAAAAGGGAACACAAAGAAGCAAAATACTAAAAAAACAGAAAGACAAGTCATTCAAATACATTCAAACAGAGTCAGTCATGACAGAGATGAAACAGGCAGATGGATGAATTGATATCTCAAAAGAATCCAGAAATTTGACAAAGCCATGCATCTGAAAGCTTTTATGTCAGATGAATGGTTTACATCAAGAGAGGTGACATGAAAGAACTCATTTTTTATGTTTAATCTAAGCACATTTAAAGTTCTTATGCATCTTTCCAAAGCCTCCAAACCCTTACCTGTTTGGAGTTTTTGGTACATAGACTTTTAAAAATGACAAATTTCCTGACATGTTTTTATTTCTTATACCGTTTTCAGAATCGATAAGTTCTAAACCTAACATGTGTGGTTCAGTACAATATGTCCTTACAGAAAAGAGGCAGCATTTCTTTCCCTTGCGTCAATATAAAGTGGATGTACTGTAATGTCAACTATCTCCCTGTACTTCAACAAAACAAGCAGCAGCTCCATACTTCACATAAATGGCTGAAAAAGTGACACATCTATTCATTTTTTTTAAGTCAACTTAAAGTCCAATCATTTCTTTGGGGATCTATGTCACAGTATATCCTTTGAGTCTTGCATTTGGGTTTTTCCCCATTGCATGTCTGAGTTATGATTCTATTACAATAGGTTAAAGGCTTAAAGGGTAAATCCAGGTTTTTTTTTAAAATAGGGCTGCTATGACCCAGGACACTGGTGAATATGATTACAAATAAAATAACTTGTAAGCCTTGTCCCTGGGGGGAGATATCTGGGGGAGGATGGTAGCTGGTACATAGCAGAGTTTAGTGCCACCAAAACCCTCGGAATTACGCAACTTGTAGGATGAAACTACCAAATAAACAATGTTGGCACAACAAAACAATTAACTTTTCCTGTGTTTAGAACTGTTTTGTGATGTCAGATGTGCAGGTCCGAGTGCTGCAGTGGGGTCAGTTCGCAGTCTTGGTAACACAAACTGATAATAGTCTAACTCCCTGGATAGTACATAAATAAGTCACTCCTGTATTTATCCCAGTTGCATTTAACAGCAAAAGTAATGGCCAATTTTCCACTTCAGTGCATTTTGTCTAATGATGTAGGCCATCACTAAATTTAGCTTGTTCTTTAAATGTGGACATTAGGCCTCGCCTCTCTGCAAGCAAAACATTGTGTTTGCAGTGCTCATATTACCAATCAGAACTACACACAGGCACGGTTTGAAGCATTAATGAAATTAAAGAGTTTTGATGGAAGTGCCAGGAGATGCTCTGTTAGTCCCACTTATGACAGCAATGGGTCTTCAAGATTGTGGATACTGGCTTAATGTTCATGCATCAGCAGCACAAAGTAACTTGGGATCTGTCCAGCTCAGTTTAAAGAGGACATATCATGCTTGTTTCTCCTTTTCACTATGCCAGACTAGGATGCCTGTAAAGCATTTCTGCCCTCAGTACAAGTCATTTAGTTCCTTCATTGCCCCACAATAGCAGCTCCAATATCTCATTTTAGGCCATTATGCGCTTGTTAAACGCTTATCTCAAGGATGACCTAAAACCTCCAACGCCACAGCCCTTTGTGCTCTGATTGGTCAGTTCTATTTGAGCCAGCCTGTCCTTCTTCTTCTACTGTATTTTCCGCAGGCTCAAAGCAGTGACTATGTATTGAGTCTATGGCCAGAGCTGGTAATCAGTGTGAGCTAGAGTATACAGGTTGCTGGATGTTTCTCGGTGAGGGTTTGGGGCTGACGGATATCACAGAGGAGGAAGTGTTTTATCAGATTACAATAAAAAGAAAGGTACCTTGTCGTCATGACGCGAAATCTGGACATCTCGCAATGACCTATTTTCAGAGGCATCAAATCAGAAAAAATATCAGAAAAAATACAATATCTAATTTTTTGAAAATGAAGGGGGTGTAAGGTCTTGTTTTCAAATTTATTATATTATACGTAAGTATTAAATCATGCATCAGCATGATATGTCTCCGTTAACAACAGTCCTCCATCCGTCTTTTAACCATTGACTAAATCTGCAAAAGTTCTTCCTCTGTGAATTCCAGTTCATAAAGATATCCTATTGAATCCACGACTAACAGCTGGAGTCAAAATTTAGGCAAGTTAGTGTTTTCTGTTCCTCCTGACGACCTGACCAAACGATGGCGAATAATTCTAAACACAGCAACCTTGTCAAGGAAAACTAAGACACTGTGAGGATTGTACTTTATCACATTGTCAAGTCAACACAGTTTTTTTTCAGTAGTTCAACATATGAGTGGGCTAATTGTAAGGCTTTTTGGTAGTACCATGCGCTGCTATCATCCAGTCCTGATATTTGAGACATGCAATGCTCTTTAGGCACTTATGTGGCACTGGCCTGGTCTGTTCATAAAATTGAACTGCTTAATTACACACAGCCAGATTGTATTTAACAGTTGGCGCAGTGTGTAGAATTTGGCAGCATTTGCCTAACAGAAACAGTGAATGTAGGATATAATGTTTCTATTTGTGGTAAAGTCCATCAAATTGGAGTACAATCATCCCCATAAAACGTTTGTTTTATTTTTATTTAGTGAGAAAAAGCTTTAAAAAATGTACATTACCACAGGTCGCATTCATGTAGGCTGACATAACGATCTGCCTTGTTGTCTACGGGTGAGTTTGGGGGACAAAAAGAGCAAAAGACAATTTTTGAATATGAGTCTATAAAGTTTATTAAACCTATAAACATCATCTTAACTGACATATAATCTATCAAAATAAAAGTTACAAATATGAATGAAAAACCCCTCACTTTGTAACTGTTGTAAATGATGCCCTGTTCACGATCCTTTCTGGTTTTCACTGGTTCTCGTCGCTTAGTGATGTGACATTTTAGAAACTGACAGACTCATTCCAAAATCTGAACACTAGATGTCGCTAAAATGCCAATTTCTACACACTGCACCTTTAAGTAATTGTTAGTTTTAGGTTTGGTATGAAGTAGAGTTAGATTCATCTATCTGCCTGATACAGAGTCCAGTAAATTCATCTTAACATTTTGAAATATCAGGTCCCTGTAAAAAACAGAATATATATGCATTTGAAGTTTGTTATATACCATTTGGTTATGTGTGTTATTCAGAATATTTTAATCAAGATAAAAAGCCCTCTCCAAGTATTCAAAATTACATTTAAAATCAGCAGTTCCCTCTGAATTCCAGTTATAAATATTTTTCAGGATCATATCATTACACAAAAGCTGAGTCAAAAAAGCAAAGTTAGTTTTTGTCCTCTTTTTTCCTATCTTCCTTAGTGTACCATCTGCATACATGCACACAGTTGTCAGAATAAAAAGAACTAACACTTAAGGATTGTAGCCAAAGAAGTTTTTTCAGTATCAATTGTCTTTTCATTTTGCTACAGCTCTTACATCCCATCGCCATTTGATACACCTTTGAGACAAAAGTCTTGAACTGCACTTATGTGGCACTGGCCTTGAGTCACTAAAAAAAACATGAACACTTGACCTCTTTTAACACACTGCATTTGCATCTGAAAGGAAGGTTTGTAGAGTTCAAGTGAAGATAAGGAGTGAATAAGAAATGCTCAATTGCCAATGTCTCCATCACCTTGTGTGGATTTGTTTTATTTTGTTTAAATGTTTTTTAAACAAATTGTAGGACACACAATCACATCCCTGTCATAACAAACACACACTTTGTTTCTATTATTTTGGAGTTTGACAAAAGCACTCAAAATACATTTAAACAGTCTTCAGTGGCTGTACATATCAAATTATGTTGTTAATGAGATAAACAAAAAATAAAAGTCAGAGAATGAAAAAACAAAAGTTTATGTAGTATTCACTGTTCATATCCTAGCTGATATCATCTGAATCTTCAAAAAAAAGTACAAATATGAATGAAAAAATGTTTTATGTAAATGATGCCAAATCATTTACCCATTGATGGTTTTCTAGGTTATCATCAAGTTAGATAATTGACTTGAATTGAAAAAGAGAAAAATGAACACTAGAAAAAATAAGCACAAGTATATCTGACTGTTTGTTAATATCATTTGGTTATTTTATTTTTAAAAAAAGAGCTCTTTTTTAATCTCAGATATTGAATCGATTCATTTCTTGTATTGATTCAGATTTTTTTTTACAGGTTTCAATATGAAAAACTTTGTCATTTTTTTTTTTTTTTATTCCTATCTTCCTTAAAAGCCCATCTCCAATTATGGTTAAAAGTTGCATACAGAATTGCCAGTGTATTGTATATCACAAATTACAATCAAGACATCTTTTTTTGTCTTTTTTCTATCTTCCTTAGTGTACCATCTGCATACATGCACACAGTTGCATTTCTGTAAAAGAAGTGTGTTACTCTATCACAGCTCTTACAGCTCTTACATGCCCATCGCCATTTGCAGTACACCTTTTGAGCAGCAAAGTCTTGAACTGCATCTTTATTCATTGGGGCGCAGAGCACGAAACACAGGATGAACACATTGACCTCTCTTTGAACAGCACTGCATTTGCATCTGAAAGGAAGGTTTGTAGAGTTCAAGTGAAGATAAGGAGTGAATAAGAAATGCTCAATTGCCAATGTCTCCACCCACCTTTTGTGCCTCCGGGCATTTGATCTCTTCTCATTTTGGCCTTTTAAATGTTTTTTTTTCCTAAACATTTAGCATTGTGCATGGACACACAAGCAAGTACTCTGCACATTCCCTGTCGTTGACCTCTTCTGAACAAACACACACTCTTGTCGTATCTAGCTTCATCTCTCTGCTGAGCTCTTGAACTCTGTAATAAGCACTCAAGAATCGGACAGAGATTTAAACAGTGCTGTGCAGTGGCTGTACAGTATCAGGGGAATTATGTTGAAGGGAAATGAGATGAGGAGGGAGGCAAGAGGAAATAAAAAGTCAGAGAAGAAAAAGACAAGGCAGAGTGCTCTCACAAGTTAGGGCTACATTCACTGCTTACCCATCCATCCTGAGCTGCAGCCTGTCATCTGAATCACCTTCACACTGAGGGAACAATCAGCGTATGGAGTCAAACTGATGCAGAATTTTTGATGAAAAATGTGTTTCATGTGGATGTGATGCCAAATCATTTGACCCATTGATGGCTGGTTCCATGACGTGTTATCATCAAGTTAGCATAACCCCTTGACTTACAGAATTGAAAGAAAATGAATCACTAGCAAAGGCACAGTCCAGACTTTTTTTTTTTTTTTTTTTTTTTTTTTTTTTTTTTTTTTTTTTTTTTTTTTTTTTTTTTTTTTTTTTTTTTTTTTTTTTTTTTTTTTTTTTTTTTTTTTTTTTTTTTTCTCTCTGTCTGTCTGTCTCTGTCTGTCTCTCTGTCTGTCTTTTTTTTTTTTTTTCTTTCTTTTTTTTTTTTTTTTTTTTTTTTCTTTTTTTTTTTTTTTTTTTTTTTTTTTTTTTTTTTTTTTATTTTTTTTTTTTTTTTTTTTTTTTTTTTTTTTTTTTTATTTTTTTTTTTTTTTTTTTTTTTTTTTTTTTTTTTTTTTTTTTTTTTGTTTTGTTTGTTTTTTTTTATTTTTTTTTTTTAATTTTATAATTTTTTTTTATTTTAAATTTAATTTATTATTTTTATTTTTATTTAATATTATTTTTTTATTTTTATTATATTTTTTTTTTTTTTTTTTTTTTTTTTTTTTTTTTTTTTTTTTTTTTTTTTTTTTTTTTTCTTTTTTTTTTTTTACTTTTTTTTCTTTATTATATTCATCATATATATATATTTTGTGTTTTTTTTATTAATTTAAATACAATCTTTAGGGTCAACTACTAAACGAGGTAAATAAATGACTTATGTAATTTTGTTTCAGAAATGCCTGTTTGTTTTTACAATGTGTGCAATTTCAGTTCAGCAGCAGCACAGACGGAGGCCAAAGGATTAGCCTGCATCACCATCACTGTCAAAGCCATTTAGCATTTCCTCATTCTCTGAAGAGTGTTTTAGGAGAGTGACAGAGCACTTCACTGATGCAACACTGCTCCCTTTAAAATCTGAGGGAAATGTATTTTGATAGGATGCTACACCACTACAATCAATATAGTGACTCAGCTACTTTTAAGCTGTTTTACTTTGAGAACATTAATGCTACTACAAAGCCAGTGGAAAATGTTCTTAAAGTGGTGAAATAACTGCCCATCACTGCATGGGTGTCAAAAAGGACTTGAAAAGCAATACATGGTAACACTTTTAAGGTTGCTCTCTAAATTATCTTTGAATGCGCAGTCCTTGTAATTTTTCTGCCTTTAGGTAAATAAGATGTGGTGCTGTGAAACAAGCATACCATCATGCATTCTGCCGTGTTGAATGTTTTGACTGTGATCTGCCACAGTCTTATCGTTGATAAGATGTAGATTTGCCTGGAGCAAAACTTTGAAATAATTGATCCTAAGGAGCTGCAGTTTTGCTGAAAGAAATAACCTCACTAGTGCAAAAGGTCAAACTGCTTATCTATATTGTATATGGTAGAAATTAATTGAACAGTTGTCACAGCCTTTTCTGTCAATATATAGACTGATAATTTGAAAGTAAACATATCAAAGTCAACTCAAGTAATGCGTGGGTGACCTCAATGATACCGTTTCCATTTCATGTACAGCTCTTGACGTTAGAGTCAGGTCTACATCAGAAAACTCTCACAATTAATCTTGAACCGCTCCACAGGTGAAACTCATGTATGAGTCATTTAGCTTTTATGCTTTTTCAAAGACTCAAAATCCCTTGCATCATTCAACCTGTGTGCAGCTTATTGCATCATAACTGTGACATGATCTGAAATTCTCAAAACACCCACACATCGAAGAGTTTGCTGGGCTTTAAAATATAACGCCAAGAAGTCGTTCAAAAACTCTGCTCTCATTATTCAGGAGCCGTCAAGTCTTGCAGTACCGTCCTGCTGCAATCCGTCATTGTTATTCATAAAATGTGTAAGTATGCAGTGTGGGGTGTTAAGTGAATGACAGTTTAATTTTCACTGTCTGCATTTCAGGTCCCCCTTCGTCTCCAATGGGCAAGCATTCACCATAATTGGTGACATTTTCTCTCATAGCACCAAATCTACCCTCTGGAACACCAGGTTAGGCTGTGAAAAAAATGAGCTTTTCAACTGTTTTTAATCCAGGAAACATCTTAATATGTCTCAATATGAATTTGAATGTAGTCATTGCTAAAAGGTAAAAGCTAATAGCAACATTAGCTTGACCATTCTGCATAAAATAACAAGCTCAATTGTTTTTGTCTGTATAATTATCTATTCAGTCAAGTTCCTCCTCGGTCCTCCAGCTTCAGACTTTTCTCAAACTCGTCTGCCAAATTCCTGCCGCAACAATGCCAGAGAGGTCAAACTACAGTTAATTTTTATCCTGATTTGATGGAATAAGACAAAGTTTGACAAAATGCGGCCTGACACGATGTCAGCCTCCTGATTTTCATCTGAAACTGAATATATTAACCTTGCCCGTGATTACAAAGCAGAGGCAAGGAAAGACAGGAGAGGGAGGATGGTTTTGACAGGAAACAGGTGGTGTAGTCTTTCTGTGCCGTCTCTACTGAAATTTCTGTGTCCTGCCCTCATTAGACTCAGTTTGTTATTCACACCTGCTAAAGCCTCACTGCTGTTATTCTGAAATCATCTTGTTTGTGCAAGTAATCATCTTCTGTTAAGGCTTTAACACTGTGATCATGTACACATTTAGGACATGGAAAATAGTAGGACAGTCATTATTTTCTAACCATCATCTAAAAAATGCTACAACAGAAAGCAGATTTCATTTATAACAGTTTCATTCCACCTTTAAAGCTCCTTTGAAGAGCAATTACAATTTCAAGAAGGAAGACCTGAATATTCCCATCATCACTCATTTGTTCATTCTAAGACTATTGGTGCATTCCATTTATCACGGAAGTTTGATTCTCCAAGTTGCAAATTATATATGTCACTGGAAATGGCTCCTTTGGTCAGGATTTTCTGGGATGTTGAACAATCCTCAGGCACCCAGCTCTACCAGTTTGTATCTCAAACAAGTCTGAGTGAGATGTGACATAATTCCTACTTTCCACAACCAAATTCTGAGGTAAATGGAATGCGCCACATGTCAACTCATAAGCCAGTAATTAAACAAAACAAAGATGTTTCTCTGATCTTGCAGTATAGCTAGGTCCACCTCATTCATTGGCTAACCAGAAGGATCCATCTTGCAAAGACGGAACAACTGAGCAGGAAGATGCAGGAACTACAAGCATGGCATCACAGAGAAGATACTGCTCTCACAAAGATTAGCATGGTTGCTAACAGCTTTTTTTTTTCAGCTTTTTTTCCAGATCTAGATGACATTGTTGCATTACATTAAATACAAATGACACTGAAACAGTTTCTCAGTTGATAATACTTTTTTGCTTCATTTCAGATGGTTGGATGGTTTGTTGTCTGAATCAGCTGTACTTTGCACAGCAGCAGTAGTGTCACCAATTGCAAGATATAATTGAATGTGACTGACAACAAAACTGCCCAATAAATGTCCTTTCATGTTTTAGGAAGGTTGTGCCCATTTTCAGTGGGCTGTTGCTCAGACAGATAGGGAAAAATACTGAAAATTGTATATTGAACTGTTTATCTGAAGTGTCAGGTAAATGTTTTTGCTCTAGTTTCAAAAATAGTTATTGACATCCTCCTCCACATGAAACTGCATAAATACACGGTATCTTGCCATATTGCTATGTCTTTGATATGCTTTTTATTCTAAGTTTTGCAATTTCTATGCAAAAGTAGTTTGCAGGTGTTAGAAGAAAAAAAGTTCATTTATATTTAAATCTGAGACATATATCCAATAACCTTGACCAGATTATTTTATTTAAAAGCAAATATGATTATGTTTATTGCTATTAACATCTGTTAATACCACATCAACCACAGACACAGGCAGCCATTGGCCACCAATTAATGCTAGTCAATTGTGAAACAGGGACACAGGGGTCACGTCTTTAACGTAGACAATGTAGGTTCATTTTTAAAGCAGAATTATAGTGAGGGAGCAGCTGAAAGTAAGTCTGACCATGTAAATAGTCCTGTCAGGAATGCTTAAAACAACAATAGTTTAGCAACATCTGCTGCAACACATAAGTAATTGTGAAAATGTTGGATAGTGTGACATCACCATTGGCGCAGAGTGCCCCAAACGCTGTTTGCCCATCCACATGAGGACACTTTGAACTGAGTTTTGAAATTTCTTCACCTTGGCAGGAGTTTTCCAATGTGCATGTACATGTGCAAGACAGACCAAAGCACACAGAAAAAGCTGTGTTTTCATGGCCTCGGTCAACTTTCATTTAGTTTTTTCACATTGCCTGCCTTCCTGCACAGATGATTCAGATCATTAAGGTGATCAGGGGCAATCACTCACTCACAGGCACCTCCAGTCATCTCATCAGTGCCCGAGTCCAGCTCATCAGAAGTCTGGCCCCTCATCTCATCCTCGAGGCCTCATCAGCACCTCAGTGTAATGCATCAGGTTCCCCAGCAAGCTGCCAACATCAAATATTTTACTCACAACCAGTTTGATATGAATGAGTGGGTGCATTCCAATATTGTGTGACACCTCAATAACACTTTCAAAGTTTAGCCCCAAGAGCATGTCAACCAAGGAACTTGACAAGTGCTTGACTCATGAAACCATGGTCTGACTGAGCTTTTACTTCATTTGCTACATGCAGTGCATGTGTTCCAAATTTGCAGATATGATCTGGCATTGACAATTTGCACATAACATCACACCCCATTCCATTCTGTCTGGATGTTAAAAACAATGCTACCCAGCATATATCTTAATGAACGTCAACGGTGAATAAATATAGATGTCTACTTGGTGAAGTTTAGCTTGTACACCAAATACTAATTATTTACTTTTTTACATTTTTGGATTACTCTAATGTTTCAAATATTAGTTTTATAGATCTGCATGTCACTTATGAAACTGCTACAGTGACACGTGGTCAGATGCTCATGTAGTAATCATTAAGTAAACTTAGCAGTCAATCAATCAACTTAAATTTTTATAGCGCCCAATTCATAACAAGTGTTATCTCAAGACACTTTACTATAGTGCATAAAACTCTTCATTTTATGGATACACATATATGCACAGATCAGTGGCGATTGCTCTAAGACTGCAAGGGAAGCTCAGCTTCCCCTAAAATGTCCCCGAAAAAAATGGTGATATGTACTGCTGTGTGTACATTTCATTGATTAAATATGCGCTAGAATACCTTCATCTTTTGTTCAGAATCAACTACTTATCACAGGTAACTGGCACGGCTTCCTTCCCATTCATCCCCGCAGCGTCTCAGCGCTTTCACAGTCGGACGCTGAGCGTCTTCTGACTTCGATGGGGAAGCATAGAGTGGGTTGTTCCACTGTGGAAACTGGTCGGTCATTGGATAAACGCTGGGCTTTGTCCCGCCCATCAGACGCTCAGCGTCTCTGGGGGTCTATGAGGCAGTGGGCTGGCCTGGACGCTCGGCTTCTGCATGATGATGGGATGATCTGTCTGAGGCCAAATCCCTTTTTGATTGACAGTGAAATGAGCCAATCAGCGATCTTGAAGTATAACCCTCAACCGGAGCATCTTCAAAGTTTTACATTCAGTCTTTCTGGAGAGGAGCTTCTCCTGTTTAAAGCAGCTCAAGTTTTACACCCGCAACACAATGGGCCAAGGCTGTTTAAGCAGTCTAGCTCTGCTGGTCATTGAGAGAACACTGATAAAATCCCTGGAAAAGACACCTAGTTGTTACGACAGGGTCACAGATCATTTTCTTGAAAAGGAACGGAGGGTAGAATTTACATTTAAATAAATAAACAAATGCATGATGTAGACCGGAAAAAAATGAGCTTCCCCTCCTTGACTGACCAGCAGCAGCCACTGGCATAGATAAATAAATACATATACAAAACACACATATACGTATATATACACAATACTGTATACACATGCTACATTCAACATGTAGCCAATCATGAATCCCTCCATCATGGCGGCAAGAAAAAAAACTTTTCTTTAGCAGCAGGAAATCTTGAATGTGGATCCCAGTCTCATGATGAACAGCAAAGGAAGGAAGGAAGGTGAGCAGAGACAAGTGGTCTAAAGTAAGACCTAAAGTTAGTGACAGATCCATGAACCAATCATAGACCTGTTGTCATCAAATTTGTTTCTGCAGGATCATTAAAAACATGGCTGAGAATGTATCCATTAAACATCAGTGTAAGATAAATACTTACTTGAAGATGACCTTTTATTTGGCTCTCCTTGTTTGTCTTTTGAGTTTGTAAAACTTTTATTTGGGTTTTAATAGTATACATGTTCAGTACAGCAGAGAGGATTTGCATGATGACAGCTGCACACAACAGCTGTTGCTGTCATCTAACCCTCATACATCATGAAGTGTTTTTGTTAAGTCCCACTTGCATTCTCTGAATTTGATGACGCAAGCTCTTAGTTTATTCACCTGCAGCTACAGGTAATGTAGATTTATCATGTTCTCCAGTTCCTATTGAGATTTCCACCATTCATCATTCAGAACCAATATGTCTTTATCACAAAACTATTTTTTCTGTGTGTACTCCAGTGCATGCAATTATCCCCATGTATTCAAATGAAATGATTATCATGATCCCTGTCAAAATTGCCATTTTATCTCATTGGACAGTGTTGTTTTTCCTCATTTTAAGTATCCAGAGTCTCACGGTAAACAGCTGACCATATGTCGCCTGACTGCCTGCGCACAGAAATAGTCTCTTTTAGCCCAGTCATCTGTTTGTGAGTCTTGTTTTATGGATTAAGTGGCATGTTTGCTCCATATTATTGATGCAATACTGATGATTGATACTTTTCAATCAAAAGAAGGGTGTTTGCTAATGTGCCTGATGTTAGCTCCTCCAATTATTGTCAGGATGTGACTCTTGTGGGGGAAGAAAAGGAAAATTGTAATTGTGCAATATGAGGAGGAAAAGTTACCTTTTCCCCCACATACGTATGGTCTCGGACACTAATTTGAGGTGATTTCCAGTACAGAAGAAAACTTGAAACGTGGTTTGAAAATGTTGATTCCAGTCTTTATAGAATGTGTATCTGCAGCTAACATATTTCTATCATTTTAGTTCAACAGCCAACATTGAGTCATATATTCTGTGCCTCCTGTCAAGAATAAATATTGTTAGTAGTTAATTTTTTCACCACCATCTGGTATCTCTCCTCTCCTCCTTCTTTGTGAGTGAACTGCTTTCAAAAGCTACTTAAGGGTAGACGAGGCCAAATAGTTTGCAGAGCTAAACTATCTGCCTGTTCAAGTAAAGTAACATGAATAAAATCAGCAAAGATCTTTTTAAAACAGCCTTCCCTTGGCCTCCAAAGACACATTACTGGCAATGGCGAACACTTCAGTTTATCTTGTGACTGTTAGTAAAGGCATCCATTTGTCATGCAATCTCAACCATTCAGGAAGTTGTTGTTTTTCTGTACAGGTGTTTTTGCTTGTTGACAGCAGGATGCTTCAAGAATATAAACGCCACCCACCCTCCCACCATTCTCCACACACACTTGGCCAGCCATGCTTATACACACAAAAATAATGGACAGAGTCAGGCATAATGCCAGCAGAATATGTTTATATCTCTGTGGACATGCATTATACATTATACATCTAGTGTCAAAATGGGAGAAACCTGTCCAGGGGAAATTGTCAGCTGAGACAAGCACATAATTTCCCCCTTCTTAAATGACATGTGGTTGATGTATTTTTTGTTTGGCTCGAATGCAATCCTAGTCTCAGTAATGGCCAGCTCTCAGTCAGGACTTTGGGGCAAGTCTAAATTTAAGATTTTACAAGAAGCTGGAAAATAGCTGCAGGATTGAAATCACTCATGGATTTTTCTGATTTGTATTTATAGGTTTGTACAAATCCATCCTGAATAACTTCCAGTTTCTCAAGGTCCTTGACTACCTTGCTACCCTAAGGGTAAAAGAGAAGCTACAGTGTATAATCATTGGGATGTTTAAGATGCACCAGGAGAAAGCCAGCATCCTTCAACATGAACTTTCAGTCAGTAAATCTATGGTTAACACTGTACGGGACTAGGCCCCAAGTTCCTATTTCTGTTATGTTACTGGAATTATGTTCCTTGTTCTAGTCAAACTACAATAATTGAAAACGGAAATATTGCTGTACTTTGTCACCGTCAAGCATGGAGAAGGCTGGTTCTGGGTCGGAAAAGGATGTTACCTGTTTTTTTTTGTTTTTTTTCTTTGTAACTGCCTGTATTATAACAAATGACTGAGATAATACCATCAAAAAGTAAAAGCTCCCCTTTACACATTAACATATCAACTGATATTGACCAACATTAAGAGATCATCCAATTTTTGTGAAAGTTTGTTCCCAGAGCTGTGTTTTCAATGCAGGTTAACATGTCCAAAGTAAAGAGAAACATTGTGTTTTGAGTGTGATGTTCCCCCCCCACCTGACTTAAATTCACCAACATTCCCAAATGTAGATGTCACATATGATGTTGCCTAACACATGATGTCGCCTAACACATGATGTTGCCTCACACATGATGTTGCTTGACACTGCTGAATGTTGTACAATGCACTCAACTAACAGCATATAAGGCAGATGCATATGTCATTTTAACATGTGCAACTGGTATCAGTTAGGGGTGAAACGAAATTTCGTGCCGCGAAATAAAAAATGATGAAATAAAATTCAAAGACGCTCGAAATAAAAAAACGAAATAAACCCTCCTCCCCTCACGTAGCAAAACACTCGCTGCAATATTGAGGAGGACGAAGTGGGGGAATTAGCTGATGCTCCTTCGTCAAATAAATCGGTTGTGTGGACCTATTTTGGCTTCCCATGTAAAAGGCGAGAGAAGATTGCGGACAAAACAGCAACCGTGTGCAAAATATGCCGCTACAGTTCACCGTACTACTTTTTCGCTGTACTGTGATGTCCGTCGGATGTAAAAATAAAGGTGACTCTGGCTTGCGAATACCTGCTTTTATTTAACAGTCACTGTGGGCTGTGACCACTCCAACTACAATTTTAATTTACGAACAAAACAGTTAGTAGTAATCTCTACACCTCCTGCTAAAGGCTCTCTGTGCTCGAACACAAACACACTAACTCTCCCCTCTGAACTCTGACCCGCTCGCCCCGCCCTCCTGGTCCATTCACTGACCGTCAATTCATAGGAAACATTAAAATCCACACTGAACACATAACAAACAGTAGAACTGCTCCACTATGTTTGTGTAAGTCTGCATAAAAAACAATATTTGATTTTTGCATGTACTGTTGAGTTGACAGAATTTAATCATACTTGAAGATCAGAAGTATATGCATTGTTATAGGCTAAATATTATAGTTCACAGTTCAGACATTTATAGGTCTAAACTGCAGCTCTGAGGGATGGTAAATGGTAAATGGACTTGAGCTTATATAGCGCTTTTCTAGTCTTTTGACTACTCAAAGCTGCTTTACACCGCAGGTCACACCTACCCGTTCACACCCATTCGCACTCACATTCACTTACTGATGGTTCTGAGTTTCTATGTTAGTTATCCATCAGTATCTCTAACACATTCACGCCCTTTCATGCCCATTTACACGCCACTGACGCAGCAGTGGGAGCAACTTGGGGTTAAGTGTCTTGCCCAAGGACACAACACCATGTGTCGCCCGGAGCTGGGCTTGAACCTGCAACATCCCTATCACTGACCAAGCGCACTATCCAACTGCGCCACCAAAGCAGGACTGCTATTTGTTTTCCTTTTCATTCAAGAATGTACTTATCCTGATTGTTACAACAACAAAGCACTTTTTATTGAGATTTTATGTTTGTATTTGCACTGTAGTCTAAATAAGGGGAAAAAACTACAATTTAGTTTTTTTCAAAGAGCATTTATTTTGTACCGATGCAGCAATATTTTTTGTATTGTATTATTATTTTTTTGCATTTGGAAGAAAATAAAGAAAATGAGATTTTTGCACAACTTCCTACTGTTGGGGATTTTCCTTAATCTTTATTTCGTATCGTGAGTATTTCGTATCGTGAGCCCTGTTTCGTATTTCGTATCGTTTCGTGAGTTGACCATTTCGTTACACCCCTAATATCAGTATTCTACTGCCATGACTAAAGGGCAAAAATGGCATCCCCAAAAGGGCTGTGGAGGAAGAAGAGTGAAGAAAGCAGAAGGATGAACACAGCTGTATCTGAGGGTAGTAAAGGTAAGCTGAGGTCAAGTCTTACTAGTGCTGACAGTCATGCTGGATCAAACATAGGAATTTGAGAGCATTTTTACTCTCTTGGTTTGGCATGAGGCCCCCCTTGCTGATCTGTTCTGCACCCCTGCCTGCCATCCGCGCACTCCGACTCTTGCACAGACACATGCACAGAAAGGCCAATAGCTAAGGCATGGGTTTTATGGGGTTTATGTTTTACAACAGTGATTTTCAAACTTTTCTTTACTCAAGACACACTTAATATATGAGGCGAAATCTCAGGGCACACCATATTCAAAATAAAGCAAAATAGCCTCCTCAGTATGTATTGCAATATCGATTGGGTCCATGGTTTTTCAAGACAAATGGACAAACAGTATGACTTATAATACAACAGTATTAAAAAGCAACAAAAATAATAATCCTATGGAGCATTAGTACTCCCCTTGATTTATTACTAAATCCATTAGAAAACATAGTAAAATTTGGAAGTTTTACCATGGTGGGGAAATAAAAAAAAAAAAAAAAAACTTTAAAAGCACTTGTTTAAAGCTTGCTTGCCATCAATTTCTATTTAATTGCTTATAATACAGTTTGTTATATAGCATTGTTAAATAAAACAAGTTTTAAATTAAAGAAGTACAAACATGCTCAAAGCTCGTAGAGAATTTATATGTGGCCCTGTCCAAGGTTCTGAAATACAGCAGAGAAAACATCACTTTATTGAATTTGAACATCACAAGGTTCGTTCATCAGGCTCCTTGTTTTCAAGGTTAAGAAAAAAGTATTGGTAAAATTAAAATAAATTCAATGTTGTCAATTAAATATAAAATGCTTAGAGTGGCAAGTTTTGGGATCAGGTCGAGCAAAGCATAGCCTTGTGCTCAATGCAACACTGCAAATAAACTTGAGAAAAAGGTTCCCTCAATTTGGGACAGTGATATCTTGTTTGGATTTTAACGCACATACACTCATCCAGAACAATTGTAGATAAGGGTCAACAGATATGCTTTTATTTCTTATTTTTAATCCATTTAGAAATCTTAAACTATCACAGGTTGATTTTTACCCTAAAGGAAGCACAATTTTAAGTAAAATTTCCAAATTTCAGCAGCACACATTCATACTTGGTAGACTGAATTTACTTTAATGATTTTTCTTTCTTTTTTCTTCAGATGTTGATACATTTTTCAAAGACAAACCTCACAGTATTTGCCACCTCATAGTTCTGTCAACTGTGAAAGAAGGTTTTCCTTTAAATGCTCCACAGTGTAAAATCTTCAGCTTTACAGCTTAATGGAAAAAATAAAGCATCTACTACAGGTATTTGGTAGTAGTAACTTGTGGCAGGATGAAATTTCAAAGGCACACCTCAACTTGCTAACCGGACATGCCAGATGGAAAGTTTCATATTGGAAATATTTCACTCATCCATCTGGGAAGGAGCCCTGCAAAAATGTTTCCAGGAGAAGAACCTTCAAAACCAACTGCAGCTTGTGACTGGACGATTGTTTGGCTTATCACACTCATCACAGACCAATCCATATCAAGCAGTGCTGCTATGACGTAGCATATGTACCGGCTAAATGTAACGGCTAATGGCTAACTGTTAGCCTCTGCGGCTAATGGATTAGAAGGCCAAACAACAGTTAATGGCCGTTAGCTACAGTGGCTAATTGTTGTCAGCTGGTAACTGACAACAGTTAGCAACTACGGCTAACGTCTTAAGGCCGTAAACTGTTGCTTGCCCTTTCCTTGGCCCGGTAGCTTTTTGGGGTCCGTGTGGTGGGTCTCGGGTGCCCTGGTGGCCCAGGGGGTGCTGGTGGCTGTGGTCTCCCTGGGGAAGGGCAACTATTCGGGTGTTCAGTGACCACCTCACATGCATGCCTGTACAGACACTCAAGCTCCTGTCAAGACTTGCTGTAAAGAAATAGTTCTTCCCATCAGAAGATGCTGAGTTGGACACTCCATCACATCTTCTCACATCCTGTGATGCATGTTCCTCCATACCTGATCCTTGTGTACTCACCTCCCCCTGCTATCAAGACCCCACATCTCTGGTGTCCCTGGTTTCTTACTGCCCTTAATTCCTGTAGGGGCTTAGATAAGCATAACACTTGGACTGCTCAATCAATAATACTGCCTGTCTGTCCTCCTTTCAGTTTGTCTTGTCTTGTCCTGTCTGTCACTATTTCCCCTTCTTTCACACTATGGTGTGGCACGGCCGTCCACTTCAGCTCACATTAGGGGTTAAATAAAGTTTCATTTGATGGAGTAGCCTACAGGGAGGGCTGGTGATGGTCACTGTAGCAGTGACACAGTGCCCAGCTGAAAAGACAATGCAGACGGGGGGGGGGGGGGGGGTACTGTTGTTTGTTTAGCTGTTTGCATCACACAATATAAATTTAAGGCATTTAAGGTATTTGTTTTTTTCTTAAGTTCATTTGATTTAAAAAATGAAAATCATTTTGCAGAGCAAACTGTCCTTGGTAGATTTAAATCTGTACTTTAAAGTTTGCATTTGTGAGTTTAATCACAGAGCCTCTTTTAATAATAGATGCATGCAGGACCTTAGTATATCTGTCTTTCTGTTTTCAAGGGTACGTTTGAATATTAAAAAGAAATGAGCTTTCATTTTACCTTTTGTGACTTTTCAACTTATTTTCTATTAACCTCACAATCAACTTTCAGAGTTTTAAAAAGTATTTTCTGTGAGATTTTCTTTTGACCTTTTCCCTTTTGATCCAGCAGTGTGCTTTGTATGACTACACTGAGCTCTAAACAGACAACTTTCCTGCTGATACCTACCTTTTGGAGTGAAACCTTCAAGCTGCAGCATTTATATTTCACCAAAACCTGCCACTGGTTGCTTTGGAATGTAGCACAGTAAAAAGCACTGATTCACAGTATAGTAAGGTTTCATTGAACTTCATTTCAGGCCTTAAAAGCCTTAAAGAAACATCTTTATACCACCATACTATTCTTTAATTTGTGTTTTTTATGCTACAGTGTGGCATTTGCCACAAGCTACAAAACTGAAGGAACCACATAAAAAGAATGAATTTTACTAATCTGTAAATGGCTAATCAATATGTTCACTCTGTTTTTGTTTTCTCCGCTTTTAAAGTCCCATTAATTAAGAGAACCCTTGTAACCTTGAGGGTCAGTTTTATTTCTTTGTTCGTTTATTTCCTCATAGGATTATGACGGGGATCAGAGAATGCAATTTTTTATTTCTTATGTTGGCTTCTCTAGTATAAAAAAAAGAACAATTACCTTGCTACTAGCAAGCCATTGAGACATTACAGGCCAAAAGGTTGTGGCTGAGTGCGTGTGATCCTCTGAAAAATAGTTTAAAGGCAGAAATCAATATGAGGAAGATGAAATGGGAGGGGAAACGGGAGAGGAAAAGTGAAGCAATACAGTACAGTACTTTGATCCTGACAGAAGACATTACCCCTACTAGGACTGTTAAAAATTTGAAGTAGGTACAAAACAGGCTTTGTAAATATCTCAAAATCATTATAGGAATTACAAGTATTGGATATACAACTAGACATGTTTGTAAATTATTTATCTTCATTTGCCTCAACCTTAATGTGCTTCTTTCAGGGTAAAAATCAACCTTAAAGTGATATTTCAGGATTTTGAAATAGTTTAAAAATAAAAATAAAACTATATTTTATTATCCCTTATCTACAAACTGTTTTAGATTAGTGTTGTTGTTTTAAAATCTAAAAAAAAAAAATCACTGTTCCAAATTAAAGGCATCTTTTTCTTGAGTCTACTTGCAGTGTTGCATGGGGTACATGGCTATACTGTGCTTAACCTGACCCCAGAACTTGTTGTTTATAGCTTGGATTTATTCTTTTTCCTTGATGTGTTTGGAGAATATTTCACTTACTTTCATATAACCAATACTTCTTATAACCTTGAAAACTAGGAGCCTAGCCTTGTGATGTTCTATTAATAAAGTGGTGTTTTCTCTGCTGTGTTTCAGAACCGTGGACAGCGCTTCATTTAAACACTCTAAGAGCTTTGAGCATGTTTGTACTTCATTACATTTTGCTTATATGCCAGAAAAACTTCATCTTAAGCAAATAAACAAAACAATGGTGGCAAACAAGCTTTAAACAAGAACTTTGAAAGTGCTTTTTTAAACAAATTTTATTTAACAATGTTTCATGCAATTCACACTTTATTTTAAACAAACAAAGATAGAAACTGATGGCAAACAAACTTTAAACAAGCGCTTTTTTAAGTAAGGCCTGATGCTTGCTGAGGTCAACTGAAGTGGCAGGAGCAATAACTTTAACTGATTGTGCTCCTGGGCTTCTTACACCTCCTCCAGATCACGTAGGCTATGATATAAACTTAGGTGACATGCACCATTAGAGTTTTCTTGCCTCAGAGAGACCTAGCCAATTCAATGCCCCTAAGCCAACACCTACAGTCTTTCCTTTAATCATATAAAAATGTAAATGAATCCTGACAGAGCTGCAGGTATAGGTGTCTGAGATGACCTTCACTGTCAAGTAACCATGTGGAGGGTATTGATGGTGGAGGATGGGAATTAAGACAATGGAGGTGAAGGAGATATTCCTTTTAGCACCAAGCTGAGGCTTACACCAGCCTGTGCATACTCCATAATATCAGCTGCATATTTAACAGTCACGTAACAAGCATTCATGTTTTTGGAACCATTGGAATCTCAGTGTAATTTAATATAAGCTTTAATCTTTGTGAAAACCCATTTGAGTGTTCTAAAAGGCTTTTTTAGTTTCACATTACATCATATTAAGTGGCATGGAGGCTCGTTTTGCCTTAAGCATGCATGGTTGATGGTGGGTGGCTGTTGGACCTTTCATGATGAGACTGTGTGGGCTGACTTTTAAACACTTGCAGTAATGTCACGATGGACCCAAGAGGTTGGAAGAATGATGGTTCAAGCAATATGCTTGACCTGGCGTACTATAGATCGGAGTAAATAACCCTTACCCCCTGTTCATGATTCTACCTTTTGTTGCTTGGTTTATAAATCCTCCTTTGTGTTGCTGTAAACTTCCTTCCTGTTTGCTACATCAAGCAAAGTAATTATTTATGACAGACTTTTGTTTAGTTTTGAGTGCGAAACATGAAATTTAAAGCAACATCATTCAACTTTTGTACGTGTCTACAAACAGAGTTAGAATAATGGAACAAAATACATTCTGAAGAGTCAAAAAACATATTGACTTATAAGTCAAATTGCCTTTTATAACCCGACACATAGCATTTTGGTGTGAAGTGCAATTGTCTACTCTAATTTTTGCCTGATGCAGTTGTCAAATTTATGCTCATAAAGGAGTATTTGCATGTTGGAGTTGTCGGGAGCAAAGCTGACATGTTTCTAACTGATAGCTGATCTGAAGTCTAAAGTCTGTGGAACAGAATATTTCTGCTATTTTACACATACGGGAGCTTTACACCCATTGATGAGATTAAAACACACTTTACTGAACTTGTTTCACTCAAATGGGATGCAAAACACTGGTAGTGTTAAATATCAGAACATTTGTTTAAAATATCAGTTTGTTGTTTGGAACAGAACAAAGAGTTGAAGTACAGCCTGGCTGTTCTGCACTGTGTCCAGTGCACTTAATACTTAAAAAAAAAAAAAAAAACAGATTTGTTTTATTCCACAAGGAACCACTTCTATGACATTTGTACACATGCTAATGAATGTTGCAAATTAGCATGCTTACATAAAATAAAACAGGCTGTCCAGTGTGTTTTATGCACCCAATAGAGAGTGCTTTAAAAATCCCACTACAATTTGATGTACATTAAACAGGTCCTTTATAAACATAAACCTGGCTGATCCTCTCAGGCAGGCAGATTGGACAGGATGTAGGAAATTGTGTGAGCATGTTCATATGCATCAATGTGTGTTGTGGCTGTATATGAAGAGCTCTTTTCCAAAACGCTATAAATCCATTTTCATTTAGAAAAATGACATGACTTACCCGGACCAACCTTTGGGTTAGCTGGGGAACTGAACTTTGAAATACAGTTTAAACAGGGATATATAGCTTTCTGGCATTATTACTGAAAGGGCAGGTAGTACAATCGGTATACAAAAGAATAGCACTGGGTAATGTATATATTTTTAAATTTTGTCTTTTATAGCATTTTGGAAAAGAACTCTTCATATTTACATTGCACTGGCTTTCCACACTTTTCCTCAGATTCTCGCTGTCTCCCACTATGTGGATATGTTTATCCACAATAATCTCACAGTCTTGCATCGATCCCTGTAAATATGTGATTTTCTGATTATCAGTTCTATACTTTGACTCTGTGTATATGATCATTATGTGGGGATAGTGTTCCTCTTTTGCAGCTATTTCTGGAAGGATGTAAGGAACTAGAGGTCTGGCTATACCAATGAGTGTCACAGTGGGGAGAGAGTCTGCCCCCTTCTGGGAGCCAGCTCTTTTTGTGACCCATCTCTACAGCTACTTTGTTGACACCGAATCTGTACCTCATCAGGACTTTCTTAAGTAAATGTTCTTTGACAGCATACATATAATCTGCCAGTATCTACTTTCTGTGTAGGGACACAAAATATTACAATTTGCTATATGTTTAGGGTTGCTTCTTTCAAGTATTTCACAACAATTTCTCTTTCTTGATTAAAGAGTTGACTTGGTCTAATTTGAGGTGTACAGGGGTTCTGAGTCGTATTTGGTTGGACTGGGTGGCTGCTGTGGTTCTGGTCCTCTCTGAGCCAGTTCATGTGATTTGGGAGAGGTCTTTAAATCAGTTGGATGGAGGAGCTTTTCTCTGGTTTCAGCGCTTGGCAGCTCAGGGCATCGTGATGGTAAGACTTAGGGGTTGGTAGATTTCAAATGTTGCTTAAAAAAAAATCTCCCTGTTAAAACTCATGGTACCAATAGGTGACTACAAAACTATCTAGATAAAGGATTTAAAAATTGAAATATCATGTCTCTTTTAAAGAATCAAGTTTCAAAATATCCAAGTTCGCATCTACCAAATGAAATGCCAAAGGTGTTTAGTACTGCTTCAAACTGTGATATTTTCATATTCTCTTGACCTAAACCTCTAACATTAGTACTTTAAAACGAACCATAGGGATTATTTAAAGCCTCACTCGCTGTTACAAGGCCGTTTTAGTGGGAGTATTACTGCATGTGTCAAAGAGTGAGCACCCTTACACCCTCCTTGAACAGAAGTATGAGTAATGACTCTATATTGGAGACAGTTGCAGTTATTAGTGTCAGGGGAACTTATTTATAGGAACTGTGCAAAAACATTTTAGCCACAGACATGCGCATTCACCACAAACATCCTTGTATTCTTTTCAATACATCTTTGATGCCCACTGCACATAAAGTCCCTTGAAACCGGGATGAGGCGTGAAGTGATGTAATCAACTATTTCAATTACGTTGATTAATACGCTGTGGAGAGTCCCCAGAGAGCAGTGAGAGATCTATGAGGAGGGATTTCAGAAGAAAGTGGTGATTAGTTTTTAGAGTGTGTGAGGGAGAGAGACTGGAGAGGGAGGTATATGGAAGACAGTTTGATGACACACGTTAATGCTTTATCATTTCTGTGACTACAGCTACAAGGAGACCACAAGGAGAGGCACTTTTGAGATGTTTTGAAGAGTAGTCTTTTCTTTTCGTTATATCTCCACATTTTTTCAATCTAGTGTCTATATCCTAGAGTTGGTTGTTCTAAAAGTTGTTCCACAAGCACTCCAAAGTGCTTATGGACATTTTGGAGGACTACAAGTACCCAAGAGTGTACTTGGGTAATAAATTGGACTGGTCTAAAACCACAGAGGTGGTTTACAAGGTCACCTCTACTTCCTGAGGAGGCTGAGGTCCTTTAACATCTGCTGGGTGATGCTAAAGGTGTTATATATCCGTCATGGTCAGGATGGATGCTACTGTATGCTAAAGCAGCAGGCTCAGTGTAGCGCACTCCGACAGACTGAACAAACGAATTTGCAAGGCCAGTGATGTTGTGGGGGTACAGCTGGACTCTTTGACAGCAGGTCTGAGAGCAGGATGCTATCTAAACAGCATGAAATCAGGGGCAATGTCTTCCACTCCCTCCAAAACACTGGCAAATACAAACCTCAATTCCAATGGAGTTAGGGTGGTGTGTAAATCGTAAATACAAACAGAATGCAATGCTCTGAAAATCCTATTCAATCTTTATTTAACTGCATACATTACAAAGGCAATATATTTCATGGCAAACCTGATAAACTATGTGTGTGTTTTGTTTTGTCTCTGTTTATTTCAGTAATTCACTCATTTTTAATTAAATGTCAACAAATACACTTTAGAAAAGCTGGAAAGGAAATATTCTGAATATTTACCACTCTTTTACATCACCTTTCCTTTAAACAACACACTATGAGCATTTGGGGAATGAGGACACTAACTGTTGAAGCTTGACAGATGGAATAGTTTTCCAGTCTTGCTTGATGTACAACTTGAGTTGCTCAATAGTCCAGGGCCTCTTTGTCACATTTTGCTCTACATAATGCACCACATCACATATTTCATTTGGAGACAGGTCTTTACTGTTGTAAAGGCCAGCCTTGTACCCACACTTTTTTACTATGAAGCCTTGCTGTTGTAGCACATGTAGAATGTGGCTTGGCATTGTCATGCTGATACACTTGGACATATGTTAAAAAAAATTAGAGAGATGGCAGCATGTTGTTCCAAAACCAGTTTGGACCTTTCAACTTTAATGGTGCAGCCACAGATGTGTAAGGTACCCATGCCATGGGCACTAACATATCTCCATGCAACCACAGATGCTGGTTTTGTGTTGATATCAATCTGGATTATTCTTTTCCTCTTTAGCCCGAGCAACCACGACACAGCATCCACAATTTCCAAAAGTATTGGAAATGTGGATTCTTCAGAAGGCAGTACACTTTTCCACTTTGCTCCAATTCATTTCAGATGAGCTCAGGCCCCAGTAAAGCATTTGTTAGTCTTTGTGATTTATGGCTTTCTCCTAGAGTTTTTGTAGATGTTTCAACAAACTGTGCCAACTGAGGATGGGTTTCCGAAGTGTCCCTAAGCCCAGATAGTGATACCTTCATATAATGATGTTGGTTATTGATGCAGTGCCTTCTATTGGATAGAAGTCACAGGCATCCAATGTTTGTTTCTGGCCTTGGCACTAAAGTGCAGAGAATCTTCAAGATTATTTGAATCTTTTAATGGTATTATTGACTTAGGTAATGAGCTTCCTTTATTTATTGCAATTATATTGAGACATGTCCGTCTTGAACTGAAATCTGCTTAGAAATTTTGCTCAAGCAGTTGTTCACAGTGTGGCTAACCTCACCCCATCTTTGCTTGTGAACAACTGATTCTTTTAGAGATGCTACTTCTATACCCAATCACGACAACAACCTGTTCACAGTCAATCTGCTCACTGATGGAATGATCCAAACAGGTGTTTGTCGAGCACTCTTCAACTTTTCCAGTCTTTTCCTGTCCCTGTCCTAGCGCTTATGGAGCATGCTACAGGCATCAAATTCGAATTGAGTGAATATTAGAAAAATAACAATGTTTAGTGTATTTTATCATTATAATATATAACGGTTATTCCATTAATAGGTTTCTTTTTTAACAACCAATCAATTGGTCGGTACGTAGTTTTACATCCATTAAGATATTCTCTGGACCATGGCCTTCTCTACTCATCATTTTGCTGACTGTGAGATCTAAATCAGAATAGAGCCTTTTTTGACACCTTGTTCATATTCATAAACTCTCTGAATTTTTTTAGATGGACAGCATCTCTGTTTCAGCACTGCATGAGCTGAGATGCTTACTGAGACACTGGCTTAATTTGCAAATCATATCGGCAACATCAGAAATCTGTGTTTGTGTCTGTCTTTTTGGTTTTTTTTGTATGTGTGTCTGTGTGTGTGTGCAGGAATTCAGATGCAAGCAAGCAAGCAGACAGGCAGACATCTTTAGAAGCTTTTGGAAAACCTGTAACTCTTGTGTTCAGCGAGTGCAACACTTTGTGTACTTTGTGGCAGGAATCTGTTCATCTCTGTGCTGTAGGATCACACACGAGGAACAAAAGCTATGTGCTGCCTAACCCCGTGTGTGTCTGCGGCTGTATGGATTTAGCTGACAATGCGAGGGAGGCAGTTTGGAACATGGCAGAAATGGAGCTAGAGGAGACCTTGTTAAGAAGAAATGGGGGTGACAGGCGGCACCATGGGACAGAGTGATAAGGGACACTCATTCTCCCAATAGAAACACACTCCTCTCTGTCTGTGTCATATGAGTTTCACTTTTCTTTCTTATTTATTGTGGCTTCCTCCCTTTTCTATTCTTATCCTTGTGCATTCGTTCACTATACGCCTCTTCCATGTCCTTGTTCATAACATCCAGTTTATTTCTTTCATTAAAGCTTTGTATATGTAGATCAAAGAGCTGATATTTGACTGAATATATCAGGAAACATAGTGCTACTCCTTACAACATATATGTTAAAAGAGTCTAATCTGTTACATTTTTATCAAGCTTTTTTCTTGAACAAAAATATAATGTGAATAGGATATACTGCTGCTTTATAATTTATGAATCACAAATTGTGACCCAACCTACTTGTGAAGCCCTTTTGGCTTTAATTAGATACAGAATTTACTAGAAAAAGGTTGATTGAAACAAAAAATGCCCTAACATAATCTCACTGTCTGCGTATTATGATTTTATCAACATTATTTTAAGAAATTCAGATGTTTTTTAAACACTGATAAGTGAGACTTTTCTGTGTTATACAGTCAAAACCCAAACACTCACCACTAACGAAGGAAACAACTAAGTAACAAACTCCAAAACTGGTCAGGTTAGGTGAATTTAAATGATCCCTCACAACTCTACATCAACATTAACAGAAGTACGTCCTTCCATAACATCAATCATTGACACCACTTTTCCCTTTCAGGGTCACAGAACCTATCGCAGCTGCCATTTGGCAAGAGGCGGGGTACATCTGCCAGTCACCTGCTGATTTTTGAGCCACATAGAGAGACAGACATCCATTCACTCTCATGAACACACCTTAGGGGAATTTTGAGTCACCTGTAAATCTTGTAAGCATGATTTTGGTCTGTGGGAGGAAATCGAAGTGCCCAGAGGTAACATGCAAACTCCACACAGAAAGGCCCTGACCAACAACCTTCTAGCCGTGAGGTATGCCCACTACATGCTGTACCACCATGCCCCACATTAGTACTGCTATTTCAAATTGTATTGAATAGCCACAATCAGGGAACTAGAAAAGACTCAAATATACAACACAAATCTTGAACAATTTTAGAATAATATTAGAGGCAAAAAAACGGTACTTCAGTTCTGTATAACCAGCACAAATCACAATATCTCTGGATCTTGCCTCTAAAATAAATAAAAAAACTTTGTGTTCTTCTATGGCATGACAACAAAACAGTTTTTATGTAAGACTGATTGCAGGTTGGCAGTGTTGTTGCAGTAAGCCTGGCTCTGACAGGCTGCATTATATGTACTCCGTAGCCGAATACACTCTGAGAGAAAGCTCTCATCACCACAAGAAAGAGTCTTAAGAAGTTATTTCCATACCTTTTCTAAAAGTCCATGCAGTCTGTTTCCTCTTCATCTCAAGACACCTGGATGTAACGAATGAGCTCATCCTTGATGAGTCATGGTCCTCCCTCGTGTTGGCTTTCTGCTGGTTGCCAGAGAAAAGATGGGACATTTTTGGCAGGTGGCTGGCTCCCTTACTGTTTTCAGGTATTATGACTTTACAAGCCTTTGCCAGGACAAGGTCTGAAAATGTATAAATATATATACACATATATAAAAACAGTTTTAGTTGCAATATTAAGAATAAATAGTCATCACACAGTGGATGAGATAAGGTGCTGTAAGGCATTTACATTCTGCTGAAATATATGTAAAAACTCTATCTCCCCAAAACTGTTAGTGATAAAAAAGTGTTTTGCTTTAAGACGTGTTTGGTAAGATGTGGCTGCTTGTCAATCATGCTCTGCAATTAAAAGAAAGGGCAATCTGTGATCTTCCCTCCCAACTGGACAGCATTTGATGGGGAAACTATGCATTCATGTATAGTTTAATGGAGAGCATAGAAAAATATTATTGGGAAAAACAGTGAGTAGTGGTTGTCTAGTTCTTTGATGTACATCAATGATTTGTGTTACCCCAAAGTTGACAAGGTAAAGAAGAAAATACATGAAAAAGGGAAAACTTAATTTTCTTTTCGGCATTAAATTTACATCTGTAAACAACATTCATCAGAAGTTTTACTAGCATGATGCAAATTGCTTGTACTGCAGTTATTAAGCCCAGCTTTAAATACACAAATGAAGCATTTCTGTTTTAGTTTAAATGCCATCTCTGTGTTATATGTATATTTACTTTCAATTCAAATTGATTTAAACTGATTAACAACATAAAAAACATATATATTGTATATATATATATATATATATATATATATATATATATATATATATATATATATATATATATATATATATATATATATATATATATATATATATATAGATATATATATATATATATATATATATATATATATATATATATATATATATATATATATATATATATATATATATATATATATATATATATATATATATATATATATATATATATATATATATATATATATATATATATATATATATATATATATATATATATATATATATATATATATATATATATATATATATAATACAGGACTACAACAATTATTGTCAACATTTAAAATCAGAAATATAATTCAAAGAATAGAGGACTATAAATTGGTCATTGAGGTGTCAGAATTACAGAGTATGAACCAATGTGCTCATAACTCTAGAAAATGGTCTCCTTAACTTCTTTTCAAATGCTTCAACGTAAGCTTTCGACAGTTTTACTCAAATTTAAATAATTAGACAGCATGCCACACTGTTGAGGTTTGATTTAAATCTGGATATAACATTTTAAGAATAAATGACTTTAGACTTTTTTCAAGGAAATTAAAACTTACCAAGTACATATCTGGTCTTCCCCATACTGAGCCAAGCATTTAAAGGTTTTTTTTAGGTTTTTGTCCCTTCACTTCTTCTGTCTCACACACTCTGAAACACAACAGGCAATTACTGTTTCTGCACACCTGGCTCAACAGGAAATGACCTCATTTCACACTGTTTCCTGTGTTGCTGCCCTTCAAAATAAGACATAAAACACTGGGTAGAGGGAGAAAACAACTTAAGAGGACCAGATCAGTAAATTTCAGCCATACTAATTTCAACCGTAATCAATAAAGAAAGTACAGTTTAACAAAGTTTTCATCCTTTCAATTTCCTCAAAATTTGAAATTTGATCTAAGAATGGCTGTGAGATTGCAGACACTATTTATGTCCAGATGGAAGCATACATTTCCACTTCAGTATTCAAAGCATTTCTTATGTGAAATTAAGGATTTCTTGAAAACTATTGAGAATGACTGATAAGGTGCAAGTAAAGACAAGAGCATTTATGTAAAATGATAACTAACTTTAAACCTAACCTTATACATCTGTATTATCATCACACATTAACAGTTTCTCTTTCAGCAGGTAAGAACAACATTTTCCTGACAGATCAAGAGTATGAACCCCACATACAGCTGCTGCTGTGACCTCAATGGGAAGATATATTAACCTCAAATACAGCATTGTAAGACAGCCATAACTTGAGCCTCTTTCCATCACATCTTTTACAATCACAAATAATCCCTCCTCATATATGTATACATATCTTGCATTTCAAGTGTCCTGGGTCATAAGGCCCCACTGCTAGAGCTTTTTTGTATTTTGTTTATTGCAGTCATTCTATATAAAATGAGGAATTAAGAATCAGGATGTTGTCCTTTTTCTGGCCTTCTTGGTCTTACCACTACAATTGACACATATCAGAACCTACAACAATAACAACTGAACAAATACAACTTCATCCCACCAAGAACAAACCTTCAATTCAGCATGAAAATAACATTATAACTACAAAATGGAAGCTCAAAATGAAGAGCACACTTGAAAAAATGACAATTTGACATACTGCTCTCAACATTGCTAAGATTATCAAGATAGGTGCAGTCATTATGAAAAAAAATATTTGGAATATTCGTTGAAGTTAATACGAGTGCCTCTTTGCACACACAATATAAATAGTAGGTAAATAAAGAAAATAGATAAATAAAATCCATAATTTCTTCAGTTTATCTGAAACATTTCTAACACTGTAAGTGTTCTGTTTTATTTTTTCAACACTGTTGGGGCCTTTTGGCCTTTGTTGACAGTGAGGAGGCAGTGGACGGATCTGGAAAGGGGGAAGACAAGTGACAAGTGAGCCCCAGGTCAAAATGGAACCCAATGTTGTATTTATCTTTTTTTCACATATTCAAAATCACATGGACATCAAAGGACTTAATGCAGGCTGGCTCAGGATGGTTACCAATTTGTGTCCACAGTTGATCGATGTTACAGGCACATTGGAGCTAGAGCTAGGCTGTACTCTTTAGCTGGGCTTTAACCCAAATGGCTGATGTCATTGTGACTCTCAAACACATTCCACGTTTACAACAAGCACTAATTTCCTGTAATAACATAACAGCCGGTGCTCGACCATGCACAGGAGTCATTCATAGTTTTGCTACATTGTCTTTAATAGCCTAATTCATCTACAGCTATTCTACCTATAGACGTTTGAGAAAGTACAGTCCTTACTAGTGACAGATCTGAATTTCTTCATTGTATTTCATATCACCCAAACCAACACACTATAAAGCTCTATGTCTGTGCTGTTGTCAGTGCAATTGTGTGTCCTGCAGGATAAATACACCTCTCACTGCCGTCTTATCATGGTGGTTATAGAGCCACGCTTATTCTGCTCCCTGACAGCTACCTTTAGAGCTAACTAATAGCCCTGCCAGCCACCTTTAATTGGAAATCTATGGCTGCATTTATTTTAGAGCATAGCTGACAAGCTCAAGTCTCTACTTTTATGTATTATCAAACAGCAAACAATCAATTACCAGTAGACAGGGCCTGATATTTCACAGCCAATACCTTTATCAAGACGTATGCAGGCTGAGAGGACATCACTGAGGGAGAGAGAGAGACAGGCCATCAGATGTTGGAGAGCAGCAGCTGAGAACTGTCCTTTAGCAGGGTGTTACTAAAGAGGCATCGTGAGCTGCTAGGATGTGAGATGGGGAGACATAAGTACTGCTTAGGGTTTCATCTTGTCTTAGAATAGATTTCACACGAGTGGCTGCTGAGATAAATACCTTTTGCATACACTACAAGACACTCTGTACTGTATCTGTAGGTGTATATACCACTCTTTTTTATGAAAGATATGATGCATATATAAGTTACTTGACTTTTTGTATATTTTTCAAAGTTAAGAGTCGGAGATCCATGTGTAAGACAAGTGAACGCCTGTGCAAGTAAATGTGCTCTACCCACATTGTGAAATGTACAATCAAAGCATCATAGTACAAAATGCAGACATACGAATAGGTAGGTAATAAGTTACTGAACATAGCCGGGGCATGGCACATGCCCAAGGTCATCAAAGTAGAGAGCTGGCAGTCATGGAGGCAAAGATTTTTGAATCCAAGGTCACTTAACAGAACATGCCAGTACACGTTTAGCATATGGTTTTCTATTTGGGGTAGAATATGCAAATAAAGACCTGTAACTTTTTGGAAATCTGTGGGCAATCTAGGAGGACCGTCCAACACATAATGTAAGAAAAATATCCCATGGTACTGTCACACCAGCATCGCTATTAAACCCATAGGTACAAACATGTCTTAACAAAACACATCAACGTATATTTAATAGTTTCATCAAGCCATACTCACGTTGAGCTTTTTTTTTATTCTCAGGGGAACTTTTTAGCCACTTAGTCTAGCTGTACACCCTATTTTCAATTGCAAGGTCAAGGGTTCAAGCCCAGCACCTGAAGTCACATGCAAAGTGACCTGGATGTGGATCTCATAGCTTAAACGGATGGTCCATTTACATTGGATCTCAAAAACATCTGCGAGTGAATGTGAGAGTGAGTGGTTGCGTGCAGGGAGATGAGGCCTGCCGAGTAAAAGCCTTTGGTGTAGTCAGAAATCCTAGAAAAAAAGATAAACAAGCAAAAATCCACTTACCATTTAACTGGCTCTGCTCCAAGAGGCAAGCAAAGCAGTAAATTGTAGTAGATCACCATCTTTTAGAAGACCACTCTGCCTGTATCGTAGGTGTCCTGGAAAAAGCTTCACTTTTGCATCATTACCTGAGGAAAATTGTTGGATCTATGTTGGCAAGGATACTGACCTTTTACGGGTCTGACAGGTCTGTTGTAGCCTGCTCAGAAAAAGAATTCCCCTCTTTAACCAGTGTTGCTAGATCCTGAATGAAGAGAGATGCTAGAACCAGCCAGTAAAACAATTAGCCAGGCCCCAGAGAGTCTCATCTCACTCTAGCCAATGCTGGATCACAGATTTTCATCATTGGCTTTAGGTAATGACTTAAAGAATGAGTTCAAAGATACAAGCAGTCAAAATGAGACATCTCAGTGGTGTGACCAGGCTAACAACTCTGTGGAGACCCTAAGGCTAAGGATTTACTTGCAATAAACAACACAAACACATGATGGCTGCCAAGCATTCCTGACATCGATTTAGCATGTCAATTGTGCACTTTATCCAGAATTGAGGTGATGCAGATAGTAGCTGCAGTCTACGCATGATTGGTAGGATCATTTTAGAGGCAGAGGGGATCTGACAGTGTTAACACAGAAACGTCTATAACAGAAAGTTTGCAAGACAAGCTGACTAATGAAGTCTATCATCACAATGAATATTGTGCAAAACTGTACATACACAATCACAATCACTGTTCATCAAACACTATATATATTGTCTTTTATAAAGTGATGACACAAGGAAATAAGTTCAGTATAGTAACTTCTGACTTTGCAAATTGATGACTAACTTGCATTATGGTTGACTTTGCTTGTGGGTGTGTTTGAGCTAGCATAGTTTCTAAGGCAGTAGTTTATCTCATATAAATTAATAATTGGTATTTTTGAAAGACTAAATTAAAACAAGCTCTCCAAAGAAGCACTCAATGGGGCATCCTACAGTATATATTTAATGGTATTTTGACTAAGTAATCTGTTGGCAGTTGGCCACAAGTCATCTGTTTACACTGTCACTTGTTAGATCATAAACAGAAGAAAGTATAAAAGCACTCCTCAACCACAGACGCCCGCCAAGCAGCTCAGTTCAACATATAAATTGAGATTTCCACCCAACATTGTAATCCTATATTTATTTTATACGCACCTTGTGGAATGATAACTTTCAATATACAAGAGGTGTGATTATTGTTGATTTATAATCCAATGGAGTGATCTAATTAGTAGTGGGACTGAACCAGTTTGCTGCTGCTTGTATGATGGTGTTGTGCATGCTGTGGCGCTGGTGATGTTGCCAGCCTGTTGGTCCGCGCAAAACCACAGCGCTTTAGTGTGCAGTGCATTTGCTCTATGTGGAATTTGGGTGTTAGGTTTTTATACTCGCACACACACAGACTTGTGCTATGACAGACTATTTCCATGTTGACATGACACCCTGTTTCAAGGGTTTATCAGGCATTGCTTGAAGGACAGTGAGCAGAGCTGCCACGAATGTTTCCACAACACTAATTGGCTCACAGTAGTGTTACTAGTGGCTGTGAGTTGTAGAGGACTAGAATGCTTATTACAATTTCGAGAGGATCTACAGACTCAATTTATCTTAGAAACCAAGTGACAGGCTTTCTCAATCAGCCATATCTTCCTCCTCTCTGCTATGTCTGTGGGCAGAACTGTGTATGCACAGCTTTCAGTGCTGATTGGCTGTTTCCCATGCCCTGACTTTGCATGGAGCAGAGCCTGTTACCAGTTTGATGGTGCTGTAGGTGGGACAGTGCTGTAGACAGCAGGTGGAGCAGCATGGAGAACTCCTCCCCTGGCATTGGAAGGGAAGCTTGGAAATGTAGCAACAGAGGCTTGAAAAACTAGACGTCAGTTTGCAAATAAACTACAATTCCCATAATGCCGTAAATGAATGGGATTTGCCATTATAAACTTCAATGTTTTTTGTGACGTCAATCTGGATAAGATCAACACCAAAATGTATTGGCTTCTTTCTTGGACCAAATCACACCTCCGGTTAAATTTTCCTGTAAATTCATACAGTAGTTTTTGCAGAATATTGCGAGCAGACAAACAGACAGACAGACCCTGGTGAAAACATAACCTCCTTGGAAGAGGTAATTATGGTAGATAATACTAAAAGAAATTAAGTGTAGAAGATGTTGATGGTGAGGTATGACTACTGCTCATCAGCTGTCAAGAAGTATGATGACACTCACCGTTGATGTTTTTGTAATTACTTTTACTCTAAGAATTATCTAGCTATCTGAAAACCTGTGGTCAAAAGTACAGAAACTAGGAAACAAGAAAATAAACAAACTTCTGTTTTTTAACATTAAATAAATCCTTCACATCTGTCTTTTAAGTGTGTCCACAAAAGGCCATAAAGGAGGTTTTGTATACTTGTGTGTGGCTTTCCATTTATCTTTAGTCAATGCATTATGTCCTGCATGCCTTAGAGCTGTCATAAGTAAAGATCAGAGAGTGTTTGGGCCAAACTTTGTGTTTTAATGTCCTGTGTGTCAGGGCTTTGACCGACTGCATGTACATTGTATCCAGGTGAAACATTTGCATGTGTATGGGAGCATGTCTTTGACTTTGTGATTTAAAGCTGTGCATTCAGAGCCCAATTAATCAGACAGTGGTGTCACCATCAAATGGCTAATGAACGTGTTGCCCTCTCCATGGGACACAAGGTGCAGAGAAGAAACTACTTAAATTCGGAAAGCAATAAAGGACTCACTGTTATATACTGCCTCCTTTCTGTATTTTCTTTGGACTATTTCTCGTTGCTGTTGTGTTACACCATTTAATTGTCCTTAACTGAACTAGGAGTCAAGGCCTACTATTAATTTCACCTGCTTGTAAAATCTCTCTCACTGCTGAAAGAAACAAATCATACATTTAGCTCAAAATATTGAACACATCTATAACACTTTTTAAACTTTCACAACCTCAGCTTAGACAGATCAATACATTACAACACAATAGGATGCAACTACATAATCTAAAACAGAAGCTAACAATAATTTAAATATTTTCTTTACAAATGCTGACAAAGAATATGAAGTGTTTGGGTCCATTAACAGTTCAAAGAATATTTCATTTTAGAACAAAAAATTATGTATTTGTCATATAAGTCATTTTTTAGATTTCCCCTTCAACAACATACGAAAACACACACATACGCACACACACACATATGCAAAGTAGAAGGAGCAAAAGTGAAGAGGAATTAATGATGACCAATGATTTTAGTTTCACAAACTAAAGAGAAAATCTAATTTTTCTGTATAATGTCACATAATCAATCACTTTCTTTTTCTAATGTAGGTTTTGTTGACAATACCATGAGTGTGGCTGTGTAACCATAAAGTTCTTCATCTTCAGCTGTCTGTGTGTCTCTTACACAGTGTATATTTGCTGCTATGAAGTAAATATAACGTAATGATTCGGAAATTCTGGTTAAGAACGGGAATTGTAATGATTTTGTTGACAAAAATACCTAAATTTGTCTTGCTTATTGATCCAAATCTTATCTAAGAGAAAAAAAACTATCGAAACAGGGCCTCCCTTCTTCTTCCTTGATGTACAGTTGCAGGAAAAAGTATGTGAACCCTTTTGGATTACTAGGATCTCTGCTTAAATTGGTCATAAAATATGTTCTGATCTTCATCAAAGTCACATCACTAGACAAACACAGTCTGCTTAAACTAATACAGCACAAAAAATTAGAAGTTTTCATGTTTTTATTCGACACAATATGTAAACAGTCACAGTGCAGGGTGGAAAAAGTATGTGAACCCCTAGGCTAATTACTTCTCCAAGAGCTAATTGGAGCCAGGAATCAGCCAACCTTGTGTCCAATCAATGTGATAAGATAGAATGTGTTGGTTAAAGCTGTCCTGCCCTATAAAAAGCACACACCAGTTGTGAGTTTGCCATTCTCAGGAGGTATTGCCTGATGTGAACCATGCCTTGCACAGAAGAGCTCTCAGAAGATCTACGATCAACAATTGTTGACTTGCATGAAGCTGGAAAGGGTTACAGAAGTATCTCTAAAAGCCCTGATGTCCATGTGTCCATGGTAAGACAGACTGTCTACAAATGGAGAAAGTTCAGCACTGTTGCTACTCTGTACAAGGTGTGGTCATCCTGTAAAGATGACTGTGAGAACACAGCACAGAATGTTGAATGAGGTGAAGAAGAATCCTAGAGTGTCAGCTGAGGACTTACAGAAATCCCTGGCACATGCTAACATTATTGTTGACAAATCTACAATACATGACACATTACACAAGAATGGAGGTCATGGGAGGACACCACGGAGGAAGCCATTGCTGTCTGAACAAAAACATTGCTGCACATTTGAAGTTTGCGAAAGGGCACCTGGATGTTCCACAGCAGTACTGGCAAAACATTCTGTGGACAGATGAAACCAAAATTGAGTTGTTTAGTAGGAACACACAACGCTATGTGAGGAGAAAAAAGGCACAGCACACCAACATCAAAACCTCATCTCAACTGTGAAATATGGTGGAGGGAGCATAATGGTTTGGGGCTGCTTTGCTGCCTCAGGGCCAGGATGGATTGCTGTCATCAAAGGAAAAATGAATTCCCAAGTTTATCAAGACATTTTGCATAAAAACTTAAGGCCATCTGTCCGTCAACTGAAGCTCAACAGAGGATTGGTGATGCAACAGGACAACGACACAAAGCATAGAAGTAAATCAACAATGGAATGGCTTCAACAGAAGAAGGCTTCTGGAGTGGCCCAGTCAGAGTCCTGACTGATTGAGATGCTGTGGCATGACCTCAAAAGAGCGATTCACACCAGACATCCAAGGAATATTGCTGAACTGAAACAGCTTTGTACAGAAGAATGGTCCAAAATTCCTCCTGACTGTTGTGCAGGTCTGATCTACAACTACAGGAAATATTCGGTTGAGGTTATTGCTGTCAAAGAGGGTCAACCAGTTATTAAATCCAAGGGTTCACATACTTTTTCAGCCCTGCACTGTGAATGTTTACATGTATTCAATTTAAGCAGAAATCCTAGTAATCCCAAAGGGTTCACAAACTTTTTCCTGCAACTGTCAGTATTTGCACTTTCAATTTTAATTGATACATCTTTAGCCGAAACCGTAATGTTTTCTTCAGTGTTGTTGGTTTAACATAAATTTAAATATAGACAAGCCAACTAGTCTAATTTGTTCAAAAGCAAATGCTGAACATTTACAGTTCATTTAAAATTCTGCCCGTGACCCATGTATTGTGGTTTGCAAAATGTAGCTAGCATAGGCCTTTCAAAGACCACATAAGTTTCTGCATATAGATTTATCATTTTTGCCTTCTTAGTGTAGCTACACATTTATCCTAGAAAAACATATTTTTATGTGAAATAGCACACTTAAGTTGCTGTTAAAATTCTCCAACTAAAATTATGCCAAAACTCGCAGCTTTTCTAAGATGTGCTCTATTAAATTTGTGTATTTACATCTGTATAGTATATCAGGTTGGGAAGGCAAATTAACTGAAGCCAGTTTGAGCACCCCGGGCCAGTGAGTGCTGTAGTTTTAGTGCAAAATGTTACCAAACTTCTGAGTCAAAATAGACAAATAACAATAACCACAAGATATTTTGTTTTTATTATCAATTGTAATACTGCTATATAACTTATGAACTGTAACAATATTACCCTGGAAGACAGTTAAGAAGTTTTATTGACATTTACCCAAATATATTTGGAATTTCCAAAGGCACAGCTTGCTAAAAGTGTTTAATGTTTTTGAATGATCAGCTAATTATGGTGATCAACTTAGCCACTTATGTACCTCTTACCGCTTTACCGTTCTGTCTCCTCCTTTGTAGGTTAAACATTGACATTACAAGTGTTGCATGAATAAAAAGATATCAGTGGTTGAGACAATGTAAAGCCAGACATTCAACTCCAGCATATTTAAGTTTTCCACAATTTTGTCTGGCATTGTCTGCTCTGAACAAAAGGTCTGCTGCCATTTAAATTTCAACAGCCCAATTTGCCTCTTCAAACTGCAAAAATAAACCACCTAATCTTGCAGTCAAGTACTTTTTTTATCCTTTATCCTTGATTAAACTGCAAGCAAGTGGTCACAATTTAAGGAGCTGCAGCATTTCAGCCGTCCCACGCTTTGAAGGCGCAAAGTCAATAGGTCATCACTTTAATGATAGCTACTTTTTTCGACTTTGACGTGCAATTTGTCAAAGGGTCATGCCCATTTGTCAGGCTGTGTGAGGCTTTTGTGAGGGGGATTGACGGTGAGTGATGAATTAGCATAGTAATTGATAATTACTCAAAGATCAGCAGGGCCATTGTTTCTGAGACGGCTCAACATGTTTTCCCTAAGGTTTAGGTCAGTTCTAAAAGGAGAAATATAATTGAGTGCCTTGTGGCTTAATTAACAAGCTTGCACTAATTACAGGAAAATTTATGATGAGGGGTGGCTGTGCATACACACATGCACGCACCGTTATAGCTAGTTTCATTTATGTGCCCATATGTCACCCTCAGACATAGGCACATAGGCATTACTATTTTAATAATGAATTCTTGCAGTCAAACACTTATTTTGTTCATGCTCTTCCATTTCCCTCCATCTCTGTTTCAACATTTACCTTGAAGCTTGATATATGATAACCTGATTGTCAATATAATAATATTAAAATGGAGTCAATGTAAAATAACACAGTATAAAACTGTAGAGTCATGTTTTTCTCAAGAGGGTAGTACTAAACCTTCTTTGGGTTTATTGTTGTTGCTCTGTGTTCATGCACACAGGCTTTCGGAGATTAAACCAATGTTTCATGCCTTTTGTGTATTACCTACTTCCGAGCAAACTGTTACCCCAACCACCAGATTGGACAAAAGAATTGACCCTGCCCAATTGTTTCTAAAAACAAAGGAGTGTACCCATGATTGTACAACTGAAGTAGAGTCAACAGACTCTCTAAATCAAACATGATAACATGATGTTCTGTCATTGCAGAGGTGGTAATCCTGATTTTCATATTCAAAACAACAAGCTAAGGTTTCCAAAGGTTGCCATGGAATAGAATTGGTGCTGTGAGAGTTTGATTTACCAGCTTTTGCAATTGAAATGAATACAGGAGCAACTCATCTTGTAGATAATCAGGGGAGTCGGATTTATTCTAATTTGTGCTCAAGTAACTACTAACTGCAGCACTTTGACCTGTACAGCCGATGAGAGGAAGGCAGTGTGTTGCTGGCTGAAGGATATGTAGCCCAAGGGCTGCTCATATTAAAGTTCTAAACACAGAGGCTTTGCCAAAGAAAAGTGAAACACTGGAAATGTTCTAGCAGTTGCATTTACTTGAGACAATAGCCAATAGACATATATATATGAACAACTGAAACTTGTGTGAAATTAAATTAATGCAAGTCTGTTTGTCTTGATAGTGCAATATTAGTTGATTAAAGGTGTAGTCAGCGATGTGGTAGAAAACGAGTGGAGAGGTTGTTTATAAACAAATTTAGGTGTACCCTGTTTCGGTGTCTCGGCTCGAGCCACAGTATTTACCTGCTGAAATTCAGAGCCAAGGCTGTGTATTGAAACCGGACTTTTTTTTCAACATGCTGTCTGTGGGGACATCTTGTGGATGGAGAGGAGAAATACGGTGAATTTGACAAATACCGCATTAGATTAGAAGATTAGAAGATCGCTGACTACACCTTTAAAGTCTGAATTGTGTCATGAGTGCAACACTTGATGTTTTTTTTTAATGAAAGCTCGACAATATTATTTTTGAGTGATGGACCTTGCCAGTTTAAACATGACAGCAGAGAACATAATTAAAGACTTATATTCAACCTATAAAATGACATTCGGAGATATTTTGAGATGCATTGAGTTTGAACATAATTCACAGAGGCATTTTTGTTATAATAATGTCATGATTATGTGTAGTTTTGTTGGTGGTTGTTCTCTCCCGCTTCCTTCCTGTTTTTTCTTGCAGGTCTGAGTGAAGCAGGGTGAGGCCGCAGCAGAAGATGAGGTACACCTGTGTTCACTCTGCCAACCAAGCTCCCTTTAAAAGCCTGCTCTGGAGTTAACCACACTGTCGAATAATTCCTTCGTGTAAGGTAGAGTCTCTTCGAGCCTTCACTCTCTTTGTAAAAGACCTTTTCAGAAGCATTTTCAAATTTTTCTGACCTGCTTCCTTCTCCTGTGCTCAGGCCTTCTACTGCTGCTTCCATTTTGAAGATTTTGCATCGCTGAGCTAAAACCCTGCTTCCACAGCCTGCCGAATTTGAAAAAAAAATGTTGCTTAACATAGTTTTGAAACCTGCCAGTCTCCTCTTTCTTTGAGATTCAAATGTCTTTAGTAAAAAATGACAAATAACTCCCAAACTCACACAGTAATTTCGACAGGCTTCCACAAATGTCCACTTAAATCAAATGATGGAGCAATGACATTTCACGAACTAAAGGTCACTTTGGCTGTGAAAAGATAATGTGTTGGAGAAACACTTTTCTACCCTTTGATGTCCTTTTGAATGTGATATCTCACAAATGCCTGTTAGAGATAGTTTAAAGTTTCTCAAAGATCTGCTCTATTTAGAAATATATATTATCTTATTTTTTTTTTACTAAAATCAAGTTAAGTTTAGAAGCATTAGCTTGATCACTTAGTGTTACTTTGAAAAATAGAACTGTTAATTTTTTTCATATTTAGCTGTAAGTCATTGTTAAATTTCAGAGTATGAAAGAAAAGTTAAAAAAAATCAATTCAAAAACAAACATTTCAACCATAAGCAATAGATCTGCTCAAGGACGTGTGAACAAAAGCCAGTAGGTGTAAAGTTTTCATCACAACTTGAAATGCAACATTGAACATATCTTATGTGCACAGGATTTACTTTTTCAAAATGTGCAGCTTTATTCAGTTTTAATATTATTATTTTACTCAACATTGACAGCAACTTAATCACACTGCAGGAGTAAGCTGTAAAACTCCGATTGCCCTGTTAACCCCGAGTCAAATACTACAAAGACAAAGAGTTATTGCCTGTAAGTTGTTGACTCTAATAGCTGGTTATGACCCAACTATGGATGGGGATGGTTGAATCCAAAGGAACATACCCATGAGGCATTGTTTGACAATGATTTTATACTCATACAAGCCTCACTTGATCTTCCACTCTCAAGAGACAACTACTTCAAGAAAACAAGAAAATCCATGGTGTCAGCAAAAACCTCATCAAGGGCAGATGTTTATGTTTATCAATCATCAGTTTATCTTTATATGTTTATATATATATGTATGTATGTATGTATGTGTTTATATATATAATATGACCTTCCATGTAAAAACAACCTTCAAAAATTCTTAAAGTTTACAATTTTTAAACGAGATTTTAGTGTGATGTGATGCTGGAAGTGTGGTAGCTGCATCTGTGTCAAACTGCTAAGTTGTAGATCAAAACTGGCAATGATAATAACTTTTTACACCAAACAATTACATTTAAGATGATCAACACAAGAGACAATAAAGAATTGTAAATGTAAGAAAAAAAACAAAAAAGCTTAAAATTATTTTGTTTTTCACCACAGAGATAATATTCACAAACTATCTAAGAACTCATGGAAAAATTCCATCCAAAAACATTTGAGGGACCCAGCACAAAACTGAGATCATCTCTGCACCACTCAAGAATGCCCACATGACTTGACCACTGAGGTTGAAAACCACATATTGCTCTAGGCATCTGGCAAATTCTGTCTAGAGCTGCACATTTTGACAAGCAAGCATCCCACTTGTGTTAAGGTTAAAGGCCAAAGAGGATTTTGCATGGAGCTGCTGAGCAGTGGGAGAAACAGAGTAAGCTGTATGACAAGTAGAGGAGCATCAGCTAAATGTCTTTTAACTTTATAACCAGGATTGACCAGTTATTGAGTTTTTATGATTCAGGACTCCACAAACTGATGCACTGTGACATTTGATATCACGACTGTACGGTATACATTTTAGGACATCCTCAGTCTCAGGAAAACCTCTGTCATTTCTCAGACTAAACGGACTCAGAAAAACCATCATACCAAACGGCCTCAGAAAAACCATCATACCAAACGGCCTCAGACCAAACGGACTCAGAAAAACCTCCGTCAGATAATACGGCCTCAGGCTTCAAAATGAAAGTCATCAGACAAAATACTGGAAAAACTGACTCAAATAAAAAACAGTGTCAGGTCGTAACAATATCATAATCATCGTCTTGAGACCAGATTCAGCTAAAAATCAGCCACTGGCAAGCTTCCCGTTTCAAAATAAAAGCATTCTTTATTATCTCCTTTTAGTTCTTTTACGCTTTTGTAAATTGGGCTCTTGTTTTGGAGCCAACCTGAAGTTTCTTCGATAGTATAATGGTGCACATAACGGAATGTCCGAAATGTCCAAATGAAATTTGTATCCGTGCGTTTTATGGCTAAATGACCACATTTTGGTATTCTACGTGGTGACTTTCTCGCCTGAAATGCTCTTTGAACTTTCAAATGTGGCAAATCAACAGAGATATTTGTTAGCCTGTGTGCTTCTGATTTTTGTTGTCAGGGGTTGGAAATGCATCATGGGAAACTTAGTAGTACACTACAGTGTGAATTTCTAATCATACTTATAGTATGTAGTATACAGTATATACACATGAGTATGTAGTATGTAGTAGGTTAGTATGCCATTTCGGACAAATATAATATAATAATGTCTGTGGCACTGACTTTTGATGTCACACGCACTTTCGGTCTCCATTTTGTCTGATGACTTTTATTTTGAAGCCTGAGGCCATATTATCTGAAGGAGGTTTTCCTGAGGCCGTTTGGTCTGACAGAGGTTTTTCTGAGTCCGTTTGGTATGGCGGAGGTTTTTCTGGGTCTGTTTGGTATGACGGAGGTTCTCCTGAGGCTGTTTGGTCTGAGAAATGACAGAGGTTTTCCTGAGACTGAGGATGTCCTAAAATGTACACCGTACGACTGCTACGGGTTCCGATTTTTTATACAATTAATCGTAGCTCATCCTCTGGGATACCCCCTTTCTTAACCCTCTTTCATCCATCTCTTTTCCTGTCATACTTTCAGTAATTATATCCTGTCTTATTTATAATTTTTCCCTTCACCTTCTCCTCTAATCGTTGTCGTCTCTCAAGTCCTGATCTCATTCTCATTCCACCCAAGAGTAAACCCAACCTCTGATTCTGTTGCTTCCGGGTCCTTTCCTTTGCCAATCAGGGCACACTTGCTTCATTCCTGTCATCTAATCTGGCAGAGGTGTTATCAAGCTAATGACGGACACAATTTCTCCTGGCTCTAATGACGGGTAAATAACACCGTCATGTCAAATCGAGGGGAAGATGAAAGTGAAACCAGCGTGTGGATAAAAGGAGAGCAAGGAGGGGAAGCAGCTGTTTGTCAGTTAAGGACAGGGGCGTCTGTCTATCTTTCTTACCTCTCCCAGTCCCTCTTCACGACATGTTTGTTCTTCACGCGCCTACCCCCTGCCTCTGATGTCAGGTGGAATGAAACTTGCGTGTTCGTCATTGGGATCCAGGAGGGCGATGGAGCGCTCAGCGTGGGCCTCCCGTGAGCGTGATTTACATTTCAAAGCAATCTCCTTTTACCCTTATAATTCCATCTAAGGCAATTGTTAAATGAGCATTCCTAAGTGCTGACTAGGACAAAGATATTTTGAAAAAAAAGAAGGGGGAGATGTACGCATCGGTAATGAAGGCGAGAAGAGGTAGGGTGAGTGCGATCAAAGGTATGGTAATGCCTATGGTAAAAAGGATGGGAACTAGCAGGGGCCTGTGGTATAAAAAGGGGGGTACAGGGGGAGCTGAAAAGGACGTCTTCTGGGGAAAAAGGTGCGAGGAAAGCGGATTGAGGATGGAGGTATTTATACAGTTGGGTTGTTCTGACTCTAAACATAGGCCTGCTTGGAAGCCACCTGAGACAAAGTCCCTCTACAATGAGGCACCAGGGATTTTTTTTTCAGATATTTTATTCCCTCTTTGCTTCGACTTAAGCCACCTTGCAGTGAAGTTCTCTTGTCTCAGATAAATCATTGATATCAGGGTTGATAGAAAGCTGATAAAAGTGAAGCAGTGTTGTTAAGAGAGGAGTTCTGATGCCATCCAAGTGGTGACTGGCCTTTAAAAAACATGGACTTTGATGAAAAATTCAGAAGTTTGACACAAACAGGCAGGTGATTTACGGAGAGGCTGTTAACATTTATATTCTGACTCCTCCAAACCTTTTTTTTAAGGAAACATAGAGGGCCTTGTTGTCGTACTTTATCTCAGTGGCATGAAGAAAAGCTTAAGCCTTGCTTCATTTATTATGTGGATGTGTCATATTTGCACTTTGACAGTGGCCCCATGCAGAAAGAAAGATGGTGAAACACTGAGTGTGTTTGGAGTAAAAGAAGCTTCAGCATTCATATTTTGTAATCAGCTCCGACATTCTGACATACAGATAAAGAAGTGTCACAACAGTGTTGTTAAAGGTGCTATGTGGACAATCTATTTCCAAAGACATAAAGACTCTGCTACCCATGAGCACGCGCGGCGACTGTCATAATGCTGTGTTCCAGTAACCTCGTAACTGGGAGTGACATCATTTCCGACTTATGGGCATTCCAGTTGAAGTCGGAAAAAAACATGCCGATCTACCAGGCTATTGTTAGCTGTTGTTAGCATGCCCTGCGTTGTTGTTCACAAATATCACATGAAGAATGTGATTATCACCATGGCAGCATTTTCTAAATGTAAGTCTAACAATAATAGAGCGACACACCCCAGTCAGAAGTGCAAATAAATGGATTAATAACTGTTCACACTGAGGACATCCATCTTCAATTGTCAACTCGGGGGTGGTGAGGTTTCACCGAGTTTCCAGTAGGAAATTCCAACTTCGGGGAACATTCCAGTTGCAGTTTCCGAACCCGGAAATTCCTACTTCTGACTACAACTAGAATGCACCAAAAGACGTGACCCAAGCCAAAGCGTGTGTTTGTTGTGATGCTAATAAATGCAGCTCAAAAAAAAAAAAAAAAATATATATATATAAATATATATATGTATACATATATATGTATATATATATATATATATATATATATATATATGTATAGATATAGATATAGATATGTAGATATATATATATATATATATATATATATATATATATGTATATATATATATATATATATATATCACTACTTAAAGCCCAGTGCTCTAAGACGTGTCCGAATAATATAAATTTGCTCTAGTTTTAATTGTCTTGTTCCTGAAGTTTAGTATCCAGGCAAGTCCAGCCCTGTCCAACCCGACCACAAAGCGAAGGAATAACATTCATAGATAACCTATTTCAATGCTATAAAACTCATCTTAAAGTGTGTATTTCGATCAGGCATATGGTGAGACTTTTTTTTGTAATTACTTAGAAACTCCTCGTAGCATCTTTAAATTTAGGTCCCAAATCTTATTTCCTGTAGGTGCACAAAATTACAGATTATCTTTTGATAACAAATACTTACATTCAACTAAACTAATTTTTCTTATGAAACCACAGTATTCTTGTGTTATCTCAGATTCCTGGAAGCAAAAAAACACTCAAAGGTTGTTGTTGTTGGGCTCATTTCAAGTCTTGGTTGAAGAATTTGATTGATTCCTCTGTCCCATGTAATAGATTTTTATAATAATTCAGTGGAAATAAGGTTGGGAACCACAGGTCTGTGGAATGTGGCAACAAGTACCGGAAGTGCCATGTGTTTGTTTTTGCCACTAAAAGCGTCCTTCGCGTAGTATTGTCGAAATTAAAAAGTCCACTTTAATGGAAATTAGAAGTGATAATGGCATTGGTAAATTATCATTAATTTCAATCCTTATAAATAAGTCAGATGATCATTTGCCAATATAATTAAATCACTGATACCCCAAAAGAAACACAAAAGAAAAGGTGAATATAAGATAAATTTGTGTATTCTAAATGAAGGATATCTTAAAAGGAAGAATCAATGTCTACTTTACCAACATAAAAAGAGAATAATCTCATAATATTACGAGAATAAAATAAAGTCATCTCAAACTAGGAAACATCTGCTTGGTTATATTTAGAAAGATATTCACAGATTCAGACTTTGCGGCTCAATAACTCATCAAAAGAACATAGTTCCAAACCAGACCCCTCTTTTTGATCACTGTAATGAAGAATGTGAGCTATAAACTCGTTTTCCTCCAAATGAGCCGTTAATACACTGAAACTGATGGCTCAGCAGCTTAGGGACCATCGGCAAGTTACAATATCGGAGGAATAGTGTGAAAGAAAACTGAATAACTTCCCCATACTGAGAAGTAAAGTCTTCAAAATCACAGCAAATACAAAGGATCGTATGTTATTCATACTATGGGCCATATTTCCTTTAAGATTTATGAATTAAAATATTTTACAGGACTTTCTGATTGAAAATAAAGCAAAAGCCATCAAAGTAATGACATCTACCAACCAAGTCATAACAAAACATGAATGTAGATCTCTTCTTCTTTAAACTACAGCTCTTACTTCAGCAGGAATATTTGATTTGATTTTAATGATGTTTTGTTTATTTAATTGTGTTCATTAATATGCATGTATAATAATAGCCTGCAATGACTTTATTGTTGGTAATATCAATGGATACTCATTTACAGGTAACGATGATAAAAACTGTCATAACTTGACTGTTTCTTGTTGCAGTGACACCAAACTCAGCCTGATGATCATGCATCACTCGGGATGGGTTTGGTGTCACTGCAACAAAAAACAGTTAAGTTATTACAGTTTTTATCATCATTACCTGTAAATGAGTATCCATCAATATTTAATAAGTCATATAAATTACATTCAGAACAATTTCTCTTAAAATGGAGATGTAGTATAATATTGATGAGATGTTTGATCATTAGTGTTGCTTTAGTGTCACTACAGTTACCGACAATAAAATCATTGCAGTTATCATTATCCATGCATATTAATTAACACAATTAAATAAACAAAACATCATTAAAATCAAATCAAATATTCCTGCTGAAGTAAGAGCTGTAGTTTAAAGAAGAAGAGATCACCATTCATGTTTTGTTATGACTTGGTTGGTAGATGTCATTACTTTGAAGGCATCTGCTTTATTTTCATTTAGAAAGTCCTGTAAAATATTTTAATTCATTAATCTTAAGGCAAATATGACCCGTAGTATGAATAACATACGATCCTTTGTATTTGCTGTGATTTTGAAGACTTTACTTCTCAGTATGGGGAAGTTGTTCAATTTTCTTTCACACTATTCCTCCGATATTGTAGCTTGCCGATGGTCCCTGAACCGCTGAGCCATCAGCGGGAGCATATTGACGGCTCGTTTGGAGGAAAACGAGTTTATAGTTCACATTCTTCATTACAGTGATCAAAAAGAGGGGTCCGGTTTGGAACTACGTTCTTTTGTAGATGAGTTATTGAGCCGCAAAGTCTGAATCTGTGAATATCTTTCTAAATATAGCCAAGCAGATGTTTCCTAGTTTGAGATGACTTTATTCTCGTAACTTTTCGACTTTATTCTCGTAAAATTATGAGATTATTCTCGTAATTTTACGACTTTATTCTCGTAATTTATGAGATTATTCTCGTAACTTCATGACTTTATTCTCGTAACCTTACTGTTTTTTTCGTTTTCAACATGGCCCTAATCCTCCGTCGTACAAATCAGACTGTAAACATGTGCACTACATATTTGGACCTAATGTTATATTCATGATTTTAGTTTCAGCCTCAAGTGGATCCTCTAGGAAATGCAGTTTGATGCTCTGCATTTGGCTTCATCTTTAAGCACATTCATCTGCAGCTTGTATTCAATAAGGAAACTTCAGAGAGGGTGGAAAATATGAAGAAAAAACACATAGCTGGAGTCACTTCTTACAGATGTCACAGCGGATGAAAATATCTTGTGATGCAATAATGCTCCAAGGCAGTCTCCACGAACCCCACATTCAGGTTTCTATATCTTCTGATGCTTTTCATCTCTCTCAGCTGGAGTAACTCTGAGTCAACAAACACAAGCTGTCTTCTTTTCAGTCATCCTGCTTTCATTTCTTTCCTCCATGTCAATTAATGCAGTTTTTTCCAGGCCTCCTCTTATTCTTCAAAGACACCCATGGGGACACAGCTGCCGTTCCAACCATCAAAGTCCTCTTCAGCTCCATCCTTCTGCCCTCAACCTCAATTTATTGGTCTCTCTTTATTTCTATTTGTAGCTTTGTGTTGTGCTGTAGCTGTAACAATGAAACAATTACACTGTTTGAGTTATGTTGGCTTCTTCCAGTTGTTTGGATTCCACCATAGGAGATGAGGACCACCACTTATGAAAACTCATGGCCTGCATCCTGGGCCATAAACACTCTGAATTACTCTAAGCTGCACCAGTTGTTATATCAAAATGACACAGCATCCTTATAGCTATAATATGGCTGCATAATTGTCAATTGCTAAGTCTGTTACTGTTTTTACCAATTGTTAATCCTCAGTAATGCACCATGAGTCAGAGCTCGAAACTGATCGGTGCCAACATGTCGGTTAATCTCAATGTGTAGTTGTTACTTAGCCGCTCACCTTATCAAACTGACAGAACTTGAAAATGGAATCACATTGACATGATGTAAAAGGATAGTCAGTGTTTCCCATGTTGTCTCTTTCGTATTCACGCAGCTTAAAAGTAGCAAAACACACAGTGCTCACCAATGGGAAGACCTGATTTAGTGTCTGATAGCAGTCTATTTTAAACTCAGGTGATTAAAAAAAATCTGGACTAAAGAATGTCCATCCTTATTAAGTGGATGTCGTAACTGACCAATTGTTGGCGCTCTGATTGGCTCATGGACCAACCAATCAGAATCATATTACCCCTCTTTCATCTCGTGACTATGGAGGTCAATGGGGTACACTTTACTAATTGTCATTTTCAAGAAATAAGTTTTAGATATTTAAAACATGGCAATCTTACATTACACCTCTGATTAGGCCTGTCACGATAACAAATTTTGCTGGACGATAACTGTCCAAAAAAATAATTGACGATAAACGATATTATTGGCAATATTATTTTGATTTTTTTTTTCATTTTTTCATTCATGTAATCATAGTATATGCCAAAATAAAGTGAGTACTCCATATCAAAAGCAATAAACTTTAATTCCTTAAGAGTATTTAACTGTAATTGGAAGGTCAGGATCTCATAAATAAAATAAATTAAACAATATAGTAAATTTAACAAAAAAAGAGAAAAAAACCCAAACAAAATGAAATGGAGTCTCTTTTAGGAAAAATTGCATGTAAATAAAAATGATTATAAACAATAAAAAATAGACCCTGTCACTGTAAAGAAAAAACAAAACTCCAATAAAAACAATAAATAAAAGGGAGTTTATACAGGAACTTTTTGTAACATGTACTTTCTCCCAGTCAATCCGTACTGTCTGTTAAAGGTTTGTAACAATGCTGGCTTTTCAATCGTATTGAAGGGCTGCATTTCTTTTGCAATGTAGTGGATGACACTGTCTGTGAGTGCGCACTATTTTGCTCTGTTTTATTTACATTTACTTTGTCGACCAAACGCCTCAGTAAGCACTGACTGTCAGGACGAAGGTTCTGCTGCACCTCCCCTTCTTCGTAACCACTACTTTCTAACAAATGCGACATATCAGCTCGTTGGTGTTCATGAGCTCACACCTTGTTCATTCTGTTTAAAACCAACACATTCTCACACTTGTGCTGTGGCATTTGGCTTACGAACCGCAGCTTTCATGCCATCATTCATATCAGTGTTTGTTTCCTCATTACTCCTCAGGAAGCTCACTTCAGCTCTCTCCGTGTGTACGCATGAGCGGCCCCGCGGCCCCCACAAAGATTGCATGTCTGACAGATGCTCACTGCGCTACAAATCCGCTAAATCCACTTAAGAACCGATACATCCCGGTGTCAAGAAAGATAGACGTAGTGAGCCATCTTCTCCTTCAGCCTCTTTGGTAGAAAGAGAGGAGGAAAACTAACACGCATGCACATGTCAGTTTATCGAGGCTGGCAAACTTACCGAGGACGATTTTATTTATCAATCGGTTAATTGATTTATTTATTATCGTGACAGGCCTACCTCTGATAGATAGATAGATAGATAGATAGATAGATAGATAGATAGATAGATAGATAGATAGATAGATAACAAAGCATCTGGGAGCCCATTCACACAGGTTTCATTCTAAGAGCCCTTATTTGAACATTTGAAAATAAAGTCAACCATTACACAAATTAACCTGCAGTTCAGCACAGATGCAAAGCAGGCACGGTTAGTTTCTATGTTTTTATTATCTCCATTTGGTCTTGCTTTTTGCAATCACTCTTTCATCTTCCCCTTGGATTCATGCAGAGTGATCCAGATTCATGCCGCAAACACTTATTCTTCCCACATGTTATCATTTCAGCCATGATACCCGACTCTCCTGTGCCGTGCGGCTCTCCTGAGCAGGGCACTCTGGGATATGACTAATGCCTTCTCCGAGCATTGCGATTTGTCTAATCTGCCCTGCCTTCTAGGATGTGAGGAAGATTTCCTTGAATGTTTCCCGAGTGCGCCCGACAGCTGGTTTCCACCTGGTCGGCTGGCTGATAATCTCCTGCCCTGCTTTATGTATGCTTTCTGCATTTTCTACCTGATGTGTTACCTTCTGAATCTCTCCTGTTCTGTCACTTTTAATACAGATGCAGAGTCACACATGTTCACCTCTGTGGAGAATGTGAAGGTAGTGTGAGGGAAGTAAATAGAAAGATAATTCTCAGCACCTGGATGGAGCTGAACATCATTATCGCTAACAACCACGGCTGCTGTTTACTCTGCATGTGTATATTCGGGTACTTGTGTTACAGTCCTTGCTATTAGTGTTATTTCAAAACAGAGAATGCATTAAACTCTCAGGTAAAAAACGTTTGTCTCTAAGGAGATCTCTCTGTTAATTCAACCAAATATAGCTGCTTAAGCCCTTTTCCCCTCAGGTTTATTTGGTTAATCAGCTAAAAGAAAATGTATTGTCAGGAGGGATTTTTTTTTAACATGAAAGGTTTGAACACCCACGGATACACAAACTACACACACCTGGAAACACCAGGGGTGGACAAAAAATAATTGTGAAGACAATGTGGATACTTTTGATGCTGAAGTTTTGTAGCAGGTGCGTGTTACCTTGAGTGACTTTTTGACTGAACATTCCCAGGAAGTAGTGTTCCAAATGAATCTGGCCAAGTGAGAATATATCCTTAGATTAGGATTAGTTACATTTAGGGCTGAGTAATGATTGTGCATCTGTTCTATCTATGTGTAAAGTAGCACTGGTGATGCTGTTACAAGGTACAAAAGTGTGGGTGACACAATATCCTCTTGTTTGCCGATATTTTTGACCAACCACGAAAAGTGGGTTCAAGGACTCCTTGAATCTAACTCTATCACTCTGACCTGAGAAAGACTCCAAAGATTTGACTCTGATTTTGGACATTTTGAGTTATGTTAAGTTATGTCTCTCTTAAACTCTACAATCACCTCACACATCATGGACCAGGCTCCCAGTGGCCTCTTCTGTAAATCACAAGAGAAGGAGTATCAATATTGAGTGTCAATATATTCACAAGAACTCTTTTGATATCTATTACTCCCCTAAAGTATTGATACCAAGTGAGTACCTGACAAAATAATAACAGAAAATATAAGAATTAATAATCAGTGCAACATGGGCCTACATTTGTACAGTTGTATCAGCAGATTTAAACTTATTGAAAAAATGCCATTCTATAGATAGATAGATAGATAGTAAGATAGATATACACACTGTATATGTCAGTTAAGCCTTTATTGGTAGAATATCTGCCCAATGAATTATCTTTGGACAAAGACTTTAAATGACACTCGGTTTAAGATCTAATGGTCTAGAGTCCAGACTACATGTTGCCTTCATGTTCTTTGGGTCAATGAAAAAGTTGAAACATTTTTTTGGATTAAAAAGTACAGTTGTATCCGTATCACTATCCGTTTCAGTATCAGTATTGCAAAAAATACAGCAAAAAGTGTTGGAGGTTTTCTAGATGCAGAATGAACAACACAAAGACAGAACCATCATGCAGCCTTTTGTGGGCTTTTTTAGGATAACAGCATAGCTTTGAGCAAATCTAACCGACGCACAGACTCAAATCAAACTTTCCTCTTATTTTTATATCGTCTCAGCAACATCATTGTTTTTCTGTTTAGCTGCTCCTCTTTGTGGAAATAACCCATGGCCAAAGTCCTCTTAGACTATCCTTGACTTATGCCTGCATCCTGTCAACATTTACCGCAACATGCATGTTCTGCCAAATACCACTCCATTTCAGGACAAACTGACCAACGCGTCTTATTTCAGAGATTATAAACTTCCGAATCTGTCTAGATGTCTAGTCAGGACAACCTGAACATCTGGTCCGTATCTGCTATCAGCTCCAGCATAAGTATCAGTATCATATTGATCTGAATAAGCCTGGTATAGCCCGTTACTACCAATCTTAAAAGTAGCAACACCTCTTTAATATTACCTGTTCTATATTACATTGAAGTAACTGCCAAAACAGAATGTCCACCTGGACAAAACCAGACTTTGTATATGCAAGCTTCTGGTACATTAATGCTTGCTCTCATACCCAACAGGTGGGGTTGGTTTATTTCCCCTTTACTACCACATTTGAGGAACAAATTCAATGAGGGAAGAGAGGAAGAAAGAAACTACTTCTGAGCAGTAGAAAATGTATCATAGCATAATAATGTCTGGCTATCATTGCTCCTTGTTGTACACCATTTTTAAGGATAAGGAGCAGGGATTAGGGTTGGAGAAGGTTCTGCAGCTCAAGGAAAGACTGGCCAGAATTAAATGCTCCATCTTACAGCAGTTGGAAAACAGGTCAGGTTTGAGGTTTTCGTTAAACACTGTTAAAGTGGAAAAGGCCTTTGCTAAAGTATTACAATTTTCTTATTCGTATGTAGGGAATGTTCTATCCACCAGTCATCTTTTACTTCTTTCATTCACCTTTACTGTGCTTTTTATTGCCTCAAGGCTTATTTTCACTCCTCAAATGACCCGACTTTGAATAAGAAGCAGTAAACAGCTCTTGAAATATTCCAAAAGCTGTTGTACTCTACCTTCTTATTCACTTTTTGTAGCATTATTGAACAGCTCCTCTGCTATGCCGTTTGGAGGTTACTTTTACAAGCCTCAATTTCAAAACAGGCGGGCCATTGAGTAAAGGGGAACTTACACAGCATACAATGAACTGCAAATCAGTATCACCATTTTCCAATAGAATATGGCGCAAAGGCAGTATTTTAATAATTATATCTATTAATTTATTAAATAATTAACATTTTGATTGAAAATAAATACATATATGGATGCCAGTAACTTAGTCCATTTACAGCTGTGACAGGCAAACAACACTGGAACAGTTATACAATCCTTAAAAAGCACTGATAATAACAGGAGGTATGATTAAAAAATAATTAGATCCATCATAGGTAGAGGTAAAAAAAAGTCATGATTTTGTTTAAGATAGGAGCACACAACAGCAGACAGTTTTTCACAATCTATGATTCAGCAAGATTCTCATTAGCAAGTAAACTTTGTGGGCAAATGTTCTAGTTGTTCATGAACAATAATTCTTGATGTAAAGTTACAAGGTCTTTTGATTTTCACCATCTATGCCTATGCAAATAAGGTGCCATGATCAGAAAGTGGGATGGTAGTGTTTATCATGAGTACAGGAAAACCAATAACCAAGTGTCCCTGTATGCTTATAAAGGCACAATCCGGAATATGATCAAACTTGAATCCTTGTAAACACAGTTAATTGAAAAATATAAAGCCACACTCTGCAGGAGTTACAGCATGGCTCCACAGTAGATGAGTGTAGGTTACAGACTGCAGATCTGTAGATCTTGTGTTGAGAAATACATGGCATAGATGTACAAACTGCATCAAGGTTAACCCTGAATTGTTGAGCAGCTCAAAATGTCAAATAATGAAAGGAAAAAAAAAAACATTACTTCATAAGTAATTTGTTTATTTAAGTAGGGTAGGGGTTCCCAAACTTTTTCGGCTCAGACCCAAATGAGAAGTTTGCTCTTTTCCCAGGACTCAAACTTATAACGCTGGATACATTCAAAACAGGTTTCATGAAAAAAGTGGCTTCAATAAAATAGTTCAGACTTAGATTTTGCAAGACGGGGTAGAAGTTCATTGTGACTTTTTTTCATTAAAGGGGTTTTTCATACCCACTTATCAAGTACCATTAACTTGTTGTTGTTGTTGACTTCCATCTGCAAAACAATGATATTCAAATTGAATAAAAACTCAGTGTGTGTTTTTAAATCCTTAAAAAATATATTATAATAATTATAGGCTTCACATATTTTCATCAGGTGTTGTGTTGTACACAATTTGTGTCATAAAAGCTGAAAAGCTTCCTCCAGTGAAACATACTTTTGAGCCGTTAAAAGTTATCTAGGTCCAATAAGAAACTTTTGCTTTGCTTTCAGTTAGTGGAATGGCTTGGATTTTTAAAGAACTGAAAACAAAGACAAAGAAGAATCTTTGGCAACATTGTAGAGGAATACAACAACTTTAGTTTCACATCAACTCACACACCCATAGATGGATTCATCTGAAAGTTAAAGGAGACATATCATGCTGATACATGATTTAATACTTACATATAATATAATAAATTTGAAAACAAGCCCTTACACCCCCTTAATTTCCAAAAAATTAGATACTGTATTTTTTCTGATATCCTAGAACGAGATTTGATGCCTCTGAAAATAGGTCATTGCGAGATGTCTGTGAGATTTAAATCGTCGTGATGACACGAGGTACCTTTCTGTTTATTGGAGTAATCTGATAAAACACTTCCTCCTCTGTGATGTCCATCAGCCACAAAACAGTAACCGAGGAACACATCCACCAGCAGCAGTATATAGATCCCTAGCTCACAGTCACTCATTACCAGCTCTGGCCTGTAGGGGGACTCAATACGCGGTCGCTGCTTTGAGCCTGCCGGAAAATACAGTAGAAGAAGAAGGACAGGCTGGTTTAACCCTCTCGGCAGCTCTGACAGCACTGACCAATCAGAGCACAAAGGGCTGTGACGTTACGAGGTAACTTCAGGTCATCCTGAGATCCGAGCGTTTCCACGAGAGCTTGATAATGGCCTAAAATGAGGATTTTGAGAACGCAATTGTGGGGCAATGAAGGAACTAAATGACTTGTACTGAGGGCAGAAATGCTTTACAGGCATCCTAGTCTGGCATAATGAAAAGGAGAAACAAGCATGATATGTCTCCTTTAACAATTTAAATGGTTGCTTGGTGGCTTTACAGATGAGCCTGAATTAAAAACTAAAATAGTGGTCAGTAGCTTAGCTAACATTCATGCTTGAGTCAGTGCAGTCTAGTAAATTGTTTGGATGCAGAGGATCGAGGTCTTGATTCATCACTTAATCTTTAAAACCTGAATAGTTTTTAGTGTCGATGTGTTGACTCTGTCACATCTCTACCTCTACATTATCCACACTGTTCATCTGTTTACTGCAGCTTCCGTCTGTGTTGCATTTATTCTGGATGATGTGCACAACTGATGTGCTGAACAAACACAGAGAACACATGGCAGCTGTGTAAAGCAAGTATTACTCAGGCCCCACAGAGAGTCGTTAAAGAAGAGGGGAATGTAAGTTAACATAGTCCTTTCACCAACTCTGGGGGAATGTTTTGCAACCATTAGACTTTGAATATGAATATAAATCAATAAAGACAATAAAGTCCAAATACCTGGACAGTGAATATTTTGTCTATGTGTTGTATTCAGTTGATATTCTTCTGTTTTATCTCACATTTATGCGTCTCAGCTCCTTTGAAATCAGGGTTTGAGCAATGCAGACTGTACCATTTGAATAGGATTTTGAGGTTGTTTGCTGTGTCATCTGTCTGCGGCTGTTTGTTTGCTTGTGCATACAGAAAGGGTCAGAGCAAATGACCCGTGGCATCCCCTTAGAGAACGTGGTCATCAGCCGCCAGGACAACCGAAAATGTGTGAAACCACTTATATAAATCTATAAACAGCCTTCACCTTGACCTGGAAAAACAGATCTGAACTTATGCCACTGTCCTCCCCAAAGCCTATGACTCTGCTCTTACACGTTATGCCTTCAGCTCTAAAAGCTTGGAGTGTCTTGTCGCCTAAACTCAGCTGGGAGGAACACACAGATATGAAACACCAGCCAGGACTCTGAGAAATTCATTCCCGTAACTCTTTGAGGTCATAAAATATTGAGCGGGATGGTATCAAACTGCTAAGAAATACAGGTCTCAGGACAGAACAGGGACCATCTATAAAGAGAGGGGATGATTCAGTTTTGATAATATCTCCCAGCAAGTGAGGAATAGGCAGTAAGGTTGAACCTGTGTGACAGATGGAGATGATATCAGAATCTTCAATCAAACCTCCTTTCAGCTATGATCCTGAGGCCAGAACATAATTGTTTTTACCTCCTTTATTCAATCTTTCAACAACTAAATGCTTAAGTACAACTTGACTTATGAATATACATTTAAGCCAGAAGCATTGCAAAATTAACATTGACCAATGCAGCTTAACCTTAATGCTACATGTTTATTTTCTCATAACCTGGAGGCTCCGATTTCACAGATGTGCTCCTGTTGAATGATTACTCAATGTAGCTTGACCACTGCTCCTCACAATAGCTTGCAGGTACAGCAGCATTACATCCATCATTTTTTTTCTTTTTACATATTTTTTTCATTTCTCACATTAATCTCCCATTATTGCTTTGGGAGCTAGAACTGAGAAAGCACTGATTTGAATTATAACCCTCTGTACATTTCATCTTCCCACATAAAGACTGACAGTGGGTATTCAGGGTTGTGTCAAGTGAAATGACATTGACAGGAGGATAACTGTTACAAGCTCACTTTTCAGAGGGTGAATACTGTTGATACAACTTGTAAGTCTAGCTCCTAAGGCTACTCAAAGTTTATGACAGAAACAGACATTGTTCAAAATGGTAGGACTTTTGCAGGATGAAGTGCTTCTGCCTCAAACAAAAGAGTGGGCACAGAGATAGCACAGTCCTTGCACGTTTCATATACAAATAATGCATAACAGCACACCTGCTCCAGATATTAATGGTCTCATGTCCTTCAAAAGGACTTTTCTTTATTGTTGTTAGATATTCTGGCCCTGAAGTGCAAACCACAACAGCAAAGAACTAAGCACAATGGTAAAGAACTAATACTAACGACTAATAACTAAGCACAATGGCAAAGAACTAAACATGACGAAAAATAACTAAACACAATGGAGAATGCCTAAACACTACGGCAAAGAACTATCAAAAACAACGACTGACTAAACACTATGGCCATGAACTAAACACAACAACGAATAACTAAACACTACGGCAAATTACTAAACACTACGTCAAATAACTAAACATAACCGTGAATACCTGAACACTACAGCAAATTACTAAACACAATGGCGAATGACTAAACACTACGTCAAAGAACTAAGAACGACAAATAACTAAACACTACGGGAAAGAACTAAACACAATGGCGAATAACTAAACACATGAACGTTAAACTACCAGAAGAGGTAGGTATTTGTGGACCACATCTGCCATCACTGACTGTACGAGTGTGTGTGTGTGAAGAGAGAGAGATGGAGGACTTGACTGAAAGAAGGCACCGTTTAACCTTTGACCAGGATGTGATTCTTCTAGGGATGCACCGAAATGAAAATTTGTGGCCGGAGCCAAATAAAATATAAACGCTTGGCTGAATACCGAATATTTAATGCGGTGGCAAAGTAGTATTTCTTAATCGTGCATTAATAGCTTAGAGTATGTATATATATGTGTGTGTGTGTGTGTGTGTATATACCAATAATACCAACAAATAAATAATTGTCCTTTTGACACAAGACTGCTTTAAGGCTGTCACTTTATATTCGATATTTGAATAACCGATCGAATATGGGAATAAATATCCGTAACCGGATAGTAAATAACTATTTGAATGTAAACTATTGAGTGTGGCGACACATCAGGCCAGGAGTAGTCAGGCCTCATGCGTCTTTTTGCTTCCACTTGCCGTTGTTGTTGTGAAAAGTTTTTGTGTGTTGTAGCAGCGCTGCCTATCTGCAAACCTCCATTACCATCTACTGGATTGGCATGCATGCTACAGCGGTTTCATTCTTTTTAGCGTCTCAGTCTGAACTATCATTTTGTAGATTAGTTTTCATCAACAACCTTTTCTCCTGACAAAAACTAGAGTACAACTTAAAAATAACAAGTGTACAATGGCTAAAACTGGCATTTTCATCAACAAATAAAAACTAGACTACTATTTTTGACGGAGACTAAATCCAATTTGACTTAATTTCCTCGTGTAGAAGGTAGAGACAAGTCAGGAATCGCAGCTACTTTGGTTCTGTGGAAAGGCTGGATGCGTTAAGAGGCTCACCCAGTCACAACTGCCTTCGTTTCATGGTGGCAGAATCCAAATGTTAAAAATGATTTCAGAAATTCAAGGAAACATCAAGAATGCATTAAAGGATAAGTTCGGTTAAGACAGCTTTTACATTGTTTATAGAATGAAGCAGAACAATATACTCACCCTGAAGGCTTTCCTGATCCAAACAGTGCTTGGGGAGATATTTAGATCCAAAATCGAGCGGCGGATATCCGTACAAACGTAGCACAATAGGGCATGCATAGCACCGCTCCTAAAACTGCATTAATCGTCCAAAAACTCATTATTTCACCAATATTCCATCATGGTCCGCTCGCGTTACTCCTCCATTACAGTCTGTGTCGCTCCAGACATATCTTTGAGCCTCTGCTGACCTCTGAGCTGACGAAGAAGACCGGGTGCCTCCGCACATGCGCAGTATTCTCTGGAGCGCTGCCTCCACGTCCTCCTTTCTTTGAGCTCCTTATCTGTAAACTCTGGCTCGAAACTGTAAGGACGCCCATCACATTCAAAGTTCTCCTCCACAACATCTTCATCCGACAGATATTCGTCCATTTTGCACAAAACTGGAGGAAGAAAGTTGTTGTGTAGCCAGCGTTTGCCCCTGGAACAAGGAGCCGTACTGCGCATGTGCGGAGGTACCCGGTCATCTTCGTCAGCTCAGAGGTCGTCAGAGGCTCAAAGATATGTCTGGAGCGACACAGACTGTGATGGAGGAGTAACGCGAGTGGACCATGATGGAATATTGGTGAAATGATGAGTTTTTGGACGATTAATGCAGTTTTAGGAGCGGCGCTATGCATGCCCTATTGTGCTACGTTTGTACGGATATCCGCCGCTCGATTTTGGATCTAAATATCTCCCCAAGCACTGTTTGGATCAGGAAAGCCTTCAGGGTGAGTATATTGTTCTACTTCGTTCTATAAACAATGTAAAAGCTGTCTTAACCGAACGTATCCTTTAAACTTTACAATTCCTATTTTAGTCGACTAAATTTACAGTAGATTCCATTGACTAAGACTACACTTAAAACAATTTAGATGTCTATCTTATAACTAAACTAAAAGATACTTTTGGCAAAAGACTAAAACTACATTTAAAAAGTGCTGTCAAAATTAGCACTTGTACCTCAACTTTCTCACTATATGTGGTCTCTGTTGACCTGGTTTTTTAGACCTTCAAACACAAACGCTTAAATGCAAGTTACTTTCTTCAAGTAATTATGCTCAAACAAACAAATACTGTCCAGTGTACGTCTGTGAAAACAGCAAATGATTCCAGCGCAGAACATTTATGAAAAGTTACAGCCATCCTTTGTGTGGTCATCAGTAAATTAAACATTAAGAAAACAAAGCTTGTCTGATCATATCAACATGTCAACACACTTTTCAACAACACTTTACTTTCAAATAAAACTAAAACTGTTCCTAGATAGGTCAATACTGTATTGTCCTGAATTAGAATCCACTTTTGTACCTTGATTTGGTCAATAACACACTCATTAATATGGAAAGTGCCCAATAGCTTAGTTTCATGAAAAAAAAAAACATGGAGAAAAGAGATTTGTGCCCAACAGCAAGGCTGAGAATATGTTCTTTGTGAGGACATGTTCAATGTGTTTCCCTTAGTCATCAGTGATGTTGTGAAAATGTCTCAGTGAAATACTACTTTAATTGGTGCATCAGTATATTCACCAAGCATCCTGTTGTGCAAGGGATTTTCTAACACAACTGGATATTGGTATACTTGACACTATAGACATTTTTTTACTCCTGGCCTGGCACCCACTGAAGAGATAGCAAAACATAATTGAACATGCCCCAAAACCACTTTGTCCCACATGCTTTTGTCAGTGTGCTTCACACCTTTAAAAAAGAGCCCATCGTTCCTGCCAACATTTTGCAATGCCACTTGACACCCTCCCTCTGGTTTAATAATAACGGTGTTGTGACAAGATGTACATTTGTGGGTTTTCAAAGTGGATTTATAAATGCCATTCCTGTATCTGTTTGTTTCTGCTTCTATGAGTTGCTTGCATGCTATTGTTGTGACATCTGTAAATCCAAACAACACCTGGTTGAGTGTCCTGAGTGTGACAATGCCTCTGTGTTTGTGTGTCTGCTAGCCTTTTTCAGTGACCTGTAAGTGTTAAAAAAGACAGCAAACCCTCCAGTGATATGTCCCACTGCAGTGATATTCTCTGCCCTGCCATGAACCAGCCAGCACTATCACTTACTCCCTCACCAGGACCCCTGCCAAACACATCCTGGTACCACATTGTGCCCCTTTACTGAACCCTGTAATCCCCTGGCCATACTTCTGAACACAACAACACAAAGTTATACCCCTCCATGCTGTGCCGAGTGCAGAAAGCCACAGGGAGCACCCCCCTGACCTCATGCCAGCTCTCTCCATCTCATCCCGTCTGAACTGAAGCAGGGGGACACAAAGTCACTTGTTCCCTTGGGGCGACACTCGAGCACCCACATTCACACACACACACAAGTCAATAAATCTCTTCTTGTTGGTAGTATAGTAGAATTTTGAGTGTATGTTGCCAAAATGCCATTCGGTCTCTTATGAGTCCTTCTGAGTTAAAAGACCTTGATATAAATTTCTTAATGGAGTCTAAATCAGCACTTATTTTAAGGACCCACATTGACTTATTGCTGTGTTTTTATGCCTGGGGTAAATCACTAATGGTTAAAGTTTTCAGTAATTGCCCCCTTGACAGATCTATTATGCCATGAGCTATCCATCAGTGTTCATTTTAACATCACAAGGCACAACAAAAGTAGAAGACTGACCTGCTCATATAGTATAAGGTCGTTTTAACGCCTACTGCTTGTTTTGCTTTGTTCTAATTGAGTGAAAAGAAGAAATTAGCATTTCACTTTAGATTGTTTCATGTTCATTTTGCAATATTGTAAACCATGAAATGTCTCATCAACAGCTTTAACAAATTAGCATGTTCACCAATGTCAGTGAAATTAAAACAGAAGAGAGCAGATTTGTTTATGGTTCCACTAACAGAATGGATGCAATTTCCTTCTCCAGTAAGCAAGTCTATTCTGGAAACTATGAGTTTTCAAATGTGTCCATGTTGAGTCCTGTGGGATCTCTTCGGCTATGTTCACACTGCAGCCCTTAATGCTCAATTCCGATTTATTGCACAAAACATGATTTTTTTGTTTGGCTGTTCAGATTCCACCTGTAAATGTGGCCTGACTGCAGACTGACGTCAACAGCTCACGCTTCAGAAGTGACACGCATGCTTAGTTTCACATCATGCACAGCACAGTGTGATGAGGGGCAACAAACACGGAGCAAAACTGTGCTTCACAATGCTGAAGAAGTTTGTTCCCATAAGGCAAAATCTGATGTTACAGCAGCTCACCTTCAGTGACCTCTAAAGTATTGATATCTATATTCTATTTCTTATAAAACTTAAGGCAGATGCTCTTTCTGATGATGACAGATCGCTGCTGGAGAGCCAAACATCTCAGAGCCACAGCGTGCTGAACAGGTTAACAAAGAGGAAATAACTTAGTTTTGTCATCTGTTCTGATGTTTCGTAGTTTGTCTAAGAGCAGATCAGACAGGAGCAGACTGTTCACTGACTGACGCTGTCTCGTAGGAACATACAGCAGCAAATACGCACGGATGAGATGGACAGCATCTCCGCGTCCAGTAAACTGTTACTTTAGCCTTATTAATTCATTCAAAAATCAGCAGTGTTAATAAACTAAGTTTATTAGATATCATAATACAAACGTATGATTCATTCACGTTTATCATTTATTGTGCGTGTAATGGAGACGGCAGTCGATTGCCCCAGCGCTCTCTCACTTTTTCACTTCACTTCCCCCTTTATGAATTGTTTAATAATGCTTGTAGCTGGAAAAACAACTAAAACTCTTTATTTTAGAAAAAAATGCATAAACTTTTTAATCATCATGCCTGTTTTACCCTCTGATTATGTTCTGTTTATGAAATGACTGAAAGCATTTGACGACATCAAAGTCGCATTAAATGCGACCTGGCTGTTCAGACCGTGGTTGCATTTAAGAAAATCGGATATGTATCCGATTTAGTACCACATTTGAAAGTGGCCTGAATCTGATTTGAAAATGTCAGATTCAATGCAACTTGTGCTGTTCACACTGTAAGAAACAAATCAGATACAGGTCACATTTGAGCCAAAAAATTGGATTCAGGTCACTTTGAATACAATGTGATTTTATATGATACATCAAGATAGAGTATGGTGCGACTGGACGAACTACAATGTGATACCTTACAATACTTAACCTTACCATACAATACATTATGAAATCATGTAACAAAATATAATGTGACAAAATATCATACAATGCAATACATTGCGACACAATGCAAAACAAAGAGTACCACATTATACAACACAACATATGCAAAATGATACCATGCACTACTATCACTGACTGTAGAAAACAATGAACAAATCAGTCTTGTAGTCAAGTCAATTGTGAAACAAATTTTCCAAAACCAGATCTCCATAAAAACAAAACTAGTGGGAAAAAAAGAAAAACACTTTGGTTCCTCCCTCTTATGGGTAGATATATTAAAGGTTTAGACCACAGCTGATTGTTGAACCAGAAACATGTTAATTTAAGCTGTAAATAAATCAGATCCTGACACATAATTTCCAGCCAGCCTCAGGTGGACACTCGATGAAATGCAATTTTTGTGAGTCCTACAGATTGTTGCTTGAGTATGATACAACTTCATATGATAGAACATAAAATGATGATACATTTGTCCGTCCGTCCGTCTTCTCTCGCTTATCCGTGGTCGGGTCGCGGGGCAGCAGCCTAAGCAGGGAAGCCCAGACTTCCCTCTCCCCAGCCACCTTGTCCAGCTCTTCCCGGGGGATCCTGAGGCGTTCCCAGGCCAGCTGAGAAACATAGTCTCTCCAGCGTGTCCTGGGTCTTCCATAGGGCCGCCTACTGGTGGAACGTGCCCGGACACCTCACCAGGGAGGCGTCCAGGAGGCATCCTGACCAGGTGCCCGAGCCACTTCATCTGGCTCCTCTCAACGCTTAGGAGCAGCGGCTCTACTCCGAGCTCCTCCCAAATGACTGAACTTCTCACCCTATCTCTAAGGGAGAGCCCAGCCACCCTGATACATTTGATGATGATACATTTGGTACAATAAAATTCAATACAGTCTACTATGAGTGACTTTGCGATGTATTACAACTCAATATGGTACACTGATCTAAAATGCCTGACAGTGCATCACAATACAATACGCACAGTACAATAGGATACAATACTACTGTATATAATAAAGCCTAGGTTCCCAATCCAAAAGGGTGCCAAGGGGTCTCTGAGTGGAAGGAGGCCTATCAACAATTGATTTGAGTGTATTAGCTGAACATTGACAGCACATCAAGGGCATACTCTATTGAAAGGTATTTGCATATGTGTGCAGGACAATATAGTATCTTGCTTTTAATTCAAAGAAAATAATCAAACTGTGTTTTATTAGTAAAGACAATATATCACTTTTGCTGTGTGTAGGTCCCCGAGGGAATCAACTTTTCAAATGTTTAATAGAGTTAGGGCTCACTGTTATACAGTGTCACAGTTCAAGCTTTTAAACAAAACAGTAAAATTTAACATCATATGTTGTGTATGAAACAATATCATTCAGTGATATACAGTATGATACAATGCCTTGAGATGCAATGCAATATTTGCCATATGTTACAAAAGGATGCAGTTTGATGCAAAGCAGTAGGAGCACTTAAAATAAAATACACAAAAATACCTTATTAAACGAAGGAAAAAAATCATTTTCAGTGCCGAAAAAGGATTGAAGTTTTGTATTAGAAAAAACTGAAAAATGCCTTTACATGGATTTCAAGTTTTGATTTGTGTCAGGTAAAGCAGTGATTTGAATTACTTTGAATAAATTGGCAGCACCTACTTGTTTTCAGTGGAAGAGGCTGAAAATCTAAATCTCCGTGCTGGAAAGAGCCAGGGATAAGTAGACAGGGTAAACATATTAGCCTATAAAACCATACAGGGATGTTTAGGGATCACTGTGATTCTGTTTACAGACCCCCCACTGTTTTAATCCCACTCTTGTGTGAGCAGAAACAACCTGGTATTTACCAAAGATCAGCAGTCTAGTATGAAATGTCAAATGCAGGTTGGATGGATGTTTATAATTTCCTGTCATGCGCCGGAATTTGTGTTTGAAAGATGAAACGCAGCGAGAGAGGGCGAGAAGCTCAATACCTCCTTCCACCTCTCTGAAGCAGATCAGCTGGAGGTAATACATTGTCCTTCTTAATTCAGCAGTGGATCCCCTTATGGGCTGTTATTTTGATGCAAATTCAACACAACAAAGTGCTCTGCGTAAAGATTTTTGGCAAGCAACTCCAGTGAACAAGAAACAAAAGTGCTGAGCAGTGTTTTTTTTCTGGAAGCCTAATTGGGAGGCGCATAGCGATGGAGTTAAATGAGTGACATTATCAAGATCCTTCTGTTTTTAATATTGATTCTTTAATAAGTTAAGGGACAAGTTGCACATTCAAGACTCCCTGTAGAAACAAATATATTGACCTTTCCTTAAGTTCTAATAGAGATTTGGTGATGATAGACTTTCTATTAAAGCTCCTGTCAGTAGATTTAAGGTTGCTCAAGGAAAACACTGAAAATGATTCTGATGAGTTATGACTAAATGAAAACACAAGACCATATAGAAATGTAAGTTAATATTTATTCCACCACACTTTACCAAAGCACCTTGGTCACCTGCTTTCAGGTCTATGTTGCTTTGGAAATGGGCCTTATGAAACATATGGCTTTACAGCACTATTTCACACACCAGCTAAAGAAGCTAAAGAAAGCCAGTTAGACCATAGATAGCAGAAGAGGAGAGTAACTGTGCAGCTAAAAAGGAAAATTTGTCAAAAAATCATCTAATTATGGCATAGTAGACTGCACTATATAGTAATACTAGATTTTACCCTAATGAATACGATGGGTTCAGTCTCCTGCAAAACATATTTTTCTGGGCTTTTGTTTTGTTTGATGGAGGTTGACGAACATTGCACAACATGATACACACACTTGGCAAAAAAATAACTCAAAGCAGATGGATCAGATCCATAAGGCAAGAAGCAGGGTCTATTAACAGTCCAAGTTTCAGTACACTTGAAGGCAAAAACGATCTAGGCAAAGGTATCAGACAGATGAAAGGCAAGAGGCAAAGTAAAGACAAAAACAGGTCTATGACATGATCAAGGCTGTGTGAAAAAGGGCTGGAAAGTGACTTGAGGTTTACAATCCGACAGTAGGACCGGGGAAGACATGAGGGTTAAATACATGAAGTGATGGGGGTGATGAGAAACAGCTGGGGAAAAACAATCAGGGTCAGGTGTGACAACGGCAGACAGGAAACAAAATCTACAAAGACAAGGAGAGAGGTGAATTTTAAAAATAAAACAGGCAGCAAGAGAAATGAAAACAAAATGGGTAACTTAACTGAGGCAGAGACATGATCATGATATGACACCTTTTATTAAATTCTAAGTTAAAGGAGAAATGTGCTATGCTTCTTCTAAAAGGCATTTAGCAACTACTATTTAATGTAACTGTCTGAACCAGCATATACATTTGTATCTATATTAATTGTCCCGTCACATCTGATGTCGGATCAAAGATGTTTGTCATAATGGAAACTTAACCTGAAGGCAGCCGGAGTGTGATGCAAACTAATGGATTCACATCTCTCAAGCCAACCACAAAAAGCCTCGTCATCTGACACGGAGTATATACCCAGCTTTTTTCATCTAATGACATGCAAAAGAAAGAAAAAGGAGAGAGAGATGCTTGCTGAATAAATGTATGTCACTTGGTGTCCTAAGGATTTTCCTGAGATTGCTCGTATTTCTCTGTTTTAATCTTTATTCTTAAGGTGATCTGAAAAGATGGACTAAATTATTGCAAGGAGGATGAGGAGGAGATACCCAGAGAGGACATATCACCAACAGTGATGACAGACCAGGAATTCAGGTGGACCACAAGCATGATGAGTAGATTAGCCTGCTGCTGTGTTAAAATGCAACTGTCACTTAATTTTGATCTATTCATAACACAGGAACTGATTACATCTGTCCCGCGAGGTGGTCCATACGTTGACACGCATCGTGGCCTCCTATGCACAGCCTGATGCCCCCTCCACTCTCCCAGTTGCTGTAAAAGTCACAGCAGTTCTGACCATCTCCGCCACAGGGTCTTTCTAACACACCGTGGCCACGGTGGGAGGGATCAGTAGGACCAATCTGTCGCTGCACCTCGCCTGCTGTGCATTTAAAGGCAGGGAGAGGTGTTTTTTCACCATTTGATTGGTGAAGATTACACTCAGCTTTGTTAAATCAGCTCATGGCTAATCTCCTCCCCTGCGCCACAGAGAGGGATGGAGACTTGAGGTGCGCCGGGCTGTGCCCTGCACGAAATTGTAAACTGCCCTGGACACACCCCGTGTGTCCAGGGCAGTGTTGAGCTTATTATCGTGGCCTCTCTGCCCCCTCAGATCCAAACGTTTCCAACAGGAAGAAAAAAAGAGCTGCATCCTCTACAGAGAGGGAAATTCTTATGTTTTATTCAAGTTGAAACAGATTGTCGATTATCACCTTAGGCATATGTGAACAAGCACACCAGGTTTCGAGAGTGATCTGACACAATCTCAGAAATTGTACAAATAAAAAATGTAATCCTTTCTTGCCTTTTTGTTACTCAAATCTCCAAGTTAGATTCAGGTAAGTTTTGAAACTTAAACAGAACTGAATATAGGTTTTTTAAAAATTATCCTCTCCACACAGCCTCTTTTGCCACAAGCTAGTCACATCTTGACAACAGTTGAATACAAATTATACTTGCAAACAGTTCATTGCGAGTTGGTGGGGGATACTAACAGAATCTTATCTCTTCTTACATTAATGCTCACTGCCAGTCAATATGGAACATGGTTTTCACAGAATTTTCACTGGCTCACCACCCTCTGCTTGTCAACAAATTCATGCTGGGGGTGATGAAAATACTAGCTTTGTTTACACTGACACAAGTCATCAGAATAAATGCTTTACCAGAATAAAATTCTGTTACATAAAACTATCAGATGGAAGACTCTAATAAAAAACAGCCCATTCAGAAAGAGGTTTCAGTCAAAACGACAGAATTATTTTAAATGATGTTCATGTAAACACTCATTTAAACCAGTCTTCCTGTTTTTCTCTCCAATCCAGTCAACTGTGCATGTTTAGAGCTGCACATACATGAGTAGCTGAGGAGAAAGAAATCTCCCACTGTGCAGTGTGCAGACAGCTAGCTGAGTTTTTCTGCGGGGGACTTTTGAGTTTCTTTAGGGACAGCTGCAAAAACAATGTTTGCAGTACATGATTAAGGTTAATTTCAAAATGAAACAAGACCAATGTTAGTTTACAACACTGGAGGTGATGATGGAGTTTTAATTCATGCAATCTGAAATATTTGTGGAATCTCATTCCCATTTTTTTAACTCAAAAAGAAGAAAAATGCTTCTAATATATTTACACTAACATAATCATGCATGTCTCATTATACTTTTAAGGTCATATTTTTAGCAACTGTTGCTGTACATTTTCATAATGAATTAATGCTGACCAGAAACATATTTTCACAAGTTTGATCACCTTTCTTAAATTTAGATAAAAAGTAACAGCTGTTTTGTCCTGCTGGGGCCGTTTTCGACTGAATCTTAATTGCCTTTTGCCTCCTGTTTACACGAGAACGGTGCCTGGATCCCTGAATCTGCAAACTTTTGAAACCAGGGTCCAGAGTGGCGCTTGTCGAAAACGTATAGAGTGAAATGCAGACATCTCTTTGACGCAGTACTCTTTCACATTAAGGCTGTGAGCACATACCAGGAACAACAATAGCTTTGGCCATCTGCCGAATGACATGTGTTTTGCTTACCTGTGCTCGGTTTGTTATCCAGACAAACTATCCAGACAGATTTGTTGTCCAGACAAGAAACTCCTGCATCTTTGAGAGTCCACTTGCCATCGTAGTTTTGACATTTTTTTCTTCTTTGAAAGTTTGTTGTAACACTGCTGTTTCTCTGCAAACCTACATTGCCTTCTACTGGACTGTGGGTTAGGGTTAGGGGGTTAGGGTACAGCATGTAAATGCAGATTGCTTTGAAAAAACAAAGTAAAAATCTTTGTGTTTCTGGTGAAAGAGTTGTCGTGTAAACATGGCCTTAGTTTAGGCCATGCACTCAGAGACTTCCTGTGGACACAGAAGCACAACAAATGGGCTGATTTAAGTCAGCAGTGACAAAATAGTGTGAGTTTAAATTTTCTTCAGGAAAGACTTTCAATAAGGCTAGTTAGACAGTAGTCCATTTTTGGTACCACACATTTGTTTACACCAGCAATTCTTAACTTAAAAGTCCTGACCTCCATGGGGTTTGCAAGATCATTTCCTCGGGCTGCCAAATTGTTGAAATACAGCTTGTCTTAAAATTGATTACATACTTCCTAAACCCTTTATCTTTCCCTATGAAACATAAAGCTGCAGCTATACACTACCTCCAGACCCTATCCTTTGCAACATGTTGAACCTAGACAAGTTAGACTGGCTGGTTCTCTATTAAGGTCACAGTTTTTGACCAGTTAGATTTTTGGCTCACATAGTCAGAGCTGACTTGTCCTGGAAGTGGACTTGTTTTCTCTTACAAATTACTCTATTGCCACCATATACAGCATCTTAAAAATGGTACCCATCACAAAACAAACACCCACACTTAGTAGTGGTGGGTGTCAATTTAAGCCCTTCAGAATTTGAATACTAAAAGTAAGCAGCGTTAATGATATTGTTTATATGCACCAAACAAAAATATCTCTTGGTCCACAGGGGTCACAGAATGAACACAAGCCTCCGAAGAACATTGATAAAGAGAGATTAAAGAATATATTTATCAAATTCATACCAGAAACCTGCTGACTAAGAAACATCCAGCACAACAAATACATGTGTCGACAATGTAGGTCAGTGGCTACACAAAGGTGATTTATAGCTTTAAAATACAGTCTGAGGCACTTATAATTCCTCTGTGTAGCCTTTTTATATGCTCGATATTGAAATATGGCCTCTCACCGACAAGCATGCTCGGCATTATTTACATTAGACCAGGCTGTTTATTCTGGCCCATACCTCCTTCTTCACTCCTCCCTCTTTTTTCTCTCCATCCTGATTTCATTTGCTCTCCCCTCTGTGATTTACCTCCTCTATTTATCCACCACTAACAAATTGGGTTATCATGCTCCACCACTCCCCTCAATTCCTCCCCTGCCTTCTTCACCCTTTTTACCTGCCTTTTTCCTCCTGCTAACCTCTTCCCCTCCCCCCTCTACTGTGCTCCGCCTTTTCCCCCAGCTAACTTATGAGAGTGACGGGTGATGTCTGCGAAAGAGGACATGTGTGTAGATTGGGCGTTGTCTATGTTCAGGTTTTGTTTGTGTGTATGTAAAATGCGTAGTGCTCCTGCCTTGCTGTTCCACTTTGCTGCCTCCTCCGTCCATGACTGTGGTTGGTCCATGAGAGGTTGAGGACAAGTGTGTGTGTTGTCACGTTTTTATGTGTAAATATAAAAATATACAATAAACATTTTATATTACATATATTTATAATCATGGGATCTTGTAAAAGCTGATATACAGACCTTAATACAAAAAGAGTTGGGAAATTATGTAAAATATGAACACAAACTGAATACTATGATTTTCTTACCTGGTTTGATATGTAAAAAGACAACATTTAATGTTAGAAATAAAGTGGGACAAGGTTGACACTGTTTTGTAGTATAAACAGAAAGTGAGCATTGTGCCGGTTTCTATGAGATTTTTCTCTGTGTTCACCATGTTTAGAACCTGGTGTGCTTGTTCACATATGCTTAAGATGATAATCGATAATCTGTTTCAACTTGAATAAAAAATAAAAATTTCAACTGAAACTTGTAATCTGTTTTTTCATGATCACCTTCATAAAAACTTAACTGGCCTCCAATGGATAACTCCAAGTTGTATCCCCTTGTTTGAGAATTTCATCTAAATACATGTACGTGACCAAGGTAGTGCCCAAAGCTGCGACTGTATTGCAGTTCACTGAAAATTTATCAGAAACTATTGCAATGGGGGCCAAGCCATTTATGTAGTCCTTGATAGCAGTTCCTTAGCAACCACCACATCAAAACCACAATGTGACACGGAGGCAATTAGGACCCAGACGTGAGACAGACTCTGCAGTTCACAATAACCAGTTTTATTTAACAGACACAGGAACAGTTTAGTAGTGAGCAGGGATTGAACCTGCAAACCTTGGAACACAGGACTGTGACATAGACCACTCGGCCACACAGGAGCCTCACTGCAGCTCAGAGTCTTTGAGGAAGAGCAGGATTGGACTCACTCTTCTTTCTACTCAGGAGACGGTTTAGATTTCCAGGAATCAGGCTGCCACCACTGAATCAGGCACACAGACGGGTACTCGGTGTCACACACAGGCAGGAGGGTCAGATGCAGGAGAACAGATGGCCACCACAGATCAGGATACACAAACAGGTACTCGGCATCAGGAACAGAAGGCAAGGTTAACCGGGGATCAGGCAGGCAGGTAGGTGCAGGACAGAAACGTGTCGGTACCTTGAAGTCAAGCCGAGGATCAGACGATACAGGCAGAAACAGGAACAGAACAGGTCGGCAATGGGTGATCAGTCTGCTTAGCAGGTCTGGAGTACTTGGCATGAGAGCGAAGACAGTCTGATGCCGAGTGAGTGTGGAGCCGGGGTTTAAATAGGTGGTGTGATTGCAGCTGATGAGATGCAGGTGTGAGCAGGAGCCCAGGTGAAAGAAGTTGGGCTGATTAGGCTGAGGCTGAGACTGAGAGCACTTTCACATTAGGCCCACTTGTTTCGAAACGTGCTGCGGCACGGTTCGCCCCCCTTCCCCATCCCCCGCTGGCTTGCATTCACACTTGCAACATTGAACCGTGCCCGGGCCCACTTGTATATTTACTCAGTTTGAAACAGCAGGGGGCGATATGCATGTTACTGGTTACCAAACCTGCTGCGGAGGACAACGGAGAAGAGGCTACCATGGTAACCATTTCCTACACCAAACAACCAATGTTTATGTTTCGCTCTCTTCTACATTTTCCTTCAAATCTGTTTTTTTTATCGTGTTTGAGACGTCATCAGCGACCTTCCGGACCCTCGTAAATCATCGTAATCCTCAACAAGAATAAACAAATCAACAAATTGAGTAAGCCAAAGATTCAACCGTGGGATTAACAGGAAGTAATGCATCAAAAGTAGATCAGTTCGGACCACTTTGTTTCACACCAGTGAAACTGCACCAAATGTAGGGAGATGGAGCGGATCAAGACCACACCTTCATGGAGGTCTCGGACCGGCTGGTTTGGTGCGCACCAAAGTGCGGTGGTTGCATTCACAATGATACTAACGTACCAAACCCTGGGCCAAAACTTCTTTGGTGCTCACTAAATATGGTTGGTGTGAAAACACATAGCAAATAAAATATTGAGTGTACTTGCTCACCACAGACTTTATTTAAAGCATTTCTCAGAAAAGTTATATTAAAATTCTACAGACTTGGGGCCCTGGGAAGTTGAAGTCCTAATTCCTACACCATTCTATATACCCACATTCTAAATTTAATGCTTGTAACACGTTGGGAAAGGAGCCTGGTTGCCACATGTTTAATCACATTTAAGTCAAACCACCCTCTGTAAGCATCTGCAGACTGAAGACAGTAGTTGTTGAAGTTTGTAGAGATGAGATCAATGAGAGACAGCTTGGGTCTGCATGCAGACAAGTCTAAAACCTGCAGTCTTTTGCCATGAATCTATGCTGTTGTGACTTACTCAGAATGCAGCTTATCCTGATAATTGTCACTGAAAATGTGTCATCTGGATATCGGTGTATGTTACTCCAAAACCTACGTGTTCCTCTCACTATTAATATTGCCTTCACCCATGGGTAAGTTAGCTAAGCCATGGGCACTTCAGCAGCGCTTACTCTGAGCACTCAGGTTCAGTTCTGGTTGGTACAGTATGCAGTTAAAGATTTTTCCACTGTTGCATAATAGGAAAGGTATATCCAAAGCATGCCATCCCACTTTAATGGCATCGTTCTTTTGGGGTTTTACACAGCAAAAGATCAAGGTGAGAGTATTTGTCCACTTTCTAGTCCAAAAAATCTCTCTTGACTTAATCAAAGTCACAATTTCCTGACATGCCATGATCAACATCTAATTGCAGATATCAGAGCTAAAAATAAACTTAAAAAAAATTCACATAAACATGTGAACAGTTATTTAGCTCCTGTAATAATCAATTTATTTGCACTTCTGACTGGGGTGTGTCGCTCTAGATCAGCTGCATACATAGTATTGTTAGACTTACATTGACAAAAATGCTGCCATAGTGATAATCACATTCTTCATGTGATATTTGTGAACAACGCAGGGCGTGCTAACAACAGCTAACAATAGCCTGGTAGATCGGTATGTTTTTTTCAGACTTCAACTGGAACGCTGATAAGTCGGAGATGATGTAACTCCCAGTTCCGAGGTTACTGGAATGCAGCATTACAACAGTCGCTGCGCGTGCTCATGGGTAGCAGAGTCTTTATGTCGCCGGTAATAGATTCTCCTCACATTCCCTTTAACACTACAAGCAGTTCAGTACATTATTTTTTGCCTAGTAAGACTAGTAAAAAAAATGATCAGGACTTTTTTGATGAATATGATGAATAGTGCTTTCAATATTTTTTTGGCCTGAAATGAGACAAACACACTTGCCAAGATCTGAGTTTTGCAGTGTGAGGGTACCCAGCCAACCCCAGAGGTAGGAGCCAAAATTCTACAGTGTGTTTATAATTGCAATAATCTACACTTCCTGTGAGACAGCTAAAATGAAAGACACATAACCATCCGGCCATACCATAATACTGAAGATTCCTTTTCATTACTCCATTACAGAGGTGAATATCTTCAGTTGTATGGCCAATGATGTTTTTTTTTTTTTTTCTGATACGTTACTCTGTTGTTTGAGGAGTGAGAAACAGAAATTTCATTGCCACCAGAAAATGACAAACTAATAAGCTAACATAAGTCTGAGCTTTCATGTTTAGGGTTTTTTCTTTCATAATTTTATAAATGGAATAAAACTCTGATCAGATAAAATTTAAAAGTATGTAAAAATTTGGGAGCAGAGTTCTGGTCTACTGTCTTTGTGAATTCCAGGCACAGCATTATTCCACTATCTGGTTCACTTTGTGATTTTTTTTTGTTTTATGTTGTTTTATTTGTATTTTTTTGGCTGTGATAGGGCTCTGCGAAGTCATATTTTGCCGTGTTTCCTCACCAGTTTTTGAATGCAACTAGGAAAGTAGCCATGTTATGGAACTCACCTTCATCACCCCTCTTTAAACCAGACTCAAAACTCAAACTCTCCTACTCCCTCTGATTTTTTGCACTGTCTTTGTGTTTTGTCATTTTTTTATACCTGTTGTTATGCCTGTTTCAATGCAGTTATTTATTTGTACTTTTGTAAGTTTACCTTAAATAAAATGTATTATTATTATTGTTATAATTATTATTATTATCATTATTATTATTATTATTATTATTATTATTATTACAAGTACTCAATTAGCACAAACCCTGTCAAAACATTTGACATTCTTTGTCAACTTGTTCTTGAAAATGTGGAAAACTAATAATATTTTTTTTTAAATCCTTTGAAAAATTCCTTGATCTGAATTTACATTCACATTATCACCATAAAATATATATTTGTTGTATCATAAACAAGTTCTTCTTTTTTAGTGACGCTGCTCACAGACAGCTGGGCAGAAAACTGGCCAAATAAACTGACAAATGCTGGCAAAAGATAATCTCCTTCGTAACAATGATAAATTAAAATAAATTAACCTAGTGCAGAAAAATAATTTACAATCAAGATCGTCACTTTATCCTTAATGTCAAGTGAGATAATTCTTTTTCCAGTCTCTGCTTTAATCCACATTTTTATCACAATACCAACCCTTTTTGTGTAATCCTGTGTAATGACATGAATGCTGTTGTTTGTCTGTGGGTACCCTGTCTCTCAGATAACTGGTCGTATCTTTTGCTTCACAAGCTAATGTGGGCTTGACATTTAAACCTGGGTGACAGAGTGAGTGTGAAAGGCCAACAGCAGCTAAATACAACAGCCATTCTGGAGAAGTGTTCTGAGCTTTAACAACGGATAAAGGCATTCTCAAGAAGCCTTAATGTCAAGAGGCACTCTACTACACAATGTGCAGATACGTCCTCTTTACGTCAGCCCCACTTGTGTGCACTGTGGCTTCCAAGTGCATTAATAACACTGCTTTTTGGGGCAAGATGAAGCTGTGGGATAAAGCCTTCTGCTACATATAAGTGGGTAGTGATGTTTTTTTTAAAAAGGGAATTTTTAATAGTTATAAAAGGCACCAGCAGAGCTAGATGGTTGAAGTTCTAATAACATGAGATGTCATTAATGAATGAACGACTGTTAGTACCAAACTACTATAAAAGGTACATGGAAAACGTAAAGATAATTGAATGAATGGGTCCATGGCCTGAAAATATATTGCTGAAAATAATCTTTAAAAGTTCACAGTTGGCTTATCCACTGCTCTATCCACAAGCAATTATGTGTCTTAAAGCTGGGGTTGGCGATTTTAGAAAACTAGCATGAATTTGAAAGTAGCATCTCCTCAGGGCTCCGCCAACACAACAACACAAGACAGTTGATGGGTCAAACTGTTGCTCATACCTGTCAAGAGCAGCTCATAATATTATATCACCAAGAAATGCTTTTGGTGTTGTTTACGTTCTCATATCAGTGAAGATATTTCATTTGTGTATGATAAAACTGCCTCTAAAGCAGCATCCAATCTTTGCTCCTCACTGTCGCCATGTCATTGTGTATCTTTCTAAAGGACACTGACTGTACAGTAATCAGTCAATTTTAGACCATGTTTATGCCCTCATGCTGAACCCTTTGCAAAATGGATGTCTGATGACTATTACAGAATTTGGCAGATCTAGCCGCTTTGCAGGTTTAGCCTTTGATTGGGGTCTAAAGTGATGACCCTGGACTGCTGTGGTTGGTGCATTTAGGACATTTTAGGTCCTGTACTCCAAACAACACTACCATTACATCAATGGTGACATCAAAAATAAGTGACTGGGCATGTTTTATCCCTCTTCAAAGGTGAAGTGCAGTGCAGCAACATTTTAGTCCAGAAAATTGAGATTTGTCTCTATGAAGGCAGTTTTTGCTTAGACGGGCAAACAACCACCATTTCATCAAAAACTGCAGATACACACAGCTCATGCATAGGAACATTTACCTAAAGGGGGTGGAGCTCTGCACAGTTCTTTTGGTGTATTAAATAGGCCTATATCAATCAATTTTTTTATCAAAAGATGATTATGGGCTACACGAAAAATTCTTGTCTGGATAAAAAATACATACATCATTGATTCAGTTCAATAAATGAAAAATAAGTAACTGAAAAAGCAACAAACATTTCTGTCTACAAAACAAAACATCATATGGTCTAGATTTGTGGTAACACAGTTGGGCATAGATGTTTGTCATTTTAATCAAATTCTTTAGTCTTTCTGGAAATGGTAATCAGGTCTTTAAATATTCTTGTTCCTGAATAATGCCCCACAAGAGTTAAATCTCTTAATATGAACTATTTTCTAACAACAAACATTTCTGTCTACGAAACAAAACATCATATGGTCTAGATTTGTGGTAACACAGTTGGGCACAGATGTTTGTCATTTTAATCAAATTCTTTAGTCTTTCTGGAAATGGTAATCAGGTCTCTAAATATTCTTGTTCCTGAATAATGTTCTCAACCTTAGGTCCTGACCCCAATTGGGATCGTGAGATGATTTCTTGGGGTCGCCAAATCATTTAGGAAAAATATAAATGCCCAAAATTAATGTCGCATCCGACCAGACCTTAAAAGACAACAAGTGATTGCTCTCAAACAGCCATTTTATTACTCAAAATCAATTACTTATATAAAAAATGTTTTATGCGCTACACGTCCAAAGATTCTTTGCACTGCTTCCAAAAATATTGTTAGACATATGGACCGCTGTGAGTGTAGCCTCACTGTTTACATAACCTCCTATAATGTCGGTTAATATCTGAGATCAGCCAGTTCCTCTCTTAGAGACTTCAAAGAGTAAACATGCTGTTTTCAGTGTAGAGGCATAGATGATAAATGTGGAGTTCATTCTCTTTGTACTGAAGGATGTCACATATAGTATGCCCAGAGGAATAAGATTTCATCTCAAGTGTTATGTTCTGTTATGTTCTGAGGTGAACGGAAGGAGTTAGACAAGGTAGTAGCTTGCATTATGTGTCTTTAGGATATTTGTTGTAGGATATACACTATATTGCCAAAAGTATTCAATCACCTGCCTTGACTTGCATATGAACTTAAATGACATCCCATTTCTAATCCAGGATGGGTTCAATATGACGTCGGTCCACCCTTTGCAGCTATAACAGCTTGAACTCTTCTGGGAAGGCTGAAGGTTTAGAAGTGTTCTGTTGGGTTGAGGTCAGGACTCTGTGCAGGCCAGTCAAGTTCATCCACACCAGACTCTGTCATCCATGTCTTTATGGACCTGCTTTGTGCTCTGGTGCACAGTTATGTTGGAAGAGGAAGGGGCCAGCTCCAAACTCTTCCCACAAAGTTGGGAGCATGGAATTGTCAAAAATGTTGGTATGCTGAAGCATTCAGAGTTCCTTAGACTGGAACTAAGGGGCCGAGCCCAGGTCCTGAAAAACACTCCCACACCATAATCCCCCCTCCACAAAACTTTACACTAGGCATATTGCAGCCCAACAAGTATTGTTCTCCTGGCAACCACCAAACCCAGACTCGTCCATCAGATTGCCAGATGGAGAAGCATGATTTGTTACTCCAGAGAACATGTCTCCTCTGCCTTAGAGGTCAGTGGCAGCGTGCTTTACACCACTGCATCCGGTGCTTTGCATTGCACTTGGTGATGTGAGGCTTGGATGCAACTGCTCGGTCATGGAAACCCATCCATGAAGCTCTCTGCACTGTTCTTGAGCTAATCTGAAGGCTACATGGAGTTTGGAGGTCTGTAGCAATTGACTGTACAGAAAGTTTGAGACTTATTCGCACTGAACTGATGTCGTTCCCAAACACTTCCAGGTTCTTATAATACAGCTGCCAGTTGACTGTGGAATATTAGTTCTATGCTGGAATTTACTGAGCTCCTGAGAGCGACCCAGTCTTTCACAAATGTTTGTAAAAGCAGTCTGCATGCCTAGGTGCTTGATTTTGTACACCTGTGGCCATGAAAGTGATCGGAACACCTGATTCTGGTTATTTGGATGGGTGAGTGAATACTTTTGGCAATATAGTCCATGTTTTTGCTGCACAATTTAATAATAATAAAAAGTTCAGAAAAAGTGGCCTGAATAAACAAGAGAAACTTGATAAGTGTTTGCACAAAGTCCAACAGTAATAGACTTACAACTTTAATTTTTGCGTGTTAACAGTAAAAAAAAAAAAAAAAAAAAAGAAATACAAAGGTGTATAAAATCAGCAACATACATTTCTGTTCAATATTAAAGGAGACATTAAGCATTTCCATGTTTGATGTTTGTTTGAATATGTCTGTGAACTTCACACTTAGTAGCTTTTTCAATCTGTCTCAAGATATTTTATTTCATGCATCAGAAGAACATCTCATGCTTACAGCACTGTGGCCTCTCAAGAACCTTAAATACCCTCGAAACACAAACCAGCAAAAGCTTCCTTCATTTATGATCATGTATAAATGCTTTCAACTGTCTAAAAGGACTGATCTTTTCAGTTTATAAAATGTCAGCAGTAAAGTTTTTCAGGGTTCTCAGTTTCTGGATATAAACTGTGTGGGCTTTAGACATTTATTTAAAGACCTTTTTGAGTCTATTTCAGTTATCTTAAAGTGGATTTGCACACATACTGGTTGCAGAAGCACAGTTTAAATATGTGGGATTGAATATGAAAATACACTCCAGAAGACTGATAAAAAAGTAAAAGTGTATCAATATGCCAGAGAGATAGCAATGCAGGAATGTGACAAAAACATTCCTACGCCAAATATTTCATTGTTTAGCCTACAAATGACTGTATGAAATCATGTTAACCGGTCGAGCAGCAAATGCGAAGATTTGTAACAATGTTAATATGAAATTGCCCTTTCTTTAAATTATTTATCTGATGCGGAAGAGTCAGACTACGACGACCGGTTTGAGTCTGAGTACACGGACGAGGAGCTCCATGAAAGAAGAATGCGGAGGGAGAGAGACGAACAGCTGGCTCGAGAACAACAAACAGGAGCACGTCCACGACTCAATGCGAACTGGTGGTGCGCTTGTGGACAGTGTTCGCCTATAGCAACAGAAGAGGAGTGTGTTTGCTGCTCAGAGTAGGACTTGAGACCTGCTGACAAGCGTATGGATCTATCCAGGAATATATGTCTGAGTACTCTGGAGGATTTCTCTGCAATGACAAACCGGGCTGTGGTAGAGACGAGCGATTTTGCAGAGATTATGTCCCGCGCTGAAGCTCCCTTGCCGTGGCCCCCGCTAAGTGCGGCTAAATCGGTTGGATCTAAATAACTTCTGAAGGACTCCGAGCTGCAGGTTGTTTGTCTGAGTGAGTATATGAGCATGCACAAACCTAAAAATAAGGTCCAGGTGTCAAAAAAACTGAGTTTCCCTTTAAAGTTATAGTCTTTTGCCTTAAATATCTTTAGGTTTTAAGCCAAATATAGTCTTCTAAATTGTTGTAATTTTATTGTAGTGTTACTTGATGAAATGTCACATTTTCTACGACAAATCTACCTTAAATTTAGTCAGCTAAAATAGTGATAGTGAAATTTCTGAAGTCATGTCTTACACTTGGCTAAAATAGCAAATAATTTACTTTCTAATAACCCTTTATTCAATGCTCATTAAGTTTGGATTTCTAAATAAACATCAACAAAATTTAACTGTTGTGAGAAATGCAATTGCCTTTACATAGACTACCTGGCAGAACATCTCAGTTACAATACCAGAATTGACAACAAACAGTGAACCTGCTCTACATGAACATGTCAATTCACAAAGAGAGCAGCTCTGATTGGATCACCTCTCAACTTATCCAGCTTCCACAAAGTTAAGGTAGTTGTGACTGGATATCCCTCTTAGCTCATCCAACCTTTCCACACAACCAAAGTAGCACTGGATTGTTCCCACATTACACATGACAAAATTAAGCCAGATTGGATTAAGTCTCTGTCAGACATTTTTGTCTAGTTTTTATTTGTTGAGGAAAATGTCAGTTAATTTAGTTTTAGTTTGTGAACTTGTTTTTACTTGCTGTCTACTTACTTACTGTTGATGAAAACTATAGATAACTGGATGAATGAGGATCTACACAAAGGTATCACTCTGTCTTAATTGTGTCTTATGTAACCATCAAGTTGTATCACCCTCTGAAGCATACACCCCTTAGATCACCAGAAAGCAGAACACTGCTTTATTTCTTCGGACCAGGTCCTATTCGATGTTCAGAAGTCAGGAATTGAAAAATAAAGGTGATCGACCTTACTCCATCAAAGTCTGTATACTTTCTGAGCTGTCTGCCTGAGGAGGCATCAGGCCTGCTCGATCAATACATTCTTCTGAGTTACTTTGAAATGTGGACTTCTGTAGCCTCAATTTTGTAAGGAGTTCTTCTAACATAAACTCACATCTTTGATTCAGTCCAGTCCTGTTGCTGTTTTTTCTCTTCAACCTTCTACAAGTGTTATACAATCAGAAAATTGTAGTGTCAAGACGAGGCTTTATTTCTTATCTTTACGATATTCCCACTGTGTCAGAAATTGTATATAATCGCCTTTTAACTATATTTTACCTCTTTCATAGCCTTGTAAAACTTTTCATTTACAAATTGGGTCTGTAAATTTGCTGTGCAAGTGGATAGCTTTGTGCTTAAACTGTTGGGTGTTTATACGCATTGGCTCAGCAATCAGTCACTCCATTAAGAAAGAGCAGATGTGTTTTACAAGCTCGTAAAATTAGCTTATAGGAAGTGGCATTGCAGCACTGTTAATGGATGAAACTTTATTTCAGTCTCCTTCAAATACGATGTTGAGGAAACTTTTTTACATATATTTGTGTATGTGGACTATCCATAAACCCACAAAGCACGAAATAAGCCAACCCACCCTCTGTTTATGGCCTGGCTTTGTCTAAAGACATTAAATCCTGTTCAGAATCTGCTCTCCATTACAAAAGGAGTCAAAGCAAAAGTAACTCACCTGGGATATGCCACTGGGCCTCAGAGCTGAACTTTTGAGAGTGTCTATGGCTCAGATGCAGCAAAAATGTAGATTTATGTGTTAGTCTGATATAACTACGTATTTAAAATGCAAGTCAATATGTTATTTGACTTAAATCTCCCAATATTTACCCTTCAAGCTATCTTTTGACATTTTTGGTCTGCTCTTTCTTCAACTATTTTTATCAAAATCTGTTCAAGCCCTTTCTTAGTTCTGACATTTGGCTATTAAGGAGTGAATATAATGCTTTAAAACTTTAAGCGTATGGTACTTCTGTGAACAATACTAAGAGTCCATGGCATTGAGACTCTAATCATCTTTATAGCATAATAGTTACATTTAGACTGCAAGAGTTCTGGCATACTTTTCCTGTTGTCCTTATGCTGTGCTCTTGCTTTCAACCCTCCACCACCCGAGCATCCACCTGTAAGCTCCAGCAGGGGGTTACTGGATACTGTCTCATCTCACCTCAAATTCTAGACATGAAAAAAGCTGCAATAAGCACTGAGAGCAAAACCAATATGCCAGCTTAGAACTACAGTCTGCTATTACAGTAAATACTTTTTAACAAACAAATGAGCATTGTCTGACCGAACAGAAAGTGTGTTGGTTATGTAAATGCACAATGGGTTGGCTGCTCACTTGCATAAAAACTTCAAGATGCTCCATAATGTACAGCATCAATAAAAGTGTACATATTGCTGTGGATATGCCTGTGTTAATAGAATTAATATTCACCCTGGCATGTAATCTTGGACAGAACAGCACCTAAATGAAATTGCCTAATGCAGCTATGAACTTAGCTCAACTTAATTGTGCATGCAAACAATCATTGTTTTAGAGGGAGAGCTGTAGGAATTTTTCTTTCATAGAGATCTTAACATAAAGCCTGTTTTGTTGTGGCTGCATAATTAATAGATCAATGTCGTGTCAGGCCGCAGAGGACCTAACTTTGGAAATGACTGCACTTATCTAAATAGAAACATCTTGTCTGAGTTTGGAGTGTTTGTGGATGCTTTTCTTTAGGGTAGGGATTTAGACGGTTGAAGGTTGAAATTTTAGCCCTCATATTTAGCTGCCACATTGCTATTGTGGTATGAAGGGAAAAGGCCATGCCTAGTGTGTTTAATTAATCATTCGAAACATCAAACCTTTATCCACCCAACTCTATGAGATTGCTGTTGCCCCATGCCCACTCACTTTATCACCTTTTTATACCCTAATTTCCACAAGAGAATATATCTACATATCGATCTATCTAACACATACATACATACATACATACATACATACATACATACAACAGATCTTTATGGGTGCTACTGTGTTTGGAAGCTCACTCTTCAGCCAATATGGAGGGCCTCATTGTCATGATCCCACTTCTGTCTTAGTTTTGCTTCCTGTCTGGGCCTGTCACACCCAATCCCGGATTGTGCCTTTCCCCGCTGTGTCTCATTACCCCTCATTACCTCATATTTAAAATCATGTCTTTCTCAGTCTCATCGCCAGATTGTTGTACGCCCTCATCACTTTTCAGCACTTTTTCATAGCCTATTTCATGGTCACAGACCCTGTTTGCCTCAACTCTGCCTCCAGCCTAGCCCTTATTGGAACCTTCTGCCTGGTTTTTGCTTGATGTCTTTTTGTGTACCATAACATGGACTGCAAATAAAACTTTTTTTTGCATCACAGACTTGTTGTGTCTGCAATTGAGTTCTTTCTACCTGAGCGTCTGTTTCCTGTAACTCAGATCAAACATATAGTATATCCATGGAGTTAAATCCATAATCAGTGATTTCTTTCACCATTTTTTAGATTAAAAGAGAATAGTAGTGGTATTAAGACCCCTTTCATGAAACCAAGCAGTTAAATGGAAAATACATCACTTTTAGCATGGGGGTGGGGGTTCTTTTCCACACTCACTTTTCACCATTTTGAACTATTAATTTCAAGTGTTTTTCAAGCTCTGCCCCTAGTTTGACAAATAAATGTAATTCAGATCACATTAATGCAAAGCAAGCTATAATATGCCACCTCTGATGGTCTGCTTTTCCATGCAAGTGAAAACATAGTCATTTCAAAAACCTCATAAGTCCACCGCATGCTGAAATGAAAGTAAAGAGGTTGTTTCTTTCAAAATCACCTGCTACAGGCCCTGCAATCCCATCTGCTGAACTTTACCTCCCAGGCCCTTGGAGGCATTTGCAAATTTGTGTGCATGTGTGTGTGGGCAAACAAAGCAGTTAGAATGATAATTACACATTCCCACATGTTTGATTTCTTTCATCTTGCCTAATTTATTTGTGCTCGGTGCTGCTGAATATGCAGCATATTGAAGTTTAAAACCTTTTCATTCTTAATGAATGATAATAGATAGCACAGCATGAGGCTTTGACTTGGGCTATTGAATTTAATTAACTGAATGAACAAGAGCCAAGAGGTACGCTAATGGTGATTGATTGAGGGACTTAAAAGACCAAAAATGTGTTAAAGAAAAGGACTTTCCCGACAACGGATGGTTTATTAAACTGATCTGCTCCCATTATTCTGCTAGACTTCAAGTATTATGATGGAAAATCCATGGTTTTCTCATGTTCTGTCCCTACAAAAACCTTCTATCACACCTCCTCATAATGTACCCTCATTTATTAAGATGCTTCAAGCTTGTATGCCGGTGTCAAACGGCTGTTTATACTTCATCTAGTGCTGTTTGATAAGCAGCCAACACTGTCACCCACACAACAGTAATGAAAACAAAAGCAGTGATTTGACCATTTATCTTACCTTGGCTGTTTGAAGCAACCTGCTTCATTCAGATTCATTACTATGTTTGCTCTTATCCTGCCTGATGATTTACTCAAAGCAGGGAAAATAGTCAAACTAAAGCCAGGTATCCATCACTTAGAGCAGATTGGGTGTTCTTATCCAGGTTTGATCGAGCTGGCAGATGTGTTATGTCCTCAAAGAGTCAGAAACCTGGTTAACATCTCGTTTGACATAATTGTTAATACCGATGTGATGTTACTGTAGTTGTACCCCTCAAGCAGATTTGTCTACCCAATTTCTTTTTTTACACATAAAGAGCATTGAATTAGACTTGGTATTGAGAGGTGCTGGATTGGCGAGGTAATAAGCAACCAGGTACATCCCATATGCATGCTTCTACTGGCCCAAAAAATAAACAGTAAAAACAAGGTAGAGGGACTAAAACTCCTTTATCTTGTAATAAAAAGAAGTTTGCAAAATGCTATAACTATGAACAAAAAAGTAAGATAATGATAAAAGGGCAACTGCGGATCTCTTTATTGGGAGAACAGAAGTTCAAGCCCAAGTTTCTGGCAGGTAGGCCTACCGATAGAAAAAGATGGCCCCTAAAAGAACCCATTATTGGGCTCCTACCAGATTCAGGCATTGGCCAATTTCTGGCCAGACAAACAGCATAATGAATGTCACATTCTTGTGGGTTTTTATTATTAGATTTTATTATTAGACACATTAGATTTCAAAATTGTCAATGACTATCTATTGTACATCTGTCAGTCTGTAACATATCAAACATGTAGACAACAACTGGAAATAAACCACTTACTATATGTTATATATTTTTTTATTTTTATTTTTTTTATTTACTTTTTTTTCATTTATACTTTTTTTTCTTATATTTGTCTTGTATCCTGCAGCTGCTGTAAATTTTGAATTTGCCAATGTGGGACTAATAAAGGAATAGGGATGGGTACCTTTCACATTTGAACCGATACCATACCGATGCCCGGTACCTGGGAATCGGTATCGGTACTCAACGGTACCAATTTTCGGTACTTTTGCATGTGCTTATGGGGTAATAAATATTAATTTCTTGCTTGCTTTGTTGACTAAGCCCGCGGCTGCTGATGTCATTACACTATTGCTGAGCTGCGTTCAAGTCCGGTATGGAAATTCACCTACTCTACCCAATAGTATGCCTTCTTCTTCAACTCCCTTACAGTCACAAGGATGCGTTTAGGTACCTAAACATGGCGCCGTTTGATGCGTGAATCGGTACTCGGTAGTACCTACAGAATTGGGTCGGTACCTCTAAAAGTACCAAATCTTGTACCCATCCCTATAAAGGAATATATTATCTTACAAGTCACATGTCCCAGTTTCTTTGACCCTTAAGCATGTATTTAATTAAAGCTAAATAAAAAACTGAAAAAAAAAAAAGGTCTCTGTAGAGGATCAGATGCAGCTCTTCTTCCCTCCCTTCTGAATCTGCTTGGATCTGAGAGCAGGGAGGCTACGGGAGCTTACGATGAGGAGCTCTGTATTGATTGGCTGCCCAAATGATGTCTAATGAAAGGGGGAGTTACAGACTGAGGTGCAGACTTTTAAAATCGTCATGTCGTCCATCTATGACAAGGAGAAAACACACATGTAGATAGAGACTGCTCATTACATAATAAACCCAGGGAGTAAAAAAGGTGCATTTTCTTTCTCATTTTCTTTAGAGTGACGCTTTTCTCCAGAACTGAGAGTTTGGTAAAAGGTGTCATGTTTCCCCTTCTAACAACATTAAAGCAAATAAAATAGATTTTGTAGGACACGAGACCTTTAGATATATAGTAATTATTTAAAATCACACAACTACAACATCTACCAGTAAAAACAATTAAAGTGGCTACTTCATACTGAATATTTTCTAGAATCAAAATGTAAAACAAATAGAATATTAATGATAAATAATGCATATGGCTTTGCAATACTTAGGAGAACTTTGTGCAGGCCAATAATGAAGTTTAATTAAATTTTTCATTTTGTATATTAAGGTTTAGATTAAATTGTTTGTATGTTAGGTTCTTGGAGTGTGAGCAAACTTCTCATATGGGTCCAGAGCCAACAACTGTTAAGAAATCCCAGCATTAAAGATTTTTTTTTTTTTATTTGAACTGAACTGTCTGAAAATCTGTTTTAATGGTATTTGTGGTAGGCCTCTAACCAAAAGAGTTTTGCTTGGGGCTTAATTCCAGTAAACATTTACCAACTTTAAGCTAGATATAAAACATTATCCCGGAAATAGCCACGGGATATTCTTACGCATCTGTGCTGCATAGAAATTCTGACAACAAACAACACAAATCTAGTTCTTTGAGAAGACTTGTCAACAAGGCACAGTGATGTTCTCATGGATGTGTTTCAGCATACAAGATTTCAGCATGTGAACCACAACAAAAACACACACATGATACGTACAAAGGATCTTACAAGCTGCCTGACTCACCCAAAACTAGGACTGATGCTCTCTGCGGATCTATTTGCACATGTTTTACATAATCTGTGTGTGTGTGTGTGTGTGTGTGTGTGTGTGTGTATGTTTTGTTCTCAGTGAACAACAAAGCCTCGGAGTCCATGAGCTGCAGCGTGTTTGTGATGGCATTTTCTCCAGTTGCCTTCTGTTGTGGATATTTTTGGTTGCCAAGCAGGTCTCAGGTGAGGGAATAACAGTCAGAAAAAAAAAGCAGAAGTCAGAGAAGTCTGCACCTCCCGCCCCACCCATCCATTAAAAGGTAAAAACCAAACTGCTCTCCACATGCCAAGGGTAATGGGGGTCCAAATGTGCCTCTGGCAGCCAGCTATAGCAGCACGCGCACACTGACACACGCAGACAGGTGCGCGTATAAGCACTGACACAAACACACACACATGTACCTGCAGGGAGATTTGCACACAAACAACAGACTCCTAACAAGGGACACAATCTGGTCAGGGGTCCCTGGAGGCTCAGAGGGAGAAAGACAGCAGCAAACCTCTGCAACAAACAAAACACTCTCCACCCACTCTTTACTGCTCCTTCTATTTATTAGGGATGCATCTCTATGACTCTAGACTAGAGATGTACAAAATGCATTATGATTTAAAGTGATTTTGATTTAAAGTTGATTAAGTAAACTCTAGATTCGTTTGGATCAGTGTTGAAGATCGTTAATGCTCATTCATACTGAAATCCTTTTTATTTATTTTCACCCATAAAGTTACCATGACCTTACTCCTCTGTACCTTTTTTCTAACTTACGCACATCAACACACCCTCCCACACACTGAATACATCTTCTGCAATCCTCCCCAATGTAAAACCCTCTGTTTTGTCCATCATGAGGTCTTGGGCTCTAATTTCGTGGTGCAGCACAGGGGGCGCAAGCCTGGCGCACCCCGCGCAGTGTTAATTTCGTCCGGCGCACCGCCGTGCGCTGCCAGTTTGACAATTTGGTAGACCGTCTGCACAGAGATGGGTGTGACGGCGCACCAAGGGGAGGTGACGGCGCACCAGGGGGAGGTGTCGACAGATTTGGGTGGCGCAGTGACAATCTGCGCTAAAAAAAAAAAAAAAAAAAAAAAAAATCAGCGGAAGGTGCGCTGAAAGCTTTCCAGCTCCAACCTGGTCTATCTTCGGGGCACCCTCCGCAGCTGTAATTTGGTGACAAGCGCACATGTGCGCACGCCTCAGAGGCAGGTTTCCAGAGTGTCAGGCACATTTTAATGCAATAAACAATCACAGCAATCACTATTTAATGTAACCGTCTGAGCCAGCAGATACATTTATATCTATATTAATTGTCCCGTCACATCTGATGTCGGATTAAAGCCGTTTGTCATCATGGAAACCTAACCTGACAGCAGCTGGAAGTTTGATGCACATCTTACAAGTCAGCATAAACAGCCTTAACATCTGATACTGAGTATATATCTGGCTTCTCTCATTTCATTAAATTCAAAGAAAAGAGGGAGAATAAAGACGAAGAAAAAAGAGAGAAAAAAAATGTATGTCACTCAGGATTTACCCGTGATTTACCATATTTCTCTATTTTAGTCTTTATTTTTAACGTGATCTAAAAAGATGCAGTACATTATTGTAAGGAGGATGAGGAGGAGACACCGGGAGCGTATACAGTATATCACTAAAGGCTCTGCTATTTGGCGATGACAAACCAGGAGTGCAGGTGGATCACAAGTATTATGAATGGATAAGCCAGCGGGTGTGAAACTGTCTATTTTTTTTACTCCTATTAATGACAAAGGAACAGAGCTGGAGCTGGCCAACACGGTGATGCGCCCCGCTGTCCATTCTCCTGCTGAAGGGACAGGGGCTCTGACCGTCTCCACTGCTGGGTCTTTCCAGCACACTGTTTCCGCGGTGGCAGGGATAATTCAGACCAATCAGACGATGCGCCTCGGCCGCAGCGCATTTAAAGGCGAGGAGAGGCGCTCACTTGATTGGTGAAGACAGCGATCGGCTGTGTTAATCCCACTCACGCCTATTCTCCTCCTACTCTGACATTTGCGCGGAGAGGCAGAGACTTGGGCGTGGACGCGCTCCTCTGCGTCCCTCTGCACCTTGAGTGCGCCTCTCTTGGCACTGCAGGAAACTTGCAAAGTGCGCAGGTCACACCTTGTCCGCGCGGCGAAGGCCGGCGCAGGGGAGGTGCGCCTGGGCTTGCGCCTGATCTACAAAATTAGAGCTGCTTGAGTCTTCTGCCTTTCTGCTACCCGCCTCTAAAGCTCCAGACATTCAGAGCTCTCTCTCTCCATCTCCATCCATTTTAAAATCCTGTTGACAAACTCAGATTTATACATGGCATTCTCAGTCTGTTTCAGTTTCCGTGCCACGTATGTTTGTATGACTTTTATCAAGACTACCCAAAAAGTGCTGGACAGATTTTGCTGAAATTTTCATTAGATGTTGGTACTGACCCAACTTAGAAATTATCAGATTTTGGTGTTCCAGATACCTGCCATCGTTTTTGCTCAGTAGTTAAGTAACTAGAAAAGCACTTGGAGAGCGCAGACCTCCGCCATCGCCACAGTCCTTAGCCATATTGTGATTTTCACCATAAATATTAGTCCTACCTTTATTTCATCTAAATATTTAGATTCCTTGACCATGAAAACATACCATTAGCAACTGGATTCATAATGATATCTTTTTTAGTTCAGTAGTTATTCACAGAAATCATATTTTTCGCCATGGCGGCCAGACGCTGATCCGGATCAACACCAAAATCGAATCAGTTTTTCCTTTTCTCATGCTGAACATTTTCTGCAAATTTCATCAAAATCCGTCCATTACTTTTTGAGTTATTTTGTTAACAGACGGACAGACGGACTGACAGACAAACAAACTCTCCTGAAAACATAACCTCCTTGGCGAAGGTAATAATGATTTCAACTTGATTCCATGTGCTAGGTGTAGATTTTCAGGGTCAATCATATTATGATGGTAACTTTGTGATGGAACTATTGCTATTGGATGCAACAGCAGTACCCTGGCGGGGGTTCATGTGCCATCCAGTTTTGTTGTTTTATTTATATATTTTCATTGATTGTTTTCTTTTTAACTCTACCTTGTACGGCAGCTCTGAGTACTGTGAAATAAAATGTATTATTATAAATGTTTTCTTTGTAATTGTAATTATTAATGACCTAATTCTTTGTTGGATGGAGAGAAAATATGCAACTGTTGGGGGGTAAAACTGGGTAAAATCTTATGTTAAGAAGTGAAAATATTTTAGCCTGACTTGTAAGATTTAATTTATTTTGACTGATTGAAACCAAACTTATTTCATCTAACATCTGTATATTTAATTTTCTTGCTAGAAATGCAGTTTTCCTTTTCTTTATGTAACATTTCAAGCATGTCATTATGAAAATTTGTCATTGAACATGTATCACAAAGCTTGTTTTCTGCCCAGACCTGAAGTAGATTAGCCTGGCACACTAGATATGTCACTAATCCATACAACTAACAGCCCATAGATAGTGTTTGGGGATGAACAGAATCATTTCCAGTCGGTGATTGGATGAGCACTCCATCAATACCATTTATTATGGGCCAATCAGATAATATAGGAGGCGATACTGCTGCTGAGGTAACTTGAGCCGATCCGTAAAAGTCTCACCAAGACATGTAGGAGCTAGAGCCAATGTATTCTTTCTCCTAACAGATGCTTTCAGTGTTGTTATTTGTGTTTCATTTCATAAATAAAAAATATATAACATAAGAATATAATTATTTTGTTATAATACTATAACGAAATATGGTCCAATGATTGACTGAAGCTTGGCTAGATGGATCTGCAACATGGAACAGGCCAGTCCAGCTGTACTGTAATGTCATAAACACATCATAACATAACTAGACGTTATTGTGATTCCTACATGCTGAATAAAATTTTTAATCAACAGTAGCCTACTTCCTAGAAGAATTGAAATCCTCTGTGCTGTAGCAACTACCTGCATGCTACCTGCTGCAGGCGCAGGGATGCAAGGTATTTTTGTTCTTTTGTTTTGTCCTGTTTTTTTTTTAAGCCCACAGTTAAAGGGATGATATATCTACACATATCTAAATATATGTACATAAATATATACATGTAGATCCACACACACATACACATATTCACACACATATACAAACATACACATACACATAACCGTGTGCAGATCTATGTACTTGGTAGTGCCGACCGAAAGGGTTTAGGCTGAAGTTGAAACTTATAATTGCCTAACCCCCATAGAATGTGACAAGGGTCTCAACATTGTTGAGTTTTGCTTTAAAAGAAAAAAAACTATTTTTTTGTAATCTACATCCTTGGGCGAGGTAATTTAATCCAACTAAGTATGTTTTTTTTTCTTTTTAAAGACTGAAAAAAGGATGATGATCCCTTATTTAAGATCTATATGCCCTTGTGTTAATTACTAGCCCAAGAAACCAAGGACAGGCTCCATTGCGAAAGAAACTGCCTTAACAATATGTTTCAACATTTATGTAAAAAAGTGTTGTGAAAAAGAAGTCTCATAACAGTCTGCGGTAATTAAACGGATAAGCTGCAGGGGATGATTTTTTCCCCTTTAATCATGTACATAAATGCCACCTGGAAATCTTAAATTATTGAGTTTTTAAATTACCTGAAGGACTAAAGTTTAAAAAAAAATAGAGGTAAAATACAGCATATGTTGGGAAAAATACTGAATAAAAAATAATGTCTTTCCATGGCAAAAGCAAAGCATGCAATAATATGTTTATAAAACCACAACACAGGAATTCTTTCTTCTCCACAACAAACTTGTTTTTCATACTTCCCCTGAGCGATGCCAAAAATACCACAGTGACAGATCATGCAACAAGGTAATAAGCTTACCTCTGTTATTGAAAAGTGCTGCTCAGCGGAACAAACACATTTAAAAGCCCAGGAATAAAAGTAAATGACAATGACAGGGCACTTTACATATCAGCCAAGAATATTTTACTAACACAAAATTATAATTAAGAAATCTTTACATAAACTGAAACTTAAAAAATATATGTTTTTAAGTTACACAAAGTTTACCTGTGTAATCTGTGGAATATCCATTTTTTAATTGATCAATTCAACATTTAGCGATTACTGAAACATTGTTTTATATTGTTATTATTTTTTAACTCAGAATAATATTTTAAGGCAAAATACTGTTAACATTTATTAACATTGGAACTTAGTATGACATTAATTATGATTTAAGTGCAAGCCTTTACACTTTCTATATCTACATTTGATATTGCTGTGTCTTCGTGAAAAAGTACAAGCCCTTTTCTGAATGCTTAATTTTTAAGACGTTAAAGGGCCTTAAAGGACATATACTTTTCCTGGACTGAAAGAAGTATTTCATTATTTTACCTCTTTTTTGTTTGTTTGTTTTTGATATTTACATTGAGAATTTGTGATTTTTCCCCCACATTCTGATACAGAGTTATATTTCTTTATTAATACTTGCTGCATTTTAGTCCTATTTCAAATGGTCTGAAACAAAATTGCTCCAACCCTGTTAAAGGGTCTAAAATTGCCCATCAGGCTGAAATGAAGTACCAAATTCCACTAAGTATCTGAAGGCCAGCTATGACGATGAGCAGGGCTGATGTTTGACATAGCTGAGCCAAAAATGGCTCAGACAGGGTTGATGCCAGTTATTTGAGATGATTAAAAAGACAATTACTCAAATACTGCACAAAATGGCATTGGTGAGGTTGTTTGAATTTCTAATTTTTTTAGATAACAGGGCAGTTCTCTTTAAAAAAAAAGTCCATGGTCAGAAAAGAAGGGAGAAAAGAGAAAAACTGATATCCAAGAGTTTTTATAGGAATCTGAAAAAACAACAAATAAGTGAGGCCATTTCTCAATAGAGGTATACAAAAAAAAAATAAATAAATAACTACATAAAAAAAATTAAATGCCAATGCCTTCAACATTAGACATGCTTGGGTATTATTATGTGATTTTTGTAAAAGAAAATTAAAATGCTGTTTTTACTTCCTGTAGTTTATGATGTACAATATCTCACAAAAATGAGTACACCCCTCACATATACAAATATTTTATGATACCTTTTCATGGAACAACAGTGAGGAAATGACACTTTGATACAATGTACAGTAGTGAATGTTTCAGTTTAAATTCACTGTCCTCTAAAAATAGCACAACACACAACCATTAATGTCTAAACTGCTAGCAACAAAAGTGAGTCACCCCTAAGTGAAACTTTCCAAATTGGGACCAAAGTGTCAATATTGTGTGTGGGCCGCCAGTATTTTTAAGCACTGCCTTAAAGGTGCTATGAGGACAATCTATTGAATTAAAGACTCTGCTACCCATGAGCACGTGCAGGGACTGTCGTAATGCTGCGTTCCAGTAACCTCAGAAATGGGAGTGACATCATCTCCAACTTATCGGCGTTCCAGTTGAAGTCAGAAAAAAAACATGCCGATCTACCAGGCTATAGTTAGCTGTTGTTAGCACACCCTGCGTTGTTGCATGATCTAGAGCGACACACCCCAGTCAGAGGTGCAAATAAGCAGCAACCAGGTGAAAAGTACAAAGACAAAGTGTGTCTTGCCTACAGTAAAGCATGTTGGTAGGATTGTTATGGTCTGGGACTCCATGAGTGCTACCAACTCAGAGCTTCAGTTGATTGAGGGAACCATGGATGACAACATATACTGTGACATACTGAAGCAGAGCATGATCCCCTCCCTTCAGAAAAGGGGCCCCAGGCAATATTCCAACATGATAATGACCCCGAAACACACCTCCAAGACAACCACTGCTTTGTTAAAGAAGCTGAGGACAAAGGTGATGGACTGGCTAAGCATGCCTCCAGACCTTAACCCTACTGAGCATCTGTGGGGCATCCTCAGAAGGAAAGTGAAGAAGCACAAGGTCTCTAATATCCACCAGCTCTGTGATGTGTTCATGTGGGGGATGGAAAGATTCCCATGGCAAAATGTGAAGCTCTGTTGAACTCCATGCCCAAGAGGGCTAAGGCAACGCTGAAAAATAGAAGTGAACTCACAAAATATTGACACTTTGGGCCCAATTTGGACACTTTCACTTAGCAGTAACTCACTTTTGTTGCCAGCAGTTTGGACATTATAGGTGTAGGCAGTGATGTGGGAGAAAACGAGTGGAGAGGTTGTTGATAAACAAATTTAGACCCACGTCTCCCTTCATACCTCACCCCTCACTCCACCCCCGAAAGCTGATGGACGTGCATCGTCATGGAAACAGCCGTAGAAACTGGGTAGCTAACCAACGTAGCTAAGGTAACCCCAACTTGTCAGACAACTCGACTGCTATTATTGATAACATCACAACAACAGTACATTCTGACAAATTAGGCAATAAGATGCATGTCCGACGGTTGTTACTGTTATGTGAAGCACCACAAAGCTAATGTTGCTTATCTATACAGCAGAAAGACGGTGACATCCGCAGCGCTTTCAGGTCTTTCAATTCACCGAGTTTCCTCCACTGTCAGAAAGCAACACCAATGTTGACCCGGGTCTTTGCTCTTTCATGGTCATAGCCCTTCTATTTCACTTTTCACCCCTCTGACCTTTTTCTTTTGGGCTGTTTTTCAGCCATTGCTACTGCACCTATTGTATCTCTCTTACTCTAACTGCGCACGCTACACAACCTACTACTCCCCCTCCCCCCTCTGTCATGAGTATGATCACCTCCTCGATGTGTGTGTGTGTTTGTGTGTGTGTGTGTGTGTGTGTGGGCGGGGGGGGGGGGGGGGTGTACCCTGTTTTGGTGGCTGACATTGCTGAAATTCAGAGCCAAGGCTGTGTATTGAAACCAGACTTTTTTTAATGACAGGCTGTCAGTGGGGACATCTTGTGGATGGAGAGGACAAATACGGTGATTTTGACAAATAGTGCATTAGATTAGAAGATTACAAGATTGCTGACTACACCTTTAATGGCTGTGTGTCAAGATATTTTGAGGGGACTGTAAATTTATACTAATATACAAGTTGCGTACTCATTACTGTACATTTTATCACAGTGTCATTTCCTCACTGTTGTTCCATGAAAAGATATAATAAAATATTTGCAGATATGTGAGGGGTGTACTCACTTTTGTGAGACACTATGTATCCACCTACAGGTGTGTTTTCTGCTTATATCACAGGCAGATGCCATGAATGTTGAAATGTCCAATCTGCTGCACTTGGACATTTCTGCTGCTACACTATTGAAATGGGCCTCATACAACCTCATCTTTAAAATAGTAAACCATCTCTTTAAGTCACATTTACACCTCTGCAGTGAGTAATACACGTGTACCCCAAGTGATGACTTTATAAGTACATAAAGACCAGCACTGAAATTCTATGTGCACAGTCAGTAAATCAAGTATATAAAAGGCAGCTGTGGCAGCTGTGTGATATTTATGCCTTGTTATCAGCTCTGTGTCCCTTGCAGGGTTATATTTTACGTGTATCTGACTTTGTATTTCTATGATACAACCTTGATCAAATATTAAAGTCAGTCAGCCAATAAGAGGACTTGTAATTGCCAACTGTCTCATTTCATGAGTGTGTGTGTGTGCACATTGTTTCGGCGCTGCCATCAAAGCTTTGAAGCATTCATTCATTTGTGGCTCAAGGATTTGGGCAGTCTGGCGGATCATTGCCCAAGGGAATCACATGAAGCAACAGTATTGAATTTATTCATTCAACAAGACAAAGATATGAATGTTATCAGACGGAAGATAACAGCAGCTCAACTGACTGCATGCCAGTTGCTTAGCACAACTCCTGGTTTATGACGTTGCCTGGCCATCATTCAGAAATTCACTCATTATGCACTGCTCCTCCAATAGCTTGGCAAGCGTATTAAATCAGTGCAAGCGTGTTAAATCAGTGCTTCATGTATAATCATGTATCTCATGCTTTCAAAATATAAATCCTCATTGACATCTTCATGGACCACACTGCAAAAGAGTAAGTTGTAAATGGACTGCAGTCATCCCATCTGTAAAAGAACTTCCCACTACTGCTGCATTTACTCTCTTGGCTGATGTACAAGATGCCACTGTGCCATAAAAGATGCAATCACACACACACACACACAAACACACAAACACAATCGTAGAAAGACCCAACCATATCCCTATGTTTTGTGTCCTTAAAACCAGCTCTTTCTGGCTGTTTTCTCCAGAATCAGTCTATTCTTTCTCAGAATTAGAAACAATGCTTGTTTTCTTTTGATAGAAAGCTATTTTTGTTGGACTATAAAGACCTTTAATTATTGCAATAATCAGGTAATTTACTGGCAAATGTAAACATAACAATAGCCTGGAGATAAACTGGTTAAACCCTAACCCTAATGGAACAAATACCTTCTATTTGTGTCCTAATGAGAGGATGAGTGCTCAATGAAAAGACCCTTAATCCTTACCAAGCCCCCAAACACTGATAAGGTACATCAGGGATCCCAAACCACTGGGCTGTAGAACATTTTGTACTGGGCTGTAGAGAAACACAAATAATGAATTATTTTTATTTTTTTCGAACAAAGACGGAAGGGTGTTTTATTTCAAAAGGATGACCAGCTCTTTGCATAACTGCCTACAATGTGTGTTACAAGAAACTCCAGGCATTTAAGAACATTCAATTTCCTGATGTAGAGGGACTAAGTACATAGGCAGGATGAAATAAAATACCCATCCATTATCAAGAAAAACATTACATCAGCTCAGACTGATGACTGGTGAAGAAAACAAACACTGTTGGCACTGTATGCACGTTTTCACCTTTTTTTTTTTAGTATTTTCCTTTGTGGTCTGAAAGTGTAGGTTTAATAACCTATTAGTGGCTTTAAGCCAACGGGGATCCTAAATGTCATTAATAAGCAGCTGATAAAACCAAGTGAGTCCTCATAAATGTCTCTATTTTAGGGTTAGAAAGTAGCCCATTGCTACCTCTGATCCTGCTTTACGGCAATATACGACATACATTGTACAATGTGCATTTGTTTTTGCTGCCCCCCACCTCCCACACCAAACCTCTCCACTAATATAAGCCCATGACTTAATTGTGTTACCAGGCCATGTACAAAAAAGGTTGGGGACCACTGAGTTACATGGCCCCTCGCTGTCTAATGCTGCGTTCACACCAGACGCTACTTGTACTACCTCGGCGATCACTCTCCATGCAAAGTCAATGTACAGCCGCGATGGGTGAGAATCCCACCTGTGACCAGTTTGCAGAGTGTCTTCCCCTACTCTCTCTTCCCCTTTCACAAGCCTATCCTCTATCTCTCTCCTATCAATAAAGGCACAAAATGCGCAAAAAATACATAAAAAAAAAAAAAAAAAAAAAAAAAAGAGAGTGAAAAGGATACAGCTGGAATAATGTCCACTTATAAATCCCATGATATATGATATGATCGCGGTGAAACTCGAGCGGACGTGACGTCACCGAGCGACGGCCGACGGCAACGGTGACCAAACTGAGGTATTTATGGACACCCGACACTATGTCAGTGGGCAACGCGATTTTGGTAGCTGGGCTGCTTGTGGTGTGAATGCAGCATAAGCAAACAATACAGCTTTGCCACCTTCAACCAACATAGGATTATCTCCAAGAACAGACGATTGTAATTGTAATTCTACTTATATACCACATGAACCCTAATGACCCCCCCCGGACTTATGAGTAACCACAGTTGTGATATTAATGGAGTTATGAAGTAGAAGTACTGTTTGCCAACTTGTAGTTCAACCAGTCCAACAATATTTCCGAGAGGCTGAACAGTGATTCAATACTCCACAGCCATGCTAGCTCTCACAAGCAACCATGACAACATTAGGATATCCTTTTCCACACCTACACTGCCTCATGGCCTTCACAGCCTAAACAGCAGGTTCACCCTCAAAAGACCCAGGCTCAGTACATGCAAGCTCTAGGCAGTGCAATTTGACCCTTGCTACCATACCCCATAGCCTCCACATTGAACTCGCATTCGAAAGACAACCATGCCAACATCTCAAATGAAAAGGAACTGCAAAGTGAGCAAAATCAGAGAAGTCTAAAAAGAGAGCAAAAAACCCCAAAAAGAGCAGGGAAGACAGAGCCAGACTGAGCTGCCCTGATCAGGGCAAGAACTCAACCCCGTCTGACCAGGCTGTTGCTCTAAAGGGCATAACTGGGATTTTATAAACACTGATGCCAAAACACAAGGGTTTCGGCAAGATGTTTTTTTTTCTTTTTACCCTACTGACCTAAATGTTCTTCTTGACATCCTTTTGACCATCTTTTCAATACTATTTCCCTGCACCTTCAGCTATCACACAAATTAAACAACTGGAGTTCCTGTCAGCACTTTATATCACGTATATGTTGAGGGTTTAGGGTTTGGTATTGTGGTTCCGTGGACTAAGATAAACAAAGTCGGAATATGGACAGAAAAGTGAAAAATTGCTCAAATCAAGGGAACACAGAATGAGTTAATGTTTGAAAGCATGTGCCATTTTCCTTTAGGGTTTAATAATACTGTAAAGTGTATATTTCCTCATAAACAACATAACTCGATAATACATTTATTTCTAAAGAGTGACTTAATAGGAACATGATGTTGGTCTTTTATCTACTAAAGGGGAAATTGTGCACATTTAACAGAGGAACTAAATTCAAGAAAGACTTTGGTTGCTCTCCTTAAAATGAAATAAAGCTTATACTTACAAAGAAATCCTTTTATGTGGTATTATCATAAAGACAGAGCGCAACGCTACAGGGAACTTCAAATGACAGCAACAGCGTTGTGGAGTTATTAAAGTATTACCTCTGCTCATGTAGGAAACATAACACTTTTACATTTTAAAACTTGTGCACATTTATTTTTGATCCCTCTAAGCTCTAGTTAACAACAACCTGTCTACTGCGAGTAAAATAATGCACCTCTCTCAAAGTGAGTTCATCCTACAGGGAAAAGGGCAAACTCCCTTCTCAATATTTCATCACTTAGTTATCTTGCTGAGCAAGGCAACGTGCCGTAAAGGTTGATGCACTGTGGGATGTAAAAATAATCATCATTTATGTGTGTTGTGCAGCTCAGTGTGAACTCTTACCTTTAATCATGAAGGCTAATACTGTATTTCAATCCCAACAAAATTTAGATGTCATTTTAGAGGGATTGTGTAATGGCTTTTTGAACTGCAGTGACCCAATTGCACTGACATGAATACTGTGTTAAATGTACTATTTGGAAATATCTGGGTACAAACACATAATGGAGCATTATTTTTTCATGATTCTGTTACGTTTTTACCAAGACAATTATTATTAGGGGTGCCAAATTACTGCATTAATTGAGATGAATTAATTACTGTCATACTAAGCTGCTATGTATTTTAATCTCATTAATCTAATTTTTAATCTGATTTCACTGTTTTGGTATTTTCAGAGGGTAACACCTTAAATCTTTTGATCTGATACAATAATCTAATGACTTTCAATAAATACCTCAAGTTGAGGCTTTTTTCATCAATTTTATGAATGAGATTAAAAAAAAGATTAATTAGATTAATTACAGGTCATAAATAATTAATTGCTCAATCTTTTTAATCTACTGATTAATTATTATCCCCTGACTTGTTACCAACCAGATTTTCTATTGGAATAAAACAAGTTTAAATCTCACCACTAAGTGAAGAACTCTAGTGGGGGACAGGGGAATCTTTTTTTAACAAAATACTGTCATCACTGTTAACCTTAACCTGACTACAAACATGGAGAAAATTTAAGGAAGTGAAATAAAACCTGTAATCCTTGAACTTAAGAGGGTTATGCAACTCTGTATGTACGTGCATTACTATACCATAACAATACTATAACAATAGACTAGGCAGATTAAAGCTGTTTGCTACCTCTCAAGTTTGTAACAATAAAAGAAATGGTGCATCTTGAAGTCAGATAAAAAACATAAAAAAAAAAAACATGTTTATCAATTTGATTCTTAAATCAAGAAATCCAACCATAAAGAGGACTGATCAGCAATAAAAAAGATAAATAAAACAGGTCAGATAGCATTGAACACTTGGTAGAGCTGCAGCACATGCTTTTTAATGTTCATACTTCCAAAGAAACACGCAAACCACGTGCAAAAGCCCCAGGAAAGTAGAGATAGTAATGGAAATTGTAATTTTAAAGCATTTAGGACCCTTACGCAGCACCACATCACTTAAAACAACAAATCTTGTTATTATTTTTAGGATATTTACATGCTGTAAGAGTAGAGAATAAATCACCAGACAAAACTGCAGGGCTGAAAATCCACAAATATTTGGGCAGTTTTATTGAGGTTCTTCTGATGTGGTTTGATCAGTAATTCTGCTGCTTGAGAGCATCAAACATTTGTGAGTGATGAGCAAACGCTCACTCATGTTATATCAGGATCAGTGTAGGCCATCATAAGCAAGTGTGGTGGGGCAGTATTTTACCAAAGGCAGGAACATTTGTATCAATTCAACAAAAAAGTCAGGACAAGACGGGCCTATTCAGTGTTTGTAAAATTGAACACAGTGGGGCGTCTGACAGTGTTTGCCCTCTAATTTCTCCTCTGTGCATTTCCTCTCTGAGATAGGGCTCTCTAAAGTATAATTATAGCTTGCATCCCCATCATCATTTCTATATCCATGTTTTTCTATTGATTATACCTCCATAATGAATACCTTCACAGCTATTAGGACATGAGGACCTGCTTGAAAACAAGGCCACATCTCAAGGAGCTTACCCTGAATAAATGTATATTCAAAAGACAAACATGAGCACAGATCTTTGATCAGGGTAAGCCCATGGTGTACATTTTGACAAACTCATGGGCATCTATGGGTTTGCCACAACCATTGTCGCATTATAAATTTTAATTTTTAGTCCCTTTGTCCGTAGCTCTCTGTATATATATTAATATGGATATATATGCAAGTACATATTTTTGTACAAAACTATATATGTACATATATAAGTAAGTATTCAATATTTAGTATTACATACAGATGAATAAAAAAAGTAATATTGAGTATCACATATAATTTAACACTTACTTTTACAGGTTACCATTATTTATTTATCTATTGATTTTAAAGAGGGAACAGTGTATATTAATGAACATTTTTACAAATGTAAATATGCCAGATTATAGCCTTGGGCTAATTCCATCTGCAGACCCCCTGGCAGGTTGATGGTAACATATACATACAAGACACTAAATACAGTAGGACAAACCCAAGGACAGTAGACAAGTATAAAAAGAAACAGAAACACATATATTGCACATCCTCCCATCACACAGAGTCCATCAAGCATTTAGCAAATGCAACTTCTATTGCACCAACCCCTATTGCACTGAACGTTATTGCACAGATTTATATTACACGGACCCGGTTCATATTGTACAAATCCCTATTGCACTGAATATTATTGCACCAGTTTACATTGCACAAATCCCTATTGCACCAACATGAGCAACTTATAGGTCACACATGCTCACATGACTGCGTTTCTCTCAGCCACAGTTTTTGCTGTTTCTTAAATGATTGCAGACTTGGACAGTCCCTCACTGATAAAGGAAGACTGTTCCAAATCTTTACACCCTGGACTAACAGGACGTTTTTGAGAGAACGCTGTTCGTCTTAGTGGAAGTTCACAGTCTCCTCTGACCGTGGCCTGGGTCACTTGTGTAGGACCACAGACGGATTTCTGCTCGATGAACTCATTCATTGTAGGAGGGGCCAAATGATGTAAAACTTTGTAAATTAAGCAGGATGATTTAAATAATTTAAAATTTGAGAAATTAAGTAGATTATATTTGTCAAGTATTTGGCACAGATGGTGAGAAAAAGGTTTCTTGTCGAAAATTTTCAGTGCCCTTTTGTAGTATGATTCAATAGGTTTAATGACAGAGAGACCAGTGTAGGACCAACTGGTAATGCAATACTCATACTCTTTATTCTCTTGCTTCCTAATGTACTTGGTTTATTTTTTTTGTCCTGCCATGCAAACCACAGATTAGCTCTGGCACATTTGCTCCTGCTGTCTCAGTTGACTAATCAATGGACTTGTTAAGTGCAGTTAATTTGTGCACTTTCATCTAACCGTAAAGACACACACTCAATCATGAGCCAAACAGAAAAAAAGTCTAACATAAATAAATGGATTCCTACGTTGTGGGAGTAAGCCCACTCCTCTTCCATGAAAGTTGCAGTTATTTCTAGAATATATATTAAGATATGCACTTCATCTGAACAAATTTGTTGCTTCTCATGCTAAAGTAGCTGTGCCTGTGCCTATGAATGCCTCATATTTGGACAGAATAGATCCATGTCTGCTGAGCTGTGGAGATGACAGGGGCAGGTTGAGTGACACTAACAAGGCTGTTGCTGGCCTGAAAACCCCCTCAAGTCAGTGAGGGGTGAGAGGAGGTGAGTGGGACCTTTATGGGTCAATTACAGACAGACATCCAGTTAGACACAGTGGCTTACTGGAATGACACTAACATGTCCGTGTCTGAGCCTGTGTGGGTCAGAGATAACCATTGGTTGACGATTTATCAAGAGAAAACCATCCTAAGACTTGTTTCTCTACAATTTCCTGCATTTGCAATTGCCTCTTGTTAAGTGAAAGCCTGAATGAGGTATTGGAGGGAACAATAATCTGTGTGCTGAGCCAAGGCTATTATTTATTGGCTGGACTTATTTTTCAGTGCTCCACAAAAAACATAACTTAGATGGTACGCTTTGCTGAACTGGCACAGTGAAAGTATTATGGAGGCTACAACAACAACTGTTTACTCAAGGTATCAGAGAAGAACTGATTTTAGGCCTGTTATCCCATGATGCAAGCTATGAAAATGTAGCTTTTGCTGGTGTGCCATTAGCTGCAGCTACTCTTGATGCATTTCACCTGTCAACTACAAAATCTGATTGGTCCATTCTGAATGTGATTGACAAAACTATCATTCAGTCTCCTTCCAAATATGTTTTTGAAAGTTTCTCTCATCCCCAATCACTTTCTTTTGGCAATTGCTCAGTCAGACTATAATAATAATAATGATAATAATAATAATAATAATAATGCATTTTATTTAAAAGCGCCTTTCAAGACACTCAAGGACGCTGAACAAGATAAAAAACAACCACAGTATAATCAACAATAATAATAATAAAATCAACAGTAATGATAAAATCAACACTAGAAAAGCACAACAGATAAGGACCGGTATAGGGAGAAGAGGTAAGCTATTGTCAAGTGGGGTATGCAGTCCTGAACAGGTGAGTTTTGAGTCTGGACTTGAAAAGAGACAGGGAGGTCAGGTTTCAGAGGTCTGGAGGGAGAGAGTTCCAGAGCTGGGGAGCAGAGCGACTTAAGGCCCAATAATAGTAACAATAATACTAATACTATATAATAGACTGTCAATCAGGCATGTCAGATGAACCTATCTGTTAAAAACCAATGTACTGTGAACATTATCCATTCTAAGGTTAGCAAATGTCAAGGCTGTCCTTGCTAGTGTTGTTGACCACCATGAGCAGATGGTGCTTTGCATTGTGGAAAATAGGACTTGATGTAGCTTGAGCCTGTGTAAAGTGTTTAATTTCTTTTTTAGAAATAAGTACATCAATGAGGTCTACCTTATCTTGAATTGATTTGAATGGATTTTGATATGAAGCTGACGTGTTGTACACAAAATGTATAAATTTTTCAACTTTTGTCCCTAATTGGGCTTTTGAATATACAGTTTCAAAAAAAACATTCAACATTTAAAAGTAAAGCACAACACATGCATGTTTTGATATATGGCAAAACATATATTTCATCAACCACTATAATTTAGTGAGGTTAAAAAAAAGAATCTAAAAATGATCACAGTGCTTTTTCTTGTTTGTTTTGACCATCTCTTGAACTTTTTGGTAAAAGATTTCAGATTAAGTATCTAGTTTAATTTCCCTCTGTAATGTGCTTTAGTTTACAGCCTTTCATGGAGAAAGGTGATTAAATATAGATCTACAATGCTGACTTTCACAGTTTCCGTTTACTGTGCTCCTTGTGACTTTGTTATGGTGCTGCTGAACAATTTAATGACAGGTTTTGTGCAGGATTACCATTACATTTTGAACAAATTTGACAAAACAATTGCTAAAAACTTTCAAAGTGCTGCAGATTTTGTTTTCAATACAATGCAGTGATAATGGGCTCTTGGTCCATCATTTTCACAACCCAATTTAACATTGAGGAAAGCTTTTTGATGAGAGGTCGAAGCTTGAGCCCAAACTGTCAGACAATATGAGAAATGATAGAAAATCACAGAATGCACAAACATCTGTGCTGCATAAGAGGGTATATAATGCCAGGTCAGTTTAAAACAATTATGGTTATTCTTTTGTCATTTTCTTTACATGTTGATCAACTCAGAGTTTTGGATCTGAAATTATCCCAAGTTCAAGTATTGATTTATCTCCTTAACTTCTTCATTTTTTCTGTTAAAACCATCAGTTGAGCAAAAAAACATGTTTATTTATACTAATGCTGCGTTCACAACATAAGCGACCCAGCTACCAAAATCGCATCGCCTACTGACGTAGCGTCACGTGTCCATAAATACCTCATTTTGGTCACCGTTGCTGTTGGCCATCGCTCTGTGACGTCACGTCCGCTCGAGTTTCACTGGGATCATATCAGATATCATATAATAGGATGTATAAGCGGACATTGTTCCAGCTGTAACCTTTTCATTCACTTATCAACCACAAAACACTGCAGCTGATGCCCTGCAGCAGCACTATCTGTGAGTTTACTGCGGTCCGTCTAGACGGAACTAATGTCCTCACTGACTAATGTTTCCCACACGGACTTGGATTGTTCCTCTGTAGTCTGAATGAATAACTGTCTGTCTAGGGTCCCATCACACGTGCATACACCTGCTGATTGATCAACCTTTTTTTACTTTGACATTGCGCGACAAGCTATGTGGTGGTGTGAAAAGTGGCTATTGCATCGCGGGAGGGTTAGCCCCGCCCCATCGCGGCTGTACATTGACTTTGCATGGAGAGTGATCGCCGAGGTAGTACAAGTAGCGTCTGGTGTGTACGCACCTCAAGTATCAGGATTTGTTATCATCCTAAAAAGCTACATTTAGATGCTGCACATTATTTCTGCCCAAACAGCATATGTGATTTTTAAAAAAGCTATTGTTTTCTTGCAATCCAAATTAGATGCACATTTTTCACAGTGCAGCTCTACAGTTCTGAATTTGAAGGTGTGAGGGTTTGTCTTTGTTTCATCCAAAACTGTAATTAGTTGGGCTACAAGAATCAAACAGACCACAGTTCTTCTTTTCTCTGCCCTCTCGATGAAAAACCCAATCCGAGACACTAGTGTTGCCAACTCCACCACCTACTCCGGGATGATACCAGAGACAAATGTGTAGAAGAAGGAACAATAGAGTATGATTTCATGGGCTGCTTGCTAAATTAAGATGATTGTGAGGCCATAGGCATCTGCTGAGGAGGAAAAATTCCTCTCTTTCCTAATAGGCTACAGTATGTGTGATACAGAATTGACTCTTTTAGTGACTGTGCTGTCTGCATTTTATTGAGCGGACTAGAAAGAGTATTCTCATTTGCGATGGTGATACAGCTCCCTTTGACATTTCCCCAAAGAACTGACCGCTTTGATGGTTTTTCCCCTCTCTGAGGGCTCATTCCTATTTTGTCCAGTTCACTGTGTGGAAAAGACCCTGCAGCAAGTGACTCATTGTCTTTCTTCCATCTTCAATCCAATTTACGACAGCCACGTGTCACACTCGATTTTACCTCTCATCGGTAGCATGGGCCCACACACACACACGTAAGACACATTTATTGTAAGAGACACACTTTGAAATGTGTAGGTTTACAGATTTAAGTGCATTTCCACACACACATACACATGCAAGGATACATCAAATCAGAGAAAAATAGGTGTCATTTTGTGACTGCCTCAGCACCCATGAGTCTGTTGAAGATGAAAGCTGGAGGGGAAATGAGTGTGAGAGGAGTGTGAGACATCAAGGACCCCATTTTTTTTTTTCGGTGGAAACAGATGTGGATGTATAAGAACTGTCACACTTCAAGTACACTTCAAAACCTGACTACTGAAAAATAGGACACAGGTGGATGAAAGGCTGTTGCAACTAATCAAAAATTCTTTAGTAATTCAAACAGCTCATGACCAAAGTCAGGATAGACCACCATTATTTATTTTACCTGTTTGGAAAAAAAAATGTGCTATGTCTTTTGTGATGACCATGTCTTTGGTGATAAGACTCCATTTTTATTCTAATTCTAGTCAAATGCATGATAGGATACCTCGCTTGGGCAACAGTTGAAAAGTGTTTGGGGGGGGCAGAAGCTTTCAAAAACATATCTGGCAGGTTATTTGGTGATAATTTTGTCAATTACATTCATTATGAGCCAATCAGATAGTGTAGCAGGTGAGCACTATTGGGGCAATGTAAAGTACAAAACGTGAGATACTTCAGAGAAAACAATTTACGCCACTTCTAAACATGTCGCAAGTTAAGTGAAAATCTCTCTTCTATTGAGAATTGGTTTCAGTTTTTCAAAGTGTTTTTCATGTAATGAAGCAATTTGGCCAAGATCTAATAAAACTGCTACTCATAAAACTATAACAAAATCTTTCATTCAAAGGCATCTATGCATTACAAAAACTGTGAAATAAGATACCAAAAAAGCAAAAAACTGGACTCTGTGCAAACACGGTCAAAAACTTCAATGCTCTTTAAGTTCCACAGCTGCACCAATTACACACAAAAAAAACTCACATGCCTCACGTTTCATAAGTCATCCAATAAGAAAGCTGCAGTGCTTATCAGCTTTAAATAAACTTTTAAGATAAAAAAATATTAAATCCAAAATTCTAATTCAAATCAGCATATATAAGAGAAATTCTAAATTATTTACCAAATTATCTGTGGTGTACAAAGGCTCTTACAATATTTGAACTTCAAGTGGCAATTGGCGTATGACCTCCAAAATGCATCTGATTCATTGTTGAGACAGTGAGGCTGTAGAAATTTTCATAATACTCTAACAAGCAAGGGTGGAATAGCTTTGCAGAGCCGACGGACCTACCTGATTCTGAAACATGCATCTCTGTCTTGCCAGCCTCCATTGTCCAATGGTTTCATTCGGCTAAATGCTTAACGGCCCAATCAGGGAAGAGAGGTGGGAGATGCGGGAGCGTGACGTCAACAGGAAGTGACTTGACAGGAAGTGAAGTCCCTTCCTGTTGTAAAAATAATGGCGGCCAATGTCGGTTAGCCTGTGGGCATCATTGTTACTCAGTTATACTTGGTAAAATATGGTCTCCTCATAAGTTTACTTCGTAGGGATTGTCTTTGATGAGGTTCATGTCTCATATAAATGTGAAATGATATGGGGTAGTTAAGCTATCAGCTAACGGATAACAAGTGCAAACAACAGATACGGCTAATGGCCATTAACTGTTGTTTGCCCTTGTAAGCCGTTAGCTGTTAGCTGTTATGTTTAGCCGATACATATGCTACGTCATAGCAGCGCTGCTTGATATGGATTGGTCTGTGATGAGTATGATGAGCCAAATGATCATCCAGTCACAAGCTGCTGTTGTTCCTGAAGGTTCTGCCCCTGAAAATATTTTGCAGGGCTCCTTCCTGCATGGAAAAGTTAAATATTTCCAAAATGGAATTGTTTATCTGGCATGTCAGGTTAAGGGTGGAAGGCAGAAACAATGACTTTTACCTCCAAAATGTATCAGTGTAGCCTTGAGTCAGAGTGGACATTCTTGTAAAGTGAAAGAAAATCCAGTAATTACTTTGTATTAAAAGATACATTTATTTCCAATGTATATTTAAAAACTGAAAACAACTGAGTAACATTAAATATGGTTAAATTATGAAAAATTGAGGTAATCAAACTCGTGCTCCTCTCCTTACTGTGCTTGCACTGTTGAGAGGCAAAGCTGAGGTTAACAAATCTTGAAAACTTCATGTTTTCATGGAAGCAGGCCAATTAAACACAAAGTGTGCAGTGTGAATCTGTTTACATGAAAACTTGTATTTCTATGAGATAGAATTAACCTCCAAGCTAACATACTAAATAAAATAACTGCCTCAATAGCTGCTTGTACACTTATTCTGTCACTGGTTTTTACCTCGTGTAACCTGTTGTGAAGAGATAAGCTAGAGTCAGGATAAATTATGAATCCTACTTGTCATAATAGATCAGTGGAGATGTGAATATCTTAGGGAAAGCCAAGAATTTTGGCAATTAAGGTCTTGATGTGGGTGGGTTACTTTACTTGTCATACAAAGTGGTAATGAGCTTTCTGGCAGATAGACATGATCATTTCAGAGCAAGATTTACGCTAATTTGGACTGCAAATGCAGATTGCAGAAAATCAATGAAGAGAGAAAAGAGAGGAAAGGAAGCAAGAAAAAAATCAACAACTGTCCGACAGGAGGCGAAGAGGCAAACATGAATTTTAAATGAGGTGAGACAGGGTGAAGTCATGGGCTGATGGAAGAGGTCTGCATCTGCAACTATGAGCAAAGTTGACTGAATAAATGTTAACAAACAATGAAAGTTAAAGGCTCATGAATACACAAGGTTTTAATCAAATAGCTCACTTGAAATGTGATTTTTTTTTAAAACCTTTTGGTATGTTTCTGTAACTAGAAGTTAAAAAGTAACAATTACTAATACAGTGTATTTCCAATGCTTTGCATTTTTAAGTACTATTGCCTGTGTTTAATTCATTTCTGTATATCAATTTTTATTCAACCCATTTACTTAGATCAAATATGCTTATTACTGCGATTTTTTAATTCAAACTTATAATGGGACTTGAGCTTTGGTAAGAAATCTTCAACTGTATGCTGGATTGGCCAAAGACCTTGTAAATATGGGTGTGTTATTAATGATGCTACCAATTCATTTCTAAGGCAATCTTTGACCCCAAACAATGTCTGATGTCACATCTGAAAAAGGTGCTTTCACCATCTTCCAGTCAAGAAGTGGAATAAGTGTTTGAGCTTAAGCCTCTGAAGAAAGTCCCAAAATGAACCCCTCGAGCACACTCATCTGTCTATCAGTCATCTCCAAAATATGCATTTCCCAAAAGGTCTAAAGGGATGAGTTTTAAAAAGTAAAATGTATAAATTAATCCCACCAGTATCCCTATGTGGATACTATTAATGCTAGGATATATTTCTTGGAGATATCCATGAATTTCCAAATTTACTGTTTTACATAAAAACTGAATAAATAGGAAACTAATTATTTCTTCCATAAAGTGTCAAGTTATAGTTATTCACTTGCATTCCTGAACAGAAAAAAAATAGTTTTAGTGGTAAACATGATGCTTGGTTAATTTCTGACCTCTTAGTGAAGCCCAGTGAGCCTAAAGATTTCCTGTGCCCAACTGAGTTGATGTTCGGCAGTCAGACTTGTTGCACATTTTTCTCTTGATGGTTGGAACTTTTTTTTGGCCTACTTATTGGACCTCCAAGTCTTTGTTCTTAAAACTCCATGTTTTTTTTTGTCACTGGTCAATAACATATGATTAACTGTCAACATCTTATTACTGAAGCCACATTAGAGATCAGTATACCTCTGTGGTCCCTCCTTCCTCTGTATCAAGCTTTTAGAAAAACTATACAGGGACACTTGCGTTTCAGCCAATCAGGAATCAGTTAAGGGACAGTGCTCTTATTGGTTCATCTCCTAAGGAATATGTGCTTGTTAAATCTAAATGAGCTTTAGCTTTTGTTGAGATTGTACAGGTACTGTTTAGGTTATGAAGGGACATGTGGTTGTGACTCTTTTAGTGGCTGCAAATCAATTTAATTGGCATGATGCTAATGGCAGCTGAAGGTACACAAACACATTTTGCATAAGGGGCATTACTAGCAGTACAACCATGGAAAGGAGGGGGCCCACCTTTAAAGCAACCTTAGTCCTACATGTATTTTAAGCCTCACAATAGTAGTTTCAAAGTTTGAGATAATAGTAACTTTCAATGGATGAATGACCCTTATTGCTTGGTTTTAGCACCATGTTGTCATGGCAAGTATGAAGGCTTTTAGATACTAGATCAAACACCAGCCTTACACTAAACAAAGCCAGTTAGTCTATCTTGTCTATCTTAGTCTATCTTGATTCAAAGGTGGAGGGACATGCTCACAGATTAAATTTTAAAGTAGGTAACCAAGAAAAATGCTTGACAATAAGATGGATGCCACACTCCTTGTTGAAATGTATTGTACTGTTAGAAAGACTGTAAAATTGGCATTTTATAGTCAAAACATTACATATACTGTATGATATCAATGTATGCTGCCAGTCCTCTCACAGCAACTGAATGAATGTCAGTTTTCTTGTTGTCTTTCCCCACCGCCCCAAAGCGGACAAAAGTCCTGATGCTTATACCACTAAACCACTAAATTGAAGGCATGACTTTTTCAACTTATGTGCAAGGAGTTCAGTCTCTAATGTGACCACTGCTGACCTATGACCATTTTTACCTTTTCAAACTCTGCTTTACTTAACACCTGAACCTTAACCAAAGACTCAGGCCCATGTGTTGGCTATTATTTAGAAGCTTTTTGTTGTGTTTATCTCTGTGTCAAACTAAAGGTCAGGGCGTAATCACAGGCCTAAACATCGCTCCAGCACATGGACAAAGCAGCTGATCAGCCCGAGGAAAATGTCAGCCAGATATAGAGTGCTGATTGTCCATTAGAACAAGGCTGGGGCCAAGCCTGAATCAGATTAGTCAGAACCTTGACTCCTACAGATCCACTTTACAAGGTCACACACTCCAAGCAAAACAAATGTAGAATAATCACTTCAATTCTGGCAGCTTGTCTTCCAGTTTGCGTACATCTGCATGCTGTGTGAAGGAGCTGTTTTAAGGAGCTGGCTCAGTTTTTCTATCTTTATCTCCCTTCCTTAAAATTATAGCTTCATTTTCCAGGTGCAAGCATGAAATTGGGCTTTATGCAGATAGAGCCACTGCAGTTTCATCTCAGGGGGGGAAATTAAGTATTCTGGCAAACTTAAGTGGACAGTTCATGAGGTAATGAATAAATATAAGCTGCTTAATATTTCAGAGGCACAGCATACCTTTACAGGTGGAATAAAGACTGCAAATCACATTCTTTAAAACTGCACGGTGAGGAAGAGATGTGAGGAAATTAAATGAAAGAGCTGCAAACACTGAGTGTGAGTGTGGCTGTCTTTAAACTGTTTACCTTTGGTGAAGCATATATCTTTGTTTACATCAACATACTGTATTTATGCTGAACTGGGAATTTCTGCAAGGTGAAAAGCTTTGCTTTAATCTACAGTAATAAATACCTGTGTGCAGCGTGGAGTTGTAAAGATGAGCCACAGGAAGGAACAACCAGGAGAAAAAACAATTGATAGACTAAATAAATCATCAATCAATCAACCAATAAATCAATCAAACTTTATTTATGTAGCACTTTTCCTACAACATATGTAACTCAAAGGAGAGGGACAAAAAAAACAATTCCAAACTAGGCACCTGTCAGGGGAGCACAGTGTGGGATTGGGAAAAAAACACCTCAATACATGAGACAACAAACACAGAGATGAGCACATGGGGTGGGGCAGCCAGCAGGGGCGTTGATTCGAAGGGAGACCAATGACCTTGGCTTAGCTTAGACCTCACAAAGTCTATATTGTCTGATAAGATAACTATTATCTGATAAGATGATGGTGTGGCCTTGAGAGAGAGAGTTTCTGTTCCAGAGCAAAGTTCACAGGATGAGGGGGGGATCGAGCCTCTGTTAGCACAACATTCCAGGAGAGTAGATATGTCTGCTCAAACAGACAAACGGGAGCCAAAACAGACAGAGATAAGGAATGGTTTGGGTCAGACCAACTGTAATTTCCCATCAGCTTTTCTGGTCTTTTGGTCTTTCACGATGATCTTCCGAATCCGTGGGCCCATTCAGCTGAGCCGAGCTGTTAACTTCTCCAAGGTGTTGTCCTGCTTGCAAACGAGTTAGAGAATCACATAAAGCTTGCAATTGAGCTCACAAATCGCTTGAGTCTTGTGTTGACAGCCCTTCACATTCCTTCAGTCATGACAGGCAGCTTCTCCAGAGCCAAAAGTGCTGCCATCGTCTTCTTAACTGTGTGATAGATCAAGAAACTGCTAACTCTAAACAGCAAGAAACCTGTTATCATAAATCCAATTATGTAGACATCTTTCACATCCTCGATGGACAGAATCGACAGGCACAGGATCCTCCACTTCTCCCAGGAGTCCATTGTGTACCCAGCTGGGAAAGTACCATCGGGACGGGCGGGTTCTCCTTTACTCGCTCTTCTAGTCGAGAAAATTTGGTCGATGGCACTGAGACACAAGCTGATTAATTCCATGAATCATGGTGTTTAGGCCTTTCATCAAACTCTGTGTCAATAGAATGGATCAAAATAGTGTTTGCCGGCTCTCCTGTAATCCAGGGATCATCATTTGTATGTGGTGACAGTCATTTTTTCCCATACTTTTTTCTTGACAAATGCTACAGGTGCCTGACATAAATTGAAATAACATGAATGTTTTAGTCTAACAAACACATTGTATTGGATTTCCTGATCCAAATGTATCTATGTAAGTGAGATCAGTCCATTTCACTCATACTGCTAGCCACAAGACCAGTTTCGATACCCTGGCTGTGTAACTTTGTTGAAGTTATATTTGTTTGACTCTAAAAACGTGTTCCTAACACACCAGATGGACTGGACATGCACAAACACATTTACACATATATGAATTCACTGGTTCACCCGGACAAAAGCCCAGAGAAAGGTTTGGGAATAAGCAGAACTTCTCGAAGAATACCAGGCAGGCGACTGGACGATTGTTCAGTCAGTCACATTCATTACAGGCTGGTCAGATAAAAAAATAGGTGGAAGCTACTGCTGTGATGTAAAGGACAGAACATAAAGCAATGTCTTTAAACAAACCTTCCCTAAAATATGTTAAAAGTGGAGTAAAACAATCTTATTTATTGAGAAATGCTTTTAGTGTCTTTCATTTAAAAAGATCTGAAACTGCTCATGCAACTCTTAGCATCCATGCTAATCTCTGTATGAACAGTCATGTCCTGCTGTCATCTGGCTTGTAGCTCCCACCTCTTCCTGCTCTAAAGGATGCTGATTGGGCCATGCTTTACGCCCAAATTCCACTGGACGTGATAGCGACGCTCAGCGTCGCTCAGCATCCTTGAAACGTACTGCAGAGCACTTCGCTCCCATTGTAGTCTTCCACTGCACGCGCTGCGTTGCTGAAGCGCTGGGGCGCGTCAAGGTGCGAGAGATACGCTTCAGGTCTATTTTCTGCGCGGCGCTTTCGTGTGCAGTGGAATTGGGGGGTTAGTCTGCTTACAATTGTTGCAAGTTGGAGCTTGGTAAGATTAATGGTTATAATTACAGACATTGACTCATGCTGATCTATCTGCACTGTGAGGTAAGCTGACAGGTGGATTTTGGAAAACAAACAGGTCAAGCAAGTAGAATATTATTACATATTATTTCAATTTCTAATGTTTTTGGGGTTCTGTAAACACATTTACAGACCAAAGACTAATATGACAACCTTTTAACCACAGCAAATTTCCCACTCTACATTTCCTCAATTTGAAAATGGCACCAGATGGAAAGCTGTGGGGGGGCTTGATGTGGCCCATAGTCCACCAGGCAATGATCACTGGTGTTATGTAATGAAACAGCTGAATCCCCCACTGGCAGAGATGTCATAAGCAAATCTTTCAGTGATCAGGAAAACAAGACACAAAATAAAGTGTCTCAGGCCTGGTTTATCCTCAGGCATCAACAAAGCATTTACACCCAGATAACTGCCACTCACTTTTTATTTACTCTTTTTAGAACCTTGTAAACTCTAAAAAAAGTTGTTCGTAAAGCAGTTTCAAAAATATTTAGATTGGTCAACAACCATAACACATTTAAAGTCGCTAGAACGGCCTTTGTCCCCCTTCAGATGCTTAGTTTAAGCTTCAGCAGGTTGTCTTGAACATGTCTACATGCCTTAATACATTGATTTACTCCATGAGTTGGCTGCTTGCGTTTCACAAGCAGCTGAACGGGTCTACCTGATGAAGCGGCCGGTGAGTGGATGTGCTGCAAATGGTTTTGCTACCACAAACATCAATAAAGATCAACAGCCATACCCATCATTTTGCTGTAACTCTTATTTTTCCAGCAACTTTTCTCACTAATACTTAATAGATGAACATTTACCTTATAGAATATTCCTGTAACTTTTTATCCACAACAGACATATGGGACATCAACTTCTCCCACTCTGCACATTTCACTCCTCAGCTTTTGAGGCATTTTTCACAGTTCACAGCAGACCAAGCAATGTGTTACATGTGAGATGATTTTAAAATTATAAACTAACAGCTTGTTTGTCGATGAAGCGAGGCTTCACAATTACACCCTTATTAATGCTAAATTCTTCATGTTTGTATCTCTTCTTGTCTCTGATCTGCCGCTGTGTTACAGCGCCATTTCTGCATCTTATAAATTTATGCATGATGGAAGCAAAGTGCTGTTCAGCCTCAATCTTCCCTAATCTATTTAAAACCCCAGTTTCAACAGTTTTAAATTAAATTCCTACCTCAGAGTATGAGAAATAGTTTGCATGTTTATCCCTTCAAATTGCAAATATATCACTTCTTTAAATCACTGCAGTTCATTTTCTGCTACATTAATTCCCACATTCCAGGAACTGTGTTTTCCATTCATTTCTCTACAGTATAAATTTCAACTTAAAATTAATTTAATATTGTTGCAATGGATAATCCATCAACAGGCATATGTTTTTTCAGCTGTCTTTTCCCTCAAAGGTGTATTATCTTCATGTGTTGAAAATGCATTTGCATACAGGGACTGTTTTGAAATCCCTCACGGTGCATTCAGAGTGTTCCAGCATTCAAATTATAAAGTTGGCTGCCAGTTAGAAACCAGTTTCAATGCCAGAAACAACCAAATACTCTTTTCATACACTGTCAAACATTTGTCAGTTCAATATCTGGCGACTTCTAAACACTATAGTTTTTACATCCAGTATTGCACTGCGGCCAAATTTGCTATCTTTGATGTTTTTGAATTCATCGTTGGTACAGTCCCAACATTGAACTACTAAACAACATTTATTAAATTAAAAAATAACTATGTATCCCTGAGGGGTTCATCCTGCAGTTGGCATCACTAACAAAACACATAAAAGGGACATATGGGAGTTGTTTTTGTTCCTTACCAGTGTTGCCAAGTTCATGCTCACTGTGGAAATTTCTGCAGGGATTTTAGAACCATTATGTATTTAAGACAACAAGATAGTGTCTTACTCAGTAAGTATAGAACATACTCCCAGAGAATGCAAGTGTATGTTATTGTTAAGACTGATTTTTTGGTTAAAAAAAAAAAGCACAGTGGGGTGTCTGTGTACATCTGTGCACTTATGTTAGATTTTATGTTAAAAATGAGTCATATATATATATATATCTATCTATATATATATATATATATATATATATGTATCTATGAACACATAGTGGCCACATGAGCTCCATAAAGTCACTAAGTATCACTAAACGGTTATGTTTACAACAGCTCAGAGGGAGGCAGAGTGAATCAGCAGCTCACAGCAGTGCTGTACGGAGGAATACGTAACATTAGTCGATTAGGTCCAGATAACCTTTATATTTCCAAAAACTGAATGTGCTTCAAAACATTCTCGGTAGCATACTCTTAATCTGTGGTATTGTTTACTCTTTGTACTTGGTAAAATACTTCCCTGTTTATGGCTAGTCCTTCGTTAAACTCTTTCAGACTGTGACTTAATGAGGGAGAGGAGAGAACTTTCAGCTGCATCTTATGTACTACGTGGCCATATGGAGCTCATAAAACCCCACTTCAAAAATACTGAACTCTCTCTTTAAACATCTATAAGTGTGCAAAAACGTCTTCTTAAGCTTAAGTATAATTTTACCAAGTTAATTTGGATGTAAAATCTTATACTCTTCCACCCATGACATAGCAGTTAAAGAGAGACTATGACAGGAAAGAAACATCTAACATCAATGATAGTCTCTGTCCTTGTCTCTTTATCCTGTCTTGTAAAAAAAAAAAAAAACCTCATGTAAGGCTTCTTAAAACAATGGGGACCTGTCTGCATGAGAGAAAGAGTGTCTGTATTTCTAGCCCTCCATGCACCTATAAGCTTGCTCTATGGTTGAGCTGGATTTGATAATGCCATGCAGTTCAATGGCATTGATTTACAGCTGTCCTTGTTCGGTGCGGCGGTGCCTGCTGTGCTCAATTCAACAACTCTCATCCCGGCCAGACCTGCTCCTGCTCCAATCAATTTGGCAACAAGGCTTTACTGCTTATGCCTACGTGCAACATAGGTGTACTTCCGAACATGTTCCATTGTTTCAACACCACATCCATGTATCCCTTAAGTCACAAATGACAGAGTTTACCACTGAGCCACAGCTGTAGATAGACTAATGAGGAGAATGTGCTCAGGTCGTTGCAGGTGTCTCCAAAAATATGTTATCCACGCTGAGAAAACAAGTGACGCAAATGAGAATAAGAGCAGCTCCTTGTTGAGCAAGGGGGAATCCATTGGTTTTGCAGCTGTAACCATCGATCAAAAACACAACATGCCTTTTGCTATGTCGTCCGCCTCCTGCTTCACGCGTGACTGCTGCAACCCCCTTTGCCGATGCCACACTGAAAGCCCGACAGCGTGATGGTGGAGTGTTTACCCTTGCATGGGATATCCATCACCGTCCTCTGTGTGATGTTGGATCAAAGAGGCGCTGAGACAAACAGTATGTCAAATGTGGTAGTGGATTAACGCTGGGACTCGGAGAGGCTGTTGTTGTGTTTCTCACTGCTTGAAGCTGTTTTCCCTCATGGGGGAAATGAATTCCCTTAATGATTTTGCTCGCAGGCTTCAGGCTACTTTTTTCATTCCCTCTCCACATGCTAGACAAAAAGGTATGACTTAGTTTGTCATTGCTGTCATCCTGCTGGCATTTTTTCTTGTCTCTGTAGGCAGACGAAGCCCCAGATCTGACAGAGCAGCTGAATTTCACATTTATGTCTGCAGCATGACAGAAAACAGGGCTATTTTAAATGATATCCAAGCCTAATCTTCAAGCTTTACACCATGCATTAAAGAATGTGGGTGAACACACAGGTAGGTGCATTGAGAAAGACATGCTGTGTGTTATTTTTACAACAACAGGAGGGACAAAACAAATGGAAATGTATTAGGGCAAGAGCAGAGGATGAGGAAAAAGTGAGAAAGACAGCGCTGCAGGTGACATGTGCGGGGGCAGATGTGAAGGTGTGGACTACGTCCCTGCACTCACCAAACAGCTGTGCATTGTTTGCGTGCAAAACGTGAAAGCAGGTGGGAAGGCTGGACTACTTCACACTTAAAAAAAGAACACTCAATGTGGTGCAATCTATTGCACTTATTTATTTTTAAAGCACGCACAAGCACTTCAATCCACCAATTACCAAGCATAAACAGTAATGCTTACATTTTTGGAAGACAAAGGGCCAGATGCACTGGAAGCTGTCCATAAATCATTTGTACCTATTTTGAATAGCTGAGAACAAAGGGTGTTTTATTTTGAAGGATGGACAAATCCTTGCATATTCATCCGTATAACTTGACTGTAGATTTTACCCCCACACTTTCTGCCCCTGTCACAACTGTGAGGAACAAAAAGGGCAATCCTAGATAAACTCAACGTCACACCTTTTGTGCTTACACTCCTTCAACTCTGCCCTGAACACAGTTACAGATATATTTGAATCAAAATATTTTGGGATGGGGCTGTGTTAAGGTCTGATGACCTCTATCCCTCTGATTCTGATACGGACAACAAATTGGAAAGATGAAACAAAGACAAAAGGCTGCTTCCCTGAGGGGCTTCCCTGAGAGGCATCAGTGTTGCAGTTTGGTTGGTAATTGGAAGATTGCTGGTTTAAACCCAGCTCCAGCTATCATATGGCGATGTGTACTTGGGCAAGACATTAAACCTAAAGTTGCTCCCACTGCCACATCAGTGTTGCTAAAATGGGCATGAAAATGTGAGTCAGTGTTAGCTAATTTCTGTTGGACGACTAACATCGAAACTTTAACCATCAGTCAGTGAGCATGAGAGCTAATTGGTGTGAATGGGTCAGTGTGACCTGTAGTGTAAAGCTGCTTTGACAAGTTAAAAAGACTAGAACAGCGCTATATAAGCTCCACTCCATTTCTCTGAGCACTCCTAACCCCCGAATTCCACTGCACCCAGCAGAGTGTTGCGGTCTTGCTCCGACAGGCAAACCCCACTGAAAGCGGCGCGCCTCAAATAATTGAGGAACATTACGTGCAAGAGTCAGTGCATTAAGTTTTATTTTGAAACTTCCAGTTACTCCACACGGTGACTTCCTGTCTAGTGCTTTCTTAACGACAGTGAATTTACAAAGTTTGAAGCGGCTGTGCAGAAAATAGACCTGAAGCGTATCTCTTGCGCCTTGGCACGCCGGCGCTTCAGCAATGCGGCGCTGACGTGCCGCAGCACATGCAGTGGAATTTGCCCGGTAGACTACAATGGGAGTGAAGTGCTCCTCAATATGTTTCAAGGCTGCGCGGTGCTTTCGCGTCCAGTAGAATTTGGGGGTAAGTGATCCAGCCCCCTCCTTGTGGTCAAGGTGGGGACCACACAGGGAAATATTTGAGGTCATTACTCTATTATATGTCTTAACTGTAGTCCTTCATAAAGAAAACCACCCTACTAATTTTGGGTGATTATGAGCATGGGAGTTTATGTGAGGGTCCTTCAATAGCCTTGCCTTCCCACCCAGCCTGTTAAGGGAGGACCCTAGTGGGGTGTTGAATGTTTTTTGTCACTCACTGCTGACTAATTAAGTACAGCCTTGTAAAATTGGGTTGTTGCATTAAAATGATATTTTCGTAATGGCCCACTGTGTCTTCATAGCACAATATTTCTTTATTCATATTTGTATATACTTACTGATATCTTCTGTCCTGCATTTGAAATGATTCACTACAACAACGTCCTTAAACTTAGTTTTGCTGGATAGATCTGCCCAATGACAGATATTGGATCCTGCTGATTCTTTGCAAGGATGCTTTTGTGGTGTTTTGATTCATGACCCCTTTATTCTTAAAGCCTTGCGTTTTGGGTTGCCTTTAATTCCTAGAGTCTAAAAGCCTGAGATTCCCTAAGAATGTTATATTTCCCTGAGTCCTCACATTCTTTTTCATCTCCAATTCCGAGGGCCTTGAACCCTTTGTTTCTTTAGGTCTTTAATCCCTGGAGTCTTTTACCCTTACTTTTAGGAAGGCCTTAAACCCTTGAGATCTTTGTCAATTATATTTCCTCTTTAATGCCTTGAGTGCACTAGTTTTGGAGTCATTTAACACCTCGAACATCCTATTAGAGTGTTGATTTGCTGCAGCCTGAAATCTTATGTTCTTTGGAGCCTTATACTCTTGAATTTTGTCCTAAATTTTGTGTAGTCACAGTTCACAATTCAATGATTAAAAACACAAATATCATTCTGGGTTGACTGATCTATGAGTACTTTCCAGCTAAACCTCTTTAGGGAGGCTTTCCTCAGTTCCAATGATTCTAATGATCTCATATCATTCAGTATGGCTTTCATTTTCTGCCACTTTTGCTCTTCCAGATGATGCCAGAGAGCACAAAATTGCTCACTGATACAATCTGCAACAGGATGGGACATTTAATGGCCTATGTGTCTGGATGTGTTTGTATTGTTTGCATGATCCCATGAGCATGTGTGAGTCTATAGCTGTGTATTTAACCAAAGTGCTTCACATCCCTGTAAAGAATAGATGGAATTTTGTGAGAAGGAGGACCTCTGTCTGTGCTAATACCTGGTCACATACATCTTCAATCTTGTCCATTTTGCCACTGACTGCAGATGCCTCCTCTAGCACTGCATGGAGCTTTATTATATTTGTGCATCCAGCATGTAAAAAAGAAAACACAGGATGTACTTGAGTCCCTGATGGAGTGCTCCGGAGCCAGGCAGGCAGGAGTGGCTGCTAGGCTTGTTTACGGACCAGCGCAGCCGGTAGCACACACCTACTTCCATTAATCCTGGCTGCAGCTGAGAGACATCTGAAGAAAGGAAACCAGCTTTTTTTTTTTTTTGCATCACCGTTCCTACTGAATCTTTTATCCAAGAAAAGATTTTAAAGCCATTATTCTAGAGATCCTGTCTCTACTTCCTTCACCCCACTTTCCGTCATCACATTCCTCAACAATGTTGATGCTAACAGGCTTTTGACTTTCAGGATTCAAGGTTAAGAGGTGTTATTTATAGCCTCCAGCAGCACTATGAAGAAACTTTGCTTCAGTGTCGCTAAAAGCATATGTGACCTGTTGCTTTAGCCTGTTAGCTTAATGCAAAAAAGACATGGGAGTTCTCAGGTTGTATTTTTACTTTTTCTCCATTCCAAGATGGAGCTTGACGATTTCTTCTTGCACTCAGTGCAGTGGTGTAAAGGAACGAAGTAATAGTACTTAGTTACAGTACTTAAGTATGTTTTGGGAGTATCTATACTTTACTTGAGTTTATATACTAACTTTTACTTTTTACTTCAGGCAAAAAGAAAGCATTAAGATGTCATGGTTATGACCAGCTAACATGATAAGACTACACAGTGACATCCCACCAATCACATTGAGCGATTCATCTTGGCCCATAATGTTGCTCAAGATTTTTCATCTGATGACAGAACTGATCCTGCTTTTTGCCTAGGTTTCAAGTTCAAATGCTTGTTCTGGAAACTGTTACAGTCATCTAAATTTTGTTAATGTGTGTTTGGATAGACATACAAATAGATAAACAGAAAAAAAAAAAAATACATTTTAGCATTAAAAATGACATTGTTTCCCTAAAAAAGCCTCTAGCTATTACATAAATACACAAAAATACTGTCACCTTCATAGTATAGTGAAGTATCAATTGGATAAGATGTATGTGACCAGTGGTGACTTGATCTGTCACTACAATATTACATTATGTAAACATTTTCAGTAACTATTAACTATAGTAAATATTACCTGCACTTTTAATACATTTCTTTCACATAGAAATCAATAACCAACATTTCTAGGTTAAACACCATTATAACGTATTGCATAATCCATATTTACCTTTGTATCTTTGCTCCACTAAATTAATCATGGCTCATTGACTGACTCATTGCACACACTGTGATGTAACGATGAAAAAACTTTACTTGGTTAGAGATTATCATCCATCAATATGTGCAAACTGCAAAACTCTCGGTGGTGTAATGCAGCCTTTGATTCTTATCGAACACGAAAAGCACATGCATGGAGGGCCTATCGATTTGAGCCTTGAAGAGAGCACCTTGAATACAAATTTATGATGAGAGGCCTCAGATGGAATCATTAGATTTTTCTTCAGGCACAGATACAAGCTAGAAATGACCAGAGGAAAAAAGACTTGTGTAAAATGAGCCCATTTGTTGCTTCCTTAGGTTGTGAATCACATCTGTCCTCCACTGGGTACAATGTCAATGGACAGCTCTCAAGTGGAATAGAACAACAATATCATTTGCTAGTGAGGGTTTAGAGTTGTGTTATTGAATGCGTTATGTTTGTTGATAATGTATTTGAGGAGTGGGCCTTCCCAAATGGATTAATACCATAACCAGTTCCAGATGGCTGCAACATCTTGTTCCCCTTCCTGTGATCATTTTAATGCTTTATTGATTGCTCTTGTCCAGGGAACAAACCCCTACACACACACAAACATCCTCTACCATGCCTACACACTCCCCCATCCGTAAACCCACAATCCATTTTTCACAGCGCTCTGGAGTGATTATGCCAAGAGCTGATTGGACACGCCTCTCATCTGCTCATACCAGGATGATTGCAAGGCACGGTGGGAGGTGGAATCGGAAGCAGTGAGCACATCCAGTGTAGGAGTAAATCTTTTACTCATGGACCTGCCAATTTTCATCATGTTTGTGGAGCAGGTAAGGCTTAGAGAATATATAAACATATATGTTGAATAATAAGAATGCCTGGAAAAGGGGCTAGGGGTAGTGTTTGAGCAGGTGTGACAGGTAGAATTTTTATTTTTGGCATAATGTGTGTTCATGTTTTGTCACATGATATAAGGCCACACTGACCTATGATCTTAAACCTCCCAAATCTGTTCAGTTTAGCCTTTTAAGTCCAAATGTGTGCTAAGGTTGAAGAAATGATCTAAAATTATTGCTTACAAATTTCATGTTCACAAAGTAGTGATGAAAATACATTTCAGTGATAAAACAATTTATCCTGTGACAGACAGAAACTGGTGGCCTTGGGGCCATGTCTGGCCCTGTGCAGCTTCCCATCTGGCTCCTTGAAAATGATCAAATTCAGAAAATTTGAGGGAGAAATCTAATTGTTTCAAGGGTCTTTTGTTGTTCTCAAGAGATTTTTTGAGTTTTGTTGAAGTAAGTAAGCTTGAACATAAGCCACAGTACAGAAATAGTTGGCACACAGGTAAGGGCAATTCACTGTTGCAGACAGGGCCACACTAGATAAGAACAAGTGACAAAAACAGGGTGTGGGGTGATTGAACGCTGTACTGAACTCATAATAACTTCCTTTTCACCACCAAGCAGCTTTTTTTGGCACTCAGCACAGCCTTTTGTGGACCTCCACCAGCATGTTGACCAGCTACAGTCTGCAGGCATCAGTAGAGAAAACTGCTTCCCTTGAGTAAACAGCCATTTATTTGACAAATCTGAGGTCCAAAGTTATCCATCAGTTTTAGCCTAAACATCCACGCCATTTCATACCCATTTATAAGCCAATAACTCAACAATTGCAGTATTAACAGAAGCTGTAACTTCTGACAGTTACTTAAACTTGTGATCTAAAGCATTTTTCATATCATCCTCGAGAAAGAGTCAACATCAGTGTCAAAGTTTAAGACATTTTTTCAAGGCTATTTTGAGACTTTTTGTCATCAGAAAACAGGAAGAACATGAGACTCAATGAGAATTAACTTCCTGGCAATAATTCTCAAATATGCTCGGTGCATACACGTCTGTGTAGGCATTCAGAGAAAACCCTTCTGGGTGTTCTTGGTATATAGTGTTTAAAAATGATGAGCACAAAACTCATTTACACTAATCTTTGATCTTGAGAATTCATTATGTATGTCCTTGCAAAAGTGTGGAAGCAAATATAGGATGTGGTGCTTACAGAAAAAGGATCATTATTAGGCCTAATAATGGTGACCTTAACTTCTGATAGCTGTTGTTTATACATTTCATCTTTAGATTGGAAAGGACATCCTCTAAAGTCCATAAAAAAGTAGAACAATAAAAAGCCATTAACATCCCGTATGCACACACACATGGGATCTACCTGAAACATCTTGACCTTGAGCTCTAGTCTATGATCTCCTGAATTTGATGAATATATCCTGTGGTCAAATTTGACCTTTTTGTGTAAAGTCTTGACGGAATGGTTTAGAACTTTTTGGATAAATCATGTTTCGTGGAATGGCCTGGACACAAAGATGAATAACCGAAAAACGTCACGTGACTCACAGTGGCTATCTGTGACGCATAGGCTGGTTATCAGTAGATTACATCTGTCAAGGTCAAATGGTTTCCATCTGTGTCAATGACAAGACAACCAAAGATTGATACATGATAAGACACTTCCTTTTTTCCTGACAATTTTAAGAGCCATAAGATATTACACTGAACCATAAAATAGCAGCAGACACAGATGTTGTGGGCCCTGCATCCTAATATGTTATGGGCTTTAATGCCTTCTGCCTTAATCCATAAAATGTTATCAGCCTTTTAACCCCTTTTGGTCTGAAGTTGTTTCATATTCTGCTGCTTTTAGCCTTTTGAGCCCTGAACCGTCATAATATGTGGATCTTTAAATTCTAGGGGTTGAAACCTTGCACCAATTTGGGTCTTTAAACCCTCTGATCTTTTACCTTCATATTCTTAACCCATGTACTGTGTGTCAGCTTTCTCTATTAACTGTACTTCCCATGCGAGGATCAGTTTTGACCTGTGCCTTAAATCAGCTGTAAATTTACACTGACAATTGTTTATCATGCATTTTATTTCCCTTATCACTCAGTTGCGTATTTAGGGATCATAATCCATGAAAATATTGATTTTAATATATTTTGATGTGGTCCCTTGGTCTTTTCTTTGTCTGTATATCCCTTGATTTAAAAAAAAAGTAAAATGAACCTCAAGAGAACCATATAAACAACAGGTTGTACTGTTACCGCACTATTATTAGGGGGTGTTAGAACACATATTGTAGAGGTATATATAACAATATATTTTTCTATTCTAATAATACTAACTATAGTAACATCTATGGTGTGTTCAATGAATTTCAACCCATATGCATTTACTGAAAGAAAAAGGCAAAATTGTATTTTTCAGCAAGAGAACTTTATGAACAAGAATTTTTGTGAAAATTCATGAACATCTATTTATTTAAAATCACAAATGCAACATGACTTTAGTTTTGGCTCTAATTATTGCTTTACAATCAGGCTAAAACCCAACCTAACAACACAGATGACACTATTCAACAAAGCACCCATAATTTATTGTTTCTGCTTCTTCCTTTATATGTTTAATCTTCCAAATTTTCAAGGGGGTTTTACGGAGCCATTTTGAGATCAATGTGCAAAAATACCAAAATAATATGAAAAAGAACTATTAAAGTTCAAACAGAGTATCTTCTTCGAGTTCCTCTGTGATGAGAGCCTAAGAATGAAACACCTTCTTAAGACTATTGTTTTCAGGACAATTTAGTGCACCAAGACACCAACGCAACACACCATACAGTTGCAACAAAAGCTGATGTTAAGGCTTTTTTTTCATTCTGGTAATTGGAAAGAAAGAAATCATGTCAGTTTGTTGCTGAATATGGATAAAGCATAATTTGAAAATTATTCATTAAAAATGCCTCCTATCTTGTTTTGTGTGCAAAAAGTGGCTGTCATGCACAGAATTAATTAAGCCTGGGAAAGGCAATATCCAGCACAAACAATGCTGTGTTAACAGACCAGTCTGGTAGGTAAAGATGTGTAATTCCAGTGCAGTCTGGTGCCATTTACCTATGATTTATAGAAAGTAAGCCAAGTTAAAGCTGTAATGACAGCAAAGCTCTTTGGCGCACTAATTAATCAATCACATTCTGCAGAGCAACATAAAGTTAGTGTCCATGTGTCTAAAGATGGCAGCAAGAAATTTATTGAGCAGGAAGGGGGACTGTTCATTCAAATCAAGCTTCTGTTGAAGCACAATGAGGAATGGTCCAACAGAAGTGGAGCTTTTAGCAGAGTTTCAGGAGTAGGACCACATCTCAACCTTACTCCTTCCGGTATTTAAACCCTCCTAACCCCATTTTCCTGTTTGTTCTCACTTCGTATGCCCCTCCCTCCCTTCCCTTTTCTCTGAATTCCTCCTTTTCTTTCTCCTCAGGGACCTAAAAAGGGGGTCCGTCGTGCATGGGAGCTATGGCGGACTCCTTTCGAAGCTTCCCCACACCATCACCGTATATATGTACCGTAAAATTTGTTCTAAATAAACAGTTAAACGCCAAGTTGATGTTTGGTCCTTGCTAGTGAATGAAAGGATGTGTACGGACAACTGTCATTCATGTTTTGACCACATTGAGGGCCTGATTCAATAAAAATACATCTGAGTCACCAACAGCTCTCTCACCAGCAGTCCCTGCTCTCACCACCTTTTCTAACCGCAAGTAATTTTTAATCACTTATACGCCACTTTGGAAACTTTGCCAGTTTTAGGTTGGAGCACGTTTCTGCCTCATGAACTGCCTTGATTCTCTGACGAGTGTTTTCAGCACCTTGTTTGACTTATGCCACAGAGATTTTGGTCCATACTGACAGGATAGCATCACACAGCTGCTGCAGATCTGACAGCTGCATGGTTTTATGATGTAAATGGATTAGAGTACAAGGAGAAAACCAATGCATGCATGGGGAACATGCAGATTTCACATATAGGCCACAGTCACAATAAGTGATAGACTCGTCATACCTATCAGGTGGACAAGGCATAACGAAACTCAACATTTACTGACTTAAAAATTCAGAATGGTGCCAGTTGTTTGTAGAGTTTGTGCCAGTGCCTTCACTAACACGGCTAGTGCCACTGTGTAAAAACTTGCAACCTTAACTGGTGAGCTTTATATCCCTGCTGTTGACACTGGCTATACTTCAGCCAATGTCTTTCTTTGTTTTTAAATGAGTTCAGAGGCCTAACAATAGCTTAATAAATCTGGCTTTTTTATTTCAATGCTGACTTACAAAGGGAGTGTTTTATTGGTTTCTTCTTTTTATGCCATAGTTTGATCCCTCTGCAGAGTATTTTAATTGCTTTTGTTGTCTGACTTGGCTAGCAGTGGATTGATGGTTCGACAATAGCAAACATGCATCTTCTGTCATGCAGCAGTTTCAAACAAAATATTCACTCTGTCTCCTTTGAGTAAATCTCCCAGCTGCTTGCACAATTCCCAATGCCAGACATCAATAATGGGATTGAAGCACCTGTCATTAGTTGTATTTGTGTCTTTATCTTCCCCCACATATGGAACAAGAAACATTTCAGCGCTCTCTAACATGTTTGGCTCATGTCGAGGTTTTTCACTCACAGATGGACCCTTTACACGGAACATGTCGAGTGCTGTCCCATGTGACGCGCCTGTTTCAGGTGGATTAGTCAAAGCGATCATAAGTCTTGGTATAGCCTATGTGGAGTTTCTTGTTATTGAAGATACAGAGCTGTTGCAGTCAAAGCACACATTGACAGCACATGCCTTTTACTCTGCTAATGAAAAAATACTCAGGATATCAATGTGAGGCGTCTTTTCATAACGCTCTGATGCAAAATAAAGCTTTCTAACATCATGCTCCTTGGGTTATTCCCTGTCTTTCATTTTGAATTCTCCTCAACTGAGCAATTTTGACATTTTTAGCTTTCGGCTTTTTTTGGCTCCCTGTTGAGATTTTAGGAAGAAATCCACCTTGCAGCAGTTCTATAACTCCCTTTTTTATTTGATAAGAAACTTGCTGGAACCTGCCGACCAAAAAAACAAACAAAAAAAAAAAACGGTTCAGAATCTTAACACACCTTACTGATTTGTTAGTGTGTTGTGTTTTTCCATTTTACTTTTATTTTGCATGCATTGAAGCTGGTGTCTACGATTTGAAACCGCAGCCTGCCCCTCCTTCCCTCACCTCTCCCCTCCGTGTTCCAAGATCCCGCCCCCAGCTCGTGTCGCCTCATATAAGCCCCCTCCGGCAGAGCTACGAGCGACTAGCACAATATATCAGCAGCAAACTCAATCAAAAACAGCTCAGCTCAACTGAAAGTATCAAACACGACAGACATCTCCCTTATAACACACAGCAGTAGCCATTTCAACTGGACCGGCGGCTATGCGGGTTTGGCGCCGCCAGAGCGGAGCCGAGTGTGGGGGAGGATTAATCTTTCTCAGCCTGTCCTCCCCAGCTCAGCTTACAGTGCTAACGATTAGCGGCTAACAGGCTAACCCACTCCCCTACAAGTTATTAGCCCGTACAGGCACAAACTAACCAGAGTAATTCAGCAGACATCTCCCACTGTAGTAAACAAAGCCATTACCTGATCAACCAGGGGCGAAACGGCCGATGCTGAAGGTCTGACGGCCGGCTGAGGCTATTCGTTAGCCGTTAGCCCGCTAACAGGCCTCAACCCGCGGGCAGAGCTCCGTTGGGCCCGCGGGAGAGGGAGGCGGATTCCCGGGTTCGGCGCTAGGCTTTTCCGGTTCCATGATAGTTCAGTAGCTAACGCTGCTAGCTGCTCACCGGAGGTAGAGGGGAGGAGGCGGGGCCATGGGCAAGATGCTGCGTACTGCGTAGTGAGGGAGACGAGGATTGGATGGACTCATGGACTAACTCACGGACCAATTAATAGTTGCAGGTTCTTAGGCTTGATTGGTCAGCTAGTATGCAGCTTTTCAGCGGATATACTGAATGGATTTTTTTCGTTCTTTTTGGTCTTTATACTGTGTAGATAGGACCATAGGACCGTAACAGCCTTATAAACGGTGTTATTAATATGTACAAAGCTTCCAAATCGTAGACCATAGCTTCAAATCCGGCATAATTAGTTAGCATGATGCTTATGATTCAGTTGGGAAACAGACCAAATAGTTTTTCTCCCTCGTTTCGAGTACTTTTATAGGATTAGCTGAACAAACTGAGAATCAATATCAGATTTTTTTTATCTATTGCCATGTGCATTTACACATACAAGGAATCTGATTTGGTAAACTGGTGCAAAAAAAATCAACATAAAGTTAGACTAATAACTGTAGGTATCTTTTCATATTGATTATTTAGACACTTTTGTATAACTATAGAATCTACAACAGTCAAGGCAGGATTTATTTTGAAACTTAGAGCACATTTCCATCAAGATTTAAAGATAAACTGTGTATAATCTAGAGATCATAGATCAAAGTCTGAGGTCATGAATTCTTCTGGTCATCATATGCTTATAAGACTAATATCTCAAACCTGCTTGGAGAAATCTTTTTGAATAAATGGGTCTTGTTGGCAATGTTCTGACAGAAACAAAAGTAATCAGATTTTAAAGGTCATTGGTCAAAGTCAAAGCCATCAGGTTAAACCACAGGAAAGCAATATTTTTTTATATGATATCCCAATAATACTTTAAGAGATTTTCCCTTTGCTCGTAACCCTAAAGTCACGTGGATGCTTTACTGGGGAAAAGCTGAAAAAACTAGATTTTGGAGGTCACAGATCAGGGTTGGAGATCATGGAAATTAATGGCCAAATATCGACTGAAAATGCAGTATCTCATGAATGCTTCTGGGGTTTTCTGTCAAACACTACACATGTTCACACACTGAAAAGTGACCTGATTGAATTTTGGAAGTCACAAAGATTATCATGCATCCTTTTCACCTCCTGCTTGTGTACAAACCCCTCACTAACATTGTTTTGGGTATTCTTATAACTTTGCTTAAAAGTCTGATGACGACTTATGGGCAAATTAGTAAGACTTTAGAGCAAGCATGTCCAAAGTCCGGCCCGGGGGCCAAATGCGGTCCGTGTTCAAATTTTCACTGGCCCGCAGTCTCTGTTATAAAATCAATTACATGTAGCCCTCTTGCACCGTTGACTGCTGTATAAAATACTCATGAACAAAAAACTATTTTACATTTCACCAGAAGATGGCAGTAGCGCTGTGGTCACATCTTTGTGGCTCGACACCTGACCTTTTGTCATCATTTTAGCCCGTCCCATTTCAAACATGGCGGCTGTAGCTAAAAAAAGAAAAGTTGACAGCAAGTGCCGCCGATTCCAGAACAAGTGGAAATTGGATTATTTTTTCACCGAAATATGAAACAACTGTGTCTGCCTAATTTGCCACGAGACTGTAGCCGTTTTCAAGGAATTCAATGTCAAGCGGCACTACCAGACAAAACATGCTACATACTACAAGCTAACTGGGGCCGAACACAGCCAAACATTGAAACAACTTAAAGCTTTTTTAACGGCACCTCAGCGCTTTTTCACAAGAGCCCGTGAGTCAAATGAAAATGCTACAAGGGCGAGCTACGAGGTGGCAATGATGATTGTCAAGCACTGCAAACCTTTCACTGAGGGTGAATTTATGAAAGACTGAAAATAGTTGAGAAAATTTGTCCTCAGAAGAAGCAAGATTTTGCCAATGTCTGCCTGGCTCGTAACACTGTGGTACGGAGAATTGAAGACATTTGATTAGATATTAAGAGACAATTAGAGTCAAAAGCTGAATGGTCGGCCCCCGCACATTTTCACCTTACCAAATCTGGCCCTCATGGCAAAAAGTTTGGACACCCCTGCTTTAAAGCAACAAAGTCAACTGTCCTTGGATCTCATGGGTCATTTTTTGCCTGATTTTGTGTGCCCAAATGTCCTCTTTGACTTAATGATACTGCTTAAATTTGGGGAGGTATAAAAGGTCAAAAGTTTTTCAGTTTGGATGCCAGAGGGAAGAAAAAGCATAAATAAGAGTCATGGGAGAACACATTCATGCATCTTAATGTTTTCCTTTATAACATTTACATGTTGGTTGCTTTCTAGATATCCCAAGCCAAGTTGATCATACGCAACCCCACATTTTTATTATAAGAATGTAGGATATATTGAGATCCTGAGAGAATTAATGTGTTGCAGTTTTCAAAAAAGAGCAGACAGGAATAAGAAACTAATATATTTAAAAGGTGCTATGAGAAGAATCTATTTCCGAAGACATAAAGACTCTGCCACCCATGAGCACATGCGGCGACTGTCGTAATGCTGCATTCCAGTAACCTCTGAACTGGGAGTGACATCATCTCCGACTTATCGGTGTTCCAGTTGAAGTCGGAAAAAAACATGCCCATCTACCTAGCATTTTTGTAAAAATAAGTCTAACAATACTATGTATACAGCTGATCTAGAGCGACACACCCACTGGCGATTGCTCTAAGACTGCAAGGGAAGCTATCACAGGTGACTGGCACGACTTCCTTGTCATTCATCCCTGCAGCATCTCAGTGCTTACACAGTCGGATGCTGAGCGTCTTCTGACTTTGATCGGGAAGCGTAGAGTGGGTTGTTCCACTGTGGAAACTGGACAGTCATTGGACAAACGCTGGACTTTGTCCCGCCCAGCTCAGCGTCTCTGGAGGTCTATAAGGTTGTGGGCTGGCCTGGACGCTCGGCTTCTGCATGATGATTGGATGATCTGTCTGAGGCCGAATCCCTTTTTGATTGACAGTGACATGAGCCAATCAGCGATCTTGAAGTATAACCCTCCACCGGAGCATCTTCTAAGTTTTACATTCAGTTGTTCTGGAGAGGAGCTTCTCCAGTTTAAAGTGGCTCAAGCCTTACACCCGCAACACAATGGGCCAAGGCCGTTTAAGCTGCCTAGCTCTGCTGGCCATTGAGAGAACACTGGTAAAATCCTTGGAAAAAGACACCTAGTTGCTACGACAGGGTCACAGATCATTTTCTTGAAAAGGAACGGAGGGTAGAATTTACATTTGAATAAATAAACAAATTTATGATGTAAGCAGGAAAAAAATGGGCTTCCCCTCCTTGACTGACCAGCAGCCGCCACTGGACACACCCCAGTCAGAAGTGCAAATGCATTGATTATTACAGGAGCTAAATAACTGTTCACACTGGGGGCATCCGTCTTCAATTGTCAACTCGGGGGTGATGAGGTTTCACTGAGTTCCCAGCAGGAAATTCCGACTTCGGGGACGTTCCAGTTGCAGTTTCGTACTCAGAGCCCGGAAATTCCTACTTCTGACTACAACTGGAACGCACTAAAAGACACGACCCAAGCCAAAGCGTGTCTTTGTTGTGATGCTAAAATGCAGCTCGGACTTTCTTCAGAACTCTTCATTGCTTTACAGCTTCTTTTTTCAACAACTTACAGGATGCAAAGCGATGAGGTAATGTATCTCTTTTTAGTTACATAGCGGTAGTTTTTGATGTGTGACAACAAGCAATTTTTGGAAAACTTATTATCATAGTTTTGTAGCCGGCTGTCTGACCTGACCACTTAGTTAAGGAAAAGCATTTATAGATAACCTATTTTGATGCTATAAAACTCATCTTAAAGAGTGTATTTCGATCAGGCATACATCTAAAAGTGAGACTTTTTTGTAATTACTTAGAAACTCCTCATAGCATCTTTAAGAAACAACATTCAACATGAAGAGGGGATTAAATAACCAAACAACTTAACAAATAAAAAAATAAAATAAAAAAAAAAAACACACAGGAGAACAAACAAAAAACACTGGCAGACGTGAGTGTTTTCAAGGTAAACTCACAGGGAGGTGACAGGAAACAGGTGACATGCAGGGCAAGAGCAAGAGGACCTGCGAAAGGGCAGACACACAGAGATCTTATACACAGAGGGAGGCAATCAAACACAGGTGAAATTGACAAGGCACATGTGAGGCGATCACAGAGATTGACACGATCAGGGTAACGAGGGCTGAAAAAGAAACACTGATGATCTGGGAGGGAATGAAATTAAACATGAACACAAGAAACAAGAGGTTTAAAACCTATGAATTGTGGGAGATATTTAGATGAAATGTTCACATGCGTTTTGTCTGCAAAAGCACATCAGTGACAGACAACAACAGTAACGGCCACATTTTTAATGAAAAATAATAAGGGCCTGTAGTCCACGAAGTAGATTGAGGCTGCATTACTTCTTCCTTAACATTCTGAACATTTTCCTTCCTTTCTCTGCTTTGTGTGAAAACATTACATAAGTCAGTGAACATATAATTCACATTATGCGCTGTTTGCAATCAAGTCTAAGTCAAGTCAAATTTGAGATGACAAAAGTTCTTAAATTGTGACGTAAGTCCACACCTCTGGTGCTTTCACTATATTGCAGTGTTTACCTCGTAGAGGAAAGACACTGCCATCAAGAAGTTCCAGCGTTATTGACACACGTTTGGTTGCAGCTTGCTAATAGAAACCACCATGTCTGCTTACATGCTTCTCCTGATACTTTGGGAGTGTTGAGTTATGAGCCATAGCAGTGAGCCCGCTAAGTCTGGACTGCTTAATCATGCACTCAGTGTGGATCGCCCAGCACTAGGGCTGATTTAGTAGCCCATGCCTCTGGGTGCTAGAGTCCAGCATCACATCATTACTTTTTTACACCTTACATTGATTTGTTTAGTGGGGTAACAGGCCTTGTTGTGGGGATAAAATAAACAGTCGGTGCAAGTTCAGTCAATCGCACTTCCATGAGTACTGCAAAATGGGATCAGTTAGGGAGAGCTCAGTTGGGTTTGGTAATGAAGAAGAAAGACCTATAGCTGATGGGACGTGTCAATACTTTACTTGAAGAGATGTTTAGTATTTTGTATAAGCATCACATCGGAGCTGACTGTAGCCTTTTATCAGCCTTAGTCTGGCGTAATCTTAAAACCCTTGTATGTTTCGGGCAGAGATGTGAGAGAAGTCTTGAATTTAATCTGATTTAAATAAATGAGTATAATTCATGGTACATTAGTAGTTGCAGTTCTAATTGGTGGACCATCTTCGTTTATTAGCCCGGTCAGGCCAATTGCTAATTGGTTTCAACTGGGAAAACAATCTATATGAGTAAATGATAAAAAGATTAGACATGAATTTACTGGTGAGATGGTTTAATTGGTAATGACACAGACTGAAATGAATGTGAAGCTTTTATAAAAGCAAACAAGGTACTGTTGTGGCATGACAGGCTATTTTTGAGCTGAACATGGCAGGGTAACTAGCAATAAAAAACATATTTCAGCAGCAGTCAGTTTGTCAGTGCAACTCTGTGCATATAGACTAAAATATTAATAAAATAAATAAAAATCAAATTAATGTATGTTCCTGGTGAGATGGTAGAGGTCACACACTGAGGTCAGTTCCTTCAGGACACTATAAGTATTTCTTAAAACTATTAGCTACTCATTACAGTCATCTATACAAGAAAAAATGTATCCATGCTTTTGAGGCTGCTCACATTTGCCACACACCATTTAGAGAAAAGTCAGGTGTGTGGCTGATTCACCTTAAAACCAGATGTGGTGAGTTTATATACTTTTGTGTTGCAGTGCTGACTCTTTGTCTCATCAGCAGATATTGTGAGAGCCTCTCTGTGTCTGTTGTATGGTGGCTGACAAGGGCAACAGACAACTGCTTGATGTAGTTCAATATGGGAACACCTTTAGAGCAGAAACGTGCGGCAAGTTAGGAATAAAGCTGCAAGAGCTGCAAGAGCCAAAACGCACAGGAAGTAAGAAATGAAGCAAAGCCCAAAACAATCCAAACCCAGAAAACACCTGCAAGAAATGTAATAAGATTAAGAACAACAACAGAGGTACTCCCCACCTGGAGCAGGGTCTGGAGCAGAGAGAGCGTGTGACTGTGGTCAAGCCAGATGCCTCTCTATTTTGTGTAGTTTGTGTAGTGTCTGAGAAAGTCAGCGCCAATATACTAAACATGCATAAACTTAAGGTTTTCAAAATAAATGTTGGGGATTGAACGAGAAATTTCTGTGTGATCCAATATTACAACTTTAAGAAAGTTGGTGAAACTGCTGGTAGTTTTAGTCCAAGCAAAGGCTTTGAGTTCTTGGCCTCCAACCATCTTTGTTGTGCTTCATTTCCCCATCACTATAATTTGTCGACAATCTTTGTGATCACCCTTTTTAAATGAGAAACCTTAAGAAGCCTGGGTCTGCAGTTGCATGCCATTTCCTGAATGCCCGATAGTGCTTTAAACAGGAGCACATTATAAGACATTGTTAGCTAACACTCTCTGTGTCACTCTCTCTGTCTTTGGGAGTGGACTCCTTGAATCATCACACTCCAGTTTAACTGCTCCCCTTCAGTCTTCATTTCTCTTTATTCTAAACTGTTTTGCTCTCTTCCAAAGTAAAGTAAGTAAAGTATCCATATATTCAGCTTCAATACCCGCAGGAGTATGTTCACAATTAAAAGTAAAAAACAAAACAAAACAAAAAAAACTTCAAGCTTGTACTCCTGATCCACCAGTATTCTCAGTCTGTCTTAGACACTGTTGAAACTCCTGCCACCATTTATCCCCTTCCCTGAGTGGGACCAATCCACGCTTGATCAATCTCCTGTTTCGATTTATCAGTTCATCCTAACATACCTGCTCTGCACTGGGCTTGCCATTCCAGGCCAATGGGTTTAAACTGCCTAAAGTACAATGTCACACGGGTTAGTCCAGGAGCAAGATATTTCATGCAGCTACTGGTGCTGTGAAAATTGCGTTTTGTGCACAAAACTACTATATGATGTTGAAGAGGAACGTTAACACACAAAAGGGCATGCTACACTCCAAAATGAATAAATACAGGCTCTTAAGGAGCCTGGGTCTCTAGTCAGATATATCACTTTTCAATACAGTAGTAAAAGCAACAAACAGTACTACTCCAGGGGTAAATGTGAATCATATATGGTTAACACTCTGAATTATTCTGCTACACTTTATTTCACTGGGGTCTTGAGCCTTCAAATTGCTTTTAAAGCAGTGTTATTCCTACATGTATGATGCATTTGGAGAAAAAAATCTGATTTTGCTTCACTGGGTCTTTTACCAGGACTACTTGCTGTTCAACATTTATGGCAGAGCAGCTACTTTTACTTTTGTAAATTTGGTTTTAGACTTTTGTAGCCTCTGAGTCAGAGCTACCAGCTCATCAAACTAAGACCTGGGTGGTTTGCTGTTATGTCACAAGACAGTAATTGGAATACTTGAGACACAGTGATGCTCAAAGTAAAAATCCCAAGTGATGTTGCACTTTGTATTAGCTCTCATGCATAGACTGTTCAGTCAGATGATTGGCACTAGATGAAAATAATCAGCAAATCAAACGAAACCTAAACCATTGGATTGTTAGAGGAATCTCGCTCCTTCTTCAGGAAAGCCATAACTTCTCTCTAATGATGTGGATTAAAAACTCTTGGCTGTGAATGATCATAACAACAGCAGGCATGTCAAGTCATCTTGTATGAGCCTATTTTCTCTTCTTGCACTGACTTCAGAGTTTTAAGTAGGAGAGTGCCATGACTAATATAACCAAAACTCAGACTTGACAGAGCTCCTGCAGTGATCTAATGTATTCTAACCTGGAGGAGGCTGTAGGTGTAAGTTGATTGACAGCAACAAAGAATCATGTACTCAACCCTCTGATATGAATATCCTCAACACAGAAACAATTAAATATTGACACAACAGCAAGAGACCTTGGCAGTAGTATTAGAGGTATCTCTTTCCACTGTGATCGATTTCCTGCCTTGGCAATTTTCAGATGTGTGTGATTTTTTTTTCTTGACAGAATGACAGTAACTTGCTTGATTTTCCAAGCAAGGTTGAGTTGAGCTGACTGTGCAGATAAAACTATGGGCTGAGTGATGCTGTCATTCAAAGTAGCTCCAGGCAAAGCAGGTGACTGTCCCCTAAACATTTGCAAGCATGAACAGAGATACTTGAAATTTGTGCCTGCAGTGATGTTTGTGTTTGTTGGTGTCATGACTGCTTTCCACTATACACATGACGGTAAGCAACCCTTGGGGAATACCACTAAATGTTGCAAAAAGACCTCAGGCTCTATGTAACTGTCATGTTAGAAGTGAACTGCAAACACGGTGGTAATACTGAAAGTAGAGGTAAAAAACATAATAAACATCAAAATCATTAAACATTTTTTAAGCAACTGATGTTAAGTGGTCAGACTGCATTTAATACTACATCAGCGTGTTAACAGGTGACTTTAAGCTAACTGTTGATATTTGTTGTTGTAAAGAAACAGAACAGATATATAGGGTGTCCTTTCATAAGCTTAAAGGAAGCGTTTTGTACTTCGTTGTATCAAAAGTCCTGGTCAGTATGTTATGACTGTCAGAAGAATTGAAGGAGAGCTTACAGGGCAGGCGACCATTGAATTGAGCAGGTGTGTCGTCTTGATCCAGCTATTTTATGTCTTTAATGTTGTACTTATGCATCATTTTGTCTTTCTTCTTCATTTCTAATTTGAATTTATAATTTTGAGAATTTCAGCCTGAGGTAGCCTGCATTGTTATCCATGCTGCAAAAACAAACTTTGATAGAATTTGGTCCTAATGCAGTACACTAGTGCAGGGGTTCTCAGCTAGCGGGTTGAGGCCAAACAGTGTGTCACAGACCTGTTTGCTGTGAATAGTATATTAGCTAAGAAATGTGACAAAATTCTTTAGTGAACAAATGCCTTGAGCGGACAATATTTTATTTTACTCTGTTGAGCTGTAACTAGTGACGGTTTGTTCTTTTCTTAGGATCTGGTCTCATTCTACTATCTGAGGAGTTAAACACTTTTTTCCAATGATGCAATTTTGATTAGAGATATCTAAAAAATAAATCAATACATAAAAAAAATTAAATGCTTGAAATGTTGGATGGGCTTTGGGCTCATGGGCTCATGGATCTGGGGAGCTTAAATTTGATGGCCACTGGGTGGATTATTTTGGAGGGGGTTAGGGTTACTGGAAGGGGCCAGGGAGAGGTTAAACAAAACTGCTTCTCCATTGGTCAACAGCTGGTTTTGTCTGTATCAGGATATCTGAAACAGAACTGCTTTAAAATCTTCAAAGTTATTGAGCCACAGTGCAAGGACGCAGGTGTGTCCTTTCCTAGGCCTCCCCTTTTCCTATGTACATTTTTGCTTGGTTTCCTCACCTATGGTGTGGATTTTCTTTTTGTATCACAAAAATTTGATACCAGCACCCTCTGTCTACCACAGGCAGGAACTACATCTGCTTTTGTTTCCAATAAATTCCACAGTAATCGGATCTTCACAAAAAATACATGTTGGATGGATGGCAAAACAACAACAACAACAACAAAAAGCCATGTCTCCTAGAGGAACATTTTATTTCTTTTTGATCATTCTGAACACGTCACTCTTGGTCCTCTTGTCCCAACTTTTTTTGACCAAGGATGGTGAACACCTGATCATCTTCTGTCCTATAGATAAGATCATCCTATAAAATTTATGTTGCGGTCTAAGGTGTGTTAAGTGAATATTTATCGATAATCAACTTCGGAGCTGGTTGGGGCCGACAACCATAATATTAAACTTGTATTTCTGACCAAAAATCTTCAAGTGTGTGGGGAAAGCTGACCACTCCCGATTCATGACTCTGTGAACTGTGACATGGAACAGAATGTAGCCAATTCAAGATGCGAGCTGACTGAGGATAAAGGAAGCAGGTGTAAATAAAAACAAAAGCAGCCAACCTGAAACATAAACATAAAGTTTGGTGGACCTTGGAAACGGAAGACCAGCTCACATGTTCTCCAGGATATTTCCACAGTCTTCTCTTTAGTTCCCGTTTTTTCGCCAACTCTCGTCCGAAGACCACCATCATTCCCTCTTCTCATATGCCCTGTACCATGTTGATGTGTGTTGTCACAGCACTGGAGATTTGCTTCAGATCTGCTTTCTGCATGGCCGCTTCAAAACCTTGTAAATTCACTGTCATTGAGAAAGCACCAGAAAGGAAGTCAACGTGTGGAGTATCTTGAATTTTCAAAACTAAACAATGCATGAACTCTCATGTGCATGATAGGTTCTTGTGCTTACCAGAAACTCTTTTTTTTTTTTTTTCTGCCAATGTCTGATATCAGGCAAAAAAGACAAGGGAAGACATGAGGGTGAAATACATGAAGTGATGGGGGGGGGGGGGGGGGAATGAGACATATCAGGTGTGACAATTTTAGACAGGAAGTAAAACCTAAACTAAAAACAGGATCATGACAAAGATTTATGCAACATTTAAAGATCAGTACAGTTGATACTTGGTGACACTTAAAGTTACACACAAAGAGAAAAAAAAATCCTTGCTCTGCTTAGTGTGAGTGTGTTTGACTGCTGTGGCAGCAGTGTGTGATTCTGCTGACAGCTTGGGATTGTCTAATAAGTGGCTTCACTGTTTGGCAGAGGGAGATGGAAGGAGGAAAATAGCTCTTTCACCTCCGTAACCTGCTAAAGTCCCCTCTGTGCTAACGCCTGGCTGCACACTAAGGTGGTCTGCTGCACACACTCATGGCCCACTGCGTTTGGTTTAATTAGAGTGGATAGCATATGTCTCAGCTGCAATGTACCTGCCTGTCAGATGGGCCTTATGCAACATTACTTCTTGTGTCCCATAACACCTACAACTGTCAAGGCAGTAATTAATATTCTTAATCTCCAACAGTCTCTTGGTTATCAACCTGTTTTTTTTTACAGAGCATGCTAAGTGCTTGGTCTGAACTCTGGTTAGCTCTTTTAAATCATTTCCTTTTATTCTACCATTAAACACATAATGCACAGGAATAACAGAATATGTTTATGCTGAGATTCTACAAATTTCTACTTAAAGCTATGGTCTATGTTTTGAAACCGCAGCCTGCCCCCCCTTCCCTCACCCCTCCCCTCAGTGTTCCAAGATCCCGCCCCCAGCTCGTGTCGCATCATAGAGCCTCCTCGGACAGAGCTACGAGCGACTAGCATAATATATCAGCAGCAAACTCAATCAAAACAGCTTAGCTCAACTGAAAGTATCAAACACGACAGACATCCCCCTTGTAACACACAGCGGTAGCCATTTCAATTGGACCGGCGGCAATGCTGGGAGCCGATTGTGGGGGAGAATTTATCTTTCTCGGCCTGTCCTCCCCAGCTCAGTTTATAATGCTAACGATTAGCGGCTAACAGGCTAACATCTATTGACAAAGCCAACCCGCTCCGCTACAAGTCATTAGCCAGTACAGGCATTGACTAACCAGAATTATTCAGCAGACATCTCCCACTGTAGTAAACAAAGCCATTACCTATTCAACCAGGGGCGAAACAGCCGATGCTGAAGGTCTGACGGCTAAGGGCCGTTCGTTGCCGCTACCAGGCCTCGACCGGCCGCTCGGAGCTCCGTTGGGCCCCAGGGGAGAGAGAAGCGGCTTCCCGGTTTCGGCGCTAGGCTTGCCGGCTCCATGATAGTTCAGTAGCTAACGCTGCTAGCTGCTCACCGGAGGTAGAGGGGAGGAGGCGGGACCATGGGCATGACGCTGCGTAGCGAGGGAGACAGGGGATTGGATGGACTCACGGACCAATGCATGCCTGCACGGTTCGATTGGTCAACTAGTATGCAGCTTTGCAGCGGATATACTGAATGGATTTTGTTCGTTCTTTTTGGTCTTTATATTGTGTAGATTGGACCATAGGACCATAACAGCCTTATAAACGGTGTTATTAAGATGTACAAAGCTTCCAAATCGTAGACCATAGCTTTAATTGAAGTACTGTCACAGCATCAAAAATAATAATTAAAACCCATGCTGGAAACTTGTCCATTATGATGTTCAACAATTACATTATCAATTATCAATATGTCCTGAGAAAATCAATAGGATCAGACTGGTTTGTGTTCAGTGAAACACGATCATGATATTCTCCAATGCACAGCTTGTGTCTGTGGGCACAATCATTAATGACACTCAACCTTCTTTTCAATAAATTAAAGTCTCTGTGCAGCTGTACCACTTTCACCCAAATGTCCACATAGTCTCACTGTGTAGCATTTTGGATGTGCTGCACACTCTCAAGCGTATCATCCCAGCCTAGTCAGTTTCCACGTCCTGCACCTTGATCTGTCCAGAGTGCATGCTAGCAGCACCTCTCAAGGCTGGTTTGCTGAAAATACCCTGCGATCCTTTTTTCAGCGGGAACTGATTCAACTCAAGTCAGTCCAAGCCAAGCCAATCAGCAAACAAGTGTTCAAAGTTTCTAAAGGATTTCTAAAACAAAACAGGACTGTGTGGACATTGGGCAGGCAATACAAGCTGTGCTGGCATGTTGAACTTACTGTTTATCTCATGATCTTGCAATTATCTAAAGAACAGCAATTTTCCCATGGTCCTCTGATCTTGTGTTTCTAGTTTCTCGGGGATGAGCTTCACTGCTCATGGTTTTCAATAAACGTCCAAAGGGGGAGAGTAAGCTAAGGAAAGTTGCAGACTGGATGGGACGCTACACTGGTGGACAATGTGGAAAGTGAAGGTATTAGTACAATTTGTTTTCCCCATATTGATTCAATCCTGCAGCCAGGGCTTACAGTGTGAGCTCAGACTGAGCATTAAAGAAACAATTGCTTCCTGTGGAGTTGTTTTTGTTTGTTTTAAATCAAACCAACCTTTCTACAGCTTCATCATAAGGCAGTATGTTTTGGGGGTCTTTAAAACACTATATTTCAAAGAACCCTCTGAGAAGTTTTTGTCAAACTTTTAAAAAAACACATACTGAAAAATAAACTAACAATTTTGAAAGTCATCAGTCTAGGGTCCATGTTATTGCCCCTCACAGCAATCCCTGCTGGTGAAATGAATAGCTCAAGAAAGGTTTAGATATTTTTCTCAAAACTTTGCAATATTGTGCGCTCTAACACAAAACAATTACTCCCTGTATAAGCAGGATAGCTTAAGAAAACAGCTAGGGATTTTTGTCCAACTTCAGGGTTAACTTGTTTAATTTTAGGGGGCAGAGGTAACTGATAACTTACCGACAATATTTCCTGAATCAATTTGACCTCCAAACACATAACAAGCATGGTATTTCAAAATTTAGTTTTTTAATTATTGATTTCAGTTTTTCTTCAAAACATGCCGACAGTGTCTGGAAAATAAAATCTTTACGGGGCCCGAAAACCACATAGAGATCTAAAAACATGGCATTTAACCTCACCAAGAAATCTGATCAACAGGTGATCCACCTACAGCAGTTACCAAACACCCAACAGTGCAGTAGTTCATCTCACTTCGTGGTAATAGTGGTGAAGAGTAATTCTAATTCAACCACTCTAAAGGCATATATTTTAAAGCACACTGCCATTCTCTCCAAATGTACAGCAATGACTTTACGAGGGACAGGAGAGGGGACTGTTAAAAAGTGGCATCACCAGCCTGGTCTTCTCTTGCACGCTTTGAACAAGTAAATAATTGCTTGCAAAACACAATACACTGACCTGTGCAGTATACAGCAACTCTAGTTTGCATTTTTTCCAAAGCACTGCAGAGAAATGATTGTGAAAGCAGGTCCTACTTTAGCTCACCTAGCTTGTCCTTATGTTCTGTACATGCTATAGTCCCAAATATCTTGACACCCTACCCTTTATGGGGCTTTTTGCTTTTTAACAGAAATGATCCCTGGGAGGATTGAGTCCATTAGCAAATGTGTGACACTGGGTACCTGTATATGTACAGACTTGCTAAAAGGGATCTTGACATTAGGCCACAAAAACATACTGCCAGTGAACTACAATCCAAATGCAGTATTTACAGCGTCAGATATATTTGTCAGGACCATGGTCATACTCATACACAAACATGTAATTTATGTGTATTAAAGTGTTAAACATGGATAAATGGACCATAGATTGGGTGTTACAGTGCCTTCACTTAAGTATTGGAGCAACGGAGTCCTATTTGTGTACAGATACATGTATGTAAAGTGTAAAGCAGCAATAGATCACGCTGTATGCCACTCTTAACCAGCTCGCAAAAACATAATAAAAGATTCGAAAAGTGTCTCTGGGTCTCCATTTCTGCTTTTACCTTCAGGTGTTAGGGCCCTCGAAGTCTTTACAAATTATTTCTCCGGAGCCCCATTTCAGAGAGTAAATACAAAGAGGAGCACATAGTGAATTTACGCCGTCAGATGATTTACTGTGTTTGTAAGTTTCAATGACATTTGTTTCGTGTTAACTTGATCAGGATGTGTTTTAGTTGATAAAACAGACAAAATAGTGTTGAACACTTAGTGACTTTTTTTTAAATACCTCTGGCAAAAGGCTATGTTTTTTCTGTTTGTAATGTTTGTTTTGTGGCAAGATGATGATAAAGCTACTGGACAGATTTTGCTGAAAGTTTTCCAGAGAAGTTGGGAATGGCCCAACTTAAAAGTGATTAGAATTTGGAGGTGACTCAGATAACGAATGATAAGCAAACAATTGAAGAGCTCTTTTCCAAAACGCTATAAATTCATTTTCATTTAGAAAGTCTTTACATTATTTACCCAGACCCACCATTGGGTTGGCTGGGGAACTGAACTTTGAAATACAGCTTAAACACGGACATATAGCTTTCTGGCATTAAATACTGATAGGGCAGGTAGTACAATGGATAAAAAAAAGAATAGCACTGAGTAATATATATGTATATATATTTTAAATTCTGGCTTTTATAGCATTTTGGAAAAGAACTCTTCAATTGTTGTTGTTCAATATCTGTCTAACTAATAACTATATCGGGATGATTCTGAGTGCCATGTGTGGGTTTTCAGGGTCAAGGAATCATATTATGATGGTAACATTGTCATGGAACCATTGCTCATAGATGCAACAGCAATATGTGAGCAACCTTGGCAGAAGTTTGCCCTCTCCGAATTCTTTTCCAGCTAACAAACATCCAGACCCCTCTCGCGAGTCTGTTTTAAAAAAGCAGCTTGAGACCAATCTCAACTTTCTCTGGGGTTATTGAGGTTTTTGGGGACTCTGATAAGAAAGCATCCATCATTTTACTCTACTTAACAAGGTGCCGTGGTCCCCTCCCCTGTCCCAACGCACTCACAGGAGGCCCAGTCCTCATGTAGCAGTTCCTCCTAGATGCAATCAGAGCAGATGTCCATCCCTCAGAGTCTTTCCAGATAGAAACTGCTCCCCATTATGCATTTTAACTTGTCAGCAATCCATCATCTAGCTCCAATAATTAATTAAACTGATATAAGGAAAAAACATCTTCACTTTCTAACACACTTCTCCTTCAATTTGACAACACTTTCCAAGAGGGAACACTGTTTGTACTCTGATTGTCAACAAATACATCATATGGAGTGCAACAAAGGCTCTTTTTTTAAATACATAAATTGGCTTCAAGGCAAACAGACCAAAGTGAAACGGCATCAAATTATCAATATGGCTACCTTTTTAAAGGTACTGTGAGGAGAATCTATTACCGGCGATACAAAGACTGTGCTACCCATGAGCACGTGCGCTGACTGTCATAATGCTGCGTTCCAGTAACCTCAGAACTGGGAGGACATCATCTCTGACTTATCAGCGTTCCAGTTGAAGTCGGAAAAAAACATGCTGATTTATCAGGCTTTTGTTAGCTGTTGTTAGCTCGGGAGTGGCAAGGTTTCACTGAGTTCCCAGTAGGAAATTCTGGCCTCGAGGGACGTTCCAGTTGCAGTTTCCTACTTGGAACTCGGAAATTCCTACTTCTGACTGCAACTGGAACGCACCAAAAGACCCAAGCCAAAGCTTGCCTTTGTTGTGATGCTAATATAAATGCAGTTCGGACCTTCCTCAGAACTCTTTATTGCTTTACAACTTCTTGTTTCAACTATTTACAGGATGCAAAGCGACGAGGTAATGTATCTCTTTTAGTTATGTAGTGGTAGTTGTTGATGTGTGACAACAAGCAATTTTTGGAAAACTTAGTATCGTAGTTTTGTAGCCGGCTATATATGGCTACTTCCAGCCCGGTGCTCTAAGACATGTCCGAATAATATAAATTTGGTCCAATTTTAATTGTCTTGTTCCTGAAGTTGAGTATCCAGGCCAGTCCAGCCCTGTCCAACCTGACCGGAAGGCTAAGGAATAGCATTTATAGATAACCTATTTTGATTCTGTGAAACTCATCTTAAGTGTGTATTTCGATCAGGCATATATCTAAAAGTGAGACTTTTTGGTAATTACTTAGAAACTCCTCACAGTCCCTTTAAATTCAATTTTTTGTTGATTTTGATGGTTTGAGTGTTAAGCATATGGTGTTCATCATTGTTGTTGCATGGTGTCTGATCATGGTGTCAAATCTGCACCGATGAAGTGTCTAGTTTTGCATCAAGCTCATGCATGGGGGCTCATGGTCAAATCTAAGAGTCTCTATTTTGAGGTCTGAAAATCTGGTCACCCTGCATTTATCCCAATGCTCCATCCACAGTTTCATCAGTATGAAAATTACTGTCAGTAGCAGCTAGTTTAGTTACACACAGATTTGATATACCTGTCATCCAAACGTACAGCACATCTGTCCCCACAACCCCAAACACTGTGCTCTTCTTGCCCTGTAAACACACTCACACACATATGGAGTTGTTCTTTTATAATGGCTTTGTGTCAGCCTATAACGGATGCCTCCTAACAGTCCCATTTATTCCCATCTCCAGCTAGCCTATGCCTGTCCAAACAACAGCATGAAACAAAGGATGGAAAACAACAGAGGGGAGACAAACACATCAATCTGCCAGAAAACCACACACACACACGCAATCACACCAAACACAAACACGCAGAGAAATAAGTAGCCTAATAGAAAAATGCAGATAGAGTTATTGAAGATTTAGACTCATACATAGTTATGGAGAGGTAATAAAAGAAAATGGGAAGGAAGAGAAAATGTTATTCTTTTCTTTCAGAGAATAACTTGGGGACATCATTTAATCAGTGCAATGAAAACACACCAAAACAGGTGTTGACATGCAAACACGTGCACAGCTTACTGTCCCTGTGCATAAAAATCAATTTGACCACAGTCTTTCTGTCTTAAAAGGAAATGGGTAAAAGCACAAGACACCAGAGTACAGATCAATCAATTGTTACATCCAGCATCAGAGGTGGAGTGTTCCCTTATAGGTGACGTTCCTCTGATGTACAGAAATAATCTTTGATTGGAGCCAGTAGCTTTATGGGACTGTGATGTGATGGTGAGGGCTGTAACATTGCTACACCCTTAGGGAACAAAACCCAGGACACTTCCCTTGCATCTGCACACTCAACTGAAAATGTTAAGGAATCTGTCTTTTTGGAAACACACAGACATAAGTAATTCACCATCAGTAGCTGTTGCTGAACTGAGCACATGTAGAAAGTAGAATTTCTGTAGAATTTATTCCTCTGTAGAAAGTCAGTAGGGTGTGATAATGATTCACAAAGTAGTCCTAAACACAGAGACTTCCTAGGGGAAATAAAGAGCAGTCTAAATTTTTTTCGCCCATCGTACATTCCACCCAACATATTTTCGTGGCTTGTTTTTTATGTATTAGACAAAGTAACTTTACACATTATCAGCAGTTTGTGTCAAACTGCCATTTTATTAAAGCCTAAAAAGATGATCTGGAAGGTCAGGGTCTGCCATTGTTGTTTTGTGATGTTTATCTGATGTTTTCTAGGCTCTGTAAGAACTACAGAACAAAATTTTCCGGAGAGTTCATATTTTTCTAACTAATATGGAGTCATTCTCAAGAGAAAAAGTGTTCCAATTTGATTGCTGTATTATGTGCTTTATCCTTGATGAAGAGCAACAATGCTAGATGAACTACAAAATGACAGGTTAAGGATTCTATGTATCAAGTAACTACTTTGAGGTAATGTTCTTATTAAATAGGTTGACATTTTGAGTGATTTTCTCAATAGATAATATGCAAAAGATCTGTACCAAGGCTGTTTTCCGGCTATTAATTTTTGACTCCGATTTTTCTTCCAAACTATTTAAGTCTGCAATGCATTAACATGAGGGCAAACTTGCCTTTTTAAAGTCAGACTTTTGCATAGTTCAACTGGTTAAAAGGAAATGCTAATGGTTTTGATCCGAAACTTTAGCCCGTTAACCTGGCACACCAGGTGGACTGTTCAGTAAATTCACTCGTTCATCTGGGAAAGAGCAAATAGAAAGTGTACTGGGAGGACTGACAGGTGATTAGACAATCATTCCGTCAGTCAACATGTTATGGTCCTATCAGATAATGTCATAGGCAGAAGCTATTGAGCTACAGAATGTGAGCTAATTTGTCAAACAATCTCTCATCAAAAAACATGACAGCAGTAGAGCAAACATATCTTTACCCTAGAGAGGTCTGTAGTGTTGTTGATTGTTTTTTATTTAATTCAGAAATGTACTCCAGATCTGATAAAACTGCTTCTGAAGCTGTTAGCATCTATGCTAATCCTTCTATGTGTGGTCACTTCCTGCTGTCATCTTACTTATAGCTAATTTCTCTTCCTGCTCTAAAAGGACACTGATTGGGGCTTCCAGCTTTTGGCCACTCATTAAGTTGTAGATTTGAGGTTGACAAGGTGGATAGAAATGAAAATAAAGAAAATAGAAATTATGCCTGCAAATGGTTGGACTGTTTCTGCTTTAGATTGGGTGATGGTTCCTGAGACTAGACCAATTGACAACCACCACTTTAGATGGTCCTTTTATTTATCATACATTGTGCAGATTAATTAACTGCATGAACTCTATCTTTACTATTTTTCTTTAATAATGTTTACTTTCCAGTTGTAACTATCTTTTTGGCTTATGGTTTTAATAAGTGTTACCTTTGATATGAATAGCATTTCAGGTGGGATAATGAGACTGGTTGTTGTGACTTTGTTGATGGTTATTAAATACGTAAATTTAAGTTGTGTCTGAAACCCACTTTTCATCCAGGCTCTTTTTATAATGTGTAGTAGTGGTCTGCTTAATTGCTGGGTTTACGATGCATGTGCAGTAAATATAGTTGTAGATCTTAAGTTTTGAACATTAGGTTCCAACATTTCTGTTCATATGTTGACAAAATAACAACTTGTATCTGTATTGCCATTTGTTGTAATTGTTTAATTGGCTATGCCTCCTCTGCTACTGCTCCTAAATTGCCTTGCTGTGTGATTGTGTTTTTTGTCCCTATGTAAAGAATTGCATAAACACCACTATTAACTCAACACTGTTGAATGCTGCACCGGAACACAAACAGGCAAACAGTAGTCAAACAACTAAAACGCAAATAAAACACACAAATAAATGTATTCAGATATCACAGCAACATTGTAACTGCCAATGTGAATAAGCTTGCTAAGCCCGCCTAGTGCCTTTGTGGCAGCCATTGATTAAAAGCTCTTGTTAGCATGTGTGGCGCCTTGTATGTTTCTGTTGTGTCATTGATAAGAGCATTGTGTTCACACTTGCTGAAGGGAGTTCAGCTAATTAAAAACCAGTGACAGCCAGATTGAAGGAACAAAAACGTTCGGTCTCACTGCCACAGATTTGCATACACATTAATTGTTGTCATTCTGTTTGTCTTAAGGTTTTGTTTTGTTTTTTTACAGTAAGGCTTACTGACATGAAGATAGAGTGAGAAGTTTCCCATACAAAGCAGAACATCTTATGTTGTTAACTTGAGAGAAGCTGAGAATACTTTTCAAATTAATGGGCTAACAGAATTAGCGTAAAAGACAGTATTTGTAACACATTAGGGTGCAGTGGTTGTCTTCATATAGCATTATGTAAGTTTGGCTGTGAAGCACATACAAAGGTGTCACTTTTCCCCCAAAATCAAATTACAGCAGTTTTCAAATACACCCTTATATTAATTCAAATATTAGTATTAGTAGTTGATCTTTTACATCAGTGACTATCTACCATCTGGCACCATGATTAAAATTGTACAATGTTCCTCATGAAAGGGAAAAGTAATTCAAGAGTAACATAGAAGTAGTGACCACAGAATACTACTATGATTCCAAATGAAAGATGAGACGGTAAATGTCCTGCTTCTTCCTTTATCATGTTCCCTGTGCAACCATAGTGTTGCGTTCAATCAGAAATTATACTGGGGATAAAAGACACTTACTTGCAGATAAAATACCACCAACAAACCCTCAAACTGACACAAGGTTCATCAGGTTACACCAATTACAGATGGAGGTATTGACGTAGCCGTGAACCAGTGTATCAATATTACCAGTTAGCCACTTGGGTTTGACATTCAGTCCCTGCCTTTTCTGACCTTGCTTCATTCTCAAGGTACCCTGGGACATTTTCATGTCCTCGGTAGAAGGTCAGTGTGGGAATTTCTTTATAACCTTTTGATCTGGAGAATAGATTTTCCACCAATCAAAGGTAGATATTGAGGGGTGTGCAAATTATAATGAAATACTTGCAATAAATGGCAAGGGGGATATGAGAATTTAATATTGTCTTTCTCTGCAAGATATGGTGACTTTAACTGATGCTACAGGGTTTAGCTTTTAGCATAATGTTAGCTGCATCTACTTTTCTCTCAGGCTGTGTGCTCCATATATCAAGGCTTATTTCCCTCCTGCTCCAGCATTATGTTGGGAGCATAACAACTCAGAAATTGAATGTTCTCTGCCTTGTCAGGATTCAAAGGATGGCGCTGAATCTTTAATAAAAAAGTGAAAATATGGATGTTTGTGCGTGTGTGTGTGTGTGTGTGTGTTCCAGTGCAGCTCACCCTTGTATATTTGTTTAGCGAGGCACATTGATGCTGCTGGTGCTTCATAAAAATAAATGGTCTCTGTCTGACTTCAATTATATTGGTGAATATGTAAAGGCTCCTTGTTCATTAGGCTGCTTTTGCTCAGAGAGCGGGGGAAGTGGATTTGGTATATTTAGTATCTGACTGTTGTCCTCAGTAGCAGGGATTATTCTAATGCTCTGTCAGTGGAAAGGCCTGGGCCTAATTCCCCTTTCTATTGCTGATATCATAACAGTGGATACACTAATAGACCCCATATATCTAATTTCTAATGTGTCTTACCCAGTATTACAACTTAACCATCATCTATGGGTTTGAGTACGCATTTGCCTGGGCTAATACACACTTAAGAGCCAGGGTGTTAGCGTATAGGTGTGCAAGGGGAAGACTGATACACTGTAAAAAGACTTGTGTAAAGGGCTGCATGGTAAAGGCTCAGATTCTTCAATGATAACATTTTTTCGAAAGGGGAATATAAAAAAAACTGCTGAGGCTGCTGAATGCTTTAAAGAATAATTCAAATCACATTTGTGACTGCTGTCAGTGAACTTTATAGGATACAACCAAAACTTTTGGATAGGATAAAAACATTTTTTTTCATGATTTATAGTGACACTATTTAATTTCTTTTTTGAAGTAACAGTTTCAAAATTAGAATACAATGACTTTTAGCAGAGACAATGTTGATTATCAATCCATCCATCCCTTATCTATAACATTTTTCCACTTTCTTGGAGGCAGGGACTGTAGCCAATCCCAGTTGATATTGGGCGAGAGGCAGGGTAAACCTTGGACTTGTTTCCAGCCAACAACAAGACTACATTGAGAGACAGACAACCATTCATACACCTATGCTTAAAGGCAATTTTAGTGTCACTGGTTAAGTTAAAAAGCATATTTTTGGGGCTGTGGGAGGAAGCTGTTGGTTGTCAGGCTTGAGCTGCCTGCGGCATCACTGTCCTAACTCCAATGGTGTCTTGAATGTCTAAAGTATTTGCAATATATTGCCCTACATAAAGCAGAATTCTGACAAAAGCTTTGACAGTATAGATTCTCTCAGCTGACATTATGAAAACATTTGGAGCTGTGGGTTTACAGGTTTACAGTGAAGACGAAGCTATGATGTTAGAGAAGATATGTCATATCACTGAGCATACACCCAACTCTTTCTCTGTCCTCTAGCTTCTATGTTTGAAGCAATCAAGACATTACATTTCAGCAAATCATTCATGAAACAAACAAAAAAATCTAAAAAGATGAAGCTCTGAGGACAGTTGATTGTGATTTATTGCTATAAAACCAAGCAAAGTCTGATTACTACAGCTGATATGACAGTCATTGATGTCAAAATGGATGAATCCATTTAACCCCAATTTATGGCACATTTTTTGTGTAATAAAAGAATCTGCCCAGTCCAGTTGTCATTTTAGAAATTAGCAGGTGTAACTGACAGTTAATTGCATTTAGAAATGGTCTGTTGTGTTCCCTGGTTCTAATACATTATTGATTATTGAACAAGGCCAGAATAGCCATATAGTCAATTGGACACTTGCTCAGGGTTTGAAGACCTTAAGAGAGTCCAGGCTAGTAAGTAGATAAAAAACAGTTAATGAGTCTTTACTTAAGCCTCTCTCGCCACTGCAGCTTTTCATAACTTATGCCCATGTTTTTTTATGTTATATGCCACAGGGTTACTTTTGCTAGGCACAGTGGCATGTAACAGTATTAACATTAACTTCAAAAATTTTAGACTAAAAATGAATCTTGCATGCATTCATGACTTGGTAGCTCTTGGATATTATGATAATGACTGAACTTTTTGTTGCTATTCTTTACTGATGATTCTGTAGTTGTTGGGGTCAAAAGAGCAGATGACTTTGGTGGCAGCAGCTTTACAAATGGGCACTTGAAAGTCGCTTCCCAACCAGTGGTGGATTATTTTATTGACTTATGTGATAACATCTTTTTAAAACTTAACATTTCAAAGACAAAGGACATGTGTATTTATTTTAGGAAGAAGTCAGAGTCATCACTTTTCTAACTTTAAATAGGTAAGACAGTGGAGAGGACTCAAAACCCTAAGTACCTGGGTGTCCTCATTCACAACAGGTTGACATTTGGTGACAACATGGATGCATTTGTATATATATATATATATATATATATATATATATATATATATATATATATACATATACATATATACATATATACATATATACATATATATATATATATATATACATATATATATATATGTATATATATATATATATATATATATATATATATATATATATATATATATATATATATATATAGATCAACAGCAGCTGCACTTCCTATATATCCTATGGAAACTTAACTGTACATACATAACTGATGATATTTTATAATGTCATGGTAGAGTCTTATATACCTATATATATATATATATATATATATATATATATATATATATATATATATATATATATATATATATATATATATGTAAAGGTTGCTTTAAATTACCTGATCTTGGGACATCATACAGTGTCCTGGACATCCTCATCCTCCACTTATGGTTTGCCCACTCATGTTTCCTTGATTGATGTGCTCCAGTGTTTTTGTTGTTCTGACTAACTTACTGTTACTGTGTATTAATGTCTATATTACCTGGCTGCAAAGCAAATTTCTCTAAGAGGACAATACATGTTAAGTTGATGCTGATGTTGACTGAGCTATCTTTATATAGCACTGCTACTTAGTTACTCTTGCCACCCCTATCAACTCAAACCACTCCGGCCAATCTCCTCTTATCCTTGACAATAGTATTTTTTTATCCCTACAAACTGCTCCCCAGTGGGTATTTACTCTTTGTTAAACCATTCTCTTTAAATCCTAAAGAAAACTATGGGTCGAAATCCCAGTAGATCAGCAGTTCCTGACAAACTCAGACCAAGTTTCTGCCATGAGTTGCGAGTTAGGTATTTGTTTTAGCACATAGTAAAAAATATGTACCAAATAAGGTGAATGTAAATAAGCATTTTTTTTACACTCACCTTAAGAAACTGTACATAGTTGTAATATCTCTCCTATCACTGTTCTAGCTGTACTTTATAATGACCAAAAACAATCAGTAATAAATGGGGTGGCTGCATGATCTGATATTTTATTTACCTTTCCAACAACCTTTCTTATTGCAAATTGTGCTATCAATGTGTGAAAGTATGATATAACACAAACCATAAAATATGAAAGCCTAGTGTGTCCCCTCCCTGGATGTATTAAATTTATGATTTTGCACATTTTCTATTGGTTGAACAGGGCACCAAACTCCATCATTTCCCCCAGGACTAATTTAATGGTGTCTTCTGTATTAAAATGCAAGAGCTTCAGGAGGTTAAATGCATCATTTGCATGTCAGTTTCACAGCACAGCCTGACCTAACATTAACATTATGTGAATCCAATGCAGATAACAGTATCATCTGCGTATTAATTGTCCCTAAGCTAATGGAGACAAGATTCATGTTGGCTGCCAACCAGTCGCAGCAGGTGACACATTCTGAATATGCATTTTATATTATGCAAATGTGAGGAGAAGAAAGAGTGGTGGAGCGGAAAAGATTAAATATACATTGAACCCTGTGATGGCTGTGAGAAAGTACTAAAAACTTCATTTAAATCCCAGGGAAACTTTGAGTCCCCCTGAAAATGTTCTGTAAATGTTGTGATTGCATGGTTGGCTGTGCCTGAAATGGTTTATGACTTCACGGTGAGTTCAGGCTATTCAGGTTTTGAATGGCTAAACATTTAGAAATATTTTACTGTGTTTCTTCTGATATTGAGGTAGCCTCAGCCTCAGGGGACGAATAAGAAAAGCAACGATAAAGCTGAGTCAGAAATGCCTGATGTGAAATAAGCGATTGGTCCAATGGTCATCTTGAAGAAATGGACCCATCAAACAGTCCTCATGTTTGATAAATGTCTGTCTTTCTCAGAGAAGGACCCATGTCACTCAGAAGAGAGAGAAGGTAAGAATCAATGGAGTAGGAAAGATGAGACAGCAGAGAAGAGAAATCACAGAAGTGTCAGATATCAAGTTGTAAAAATGGTGATGTTACTGCCGTCTTTAAAAGACAAGAGAAGGAAAAGGTGTCGGGGGACATACAAAATGACAGATGGAGGACATAACAAAGAAGAAGAGATACGGTGGTGAACAAGAAATAACAGGATTGTGAACATATTGTCAGGCCCACAGCACCTTACATATTGGAATTAATAAAGAGAAATGTTCTAGCAAGGCTCACTCATACAGTATGAATAATTAATACACAAGGTCATACAGAAAGGATTCAGGCAATGGAAGAGATCTTTGATGGCTGAGTACATGTGGCTTATATGTACGTAAATGTTGCTACAATTTACACTATAAAAACACAAACCATAGTCATAGATGATATGGATAGAAGATAAGCCCCTTAAATGACTAGTTATTGATCAAGTCTGATTTCAAGTACTTCAGTTTCATATAGCAAATCATAGCAAAGGTATTGACATTGTAGAAAAGGTGGTTTTATTATTATATAAAATGTGTTCTAACTACTTTGTGAAACACTCTTCATAGGCAAGGGGTGTTGGCTCTTACTCAAAGATATCCCAGTGAAAATCTGCCGTTTACACAGAACTTTGTTACACGCATTTCATTCTGGAAACATTTTTTTTGCTGCGTGTCAGTGCAGCAAACAAAATATATTAAAAACATCAACCTCTTGAGTTGAGTGTCTTCAGCGTGTCCCTAATGTCATAGCTCTATCTTGCCATATTTATATAACCCATGTAATATACTTCTATTCAAAGCCTAGGGAGAAACACAATAAATATCCACACAAGGACCCTGATTCACTGCATAACGGACCAGGGAAACCTGCAGAAAGAAAGCATTTGAAAAATACAGTTTCTCCACAGAGGAGACAAACAGAAGCTTTAACTTCGAAAGACAGAAACCATCCAATTACTCTACCTATCTTCTGTGATATCAGGCATTTTGCCGGATGAAGGTCTGACACCGAAACGTTACAAATAAATCAATTTGCAATGTAAGTTCAACAGTGCTAGGGAGTCTACTGTAACGTTTAATTTGACCTAATTTCTCCTACACACTTTTCTCTTGAATTAGACGTGTAAAGTCCATCCATATGTTGATTTATTTTGAACCCAAAGCAGTATTAAATTCATAAACTCAATACACTGAAAAATATTGAAACTTGGTTGCTGTGAACGGATCTTATATTCTCCTATTGCCACTTCACATATCGCAATTCTATAGCGTATCATTTTTTTTCCCCCCAACATTTATTTGGTGCTCACAAGTTGCTTGGCAACCGAAGTTCATTTTACTGAATTCAAGTTGAGCACAATTTCTTCCGGTTTTTTTTTTCCTCCTGAAATTTTACATCCAGTCTTGAAGAGGTGATTAAAAAGCACACAAATACTGACACATCTGAATAAAACCCCAATGTAGGCATCAATTGGAGTGAGGCTGAGTGAACAGACCTGTTGCGTTTGGTTATGGTTGATAAGTCTGGATTGGACAATTGACAGAGTTTATTGAACTGTCAGTGGAGAAATGAGGGCAGAGAGTGTGACAGAGTGTTTGCACTTCCAAAAAAGGGGACAATAATGTGAGCCTTTGTGCTCTCAGAGTCATACTTTCCAAAGAAAAAAGAGAAACAGAGGAGAGAAGCTTCCAGCGATTGCTAAGTGACTCACTCTGCGGTGGGCTGTTAGTTTTTGATGGACTAAAAATGAAATGTTATCAGAGCTTTAGGGTTTAGTTCACAGCCTCCTCTGAATCTGCCACTTTTTTTTCTAAATAGCTCTGTAACCCCCTCTTTCTTTCTCTCTCTGCAGCTTTAATTCTTATTGACCTGCTGGTTATTGCTCACTGCCACTCATCTCTGTCACAGCAGTTCTATTGTGGAGCAAGATAAACTGACTGCAGGGCTTTTTTTATCCTCTGTTACTGTTAAAAACTTGAGGCAACTTCAGCTCTGCAAAAAGACATAAAGTAAACATGAAGTGTCTAACACAGGTGGGGAGAAACTTTGTTTTACTGTTAATAGACATTAAAGATGCTTGGGGGCTACAAATGTAATCTCAGTTTAGGCAATTGATAATTATGGAAATGGAAAAAAAGAATGACTTAAACAACAAAGTACTGCTGAAAGGAAAAACAGAAATCATTAGCAACACAAATTTGTGACATCTGGACACACAGGCTTACTGATGTGCTAACAACAACAGCAGCTCTCATTTATTTATCTGATATATTCATTTTTTCTCTTTTTCTGTATGTAACATATTTAATCCTTGCAATGGAAATGAATAAAAGTATGGTGCTGATTAACTCATAGTGCTCCTCTGTGTTCATATGCTGCACCCTGGCCTGAAGGAATAAAAGGGCAGTTTCAGTGTAAGCTATTATTTAAAATCCTAACTTCTAATTAGACATTTTACAAAAATTGTTATCAGGTAAACAACACATGATTGTAAGTCAAATTTTGATAGACTTACTTCTGTAAGACCTCCTGCTAAAAATGCACCAGAGGGTGCAATCTGTTCAGGACAATATCTGAAAGGATGCACACTATAGATGGACAGCCCTTACGACCCTCTTTTTGGTAGTAGTGTAATGTATGACAACAACACAGCTAGCTTAGCATTATGCTGCGTTCATACTGCAAGCGACTCTGCGATCAAAATTGCGTCGCCCACTGTAGTCACGTCGCCGTCCATAAATACCTCTTTTTGGTCACCGTTGCCGTTGGCCGTTGCTCGGTGACGTCACGTCCGCTCAAGTTTCAACCGTGATCATATCATATATCATATAATAGGATGTATAAGCTGACATTATTCCAACTGTATCCTTTTCATTCATTTATTAACCACAAAACACTGCAGCTGATGCCCTACAGCAGCATCGTTGGTGAGTTCTATGCGGTCCGTCCAGGCGGAACTAATGTATGCACTGACTAATGTTTCCCACACGGACATAAATTGTTCCTCTGTAGTCCAGATGGAAAACTGTCTGTCACGGTAACCGTCACACATGCACACACCACTTATTGGCTGTTGCCGCACTGCCACACACAACATCGCCTGAAAAGATTAACTTTTTTTTAACTTTGACATCGCGTGACGTGTGAAGTGTTCATCTTGTACGCAGCAAATGCATCTTTGGAGGGTTAACCCCGCCCCATTGCAGCTGTACATTGACTTTGCATGGAGAGTGGTTGCTGGGGTAGTACAAGTAACGTCCGTTGTGTAAGCACCTTGAGACTTGGATGAGTGGTATACGCGTATTTGTCCTAATTGGTCTCCTTGTCAAGTAACTCTTTTTCAATCATCTTGGCTTCATTTATCACAGTACTGTTATGTCTATTAGCACACTTCAAAAAAGAGGCAAGGTAGATCAACTGACTACTTGGTCTTTAATGAGAGCTTGCGACTTCTGCTCACTCAACATCCTCTTTGACAGAGGACTACAGACTGCTACCACAGGTGTATAATGGTGAAAGTAGGCAACCAGAACTCTCTGTATTAATAGATGTTTTCCTTCAGGGAAAACTTATACTATTAGAATGACTTTAAAGCTACTAAAAGCACAGGCACGTTGAACATATTTGCTTTATAATTACATTCTTGCTTTCTGCATCTGAGGGAATATGCAAAATTCAGAATTTTTATTTTTAGAAAGTTTGAATAAAATTCCTAAAATACTGTGTGTCTGCACTAACTCAGCCATATATACACAAAAAGAAACACTAACATTCAAAAACATAGTTAAAACCATCACAGGGCTGCATAATATCTGTTTACACTGCTTAAATATTTATGCAGGAGATCTGTCTACAACATGAGGTCCAGCCCACTCCTACTTCCACCCCTTACTAATGTATGAAGAGATATGATTTATTAATCTCATCCTTGGCTTCAATTGTTTCAAAAGTTTCCCACTACAGTTCTTTTCCAACCCTTGTTTATCGCACTGGCTTCACAGCTCCAAACACAATGACGCTCACTGAAGATTGTCGAGCGCTGCCATGGGAGAATTCGATAAACTATTCACAAATTACAAAGTGGAGACAATTTTCCTCCTCCTCTCTTTCTCTCTCCTCCAACACACCCCACGTTCTCATTTCCCCTTCCCTGTCTCTTCCCAGCTCACATCCTCAGTGATAAGTGCGAGTGTGTGTGTCTGACAGTCACCGAGCATATGGAGGATGTGTGTGTGGCCCTGCCAAGCAACAGAGAAATCAGAGACAGGACGGTAGCACTGTAGCGCATTAGGAGTAATCAGAGGGAAATTATCGCCCTTAAGTAGCTTTTGGACATCTGCAAGGGATGCACGCATATTGTCGACACCGTACACACACAAACACACAGAGGAACCGGCGCGCTCAGATACCTGACAGTGAACAGATGGGCTCGCACAACCTGTTTCAGACATCCCCCTCTACTTTAAAAGAGTAATCATAGAGAACTAAAAGCTGGCACACCTTCAGGCTGGTCTTATGATAAACTCATGGGTAAATTCTTCTTTGAATGATGAAAGGAAACAGGAAGTCAGATGTTTATGGGCCTGTTTGGAGGCTTAGTCAGTTGTAATCTCCTCTCTCACCACCCTTTGCATGGAGGTATTAGAGGAGCACATTAAATTTGATGGGTGTGTTTACTGGTGGAAACCACAGCAATTTATTCAGGCCTGCTGTTGCCTTGTCCTTAATGCAGACTGCATGTTGCAGAGTATTTTTTCTGAGTGTTGGTGAACATATTTTGTTGATCATATGCTATGATGTAGATTATTTCACTTTGCTTGTTGTTCCCTGGGAATTTAAAGTACAACTTCATCCTTTGGGAGGACACAGCTATGCAGTAGAACATAACAGTGAAGAGATATGCGAGGAAGGTGATTGGAATTTATATTATGAGGGCTATGGATTGTCTTAAATATTTTAATAAAACAAAAAATTATAAGAAAAGAGGGTGAACAGTTCACTGTCCCAAATTTGTCAACATTATGTCTATATATTTACAGAATCTGTCTATTTTTTGACAAATTTTGATTGGCCCAAGAACATATTTCAAAGCTTGTTCCCTAAAAGGCCACTCAGATATTTGATTTTGGCATTTCCAATCACAAAAAGGACCACACCATCAACAGGATGAATTGGACAATTATTTATTACGTACAGTGGATAACAAACAACATAGTAGGTACGTGATGTGGATAACGGTTTTGGAGAAACTTCATGGGGAATTCGCCATAGCTCCCCGGCACGACGAACCTCCTCTTTAAGGCCCTGAGGAAAGAAGGAAGAAAGAAGTTTTAAAAAAGGGGAGGGAGGGTTGTGTCGAGTGTGCGAAACAGAAGAGGGAAATGGTCGGTTAGAATTTATAGGAACTTCTGCTTCAAAATTCTGCTTAACGCTTCACTAAATGCCTACAATGCAACCATGCTCATGAAAAGCTGCTTTAGGGGCCATCCTCACAAAAATTAGTTTAGTTAGAACAAGCTTTTAATCATATGGGTGTTTTGTTCACATGGAATTGCCATTTTCGGAGCCCAAAAATGCACATTTTTGTAGCCAGGCCCCAGAGTGAACAAATCTAGAAACATTGTCCTTGCATTCTCATGTTCACAGTTTTATACACATTGCCAGAGACAATGATCTTCGTCCCACCAAGTGTGTCTGTGAGTTGACTCAGACTGAATTACACTGTCTATTCAAAGTGGTACTTAGTTAAAAAGAAATTATAAATCTAAAAGATATAACATTGTCCTGGACATGTTTTTACAACAACTTAATCTAATATAAAAGACATTTAATAAATCGGCAATAACGTTGGCCTTTTTTCTGAAGTACTCACTTTTTATACACTGGGTCTTATGAGTCATGTTTTTTCTATAGGTGTGATTCAGAGTTGGAATACAGTATGTCCTTCAGTCGTACACCTGGACCTTTATGCAAAGACAATTCTATGTAAAGTGAATTTCTCTGTATACTGTGTAATATTCTCCCAGCTGCAATACAAGACATTTGACACAAAGATACAACCCAACAAAAGTGTTTTCCTTGTAAGGGATCCAACATAAAGAGAAGATAGGAACATAACAGTCTTGTCATAGTAAAAGCTGCTGTTATATTACAGAGCCTCTTTGCTGAACTTTGAAAAATCTCTCTCCAAAGATATGTGCTGTGCTGCATTTTTCTTTTTTATGCACACAGCCTCGTTCATACTCTCCTTTCAGACGGCTCGGTCAGACGTGTTTGGCACCATAAGTGACTCCCAAATATGTGGCTGTCAGGCCTGTTTTGTGGAGAGAGACTTTCTTGAAAAATAAAACTGATAAGAAAGAATGCAGGGGGTGGAGTATACGTGTGCGTATGTGCCATCAGAAAAAACACGGAGTGTCAAGTTATGTCTACAGGAAGCTTGATGAGAGTGTGATGGGTCCCTTCTCTCCCTGTCCGCTCTCCCCTGATTCTCATTTCACAGGTGGAAGAGCACATTAGTTCCAGCCCTAATCCATCACCATGGATCCCAGCTCACATGTAGGGGGCGCAGACTAACAGAGGCACACATGCATTCACAAACATAAACATAGCTGAACACAAGCATGCATGCACAAGAGCTCAGATTAGACTGACAAAAGAACCATGAACAAAAGCTTTCCTCTGTATCCATCTGTGGTTGATGCTAGGAGAGACTCACATATGAGCAATGGGACATTCACCAAACCAGATATTGTGCTAAAATGTGCCACTAAAAGACTTAAGCTGCTTTTTTCAAATGATATGTAAAAACCCTTGACATCAGCAACCTTAAGATATTGTCTTCCCTTATCTGTAATAGCCCTGCTCCTGTGCTTCACAAATATTTGTGTTGTCGCACTACCTTTCACCTACTGATAGATCAGGCCATGTCATGGGCTGCTGGTGGTAGGCCGTCTTAAAGTACAGGCATCAGCCAGAGGTGAAATGTTCCATTTTGACATTCATGGGAAGTGTCATCTCTGAAAAGTAGCTCTGTAGAAAAGCTGCATTGTTGTGAGGAAAAACCAGCGGAAGCAAAGACATAAAGGAAATTGAGCAAAATGAATGGTTGCAGCTGATTATAGGGACAGATTTTCCAGCCTGTGAAGGGCTTTAGTGCATGAGCTAATGGTGCTCAACAATATGTTCAGTTGTTTTTGATTGAAGTGGCTTTTAGTGGAAACCAAGAAGGATTGGCAACACATGAAGTTTAGCTCACATAGGAGAAAATGGGATGGGATCGCATGAAGTTTAGCACACATAGGAGTAAAGCTTGGACTACTTAACAGCAATCTCTAGGGTTACAAAGGCAGTCCAGAAAGAAGAAAATATCCAGAGAGCAACGGTTCTTAAGGCTAAAGGTGAATTCACTCCGAACATGACTTGAGAGACATGGGTCTCCATGTAAAATCAGTGTACGGCCACAATGGGGTGGGGTTAACCCTCTTGAGATGCAACGGAGGCGATCTGGGCAACCTGGTTGCTTGGTGCTCTGTTGCCAAAGTTGAAAAATTCAAACTCTTCAGGTGACATCCTGTGTGGTAACAACACTCATGACAGACTGTTTTTATTCCATATCACACAGTGACAATCCCTGTCCATGTGGGACCATTAACTTAGTAAGTACATTAGTTCCTCCTAGACAAGACTGCAGAGAACTCACAGGTGATGCTGCTGCAGTGCCATCAGCTGCAGTGTTTTGTGGTTGTTAGGTGAGTGAAAAGGATACACTTGGAATAATTTGAGCTAAGACATCCTATTTTATGATATGATATGATCACAGTGACATTCAAGTGGGCGTGGTGTCACTGAGCCACAGCGTCGGTGACCAAAATGAGCTATTTATGGACAGGCGGTGTGATCCTGGCCTCATAAGTATTTTATGTGAACGCATCCACCTGCCAGAGGATAGAAGTAGCATGAATTTTGGTTTCTATTGTCACATTCAGATGATACAGTCAGGATTTGTCTCAAACAACAAAAAATGTTGAATCCATAATGACATGTATTAGAGTTAAGGTTGCTGGCAGTGGTCGGGGATATTGTCTTGGTTCACTTTTGCCCCCTTAATACTTGAGCATTTTCTATACACAACATTCTACCTATGTTTTGTACCCTTTATCCCATTATGACCACAATCCACAAATATTCGGATTACTTCTTACAGTAGGATGTATCATGTGACAAAGCTCAGACCATCTCAAACGAGTTTCTTCAACAATATTAAATAGTTCACTTTACTACAGTATCTGAAACTCACACACGTCATTATACAGATTCTTAAACATGCTTACAAAGGTTATTGTATGATAGGCATAGACATGTGAAGGCAAAAAAACACAAAACAAAACCACACTGCAAAGAGGTTAATTTTGGCTTCTTACAGGTTAAACTGCCAGTCATCCAACTCCACTTTAGGGGGGGTCAAATTAAGAATTGCCAGTGCCACCCCTGAGCCTCTCATCTGGACACACCAGAGAGTGTTATGTTACCATACTTACAGTATGTGCAGGACTTTTGAAAGCAGTAGCTAAACGAAAGAATGAACACTCGCTACCTTTGGGGCTTGTGTCCCATTTTTAGTGCTGATGTGAGTTTAACCTCACAATGATGTTATAAACATTCCCTCAGTATGAAAAAAATCCATCCAACTCTTCTGGCTACCTCTGCCATGGGAGCAATTTACAACTTTCTCATCTCAGGGCTATTTGTCTGCATCCACACCACTGGGGTTCTGTGTGCATATGTGTGTGTTGGGAGGGAACTTTATGCAAGACTTGATCCTAATTTGCAGCGTTTAAGAACAGGGAGGGTGGCACGAATGAAACAGTGCTGCCTATGACTACAGAGCACATGCCAAAAGACAACCTTCACTGCTACTGAATTAATAAACAAAAAGGCGGGTTACTGAGGCAGCTCTAATTAAAAAAGCTTTTATGGCCGGTCCGTTATAGTCAGCATGCTTGTTTTTGCTCAGCAGGGTAGAGTCAAGCTGGAAAACATCCGAGCCAAGCTGTGTATCTTCACAAAATCTGCTTGTTTGGATACCTCCAGCTATTGAAAGCATACCCCTTTTTGTGCAACATCGTGTAAGCTACACAGAGCAGACATGTGATGTAGTTAAATAAAAAAAAATGTTTTTATTAAAGATACATGCATCTGCCTGCCACAGCTAAGAAAGTCATGTCTCCTCAGTTTAGTTTCTGTCTCTCCTGCACAATTTGAGATTTACTTTGGAGCATTGTTGGAACAGCTCTCTTTCAAAAACACTTCAAGCCCACGCTGTTTAAAATTCAAATGTAGCCCACAAATTCTTTTGTCTAGTTTGGTTTGAGGGAACAGCCCATGGTGCACAGTATTTTAACAGGCATGACTCAGGTCTTTCAGTGATGCATTATGGCAGTTTAGTGGTGAACATTAGCATATCCGACAGTGACTTACACTAACAGTGCAGGGTACTTTTCTGAGGTGACAGTGGCACAGCCAGGAGGTGTGTTTGTATGCCAGGGCAAGAGGTGATTTGTTTCCTGGTTGTCGGGGATTTCAAACTGCTACATTCAAGAGTACTTAAAGGGATTTTCTTAAAACTTAGCATCCATGTCCAATCTCATATGAACCAAATGTATTTTAGAGATCATTCACGAGTAAGGACCACACCATCAACAGGATGAATTGGACATTTATTGCGTACAGTGGATGACAAGCAACATTGTAGGTACGTGAAATGGATAACGGTTTGGGGAAACTTCATGGGGAATTTGCCGTAGCTCCCGGGCATGACTAACCCCCTCTTTAAGGCCCTGAGGAAAGAAGGAAGAAAGAAGTTTTAAAAAAGGGGAGGGAGGGAGGGTTGAGTCGAGTGTGTGAAACGGAAGAGGAAAGTGGTCGATCAGAATTTATAGGAACACAGGAAGAGGCGTGGTTGAGGTGTGGTCTTGCTCCCGAAATTCTGCTTAAAGCTCCACAAGGTTAAAGTTTAAGGTCAGTGGTCAAGTCTATGTCTTGCTTGTGAATGCAATATTACAAAAGTGATCTGAAGGATTTTTGAAACATAGCATAATTTTCTTTTTGAATTAAAAAATGAAATTGGTCAAATGTAGAGGTTATAGGCTAAAGATGAAGGATAGTGTATCCCCAGTCCATATGTTGCCAGTGAATGCAGTGTCTCAAGTTTGATTAAAGGGGTTTTCTTTAGACCTAACATATATATCCACTCCGACTAAAATACTGTATGAACAATGAAGATCACAAGTCAATGTCAAGGTCCTTAGCTCTCATGTTCAGACCTTGCATGTGAATACCATTTTTCAAAAGTGATGTTGACCCTTTTCAAACTGAATACATATGCCTACACCGATTCAAGGATGATCCAAGTCACTTGTATAGATCTAAGGTCAAAGATTAAAGACTTGTGTATTCCATGTCCTGCAGTTGTTTGAAATGGTAATAAAATCAGCATAAATATCCACTCTGACTAAAAAATGATCTGAGTGAATTTGAAAGATTGAGGTTTTAATTTCTTCACTGCTGGAACTTGTGTTCACCATTCCATTTTGAATGCAGTACCTCAAAGTCTGTTTGAGGGGTTTTCTTCCAGCTTAACACAAATCCCTACTCCAATATAAGGGTATACTGAGTAAAGATATATAGAAAACAGCTCCTAGCTCAGGATCATTGTATCCTATGTTTACCTATGTAATGCATGTGGATGCAGCGTCTCAAGACTGGTTTGAAGGAATTTTTTCAAACCAGCATGAATACGCCAGGTCAGGTTTGGGAGCACATGCTAGGTTGCACTTTGCCATTCATCATTCCTGATAACTCGTCTGCACCATCAGCAACATCAAACCTACTTTATTTGTAGATGTGTACATGCAATGAAGGAGGTAAAGGTCGCCTACCCAAGTCAGTTGCGTTCCAACTACTGTAACTGGCAACAGTACACCATGAGATCTGTTTGCTTTTCTCTAGCAATCAAACCAACTCCCAAGTATGTTTGGATCAGGACGTCACTCTCAGGAATGCTTAAAACATTTTCTTTTAACCCAACACAAATGTCTGCTGCAATCTTACGGTGAATTGGGCCAAATTTATAGACTTAGGTCAGCACCCCATGTTCATCCCTTGCATTGTATATTAACAGTACAGGCTGGATTTGCTTTATCGTATTGTCTTACTAAACTGCAAGTCTTATCTGTTGAGGGCATTTGGCTAAATCTACAAGTCTGAATCAATGAAAACTGTTTGTGTGTCACTTTCGCAAGGCAAAAACAAGAAATAGTTATGTTGAAATTTATTGTTGCGTGTTTTGGAAAGGCTGTGATCAGAAGTTAGACAATAAAAGACCGCCCTCACTTTAATTTTGTATTCCTACAAAAATTCAAATTTGAACATGATAAATGTTTTCTTAAATTCTCAATACAATATGTTCATTAATTTGGATATGGAAAATCTGAAATGCTGTTATCTAAATATTGACCTATACAGTTGAGTTTTAGCACTGCATAAGTTCCATCGCTGCCTTTTTTTCACATTAAAGAGATGAAATGTCACACTTAATTATTACCTCCCACACAAAATATTATTTTTGTAATGACCACTGTAAATATAAAGGTGTTGACCAGACAATTTCAAGCTCAGTGTGCTTTTGTGGATATAATATAACGGAGTATTACACCAATTTTGAAAGGTTCCTACCTGATGACCCCCTGATGTTCTGGCTCTTGCTTTTCATCAGTCTATGTAGTGGAGCTGGAGGGCCAGTGAAAGGCTGTGTTGCTGAGTAGGTAACATTGGCATTACCACTACCTGGAGCTTTCATGTATAGAGCCTGGGTTTGTCAAAGACAACATGCTGTTTTGGCAGTTATAGCCACGTGGTAGGATATTTAAGATAAAGTAGCAATTGCTACAAGAAAGGTCAGCAGTGACTCTGAGACACAAGAGGTAACTGATCAACTCTTTTGAGGTGCCATGGTGCTTGCTTGGACAAAACATCTATGACAAGAGATACTCACTTGATGACCCCAGTGTTGTTCTGGTTCTTGCTGTTCATTAGTCCATGTGGTGGAGCTATATGGCCAGTTTCAGGCTATGTGTAAGAGTAGGTAACATCAGGATTGCCACAGCCGGGAGCCTGCATGATGGGAGCTTAGGTCAGTTGAAGGTGTTAAAACTGTGGCAATGAAGGCCATGCTGTTTGATTAGGTAACTACTCAGAAATGTATGTAGATACAGTTAGGGGTCTCTTCACTGAGCACTTATCTTTTTATTTATTGGCAAGGACCACACCACAAATGCATGCGTTTGAAGGTTTAATGAAGATTTAGGACTATGAGGAATGACTGAACATGTGACATGAGATATGTTGAGAGATGAGCCGTCTGGAAGGATGTCATAAACTAGGCAAAGGGAGACTCAGCATGGGGGTTCCGTCTCATCCTGTTCTGCCCGAGCTGATCTAGACTCCACCTAGGAAAAGGTGGGCGATGAGCTAAGTGTGGAAAAGAAAAACAAAAGGTGATGGAAAATGAAGTGTGGGTTGAAGAGTCGCGGACAGAATGAGCAATGAGGCATAGTCGAGTATAAGTAGGCTTGTCAGCTGATTGGAGGTGGGGTTTGTGGCGTGGCCCTGTTCCCAAACTTAAGGTAATGCAGTAACTAAATTTATGGCACAAGTACCTTGTATTTCTTTTAAAAATGTATTTTTGAAATTCTGATAACGACTAAATTATCACTTCTCAATTTCTAACTTTTTGCTTTCCATAGAGTCCTGTTTGTTGAGGTGTTCATAAGTGGCAGTCATAATTGTTGCAGGGTGGCTGTAGTCATGCCTAATTGAGTCTCCATACGGACAAAGCTTTTAAAAACAGTTGCAAAATATTCCTGTTCAATTATTTTATGGCCAAATTTGAGCTTTACATAGAGAGGGCTCAATGCAGTGTTCCAATTGAATTTTCCAGCTGTATTCATCCGCAGGCATGTACTAGGATTTTTTTTTTTCTTTTTTCAAAATCTTGACTTAGTACTTTGGTTCTGTTTTGCTTGTACTGCTCATTATGAAGGACATTGAGTCTTACAGTTTAGAATACATTTCAGTATAGGACTCTTTCATATATATCTTATATGGTATATGTTTGCACTTCACATGTTTCAAATTCTGCTTTCATTTGACGTTGTGATAGGCTTTCTTGAGTACTTCAACATTAAATACAGAAATGGTAAGGCGATAATGTCTAATAGAACTTTCTTTGGTTGAGTTGTTGGAGTTCTGTCTTAGAAACTGGAAAATAAAGCAATATTGTAATGAGAGCACATGCTTTTGTTAATAATAGTAGACGGAGGCTAAATTCAAACATTTTAGTTTCTAATACAAATCAATGAGTGTAATTAACAATGCTCATCTTCCATCTTAGCTCAGAGATAACACTCCAATAATGTGTTGACAAACAGAAGCTGTGTGAACTTGTCAATCTGTTTTGTTTATATCATCAGGTGGCAGGCAAATTTAGGTTAATTAGCGACAAATGGCAGACTAAATTTAATGAAACACTGCAAACAGATCTGTGGCTGGTATTTAGAGGGGGAGAAGGTGACAAAATGATTGAATATGTTTGAGCTTCTTTGAGGCACCATCGTTTGTTTCATCTCATCCTTTAATGAGCGTTTATCCATCAGTCTGTTGAGGGGTTTATTTTGTCATTGCTGGTGGCTTAGAATGTGTCATTTTCCGTTTTAACACTACAGATGGTTGACGTCAATATTGTGTTACTCTATTCATAATGCATTTTCTGCATTCTGGTGACACTTCAATTAACATTTTTTGGTGAAACTATCGCCAGTAGAAGAAATGGAACAGTATTAATGATTATGTGATCCAGAATGTTTTTTCATTGTGCCTCTGCTTCTAACTGCACCACTGACTGGTGTTTATTGCAGCCAAGAGGTTTTACCTTGTTTTACCTTTCAATTTTTAATATCTATCATTACTTTCACTGCAGTGAAGCACTTCACAGCATGTCAGAGCTTTTCCATCACATGTTAACACGCTGAGGTGCACAGGGAGTTCAGTTTCATTTCAAGTGTCCCAGTGTAAGAAAAGATGTCTCAACACTGAGTGATGATTTAATAATTTTGAATGTGAGCATCCTCCCAGTAAGAGATACAGAAATAGAGAGAGAGGGAGATAGAAAAAGAGAGAGATTGATAGAGAGAGAGTAAACATGAGTAGAATTGGAAATGTAAATGGGGGAGAATAGGTAGAGTTTGATCTACTATCTGGTGTAAAAATGCCTTCTAACACCAGATAGCGAAAGTACAGCCTTGGTTGAACAAAAAAAGGCCTTGGTGTAAAGAAGCTAGATTTGCCTGATTCCATGTCTGTCATCAGGTAGATCTTGCAAAAGGTTGAAGCTGAAAAAAACTGTTCTTCATCGGAAAATAGACTGGCTAATCGATGTCCTTTTAAAGGGACTGTAGTTGTAGGGGTGGGTTAGTTGTGCTAACAGCAAGTGATGACTGCAAACTTTGTTCTGACCTGTAATGCATGAGACAGGCAAAACATTTGTCAAGTGACTTTCCAGACCCTCGTTTTGTAACTTAACCAATTTCACAAGGTTTGAAAGTGCCCATATAAGCCTTACCTCAAGTTCATATATGCAATTTTGATGACTGGTGGGAGTAAAACAGCCCTTTAATATATCTTTAATATGTTTTGGAGATTTTGTAAACCCCTTTTAACAGTTTTGCACAATGACTACTTGAGTCAAAGCGTCTATGTTCTACATAAATGTGAGATATGAACCAATCCTGAAAATACTTGAAATATACTCTTCTGCGTTTGCCTTCAAGCCTGCACTGTAGAAGGCAGTGGACTCTCTAAATCATACAGAGACATTCAGACCCACAGCTGTACGAGGATCGATGCCAAGCACCGGTCTGGTAATTGACCCAGTCTCTCCCTTTACTGAAGGCTCACACTGAGGATGCCCTTTCTGCTGCTCTGTGGAAATTTGAGACATAATGTCACTTTTGCAGGACTTCATCCTGGCTGATAAGCAGAGCCACAGCTGAGGAGAGCAGACATCTGGGTGTCAGCCTCCAACAACACTTTGAAAAGGATTAGGTCCACTGCAGCAGGGACACAACTGTTTCATTGCATCCAGCAAACTGCAGAGATAAAGTGGTTTGGGAAGATGGTTGTCATTATCCATCCTTAAAACTCAAAGAAGTTTTGTGAAATTTTTCTAACATTCTTTGTTTGTGTTCCCCTTAGATTTCCCTAAATCTTTTGTCTCAATGGGACATTGGAAGCTCCTGGCGCCTTTATCTAAAACACTGTGACAAATAATCTCCAAGGGCACAGTTTTTGCCCGCCAGCACTTTTAAATAAAAAAGTTCCAGTATTGGAGGAATTCTCAAAATTCTGATAAGAAAGGCTTCTGTGTTCAATGTTTAATTGATGTTCAGCAGAAAGTCCAAGTCAGCAGGTGGTAACTTGAAATTCAAGCCATCTTCCCCTCCAAAATTCAAAGAATAGCAGAATTTTGCAGATACAGACACTGTTAAATTGGATAAAAGATGAGGAGCACACATATTTTGCAAAGCTTTTTGTCAGCTGAGTTTCTCCTTCACTAGGTTGGTATTCTTTCCAATTAATACTGAAATTATGTGTTGCCTGATGGCCAACTTTGGTTACCAAAAGAGTCACTCCTCAGCCTCGTTTCCAGTGAGTGGTCAGGTTTAGTTTGGTGCAACTTGGTACGCTTCAGAGGGGTTAACCCTGATTTTGTTTGCATTTCCAATATCAGTCGTACCCTCACTTCAGGGCTGGGATTTGAGCCACGACAGTGTAGGGGTCTGAAGCAGGGCGCATTTGTAAACAAAGGGCAACAATGGAGGACTTGGACTCCAGTACTCAGTAGAACATTTTATTTAGGGACACATTACAGCAACAGAACTGAACAGATTATTCTAAATCTTTGGCTTATTTGAATACGGCCAAGTGTGTATTTCGGTTTTAACTGCAGTCACATGAGAACTGGTGACTTTTGTTATGAATGCCAAGAAGTGGAACAACATAGGTCGGTTATTTGAGTCTCTTTATCCAACAGTGGAAACACCACTAATTGTGCACCATGTTGCTTGGAGGAAAATGCAGCCATACATTACTGTCACAGCAAAAATGCCTATTGTTACAAAGTATTGAGTCCTGTTAATTCAACAAATAGAATTATTTATGTAACTATACACAAGGTAAATTATTTTATTAACATACTGCAGTTTTTGAAAAGATGAGCTTAAAAGATAATTAAAAGCAAATAAAACAATGATTTTCAGTTTTAAAAAAATGTCGTATAATTGCAATCATTAGTTTTGGCAAATTCATATAGTGATGTAGATTTGACAAATTAACTGAAACAGAAGTATTAGTGAATCACTGATGTTTTTCAGGTTTTCATGAGTGATTTTATCACGGTTTCTTTAAAATTACAATTTCCTTAATTTTTGTGATTGACTGGCAGGCTACAAATGGCAAGAAGTTGGGCCGCAATGGATTCTAAGGTCCAGTTAGTTTTTTTTTATAAATCTCTTAATGGTATTGCTTTTTTTTCTTATTTGCTGTAACCATATGAACCCAACAGAGCCCTTGGGTCCTGACGTAGTTGTCTTTTGTATGGTCCAATGAAAGAAAGAAAAATGAAAACTCAAGGTGGAGCATTTTTCTATGCAACATCAACATTAAGCAACTCTTATATATTTGCTGTAAAAATAAACCGAAATGATATTGTTGCACAGTGTGATGTGACATTGATGAGAAATTGGAGCAGTGTAGAGTGTTGTTTTAGGTTTAGAATGCCATTTCCCGTGTCAGTATTAAGACACCCAAAAAGTATTTTTGAAAATCTTCACCTGGGCAGAAGCTCTCCACATTGTTTTGTCCAAAAAGTCTTGATAGTTACCCTAAATGTTGCTTGCAAATATTTGCTGCATTTTTTAAATACCAAGAAGTGGTGCTTGGATCTGCCCCTGATTTATATATGTAACTAGGTAATCACAATCTATCTCTATTCTTTAATTCTTAGAGACATAAGGGGGGTTTGTTGTGCCCTGGAGCTATGGCAGATCCCCAATTGAATCACATTCTGCTCATGACCTGAAGATGTAAATCAAGCTGCATGACAAAAAGTCCTGACTTTAAACACTTAAATAATTGGTTTCCTCAGTCCCTTTGTGTGCTTCAAATTAATAGAAGAAAGGCTGATGAACACAGTGGTAAACAAGCATGTTGGCAAGAAGTCAAACATGGCATGTTGTGTAAATCGTAAATAAAAACAGAATTCAAAGATTTGCAAATCCCTTTCAACCGATATTCAATTGAATACACAGCAAAGACAAGATACTTAACGTTCAAACTGGTAAACTGGTAAATGCTCATCAAACACTTATTTGGAACATCCCATAGGTGAACAGGCTAATTGGGAACAGGTGGGTGCCATGATTGGGTATAAAAGCAGCTTCCCTGAAATGCTCAGTCATTCACAAACAAGGATGGGGCAAGGGTCACCACTTTGTGAACAAATGTGTGAGCAAATTGTCCAACAGTTTAAGAACAACATTTCTCAACAAGCTATTGCAAGGAATTTAGGGATTTCATCATCTACCGTCCGTAATATCATCAAAAGGTTCAGAGAATCTGGATAAATAACAGCACGTAAGCGGCAAGGCTGAAAACCAACATTGACTGCCCGTGACCTTTGATCCCTCAGGCGGTACTGCATCAAAAACCGGCATCACTGTGTAAAGGATATCACCACATGGGCTCAGGAACACTTCAGAAAACCACTGTCAGTAACTACAGTTCATCGCTACATCTGTAAGTGCAAGTTAAAACTCTACTATGCAAAGTGAAAGCCATTTATCAACAACACCCAGAAACACATGGACTGATGCAAAGTGGAAAAGTGTTCTGCGGACAAGGCCACATTTCAAATTGTTTTTGGAAACTGTGGGCAAAGTTCAAAAGCCAGCATCTGTGATGGTATGGGGGTGTATCAGTGCCCAAGGCATGGGTAACTTACACATCTGTGAAGGCACCATTAATGCTGAAAGGTACATACAGGTTTTGGAGCAACATATGTTGCCATCCAAGCAACGTCTTTTTCATGGATGCTCCTGCTTATTTCAGCAAGACAATGCCAAGCCACATTCTGCACGTGTTACAACAGCGTGGCTTCGTAGTAAAAGAGTGCGGGTACTAGACTGGCCTGCCTGTAGTCCAGACCTGTCCCCCATTGAAAATGTGTGGCGCATTATGAAGCGTAAAATACAACAATGGAGACCCCACACTGTTGAACAACTTAAGCTGTACATCAAGCAAGAATGGGAAAGAATTCCACCCAAAAAGCTTCAAAAATTGGTCTCCTCAGTTCCCAAACATTTACTGAGTGTTGTGACGTATCTGATGTGAATGCTTTAAAGGGAAAACAGGTGGCCTTGGAGGTGAGCTAATGATTAGACTGAATTTGGCCAGGTTCACTCAGGATGTAATGACTAGGATACGCAACAGAGAACATTCTTCACATTTTACTTCTTAAGAAAACCAAACTCCTGTGACTAGGTAAACAGCTGTGAATTTAAAATTGATACCTAAGGGGATGAACCCTGTGTCAAAGGTGAAAGGCCGTCACTTCAGGCTATCATGAGTCAACCTGTGGGGCCACTGGTCATTTATCTAAGATGCTCTGGTTCAAGGAGAGTCCACCCTGCATACGTGGCTCTGTGTACTTCAAAGAATGTTTCAAGGTATAAATGCATGTCCGTGTCATTGCTCTGGAGGTCTCATTTGGCTGAAACCTCTCGGGTACGTCCGGAGTGCCTGATTCAGACACTTGCTTGGTTTGTCAATAAACTGCTCTTTTTTTGCAAACAAGCCTGTGTCGTGAAGCTGTTTTTTTCATCCGCATCTCCAGATCAACCAGCGAGAAACTACAGTTGTTAAAAGGAAAGGCGATGTAACACAGTGGTAAAAATGCCCCTGTGCCAACTTTTTTGCAATGTGTTGCTGCCATTAAATTCTAAGTTGATGATTATTTGCAAAGAAAATAAAGATTTCAGTTCGAACATTAAATATCTTGTCTTTGCAGTGTATTCAATTGAATATAAGTTGAAAGGGATTCACAGATCAATGTATTCTGTTTTAATTTACGATTTACACGACGTGCCAACTTCACTGGTTTTGGGTTTTGTACACTACCAGCTTAAATATCTTGTTTTTGTGCTGTATTTTACAATTCTGGTTGAACAAAAAAAATTACTGTGTTCAATTTATTCACATTTTACAATACATCCAAACTTATCATATATTAAGATTTCTGCATTTTTATTGTTACTTTCTTGGCTGCCTCTCCTCTTATCTCTTCCCCCTACAACATTTAAACCCTTCGTCTCTAGACTACAGTGTTTATGTAGCTTTTACATCCTTTACTCTCTTTCTGCACACAAATTTAGCAGAACATAGAGGCCTGGGACACCCAGGTGTTTGCTGAACTGAAAGCCTTGCCTTAGCAGATGCTGCCAGCACATCACAGAGGAACATAGACAGAAAGTAAAAATATCAGCCTGCAGTTTAACTTTTACATCCCCTCATCTCTTCCTTCATCATCTCCCTTCATTTGCTTTTTCGCAGCAAGAGGGCAAAGTGATTCCAGGTCTCATAAACATGCACAGATGTGCATTGACCACAGTCTGGCCCTCAATTTTAAGTTTATAGAGTAGAAAATACTTGTGTTACGACTGGCAGTAAATCTCCTTATCAAGTTTGTGCAAAAATCTACCCATACAGATCCAGAAAATCCGTCCTCTCTCTACTCCCCGTGGTTATGTATTGAAGCTGTTTTGTGGCCACTTATGTCACCGTCACTGTCCACTCTCCTTTATGGCAACCCATCTCCCAACATCTTTTGTCTGTGCTTGCCCGATTTTGACGTCACAGCACACTAAAAGGCAAGGGAGTGAGCCGAGGAAACACAAAGATGGAGAGAAAGAAAAAAGGGATTCTGGCAAGTAGCCGAATCCATTTGGAGCACTTAGTCAGCCAAGAGTCCCAACAACAAAATTGAGAGAGAGAAAATGACCAGCAGGCAGTGGCCACTATCCCGGCTTAGCCTCCCACTGCAGTGACAATAAACTGAAGTAAGATGAAGCTCGGGGATAATATTCCAGTGAGTGTGTGTGAGGTTGTGTGCTTGGCTTTTTACGTCAACCAATGGCGGCTGTGACGCACAAGACCCAAAGGACCTCTTTCACAATACATGTAATTTTGCCCACAGCCCAATTTTTTGTTTATTGTGTGGTATTTGTAGTACACCCAGAGACTCCCAAGAATATACCTTTAGAAAATCCAAAAGTCATCCAGGGCCTGTACTATGACCTATTTTATGATCATTGCCATAGGTGTGAGCCAGGGTGCACACTTTACCCCAAAACTTCAATTTTTTTCCAATTTTTTTTCAGTTAAAATTCAATAACTTCTTTCAATTGTATTACTTAGCTTTACATTTGATTTCAAAAGATGCACCAGACTTCAGTGAATGTGATTTGACCCAATTTGATAATTTATTATTTGTGTTTGAGTAAGTTTTGGGGTAAAGTGTGCACCCTTGCTCACACCTATGGCAATGATCATAAAATAGGTCATAGTACAGGCCCTGGATGACTTTTGGATTTTCTAAAGGTATACTCTTGGGAGTCTACAGTCTAACCTGGTTCATCATAGAGTGGCAGTGTTGCAGCAGGTAGTGCACATGCCTCACAACAAGAAGGTTGCTGATTCGATCCCTGTGGTGGTAAGGGTCTTTCTGTGGAGGGTTTGCATGTTCTCCCCTTGCATGAAAAAGCTCTCTCCTGGCACTCTGGCTTCCCCTCACAGACAAAAAACATGCTCATTAGGTTGATTGATAACTCCACTTTCCTTACATATGAGTGCAAATGGTTGTCTGTCTCAGTATGTGGCCCTGTGATCATCTGGTGACTGGTTCGGAGTGCACCCTGCCTATCGCCCAATGTCAACTGGTATAGGCTTCAGCCAACGTAACCCCGAAAGAGACAAGCGTTAAGATAAAGATAGACTTTAGTATTTTGTTCTTATTGTGTGGTATTCGATAGGATAATCAATACAGCACATCATACAACAGCAGACTTAATAACAACTCTCAGTCTCCACTTCCATGGAGACCCGTAATCTTGCAGTCAAATACAAATTCAGTCTGAACAAATATAATGAACAAGTAGTAGAAATTGAAGCTAATTGTGGCTAGCTGTATGCAATCTGGGACACTCAAAGCATCAGAAATATAACTCCAACTCCTCTTCATTTCAGCTTTGTTATACCACTACACTACACACAGAATATGCAGCCATTTAATGTTTATCGCTTCCCTGTGTGCACACATTTCTCCAGATTTTTTCAATCTTTTGATATCATGAACTATCGCGGGAAATTTTAACTCTTTGCATTTGAATCGAGGAACGAAATTCACAGTTTGGCCATCTATTGTTCCACAGTCTTTCACAACATGGAGTTCATGTTGTTAATGGTTGTAAGTAATTAAGCTTTTCATGAGTGAACCTTTTAAATTCATTTATGATGCCATTACTTCATGACTTTTCCATTTAGATTGTTAAGCTTATCAATTTATTGTCTACAACTTTCACCCACCCATTCATAGTTGAAATATGTGGATAGCAGGTAAAATATTACCTATGTATTCTTCCTGCTGTTTTCAGTCAAGTAAAAAAGGATTTGCAGTATTCTTTTATTCCAATTTAACAGAATGTCTCAACTTTTTTGGAATTGTGGTTTGCAGTTGAATATGAAAAAATGCAGATTTGTCTGATGGTTTTTCTGGAAATAAATAAATCCATGCTACCTTTTGGTCTTATTTTTCCACCCACAATCCCTATATTTAATCCCCAGTACACTGCTCAAGTAGACACATGTATTGATTAGCTTTTAATTTCAGTGTTTTTCTTATCTTCTCAGCACCGCTTGGCCAATTGCCCTAAATCATCCTCTGCCTATTCCAGGTGGTCCACGTATCTGCATGATGCTAACGTCCATACTTGATTGGATTTTGTTATCTCTGTAATTGTTTTAATCAGCCAATCACAATTAGCCTCCAGAAAAAAAAAAAAAAAAAAAAAAACAACAACAGGCAGAGTGGTGAAGAGAGAGGCTGAGTGGGGAGGTGTGAGTCCATTAATGGTGGAGCAGATCTTCAGTGCTTTATTGTTGTTCTGAGGAATAACAGGAAATGTGCCAAATTTGTTTGGTCTGAGGTCAGATTTTAATGGGTGGATAGTTTAAAAAAAAAAAAATCTTTTCACCAAAAAACCATGCACTGTCAGCCAACTTGCCCGTCAAGAATCTGGCATCTAATAACACCCTCTACCTCAACAAAAAGCTCATTGAATATGAATGCTCTCAAAGGAAGAAAGAAGATCCTGAATTAGAAACTAAAGATTTATCTGATTCTAAGGATGCAGCTGAGCCTATGGCCATGCACCATTTTGTTCTTCTTTTATAAGGCAAAGAAGAGGATGATTTATTTTTGTTTTTCCTCTTCTTTTTGCTTGTCTTTAAAATGTATATTTTTTTAGCAATTTCTTGCAATTCTTAAAATTTGTTGTTTGACCTCTGGGGACAGTTTTGCCTTTGGGTAAAACCATTGATATTACAGAGTCATGAAGTATACAGTAGTTGTGTAACTAGTATTTAATTTACAGCCAAATAGCAAACGTGTCTTGATTAGACCTTAAGCTAAGAGTTGATGTCTGTGACTTGGGAATCAAAAACCTTCAATCCAGCACCAGTTAACAATAAAGAAGACAAAGCTTATACAATAATAGTTTCACTTCTCCATTTTTATAATGAAATGCTTATTTTGAAAGATGTTTCATTATTTAAATAAAGTAATATGAAAAACTGCTCCATTTTCAGCATGAGCAAAGCCTCTGCGACCCTCTCTTTCTGGTCAAACTGAGACTCAACAGAAACATTGGCTTACTAGTGCTCATTCTTTGTACAAAACCATTTTAGTCCAACATTGTCAGACTTGCTCTGTCCTGAGCAGAACAGCCCTAATGCTGGGTTCACACCGGACGCTACTTGTACTACCTCGGCAACCACTCTCCATGCAAAGTCAATGTACAGCCACTATAGGGTCAAGCTAACCCTCCCGCGATGCGTTTGACATGTACAAGACGATCGCTTCACTCGTCACACGATGTCAAAGTTAAAAAAAAGTTGATCTTTTCAGGCGATGTTGTGTGTGGCAGTGCGGCAACAGCCAATCAGCGGTGTGTGCGTGTGTGACGACACCCGCGACAGACAGTTTTTCACCCGGACTACAGAGGAACAATCCATGTCCGTGTGGGAAACATTAGTCAGTGAGGACATTAGTTCCGCCTAGACGGACCGCAGAAAACTCACAGATAATGCTGCTGCAGGGCATCAGCTGCAGTGTTTTGTGGTTGATAAGTGAGTGAAAAGGATACAGCTGGAATAATGTCCGCTTATACATCTTATTATATGATATATGATATGATCGCCGTGAAACTCGAGCGGACGTGACATCACCGAGCGACGGCCGACGGCAACGGTGACCAAAATGAGGTATTTATGGACGCACGACGATACATAAGTGGGCGACGCGATTTTGGTAGCTGGGTCGCTTGCGGTGCATTAGTGTGCTGGTTTTCAAAAGTGCAACTTTTGGAATCATGCTGCACACCTCAATGATTTTAAACACCTGAGAGGTTACTAATCAATGTCACTTTTCTCCCCGAACATTTCAAATCAAGAAGATGCATGACTTTTGATGTCACTTTATAAATAGCAATTAGGAAAGGGAGTTATGAGACTCATCTTTCCAAGAAAACATGTTATCTTTAGCAGCAATTAGTGGTACAGTAGAACAGGATCCCTCGCCTTTTTTCATGCATACTGAGCTATTTGAAATGACTCCACAGGTAACAACAAGAGAATCAGTAAATGTCGTAATATAGCAACATTGAATTCTGGTGTGAAGCATTCTAAACCTGAGGTTGTGAGTGGTGCCAGTGCAAAGAAAAACAGCAGTTGTAGACACAGGCCCAAACATCTTCAAGAACATACAATAGAATCCTCAGATTTTTGCTTTTCGAATGAATTCTTTGTCAGTCCCTCTTCAACTGCGTCTTAGCTTCATCTGTCAGTTTTCTTCAGTCTGTTCATTTCAAGGTCAACTAACATTCTAGACAGGCAGTTCAATGTACAGGATGTGTTTTACAAGTCCATCTGGGCAATAGTCTATTGAAATTTGGGGAAGGCACTACTATCTCTAGAGGGAGAAATTACTTGAAGAAGTCAAAGTCTTGCTATCAACATACATTTTAATATTGTTCTTTCATCTAAACTAAATTTAGAAATGTCAAATTCAGATTAAACTGCTACTATAGCAGGTACCACCTATGCTAATACACAATGTCTGCATGTACTGTATATTGCTTGCAGTTGCTTCTCGCTTTTTCCTCAAAGGAGACTGATTGGGCAGTTCCTCTGCAGACCAAACTGAGCTGTTTTTAATTCTGAAATGAACTGAACATTGAACCAGGTGTATCCAGCAGCACTCAGGTTAACAGTAAAGCTGAGTGGCTTATTTGTAGGTGGCTTCTGGAGTGTAAAGTATTGATGCCACACTGTTGCTTTCCCATTAGCCAAGAGGCAGATCATAACACAGTCGATTTTGTAATTAGTATTGCAGCCACCTGTCCAGAAAAAAAACTGGTCCAAAAGGTCTGTCTCATGTTTACTGTAGCCCAGTTTCTTGCTTGGCCAGTTTCTTTTTGCTGCTCTTTTCTGTATCAATTACCATTCTGTTCTTGTTTTGCTCGTATCAAACTAGGCCAAAGAGTTGTTACCTGGCTTTTTTCTTACTGTGGGCTGTTGTGTGAACTGATGGCATAGAGCTGTACACAATCCCTGCAATAACACTGTGGCCTGCTAGTCATCCTTTGGTACATGAATATAATTTAACTTAATGCCATTTTTAAAGACCTACAACCTCCTATTCTATAATGGTGATATGGCCAGAAATGAAAATGTTTTTAATATGCTGTTCACCCACAGTATTGCTTTAAATGAAAAGTTATTGGAGTGCTTTATAAGTCCTTTTCAGATTTAACTTACCTTTGGGTGAACAACAGCTTATAAGGCTATCTCTCAGGGGAAAGTTAAAGAAAAGAAACTGACTTACTCTGCTGTGTCCCAAACACAAGGGAATAATATGTTCCTCTGAGCCTCTTTTGAGGCAGCCTCTCTTAAGATTTTTGTTCGAAATCTTTTCTTTGTTTGAAGCTTAAATATCCTGTTGGCAGGAGTGCTACTTCTGAGGCTGTAATCCATCACTGTAGCCTCTGCAGTGCCTGTTTTATGTAACATTTGCTGTTTTTTGTTATACTCCATTTATCCCCCAAAGGAGAACTTTATGTTTTCATTCTTCTGTTTTTCTTAGAAGGATTAAATGGACTGAGAGATTCAGCTTGGTGCTTAGCAAAGACTTAGTCATTATTACATATTACTTTATTCTAAAGTCTCACTGCAAAGTGGGAGGGAAGATGTTGCATAATTTCCCTTTTCAATCCTTGCAGTGGACCCGAAAGGATTCACTGACTCTCATGTTTTGTTTTGTTTTGAATTTTCTTTTAGTTTGATGTATTTAATGCCTCATTGCTGGTGTGACATTGTGTTTAGAGCTGTCTGTGCATGAGTATGATTCTAGAAAGCCCAGTATCTTAAGAAAATATGAAGTAAAAGTCAGAACATTTTAGGTATTCTTTTTTTTAAACACAATAACTCACTGTAATTCAAGAACGTGCTAATTAGATGGGATAGTTTATGGGTTAAAATCAAGGTCATATAGCCTCGTGTTCATCCCGCTTACAAAGACAAAAACTAAGGTTGGAGTATTTTCACTTTGAGAGGGCTCACAAATACCCAAATAAATATTTATTTCATAATAAACAGATTGTATGCTTTAGATCTAGATCTAGGGTCAAGCTCATGTCAGTTGAAGGTGTAGTCAGCAATCTTCTAATCTTCCAATCTAATGCAGTATTTGTCAAATTCACCGTATTTCTCCTGTCCATCCACGAGATGTCCCCACTGACAGCATGTTGAAAAAAAAGTCTGGTTTCAATACACAGCCTTGGCTCTGAATTTAAGCAGGTAAATACTGTCACTCGGGCCAAGTTTCCAAAACAGGGTACACCCCCCCACATCCAGGGGGCGATCATACTCATGCGCAGATCAGACAGAGGGGGGAGGGGGAGTAGTAGGTTGCGTAGCGTGCGCAGTTAGCGTAAGAGAGAGATACAATAGGTGTAGTAGCAATGGCTGAAAAACAGCCCAAAAGAAAAAGGTCAAAGGAGCAGAAATTGAAAAGAAGGGCTATGACCATGAAAGAACAAAGAACTGGGTCAACATTGGTGTTGCTTTCCGACGGTGGAGGGAACTCCACCAATTGAAAGACCTGAAAACGGACACGGATGTCGCCCTCTTTTTGCTGGTTAGGTAAGCAACATTAGCTTTGTGGTGCTTCACATAACAGTAACAGCTGTCAGGCATTCATCTTATTGTCTCATCTGCCAAAATGTACTGTTGTTGTGATGTTATTGTTGTCAGTCGACTTGTCTGATGAGTCGGGGTTACCTTAGCTACGTTGGTCAGCTACACAGTTTCTACTGCCGTTTCCATGACGATGCACGTCCATCAGCTTTTGGGGGTGGAGCCAGGGGTGAGGTATGAAGGGAGGGGCGGGTCTAAATTCGTTTATCAACAACCTCTCCACTCGTTTTCTCCCACATCGCTGACTACACCTTTAATGTTCATCTTTTGGTTCCCAGTAAAATCTTGTGCACAAAATACAGCATTTCAAGCGCGCTTTAGTTAGAATACAAACTAATCCCTGCCACTCCCTTTCTGTTCTGCAGATGTTTTTAATCTTCAAAATAGGTAAACATTGGTTTGAGTTGTTATTCATTCTTATCACAGATTGCTTTCTAGGCCTTCCACCACCTCTTAGCATAAAAATCAAGGCATCGTTATATGCACAAATGTTTATTTTGATTTCTATGAATGTAACAGCTTATACTCGGGAATTAAATTGAAAATTTGGTTAAGACTTCCTATGAAAGATAAAGCTCCAACATCCCTATATCATCCCCCCCCCCAAAAAAAAGGCAATGGATTTTACTTTTTTTTGTTGCAAGGACTTTTAATGTTTTATTTATTTAGTCAGTTGTACAAAAATGAGATGGTTGTGTAAAACATTTAGATTTAAAGCTGACATTTTTCAAAGGTTAAATCCAAAGAGCACATATTGCATGAGGGCCAAATATACCAGTATGTGCCCATATTGTGGTCCTTGTTACAAGTTCTAAACAATAAAAAATGTCCTGCAAGAGGTCCAAAGACATGCCAAAAATGATGTAAGTGTTGTTTTGTGTGATGCAGACAAGTTTGGAGCCCACCTTGTTGAAAGATTTTTATGAAAACTTTGCTCTTTTGTGTACCATTTTCTCTTCTGGATGTGATCTAAGTTTGGTCAGGATGTCATACATGTTCGCTGAGCTTTGTTAAGTTTGAATCATGTCCCTCCCTTTGGTGTGAAAACAAAACAAAACAAAAAAATGCATAACAAAAACAAAAAAAAAAGTGCCCTGCCTGAAAACCTCAACAATTTTCGCTATGCATCTGGATACTCAGCAGATGCTTCACAGGATGTTCTCGAAGGCAGTGTTTCATTGGAATTGGCAGTTTCATTTGATGTTGACGGAGAGGAAAATCTGTTCTCTGAGATTAATGTGTGGATTCGTCAGTTTTCATTTAAACTGAGCAATAAAACAAATTGCCCCCATCTTGTCCCTGACAACTTTGTGAACTGAAAATCAGCGGGAGGCAGTGCACATGAAAATTGGCGTGTGCTCCATCTATTGCCCCTGATAATAGGTTTGAAAGACCCTGAACATGAACCTTTGTGGCAGATGCTTATGACCTTGAAAGACAGCGGATTTTTTCATGTCTCCAAGACGTACAGAAGAAAGATATTAAACTATCAAGATAGCAAATGCTAAGTGTTTTAATGTACTGCTAAAATTATGAGAGAATCCACACTTGTTTTTATTCCATGAGAACAAAGAGCTAATGTGCTGGTGCACACAAGATACTTGATATTTGTAATGAAAGGCAGACAACATATTTTGAAAAAAAAAAATACATACTCAAATAGATGAACTAAAGTAAATCCAATAATCTTATTTTTAATCCAACTCCAAACATCAGGGCATAACAGTTTAGTGGATGTGGTCACACAATTATGTGTACATTCAGAGCATTTAAGTGTTGCAACTTACCATTTTATTATCAAATAATTGCATTTTATACAACAAAACGATATCACAATGTAATGTTTCCTGTTGTTGCTCAGCTCACACAGTGTATCCATTTTAACTTAAAAGCCAATTATCAAGGGATAATAGGCTATTACATTCTCTGTTAAACTTTTTTTCTTATTTGATATTTAAGTAATCTCTTATGAAATAATATTGAATTTACAGAAGGCTGTCATATGTATTCTTGGTCACATTTTATCTAATCCTATTTCTTGTTGAAGCAATGCCTCATATTTCTAGACCACTCCTTTTATCAAATTAAACAAAGACACAAGTTGTCGTTATAACCTCACAAACGCCCTGCTCCATGCTCTGACATTATATTAAATAACAATAAACAATTAAATGACGCACTACACAAGCAAGAATAGATATTTAAAGTGACATTTTTATTTTTGCATTTGTAAAAAAAAGAAAACTGAAGGTATAGGAGATAAAAGCATCAATATGGAGAGTATAAAAGTCACACATACTGAAAATTAATTTAGATAATGTAAAAGCAAACAGATTTCTATCACTAAACAGGGATTAATTGATTTATTTTTTGTTTATAAATTATTATTTTTTCTTTCATGCAATGCATTTATGTATTTACAGTATCTATCTCTTATCTTATTTCAGCTTATGTACATGGTTTTTTTTGTACATACGTTTAAATGTATTTGTGTTCTTATTTTACTTTAGCATGTTTCAAGTAACTTTTAGTTATCTTCTAAGTTCTTTAATCTGTTTTCAAAATCATTTCTTCTTGTCTGTTCATATCTTGTCCCACTTTATCATGTTTTGAAAGATTTTAGTCTGTATTTTAAATTTCTGTAGAAATAAAGTCTAAATGACTGTCTATCTCTCTGTGTGTGTGTAAACATCTATCTTTACTCAATTTGTCTATCCCCCTGACTCAATGCAGACATTTGTAATGTGGAATTAAATTACAATGACAGTCCCATAGGGTAGTGGGGAGGTACGGGCTAAAACAGGGGCATCAAACTCATTTCCAGAAGCAGCAACACTACACACTACACTATTAAATACATTCAAAGATGCAGGCCAAACAGGATCATCATTTATTGAACAGTCTAAAACAGTCTATATCTATTCGGGAATATGAACTGGAACAGCATATTTCTTTTTGGGTGAGTTAAAAGTTTAACCCACTGACCAATGCACTCTTAGGATTGCAACTGATCAGTGATATTAAATGAGGAGTGGTTGGTGTGGGTGTCATAGTGCATTGTGGGATTTGTAGTAGTAGCAGGGGCGGACTGGGGTGGGGAGGGTGGCCCGGGAAGTCATTGACAGAGAGGCCCACTTCATGCGTGGTGTGCGAAGCAACCAAACGGCGACACAATTTTCCCATACCATGAGGGAAAAAAGACAAATTTAACATTGTTTTGGACCATAATAATATAGCAAGGCTGCCAACTTTTCAAAAAACCTTGGAGTGAGATTTGGTGAATGCAATCAAAATTTTGCCCGCATGCACGGCGACATTTAACACAAAATACCTAATTTTGTGCAGGTTAATCAGACTTTATAGCACTCAGAAGTAACAAAAAGGTGCATTTGCAATCAACTTAGGTTAAAGGTAAAACAATAAAATTAAAATAAATGCTATATTCTGCTGTGTCTGATACGTCAAGCTCTTTAGACCTACATAGTGATATAAACAATAACTATAATGTCATTGTTCCTCATAAGTCTATGTCCTACCTGTCTACAGGTTTGTGTTCTTGCACAACCAGTAGTTCAAAGACCAGGGTTTACTCACCAAAAACACTGGTCTGATCACCACTACAGCAGCTTTACAAGAATTAAAAGCTCAAAACAATATATAAATCTAAATGACATTTTTAATGAAAAGCTGAACTAAATCAAACTACACTTTGATTTTATTTTTTCATCAAACTGTCAACAAGCAGCAACAAAACAAAATCTGAATATATCACATAACTTAACAATACACAAACCTTTACATAATTAACCAATTAAAGCCTGTTGTATCATATTTGATACATATGTATTTGATACCTTTATCAAATCAATATGACCTACAAATACAAAAGAAACATCTTATTCAGATAAATGGTAAAAACTGTCTTTAAATGGATTATCAGTTGCCTACAATAACTAATTCTATCAAATGAGATACCAAAAATATATGTGTTACATTTTATACTTTTTTTTACTTTGATTTTAGTTGAAAGTAAGATTAACATTTCAGCTCCCAAAAAGTAGAATTTTCTGCCTATTATTTGTGCATTCATTTTTTAAAGGGTTAAATTATGTAATGCAATTAATTATACAATTAGCCTAGATTTAATTTTCCTTTAGTAAATGAACAAAGTTTTGGTATCAATTTGTAGGCTATAAGTCCACATTACTATGAACTATCTATTAAATAAAACTTTGAAAATATATGTAGTAATTTTAATTGGAGGACAACAAGGAGTGAAAAGTTAGAGTCAGAATTTAATTAGAAACGTGATCTGTTCAAGTTAACATCTAATATTTGTGTCATAAATGAGAGGATGAGGATGTCACAGCCAGGCAGAGGGGAGTGGGAGTTAAGGTTAAAATCTTTCAAGAGCTAAAATTGTCAACTAAAATGTTTATAAGACTTGACTTGTATTGTACAGTCAGAAAACATAACCATACAATTGGAAAACCTTTATTTGTGTTTACAATGGGGATTTTGGGGGGACAAATTTATAGAAGGAGGGGGCATCACCAGTTGTTTAATTTTTGTTTTATTCTATAAACTCTGACATACTCGGATGAATGTTTGTCCTTTTAGGCCCCCACACACTAAAGACATTTTTACCTCATTTATGCACTGTCCACTAATAACGGCCCTGAGACCCACTTACGGGCCTCCAGCCACAGGTTGAGAACCACTGCACTAGTAGATTGTATTTGAAGCTTGATCCTTCAAAGATTGCTCACATAATGAAGAATATGTGATCCAGGGAACCTCAGGATGAATTAATCATTTAGAAAACAGTGAGTGAGTGAAAACAGCAGCTCAGATGGACTGATGAACAATGTTGCATTTTGATTCATCAAAAGGTTGACTCGTCTTTTTTTTAAGTCTCTGTGTTCATTTAAAATGTGCTCATGAGCAATCAAGACACAGTTTGAAATATTAAATCACATACAGTGACTGACGATCTCTCACTGCTGGGATGCACGAATATCTGCGCCTTTACGGACACCAGCACAAAGAGGAGCGCGCGTACACGGAAAGTGAAAGTTAAAGTCAAACAACGATCCTATAATTATGTTTTATAGTGGTTATATGGTATTTCTTGGCGTCGTCTAGTGGGTACAGGGTGCATACCTGCATATCTTGTACATTACGCCACACGACCTCTGCGTTCTCTCTGCGCTTTTGTGCCTCTGACTTGAGCGTGAGAAATCGGACGTGTGGCGTGAGTGCGTGTGAAACCAACCAAATGCGTGAGTCTTACGGGCAATGTGTGAGAGTTGGCAGCCCTGTTATACATCCATGACTGTCCCCCGTTCGAGCAGCGTGATTGACAGGCGACTCTGCCACAGCCTGATCCGCCCCGCCCCCTCTCTCGGCCGCGGCCCACTGGCCCATCGGCCCACCGGGGAAATCCCCGGTATCCCCGTACGCCAGTCCGCCCTTGAGTAGTAGTAATGGAAGTTCTATTAAATGGGGGACCATAACTGATAGACCTATGGGATTTTCTTGCATGCTGTATTCTATCATATCCAGATTTGGCCAGGGGGATCTCAATCAATCAATATAGTGCCAATTCACAACAGGTGTTATCTCAAGACACTTTACAATAGAGCATAAAGCTCTTCATTTTATGGATACACATTCATGCATAAATACATATATGCATATAAGATATACATACACATCATATATACACAATATACACATCCAACACCCAACATGAATCCATATAACCTATCATGAATCCCTCCATCATGGTGGCAAGAAAAAAGCTTCTGTTAAGCAGCAGGAAATCTTGATGTGATGTGGATGTGAGTTTGACATGTCTGGACTTTGAGAAAAGTATTTCCATATCTACCATTTTTGGCTTCATTCAACTTTATGTTCACATTGTGAAGAGAGTCATGTGATATAGCTCTGTGATATGGGAGAAAATGAATATCCTGAGGTATGAAAAACAGTAGATCTGGTGCTGTTGACCAGAAAGCAAGGTCATTATTAATTATGCTCTGTGTTCAAAAATAGTCTGTTAAACCATTAAAAAGATACGAGTTCTTGCAGTACTACATACAATGGCCTGTGAAGGATCTTCAAGCATTGTGTACCTTTACTGTGATGGCAGCACAATATTCAAGGACTTAAGCATTTATGCCTCCACTGGCCCTCTGCCAACTACACCAGGCTATAAAAGGAGTATTTGCTCACTTACTGCAGTGCAGATGATGCTTGGCGGCTATCGCTGTCTGCCATAACTCTTTTATCAAATATGATGCCCTCACGCTCTCTCTCCCTCTCTCCTCTTTTTGTTTCTACTTTGTTGTTGTGGATGATCTTATTTTTAAAGCTAGAATTCTCCAACCATCACAAAAAAGAAAACACAATGTTGGATAAAATATCAAAGGTTTGGTTGAAAGCATCTGGGTTGAGAGGAGGAGGAGGAAAATGCTTGTAAAGACACATTTTCTCGTTGTAGTCAGATTTAAGTCTGTATATCAATGGCTTGGGGTCATATATTCTGCTTTATCTTTTCAGAGGGAGGCTGCCATTAGAGGCATATCTACCCTGGGTTTTAAAAGAAATGCTTTTAGGATGTCTTGGACAGGACTGGGAGGAAGGGGGAAAGGACACATCCACTCACTTCTTTGCTATCCCAAACCCCATGCCACCACATAAACAGTCGGTGCCTCTGTCATATATCAGTGTACTGATGATGTCATAACAATCCAATGAAGAATTGCATCAAGCAACCAGGGTGTGAAACAGAAGTAACACTTTAGTTGATAACCAAAGTTTGGTTTCAGTCTTGTTTAAAGACAGTTGTGGTTTATTTGTGATCTCGGGGAACAAATCTACACTTCCCACAGGGAGACAACCATGTCTCTAAGAGGTAGTGTTCTCCAAACTTGAACATGTGGACTTTTGCTCTTTATATTACGACAGATACTACAGAGGAGCCAAATCCATTGAAAGTATAGGGACTCATTAATAGTGGTTCTTGACTAATCCAGCCTCAGGATCAACCCTTACACCTCTTACTTATGAAAGTAAGAGGTGTGACGGAATGTGACTGGACAATACATAATATGGATAATCAAACAAATCCACTTGCAAAGATCCAAGCCTTAGCAATTGAGCTCTGTCTGCAGAGGCCCTGCCCAGTGGCTTATAAGTAGGAAGAGGTGGGAGCTATGAACAAGATGACAGCAGGAAGCAACTTCTTTTACAGATACCATAGATGCTGCTAGCTTCTGCAGCAGTTTTGTCAGATCTGGACTGCTATTCATTATTTAATAAAAAATGAAAGCACTGAAACACTGAAAGCATTTATTGATAAGTGGGATATTTTCACACCACGTCTGACATGTTTTGGTGAGTTTGTTGAATGAGTTAGCTTCCGTCTTGAATGCTACACCATTACGGCAGCACCCACCTCCGACATCTTGTTGGCACATAATGAATTTGACTGATAGAATGATTGTCTGATCACTTCAGATATACTTCTGAAAAGTTCTGCCCATTACCAAACACTTTCCATGAGCTGTTGCCCAGATATATAAGTGGAATATATTGAGTGGTGCAAGAATGAGCTCAATAAATTGTGGAAGAGAGTTAGCATTTCCACCTCAAAATAAATTGTATGTGGAATACCTGGTTCTGACAAATGCCTGAGATAAGATTTTAATTTAGAATGTTAAAGGCTTGTGTGTTTAAAATGCTTGCTAACAAGATGTACAACAATGGCCTAGGACCTAATGGGCCAACATATCTGGTTGTTTCTGTAATAATCAATTATTCTTACACTGTTGCCACAACCAAGAGCACCAACTGATGAGAAAACTGTAAAACAAGAGGTCACAATAAGACTTAATACATTGGAAATATTGTAGCTGCTTCTTTTTTGGACCGCCAAGCTGTAGTTTCACAGTGGCTTAAAAATAGTTTTTCACTCTTCTCCATTTTGTTCAAGCTTCAGGAGTCGTGAAAAGTGCTGTATATTTGTTGAGATTATCACAAAGTTAAAAACATGCAAGTCTCATCATTTTTCTTCACTACAGGTTATAATCATCAATGGTTATCGTCCAAACACAAAAATTCCATTAGCTTTTACTGGGCTTGCAGTCAAGGGAACCAGCACAATACTAACATCCACATTGGCCTACAAAAATACATCATCCTTGTATCACTCTATTCTGTGTAATATATTTCACTATCCACCTTGCATGTAAGGTTACTAGCCATTTTGTTTTCATGTCTGTTCCAACCACAAGCCTGATGGGTGTTACTGTTTACTTTTCAGATATCATAATGGTTGTTTTAGTCTTTGTTGGTTTCAGCATCTTTTCCAGCACCGGCAACCACAAGTAAAAGCAACCATTAATAACTAGTTAACATCTTGAGGAACATTAGTCTTGAGGAAAATGTTGGCAGTGTTATAAAAGCAGTGAAGGAGGGACAGAAAGTATGTGTGACCACATAGATACTTAAAACAGCGATTTATCAATATCCACTACATCACACGTTACAACAGTGATAGTGTTACATAGTATGGCACCAACTTAGAGAGAAGTCAGAGCAGAGTGTGGCATGTTGGCCCAAAACTGTGTTTTCCATAACATTCATGCCCATAAAAGTCTTTACCGTTTGAGTTTTCCAAAACGTGTGCTTTCAGTAACCTAAAATACTTTTTATCTGGGTACCGAAGGCAAAAGAAAACATGTGGATATAGCCTGATATGTCTGTGTCCTGCTGGCCAAAAGCCGCCTTATGAGACTGCATGTCAAGTGTACAGGTTGAACGAGCACAGTTGAGTCTTTACTTTCTAGTTAAGGTTGCCCAAGCTCTGACCTGGCAAAAAGTAAGTGAAAAAGAAATATAATGCACTTTAGATTGACAACCAGCCCTCTCCTCCCACCTCCTGAGGGCTTGGGACCTCTAACAAACTAACTTTAGAAAAACACTGATATCTACAAACAATATTTTGGAACATTATTATTATTTTTTTTTTTTAGAAGGATGACTAAAATACATAAATGTACAGTTTTACTTACTTATTGTTACTTTTGGGCATTTTCTGCATCAACAGCTACAAAAATCCTTTGAAATCTTTGAGGATGAGAAATTCAATATTTTGCAGTCAAACTTTAAGATATATCTCCCACTTAACATTATGTCTAAATGTCCATGTAGACAGACCTTCAGCTAAGAAAAGTGGTCTTGGGTGTAGTTACCCTTTAAAATCACCCACCTCTGTCTGTACCTGTGCAAAGAAATGTGCGTCATTATGCAGCCCTCACCGCCCTTTTCCTCTTCACAAACCCACAAACGGATCAATGAGGACACAGAGTTCACAACAGTGGAGGGGTTGGGGATGCTGGTCGGCTCAGATGCGGATCAACTTTAACTTGGCATGTACCAAATAAAATGCCAGTGGGGTATCAGGATGGAGAAACCCTGCAATAAATCAATCCAGGCCCAGCATGCGCACTGCAATCAGAAGCCGCCGAGCGAGATGGAGGGGTAAGGTGGTGAAAGGGAATCGATCAGCAGAGATGATCTGAAGGAAAGATTTCTTTTTCTCTCTTTGCTCCCTCGGACAGGAATGAACCAGCACACACATGTATCGACACAATAAACAGCAGGTAAATGGAGCTGTATCATTGGATTGAGTTTCTGTTCTGTGTGTGTGTTCGTACATGGGGGACAGAGTCAACATGGGTCGAGATTGGATGGCTGTGTGTGTCTTTGTGTGTGTGTGAAGTGCACAGTTGACATGAGGACTGATAGGAGAAGGGGTGGAAAGCCATTAGAGATAGGAGCCCTGGTCTAAGGCTGCGTCTAATGCAATGCTACTCAGCCAGTCAACCAAAGCATGCTTATCGTGCCATGGCTACACAAAAGGAACACACACATACACATACAAATGTGCATAAACAAAATTTGTCCTTGGGCTATCCAACCAACCTTTTTTGTCAACAGATATACAAAAAAGATACACAAAAAGCAGAGAAGTATTTGTTAAGTCAGATTCACACAGAGTGCAAAGGACTGGAGTTAAAGTGTACAAAGGAAGTTGGACTTTTCTGTGATGAATTTGATCAAAAAGTTATTCCCATTATGACTGGCCTCCAGCAGCTCCTGAGGGTAAATGTCTGGCTCTTCATTGTGCTCAACTATTCTTACAATGTAGCCTTCTACAACAAAAAATATATGTACATATAAATTAGCAAATTTGGCTGAAAAAGTGTTTGTGCCACGTAAATGTGTTTCTGAGTGCAGTTTCACACTAAATTACAACTTAGGTACCCTATTGTTTTGTTATTGGATAGTCATAACTCTGTTCGGATTGGGGCAGTAGCCTTCTCCTCTGGCACACACCCCTCTCCTTCAAGACACACCCGCAGGAGTATAAACTCCTGAATGTACAACTGGCTTCAGATTTTCAACATCTCTCCTCACATTTCTCATAGGCCGACGAAGCAGTGGATTACTACAACAGCCATCTCAGCAATCTCCTGGACCATCATGCACCTGTAAAAACTAGGGTGGTCTCCTTCTCCCGCTCAGCGCCCTGGTTCAGAGACGGACTTCGGAAAATGAAGGCAGCTGGGCGAGTCCTTGAGCGGCGCTGTACAACCTCGGGCCTCACCGTTCACAAGCAAGCCTACCGGACACACCAAAAACATTATTCAGCGGCTCTTAAAGAGGCAAGGTCACTATTCTACTCCGATGTCATGAGAAACAGTCCAGGAAACTCCAAACAGCTTTTCACTACTGTAAACCACCTTCTCAAACCTAAATCCCCTCCACTCACCAGTACTACAGCAGAGCAATGCAATCATTTCATGGACTATTTCACCTCCAAAATTGCACGTATCCGCTCTGCTTTTCCTGGTCCCCCTACACAAGCTCCCTCCCCAACATGCGGAATCTCCCAACCCCTAAACTGCCTTCCCCCGGTCTCATCAGAAGAAGTGCAGCACATCATCAGGAAGGTGAAACCCTCCACCTGTGCTCTGGACCCTCTCCCATCATCCCTGGTAAAAACCCATATCACTGTTCTTAATCCTCTGATCACCTCTGTTATAAATCACTCTCTCCAAGCTGGTCACGTCCCCTTTGTCTTAAAAACAAGCCTGTTCTTGTTTTAGAGGAGTTACATGTTTTGCACTTTGGTAATGCAATTATTTTCAAAACATCTAGCCTTGTGGAGATAAACAAAAAAAACAGTTTTTTTTATTAAAAGTTATTCACCACACTTCAACCTTTTTTAGGAAATGGAAAAAATGACTCTCCAGATGAGACTATTATTCACATGCTGTGCTGCTAAAATCATGGATGCAGTTATTGTACTGTATTGGATTTCAAAAACATTAGAACTTGAAAAAGGTAGAGGAATGTAGAAGAAATTGTGGGCAAAAGTGTGAGGATCCCCCCTTCTGTGCCTGTTTTGGGTGGGGTTTATTTTGGACTTTGTATTTTTGATCCTCTGCAGGCGTGGTTCCCCCCGCACCTGTCCTCAGTCACTCCAAAACCCAGCACCTACAAAGCTGGCACTCTGTCTCCACCCTGCACCAGATGATTCCTTAATCTACTGTGGTTTGCTGGCCGTCATTCACAGTCTCTAGATTCGTATTTTTTCACAGTTCTTCTCCTGTTGGGAATTTAGATCCAAAGGCAAAAATTCAATGTTTTTGGATTGTTGTCCTGTTAGCCTGTGCTTCTGCTCCTTCTCCCCCCCAGTGCCTTCAACAGTCCTTTCCCCCCAACCACCTTTGTCCCTCACTCTCCTCCAAGACAATTTACCATGGATCCTGGATTCAATCCTCTTTCTCCCCTCCTGGTCTCCTTGCAAAATTAAATCTCTTGAAAACACCTTTACTCTACCCCTGGTGTCAACTTTTGGGTCCAACTTAAAACTCAGGGCTTATACCTTGACAAAAAAAATCCCTAATAGACATTTAACTCTAAAATTGAATATACTGAATCAATTTAATCTATAGTAAGTAGAGACAAATGTGTAAAGGACAGATTTATGATTGGAGCATCCACGGCATTGTTGCTATCGTAAATTCTTATTTTTAGTTTCTTTGTCTCTGCCTGTATGGATACAACCTGGCCTAATGAAAAGTTCCTTGAGGACCTTTGTTATGAACTGGCACTATACAACTAAAGACTGATTGAGATTGATTTTCTATATTGATGTTTTTTTTAAATGGAAACATTATGGATGCAAAATGAATGGATTGTTTTTTGTTGAGGTTACAATGCACAGTACTGTAGCTACACAACAATGGTACTCTCCACAAATGACATTATCAATGTGGTTATCCTGGACAAAAGGCAGAGTGGACGATCCTCAGTGATCATGGTGAGAGAGACCTTTATAAGACAGTGGAAAAGCCTCAGAAAGACTTTAAACTAGTGGAGTTTTGCACTGATGCCCATGCTCAGATAGCAGCCCTTATCAGAGAGTGGATATAGACGCTTTAAATTAGTAATATCAGTCTTGTGTGTTTTCATTAACAAGTACTTCTCACATTGTTTCAGATCCAGAAGGAGGGATGTTAAGACCTTGGAATAAGGCTCCCTCTTTACATGTGGCTTGGCACAAAGAATCTTGATAAAAAAGTTCCTGCAGTGTTTCTAGAGACCCACCATGGCTTATCATGTTTGATTGAAATAATATCAACGTCATATATATTTCCCCCAGGCTTCACAACGGAGAATTAAGTTCTTCATTTGTTGAAGGATATAGTAAACCATTTCTGGCGGTGCTGCAAAAAGGCAGAGACAAGGAGGAATTTATTGTGAGTTTAAATTGTACAGTCTTTTTTCCAAGGTATATTTTTATTTTTAAGTATTTCTAATAATGGCTGCAGTTTAGATAAACTGTGTAACTAAATGCCCTTATACCTATTCCACAGCCTCTCTGGTCCGTAATTATCCATGAGGCAGTCACACCTGGCCTGTAGGAGCTGGTGAGCACGAACACCTGGAGGACTTCAGCCAAAAGAAGTTTGTCAGTACTCTGAGGCACACAATGCACTTGTAAACCTGGCGTTGAACAAATGTTCTCCAAAGGACACTGAGGTACTTTACCTTTAGTGAGTTATTTTTCTTCAAATAAAAGAGGAATGGTAAAATTTAAAATGTGAAATTATTGAAGTGATTATTTCCTTTGGTCAACTGCTGAGCTGAAATACTTTCACAGCCACATGCTAATGTGTGCCAGTTGAGTCTTCTCCCTGAAGTCTAGAGTCCTGCTTGCAGCCATAGATTACAACTTTCATCAGAGAAAAACCTACAGGATGACAGAAGATGTCAGGAAGATGCAAGTTTCCTGTTCCTGGGGGGCTAAAAAATGTGCCATGGGAAATGGGAAATTTATTTTTGTCTTTTTTCATAGCTTCAACAGGGTGTACAAACAAGAGTGCAAGAAGATGGAGGGTTTGTGCCTTGAAAAACAATAAACGCTATGGCTACATCAGGGAACTGCCTGGTCTAACCTTGAAAATCAAGGTTAGACAGACTGCTTAGCAATAACGGAGTTTCTTATAAAAGTAGCCCCTGCCTTAATTTCTGTATGAAGAAAAGGATGTTAAATAATTACACTAGAAAAGCACTCTGAGCAGGCAGACCTCCGTACGTGCCACAGTCCTCACCCATATAGTGATTTTCACCACAAGTATTAGTCTTACCTTTATTTTATCTAAATATTTAGATTCCTTGACCATGAAGACATACCATTAGCAATTGGATTCTTAGTTATATCTATTTTAGTTCAGTAGTTATTCACAAAAATCACATTTTTCGTCATGGAGGATCCAGACAGTGATCTGGATCACTTACAAAACTTAGTAATTTGTCCCTTGTCCCAATACGGACATTTCCTGAAAATTTCACTGAAAACCGGTCCTTAACTTTTTGAGTTATGTTGCCAACAGAGAAACAAACAAACACAAAAACAAACAGATGAAGGAAATAACATAACCTCTTGGCAGAGGTAATTAAGAGCCAATTAAGAAGAAATGTCACTATGAAATTGAAATGTACATGAAAAAAAAGCTTTTAGGTAGATTTATCTTTTTTAAAGTACTTATTAAAAAAATGGGGTTTGCTTGTTTTGGGCTTGTTTCATCGACAAGAGGCCTATATCACGAAGCGTGGTCAACTTATCCCCGGTAACTCACATCTATCCAGGATTGAGTATCCACAACAATGGCAATCAGGATTATTGATAGCACAACGCAAGTTGTCAACACGGTAACTCAATCCAGGATTGTCTCATCAAGAGCCGTGAACGCGCACATTTAAGACGAGGGTTCAGAGGCAGCTGACCAATCGTGATTATGAGCGGAGAACACGCTGAGAAGCGCTGGGAATGCGCTGACAGAGCTTTATATTTAACATGTGAAGAGCAGCGTCTGATAATGTTAAAATATGAGGATGAAAAAGCCAGTATGATGGAGAAAAGAAACACCGTACTAGCTGTCAATTATAGACAAAGTGCGTGGTGGACTGTGAAAATGCGCAAATTACTCATCATTGGCTAAATCTGACACTCATGAATCTCATAAAGCATTATACTGTGAACGTGTGTTGCATGTCTGACAATTATCATCCCATTCCCCCAGATGTAATCCCTCTGTCATGAGGTCGTGAGAGCAGATAAAAAATAAATACAAACACATAACTGTGTCTGGTAGGTTGGTCTGTTTCATGTCATATCAGCTACAAGATTTAAGTCATCGCCACAATGAAATCATAAAAACACACCGATCTGAAGTCTGACCCAAATTAACAATTTAAAAATCAGCAATAAAAAAATCCCTCAAACACATGAAGTGCAGGAATGACATGATGGAATAATGTGATGTTTCACATAAGAATAACATCCCTTTTATCTATCAAGCACTTTATGATGCATTTGAATGTATGAAAGGTGCTACAGAAATGAAGTTTACATTGCAGGGCGATACACAATAACAGTGGGACAGTTAGTGCACCGCTCCTGCAGGTCACACAGGGAATAAACGGCTCCAAAATATCACCCAGGTAGATGATTCCAGGTCACGAGAACCGGTCTCATAGCGCGTCATCAGGTTGATCTTGTGGGTCAAATTGGTATCGGGACAACCTTTCTCATCCTCATGCTTGTCTCAAGAGTTGTGCGCATGTGGATGCACCTCCTTCTACCGGGTTCAGGAGAAGAGGGCAGGCCATTGATTCGAAGAAGCTGATTGGCCAGTGCGAGGGTCATCATCCAGGATCAGATTCAACCTCCAACTCATCCTGCTCCGGTGCAGGTTAGCTGTTCAGAGTAAGTCACCATGGTGATCTACTCCGATAAGAAATGAACCGGCTTCGTGCTATAAACAAGAGTTAACCCTAAACTTACCTCGCTAATACAATAATCCTGCTTCGTGATAAAGGCCTCTGGTGCTTATGACAGTCGCAGCAATGCTTAGTCTGGAGTGGTCTGTTGAGTTAAAACTGGTGTTTTCAGGATGGAGGTACAAGAAGTAAATGGCAACAACATATATGTGAAGTGTTAATTATGTCACCATTAAAGTGTCAGTTGTGAGTAACTCTTAAAAGCTGGGGATCAAAAGCAGATACCATTGATAATGCCAGGAAACAAAAGAAAGGCCATGGAGATGGAGCCATAACATTCAAGAGGCTTTGACAAAAAAAAAAGATGCATCAGTTACTTTTCCTGGTACCTATCTACATTTATGAAGGATTAATTCCATTAGTAAACCCATTGTTTTTGGGAAAGTAACAAGAAACTACAAAAAATTACTTTTTAAAAGTAATTTGCCCAACACTCTCTATGCATGGTCACCAGTAGATAATTTAAGTTCTGTGATATGTACATTTAAAACCACTTTGTTGTTAGTTCCTCAGATTTTCTCGAAGCAAGATAAAGTCCACATTATATGTGAGGGACATACTGCAGACTGAAAATGTGAACCATTTGTCCACTTTCTCCGGCTTTCAACCTGACTTCAATCCAATACCGTTATTTTGTCTGGGTGAAGAATGAGAGCAATAATGATCGTTACTTTGGGATCAATAGAGTTAAACCTGCCAGAGAGATAAGTCATTTTGGAGACATCTAAAAAGGTTTAGTTTTGCTTCCTATCTACTCAAGTGACAAAAACTGTAAAAGGAAAGAGTGCACTTATGTAAAAGCCTTGGTTTCAGCATTACAAGGACATCCTCTCCATCACAGCTCTGCACCCACTTGGCAGAAAGTGTCACCAAAAATATCATCCAAAGGTGAGGTTAACCATCTCTGTGCCTTATGGAAATGTCAGGAAATGTTATGCTAAATGTATGGAAATAGGGGTTATCGCTGTAGGAAGGATTTATTAAAAGCTGATTATGTATTAATGGTGCTAGCTTAATGTCAAGTTCCATTGATGAATAGCCCCCCCAACAGTTCTCTAATCTGCTGTAGGGAAAAGGTTTACCATTGCCCCAGCAAATGATAAATACCACTTTGCGTTTTTTTTTTTTAAATCCATGTAGGATTTTATAGAAGTAAAAAACAAAAAAAGGCATTTTTTGACAGGTTGAAGGCTTCCCAGCTAAGGCCACTATTAAAACACACACCGACTGTCATATCAAGTTTCCATTCATTTTTTATTCATGTCTCATCTCGTGTCTTTTATTGCCTGTTTATTTTGAAATCATCAACCCTTGTATCTGTCTGTAGATTTTGCTTCCTGTCTGTCGCACCTGCCTCCTGATTGATCTTCCCCAGCAGTGTCTAATCACCCCTAATTACCTCATGTATTTAACCTCATATCTTACCTTCTCTTGCCTTGTATTACCTTTTTTCTAGTTCTTGGATCTTGCCTTTTGCCTCATGTTTTTGATACCTTTGCCAGTGCTGACAGATTTCACGTGTACTGAACTCTGCCTGCACCTGTATAACCTTAAACTGGTTGTGTTGTGCGTTTGTGGGGCGTCGGTGGCACAGTCTGAATGTGCACTTGGTTGACAATCGGAGTTGCAGTTTTAACCCCCTGGCTGTCACATGGCAATATGTGTCCTTGAACAAGACACTTAACCCCAGGTTGCTCCCACTGCTGCATCAGCGGCGTGTGAATGGGCATGAAAGGTCATGTCTGAGTTGGTTGATACTGATGGATAACTCACATTAAAACCCTAACCATCAGTGAGTGAATGAGAGAGAGTGAGTGTGAATGGGTAAATGTGACCTGCAGTGTAAAGCAGCTTTGAATAGTCAAGGACTAGAAAAGCGCTATCTGAGCTTAAGTCCATTTACCACATACGTCCTGCCTTCTGTGTGCCTTGATCTCATGACAGTGACATTTTAATATCAGTGGTGTTCAAACTTGAAACATATGACCTGCCCTGAAGCACAACTGCACAGTCCATTCAATCAAAGGCGACACATGTAGGTGAGTATTTTTCTGTATGCTTTGTGTTTCTGTCCACACCTAAACAACATTTAAGGTTACTGAAAATGTATACTTTGGAAAAGACCTGCCAAGCCGAAGATATTTGAAAACAGTTAATTTTGTCTCCAGTGAAAACAGGGAAAATTGTGGTTTGGGCTTGAAATGTCGCACTTTGCACAGACCTCCCCTCAGGTTGATGCCACTGTGTGACACTTCCGCTATTGTTTCCATGTGTTGCTGTGAACAAACTGTTGTGGTTTTCGTTTTGATACCTGGACTTATCACATAACAAGTACTGTCTTTCCCTCCCTCACTATGATGGGGTTGTAAATATTGTTGTAAAAAGGTATTATCAATAACCACTATGGATCAGTGGCGGCTGCTGGTCAGTCAAGGAGTGGAAGCTCATTTTTTTTCTGACCTACATCATAAAGTTGTTTATTTAAATGTAAATTCTGCCCTCCGCTCCTTTTCAAGAAAATTATCTGTGAGTGTGAGTGACAGGGGGAGAAGCTCCACAGCTGCAGCTGCTCGTTGGTGAAAAGAAAAAGTGACAGGAGAGAATCTTCAAACACAACGCTAGTCGTTTTTAAGAAAGATAAAGTCGCTGCTGATCAATAAAGCTTCCTGATCAGTCCAGAACAACTGAATCTAAAACTTAGAAAATTCTCTGGTGGAGGGTTATGCTTCAAGATGCTGTCAATCAAAAAGGGATTGGGCCTCAGACAGATCATCCCATCATCATGCAGAAGCCGAGCATCCAGGCCAGCCCACTGCCTCATAGACCCCCAGAGATGCTGAGTGGGACAAAGCCCAGCGTTTATCCAATGACAGTCCAGTTTCCACAGAGGAACAACCCACTCTACGCTTCCCCATTGAAGTCTGAAGATGCTCAGCATCCGACTGTGCTAAAGCGCTGACACGCTGCGGGGATGAAGGAAGTTGCGCCAGTTACCTGATAAGTAGCTGATTCTGAACAAAAGATGAAGGTATTCTCGCGCATATTTAGTCAATGAAATGTACACACAGCAGTACATATCACCACTTTTTTGGGGACATTTTAGGGGAAGCTGAGCTTCCCTTGCAGTCTTAGAGCAATCACCACTGCTATGGATATAGAGGCCATCTACAATGATAAATTGGAGAGGACTGATGTTGACTGATAAAGCAGCATCTAGTTGAACTGCCTTTAAATTTGGTTTACTGTTTTAAAAAAAGTTTTGATTATTGTTGAATTATGTAATTTCTGTTGATGCAAGATAAAGCACCAGGAGAGGGTGGTCCACGGCAGCAGGTTGACATAATCCAGTCAATAACTACTCCCTGAGTGCTTCAATCCTGATAAAGAAAAAGACAGTGATCAATGAAAAAACTCTGCTTTAACTAAAGTTTGAACAAAATGACACAAAAGCTTTCTGATTCACTGTGTGCCCTGGTATCTCTAAATCCTTTATTTGTACAAAAGTAAGGTAAATACATCCCAAAATGGATTTTAAAGTGCCCTTAATGCACTTCAACTTCCACTCTTTGATTTAATAAGTGCTAGAGTATTGTAATAGGTTAATTCTATAAAGTAGCCCTTGCAAAACTCCATACCTTAATTTATTTAAAGTTACTTTAATATTGTTGTTCCTTTCACCATTTCCTGGATGCAGTACATTAAGATACAGTAGGGAAGAGCCAAACAGAGAGCATTTTTGGCCTTTATATGGTTAGGTTTTTTTCCTTTAAACCAAAGAGTTATTCTGCGAAGATAAGGGTGGCAAAAGGACTAGAATTTCCCAGAAACTGACCATGGGAAGTTAAGATGGGGAATTTTGAAAATTCTAAATTGGAAACTTTTCATGGGGTTTAATGGGAATTTACTTACAATTGGGGGTAATTAAAATAAACTGCATTGTATCAAAACATGAAACAAAGATTTAGTTTTGTCATAGTCCAACAACCATGCAAAACAATTTAATTGTGAAATTCTAGAAACATCTGGTCATATGATGGAGGAATAGCCAAGATATTCAAGTATATCGGAAATGTAACCAGTTTTACTCAATATTATGCTACTATATTGCACAACTGTTTTTGAAATCCCAGTTAAGGAATAACCTTTAACACATTCCAGTTTTTTTCTTGTTTATTCCCATGGAAAGTCCCCTACTTTGAAAATCTACAGAATTTCTCAAGCCTAGTGAAACTTAAGATGGGCAGCTAAATCAACTGAAAAAGGGACTGTTAGAACTGACTTGATTGCATTAAAAAAGGTCTCATGGCATGGCGTGTTTGACCGTTTACATCATGTCTTTGTTTCAATGAGCAAGGATATGATTTAAGTTAAATAAGAATGAAAGAAGTGTCATCTGTCCCTCCTCTTTTGAAACACCCAAGTCTTTGGACATCTATGCTGATTGGTTGCCTAAACATTGCTTGTGGAGCAGACTTTCAATACAGTCATAGATTGTGATGAGCAAGTAGAGGTTTTATAGCTATTATATAATAAACTCCAGGAAGTAAAAAAACAACAACAAAACAACCATTTCAAGGGCTAGTGGAGGTTTTATGGCCCTCGCTGCAGTTAGTAAACAATATCCAACAGTTTCTTGGCAAACTTTTTTGGGAGCTTTCTTGCAGTCCATCTTTATTGTTACCAACACCTGCCCTCAACACTGACTTTGTGTTGCCCTTGAAACGCGGTGCTTTAGGTTGTTTGAGTGCATACATGCAAGGGCACTTTAAGGTAAAAGCTTTCTTGTCTGGAAAGCATTCTTACCTCATGTTTTAGTGTTTTTTTGTCACCTGTCCTGTTCCTCTCCAGCGTTAAGAGTGCACCCACAGCAGTGGAGAAAAACCAGCCTGTCCTTGTGCAGAATCGAGCCATCATGTGGACAAGGTCAAAACTCTGCGTTGAGTGTTTTTTATACTTTTCCCTCCTCTTTCATACCTCCCCTAATCCCTCTCGTTTGAGCACAATAAAGCTTAAAAGATGCATTGAAAAGAATCTCTGCAGTGATAGAAAACCGCATGAGCCGCTGTAAGCTCTCAGACTTGGGTCTGGTGCATTTAGTATCTTCCTCTTGTATGTTCCTTTTCCATGTCTTCTCTCTGCGTACAAGATTTCACATCAAATATTCATTTGGAGCAGAACATTACCCTTTGAGGAACATTGTGTACTAGACCAGCTGCTGCTCATACTGTACTCCTCTAAATATTAAGTGAATACCAGCATGTAGAGGGTTTAAAATGCATCTTGAACTTCATCAGCTATTCTCTTTAAAATATGCACTTCAATAAAGTTTTTTGACTGTGAAGTAGATTCGATTTGTGTAGACAAAATGCAAAGCTGTATAGAAAGTATGCTGCAATATCATGAAAACATTGAAAAACCAGCCTGTTAAGTGTCTTGATGCATCAAAATGAGACACTGCAGGCACCCTTTTGACTCTTGAATTTAATTATTCTCTTTTTCCAAATGACTGGCTGCTATTTTGAGGTTGCACATCCCAATTGCATCTGCACTCTTTCCTGGTAGCACCAAAGAACTGGATTCATCTTTAAATTAAAGCTGGTTGTTCCAAAGATGGTCGGTTTTCAAGGGTGATGTGCAGATAAAAGAACACTATGAAACCATGCTGGGAAATAAGTAGGGAAATATATTTAACGTAAGGAGTTCCACAAATTGTAATCCGACAGTGAGCTCTTTGCTTTGACGTTAAAAAGGTGACGAGCTGTGACTGTACAAGAGGGCACTAGGCTTGCATCTTCAAGTTTGCTCACATTTTACATTATCATTTGGGCCATTGTAATAGTGTCATTAAGGGAAATTTTGGATTATTTCATCTATATTTATGCATTTGTCAAAATATTCTTCATATTAAAAATATATGGCATTAAAGAGAACAGAAACTGGTCAGGGTGGAGGATTAACAGCTGAAGAGAAATAAAGTTTTAGTTCTTTCTAAACCAGATCAGATCAGGGGTTAGTGAGTGAGCTAAGTAAGCTAGAGACATTTTCATTTAGTATTCCCTTGTCACAATTTATTATGCTTTAAACATGCTCTCCCTCAAGTCTGTAGTATTTATGAGTTTATGGAAGCAGCGACGGATGCTTGGGAAAGTGTGTGTAAAGGTCATCGGACCAGAGGAGTATGTTTTATCACTGTTAGTGAGGCTCTCTGAGTTTCAATTCCTCCAGTTCATGCACCTCAGTTCAGGCTGCTGTGATCAATGGTCAAGTTGCTGATTCTGCCAGTATTTTTGTTTCTTGTTGAGCTTTTTCAGCTTAAACGGCTTTAACATACTCAGACATGATGCCTTCATCGTGAAGAGTTTATTGGAAACAGAATTGACCCAACTTAAGCAGTAAAATAGAGTGAAAGAATGTTAAGATCTCAGAAAAATAACAAAATGAGCAAAAGACCCACAGCATCATCTAGTTAGTCAGGTAGCATGACTGCCTTTTAACAGGCCAGACATATGCTCAGCATTGTCAGTGTTTCCATATGAATGGATGCATTTCTTGAAACAATCCCATTTTCAGAGTATGTTTCAATCCATCAAACAAACATTTGTATAGCGCTTTTCATACAATGATTTGTAGCACATAGTGCTTTACATGAAAACAAAGAAATAAAATAAATTAAAATAAAAAAGTAGAAAATTGAATACAATGAAAAAGGCCCTCACGCCTAATCCTTGGAATCCACATACAGGACACACACACACAAACACCCATGTAAAGACATGAGGAAGAGATTCTAACAGACAACATAACTACTTTGTTTTAAAACTATAGAAAATGTTTGTCTCTATGTGGATGGGATTTGAAAAGAAATGGTGTCATTTTGTCCACCACACACTAAATCTATCAAAAACATCAATTTGACTCAATAGGTGTCATTATAAAAGGGTTTGACAGAAGTTTACTTTCCTACACTAACAGGAATTTGACTACTTTTATTAATTCCTCCTAAAACTGAATAGAGGGCCAACTGATAATGTTAGCTCTCCTGTGTCCAACAGTCCAGCAGACCAGCAAGGACAAACCACCTTTATAACCTCACAGCCTGGCTGATGATCATCTTCTTCAGCCGGTGATCATCACCTCTCAGCTGTGAGGGGCCAGGTGTCCCCAACAGCTCCTGATGACCATGGCAAACTGCTGTTTAGTCGTATGGGGCTTGTTTCTCTTTCTGTCTATTGACCTGTCTATTTAAGGAGAGACTCTTAGTGGCTACTGTCCAACTATGCATTGAGATCATACGTACCTTATTTATACTAAGCAATGTGTTTTCAATTAGAACTTCAGCACCACTGTGTTAAGGAGCTCTCTCCTTAGAAGTCCCCATGGGGCCAGTTAACATTTATGTGGAATATGTAGGCAGGTGTGATATAGGCACAGTAGGTCCTTATTATAGAAGCCAATTTAAGGTGTCGCTGTTGAAAAAGGGTAAAGGTGCAATAGATGAAATCAATGATGGCTGCTTTTGTTTTTATGTCTGGTGTCTTGTAAAGCATGCTGGCTTGATATCAACCTTTTGTAAAAAAAAAAAACATTCCTTCAGGGTTAAAACAATTTTGCATCCCTCAATATTACGCATAAGCACAAAAGATTGCCTGCTGATGCCTACTTCAGAGCCTGGCAATAGTTTTACTGGTGCCTAAACAATTTTTGAGTCAATACAGCACTATATACAACTGATAATTGTACAGGGATCAAGTTTGAGTCTGAGATCATAGAGGTCACAGTAAAGCATCAATATTACTAAATAAATAAAAAAAGCTAAAAAATAATTTTAGGCAATGTGGCACAAATAATCACAAACCAAAACTATTTCACTGAAAGTTGGTGTGTTAGCTGTCTTATTATTTTCTGCTTGTTTTTTGTGATTATTTTAATGATCAAAACACGCAGTTAAATAAAATAATGAAAATTCAAAGCTTAAATGAAAAGGGGCAGGATGTAGAGTAATCATATACAATCTGTACCTTGTTTACCAGACACTAATTGACAACATGCACAATAAAACACAAAACTTCAAAAAATATATATAACTGCAGGCTAAAAATGCCCCAAATCTCACTCTAAAGCTGCTTTCCCAACCGAATGCGACTTAGTGACTGGAATCCGATCGCCCACCCACGTAGCATTGCAGGTCCATAAAGAGTCCTTTAGGTCACTGTTTCCGCCATTGCTGTCACTCAGTGACTTCATGTCTGCTTGTCCGTGATGATATCAAACATATAATAGGATGTATTAGCTGACATTACAAGTGTATCCTTCTCCCTCACCTACCAACCACAAAACACAGCAGCTGATGGCCCTGCAGCATGTATCATCTGTGAGTTCTCTGTGGTGCTGTCACTAGCAGAGGAATAAGTGATGTCAGTTGGTAAGTTCCAGATAAAATTAATATTTCTGAAAACTAACTTACGTAAAACATTTCTAGGAAAAGTATTCCTAAACGGTGGTCTAATTTTTTGATGGGAGTTCCTGTAGGTGGAGAAAATACCCTTTGTACTTGGTACAATATTTCCCTGTTTGCAGCTAGTGTTACAAACTCTTACAGACTGTGGCTCACTGAGGGAGAGAAGAGAACTTTCGACTGCAACTTATGTACTTAGTGGCCATATGGAGCTCATACAACCTCACTTCAACAATACTGTACTATCACTTTTAGCCTAGTTGAGTCAAAATGTCAAAGACTTGTAAGTTCATTTGGACTTTGGCCTAATAACTCAAATGTACTTATGTATATCAAAAAGTATGCCCGGGACAATTTCCTGACTATTCTTCAACCTTACTGATGATTTTTGAAGGGCAACATTTTACGAAATAAACTCTGCTTTCAGCGAAATAGCACATCACATAATTGAAACCTTCACTGATTTATGCAACCAAGATATGTATATCTCCCACAACAGTTGGTAGACTGAGCAAAACCTTGAACATTAAAGATCACTGCACAGCTAAAATAAAATCAGCACGTCATCACACCTCAACTTGGGTAGGATTATTGCATTGTTATTCATCTTATATTTATGTTGACGTCTGATATGCTCTTTTTAGATTATACATGACATGGCTGGAGTGTTTTTGCCCAAGGCCCTAAATACTCAAGGATCACCACTGGAAATTTCTAAAGCTTGTGATCCATTTAAATGTACCAGAGCATAAAGAGTGCATGAAAGTCCCTGGTTGGTTAAATCAGCACCATTGGTATAAAAAGTTTTACTGTTACCGTATCTGCAGTGCAGAAGGTCTTAAACCCTAATGGTTCTGGGTGGCTTTTAAGCTAATGATTATTATTAAGATTCATTTTTCGATGTACTGTATGTGAAGCTCTGGACATTTTCTTCAGAGAGATCCAGATAATCCATGACTCTGCAGTTCTTTTAATGATGACATAGGTTGTTGCTTAATCTTATGAGCCAGCCCCTCTGACTTCAAAAGAGCATAATGAAATTGTAGAGCCAGAGGTTACATGTACCCAATCAGGCTCATTCTCTCTCTTGTTGGTGAGTCCTTTTAAGATTCTGCTGCTCACTTACTGATGTGGTGTAATTGATTTTTCTGTCAGCTTCGGTCATTTTTCATATGCGGTGCATACATTATGTTTTCATCTGCTCAGGGGAGGCTGTTGTAGATCACGCTGTATGCACTGCATGAAGTTAAACAGAAGGACGGATGAGGTAGAAAGAAAATTTTCAGTACATATTCATTGTGAAACAAAGAAGATAGTAAATCTCAATTAAAAAGTGTTTAGACTGCTTTTAATGTGCCTTCATGGGAGTTATTACTTTGCATTGTCACAAGTTCATGCAGAGTTCCATTTACTTCATCCATAACAAATGATATTTCCTCCTCAGTATTTCACCAGGATCACTTTGAATCTCACTTTGATGCTTCTCTTAAATTTTAAATTGCTGTGTGTGTGTTGGGTGATGGGGGGTGAAAAGTTGCTCCCTGTAAAGTTGGCGTTATCCCAGATGCCTAATTGTAAATTTATTTCAGCACTTAAGTTGATGAAGTGAGCATCTTTGCAATTATTTTCTCATAAGCTCTCAACAATGTCTTATTCTTTTTTCTTTTCTTTTAAAAGCATTATTATTAACATTGAAACCACGTCTTAACCCCTACACCTTTTGTATTGATTGATTAATTTATTTAATACACTAATTGGTAGATTTATTGAAAATAATTTGAAAGCCTGATTAGTCACCTTTTTTGATACAAGTCAAAACCCATGTAAAAATCCCCCTTTAAAGAAAACTTTTAGTTTCTCTTCATTGAATGTTGTTATTGAGGTCTGTCTTTGACTTCAACTGTCTCACAGAACTTGGTCCTAAGTTTGTAAATAGCATCAGGGCTGGTGTTAAGTAATGCTGCCACTCTGCATACAGGAACACCAATTTCCAGTTGCAGGGGATTTCATCAAAATTTGTCTGGATGCTGTACACATTTAGCTGTGTTGCTCATTCAAGGAATGCACAGTCCTTAGATGCTGTACCTTGTTGTGCAGGGTATTAATCAGGTTACTAATGCTATATGTCAGAAATATTTGGAAATGGTTTAGATGCATCACATGCATAATTAAAAACACTAAAATGTACCTTAGATTTATCCCTTCATCGAAAAGGAGCCAAGTCAAGCTCCCTTTTGTGTGTGGTTTTAGTTTGTTCACACCACATCACAAGATTTTTTCATCTTGTCTAAGTTTATCCACTTTGTCCTGTGCATCTAACAAGTGTTGGCACTGATACAACAAGGAGGAGAGTGACCACCAATTTCAATGGGAAAGTTCGTTTTAGGGGCACATGATTAGCCTACCCTGATTTCCAACTTGTCCGTTGTTTCCTCTTGTTTTGATCACCTCATAACCAGCTACAGACAGAGTACAGCTGTTTGACCCCTTTGGCAGCAGCATGGATGAAGTCTGTAATGATAAGGCATTATCATCACAAAGAAATAAAGTCACTGCACATCCATATGCATTTTACTCATCTTTTATTTGTGTTTTGAATTGTGACAGAGCACTTGGGAGATCCCGAGGCTTTCCCAGGCCAGCTGCAAGACAGTCCCTCCAGCGTGTCATGGGTCTTCATAAGGGCTGGTGGGATGTGCCCAAAACACCTCCCCAGGGAGGCATCCAGGAGGCACCCTAACCAGATATCCAAGCCACCTCATCTGGCTCCTTTCAATGTGGAGGAGCAGCAACTCTACTCCGAGTCCCCCTCTGATGACCGGGCTTCTGACCCACAAAGCCCACATCACTGCCGACACCGCACGATCAGCCTATCGATCTCTCGGTCCGTCCTTCGTCCTGGAAAAAAATGCATTTCTTTTGATCAATCTCAATGAAAAAAAGTTTGTAATCCCCCCCCTTCCAATAATCATATAAGACCCATTGTTAACATAATAAGGCAGGGAACATCTTGTAATACAGTCACTGAGATCTGCTTCGTTCTTTTCTCATTTCTCCCTCTGTCCTCCATTTTACTCTCCGACATGCCGTGAAAATACAGATAAACATGTTTGATTACTGTAAAAACAAGCTCTTTTTAGCTCATGAGCTGCATCTCATGTCACTGTGAAGCCCCAAATCCAACGGCCATGCCAGCTAAATTACCATCGATTAGATTTGCAGAGATTAATTAAGTAGCATTACAGAAAGCCTCGCTCGCCTGACAGCATTAGCACTGCCGTCTGATACATTTAATTATTGTTTGGAGGGTTTGGAGGGGCGGTTGAGTGATGGTATTTGTCTCCAATGCTCGTACATGCCTTTGACTAGATGACATGCTTCTCTACTTTTGGCCTACCCGGGCGCTTTAAATCCATCTTTTTGAATACACTCATTAATATCATGGACGAATGCTTGTGTACTCCTCCAGCTCTCTCCCGCTCCTTTACAATTCATGTCGATCATTGCCAAACACTTGTCAACATAATCTTTGAATTTATTCAGCAGTACGTGCAAGCTCAACACGCATCACTGTACTGTACCATGTAAACAGCTTGTGGAATTGCTAATGCTTGACTGTTTACAGCAATGGTTTATGGACTCAATCTGCAAAGTAGCATAATTCACATGAATAATCACTGTCAAGCACTGATGCTGTCAAATGAAAGAAAAAAGCTTGAGAGGAAAGTTTGTGATGTTAATGGCAGAACTTTATTTTCATTTAATGCAAGGTCAATTAATGACACAAACAGAAAGTATGTTGCTGTGTACGGTATAGTATGCTTTTAAGATATGGATGGATCAAATGAGTCTTCTTTTTTGTTTTCTCCAGCCTAATCTCTTTTCTATGATGTCCTAGCCCACCCATCTGTGGTCTTATCCAGGTAATATCACTCTTAGCCTGTGTCTTACTTGATAATGTCAAGTTCTCTCCCTCTGCCCATCTGATAAGAGATTGGGAGGATTTCTGCAAAGAAAGCTTTCTGTCTGCACCTTCACTTTCAACAGATCTAATCTCTTCTTGTTATCGGCTTAAGACATAGTCCAGTCTTAGAGTAAATAAATACCTGCACAGATACTTTTCTATCCTACAGGTTTATCAATTGTCTGAATGCCTGTGTGGCATTCACATCCCTTTCATGAGTGCTTCATGATAATATCTATTCAGCAGTACTTCCCAATTGAGGTTGGGAAAAAGTATGAACACCCCAGATGAGCGCAAGTCCAAGTCAAGTCAAGTCTCAGGTGTCATGGGGCAGCTGTAAGTCTCTCAAGTCTTTTGATAAGTCACCAGTACTGATAACAGGTGAACTGAGTTACTTTGCTCAGGTTAGAAGGAAAATATCCGTATAATTATTGGACATGGGGGGCAATGTAATGCATCAGGTAGTGTAAGAAGGCTGCTGGTTCATCTGTCTGGGTTGACCAAGGTTTTTCTGAATCAAGTTTGCATAGCCTCTCCATGCTGGCCTTAGATATAAGTGTGAGCATCAATGGTTATCTGGCTTTCTTTGGTTGATAGACTCCACCCCTACAATTTAAAAAGGGGTAAATATAGATGAGAGATGGATGGCTTATTCAACATAATAGGCTAATATTTGAAATAGACAGTATGCATGACGTCACAATTTGTTTGTTAGAGTCGCAGTGTCAACCGGCGCTGATGGGCGGAGAGCATTATCTAGTAAATATATCTATATTGTTGGAAAGAAACAATGAAACACTCAAAGTCATCAGTTTATATAAACTCATCCTTTGTTGGCTTTCTGATTGGCTGGCAATCAGTGTCAAGTGAATCTTTGATCAGATTAGCCTGTATTGGGATACACAAACAAACACTTTCTGTGTAGGGACAGTCTAAATTTATTGATTTGTACTTTTAATTATTTAGACAGATTCCTAAAGATTTTTTTCACAACCTACTGCAGTTTTGTCTCTAGTCTTTTGGGAAAAAAATAGATTTGCTTTGAATGAAATCAACAAATATGAACAAAGGATGGTTGAAAAGTGAGTCATTTTCTATTGTTTCAATGAGAGACTGGCCTGCAACAATAGACTTAGACTAACCAAGTAACAATGTCTAAGGAGGGAGTAACCTAGCAAAGGATTGCATCCTTGAAAGGGTAGAGCTTGACAAAGAGTCAGATTTTTAAAGGCTCTATTATTTTTTTTTAAGATATGCATTTTAAGAAATGTAGAATCCAGTCTAATTTATGTTTAAAAATGACCCAAAATGGGGTGCTGGTTTGGTGTAGTGGTTAGCACCCCATGTACATGCTTCTGCCGGTCCAGGTTTGAATCCTGCCTGTGACCAGTTTGCAGAGTGTCTTCCCCTACTCTCTCTCCCCCTTTCACAGGCCTATCCACTGTCTCTCTCCTATCAATAAAGGCACAAAATGCCCAAAAATATACATTAAAAAAAAAAAAAAATGACCCCAAATGACTTTTGGGCCATAAATTTACAATCATAATGGAGCAGAAATTGTCTTTCGATTATGTGTCTGAGTTATTGAGTGTTTCTGCTTTTGCGGCTTCTCCTATCTTGAAAACAGCTTGTGTTTTGTTGAAATCAGTGATTTTTGTGGGAATTTTTGTTTGGACTTATTCTCAGGTTGACTGGGATCAGCTGTGTTGAGGTCAGATGGGTGAATAGAGGGAAAGTGTATAATGTGTTGCCTCTGTATTCATTTATTGTCTGTTTTAGGGCTCTAATGCTGCTGTACTGTGCTTTGTCACTGATGTGAGGGGATGTAGCTTCTCTAGGGGCTACCACACTATATAATCAATAGAATTTCTCCGCTACCAAAAAGCTATTTGACTCATAAAACAATGGTGTAACCACACATTTGAAGTGATGTTACTGCCCATAACTGCATACTGCATACAATAAATTGTTTTGCAGTCTGAATTTGAAATTCAAGTTGAGCAAATCACACTGTTACTTTGGCTATTTATCTAAATGTGATTACCATAATCCATTTTGTGACTCAGAGTGCATACTATTGAGATTTTAAGAAGCTTATGACAGCTTTTATGAATGTCAGATCAAATACTAATCGACATTTTGTCTCAAAGATTGTGTGTATTTCAGTTGTCACTTCACCTTCCAATATACCTTATCTAATCATCAAAGACAAGTGCGATGCTGGTTAAAACTTAAAACCGTAAAATCTTGAACAGAAATACACACCCAGACGCACACTCCCCTTCACCCCTCCCTCCCATCTCCTTTATTGTGTAACCTAATGAGGCGTCTTGAATACACCGTCTGCATATATACAGGCCTATTTGTACTTGCAGGAGGGAATGTGGATGGATGGCTGAGGTAATTTCACATGAAAGTAATTTTAACCAGGTCCAAACCCCTGAGCGAGGCTTCCCTATCTGCTATTTGTCATGCTATTGTTGGAGGACTCCAGCAAAACAAAAAAGGTCACGGTGAGAGCAGACATAACTCTGCAAGAGGAGAAAAACACACCATGGAAAAGAAATGGAAAAAAAAGAAGAGAATGCAGAGGGGAGGGGGGAAGTGTGCAAGGGATGTGAGCGTATGATTTGTTGGGTTTATCTGAAGAAGTGGTGGGCTCAGACAGAATAAAAAAAGGAGACAGAGAAAGAGCCGCAGGAGAAATGCTTAGAGGAAGAAACATAATGTCAGCCTCTGGTCCTGGTTAATCTCCTGTTGTGCCCGTCATCATGTAGCGGTTTGGTGGGTTAACTCATGTGTCTCATCGGACCCTAGCTCAATTCCTTCTCCTTTGAGTGTTTCAGCTTGGCTAATTTCAGCTGAGCCTGGGCTTGTAGACAGTGTGGGGTGATTGATTGGACTCATTACAGGACTGAATGTTTCCACTCACACAGCATGCTATTTGTTAGATAGTGGTCCACTGGAGAAATCCCTCTCTGCTCTGCACATGCTCAGAACAGTGGATCTGATCAACTCTGAAAAACAGCCTATATTCTCAATTAGATGTGTCTAAACTAATAGTGACATTAGGTTCAAATATTTTATGAAAGTCTCTTTGAAAAAAGTTTGATAATGCACATTTTTATGCTAATTCAAATCAGTAATAGAATTCTAATGTTCAAAATCCAACTTTTAGACATTTTCTGCTCAGTCAAATTTCCCAACCTAACTTTCAAGCAACTCTGAAAATCATCTTGTTTGCTGGGATGGGAACTTACACATTTTTATTGATTATGATGCCATTATCAGTTCTGCTAATCAATACCATTCTGTGTGGAAAAAGGTTAAAATGTCACAGGATTCATGTGTCAACAATATCAAACAGCTCTTAATAATTAAAGGTCACAAATTATGCAACATTCACTCTTTTTCTTTTTCAAAAATATTACGACCATGTCCTGTCTACAACAGCCTCAACAGAAGGGCAATTCTTGCTCTTAAATTATGTCATGAGAGCATATATAATGTTGCTTTAATTTGGTAGGTATTAATTGACATTAATTTAAGGAATTAATTGGGAATAAAGGAGCACTACCCACAAAATGGGGATCAAGTTTAGACTGTTAAAGATTAAAGCAATAGTACTTAACCTTTATGTTTTATCTTTAGGATAGACCTTCAAATTGAATAAGTCTCATAAACCCATATTATACTATAACAGCAATGTCAATCTTCTGAATAACAGACAAAACTTTACATTTAAGGATTGTGTATCACAATAATAAACCAGGGAAACACTCAGAGAGCGCAGAGCTATGCCAGCACCACAGTCCTCAACCATATTGTGATTTTCACCATAAATATTAGTCCTACCTTAATTTAATCTAAATATTTAGATTCATTGACCATGAAAACATACCATTAGCAATTGGATTCATAATGATATCTATTTTAGTTCAGTAGTTATTCATGAAAATCACATTTTTTTGTCATGGCTGTTTTACGCCGATCCAGATCACTCCCAGAATATAACCATTTGTTCCTTGTTCCAATCTGGACATTTCCGGAAAATTAAATCGAAATACGTCCATAACTTTTGAGTTATGTTTCTAACAGAGAAAGAAACAAACACACAAACAAAAAAACAAACGCTGAAAATAATATAATCTCCTTGGCAAAAGTAATGATAAATGACATGAAACAATTTATGAGGAATAAATGGCATGGATATACTAAACAATGAAAACCTGAAGGAACAAAAGAATTGTGAACAGTGAAGAGATACAGTATGTATAAGGATAGTGAGTGACAGTGGGAATACTAATGGCGAGTAGATTGAAAGAATCAAATAAGCATTTGACATCTCAAATGAGCCCCTTCCTGGGGCAAAATGTTCATGTAGCAAGCAGAGATGTTAACAGAGGGAAAGGAAGAAGCCTGGATGAGCAGATTTTTTTGTCCTGTGCATAGAAGGTTTTTATCACAAAGATCAGCCATGTATAACACTCTAAAAGGCACAGTATGGGCTCTTAATGCATGTACATGCCTGCTTATCAGTCAGGCCCTTTAACAGTTTAAAAACAAACAAAAACATACTTAGGTTAAGATTGTATCAAGCTACAGAAAAGTTTGTATCAATAAAAGTCTTCCAAGCTGCATATTGTGTACAAACATAGCCCTCTTTATTACAGTACATTGTCTTTGAAAACTAATGTATAGCAAGGCCTCTTGTTGCTTTTTTTAATGTTAAGCTGCAATTTGAGGTTTTAGTAATGAAAATATTTGACAAATAATTTCATTCAAAGCAGTAATGAGCTGTAAATTTCTGCATCATCCATAAGAGCTAATCAACTTCCACTGAAAAGACAAATGTTGAAGCGCTGTTTTCAGTCAAGTCCAAGCACCAAGCTGGTCTGAGCTGAGAGAAATGCAGATGTTTGGTGGATGCTGGGGGAATCAGTGCATCCATTGAGTTTGCCCTGCAGATATATAAACCATTTCTGTTGGTGTGCTGTGTATGTGGAGGATGTTGTGTAACAGATAACTTTCACCCAGGTTGCCTAATTTATGATGTGCTTCTCTTGAGTCTTGTATTTGTTCTACGTCTGTGGGCTGCCTCTCTGTGGATATTAATACACCCAGCTTCCTCAGGGTGGAGAGACAGAGCGCTCACTGATCTCTCTTCCCTCCTTCATCACAGTCGACGTGGCACCTGTTACAGAGCACTTCATATCAGCCATTCTCTCCTTGTTTCATGCATCACATGCAAACATGTTCTCCCCCACACACATGCTCTGCCTGGTACATAACCTCCCTCACCCTGTCACTGTGCTCTCCATGCTTCTCACAAACCTAGTCACCCTATGAAAAGGCCAGCATGTACCCAGCCACAGCCTAATGCATGAAAAGCCTGGCATGATGACCCTGTGTGTTTCACCACTGACCCTTGTCCAAAGCTCCAATGCCGTTAATAGCACACGCTACTACCCATAGTGACACACATGCTCAGCCTTGGGTCACAGATGTGCTGAGGAAGAAAAGGTTCAGAGGATGAAGACCCTGGAGGGAATGCTTGTGAGGCAAGGACCGCATAACCACAGCAGGCAGCCAGAGGCAACAGTAAACTAAAGAAGACCTGCTAACTTGTGTTTTTATAGCAGGGATATAGCACAAAAACAAAACTGTCATGGGGAGTACAAACTAACTTGCTGCAGCTAACATGGTGGGTATAAAATGTGGTTGGGATAAAGTTAATAAAAAACTTAGCTTATATCATTTTCTCTGTTTGAATGGAAGTTTCTTTGTAAACTCAAATGTTCTTCCTCTGCAAAGGCTTGATGAAACCATAATCAGATGTATAAGGGCGTGTTCATCATTGGCCTTTTGTGATTTGTGCAAAGTTCTATGAGATTAAAATTTGTGTGTCTATGGTCATAGAGCATATAAATCAATCTAATATCATTATATTCTAAATATTCAGGAAAAAAAGATTTACATACAAGGCAGATTGCAGGTAGCAAAAATGGTCTGAAGCTGCAAGGCATTAAGCAAAGCACGTCTATGATGGGTAACTGACAGAGAAAGTAATTGAGAGCCACTTTCCAAGGGAACTGTGAGGAATTCCCTGGTCAGGAAGGATATACAACCCTACATCTGCCCCAGGTTCTCGTACAAGTTGGACATACCAGGAAGACCTCCAAATGGAGGCAGCTAGGAGACATCTCAATCAGATGCTTGAACCACCTCAATAAGCCCATTTTTCAAAAGGAGCACTCTGAACCTCCTTTGGATCACCTCCTCATCCTTTCTCTTATTGCTCATTTATTTATTTAGTTTTTGTCAGAGCAAAGCTGTGACCCTTGCTCTAGGTCAGTCACCCTAAACCAGAGTGAAATGCTATGTTTAAAGCCTGACACATGGCTGTCCACTAGCCCTTTGACTAGTCCATTGCAAAGCACCTTGTGAAGGTGATTTTATTTGCTATTATGTGATAAGGGACTGCAGAGGATGACCTAACATGCCAAATTTACTGGCAGATGTGTCTAAAGCATACCTGTGTCTTATTCAGTTGCCAAACATTGAATGAGACACACTGAAAAAAAAATACGATCTCTGTCTCAGCTGATACAATATCTGTAATCTTCAACTTTTCTGATATTTCCTGTCTTTTCACAATTAAACTACTGCTCTGTATTTTGCTAACAACAAGCATCTTTTGCAGAATATTTCAGGTGACATGTGACCGCCAGCACATCTAATAAATGCTCAAGACTGCAGAAGGCACCGCCATGACACAGAAGCATTAACCAGTCTTAGGGATAAATTCGGTCAACCATCAGATCATATTCTTTTCAGCTGCTTGTGTCAATGGCCACATTTTTTACACTACTCAGACCTCAGTTATTAAAGAAAGTTGGAATGTAAATCACCTTCACTAATCTTTCCATCATATCCACAGTCCACCCTACCCTCAATCACTAACAAGATCCCTTATACTATTATACTATACAGATAGAGCTATCCACGATAAAGGCAGCAATACCTAATTTACACAGTGGGTCAGATACTGTTTATCATTGATCCCATTCTTTTAAACCTCGGGAAACCCTTATGTTTCATTGGCTTTATCATTTGACAAATGTTAGCTAAGTATGGACAAGCTAGATAGACATATTTAGCAATAAAGACATTCAACAAGCACTCTTTAACACCAACCATCTCAATAGCTCAATGTTAATCAAACGGCCCTTTTCCACTAGCACGCCTTTGCCCTACTCTACTGGGCCCTACTCAATTTGCAGCGTGTTTCCACTAGCCTGGTACCTCCTAAAACAAGCAGTACCTACTCTGGTCTGGTTCCAAGCAAGCTGATGTCAATACTAAAAGTTGACGTCACCGACTGCCGGCTACTGATTGGTCAGACAATGTTGTCATCGATGAGTCATGAGCGCGACGACCTCGCATGCTAGCGGTAGCTACCGTTGGCTTACCCTCATAGTCTTTTCTTTGCAGCTCGATTGCTCTCGTACTTGGCTTCATTCTGTTGTACAGCTTCCAAAACTCTCCCGTGCTTCTCAAGAGGTATTTCTTCTTACCACCTGCAACCTTCTCCTGCTTTTCTTTTTTACTCGGTTTGTGACAAAAAGCCACAGATTGTTGTGTTGTGCACAAAATGACGTCACCGCAGAGTCATTCAGCATCACTTGGGCAGGCGACAGAGCTTAATGGAAAAGCAGAACAAGGCGAGTAGAGTAGATTAGAGTAGGGCTAATGGAAAAGGGCCAAAAGTCAGCTTCTTAAATGCAAAAAAATGCCACTCCATGCTTCACTTCAATGGAAACTGCTTGGTGATGTGATTGGAAGTGTTTTCATGTTTTTTACAATGCAGAAAAGATAAATTCAGTGGGTTTATCTCAAAGGATTTATGATGTAACACTGAAACAATAGCTCCAACAGCCAATTGGGTTATACAAGTTGAAGGATAACTTTGCTGAAGTTCTGCACCCCTCACAAGAGCTCGAAGACCAATTTACTCACTCTGAACATGCTGTGTCTAGGTTGCCAAAGCCGAATATAGCTTTCTCCTCTGTGCCATAGAGCTCCATTGTTGTCCAAAAAACACATCAATTAGCCACGCTGCTGCACTGGCTGACATGTTACTTCATTACAGCGAATATGAGCACCACAGTTTATTTTGAGAGAATCATGGCAACATAATTACTCATGAGTGCACCAACTCCATTGCTGAAAATACTCCCCAGAAAATGCTACCCGGCTTGAGTGATAATTCTGACATATTTTGAGGATTTACATATTCAGTGGGGAACAAATGGCTTGCAGCTAAGAGTGACAAGCAGGCTGGAAGAGTGGGGAGGTATTAAAATACATGCACATTGATTTTGCTGCTTCAATCTGTTGACAGGAGCAAAAATAAAACAGCAACAGAGACGAACAGAAAGATAAGTGTAACTTGCAGGTGCTATTGCTATCTCAACAATCAAAGGCAGGCACCCTTACTTTACAGTTTGCAATGGCCCCTTTGCCACCATTGGAGATGACAAATTAGAGAAACCTCTTGTAAGAATGGGTATGAACCCGTTATTGGACAGTGAGGTGGTAAAAAAAAATGACATGATCAGAGGGAGCAGCAAAGTTGTGAACATACATAACAATCACTCATCCATTCTGACCTTTGAGATATTTGCAAAAGTATTGATATGATGAAAGATGTTTCTGATTGGGGAGTACAGTACTGTCGGAAAGTGGAGCCATACAGACCTAACTCACCGCTTTATGATCAACTCCTCTCATTCCTCAAAATTAAGTGTTATTGTTTGCACTTGGCAATGACTAAACAGGGAAAGCAAGTAAAAAATATAAAAATGAAATGTTTAAAAATGTAGTGTCTTAGGTGTCCACTTGAAGCTGGCTGAAAAAGCAAAAGAAGCTGATCCTCACCCATGTTAAAATACAGTTATAGCCGGTGGCCCCATGTTTAGTGATGTATAGCCCTTGCTTACATGCTGACACTGTCCACTGTGGATAATGTTCAGGGTAAGGCTATGCACCCCATACAATACAATCCCCCACAAACCAAAAAGAACAATCTCTGATCATAATACAGTAACCTAAGTGTATCTAATAACAATCTATAAAACTGTCTGACATGGTGTGTCCAGGCCATATTGCAATTTTTGTGCACGGCGCAGTCCGGTGCACCTCAAGTCTCCATCCCTCCCACTGGCACAAGGGCGGAGAGAAGGCATGGATGGGTTTAATGCAGCCAAGTGTCATCTTCATCAACCAAATGAACGCTTCTCCTTGCCTTTAAATGTGCTGTGGACAAGGCGCAGCGACTGATCAGTCTGACTGATCCCAGCCACCATGGCCACAGTGGGCTGGAAAGACCTGCTGGCGAAGATGGATAAAGTGACAGCGGTTTCACTTTTACAGCAACTGGGAGAGCAAGCCGCGCATCAGAGGTCACAATGCATGTCACCGTGTTGAACACCAAGATGTCATCAGATGTAATCTGTTCCTTTGCCATGAATAGGAGTGCAACATTAAGTGACAGTTACATTCAAACACAGCAGCAGCTAATCCATTCATCATGCTTGTGATCCACCTGCATTTCCTGGTCCATCATCGCCAAATAGCAAAACCTTTGGTGATATATCCTCTCCTGGTATCTCCTGCTTGTTCTCCTTGCAATAATGTACTCCATCTTTGTTAGATCATGTCAAGAATAAAGAATAAAACAGAGAAATATGGGCCATCACAGGTTAATCCTTAGGACATCTAGCGATTTACATTTATTTATATGGCTCTCTCTTTTTTCTCTCACTTTTTACTCTATCTTTTCTTTTGAATTTCTTGAGTTGAGAGAGGCCAGATATATACTCTGTATCAGATGATGAGGCTATTTTGCTGCTTTCCATTATGACAAACATGTTTGATCTGGAATCAGATGTGATGGGACAATTAATAAAGATACAAATGTATATGCTGGTTCAGACGGTTACTATAAGATTACAAACGCACTGGGTGCGCTTTGCCTGCACCAAGAATAGACCAGGTTGGAGCTTGGAAGCTTTCACGTACCTTACTACAGTTTTTTTGGCATGAAATTGTCACTGCGCCAACCAGAATCTGCCACACCTCCCCCTGGTATACCGCCACACCTATCTCAATGCAACTGTTCTACCAAATTGCCAAATTGGCCGCGCACTATGGTGCACTGGACAGAAGAACCACTGCATGGGGTGTGCCAGGCTCTGCCACACTGTGCTGCGCCAGGAAATTAGGGCCCTAAGAGGTTGCAGCCTTGACGGAAGGGTTCAGTATCTAAATGCAAGGTTATTATGAATTCTTTTACCTTGGCTTGTCTCTGCTTAACTTTTACTTTAGGCAGTGAAACTTTTTCCACTGAGGTAGTGAGACAAAATTACACATCTGTAACCCCATCATTTGTATTTCATTTATTAAAATAAAAAGCCAGCTCCAATCTAGTTTCTTTTTCTCCCTGCTCTCTCCTGTTCCCTGATTACAGAATTTGATGCATGGCAGGAGCCACAGGAAGCTGATTAATGCTGAGAATAGTCACCAGAATATCTTCAGATTAATATGAGGCCCTGAAGTTACACAGCTGCTCACCAAGGCCTTCGCAGTGTTCAGCCTCAGCCCAATAATCTATTTTAGAGCCCTCTCCCTCTATTTTCTTCTTTTAACCAGTTATTGAACACACATTTATTCACACATAATAAGAGCTTGAAAGGGAAGTTCATGTTCTTGTGGTGTAAATCTTCTTTTATGCACCCTGCCCCTGCATTGTAAGATTGCAGAAAGCTCCAGAGGGACCTACTTTCTGTCTCTCTCTCTGCTCTCTCAGACACCCACATGACACTCGCTCTTTAATCCTCTCTGTCCTGATCTCCTGCTCACACATCTTTAGCTGAAATCTGCCTCTCACCTTTCTCCTTCTTCTGGGGAATGATCTTTCACTGTCTGTGCTTCTCCATCACTGTGGCTCTCTGCTCGGTGGCAGATGAGGCTCACACAGGAGCATAATACACACTCAAAAAACCCCACACAAACATGCACTACCACTGAGGTCACTGCTCATCTTCATCAGTGTTTTCAGAGGCTTTGTGGTTCACAGTGTGACATAGGACAGTTTTCATCATTTTTTACAATAACTTACCTGACAGCGTTGGGAATGCCTTGGAGGAGGTTTATGCTGCTAGTTTCAGACTCGAGTGCTTGCAGTGTTTACATGGACGTACTGCTCTAAGAAGAAAACTGTATTCAAATGACATTTCTCTTAGTTTTCATTTATTTGCTATCATTTCTTAGTTGATCTGAATGAAACAAACAAAACTCAGTTGTTGTGCAAGTGTATGATTTATAGTCTTATTTAATATTGTGACAGTAGAAAAGACAAATGTCTGAGGGAAAAGACTCTTGGCTCTACGACTTAGCTTTTATTAATCAGCTGTGTGAATGCACAACCCTTGATTGTGTAAGATTTGATTAGCAAATCTACAGCATTTTCATCCATGCAAATCTTGCATTATGCAGTATCTCTCTTTGCATTAGGATGCATATCTTGGCATGTTTTCTTTCTCAAACTACATTTCTTTCTATAAAACCAAAATCCCAAACTTGTTTTCATTATTTCATTCATTCTGTCCTCATTGATCCCATGCAATCTTCCATACAGTCATGGTACAAATTGTTCTGAGCCCTACAGTGTAAAGCTCTGTGGCAGACTCTGATCTAACTGCATATCCCTGAGGACCCTTATCCTATTGATACAGAGAAGAGTGGATTGAGCAGAGATTTCACTGTGTATCCGTGTCTCTTCTTCGGACACATTGTCAATATTCTCTTTCGTCTTCTCGCCTTTGTTTTCTCAATGCTCCAATTCATCAGGGAATGCACCTTTAAGGCCATTGATGATCTAAATGAGAAATACTGTCCTTCTATTATTCAGCAGCTTGTTAGCAGCTCGCCAGCAAACTCATCTCTTTTTTTGTAGGGTTGAATGGAATTCACGTGGGCAGAAAGTGTTTGTTAACTTTGCTATTAAGTTAACCATCATCGTTTGTAATCCTTGACTCTTTCTGGTGCCTTTCACAGCTTAGATCTGAGTGAGGAACCGACAAAGAAATCAGATGTAGCTGCTAGATGTGGTTCAACTAATGAGCAACTCAATATTCCCAATTAGTAGAGTCTTAGATTTTTAAATCAATAATTTTTTTATTGTTACCCCTTGGTTCAGTTTTTCGTATTCTTCAACTATATTTCCCCTTCAGCTTAATTCACAGAGAAATAAATATACGATGTTTCTTTAAAACTTTGATTTCTTTCCCCTTCTTTTCACAGTGGGCTTATTATCTTAAAAAGACTGTGAGGAGTCTCTAAGTAATTACAAAAAAGTCTCACTTTTAGATGTATGCCTGATCGAAATACACACTTTAAGATGAGTTTTATAGCATCAAAATAGGTTATCTATAAATGCTATTCCTTAGCCTACCGGTCGGGTCGGACAGGGCTGGACTGGCCTGGATACTCAACTTCAGGAACAAGACAATTAAATCTAGAGCAAATTTATATTATTCGGCAAGTCTTAGAGCACCGGGCTGCAAGTAGCCATATATAGCTGGCTACAAAACTACGATACTAAGTTTTCCAAAAATTGCTTGTTGTCACACATCAAAAACTACCGCTACGTAACTAGAAAGAGATACATTACCTCGTCGCATTGCATCCTGTAAGTTGTTGAAAAAAAAAAGTTGTAAAGCCATGCAGAGTTCTGAGGAAGGTCCGAGCTGCATGCTTTATTATAACAAAGGCACGATTTGGCTTGTGTCTTTTGGTGCGTTCCAGTTGTAGTCAGAAGTAGGAATTTCCAAGTTCCGAGTAGGAAACTGCAACTGGAACGTTCCCCGATGTCAGAATTTCCTACTGGGAACTCGGTGAAACCTCGCCACTCCCGAGCTAACAACAGCTAACAATAGCCTGGTAGATCGGCAAGTTTTTTTCAGACTTCAACTGGAACGCTGATAACTCGGAGATGATGTCACTCCCAGTTCCGAGGTTACTGGAACGCAGCATTATGACAGTCGCCGCACGAGCCCATGAGTAGCAGAGTCCTAATGTCGCTGGCAACAGATTCTCCTCATAGCACCTTTAAAGAAAGTTTGAAAAACATAGAGGGGGCAGAATGAAAATATGAACTGTAACCAATTACTTTGATTCATGTGTTTGAGCTGGTTTTAAATAGCTGTCCTGCTGATTATAAATGGATACAAAATATCCAGTCCATAACTGTTTATATTAATATATGAAGCTATTTTTTAAAAATAAATTTCAGGGTCATTAAATAGTTTGGGGGAAAAAGTTATCTACATACTACTGATTTCAAATTGGCAATTCAATCATAACCCATGAACCAGGAATACTCATTTTTAAAGGGATTGTTGCCCACTTTTAGGGAAATGTACACAAAAAAGCTACATAGGCTCAATTAGACACTACAGTAAAATTATTTACTGTGTTTCACCTTTTTCTCAACCAAAAAAAAACTCTGTGTTTGGAACTATTTTGTGATGCAACAAACAAGCTTTGTATCCTTCTGCCAGCCATGCTCTGCTTTCTTCTCATTGGCTTTTCAGGTCAGCAGTGGGGTCAACAGGTGGTCACCCGAGCACAAACTGATATACATCTATCTCTCCTGAACATTCAAGCGATGACTGATGTTAAAACAAATGGTCATAGTACTAGTTCCTATTACAAGGCCATGTATTTTTCTAACATGCAAAGAGATTTATGCTGACATATTTGGTGAAGTTCAACTAATTCAGAATACTTTTTTAAATAAGGTTCTTGATCAACACGTGCACACAACACATTTAAATTTTAATCTTCATAATAAAATGCATTTGATATTGTCCACTTTTGGATTTTAAAGAGTTATTGTGTGTTTCAATGATGGTTGCTAACAAACTGCTAACAAGGGCGACGAAATGGCCGGGGACCCAACTGCAAGCATTTCTGACTGATTTGTAATTAACTGTAATTTGATAAAGATATTATTTTTCAGAAATATTGTTGTTTGTCGAAGTTGGACCACCATAATATAGCTGCAGACTTGATTATCAATAGTTTTTTGCTCTTGCCGTTTATGTGAATGCTTAAAGAATGTTCAAATTTTGTCTGTTTTTTATATATTATCACAAAGAGCAGAACTTTTTTGTTTTGTTCACTTAACAATGATACAAAAGACAACAAAACAAACACAGGCTTTTAATTTACCTATGATTGAGAAAATCAGCCTGTTGCTTTCTTTCACACTGGCGAAAATACACGATCCCTGCACCATGTAACTTGGTGATACATAGGTCCCCAAGGTTGCATCTTTCAGGAAGTTCAGAATTAGGACCTGCAGTGCAAACGTAGCCTTAAGAGAAGGCTGCATGGTGTTGCAGCTCATGGTGCTAGCATCTCACAGCATGACGGTTGCCTTTCTGTAGAATGTTAAATTGTTTCCCTAGGACAAAGGTGGGTTTTCTCTGGGTACCCTGCTTTCCTTTCACGCACTGACACATGCTAGCTATGTTGTTTGGCAACCCCCTCATAACCTTTCAGTGTGAGTATGTGTACATCCTCTATCACACCATGGAAGCTTTATTTCTCTCACAGCAGCAAAAGAAAGGGCGTCCTAATAAAAGCAGAAAATATCACTGTGTCCCCTTTCGCCAGGAAATTTACAGCAGGGAGGCCAAAGCCCTGCTCTGTAGCTGGCTCGTCCTGTTTACTTCACAAAGGACTTGTTTTATGCAACAAAATCATGAATAATTATAATGATGATGGAGGCTTCATCTTGGCACTTCATCACCATTTGAACCCCTGCCACTGCTGGACACATAAAAACCAAAGAGAGAGAACCAGAGGTTTATTTACCAATGTTGTGAGTTTTATTCAGTCGGAAAGGGCGTTTGACATTTTGGCCTATAGTTAGATAAGTTTTAATGAGATTCATGCAATAATAAAAGTTTTAAAGTGATGCACGGAGAAGAACACAGATGTGCAAAGAGGAAATAAAAGATGCACAAAAGAGAGGGGGAGGAGCGAACTTGAAGGGGAACAGAGGGAGGAAGAAGAAGCAGCAGGGGAGGTGTATGAGTGAGAAAAGTTGACAATGAAGGGGAGGGACTGGCAGCAGGAAGAGGATGATGATGAGGAATGATGTATGAGGGGCGATAAACAAGCGCAGAGGAAGAACACGAGGAGTAGGAGGTAGACGGCGGCTGATGGAGGAGGGCTGATCGATAGCTGATCCTGGGATGGAAATTAAGGGATCAGAGCTTTGGATGTTCCTCCAGACAGGATGCTGATGGATGGAAAACAACACACAGAGAGAGAATTGTAACAGAGAGAGAGGGAAAGTGACAAAAAGTGGAAGAGTATGGAGAGCCCAATGCTGTCACAGTGGTGCTAAGGATTTCTCTCTTCAACTTGTGACCTTTAAAAATGGAAGACTGGGCGACTCGCTGCAGTCATCACTCTCTCTCTCCTTACTCGGATTTGCTACAAATAAAGAACAGTTGCAAATCTGTCAGCACCCATTTACAGAGAATTACAATCCCTTTACTCTGAAGACTCTAAACTAAACTGCATTTGAAATGACTACATCTAAACCTCCCCTGATGATCCAGGGCTGTAAAAAAATATAAAACATATGCTCATACTGTGTGCTAATGCTCCCATCTGTGCCTCGAAAAGAACTTACTGGCTCCTTTTCACACTAACAATACATACTAATAGGTCTTTTTAATCCAGTTTTACGCTGAACTGGTGTTTGGTAATTACTTTTTAACAAGTGCTCTCTTTCACAATTGGTTGGCTTTACTGTATTTAGTTGGGAAGTTTACTACAGTTTGTGGCAGAGACTCATTGGTGTAAGGTTGTAATGACAAGCCCCCTTGCAGGCTAATATGACAGGCTTGGGACTCATTATTGAGGAGGCTAGTAATGCAACAACATAAGCTATCACAAAGACAGTGACAACAAAATAAACTAGTTACTCAGCAAATACCACTGCATGCCACATACCAGTTAAAAAACCACTCACATCTATTATAATATGCATTGAAGGAGCCTAGTACTTTATTGTGTGTGCTTACTTCTATTTTTATTTTTACCATGACAAAAGAGGTTGAGTTACTGAAAGATCTAGATATGAGATATCATTATGTGTTTCAGTATTTTAAAGTGATTTTTTAAACAAGCTGGCACGTTAATTTGGTGTCTGTATTGTGATCTGACATTTAGAGCAAGTGTGTCATGGTTTGATCAGATCCGTTATTCCCTTCGCCATGAAGGTTATATTTGTGCGGGGGTTTGCCTGTTTGTTTGTTAGTTTGTCTGTTAGCAAGATTAGGTGAAAAATACTCATTGGATTTACATGAAAATTTCACCAGAGGTGTGGGTTTGGTCCAAGGAAAAAGCCAATACATTTGGGTGCTGATCCAATTTTTTTTTTTTTTTTTTAACAAAAAACAAACAAACAAAAAAAAAAAATTCTAGTTAATAAGGGCAAATCCCATTCATTTACAGCATTATGGGAATTTTTATGAGATGTAAACTGATGTCTAGTTTTTCAAGCCTATGGCGCTACATTTCCCAGCTTCCTTCGCAGTGCCAGGGGAGGAGTTCTTCACATGGCTCCAGCTGCAGTCTCACCGAACGTGAACAGTAAGTCAACACTGAAAGCTGTGCATGCATAGTGTTGCTTACAGACAAAGCGGAGAGGAGGAAGACATTCCTGATGTAGCCTCGTAATCACTCGCAACAAGGCTGCTGATAACGTCAAGACGTATATAGTCTGTCATAGCAGAAGTATGTGTGTGTATGAGTAAAATGCAAACCCCCCATATTCCACATAGAGTAGATTTGCAGTGCACCAAAATGCCGTGGGTTTGTTCTGATCAACAGGTTGGGGACATAACCCATTTGAAGTGCAACGGTGCTTACAACACCAACATCTGTACAAGCAGCGGAGGTCTGCACTTTGGGATTGCTTTCATTGGAAAAAAAGAATTGTTGCTCTGTGCTTCTGACTTGCAATGACAAATTCTGATTCTTCTTTTCTAGTATTTAGTATATTAAGTTTTTTTCATGGCATTCTTTGGTTTAGACCTCTTGTTCCCCTTGACTTTGTGTTTTCTGTTTTATTTTGAAAATTCTCTGTTCCATGTGGTGTTTCCTGCTCTCCCTTCAGTGTGCCTCTGATAATGATTCCCTCCACCTGTGTGATTGTCTCACCTGTGCTTGTTTGTAGTCTCTGTGATTCCCTCTGTCTTTGTTGGGTCATTAGTCTTCCATGTGCCACACTCGCTCAGTAAGTCTTTTTTGTTTCCAGCATCACCTGTCTCTAGCTTGTAGTTAATCTTTTGTTCAACCTTTTAGCGACTTTGATTTGTACTTTAAATTTAGTTCCTACTGTTTTCTTTCTTTGTTCACCAGTTTTAATTTGGTACTTTGTATGAGATTTTGCATTTAAATTTTTTACATTCTTGTTGACGATTAGTTTTTGGTTTTTGAGTTTTGTTGCTTTATCATGAGGCCTTTTCTTTTATCTGCATCTGGGTCCGTCTTGTTTTTGTTACATATCCTGACAAGAGGCAGGACTAGATAAACTTCATACTGTCCTGTCTCAAACTGAACTGTCGTGTTGACATATATGCACATACAGCACCTAACAAATTTATTAACAAAATGCAGTGGGCTTGTTTTCAATCCCCTCCTTCCTTGGTAACTGTTTTGAAGTTAGGATAAAATCTGTTGTTGCTGGCCTTTCTCCGATTTTGTAACACTGAAAATAACTAATTTTTTACATAGTTTTATTAATATGATATGAATTTGATATTTTAAAATGTTGGGATAATTGACAGGATAAAATCAAAATTACAGCAAACTCAAAATCTTTACAAAAAACAAATAAATGTGATGAATGACACTAGAGATGTCATGTAACATCAGCTGTTCATGTGAACAAAATGCTTTTATTATTTCCGCTCAATATTTTTGAAACACCATATCATCACTGTTGGTCACAAACCTCTCATCTTTATTTTTACAAGTTTCATTTGTTTGCAATGCTTTTGGTCAACGTGTGGGTTTTAAAACTTTTTTACCAATCAAGGTACAAAAAACTATCTTGTAATTAGGACATAACAACATTCAGCCAGTAAAAGAGCTTTTTTAAAATTTCCCGAGAAGTAGTAATTTTAGATGTAGGAGGTTTGTGCCAGAAAGAGAAGAAATATTGTTGATAACAAACATATTTTTAGCTTGACTTTGATGGGATTTTATCTGAGCGGAAACAAATTACAATTGATTAAAGAAAGAGAGGTGCACATATCAGTGTTACTCTTGTGCTGTTGCTTTCTTGTTTCGCCATGTGCTGAATCATTTTAAAATAAATTAAACTGCTAAAAATGGAAAAAAAACATACAAAAAAGAGACAAGATGGAACAGCTTCATTAGTCCACATCATGTCTTATGCATGTACCACTCTGAACCTCTAGAGAATTAATGCAGGTTGTCATTGTGATTATCTTAATTTTGTTTGTATGCCATGTGTATCATTTTCTTGTATGCAGCCAAATCCATGCACATGAAGTCTATTTTTAAGACTTTTCTGTATTTCTTTTTTGTCAAAGACAAATTTCAGAGGGATGACTAATATCAATTGAATGCAAATGGGCCATTAAATTATTTCTAGCACGCTGCATATTTATACTAAAAGTCATGTCAGTTTTCAGCAGAGCTTTCTTTTTTTCTTTTTTCATCTGAAGCTAGAGTTGGCTAGAGGAGAAGACAGTTAAGTTTGGAGTTCCTAAAGCTCCTCTGAGAAACCCTGATTGATGTCTGCAAAACTGTGTAATTCAGTGTTTTTAATGGTTTTAATTACTTGGTCTGTTTGCCCTGGAATGGAGGAGATTTATGCAGACTTTGTCCAAGATTAACAGTGAAAACAAGCTGAGCACTTAAAATCAAGCCAGCAACTCAAGTTAGAGACAGGGACCCAACTTAGAGACCTGAGTCACATTTAGATTACACCATGGAAGACTTCACCCACGCTTGAAGTTTGAGACTTGTGCCAAATCATTAGTTTTGTAGGTCTGTCTCACTGTAAATTAGAGCCACCTTTAATTCCCACATACTTGCTTGTCACCCTCCACATCTGCTGTGCAAGTAGCTGACCTCAATACAATGAAGCACAGCACCAGCAACTGGCGAATCCAAGAGGAGAGCTTCCTCAAACAGAGACCTCTCACCCCAAAAGTTTTTAAAATTATAAATGTTCCAGCCAAAGTTAGGGCTGGAAATAGGCAACCCTGTTTTTAATTAAATAAATAAAATAACATTGTAACTCTGATGTCTCAATGAATGTCTCTTGAACAATATTACACTCAAAAATATCCACAAAAAGTACTATTCCCTATCCACCTGTTATCAATCAGTCACAGTTGGCTTCTTAAAGCTCCTGCTACTTCAAGACCTCTTTTCCCACTTGGGCCTGAACCACTCTGAATGATTGACCAGTCTACTTGGTGGCAGCTGGTCAGTTTAGTGCTGTTGTCAACTACTCTGCATTCATTCCACAGACAATGCCACAAAGGTAGTGGATTACAAAGGTAATTCTGCATAAAACTTGAATCCTCTTTAAAAAGATGAAAAATGACCATGTGGCACCTAATTCCAAATGAAAATGACCTTTCCAAAGTAAGTGGCTGGTTTATAATGATTTTGAATCCAGATTAATTAATAATGATCATGTATACGTTTTTTCTGCTTTAAATTAATTCCAGTCGTTCTGCGCATGCTCATTCACTTGTCCTGTCGCGATGACGCACAAGACACTGACAGGAACAGGAAGGCCACCTGAAGCAAACATTGGAATTGAGACAATTTATTTTAAAGGGACTGTGAGGAGTTTCTAAGTAATTACAAAAAAGTCTCAGTTTTAGATATATGCCTGATCGAAATACACACTTTAAGATGAGTTTTATAGCATCAAAACAGGTTATCTATAAATGCTATTCCTTAGCCTTGGGTCGGACAGAGCTGGAGTGGCCTGGATACTCAACTTCAGGTACAAGACAATTAAAACTGGAGCAAATTTATATTATTCTGACACGTCTTAGAGCACCGGGCTGTAAGTAGCGACATATAGCCAGCTACAAAACTGGGATACTAAGTTTTCCAAAAACTACCGCTACGTAACCAGAAAGAGATACATTACCTCGTCACTTTGCATCCTGTAAGTTGTTGAAAAAAGAAGTTGTAAAGCAATGCAGAGTTCTGAGGAAGGTCCGAGCTGCTTCACAACAAACACACGCTTTGGCTTGCACACGTCTTTTGGTGCGTTCCAGTTGTAGTCAGAAGTAGGAATTTTGAGTTCCGAGTAGGAAACTGCAACTGGAACGGCCTATGAAGTCAGAATTTCCTACTGGGAACTCAGTGAAACCTCACCACCCCCGAGTTGACAATCGAAGATGGATGCCCCAGTGTGAACAGTTATTTAGTTCCTGGAATAGTCAATTTATTTGCACTTCTGACTGGGGTGTGTCGCTCTAGATCAGCTGTATACATGGTATTGTTAGACTTATATTTACAAAAATGCTGCCATAGTGATAATCACATTCTTCATGTGATATTTGTGAACAACAACACAGGCGTGCTAACAGCAGCTAAACATAGCCTGGTAGATTGGCATGTTTTTTTCCGACTTCAACTGGAACGCCGATAAGTCGGAGATGATGTCACTCCCAGTTCCGAGGTTACTGGACCGAAGCGTTACGATAGTCGCCGCGCGTGCTCATGGGTAGCAGTCTTAATGTTGCCGGTAACAGATTCTCCTCACAGTCCCTTTAATTAGAGCCTTAGAAGATTTGGAAATAATGAAAAGAGTGGATGGACGTAAGTATTAAACTGCAGATCTTTTTTAAAGTTGAAGCAACCAAGTTGGACGATGTTTCCCTGACAGAGAAGCTGGAGATGCTGAATTGGAGTTTTTCTTCCGGTAGACGTAAATACGTAAATATGTCACGTATGCCCCTGTCCAATTAGAACCATTCCCAAACCCCAGGCCGTGAAAAAAGGTGAATAAATGAGTTTCCATATAAACCTCAATTCAGAATTACTATTGCCATGTAAACACAAAAGAGAAAACATTAATTCTGAATTATTTAATTCTTAATAATTAATTTTGAATCAAAAACACACCATGTAACCATGCCATTGGCACTTTATAATTGGGGAAAGGGAAAAGTCCTAATGCTGCCGACTTATTGTCTTGTGCATAGACGTGTAGGATGGCATGTAGACTTGAATGAGCACAACAAGACTGAGTGTTACGCATTTCCCTGCAGTTTGATTCATTGTGCCCTTGAGAAGTTCTTAACCAAAGAGAGCTTACTGTGATTAAAGCAAAAGCAGCATAACCACCAACCACCACCAAATGGAGATTTTCCTGCACCAGTCATTGACAGGAGTTCAATATCATTTTAGGTACCCTCCCCAATTTAACAGTTTATATTCCCTCATTCTTCGAGACATATTACCCCTCTATATACAAAAGTAAGATGTGCATGTCTGTATTTTTCCTTGAATTTCAGGTCCTGCACCAAGGTATTTCCTTTCATCAGTTTCACAGCTAAGCATGTTGTGAATTCTGTAGCTTCTAAATTGTAGCATCAGGGACTCCATGAGGAAAGCGTGCTTGTCTCTGGGTGCTGAATTATCATCGCTGGCTGGCTTGACACGCCTGGGAATGAACAGAGCAGCAGAGGGAGGGAGAAAGAGAAAGAGAGAGGGAGAGCCACGTGGGGAAGCGCAGAGGTTGACGCGCTTGTTCCATTTCTCGTGCATGATCCAGGTGACAGGTGCTGGTGCAGAAAATGGCAGCCCCCACAGGGCTCCACCTAAGGGAGGGGGCTGCCGTCACCAACGCACAGGTGTGTGTTTGCGGGCACGTAAGCTGCCACAGCCTATCGTACATCATGATTTCAACATGGTATGTGTTTGTACACTTTTGCTGCTGTGTGTGTTCTACTCTTTGTGTGTGTTAGTATTATGACAGTAATACTCCATGACAGAATGATCACACCCTTCTCCCCACAGCTCCGAGGAGTCTCTCAGCTCGGGCTCCTCTCCCTCCGCCGCCCCCACAGGAGTTGTGTGCTTCCACATATGTCAAAGCCAGTTTCCTGTGGGCAGCAACACTCCTCTGCGTCTCCTTCCTCCTCTCTCTATCTCGCCTTGCCCACATAATCTCAGGAGCCTCTCCAACGCTAAACAACTAAACTAACACAAACAGCACACAGGAGAACATATGGACCCCGTGACATGACAACATTAAGCCGCTCCGTCCATCTGGCCCTGCTGGAAGTTTGTGTTTGTGTCTTTCTTCCATGCCCGTTTCGCACACTCCCAAAGCTCGTAATGAGGATGTGGGTTTATACGACTAATTATACCCTTATTTGTTTCTGTTTAATGAGCTGAGAGAAGTTTCAAACACAGATGTGGATACCAAAAAAGATGAGTGTTGACATCTGGCTGACAGTCTGATGCTGCAAGACATAATGTAATCTTATATAATACAATCAACAAAAATACACACCCCAATTCGAAAGAGTTGGAACTTGGTGTTAATTAGAACTCAATACAGCAGTTAACAAATAATTGCAATCTAGATTTTACTGAAGACGACAGAAAGATAGGATATTTGATGTAAAAACTGGTATCTGTCATATCCTTTTATATGTATGTTCATTCCGACATTGGTACTTGCTTCAGTGCACCATTCATACCTAAATATAGAGTACTCTACTGAAATTAGATTGAGCAACTTGTAGAACAGATGAAACCTGGAGCATTTCAAAGATGAGAAGTTGGTTATGGAACATGAGATTTTCTGTCAAATCGTATTTGTTTACTGCCAGACAAAGCTCTGAACTTTCACATAAACACAGTATGCACTGATGTCACAATTTGTGCCCCTGACTGGTAGCTCTGCTCACAGAAAGCAGTGCTTTCTAATGCATATTAATAGTAAGAAAGAGGGAATCACTGGGATTCACCTGGAAAGTGTCTTTGTATTTGTAATTTTCAATGGGATTAATGTATTTTTGATGATGTTTATCAAACAAATTATAGATCATCCATGTTTAAAATACTAAGACATTAATTTTTTAATCATAAAGTTACGTTAAAAATACAACATTCATTGCCTAAATCATGGCTTGAAGCCGTCTTGTGACTATAATGCTGTGTCTGAGTGATTTGTGTAAATCAGAAATGAGACCAGTGTACCAAGGCTTTCCCTGATCTCACCACTTTAGCCTCCATTTAACTGTTGTTTCCTCCAATTAAATTTTGATGTGGCACTTGAGCTTACCAAATACTTGGATTTAATAAGAAATTTGCAAGAATAATGACAACAATTGGCCAAAATGAAGACATTTAATAATTTCATCAATTGGTGGTAGAAGCCAAGGACTGAATTATTTTTTTAAATGTTTTTTTTACATTGTCAAACCAACCATTATCAGGCTTTACTGGCTTTCATGTCCACTGCAAGCATGCATTTTTTTGTCCTCAGTGTCTCAACATTTAAGACTTTTTCTCGTGCTTTGCCAAAAAATAAAGACTTGATTTTTCTTTAACTTAAAAACCAGAGGACAGGGAAAAAATGGCAGTTCATACTCATCCTTACCTGAATGTGTGTGTGCTCAGTGACACCACAGCTTTGTGTTTGTTATAATCCTGACATGAATCAGTTGAAGATCTTTACCTGCTTTATCAAATAACATGACAAGTGCAAGTTTTAAGCTAGATAAAACTATGACAATTTACATCATTATGACCTTCCACTCACCCTGTAATCAGTCTGTAATGTCAAATGCATACCCACTATGCTGTAGTTTGATAGGCCAACAGCTAATGAACAACACTATTGAAGAATACATTAAACTTTTACCGTAACATTTTAAAAATTCATCTATGAATATGTATTTATTTTATGTTTGAATACCTGTTTAGCTTAACTCTTCACCCCCAAAAGGTCAACACATTTTTTAAAGTGGCTGTAGCTGTTTGATCAAGTTGAAATAGATGTCAGTACAACATATTTGTAGTATGTTGTAGTTAAGTAAAACATTATGGATGAAACAGTTTCACTCAGTAAATTTCTACTTTTGGTAAAAGAAAAATAAATAGTGTCAACTGATGTATCTCTCATCCTTCACACAAGTTTTATGCCACTGTGAAATTGTGATAATGCTATTTAAAAGTTCAGTCTCCTGGTGCTGTAGACCAGACTGCTTCCTATTATTTTAATTTTAATAAAACTTTAATGATTTTTATACCTGTTGACTTAAACTATTTGAATAAGTATGATCAGTGTATTATCAATACTGTTGATTTGTGCTCTGCATTATCTGTCATAATCTCACTGATTCTCATTATTACAACTATCAGTCTCATTTCAGAACATGCTTATCATAACAGAAACACAATCTTACTTTTGTAAATAATTTAAACATACTTTTATAAATCGACAAAGTAGGTTGCACCTGTCACTCGATCATTTTAAAAAAATATGTGGATAAAGAAAGTAAAAAGCTAAATCAAAATAAAATGGACTCTTTTAAATAATGAAAATGATTATAATGATAAATTAGTGAGGACATGAGCTCTACAAATGAAAGTTATGGATAACCTACCTGTTTTGAAAAGAAAAACAGAAGTTTACAATATCTTTTAAGTCACAGTATTACAAGTAGATTTTATTTCAGTTCCAGGGACTTTTCCCGAGTCCAAGCAACTAATATTTTCTGCATATGTGCAGATAGCATACTTAATACAAAGGTTACCATAACATATACAGTACTGAGAAATAAATAAAGACACTTTGGAGCAACATATGCTCACATTCACGTTATTTTTTCCATTAATTTTAGCAAAACTGCCTGCATGCTGTCCAGACCTTTCTACCATTAAAAGGAAAAAAAAGAAACATGGGCAATTTAGGCACTTAAAACATCAACTAAAACTCAACACTGCATAAAAACTGAATGTGAACCTTAAGTAAGAATGTAAAAATATTCAATGTGGGATATAGTTCAAACATTGTTTACAGTCAGTACAATTAGGAGAACTTTGCTTATCCAAAATAAATAGTTTGATCTTTAGGAAATATTCTAAATATTATTTTCCAACCACCGCTGTAAAAAAGAAGACAATGTGAAAGTGCATAAACTGCTCTCAATAAATTCACTTTTACAGTTCCACTGCGTCTGTGCAAATTCTCATTCATCCAGGTCATGGTTATCTTAAAGATGTGAAATCAAAGCAACTGCAGGCACACTGGACTGTGTGAACTTTTGGGAAGACGTTTCGCTTTTCATCCAAGAAGCTTCTTCACGAACTGAAAAAGCTTCTTGAATGAGAAGCGAAACGTCTTCCCAAAACTGAACACAGCCCAGTTGCCTCAATTTCGAATCTTCAAGATACAGTTCCACTGCATCACCCATTTGTTTTCCACACATGAACCAGCTTGAATCATGCTCGAGAGTCCCCCTCTCCTGTTGACAGTTTGATCCTCACTGGCATGTATCGATGTGGCCCCAAACCCGTCCTTAAGTCGCTCTCTGAGATAGCATAGGGACAGAGGGGGTTGAGGAGTGGTGGTAGCCAACATTGCACACGAGTGCTTTGTTTATGATGAAGTGGTCCAGGCAATTACATTAGAGGCACAAGGAGAGCCCTTGTACCTCCCCACCCCGCCCTCCATCGCCCCCTCCCTGCCACTCTTTGTCAGCCGGGCTAACACTCAAGATGCCTTATGCGTCAATCCCACTGAAATGCAAGGAGGCACCTTTCAAACCTTATCAGACCGGCAGTCAAGGACGGGAACATTCTTACAGCATACCATTTTTTTTTTTTTTAATGACTTGAACGGGTCACCGAGAGATGGAGGGTGATTTATGACGTGCCAACCCAAGCACCTGCGTGCCACGTCCCCTCCGTTGAGAGTGCCAGTTCACTCTTTATTGGAAGCCTTGATTTAAGAGGAGTAATTGACTGGAAATAGACTAATGCAGGTTAGAAGCTTTATGGTCCGAGTGGTGCCTAACTGTGCAGGATTCCTACTTGATGGAGACGAGGTGGAAAGGAGTAGAGGGGAAAGATTTTTCAAAGACAGTGAAAAGCCAGAACAAGTAATTAAATATAGAATCGAGTGTCAAGAGGTTTTCTTTTTTTTCTCCAAACAAGAAAAAAATGCTGTGAAACAAGTGGAATTATTTCAAGCCAGTGGCACATTTCATCAGCATGGGATGATAGAGAGTGGAGAAAAATGATTTGGAGCTTCAGTATTACATTTAATTACTTGTAAAAATTGAGATATGCAATACGATCACTCAGGAATGAAATCCCCCTGCAGGAGTAGACTCAATTGTTATTTTCATGCACTTGGTTTACAAGATTTATCAAGATCTTCTGATGTTCGTATCCTTTAGTGTAAGCTCTGTATTTTGTCAGTGCATTCAACTACTACTCCACCAGACAGTAGTTCATTTACTATTTTTAGTAGAGATGGGATATTTTAAATGTCTGTAAATTATACAGATATGTGATTATATAATTATAGATAATATATTGCAATTATATGTGAATCATTTTAATATGTATTTGGTTGCTTATCACTAAATTAAAAAAAATGTTTCATGCACAACATGTTTTATTTCGTTCAACTTTTTGGCAATAAATACAAATCATTGGTTCTATGCCTGTATCTCCTTAAAAAAACTGTTGCCACTGAAGCATGTGTTCACCATCTTGTAAAATATCTATCTATCTATCTATCTATCTATCTATCTATCTATCTATCTATCTATCTATCTATCTATCTATCTAAGAACCATTTATCCACTATGAGCAATTTAAGAAAAGAGGAGCAATGATAAATGCAATCAAGCCCTTTGTTAATTGTGTTATAATAAATACATATTTTACATTTACTTAAAGAGACTGTGAGGAGTTTCTAAGTAATTACAAAAAAGTCTCAGTTTTAGATATATGCCTGATCGAAATACACACTTTAAGATGAGTTTTATAGCATCAAAATAGGTTATCTATAAATGCTATTTCTTAGCTTTCTGTTCGGGTCGGACAGGGCTGGACTGGCCTGGATACTCAACTTCGGGAACAAGACAAAACTAGAGCAAATTTATATTATTTTATTATTTATATTACACATCTTAGAGCACCGGGCTGTAAGTAGCGATATATAGCCGGCTACAACTACGATAATACGTTTTCCAAAAATTGCTTGTTGTCACACATCAAAAACTACCGCTACGTAACTAGAAAGAGATACATTACCTCGTCGCTTTGCATCCTGTAAGTTGTTGAAAAAAGAGGTTGTAAAGCAATGCAGAGTTCTGAGGGAGGTCCGAGCTGCATTTACCACAACAAACACACGCTTTGGCTTCAGTCACGTCTTTGGTGCGTTCCAGTCGTAGTCAAAAGTAGGAATATCTGGCTTCCGAGTAGGAAACTGCAACTGGGTCATCCCCCGAAGTCTGAATTTCCTACTGGGAACTCGGTGAAACCTCGCCACCCCTGAGTTGATAATCAAAGATGGATGCCCCCAGTGTGAACAGTTATTTAACTCCTGTAATAATCAATTTATTTGTGCTTCTGACCGGAGTTTGTCGCTCTAGATCAGCTGTATACATAGTATTGCTAGACTTATATTTACAAAAATGCTGCCATAGTGATAATCACATTCTTCATACAACAACGCAGGGTGTGCTAACAACAGCTAACAATAGCCTGGTAGATCGGCATGTTTTTTTCTGACTTCAACTGAAATGCCAATAAGTCGGGGATGATGTCACTCCCATTTCCGAGGTTACTGGAACGCAGCATTACGACAGTCGGCGCGCGTGCTCATGGGTAGCAGAGTCTTTATTTTGCCGGTAATAGATTCTCCTCATAGCACCTTTAATGAAATAAATGATGGACTAAAATGTTACATCATACAAAATTTTGGACACAAATTGTACAATATATCAGACATGAATCGTGTGGGTGATTCATCTCAAACATATGTATTCATCCAACAACTTCTGACTTGTTCCTGCTTGTTTGCACTTTCATGTCTATTCACAGTAAACTGTCAAATTTTATACCCACAACAACACTGAACTGTTCATATCAAAGCACTATTAGTGTTGGTATTATATTAATAAGCCCTGACAGATGACCTGCCTGCCCACTGCCCTCAGCAGTGGATGTTCCCTAGTTAAGTCACTTTAGTAGTGTTTAATAATAAATACTGTTCAGATTGTGACATTCAGGAATAGTCTGACACAAACACTCAACAGACCCGGTACACACACATGCAATAATGCCATGACACCATGGGATCAATGGCATTTCCCTCTATTAGCTGCTTAATTAAGCCTCTGACTGATGGCATTTCAGATCAATAGAGGAATTGGTAGAAAAAGACCCCTTACTTCAATTAACATGAGAGGGATCAATAACAGTAAGCTGGTCCCTGAATGATAAATAAGGTGGATATGTGAGCAGCAGGGGGCATGCTGGGTAATTTAGCTTGAATATTTCAGTCAGGTGAGGTGGTTAAGGGGGACGAGGAAGGGCATGAATGACAAGATTGGGGATAATTGTGGTGATGGGTCTCAACAACAGTGTTAACCTCAGACGGAAAAGAGGCCTTAGCTTATAAGAGGCTAAGAGGCTTAGCCGCTAATGCAGTATTAGAAGCACATATGAAACCACTATCTATGGCTTTCTTATACATATGCACATACACACACACACAAGGCAGCTGCTGTGTGCGCTTTTTCATTTGGACATATGAAAGGCCGCTAAAGACTCATGGGAGAATTCCATTAGTGCTCTGTCAAGCCCACTCTTTACTCATGCTCGCACCAAGCGCTAAGTGTGTTTGCAATGGTTGTCACAGGACTAAAACACATATCAAAACCCAGCAGAGGAAAGACAGACGGTTAGGGAGCCCAAGGACGACTGTGGATCAGTGTTATGATGAGTATTAGCGTAAGTAACCCATGGTTCAAAGAAAGGTTTAATCAGAGTACTATTCTTAAGTGATTGAAGGGCGTCTAAAACCTTTAATGAAAGAGTGGAGCAAGTCACAGGTAGCCTATTTCTTCAGAATGTAGGAGTAAAGCATTGAGATTTGACTTGTTTTTTCACTTCAGAGAAAAACAATGATGTGGTCAAGTTATGCTTAAACCAAAGATCTGACACCGTAAACCTGCCAACCTTAAGATAAGATTTTCATTAACTGTATGGAAAAACTAGCATGTAGAATTTTTCCACATACTAAATCGTTTACTGAGCACCCAAGATTATGTAATAATTGGTTACTTTTTCCACCCTTCCAGTCTTACTGGTGACCTCAACTCTTTTTTATTAAATGCATTTTTGCTTTATGAAGGTGCAAAATAAGGAAAGGAGTAAAATGAACTCCATTAATGTCAGGATAAGGTTCTTTCAGCCGAATCCTTCACAGGATGTTTTTTTATTGACCTGACCAGGTAGCAAAACAGAATTTACACTTAATTAGTAGCCAAATTTCCTGTTTGGTCATCAGATATTTAGGATTCGTGTGCCTTAAAAGGTTGTTTGGTAGCTTTCAGCATGGCCCAATCAGAAAAGGAATGTAATGGTTAACTGATTCATGTCAAAATATTATGATAAAATTGGCAGTAAATTATTCTACTCTTTTCATAAGTAAGGTGTTTATTGAAGACCACAGTAGGATATTGGTGCTTTTTTTTTCAATACTCTGCTCGAACTAATTTGATCCAGTCTATCCATGTGATTCATACACAATCCATACACAGCATTTTTTTTTTATTTCAACAAAGCCAGTGTTTTGAAAGGAGAGTACAATGTGAAGTGAAAGAAAATACTAAGAAAGATTACAATTGGTAATCAAACCTATCCTCACTGTTTTTTATTTTTATTTTACAAGGGTTTTGAGAGAAGTGTTGCATTCTTTTTTTTGGCAGCAGCAATCTGATTCAATGTACACATAATAATAAAACAGAGGTGCTCAGTAAAACAAGGTTATAAGATTGTTGATTCTTCTATAAGCCACTGATTGGAATAAGGGCTTATCATTATTAGGAAAATATGATATTGTGATATTTTTCCCTCCTGGGATATGTATTTGCCAACATGGGGCTGAACTCAACTGCATTACCACATCATTTTAACCAACAGGGCCATTACAAGCACTACAATTTCAGTAAGACTGGACATCACTAACTAAACACTTACCTTATCCAACCAGATAGACAGCAATGAGGTGCAGAAGGGTTTGCCTTTGGAAAAACCTGAGCCTCTCTGTTAATACGGCCGTGAACTAAAGACCTCACTAACTAGGACAGAGTGTGGACTATATTAAGTGTTGATGCTGTTTTTTTCTTCTGTGCTATAATGTGTGTGTGTTTTTTTTGTGATGGTCATTTTCTGCAGTGCTGTGAAAAAGAATTTACCTGGTGGGGGGACGATGAAAATGGCAGAATACATTAGACTTTTCACCTCACATTTATACAAGAACGGTGCTGGGAGTGCCTGGATCTGCAAACTTTTGAAACCAGGGTCCAGAATGGAGAGTTTTGAAACATATCAGTGTCCGACTCCATGTAGATGGGATTCAGAGGGAAATGCTGACGTCACCGCATGCGCAGTAGTCTTTCACATGAAGGCTGTGGGGCACATACCAGAAACAACAGCTTCAGCTGTCTACCAAGCAACATGTGTACTGTTTGCTGTACTTGGTTTGCAGTGTTGTGTGTAACGTGTTACTTTGTACCTGCCTTCTCAGCTGCTCGAACAGACATAAGCAGCGATGCCAAGTCTGCTCATTATAAGTGCTGAAGGGCTGCACTGGTTACCATTCGTATTCGCGGTCTCTTCAATTTGTCATTCATATTCCTCTTTTGGTCATGTCCAGGGAGGTTGGCTACAGTGCTATGCACCATAAACTTCTGAATAATATGTGCAACTGCAGTCACAGGAACCTCAAGCTGCCTGTAGATGGTCTTATAGCCTTTACCTTTAACATAATAGGTTAAAATATTCTTTCTAAACTCCTGAGACAACTCTCTCCTCAGCTTTCTGTGGTCCTTGGTCAATGTGGTACACACCACGATACCAAACAGCACAGTGACTATTCTTCCCCCTTAAAATATGCAGACTGACTGCTTTCAAGTTGAAAGACACCTGTGATGCTAATTAAGAACACACCTTAGTTTAACGTGTACCTATGATCAAATAATTTTCCATCTTTTCTTGGGGTAACATCATTTTGATCAGGCCAGTTTTATTATTTTGTTTTTTTCAAATGATTCTGTTCAACCACAAAAGCAATGTCTGGTTTTCATTGGTTAATTTTGTTATTTTTATATTTATTATTACTTTTGTCAGTTTCTAGTTATTTCAGAGATCATTGTGGGTCTTTCTTTAACAGAAGGGTACCAACAATTTTGCATGTCTGTACAAGCAAACTGCTTTCAACTTGCAAAAAAACACCATTTGTTGTTTAAATCACCAATTTCAATTTCTAAGATTTTTCCATCAGGCAATAATTTACTTGGAAATTTGATAGACTTATGATCCTATGCATAGTTTACATAAAATAGATAATGATATTTGTATTTTTTTAGAAATAGTGAAGAGTATTGTATCATATTTAAAACAAAGAACACTGCTATCACTCAGATTATACAGCATGAATACTAGATTCAAACTTCAGCTTCACCTCTGGCAAGGTAGTTACAGACTGTGGTGACTGATCAGATGTCAAGGGGTGCCCATTTCACCCCTCGCCACCCATCTTGACACACCACTGACATGCAGAAATATCAACATTTACCATTCTGTATCTCTTTGAAAATTCTACATAGCTCTCTTTTAAATTTAATCGTGCACGGGAATTTATTGGTAATATATGTATTTATTACAAAAATTCCATCGACCCAAGGGGGCCCTGTGTTTTTAAACATGAGGATCTGCCTGTAAGAACTTACAGATACCAACTGCAGCTCTAGCAAAGACAGAGATGTTGTAGTGCTTTGTCACTGTCACTGCTAACATGAGCGAGAGGGAGATTCCAGATTTAAAGATGTGTTGTTTTTGTTCAGGTCTCACAAATCAAATTGCCAGTGGCAGAAATGAAACAAAAGGTAAAGCACTTGATCTCCAAACTGCTCAATTCCCTGCACTGAGCTGCAAACTGCTCACATTACTGTCTTTGTCTAACAACTGTGGGGACAGAACAAAGCCTAGAACGAGACAGGAAACGATGGGCCGAGAGAGGAGGGGGGGCTTTGATTTTCAATGTGTACAGATGGCAGAACAAAACAGAAGAACAGATGAGCAGAGAGGCTCGGACTGGGAGACAGGACAAAAGAGTCAATTAATAAGGGATCGTAGTCAATGTGGAAGACAAATGAGCAGGCGTGCTTCAAAAAAAACACACACAAAAAAAACACAATGTATTTGACTGAAGCCGGTCCCGGATATGACAGATCACAGAGCAGCCGTACCTAAAATACTTGTTGTTAAGGCAGTATCACATAGGGGAAAAGGTGTTAATGGCTCCAATTCTATTATGTCTGAGAGTGGAAATAAGAGGAAATTTGGCTCATTTAACTCCACAGGGAAGAGACTGATAGAAAATTCAACCATAATTCATCAGGCAACTGCAGCTTTAAGTATTTCCTTTATTTAAGCAAGACATGAACGTGGGCAGCACGAGCTTTCTGCAGCTGAAAGTGTAATGGATGTAAAGTATTCTCACTTGGCCTGCAAAGACTAATCATCTGAAATCCGCACATTAATTACAGAGCGATTAAAAGGTTGTACCTTCATCTTTTGATCCAGGTATAATAGGAATGCCCTAATGCTAGGAATAATAAGATTAAGTTGGGTTATGAATGGGAAGATTCAAGGATTAGTATCACAGAGGAAGCATTCTGGCTTCTGGGCTTGAGGATAAACATTTATGTACATCATTATAGTGAGTTAAACCCAATGCTTACAGCAGGGCTGTGTATCCATCAAGGTAGCAATATGTTTGTTAAAAGGGGTTTTCCTTGAAATGAAGTCATCCTGTGTAATTTACTTTTGATCTCTCCTGTTGTTGTTCCTTTCCTTGATTTCTCATCTTTCTTGGTCCAGTTTTTAATATCTTTCCATGTTATACTTTAATATTCCCCCCCTCTATGTACTCTAATCTTCCAATCTGTCTGATGTGAGTCATCGTCTATTGATCTATTTATTGTTACTGCCATCTTCTAGAATTATTATCATCATTTTTAAAATCCTCTTCATTATTAATACTGCTTTTAATCTCAAAAATGAAACATATTCATGATTTGCTTCAAATGTTCAATTCCTTTTATCTGTTTAAATTTCCTTGAGCCCCTGAGTATGTCTTTATATTCACTGTGAAGCACTTTGTAAACCCTCTGTTTTTTAAGGCTATGTATTATAAAGTTATCAATATTACAAAATTAAAGATTGCATATTTAGAGGCTTATGGTGCTCCAACCCCTTTTTTTGACCAAAACAATACAATTACTTCCAAACAATTAAATAATGGACACTTCAGTTATAGATTGTTTTAATTACATGAGCCTTCATTTAAATCCTGGGTTTTGTTAATCTACTACTGAAAACACACTTTTTCATGTTTTGGAGAATCACACTTAAAAATGGAGAGTTACAGACTTTAAAAAAAAATCATCCTAAATAGCACATAAATTTGTGAAAATGTTTTCTGAATATAGAGTGCTATAATCAACCAACAGGCAATCAGATCTGTAACTTTTATAGCTATTTTTTTTTTATCATTTTGAACTCAAACAAACCAGACCCACATCTAAGCTGTTGTTACAGTAGTTAAAAGCGAGATATAACAGCTGCACAACTCTATCAGCCCAATTTACACTGATACAGTATTATGCCAGCACATAGTCTGAGTCAAGCAAAAAGATGGGTGACACTGTGGAGAGCAACAAGTCTACAGACATTTTGTAAACACACTGCACTGTGCATGGGGTGGATGCAGTGGTAAATGGACTCGCACTTATACATCACATTTCTAGTCACCGACTTCTCAAACCAGCTTTGCAATGCAGGTCACATCTAGCTATTCACACCCACTCTTACATTTGCTCACTGAAGTTGGAGTATCCATGTAAGTTGTCTATCAGTATCAGTGGAAACATTCACTCCCTTTCATACCCATTTTTTTCTGCCACTGATGAAGTAGTTGGAGCTATTTGGGGTTAAGTGTCTTGCCCCAAGATGCATCACCATCACAGTGTGATAGCTGGAATTGGACTTGATTACCAACAGAGTGCACTATCAGATGTCCCTGACCATGGTTTGTGTATCCTCCATTGTTAAAGCCACAGAAATTCCTTTCTTGTATCTGCCACTGGGTGTGTCTGGGAGGTTGAACTTTCAGCCAGTTATGAATCAGTTCTGGTGTATGTAATTATGATTGTTATTTTTTTTTTTATTAAAGACAGCAGCTGTCCATATCAGTGTATTGTGGCTGTCCTAAGTGTACATAAGCCTTCAGATGATTAGTTTGTTTCATACAGGATGATGGAACACTAATGAAAATACTTTCTTTTGGCTGTTAATCTGTCAACATGTGCTAGAAGAAGTCAATCAATCAATCAATCAGTCTTTATTTGTTTTCACCAATTCATAAAAGGTGTTATCTCAAGACACTCAACAATAAAGCAGACAGAAGCCTTACACGTCTATTATAGATTCACATACTGTATATGAATAAACATGCATCCAAACCCAACACGATTCCACCATGAGCACAGCACTGGGCCATCCTACAGGAATGTGCTTCTATAGGTGACTTACAGTAACAGCGGCAAGAAAAAAAATATTTTGGTGTCAAAGATCGTGGAGTGGGTCAGGGCAAAGGAAGGAAGGTGGGCAGAGACAAAGAGACTAATTGGAGGAACTGACAGATTCACAGGCCAATCAAAAATCTGTCCTAACCATATTTGTCTCTGCTGAATATAAATGTGTTACAGTCATTCCCTTGAGATGTGGCATCTTGTTTTCAAGGGGGTCCTCAGGTTTGTATGATTGTAAATGTAGTCCTTATAGAAGTATGGTCAGTAGCAATCATGGAAAGAGTGATAATTCTAAGATCAACATTAACATCTAACATAATAATAAGGTAGTGGAGTGATGAAAATATTTAAAAAGTTGATTGATTTGAAAAAATGAGAATTTATGATAGGTCATGTATGTCACATTTATAGTTGTATATCTTTGTGTGTGTGTGTGTGTTGCCAAAGTTTTCATATTCCACATAATCTTGACAGAGACCCAATCTGTCTCAGTAAATTCAGGTCTGACCAAATGTTTGCCTTGGAAGATTAAGAGAAAAAAGGCATCCTAGGTCTCTCAGACCTTGGGCTTGGTATTCAGGAATTCATGATAGCAACAAACTTATGGACATCCGACTAATTTGTCCTCATCATAATTGTCTCCACTGAACATATGTATTTATTTAAGGTTAGCACCTTGATATGTGGCATCTCATTTTCAGGAGGGTCTTCATGTCTATATGGTTGGAAAGGCATTTATTATGGAGGTAAAATCAATGACAACCATGGATAGAGAGATCAATCTAATAACATTCACATCTGTAGTGGTTGTAAACTGGTGAGAACCATTGTTGATTAATATAGCAGCATCTACATCAACTGCCATATAATTGGGTTTAACTGGTTAAACAATATGAATTAATGTTTTGAAGTCAAGCAGGGCCTCAGTAGCAGGTCATCCATAAATGTTAATGTATGTGTGCTGTTTGCAGGAATCACCGTGTAGTTGTTTCTGATTTTGTTGATCTCTCTTCACTTGATATCAGGAAATGTAATGAATATTGGAATGGGGTATGTAGTAACTGATGCTCTGCAGGTCCACAGCAGCAGACCTTCAACTCCAATGATCCCAAGCAGCCTTCGAGACAAGTACCAGGGACATGTGCAGGAGTGAACAAAAAGGGATAAAAACAAGAACCACAAACTCCTACACTGGCTACTTGGAAGCTTCAAATGATGGAAGTGGCTGCATATGAAAAATGCTGATGAGACTGAATGGGGGCAATACAGTAGCTAATGAAGGATGGGATAGTTTTAGAGAATATGTGTGTGGAGGAAACAATGGAAACATGTGAAAGGTGATGAAATGTATTACACCCTCCCAACACAGCTTGTTGTGGATGGCTGTTCATCATGAGATTGAAGATTTCCTGCTGCTTAACAGAATTTTTTGTTGCTGCCATAAAAAGGGATTCCTGACTGACTACTGGATTCATGTTGGGTGTTGGATGTATATATTTGTATATATGTAAATGTATATTTAATATATGCATATATGTGTATCCATAAAATGAAGTTTGTTTTTAGCCAGTATCTTGAGATTACGCTTGTTATGAGTTGGTGTTATGCAAATAAAAATTGATTGACTACTTGATTGATTAATTGATTGATGAAGTCCCCTGGCAGTAAGCCTATTGCTGTTTATGAACTGGCCCAGGCCTTAACCATCTCTAACTGAAGCTTCATCAAAAAGGATTGGTCTTTACCTTAAAGAACCATGGTTGATCAAGAAGAAGCGAACAAAGTGTGTGTTTTAAAATGCCCGTCAGTTCAGATGGAGTTGTCCAAGGAGAGAGAACTATAAATGTTCATGCTATGATCATGGCTATTTGACTTTTATGTTTGTGCTTTCTATTTTTACACTGTCTATCTCTGTCTTTTTAAGTAACTCAACTACCTTCTACATGCAACCAGCAGGTTATTGTGTTTTACCTCTGTGGGAGCTCATTTTTTGACACCTGAGCAAACAAAATGCTCAAACACACTAACCATCTACAATGCTGACCTCCTTGTGAACCCCACAGGACGCCAACGCATAAATACACAGTTTACAGCTACACAGTATAATGCGCCTCCAGCAAAAGAACATTCTCCTCCTGCATCCACCTCACTAGTTTGCACTTCACTCGTTGAGCCATCCAGCCAGTCTATTTACAGCACTGCTCGTATCTCACGGATGTCTGATGTCTTATGAAGAGTGATGTCAAAATTTGTCAAGTATTTTTCATCCCATCACAGCCTCTGATCCAAAAAGAGGGGATTTATTAAGCTTTATTTCGACGCCAATAACTTACTAAAGAAGTGCTGACTTCAAATTTACTTTGAAAAGGGATGACTGTGCAGTAGTCGCCTTGTGCACAGTCACTAGAAACAGGTTTACAGTGGGTCTCATAGATACCCTCTCTATCTCCCTCTTTAGGAAAGCAATCTTTTATTACCTGACAGACTTTTAATAAAGAATTTAATTTCCTTTTAGGCCTGCACTCTTAATGAATGGCTCTGTGGCTGCGAGACGGCCCTGGTTTTTAAACAGTTTGCTGTACTCATTATAGTGAGCATCTATTATTCAATGTACTTCATAATAGCTTTTCTATGCTGTTTGCATTATTACATATGTGGCCCATTACCCTGACAGGGATTGTGGAACATCAGAGCGACAGAAATGCAAACAAGTAGAAAGCTTTGTGCTGAGGCAAATTAATCCCTCTAAAAGGCTTTGTTTAGGGTGCTAATGCTGTTTTTTTTTCAACCCCACTCCAAGGCCTAATGTAGAAGAGGGGGATAATACACTTACAGAGCAAAAATTTAATGAACAGTTTTTTTATTTGTTTTTGGATCATCAAGACAAAATTTCTTTGGGTTTCTTTGAAACAGAGGAGTCTGTTAAGAAAAAAAAACACAAAAACTTGTATGCAGCAAATTCTTCCATGACTTGTTTACTAAATTCACACATTCTCAATGACTGGCATGCAGAAGGGAAAGTATGCACATTTTTTCAGAATTATTTTTTTAAATCATCATATTTGCAAGGGCTGCACGGTGACGCAGCAGGTAGTGCATGTGCCTAATAGCAAGAAGGTCTCCAGTTTGATCCTCGAGTTGGACAGGACCTTTCTGTGTGACGTTTGCATGTTCTTCCCCGGCATGCGTGTTCTCCCCAAGCACTCCGGCTTCCTCCCACAGACCAAAAACATACTCGTTAGGATAATTGGTGACTCTGAATTGCACTTAGGTATGAGTGTGAGCATGAATGGTTGTCTCTCTATGTGGCCCTGCGATCGACTCTGCTAAGTCCAGGGTGTACCCACCTCTTGCCCAATGACAACTGGGATAGGTTACAGCCCCCCGATCCTGAAAGGGATAAAGAGGTACAGGAAAAGAATGAATGAATCATATTTGCAGCCATTAATGACAATCTACAAACTTTTCTAGACTGCACTGAACATATCCATCAACTTTGCCTCTCACTGCATGACACAACCAGATACTCTTGACTACGACTGATACCAGACTTTTTCAAAATGATACAATACTGTCATGAGGCCATAAAGTATTTACATATATGGTTAAGGTTAGAGGAAGGGGGACATTCCTCTAGCTCAGTGTTTCTGTGAAGAATATGTTGTATGACTGTTAACATTTTTTTAAAAGTGTACTTGAGGTCTGAATGCTGCACAACGGTTGTGTGTGGACCTGTTGGTGTATTCTATTTTCAGATCTGTTTGGTGTTTATACTTTTGTCATCACTGCATTTTTCTCTCACCTGCATTTTCTGCAGGTGTGAGCATAATCACACCTGTAGTCAGTGAGGCTGTGATTAGAGCTGCAGGTAGCAGAGCATATAAGGTATGTGGAATGAGCAGTCTGGTGGTGTGTGGCACATTAGAGGTGAGGCTATGGGGAGAACCATTTTGTTGGACAAATGTTGGACTATATCTCATTTCTCTTCTCTCTGCCGTGGACATTTTTGGAAAGAGTTTGATATGCCAGTTTTTGTCTTATATTTGATGTGGCCTGATAAATGTTCCCCTCATTTTGAGAATCCACAACTTGTTGGATTTTTTCCTTCCACTCACACTGCTTGGCATCCAAGAGTGTAACAAATAAATACATTTTGCTGCAATTTTCAGATGCCAATACTTAACATGTGACCCCAGTGCAAACCATATCCTCTTATGTGTACATAATGTTTATAAATTTTATATTTTCCACTGAAAAAAAAAACAAAAAAGGACCCACGTTGCTCGAGACCAGAAATGGGCAATTTTAGTTTCCATGGGGGCCACAAACATATCATACTCAGTTACAGAAGGCCATGTATCTGCGAATTAAAGGATATTGAGAGTAATAATCAATTGACCTGATGTTAATAAAAACATAGAACTGATGAATAACTGTCATTTATTCACTAAAATAATGTCAAGATAAAATCCAAACAGTAAAACTAATCTGGATGAGCTAAATACAGACCTATGGCATCAAATGTGCTTTTTTCTCTGCAATAATCAAGTACATTTTTGTTTTATTAGGTTGGCCTTTACTCTATTAATAAGAAATTTGAAAACTAAAATGTCATCCGCAAAAGTAACCTGGCATGAATAACCAAATTTATGAGCAGTCATAAATATATTGGTTGAAAGGATTAATCATGCATCAGAAAAGACCTTAACATAAACCATTACAGCAAATGAAATTTATTTTTCTTTTTTAAGTAATGAATTAAAAGCAGTTATTAAATATAACTACATAACTATTTTGAAGAATTCCTGTTAGATTTTTCAGATTAACATGGAGTAAAAATCAGACTAAAATACTTTATTGCGTTCTCATGTTATGGTTGCAACTTCTAAAAATTTAAAATTGACTCATGGGTTATATTAAGAGAAGAGGAGGGCCCCATGTTGTCCCCCGGGCAGCTACCTGCCCACCCTTGCTCTAGATTATCATAACTTTTATGTGAGTTTACTTTTAAGTCTTGGTCCACACAATAAAACATTTGGATGATGTTTCACCATTAGAGACTAAAGTGACATGTTTTTTATTTTGTTTAAATGAACAGATATTTTTTTCCATTCACATGGAGACAAACAAAAGAACTGCATGAAACATGTCGGTCAATGTTTTACTGACTTATACATATTTTAAAAACTATGATAGTTCAAAGTTATTCAAAAAGTGACTAAACTTTTTGTTGAGATAAAAGAAGCAATTCATAAATCGTGTCCATTCCTGCTTTAGTTTGTTATAAAAGTTCTGTGTCTGATACAGTGGTGGTTCTAGGGGTGGGGCTCCAGGGCATTGGCCCCATCTGAAATTTAATTGGACCCCTGAAGTTCCCCTGTCCTTTCAATCATCCATCATTTTGCTGGAGAAAGACAATCAGATTATAGGTAAATGCAATTCCACGACCAACCATTGGTGGCAGTAGTGTGCCAAACAGGCATGTCCAACATCAATAAATGTAGACCACATGTCTTTATCAAATGAAAAACAAGTAACAACAATGCAAACTTCACTCCACTTCCAACATGTTTTAGCAACAGTTTGTTTTATGAAGTGGCTCATGCTCTGTCCTTTATACCAAGGCAGGAGCACCCACCTGCTAAATAATTGAACCAGACCATATATGTGATGGAATGATCATCCAATCACCTGCAAGCAAGCCATGTTGGGAGTAACGGCATTAGAAATAATGGTATTACCAACGCCTTTTTGTTTTCCCAGTAACGGGTAATCTAATGAATTACTTTTTCATGCGTTACAACGCCCTTACCGTTACTGACAGTGAAAAGTGGCGCGTTACTTTGCACCGATGTCAAGCAGCTGTTATCCAACCTGCCTCACCCCCAAATTGCACGGCACGTGGAAGCCCACTGAAAGCGGCAGTGCCGCGGCGCTCAGCCCCGTAGGGGAAGGGGTGATCCCCGGAGAGCCACTGGCTCTCATGAGAATAGCAATGTCACACGCTCATATAGCATGTTATGGACTGAGTAAAGAAATAACACCTCACTTTGCTTCTCTCAGGTCCCTTTGCTGGTCCCAACCACACAGCTTCATGATTTATTCAACTTTTATCCGTCTACATCCTATATCCTTGTATCCTTGTTTGGTGTCATGTACAATTTAATATATTTCTGTACCTCTACGATTCACTTTTCTTCATCCATGGTGTCATGTTGTCTCTGGGACCCTCTGACCGACTGCTGACCTGATGCTTGTCCCTCCGGTTTTGACATAGTGAAAAAGAATTGAGCAAATTCATGTTTGAGAGTCTGCACATTGTGTTTTATTTTGAAACTTCCGGATACTCCACACATTGACTTCCTGTCTGGTGCTTTCTTAAAGACAGTGAATTTACGAGGTTTGGAAGCGGCCGTGCAGCACTGCGCGGTGGGGCGCCCTTGAAACATACTGTGGAGCACTTCGCTCCCAATCTGGTCTCTCAGGCAAATTCTACTGCACGAGCTGTTGGAGAACTGATGATGTCAGAGCTGCTGCAGCAGGAAACAATAAGGAAGGACACAGAGACGGAGACATGCAGTTCAAGCAGCAAAAGCTTTTTCAAAAAAGTAACCCATCATTTACTTTACCTGTTAACTAATTACATTTATGAAGGAGTAATTCCATTAGTAATTCAATTACTTTTTTGGGAAAGTAACTAGTAACTATAACTAATTACTTTTTTAAAGTAATGTGCCCAACACTGCCTGCAAGATATGCTTTTCAATGTTGTGCCCATTCCCAAACACAGACCAAATGCTAGGTGAACTGTTCCCTACTACAAGGTTGTAAAACTCTCTTCTTAGGTCTTGTATCATTTGTATGAATTGGAACTAAGATGATTAATTCAGTTTAGTACAATACAAAACTTGAGCAACTGTCTGTCAACATTTTATTAGCTCTGATTCCTTTAATTACTTGAATTCTGAACTGCTTCGTCAACAAAATCGTGATTCCATAGTTACAGCTTACCAAAACCCCTTAGTAAATTATTTTGAGGAGCGAACAAAAAACAACTGAAAGTAAATAAAGGCAAAGGTATGAGACAACATAATCCTTTTTATTTTACTTACTTTATCATGGATTCATGTCCTCAGCCGACTCAGAAAACTTGTGCTTTTCACAGCAAGGACACACTTGATTCTGCGATAAACAAGGTCCTCTCATGGTCGAGAGCTCAGTGTGACCCTCATGATAGAAAGTGAAGAGAACTATTTCAAAGAAAATGAGTAAATGATAAATCTCTAACCAAGCGTCCTGTTTGTGAAGGAGACTCTCTCAGAGAAATGCAACAGACATACCAAGGTTTCTTGTTGAAAAAGAATGTCCAAAGTTATACGCACTCTCACACCTCTTTCAACTTTTTTGGCTGGAATGTTTTCTCCCCTCCATTTGTGCCTGTTTGTGGCGAAAGCAGAAATGGACACTCTTCCACTTTGTGTGAAGATCTTGAGAGATATATGTCAAGCTGAGGAGGTAGTGACCAATTAATAATAGAGCCTTTTGTCACTGCATTTTTTGTTCTCTGACACAAAATAAATGAAAGTGAAATTTGTTGTTCACATGGTATGACTTCCGAGTCAGTTAATGTCATTGTGTTATTGAATGGCATTTGAGTAATAAAATGGCTTTATGATATAAACAAGGCAGCCAAGATTGTGTGTTCAACTTTCAATATATATTCTTTTGAATATGCAGTTGTTTAATCATACAACTTCATACTGTAGAATTCATAATGATCAAGGTTGTTCATACTCACTATGTAAGCTAACAGTTGATGCAGTACCATTATAAACAGCTAAACTACAGTACAGGCCAAAAGTTTGGACACACCTTCTCATTCAATGTTTTTTCTTTATTTTCATCACTATTTACATTGTAGATTCTCACTGAAGGTATCAAAACTATGAATGAACACATGTAGAATCATGTAGGCTACTTAACAAAAAAGTGTGAAATAAATGAAAACATGTCTTATATTCTAATTTCTTCAAAGTAACCACCCTTTGCTCTGATTGCTGCTTTGCACACTCTTGGCATTCTTTTGATGAGCTTCAACAGGTAGTCACCTGAAATGGTTTCCAACAGTCTTAAAGGAGTTCCCAGAGATGCTGAGCACTTGTTGGCCCTTTTGCCTTCACTCTGCGGTCCAGCTCACCCCAAACCATCTTGATTGGGCTCAGGTCCGGCGACTGTGGAGGCCAGTCATCTGGAGTAACACTCCATCACACTCCTTCTTGGTCAAATAGCCCTTACACAGCCTGGAGGTGTGTTTGGGGTCATTGTCCTGTTGAAAAATAAATGATGGTCCAGCTACATGCAAACCAGATGGGATAGCATGTCGCTGCAGGCTGCTGTGGTAGCCATGCTGGTTCAGTATGCCTTCAATTTTGAATAAATCTCCAACAGTGTCACCAGCAAAGCAGCCCCACACCATCACACCATAGACTCCATGCTTCACAATGGGAACCAGGCATGCAAAATCCATCTGCTCACCTTTTCTGCATGGCACAAATACACGGCGGTTGGAACCAAAGATCTCAAATTTGGACTCATCAGACCAAAGCACAGATTTCCACTGGTCTATCGTCCATTCCTTGCGTTTCTTGACCCAAACACATCTCTCATGCTTGTTGCCTCTCCTCAGCAGTGGTTTCCTAGCAATTATTTGACCATGAAGGCCTGATTCACGCAGTCTCCTCTTAACAGTTGTAGTAGAGATGTGTCTGCTTCTGGGAATCTGTGTGGTATTCATCTGGTCTCTAATCTGAGCTGCTGATAACTTGTGATTTCTGAGGCTGGTGACTCAGATGAACTCTTTCTCAGCAGTAGAGGTGACTCTTGGTCTTACTTTCCTCGAGAGGTCCTCATGTGAGCCAGTTTTGTTGTAGCCCTCGATGGTTTTTGCGACAGCCCTTGGGGACACATTCAAAGTTTCTGCAATTTTTCAGATTGACTGACCTTCATTTCTTAAAGTAATGATGGCCACTTGTTTCTCTTAACTTAGCTGATTGGTTTTTGCCATAATGTTAATTCTAACTGTTATCTAATAGGGCTGTCGGCTGTGCATCAGCCTGACTACTGCACAACACAACTGATGGTCCCAACCCCATTTATAAGGCAAGAAATTCCATTTATTAACCCTGGCAAGGCACACCTGACAAGTAAAAACCGTTTCAGGTGGCTACCTATTGAAGCTCATAAAGAGAATGACAAAAGTCTGAAAGGCAGTAATCAGAGCAAAGGGTGGTTACTTTGAAGAAACCAGAATAAAAGACATGTTTTCATTTATTTCACACTTTTTTGTTAAGTACATAATTCCACACATGTTCATTCATAGTTTGGATACCTTCAGTGAGAATCTACATTGTAAATAGTGATGAAAATAAAGAAAACACATTGAATGAGAAGGTGTGTCCAAACTTTTGGCCTGTACTGTAGTAGGAGGCTTTCAGGGCCTTCAGGGGCTGCTCTATCAATACAGTTCATTATACAATCACAGCTACTTTGGTTGTGGAAAAGTTGGATGAGTTAAGAGAGACATCTAGTCACAACTGCCTTAGCTTCATCGTGGTAGTGGGATAAGTTTCTGAGCCATCCAATCAGAGCTGCTCTCTTTACAAATTGATACATGTAGAGCAGGTTCACTATTTGTCGTCAGTTGTGGTATTGTAACTGAGATACTCTGTCAGGTAGTCTAAATAAATTGAATTTAATTCTGTTAATTCATTCCATTAAACTTTAGCATTCATTAAAGGGTTATCAGATGTTTCATTTCCTCCAAGTATAAAACATGGCTTCAGAAATTCAAGGAAACATAAAAAACATGCCCTACAGTTTACACTTTATATTTACATGACTAAAACTGAATTTACAACTGAAGTGTTGTGAAATTTCATCAACAAAAATGAGACTAAATTAAAACTAAATTATTGCTAAAACTTAAATATATTTTAGGCCAAAGACTATAACTAAAACAAAATTAAACTGTGCTGTCAAAATTAACACTCAGGTGTTACGACTTTTTTAATGGACCCAAGTTGTTTGTTTTTTTTATAGACTTGTTGAAAACTTCAGTTTGTCCACTAGAAGGAGCAATGAATGTGGGGAGGAAACTGCACTATAAACACTCTAAACCAGTTTTTTTAACGTAACTGCAGAAATAGCTTTTGTTTCATTCCATATTTGCAGGCATGGAACTTGATTAGGCGGGACTCTTTGTGCCCCCACTTTTGCACTTGAATAATAATAATAATATCATTATAGCATCTGAAAATAACATTCACCTGATCATTTCCAAGTCTTGTTTTATGTCACTAAAGGTCAGACACATGTGTAGAGAGGCAGGTGCACTCCCAGTGGCTGTAATTTTGGTTTCTGGTAATTGGCTGCACATGTATCTAAACTGAAATCTACATGTATTGATTTACTCCAGCAAATGCACTTGACAGCTAAATGAATGCTAAGTGATTTAAGTTAATTACTTGTAATTAAACTTACTTACTTACTTTATTTTATTGACAGACTCGAAGTCCATAAACACAACAACAAATACAAATACAATAAAAATAGACATAAAATATGATTATCTCTAATTAACCATAAAAATGGAAGGGTTTATTATGAAAAAAAATATAAAGCACTTAAATTTCTCTCTTTTTTCTTTTTTTTTTTTTTTAATTCATGTTAACCTTCAATGAAGGGGAGCTCTATACCAAATCTCTAGAATGGGATCACCAATCAGTTCTTCTAACAAGCAAGGCAGTGTTTGAAACCGAGGTTACACTTCTGATATTATGGACGGTAGACTGACAGGGATATGAAGTGGATGTTTTATGTGTTATTAATCCTTTCTTCTTCAAGAACTACTATTTCTGATATCTCTTGCATGTCAGTCTTTCGCTCTTGTGCATGAAGACTGCCACACACACAAAGAAAACACCAGTCCTACTGTGTTACATAATGTTTCCCTTGTCAAAAGATTTGGTAAACAAATATATCACACTACTGACTGATTTAGTTAGTCAGCCTAGACTGGCAGACGTTATACAATGAGCCCTGGGCTCTCCAGTCGACAACACTTTTCATTATTTACCACCACCAGAGAGCCGAGCAGTCCAAAATTAGACACCCTTAATGTTGTGATGTATCTATTTGAGGTGACAGCATGGAATAATTGATATGAATTTGCGTGTTTGTGTGTGAGAGAAAGAATATCTAATTTGGAAAGGTTGGCACTGTAAAATCCTCAGAGAGAGATTCATGCACATGTATGATAGCCATGTTTGTGGTTTGTGTGTATCCGCAAACATGTATGGTAAATAAATACTGTAAATTTATGTGTGCATAAGTGTAAAAATATCCACATTTATGTGTGCATCTGTGAAAACACTGGAGCAGTTTGACAGCACAGACACATGGTGAATTAAAAAAAAGATCTTATCTGAAAGTCAGGGCACACCCTGGACCTCTCTCTGTCCTTGGAGGGTGAGAAAAATAAACATTTATATTGTATATGAGAGTTTACACTGAGAATATTTTATCTTAACCCCCCAAACCCCAGCAAGATCGAAATCTAATGCTGCATTTCTTTGGAAACTTTCCTCTTGAGAGCATTTCTGGACCCATACAAACAAACAAACACAAACAAACAAACAAACAAAAACACATGATTTGTGGATCACGATTTGTTATTGATTTTGATAAGCATACATCTGTATTTTTGATGGTGGATATAGGGGAGTTTTAGTCAATGTAAATTCAGATTCATACATAAAGCAAAAAAGCAAGGAACACAAAAAAAACAGACCAGTTCATGATTGGTATTTATATCAACAAATACAACTGGTGAACAACTTTTCATAACCTTCATGTGTTATGCATGTACAATACCCAAAACCAGTGAAGTTGGCACGTTGTGTAAATTGTAAATAAAAACAGAATACAATGATTTCCAAATCCCTTTCAACTTATATTCAATTGAATACACGGCAAAGACAAGATACTCAACGTTCGAACTGGTAAACTTTGTTATTTTTTGCAAATATTAGCTCATTTGGAATTTAATGCCTGCAACATGTTTCAAAAAAGCTGGCACAAGTGGCAAAAGAGACTGAGAAAGTTGAGGAATGCTCATCAAACACTTATTTGGAACATCCCACAGGTGAACAGGCTAATTGGGAACACTAGGGTGCCATGATTGGGTATAAAAGCAGCTTCCCTGAAATGCTCAGTCATTCACAAACAAGGATGGGGCGAGGGTCACCACTTTGTGAACAAATGCGTGAGCAAATTGTCCAACAGTTTAAGAAAAACATTTCTCAACCAGCTATTGCAAGGAAAATAGGGATTTCCATTATCTACGGTCCGTAATATCATGAAAAGGTTCAGAGAATCTGGAGAAATTACTGCACGTAAGCGGCAAGGCCCAAAACCAGCACTGACTAGCGGTGACCTTCGATCCCTCAGGCGGTACTGCATCAAAAACGGCCTCCGCTGCACAGCCAGAGCTGTGGCTGCAGAGCCTCCGCTGCAGCGGAGGCCGTTTCACGGCGCTATGAGAAATAGAGCCTTATTTAGCGGTGCTTTTGTGTGAAAGTAACGCACTGAAAATTCTCTAAATAAAGCGTGAATGCAGACCGATATCAGATTTTTTCGGTGGGAGTCCGTTTATTTGTGTTTTTGGTCAAGTAAAATATGGCCCCGTCTGACTGCAGCGGAATCAGCAGACGAGCAGAACCGAAGCAGGAAGAGGGTGCTTGGTCCTAGCGCCCTGGGATTCTGTTACACAGAGACTGCTGTAGAGGTAATCTCTGCCCTAAACTTTGTGATAGGACCCAACTTGTTCAATCCCAGAATATCACTTTAAGGTACAACAATGGAGACCCCAGACTGTTAAACAACTTAAGCTGTACATCAGGCAAGAATGGGAAAGAATTCCACCTGAAAAGCTTCAAAAATTGGTCTCCTTAGTTCCCAAATGTTTACTGAGTGTTGTTAAAAGGAAAGGCGATGTAACACAGTGGTAAAAATGCTCCTGTGCCAACTTTTTTGCAATGTGTTGCAGCCATTAAATTCTGAGTTGATGATTGTTTGCAAAAGAAAATAAAGTTTCTCAGTTCGAACATTAAATATCTTGTCTTTGCTGTGTATTCAATTGAATATGAGTTGAAAAGGATTTGCAAATCATTGTATTCTGTTTTTATTTACAATTTACACAACGTGCCAACTTCACTGGTTTTGGGTATTGTATAAAGAGACCATTAGAAATCTGCTTAAGCCTGCTCGCTATTATCAATTTACTGCCCCTTTGCATGAAGCTGCATTTGTAAACAAGGTGAAACGCCACAAAGAAAATTGCGTATTTGTGTATTTGCATGATATTCGGACCAGTTACACTTTTGGGGAAGCACAGAACAAGACATTCATAGTCAGTTTAGTCTTGGTGAGTACTACTTACCTGAGCTAAAAGCTCATAATTATTTTAAAATTTGCAGTTATTCCATGCTATAGTTAACACAAAATGGGTAGGAGTTGATGTAGAGCTGCTGTGTTTTGCAAACTTTAAAGATAGCAAAATACCTGACAGTATTAACCCACTATTTGCTCCTCTCAGAGTTTTATTTCTAACATAGAGCTTCTTAGCAATAATAACAAAGGCTTATCCCTTCAATGGTAAGATTGTTCCTTTGAACAACGTTTTTCTCCTTATTTTCATTCTAAAGATAAAATTAAAACTGATAAAACACAAGGCTGCGCCAAGAACCTAACTTTTCCATATTGTAGAACAGGAGCAACTTCTGCTTGGGTGACATACAGCAAGGAAGTGACATCTCATGAAAGTTAAGACTTTAATAAAAATGTTTCCTTTTCATCTAATTCAAGTGATTCCCTACTTTTGTCCTTGGAGCACTCCCATGGCCTAATAACTGGACAAAAGATGTGTTGCTGTCCAAAATTAACATCAGTTTGACTTTTTTCCTGATACAGTCTAGATACACACACAGCCTTTTATCAAAAGACCTTTGAAGTTTATTGTAATTATATGTTACAATCTTTTTTATTTAATGTATATAAACACAGTTTTACAACTGTCAGCCTAACAGAGGATCTGACCATGTGTAAGATCCCTGGCAATAGGGGTCCTGGACCCCAGTTTAGGAACCAAGGATCTAACTATTTAAAAATTTTATACAACACAGGTAACACAAATTCACACCCATTCATACAAAATTCACATTCTGGCAGACCTATCATCTGAGCTATGGTCACCCAACAATCTACACAACTGACATGTCACCATGATACAAACAGTGACCTCAGCACATATCCTGTTGTTTACAGACTCTGATTTAGAACTTTTTTTTTTTTTTGCCAAAAAGGGTCCTCTCAGTAGACTGTTTTCTTGCCCCCTATAATGCTTCCACAAATACAATCTTACAGTTTCGAAATACATATAAGGATAGAAACCAGAGACTGGAGAGCCATCTTTAGGTTTAGGGCTCTAATTTCATGGGCCAAGCGCAGGCGAGGCGCACCTGCCCTGCACTCTACAGTGCTGCACCAATGGGGTGTGTCCAGGGCTTTTGTAATTTCTGTGCATGGTGCAGTCTGGCACATTGAGGCACACCCAACCCTCCGTTCGTACCACCAGTGCAAGTGGAAAAAAGGGAGGAGAGAAGGCGTGAGTGGGTTTCACACAGCCGTGTGTTATCTTCACCAATCAAATGAATACCTCTTCTTGGCTTTAAATGTGACAATTTCACCTCATTATGGATGAAGACAGCAGCAGCAGCAGCACCAGGTGGCCAAACCCTTCTGGGAGGAAACTGATGTGTTGGTCCAGGAGGTCCAATCTCACAGAACCAGAATATAGGGGTTGATGGTGCAAAAGTGGCCTGGGAGAAAATTAATAGTTTTGTCAATCAAATTTGTCCAAATATTTTGAGGACCACCGTCCAAAGTAAAAAATGGTTCAATGATGTAAGGAGAAGGGGCAAATGAAAGCTCTCAGATTACAGAAGGCAGACGGTGGCCCGAGGTGGGCGGCCCCTCCACCAGCCTCGTAATGAGCTCAGCGGAGGACATCACATCCTCCACTTTCTCCATGGTAAGCATTGAGGGCTTTGGTGGGATTGAAGTTGGGATTACAAAACATATTTTTCTACCAAAACAAGGGAGGGTGGCTGTCCTCAGGCTCCCTCCTTCCTTCTTCAACCAGCAGTCAAGGCACGCAGGGAGGAAGGAGATGCGTTGAAGTACAATTTATTTTCCTCGTAATTTATTTTGTGTATCTCATATGTGACTATGTAAATTGTGGCCAAAATATGTATAAACAGTAGGCATACATGCATATTAAAGGACAGAGCTGTGCAGCCAGGTGGTCTCTCCTCTCCCGTGTACACTGTGCGCCTGTCAGCCAAATTACCACTGCATCAGGCGCGCTTCACCTGCAAAGAGAATAGACCAGGTTGGAGCTGGCGAGTTTTCAGTGCACCTTCCTCGCAGCATTTTGGCATTAAATTGTCACTGCATTGTCAAGTCAAATCTGTCAACACTTTACCCTGGTGCACCACAACACCCATCTCGGCGCAGCCAGCCTACCATATTGCTAAATTGGCTGCGCACGGTGGTGGGCCGGACGTAAATACCACTGCATGGGGTGAGGCACGCTCTGCCACCCTGCATTGCCCCAGGAAGTTAGAGCCCTTAAAGTTTAATTACTACCGTATCATGCAAAAAATAATAACTATTTACAATGCTTGGGAAAGAAAACCCACTGACGGGGTGTTAAAAGTGCATAGGGTCAGCTTGAGCTGCCTGCAAAACAGCAGACAGTGACATACAAATAGAATGTTGGCATGCAGATTTATATTGTAAAATATGTTTCTTTTGTCTGGTTAAAGGATGCAATAAGGTTGGGGGGGGTCATTTTTAATAGCCTCACATTGGTAACTGAGGTTAATTCTTTTGTAAATCATTGAGTTTTGTAAATGCAGGGACATGATTGGTACGAGCCTACTTTTGCCCAGATGGTGTTACAATCTGACATGAAGCTTATCACCCTGCCCAGCTCTGCCTCTTTGCCTTTTATTGTATAACTGCAACTCACCAACATGAAAAGTGACCGACAGTTTTGATTTATGAAAAAATAAAAAGAAATGTAAAAAAAAATTGAAGGATGTTTGTGGCAGACTTCGATGTTTGGAATGGTGTTTAGGCCAAATTTTTAATCACTGTAAAGATTACATTGTCTACATGCCACCTGCTTTAGTTTCAAGCTGTCAACCTCTGCAATAATGAATCAAACTATTTTGGGGGTCCAAGCATCAATCCTTTAAACAGAGACATCATTTTATCTGGAGTGAAGTAGTTGGCAACATGAATTGCCAATTCTGAGGCCTTAGCAAGACCCAGAAAATGACACAAATTTGCACAAACTTCAAAAGTCAGTAACATTTTAGCATTTTTGTGTAATTTTGAAAAATGTGTCTATAAAGTGACCCCTGGGCACCCCTTAAATTCTATACCCTGAATTGAGTTTGTACTTCATTTACAATAAATGAGAATATTTAGATCATGCCCAGATAAGGCAAAAAGTTTCTGGTGAACCATCCTCTGCAATTTAGAAAAAGCTAGCTGCATACGGTTAGATGTCAAAATGTCTCTGTCTTGGTCATTTACTTGTTTCATTTGTTGCATGTTTGGACAAACCTGCCCTTTGATCGACTAGTTAAAAATTTTAGAGATTAATTCTAGGCAAGTTAAGGGTCAAATTTGTCAAACGGTTTTGTTTCTTTAAGGTAAGGTATTAGTGCTGACCCAAAGCTGAGGAACATTCTTGGCAGCATGCCAAAATATGGACTTGTAGAGTCCTTTAGGCATTGCTCCAAATATGTGTGCAAAACAAAAAGTCTCACATCAGACTGCACACTCCAAAAATGTTGTTTTGGTGTTTCATGTGGTTTCAACCTTTTATGGTCGTCCAGTGTGTATGCTCTCTCTGTTCGTCCAGCATGCATTTGGCAGTGGTAACACATAAACACCTGTCTCTCTCACATACACTTTAGAAATGCAGACCATCTGCCCATCATCCCTAATTAACTAAAGGGGAGAGAGCCACGCGGCGACAGATACATAACAAATCCCAAATCATGTTTTAGTGCTATTATATGTCCTGTGTGTCCTATTATATGTGCATTCAACACAGCGTGGCAAAGGTTTTGAATGGAGTATTTAATGTCTTCTTCACCAATGGGTACGCGGGGTGCACTTGTGTAAAGTGCATGCTGGATTTATTCAATGCAAAAGGGAGCTGCTACCTTCACCGTTTCCTCAGGGGGCCAGCATCTCTGCAGGCTTTATAGTCTCTTTTGCATATTCATTGTACAATGAGGCAATTTTCACAAAAGCACTGGCTCTAGGATCTGGTCGTACCACATCACATTATCCACGCAGATTGAAACCCGAGCAAGTCCTGCAGTAGGCGAATTCTGTATCATTGCCTTCCCTTTTCTGCTCAGAGCTGGGGGCTGGTTTGGTAATAGCGACATGTAAACTGTGTCAGAATCAATTTTACATCTTCAAAAGGAGAAATAAATGATTATCATTCTCTAATGGTGAATTTGACACAATGTTAAAATGACAGTTACACATAGGAGGCGTGAAATAAATGTGAATAAACCTGAAAATGCTGCCTCTTACATACAGTATGTGATATATGAGGAAGGTTTCTGAGTTTTTGCATTTAAATTAAACTTTAATCCATCATATATTATTACTAATCTAACACACCAGGTGGACCGTTCAGTATATTTTATTAGTACGTCTTTTTTGAAATGACAAGAACCTTACAAGAGCATATCTTGATGACTGGATGATTTACCATCAACCACATTCATGACATACATATCCGATAATGCAATAGGCAGGTGCTTCTGCTAAAAAATATAACAGTAATAATAATTTAAAAAAAATAAAGGATGCTAAGCTGCAGTGAGGACTCAAAGCTGGCAGGAATAGTGCTGCTAATATTAACAATAATTCCCTCTACAAACAAACTGTGCTTGTTCAGTTGCTGATGTCATAGTGCAATGATAAATGGAAAGCACCTTATTTTAACTGTTGTTGGTGTTTTCTCAATATCACACTTGTTGGCCAAATTTATGTGATGTTATGTTAAGCTAAATTTAAAATTATCCATCCAGGTCCACCCCTGTTCATCATAATTCTCTTTCCCTCAAATTGAGTTAACATCATAAATAAGCCACAGCCACGCCTTCAGCCATTTAAAGTGGTTGTGAATTCATGTCAGATCAGATAAAGTGCACTTCAATTTGCCACAGAGTGTATGTGGTTTGACGCACACATAACCCAATGCAAGTGAGGGCTCTGACAGACTGTAACTGATGGCAACCACAGTGAGTAGAACACTGCTGCAATTACAGCCTGTGGAGGTCTCCTGGGAAAACACACACTCCAGTTTTTATACTTATTTAAGCCTGTAAATACACCAGAAACATACATGCACTAGCTGGAAAAGAATTTATTTATGCTCTGAAAAAAGTGATAACTGCAGCAGGTAACACTCAGTGACGTACAGGTGAAGCTGAAGGCACAGGAACTGAAGACGTGCTTCCTATTTGAGGTTTTTCGCCAAAGCAGCACCAGTTGTAATTGGTTTCCTGTGATGGAGAGTTGAAGAAGAGGTAAGGAGAGGCTTATATCTGAACTGCAAACAACCTTTTATTTCACTGAAAAAAAAATGTTTGTTGTCCCTTCAGTGGTGTTAAAAATACAGAGCGGATAACATGTTTGTGCACATAGCTTGAATTCCTCTGGATGTTTCTGATGGCCGTTTAACAACCTCCATTTTTATAAGCGGTTAGTGAGGGAGGAGTGGGCAGCAGTAGTTCAAAGTTGCCCTTTACAGCTTCAGCCTTCTCAACTGTGAAATTTGACTTAAGCCTGCGTGAGTGGAATTTAAAAAACTATCCCCACGTTTTGTTTCTTTAGCACTTCTTAATTGATTGGCCATGAGGCACTGTGGTTGACATTTCGATAAATACCACAGAGATTATTATAGTAAATGAATTGCATATATGACTTGGCAGATGCTTTTATCCAAAGTGTTTTACTTTTCACTAAATGCACAGATTTTCAGCTCTCAGTAAAAGGTTCTAAACTTAATTATATATGAAAGCAAGCCATGCATATTGTTTGACAATTTAAGAGTTTTTCCTCATTTTAGGACTTTCTCAAATTCAGATAACCCTCTGTATTACCTGAAAGAGCTTATATGGAAGGTGAGCAATCAGAGTTCCACCCTCAGAATGGCATGGAGTAATGTTTGTGACTTAGGTGGCAGGAAACTGTGAGTTGCTTTAATTCACCTGACAAAGACTGTGTTTTTAGTAATTATGTTTTATGATGCTTACCATGGAAAATGTAGATAACAGGCTGTTTCATGTTTAAGAAAACGACTAATTACACTCTTGGATCCAAACTGGTCTAAAACCTTAATTTCATTAAAATATGCAGAAAGAAATGTTAATAACAAGTCAGATTGAGTCATTTTGATTAGATTATTTTATAAATTTTGTTATACATATAGACTATTTTTTTTTAAATCATGTAATGTCCAATCAGCTGTATCAAAACAGACTTCTCTGAGTTTTACAAAGGCGATGAGTATAAAAATATGTGACACAAAATATAAAAAAATATGCTAAACTAAATTTTTGTTACCAGGCTTTCTCTTATGCTGTTTAAGCCACCAGTTAACCGTTTACTCTGGTTTATTTTTAATATAACACCGGAGCTTGCCAGATACTTTAATTTCATGAAAAACCATGTGAAAATAATGTTTGTAGTTTGTAGTTTGGCCAAATGAAAAGTCAAACAATTTTTTATTTCATAAACATGAACTAATATCTTTTGACTTGAATGTTTTCAAATATTGTTAACCATTAAACCAGCTGCTGTAATCAGACTTTTCTGGGGGAATCGGCTATAAACATGAGAATTATTCTTTTCTCCTCAGTGCCTTGTCATTTATAATACTGAGGTTTCATTTTATGATTGATTTGCTGAAATGGAATGCCTAAATTTTTATTCAAAGTCAAAACTACAGGACAGAGAAGGAAGTGAAGTTTATTTTCATTATAAATTCATGCGTGTATGCTAAGTGACATAACACCAACAACACAGCTTCATCTTCTTTTAATACCTGACGTTACAGCTCCAAATAAGTCAAAAAAAGTATATGCTAAATTTAAGTTTTTGACTCTTTACTTCCCTCCAATTATTGTTGTCAGTCTGTGCCTCTTGCCACCCAAGTCTGGAATTCCACTCATTTCAATTCAATTTCCAATCCATAGAGCCTTATTAGCATGAATGTGAGACATTATCATCAAAGTATTTCATTGAACAAAATGATGATAAAAATAAGTAGCACTGTGACATTACATGTAGATTAAACATGAAAAATAAAACTGATTATATAGAATGCGGAAAAATGTGTGTGCTGATGCCGTATATTCAGGTTCAACTGGTTGTACCCTGGTCCTCACACACTTTGATATGTTTGGCTATAATATGGCCCTTTTCCATTAGCCCTGCTCTACTCTACTCGACTCTACTCGACTCTACCCGGCTCTACTCTACTCCCCTTGTGCTGCTTTTCCATTAGCCCCAGTCGCTTGCCCAACAGGGTTCAGTGTTGCTGTGAACAACTGAACGGCACTGCGGTGGCATCATTTTGAGCACAACACAACAATCTGTGGCTTTTTGTCACAAACCGAGTAAAAAAGGAAAGCAGAAGAAGGCTGCAGGTGGCAAGAAGAAATACCCCTGAAGAAGCACAGGAGAGTTTTGGAAGCTTTACAATAGAATGACGCAGAGGACGAGAGCAATCGAGCTGCAAAGAAAAGATGTGTGAGGGTAAGCCAATGGTAGCTACCGCTACCATGCTAGACACTGTCGACATTGTCTGACCAATCAGTAGCCGGCAGTCGGTGACGTCATCTTTTAGTATCGACTCAGCTCGCTTGGAACCAGAGCGGAGTCGATACTAAAACTAGCTTGTTTTAGGAGGTACCAGGCCAGTGGAAACATGCTGCAAATGGAGTAGGGCCGAGTAGAGTAGGGCCAAGGCGTGCTAGTGGAAAAGGGCCATTAGTCTCACAGTTTTTCATGTCTTACATTCTAATTTGTCTTTGAGTTGCTTCTTCTCAGTTCTGCACATAAATTCTTTGGTTGATCAATAACTTGATTTGGGCTAATTTGAGGGGTGTCTGATGGTGTCCAAAGTCTGTGGTCCTAGTGCTTTTCAAGTTGGTTCATGTGTTTTGGGAGAAGCCTTTGGACCAGCATATTGATTGGACTTTTCCAGCTTCAGCTCTTAGCAGCTCAGGGCAATAATGATTGACTAAATCATCAAAAAAATAATACCAAAACCAAATGAACTCTGTGCTCACAAAAGAAACTGAAATAACAAAATAAAACAACTGAAAATCAGTTGTTTCAGTTTTCAACAGCAAAGAATACCGACTGTGATGTGTCCTATATTTTTATCACCTCAGGCACATTGGTTTCAATTTAGGAGGGGCCCATTAAATGCAAAAACAGTGCTTATTTTTCTTTTCTCACAGGCTGTGAAAATTAGCTTGAGATCCTCTTTGAAAACATAATAAAATTGCTACAGCAGCTTTTTACTCATCCACTGACTGTGTAGTGCCAGTATATTTGACACACACATAACACATGGTGCACTTATGATGCAAAAAGAATCTATAGTAATGCAAACATTTTGCAGGAAACTTTCAGTTGTATTGTGTTGGAGAAATTCTCCAGATATTGATCATGTGTTTGAGGGTATCTAATTAAGAAAGCTGGTAGATGGAGAGAGAGAGCTGCAGTGCTCTCGTTGACACTGATGAGGGAAAGATCCAAACATTTTTGAGAGGTTCTTTGATTTTTTTTTTGCCAAATGTGTGAAAGTTAATCCATTCCCACTGCCCTCTCTATCAAACAACAAAAATCCCACATTAATCCAATGGCTGCTAAGTATAGATATCGAGACAACATGAAAAAATTTGGTTACAGTAAAAAAAAGTACTAAAATAACATTTACTTTATATTGTATGGTATGACGTTGTGTATTTGTCCCATTAAGTTTTGAGAAGTATACCCATAAAATATCACAAAACCTGAAAATAACGCTATAGCTAATAAAAACAAAGTAGTTTTACAAAACAGAAAGACAGCTAAACAAAAAACCAACACAATATTGGTCAAAACTAAACTAAAATGAAAATACAACATCAAAATCAAATAAAAACTTGTGCAAATTCCAAAATTTACTGCAAAATTGTAAGGCACTGAGCCCACTCGTAGGTGGTCTTGAGTAAGTTTCATGTTTAACGGAGCACACTATGGAAGTGTACTAGTCTTTGTTCAAGACTAGTACAGGATACTCCTGGAGAAATAAAGATGTAAAGGCAATTCTAAACTGTTGTACCTATTCGATTCTCCTCTGAGATGGCAGAGGGTAGTTGTTGACTGTTTCAAACAATTTAAGCATCCATAGTGGAAGATTAGTTTGTCTGCAGAAACCTCAAACAGTAAGTTGCCACAGTTGCATGGTCTTCTTATTCCTACTGTTAGGGGATTTGCTTTGGCATATCTTGCTTGATATCAATGAAAACATGTAAAAATTTTGCCCATGCAAAGAACAATTCTGCTAACATGAAAAAGTTCCATTTTGAAAAGGGGTGGGATCAGCAGTTGTGTTAAAGAATGCTACTTAAAGGGCATCTCCAAATGGCAAGAGGCCTATCCAGACCCCTAATTCTTTTTCTTTATGAGTATTTTTTTTTTACTTTTTTACATGCCTTTATTTATATAGAGAGCAAGAATGTGGATAGCCTTTTGAAGGGGGGCAAGAGTGACTTAGAAGGACACTCTGCAAATGGGTCTCAGGCTGGACTCAGGCAGGCAGAAGAATATATGGTTTGGATAGCATATGCCTGGTTTCTTATCACTCCACCAAGCCAGCAGCCCCATACCCTGGATTGTTTTGATAATCACACACACGGCACAGCTTGTGATGCTGTGTACATTCTGAATTGGGCAGCTTCTCAAGCACTTTGGGTTTCAGTTTCAATCACCAGGAAGGCGACAGACTAACAACTTTGAAATCATCGTACCATCAATCAAGATTTGGCAGTGATAGTTTAGAAGGAGGATGTGTCAGAGCACCTTTTCCCTCTCTCATCTCCACCTGCAACTCATCCTTCTTGGTTCCCCACTGAGATTTTTGTTTGTATCGGCACATAAGAGCAGCGCCACAAATTTTGTGAGAGCAAAAAACTACTGAAAATCACAGAAAACACAGGTTGTTTTTATCTGGAATGAGGAAAATCACATCAGTGGAAGGGAAAGTGTTAAAGAGCTGTCTTCTTACTTTTTTTAATACAGCACTGATCTTGCAGTAGGGAATTATTTATTTCTTTTCTATAGTGGTCCTATGTAATAATTTCTGCTTCCACTCACTGTTCATGAAAAAGTAGTTGTTCAGTGTTTAGTGTAAACTGGACATAATCATATCGCAAGTTAAACATGATTTTATAGACCCAGTTCAATTTTAATTGATGATCCCTTTATCCAATCAGCATGGCAGTCATGAGTATGATGAACTAAAGATCATGCTGCATTTGTCTGCTCAGAGGCACACGCATACCCAAAAACAGTCATACTCCACAGAAGCATTAGCAGGCTGTCAGTGTATGTCCTTGACAATGGGGGATCTGGACTGGGGAATCAGCTCATTATGCAATATCTCTCTCTAAGGGACGCTTTTGGTTCCACTCTCTCAGCTTAAACAGCAGCAGCATGCTTGTCTGCAATCCTGCTGTCAGTCCTGAATGATCAGGCATGGGAAAAAGATTCAGATGTAGTCGCATCTGTCATTTTCAAAGCAACCAGGCCCATACAAAATACTGTTTTACAGAATGACTGAACACCAAGCAGAGAGGAACTGTTCCTCATATGAGGACACATTTTGAATCTAATGCATTTATGGTCACATCTATATCAGCAAATACAGTTTTTAAAACACACCTGATCACATTTTAGACCACTTGAAACATTTGAAGTATAAAAATACAGCTTTCACATACTAAGTGCTTCTGATACACATGTATTCTCTCTCTGTTTTAGATACAATGTGAGAGCCTCTGCCACTTTAAGTCCCTTTAGCTCACATGGGCCCAGTCCTCTCCGATTGGCCAATCAGTCTGCTCTGCATTGTGTCTATGGTTAATGCACTGGGTTTATGCCCACAAGACAACAGGCTCAAACTGTTAAAAAAATAGGATATAATACTGGTAGCTGTGTTTAGGGCATATGGGACAAAAAGACAACTTGGACAGCTACTGACTCTGTAAACAGGGTTCGTGGGAGAAGCAATCCATCATGTGGAAACGTGGAAGTAACACACTAGAAAAACATGACATGGCATGAAATCCTGGTGAAGACTTTTTCTTGACATATATTTAAATATATAAATTTCAGATCATTTAAGACCTAACCATGACGCAATAACTGTCAGATTTGTTTCCATAGCATTAGATGAACATTATAGGTGTAGTCAGCGATGTTGGAGAAAACGAGTGGAGAGGTTGTTTATAAACGAATTTAGACCCGCCTCTCCCTTTATACCTCACCCCTTGCTCCACCCCCAAAAGCTGATGGACGTGCATTGTCATGGAAACGGCCGTAGAAACTGCGTAGCTGACCAACGTAGCTAAGGTAACCCCGACTTGTCAAACAACTCGACTGACAATATTGATAACATCACGACAGCAGTAAATTCTGGCAGATTAGACAATAAGATGAATGCCTGACGGCTGTTACTGTTATGTGAAGCACCAAAAAGCTAATGTTGATTACCTATCCAGCAGAAAGACGGCGACATCCGCGTTCCTTTTCAGGTCTTTCAGTTCGCGGAGTTCCCTCCACCGTCGGAAAGCAACACCAATGTTGACCCTCGCTCTTTCATGGTCAAAGCCCTTCTTTTTCACTTTCTGCTCCTCTGAACTTTTTCTTTTGGGCTGTTTTTCAGCCATTGCTACTGCACATATTGTATCTCTCTCTTACGCTAACTGCGCATGCTACGCAACCTACTACTCCCCCTCCCCCCCTGTCTGATCTGCGCATGAGTATGATCGCCCCCTGGATGTGGGGGGGTGTACTCTGTTTTGGTAACTCGGCCTGAGCCACAGTATTTACCTGCTGAAATTCAGAGCCAAGGCTGTGTATTAAAACCAGATTTTTTTTCAACATGCTGTCAGTGGTGACATCTTGTGGATGGAGAGGAGAAATACCGTGAATTTGACAAATACTGCATTAGATTAGAACAGTGGTTCCCAAACTTTTCGCAGCCTGTACCCCTTCAGACTCTTGACCTCCAGCCATGTACCCCTACTCTCACGCACTTATAGCAACTAGAAAAACAAGTGTGTCTGTAAGCCTGCTGCCACCCCCGTCTCCCACATTTAACATGCATAACATACAAATAAAATCTCTTAAAATGAATTATTTCTCACTAGATAGATTTACCAGCAATGTCAGTGGGCAACACCAGTTCACTTTTGAAAAAGAAATGTACATTTCTGGAACACATTCAGTTTTGAACTTGAAGCTGTTATAAACTCACCACACTTTTAATGAGAAGGCTGTCTGACTGAACTCATGTTACTGTAAGAATCTTAGAATATTCAGGACAGATTTCCTTCTCCAAGATGCCTTGAACTGCTGAAACAGCTGTTTGAAACCTGACGGGTTTTCGCGTACCCCCTACATCACTTCGCGTACCCCTGGGGGTACCTGTACCCCAGTTTGGGAACCACTGGATTATAAGATCAGAAGATCGCTGACTACACCTTGAAGTGTCTCATATAAACACCCTGTAGGCTACTGTTAACTACTGTCATATGGTACTGGAATTTGAAACTTACCCAAACCTAGCATTGGTGCTAAAAGGTCCTGTAGAATCCAGTAAATCATTACTATTTTGAAAAAAGCAGACAGTGTGACTGGCTGCCGATCAAATTTAACTGTGCATTATTTACATGCAGTTGCACACAACATGTACAGATAAGGTTCTGCAGAGGGTTTAACATCCCCATAAAAAAGGAGTCTGTGAAATTTCCATAATGTGAAAACTGTATATGAATGTATGCATATATGTTTGTTGTGTGTATTTCATTTGTGTGTGTAGGAGTGTGTAGGAGTGTGGAACGCTTCCCATGTCCGCCAGTGCGCTCAAGGTTAATGTATACACCGATAATGGAGATGATGCTCTGTAAAGCGTCCACACTTCTGTCTGGGAGCTGCAACTACATTGCATTACAGACCTCATCAGCATGATGGAACAAGCTCCTTAACATCTCTTTACTGCACACACGCACTTACACACACTCACACACACACACACACACACACACACACACACACACACACGGATGTCCACCTCTTAACAGGTTGACAGCATTGTGCCGCCACACTTATGGTCCTTCAGAGTATGCACTCAATCACCCACATTACCAATAACCCCACAGGTCCCATCCTGCACAGCACTGTTAACCTGACGCCTTTTGAACTATAAGTGCACCATTTAAAGCACTGCCTCATCTTTGACTGTTTCAACAGCTTTGTCAGCAATATAACTGATTTAAAGTGGGCACAACGTTTATGCCACAGAATTACACTTTTCCAGCACAAGTGTCGGTGAAAAGCAATCTAATTTCCATCCACAACACAATAATGACCGTCTTTCACACATAATGACTTTGATGAAACAGAGAGAGGGAAGGTTTGCCCTGCTGACAGCCAAGCACAACAACCGACATCACTTCATTTGTTGGCCTTGATCTCTGGACCATAATTATCTGTTTACCTTCCATCTTTTATCAATGTACTGTATTATATGAGCTCTTTTTATATATCAAATGAATGTTACCATACAGTACCATATCGCAAGTTACCCATGGATTTTCAACCATAGTGCTGAATCAATAAACATATGCATTACATGTATGTTTTAAAAGTTTACCTTCTCTAATGTTCTCTACTTAACTGGATTTTTTTCAAATCTAATTATATGGTACAGTATCAAATTGTATTTTATCACAAGTTACCCTTTGGATTCTGACCTATAGTGCAGATTCACCTGACAACTCATGATCATTTTTTGTAAAAATGTAACTGTTCAGATTTTATGTAATTTAACATTGTAAAGAAGTCATATTTTAGCTTCAGCACAATGGTTAAATAACAAGTTGAGACACTTTTTCATTGTGGACTTGTGCCGAAGATGCAGCTGATGACTTATATGGATTTAATTTCTGGACTTGTCTCTTTTATTTTAAGGTCCTAATATAGAGTGTATTACTTAGTCTATTTTATTTTGTTAGCTAGTGTTTATGAGAATTTTGTCTAATTCAGTGTTAGGCAATTTTTTCGATTGTTTTGTTCCTATTTAGTTGGGAAAAAAATGCTTTGAATTTGTGTATTTCCTTTAGTTGATTTCATGCAGGCTAAGTTACCCACAAAACAAGTCATTTTTCTGTAAAGGTGGTCAAATTTCTTATAAACTTTAATACAGATTAACATATTTATCATTGTTTGACACAGTTTATGGTAAAAATGTAAACAAACTCACTAAGAAAACAGCACACAAAGAAGAGGGGCTTATAATTTTGCCGGTGTCTACTGCGAACACAGTGGCGTAAGATAGCATGGTAACTTATTACACCATGGCACCGGTAGAAGTGTCCACAGAGAAGTCAGTGATGTAAAAAGCAGAGAGCAGCTTTAAAAAGAATAAGTTCTCCTGTTTGAATGAACTGGACTAAAGTCTGGGAACTTTACACATTTTTGAAGCAGCATTTTATTTATTCCTGTTATGCTTTGCTGTAGAGACTGGTAGTAGTTTTAACCTGTTTATATTTTGATGATACATTTTGTGTGCACACAGAGAGTGACTCAAGGACACAAAACATCATGATAAAGTTGTGCTTTCTTTATCAGCCTGGTTGTCTGGTACATTTTAATGAGTGATGAGTCAGTTCATTACTCTGTATGTGCCAGTCACTGAGTTGATTGTGTGAGTTGAATGCAAAAGAATCGCTACAGGGGTTGATTGGAAGTGGGTTGAGACCACTTTTCATGGGTTAGCTTCAGATTTTGATACTGAAACAGGGATCGATTGTTGTGTTCATATTTGTTCAAAAGAACCATGCCACTCACAAATAACTAGATATGAAAACTTACTTATATGGGCTGCAAATACCAATTTGTATCACACCCACAACAGTAGTGTAAAAATCTTTACAAGCACTACCATCTACAGTCAAACGCAGGAAAGCATTCGGGTAGTCAAGATTTTGGTTAAATTATTGTTAAATGGATATCATGACAGCATATTGTGCAAACTAATCTGAGGGGTGCATTAGTGCTTTATGGACACACAATGAACCTGGTGCTGTATGACATCCTTACATTTTGTTATGCTTTAGAAAAAGGAGAAAAGGGATATTTGAGATATAATCACTTAAATGTGTGATGCAAACTGACTTGCAGTTGCACAGGTATTGGTTCTCATTAGAGGCTAAATTCTGAAGGGCACTAGGCCATACTCTACCATGGGCATGCCTTGGGCAGTATGATGGGTATGCCAGTGGGCATTGCCGCCCACAGCTGCCCCTGAGGTTCTGCTTACCCCAGGGACAGATGGCATCAAATAGGCCAGTGTGAACAGATGGGGAATATATTGGAAGGGAATAGGCCAGCTGAAAATGCTTGCCCAGCAAATTTAAAAAAAGTATAATCAGAATCGAGGAGAATACTGGAAAGAAAGAGACAGGGGAAGGAAGAAGGAGCATCATGGAGCAAAAAAGAGCCAAAGAAATGGAGACAAAGTGGTTGAATGTATCACCCCCACTCATATTTTTAGGCTGTCCGCCTGAATCGAGGCGTGGGCACTGATTGTAATCGGATGGGTGCTCATGAGGAGAATCATCTCCCTGAATGTAGAGGCCTCTCTCCATTCCCCTCCCCTTATCCTCCCATCTGTGATAAATGTGAATAGTTTCCTGACCAAAAAGCATGCTGCTCATTTTTCAAGCCGCCATCCCTCTGACTGCAAAGTTTCAAGGGAACCCTCTCATGCTTGTTCTGTATTACATGACACTCTTAATCCAATTTGGTCAGAAGTACGTACGCCCCCCACCCCACCCTCCCCGCGAATAGTGTGTGTAATAGCCTGTGTGTGTTTGACTGTGGACTGCATTTACATGTGCAAATTTGTGTGGGCGCGGGCAGATGTGTGTCATGTCTTTGCAGTGATTAGCTGTAACTGCAAGGTCTCTCAGGAGTTGTGCTTCACTGTGTGTTCTGCTTGCCAAGCACGGTTAAGTCTACACTCAAACTCCCTGTGCTGTGCCACAGTGGGAAAAATGAGTTTTTCTGCGCTGATTTATAGTGAAAAGGGAGCACACATTATTAAAGGCACATACATAAACACACACACACACTGGTATGGCTGTGAAGCACTGGTCAAGGTGGACTGCCTTAGGGTGTTGACTCACTGCAGGGCATAACCAAACTTTTACCTAAGGTCAGCCAGGATCATTTACAGAGTGGATGAGAAAAATCAGCTATAAAATAGTTAATTGTAACTCTCCAGAGGCTTTATGCAAAATCCTTGCCTAATTGATCCATACTTTTTTTTTCCTTGGGGGGGGCGTTATGCACAGAATACTAAGCAGGATAAACAGAAAGCAAGACTCTATCGAAAATCATCTGATATTCTATATCTCAAAGTCTTGCTTTTCTGAAAAAAATGATGTTTTAAAGCAAATTCAATGGACACAACTGACACTGAAAACAGCTTATAGAGCATGAATTACTGCCTGTTATACTTCACTGACAGCAAAATCAGTTGTCTATACTAGAAGAACTTGAAGTACAGGGGTCGATTTTGCCAATGTGAGTTAGGGAGCAATCAGGACAAGCAGTTAAATCCAGTTAGAATCGAAAAGACGGAATTACGCCAATTAATGGTCTAACAAAAAAGTGAAAAAAAGACTGACATAGTTGTTCCCGATTTGCTAAAACCTTATACATAAATTTATGATTTTCTTGTTTTTTTTTTTTACAACAGTGCACTTGATCACTTTCCATGTTGATACAGGTATTCTAAAGAATTAACAAGGCCGAAAAAATCCTCTTAAATAAGGACAGTGCAGAATTTTTTTTTATTCAGAAATAGAGCTCATTTTTCATTTCCTTAAAAGTAGTAGTTATGGAGGCTTGTGCCTGACAGTGACAATATATATATATATATATATATATATATATATATATATATATATATATATATATATATATATATATATATATATATATATATATATATATATATATATATATATATATATATATATATATATATATTTATGTATATATATGTATATATATGAATATATATATGTATATATATATGTATATATATATATATTTAAAAAAATAATCTAATTAATTACAGGATTTGTAATTAATTAATCTAATTAATCACATTTTAATCTCATATCTGCTTAAAGTCCCCACATAAATAATTTGAATTCTAGGACATCACAAAATTGTAGTGGATGATTAATCAAATGAATACACTAAAAAGAGAAGATTGCATATCTACATTTTTATTGCTGATTGAATGAATCCGAAGTCAGGGCATCTTGTCCAGAAAATTCTAAGCTCAATCAGGCAACTCAAATTACACTTTACGTGTGTTTCATAAATCAAATTCAAAAAAAGAAAAAGGTCGAGGACACCCAGCAAACCAATTAGGCCTGGTTCATTATTCAATAATGTAGTACAAATATAGATAAATTAATTCAAAAATAAAATAAAGCACAGTCTTAAATATGCCGTTCCTGTTGTCACCTCAACTTTGTTTGGTTTGACTAGGGACGCATGTGTGAAGTGACGTGCCACTGCCATGTACGGGTCCTCCAATAATGGCCAATATCTAAATGTTTGTGTGCTATGATTAATCGCGATTTTAATGCATTAATTTGTGTTGTAATTAATTAATCTAATTAATGCACTAAAGTGACAGCCCTAATATATTTACAATATATATATCTATATATATATATATCTATATATATATATCTATATATATATATCTATCTATATATATATATATCTATATATATATATATATATATATATATGTATATATATATATATATATATATATATATATATATATATATATATATATATATATATATATATATATATATATATATATATATATATATATATATATATATATATATATATATATATATATATATATATATATATACATATATATATATATATATCCCCTTTATCCCTCCTCAAAATGTGGGATCAGAGGGATGTAGAGCCAAAACCTAAACCTGCAGAGATGATTGCTAGTCCTGCTAGTTTTCCACAATAAATGGATGGAAGGACTGCAGAATTATTTATGGCATGTTAACAACCCCCAGCAGATGAAAAATACTTTTGCTTGCCCCACCTTTAAGAGAATGCTTACTTTAATAACCTGTATCAAAATATTTCCCCTTTCAATGTAATAAGGGGACATGCTACTTTCCCAAGATGGGAGACACTCCCTGCCAGTGTTTTTACAAAGTGGGACGCAACCCCTAAGAGGGCTGTGGTCACATGGCAATGGGGTGTAATTGAAAAAAACCCTGCTTTTGCAGTCATATTGTGGTTCTTGCTGAAGAGTTATAGTGCAGTGACAGAGGCAACCAGTTTTCTACCAGCCTGCTGACACAAGCTGCAGCCAGCATGTATCCAGTTTGAAGCAGCTGCGAAGGAGGTGTCAGAAGAAGAAGTTATATCCACTCAGTGAATCTGAATGAGGAGGGATGATGCCAGCTGTAGACCTGAATAAAAGCTGAAGAAAACTATTCATTTTTCATTCCTTCTCACTTGTCTTCCCTCATGAAAATGAACGGCGCTGGGTAACCCTGTACCAAAATGATCAGCACATGTGAAAATAAACGTGTTAGCGATGGCAGCATGACCTGTAGTTGTTTACTTTTGAGCCAGAAAGATCCCTGACTGTCATAAAAAGAGTCAAACTCCAGGATTTAGTGAATTACTAAATTAGATAAATCAACTCCTGATTGTTTGACAATCAAAAAGATTCATAGAGAGGCAATTTGTCTGTCCAAGGAACAGAGAGAGACTGATTGATGTACTCATAACCAGCAGACAACAATATTGATTGTTATCTTCTGTAACGTAGAATTAATCAGACTAAATTTATTTAAACTTCTACTGGCTGTGTTCTGTCTAAGATAAAAGAGAAGCACATATCATGCCCATTTTAAATTTTTTTCTGAAGGGCTTACATAAAGTAATGATTTTGATGAAGGAAAAAAAAACGTGCTTTTAAGTTGCAGCTCATTTATTTTGTGGCGGCAGAACAAACAGTATGTGAAAAGATAAGCTCACTTGAGAAACAATATATATGAAAACTGACTCATTGCATACAAACTAGAGAAGTGATGTCAAAATAGTGTAAAGGTGCTGATATTAACTAACCACAGCGGGTTTAGCTTCAACTTATATTAACGGACTGTGTTTGATAAATTCACAGAAGCTATATTTTCTGCTGGAATAAAGCTTGTCTAGCCTTTAAGAATAATGTCGGTTATAACATCTGACACTGACCCTGCTTGGAAATATGGATCAAAATTTATATTTGATTTTTTTTAATAAATTGTGGTATTCAATATGAACCTCACCCCCCTTTTTTTACACATGAATAATCTTAAACATATATTGATGAAGCTAAAAATAGGATTGTCTTAAACCGCGTTCACACTGAATGCAACTTTGCAACCATAGTTGTGTCGCTCACTGAAGTTGCTTCGCCTGACCATAAGTACCTAATTTTAGCCACCATCGCTGTCTCCATCTCTCAGTGATGTCCCGTTCGCTCAAGTTTCACTCTGAAACTAACATGGATATGGATTGTCACTATCTGAACCAGAATAAAAACTGTCTGTCACAGATACCAACACACACCCACACAACCTTGATTGGCTGTTACCACCCAGCCCAAACAATTTCGCCTGGAAAGACCAACTTTCTCAACTTTCTCAACTTTGCTGACAGAGCTACGAGTGACGTGGCCACCTTAATTGCGGCCTTCTAGTCGCGGGAGGGTTAACCCCGCCCCATCACAGCTGTACATTGACTTTACATGGAGTGGTCACCAAGGTTGCATTGTCGCGTTTGGTGTATAGGCAACTTTGGTGCAGACAGCTGCAAAAGTTTTAGATTTGGAACTGCAGCTCACCATTTTACCTAGTCATCATACTACAAAAAGGAGCCAAAAGAATGGAGAAAAATGGATTTAATTTATCATCTGTATTCATATTGTTGGGCTGTCCGCTTGTATGAAGGCATTGGCACTGATTGTAGCCAGATGGGTGCTCATGAGGAGAATCATCTCCCTGGATTTCAAGAAAACATTCATCATACTTCAGGGTGAATTTAAGCAATATATTTTGAGAGGGAATAAGGGGTAGGACAAGATAGTTTTTTTTTCTTTTTTTTTACTTCTTCCTATACCCATTTCAAACAGAATCTAGCTTTGGTGGATTAATTGTAGTAAAAAAAAAAAAGAAATGCTGTAATAGCTATTTGCATTCACTTACAAGTTTATTTTATCTATGTATGTATACATAGATAACATGTATACATGTTTACATATGTATGTTTTCTGTCCAAGTTCAAAATAAATAAAATCATGCTCATATTTTTTGTCAGCTGTTTTGGCCTTCCTACTAAAAAGCATTCTACCCTCATTCTGAGATGTTGAACACACATAATTGAGGCACTATTCTTCATTTTACCATCCAGCGTCCTTATCTGCAGGAGTGTTACTACCATATTTCTCCCCCTCCACTTTGGCACTGCTAACAAGAAGGTAGTTGTAAGTGAGAACTACCCAAAATAGGGACCTACTGCCATGCCAGGTCCCTCTTGAAAAAGAGATTTCAAATCTCAATGAGGCTTTTATCTGGTTAAATAAAGGATAAATAAAAATATTTCTCACTTACTGCTATTTTAACGGATCAACAACTTAATTAACAACAGCTAAAGCTCATCTGTCAAAGAATAAAATATGGAACTAACGAAAGACCAATAATAATAATAATAAAATGGTGTCATTTTTTACAGCCCATTCAAAATTGACAAGCAGATTGATGGGGTGGAGCCTATCCTAGCTGTCATTGGGCAAGAGGTGGGTACACCCTGCTCACACCCAGCTCACGATCATACCTAAGGGCAATTTAGAGTCACCAATCAACCTCATGGGAATGTTTTTGACTTTTTGACCTACTAATCTGAGCCCTGTGTTTTATGCCATAGCAGCATTTTTCAGATACTTTTAGATTGGTATCGACTTTTTTACTTTGGTGATGTGTTTATTGTTAGTTTTTATCTTGTTTGCCCTGAGCCCTTGTGTCTTCTAGTCACATTAAACCATTAATTTGTTTATTTTTAGTTCCGTATGGTGGTTTTCATAGCTGTAGTTATTCCTGTTGTCTCTTTGTGGTGGTTCAGAACTTTGGTCAACAAATGTTTTTAAATGTGTGAAAGATCTAGTTGCTCCAATTTCCCTCTCCCAGGTAACTGCCTGCCAACTTCCAGACAGTTGTCAGCCAATAATCAGTCAACTCCCAAGAGCCTAAATTTCTCAAAGTATGCTGAGTCGTACATTAGCAGGATATTTCCCTAAGATGGCATTTCCCTCACAAGATTACATAGCCTCAACTTTTCCTTGGTTATTTGACAAACTGCCAAATCAGCATAGACAAGACTTGACACTGCAAATTCACTCAAAGTTAGCCTTAAATTGTCTGTTCAAAGCATTCAGGGTGGACAGGCCCTGCCATGGACCAGCCAAGACCCTAACAAGGAAAGTAAGGAAGTTTCAAGCAGCTGCATAAATCATTACATACAAATTGTATATAAATCAATGTTAACTTGACTTGGATTTGACAAATTCACAATAATGAACTTTCTTAACTTATATATTGCTTGAAATTTTGATGTTTTAGAAACTGGATGCATCTCCTGGTCCTACCTGGGAGCACTAGTCACAGGCTTTGATAAAGATGATTTTGTGTATAGTTTAGTTCATGCTGGTACATTTGTTAATTTGTTTCTCTTTACAGAGATGCCTAAACCATTTATATATTTATTTACTTATTTATTTTTCATTTTTACCATGACTGCAAATGCACTCTACAAGGTTAACTTTTGACTTAAGAGTACATGTACATATAATGAGGTAATGACTACTGAAAGTGATTTAAAGGTAAGTATCACTTGTGCACTTAATTTGACTTTGGTAGTTTGAAACTTTATAGCAGTGTTGTTGTCAAGCAGACTTGAGAAGATTAAACATAATGAAATGAAATGATTATACTCAGGTAATAAACTTCAGCACAGCTGCAAGAGACCGGTCAAACCTTCATTGTCAAATGTCTCCAGCGGTTGTAAAAGACACCTATTGTAGCAACAAGCTGTGGAATCCAAATTGTTTCCCAGCAAGAACTCAATTAATCCTGACCTTTTTTATGATTAAGGGCTTGACAACTTTGACAAACACTCTGTCCTTGTATGAATCATTTATGGGAGGTCACCGAGGTCGCCTGGCTTGTTCTGATTACAGTCTCCTCTGTCTGGCTGTACTTGAGGGCCCTTCAGATTCTCTTTCTGCAGCTCAGGGATGTTCACCACAAAGAGCAGTACAGCCATATCCAGTTGTGATTTAGAATTTCCAGACAGCCTGTATATCTAATAACCAAATTTGGTTCACATAGTGTCATTCTATTTGGACGAGAAGCTCTGTTAAATAGGCTTTCAGAAACGACAGGCCTGATAAAGCGTCTCGAACAGGACAAAATAAAAGATTTGCTCATTTCACAGTGCTTCACTCTGAGAGGTTGTTCCATGGGGAGAAAAAAAGGAAGATACTGCTTGTGAATGTTACACCCCGACTAAATTGATTTTGTTTTGGGTTGAAGGTTTTATCAAAGCTTCTAATCCTCAGAGGAAAAGGATAAGTCTAATCGGAGTGTTTTTCTGTTGGGATTAGTGACACACAGCCTCTTGCTTTCACTTTCATTCTCTTACATCGCTGTCTCAAGTGGAAATTTATTTATTTTTCTTTCACTTGGGCTCCTTTTATCTCATCCTATCTTTAAATACACTCTCTTTTTTATTGTATCTCCAAAACAAATATTTTGATTGGAGTGTCTTGAGTGCTTTTTCATTGGATGTATTTTATCCCAAAATAGCATAGTGAGTGTTTTTTTTATATTCTAATCATGCATGCTTTTTTATGCAAGCTCTCTCTTTTCCCGCTCCTGCTTACACCCATTCAAAGGTATCTTATTATGTGCCCTTTCTCTCCTCCTGGCTGCTAACAGTCCCTAAAGACAGCCCATGTAGTCTGTATGGGCAATGATCATTTAGTTGTAATGTCTTCCTAACAAGCTGGAAACAAGGCCTTTATGGAGCTGGATAACAGGATAATGGTGTTCCAAGTCACAAAGGGGAAGCTATATTCAGCTGCATTCAAAAACTATGTGCTTCAGATGCTAGCCTGATGACTAGAGTCTGCAACAAATGGTTAATGAAGATTATTGTAGATGGCTTGTAGTAAATGACCTTGAGCCCCTGTAATGATATATTAATCTTAGTACATGATTCTCACTGTAGCCCCTATAGTATGCTGTAATGGATGTTGTACATTGTGAGAGTATTTATCTCTTACATTTCTACTATGTAGGTTCATGTGAATATGATTTGGTGGGAAGTTAGCAAAATTGACTCCAACTTGAACTCAGAACACACCGTGGTGTCAGCAGAGGTGTAGTATTTGATGTAAAAGCCCAACAAAGCTGTACACCAGTACTTGGATGTATTAACCTCCCTTTTAAAATGGTGGCTAATATAACCTTTTTGCCGCAAGGGTAATCTTAGGGGAACTTTGGTCTAATGTAGCTTGGTGCTGCTGATCATTGTACAACATGTTGTGACAACACTCAGTAAACTTCATATTAAGCAGATATTGTACATAAATGGTAAATGGACTTGAGCTTATATAGCGCTTTTTTAGTCTTTGACTACTCAAAGCTGCTCTACACTGCAGGTCACACCTACCCATTCACACCCATTCGCTCTCACATTCACTCACTGATGGTTCTGAGTTTCTATGTTAGTTATCCATCAGTATCTGTAACACATACATGCCTTTCATGCCCATTTACACACCACTGACGCAGTAGTGGGAGCAACTTGGGGTTAAGTGTCTTGCTCAAGACACATCACCATTTGTCGCCCGTAGCTGGGCTTGAACCTGCAACCTCCGGCTCATGGACCAAGCGCACTATCCCACTGCGCCACCAACGCATCTATTTTTACACACATGCAGCTGCAGCTAGTGTCAATATTTAGCATATTTCACAAACATCATCATTGCCCAACTGACATTAAATTTGTTCTGATTGCCCTGACTTAGTGAGATGCCACTTGACATTTCCAGCTATATTGGCCAAAGTTTGCCAAAATGTCTTGATGTGAATGACTCTTGAATCACATTACCAGCCTGGAAGGACATAGAGTAGAATCTGGCAGATTATCTTGTCACTGTGAAAGAAGCTCCACTTAAAAAAGGCCTGACAAGACACAAACTAAGAAATCACAGTTGACTAAAGGGAAGGTTTGTTACAAAAAGAGCTGGCTCACAGAGGAGGACAGTCTCTTCTCCTGCTGTGACACTCAACAGGTAGACAGAGCCAGAAGTCTCAGTTATTTTGTCCAATAAAGCCCAACAAGCTCACAATAACTTAAAGTTAAATGTATACTCATCACTTGCCATGTGTTAGCTTACATCTAGCATGGGTCTAAAGTGGGCCTTAAAGAACAGAATTAGCTTTGGTCTCTCGTCTTTCAATTAAGTTTGAATTCCAGCACCTACATTATGGAGCTGATTTTGTTTCTTTATTATGCAATCAAAAAGAATAGATTTGAAAACAAAAAAAACTTTGCAAACAAAATTATAATTTCAAAAAATACAAAAAATATGTTAGTGATTAAAACTGTATCTTCAGATATCCACAAGTTTTGTTTACAAATCAAAAAATTGCTTTCATGAACCACAGATTCATTTTCGTTTCCTGAACTTTGTTTGCACTTCTCAAAGTTTTGTTTGCGCTTCGTCCTAACTCTCATGGGCGGCGCCTTCTCTGAAAACTGTAAGAAGCCTCCTGATTGGTCAGTGTCCCTCAGAGTGATGGGATCACAACTTCCGCTCCAACACAGACGGCGTTGTGGGAGAAATGGCGAGAGTAAGCCGAAGGATACAAACATCGTCAAACAGGAATGTTTTGCCTAACTTCTCTGTCTTTCTGGTGCTTTTTTCAGATTTCTGTTGTTGCTCTTCTATTATTTTTTTCCCTAACCAGTAGAGACAGCGTTACTACACATTAACACTCATAATGTAGATCTACCAGCTGAGCGTTATGTGCTTGGCAGGCTAGTGTGGCATTGCTTTACATTTGCATAAATGCAAGCTTTAAAAAGCTATAAACCCTCGCATTTATGGTTCATGAAAGCAATATTTTGATTTGTAAATAAAACTTGTGGATTTATGAAGATACAGTTTTAATCACAAACATATTTTTTGTATTTTTGAAATTATAATTTTGTTTGCAACGTTTTTTTTTTGTTTTCAAATCTATTCTTTTTGATTGCATCATAAATAAACAAAATCGGCTCCATACTACATTAGCCTTTTTTAATTTTGTGTGCCAGTTTTCTATGTTTAATGTCACCTCCTCATGATAGAGTACTTCTATTCCCTAGACAAAAAAGTCAACGCACAACTTCTCCCTTTACCCTGCGCCAATAGAGTGTCCCAGACAATCTGAGAATACTGGTGGACAGGTGATTAAAAATTAGGGATTGTGAACATATTCCTGCAGTTATCAAGTTTGAATTTGAGCCTGGGTTGATGCAAATCGTTTTGCTCTTTCAGCAAAACATTGTGAGGTCTTTTTTGGCTTTGGCATTGATTCAATGCTGTTCTCGTACTCAAGCTCAGGGTTAATTGTTTCGATGTGACTTAAAAGTTGAAAATGTCATTGTGTTCCAGCTCAAAAAACATTGAAAATATATTACAAATGAACAGCTGACGTGCCACCAAATTTGTCTTGAGGCTGCTAAATTAAGTTTAAAACAAATCTTAAACAAGACAATCATTTCCCCATAAAATATATCACTTATAACATCAAACAAGGACAGCACTCTTGGTATAAACTGCAGCAGATTTATCTCAGAGCTGAATTGGCTGTCGGCTACAGTGTGGTGATATGAACACCTGTTTGATTAAGAGAGGCTGAAGCAGGAAATTTATTTTCATATGCTCAGTTTTGAAAACAATCAACCCATGAGAGAATTCATCACACCATGACAAAGTCATAAACTACCTAAGGATGTCAGGTTTGTCTGTTCCTCATAACAATGAGAAACGATGGCACCATCTGAAATCTTGATAAATGGAGATTATTACAACAAACTGTTCTCTGCTTTGATGTTTTCTTCTTTTTGTTCAATACAGCCTCAAACGAAAACCAATTCAGAATGATTAATGAAGCAGTGACATGTCAATTTAGGTGAAGCATTGTGCTGTTGTAATCATTTAATCACAAACCATCACACAAATCATATTTTTCAGGCAAGATAGCAACAACGCTTTACATTCCTGCCCCTCACCCTTTTAGCTCGCCGTAATCCAGAAAATCACTTGAGAGGATTATTATGCAATCCAATTACGGTTCATAATCTGAGCCTAGAAAGTGTTTCTGTGTCTTTGCTGTCTGACTGCGAGATGGTCCTGTTATCTTGGTTGAACAGAGAATTTATGTTTTATGGGTGCAAATCACTTGGGTGGGTGTTGAAGCAGCAGGGACGTAAATGTGTATTTTAAAGGAGCCACCTGAGGGAGTATTGAATTGAAAAACCAAGAAAGACCAAGTGTGTTAGTTTTCTTTTTTAAAATGAACACAAAATATTACATATTCTACCCATTTTGTTGGCCTGTGTAGCAAATATCAGTTTATGTACACAGTTATATAACAGTTAAGCCTCAAATCAATGGAGAGATTTCCTGTCATAAAAGTTAGCGATCTTTTTCAGCAGTTACAACATCAGACCAAATCACTGTGTTGAATCAAGGGACTGGTTTAACTTTTCGGTAAAACACTCATGCGCTGTGAAGAGGTCGTAATGCAGAGACTCATGATAAAGAGCATATAAATAGACAAAGCATAATATGACAATTGTTATAGAAAGAATTGGACTGAGGTAGGTGAAATGAGCTATTTAACATGTTCTCAACCTAACTTTGGATCAACCCACTGATGGAAATAGAGGCTAAGTTGACGCAGGATTTCAGGCTGTATTACCAAAATGTACACTTCCTTGTTGCTCTGTCATTTGTGTCCTCAACCATATGAAAACGAAAACCCTCAATGAAATAGAAACACCTGGGATTAAGAAAAAACAACAACTTTACAATAAGCACCTTTAGATTTATTAAATACAGCATTCATACCTAACCTGCTTCTTGAACCATAGAGGCTGTAAAAAATGTCTAGTCCCTTATACACAATTGTATAACTAATAGGTTTTTTAAAGCTAGCCTCAAGATTTGTTTATTCAAAAGCAATTGCTACATGGAATTTATTTGTATCTGTATTTCTTTTCACATTCATACAGTTTTTAAATGTTTTCTTTTTCAGGAACAAATAAAGCAAATTAAAACACATTTATACAAAAAAATTACAAAAAGAAAACTTGAAGATTATTTATAAAAACAACAGCAGGAAAATTATTTTAACAATGTAAGCTAAAAGCTGACTTGTTTATAACATGAGTCTCCCATCTCTGAGCACACCTGAGCGCAACAGGATTGAGGCACACAAGAAACAAGGGCCCCGGTGAGCTCTGAGTCACTCCAGAGGATCAGAGTAGTTTGTAAAAGACTTAAGTTGTTTGTGTGCATCCATGAGGCATGTGTTTCCACAGATGTTAGGTCTGTGTAGTTGTTTGTGAAAGGTTTGATCTTTTTATTCTGAAATGATTTTTAAAAAGAGAAAAGTAAGAACTACATTGAAAGCCATGACTATCACAGTTAATGGAGTCAATCAATGGAACAGCTTACAAGGAGAAACCAGGTGCAGCGGTACCATGAACATATTTAAGAAAAAAATTGTCAAAATGACCTTTGACGGATATGAACATGATAATATCTAACTGTGTATCATCTAAAAATTGTCAAGACCTGAAGGATGCTGAAACGTAAACATGTGGGTATGTTTGGTCTGTGAGACAGCAGGAAAGACCAAATGTACCAAAACAATGATAGTGAATGAAGTGATGGTGCAAGACAAGTGAGGTAGCAGTATATATCCCACTAACTGCAGAGGGACAGACAGTCTCAAAATGGATCCGCTAAGTTGGGCTTTCAACGCAATCGATAAGGTTTTCTCAACCCGTCAAGCTGGCCCGGGAGAACCAAAATGCCCTGATGGAACAACCTTAAAAAGACACTCATGAATTATGCCGTACGTGGAACAAAGGATTGGACATTAAAGGTCAAATATGGACAGTAAAAGACAATCAAGAATTATGTCATACTTCTGTAAATGGAATACAAATTTACAATAATCTGATGATACGTGAAAAAAGAGGAGACTAAATATCGAGGAAATGGGGACGGGACTAGATAAGCTCTGCTTCTTCCATCTTCCCTTTCGGACATGTACAATGTGATCATCTATTGACAATGTGTGATGTTGTATAAGTGTGCTGACATGACCGAAATAAAATCAATTCAATTCAATTCAATTCAAATTTAATTAGAATCTGAGTATCGGGCTAAGTTAAAAAGCAAAGTAAGAAAACAAGGAGAAAGACCAGATAATCAAAAAAAAAAGGTTTCAGAATAAACAACAACAAAAAAAAATAAAATCCAAAAATGAATCCATTAAAAAAACACTGAAACAAGACATGTTCCTTAAAAAAAAAAAAAAAAAAAAAAAAAAAAACACTAAAAAGTTCAATTTAAATTCTGGGAAATGCTGGAGATGCTGGAGACGTGCGGAGGGAGTGTGCCACGGAAGACGATTGAACCGACTGAGGTCCTGTTTACACGACAACAAAAGTCAATCAATCAATCAATGTTTATTTCTAAAGCTCTTACAGTAACCCAAAAGGCCCCCAAAGTGCTTTACAGTACAGTCAGAAAATAAATAAGAACACTATGGATAAAAGCAACATAAAACAATGTCATAAGAACAATACATAAAAGCAAAAGTTAATTGTATCCTTCCCAAGTTGCATTCCTAATCCTCTATTGTTTTGTTGTCCTTATTGTACAACCACATGCAAACAAATGCTTGAAAGATGATTGCATCATCTTCTCATGAAAACCTGCATCACTGTGTTTCTGAGTGAAAGCTTGATATAATCAGCTTAATTTTCACCCTGGAGACACCATTTCTTTCTTCATCTGTACATTTCCAATACCTTGAGGTGACTGCCGCCAACCTTTTGAAGAAAATGAAAATGCCTTTTTATGTTTGATGCATTTGGTCTTTGTGCGCTCTTGTCTCACGGTTGTGTAAACTCTATAGAACCCCCCCCCCTCGAAGGTTTCAGCATTTTTCCAGCATGTTTATTTACTGTATATTTCTGAAAGCAACTTGGGGGTCACACTGAATAAGAAGGATTACCTAATATTTTCCTGAGAAAACTACTAGTTGCCCTTCACTGTATTAGATTTACTAAAAAAGTGCAATCATTGTTGTTTGGTCTTGTGTATCCCAAAGCAAATCATGCTGATCTGTGACCAACATGTTTATGTTGTAGTAGATTAAAGAAGATGAAGACGTGCAGTACTGCATAAGTTTGTGCACAGAAATTATGGAGGCATCAAAGACATGCTTGGATACTCAAAGGCATCAAATGGGTGTTACCTCCATCACAGAAATGACAAATCAAAGCTTCAGACTAGTGAAGTGGGATATGAAAACATGAGTCATGTCTGGACACGCATACTTAATTATCCTCTGCTTATCCAGCTCTGAAAGGAAACACAATTTCCATCTTTATATATTCTCATTCATGGAGGATTTAGACAACTAAACATGCTAATGCTACAAAAAGAACTTTGTGAGGCTTATGATGAAAGATCAAACTTTAACGTTCTCTCAGAGGCTTTTTCCGAAGTCTGATGTGGGAACTTCTTTCTTTCTGGTGTACTATCTTAGGGCTTAATTAGTGGGAGAAATGTTCATATTTTGCAATGTGTATCCACCAATTCTCCAGCTAAGGCTGCCTGATAGAAATACTGCAATTCTCCCTTTAAAACCAGCGAGAAATCCTGTGAGACCTCTGCTTCTCTGAGCCTGAGCACCCCCACTGGCCTGTGATGGAGTCCCAATAGAGATCTCTTGGCTACGTTACATCGTCTGTGCTCCTTCTAATCCTCTCCAGTCTTTAAAACTTGGAGAGGAATTAAGGCAGTTAAACTGAAGCAGTGTAATTCATGGAAAGTGTATGTTTGCATTCCAAAAGGTGTCTGAGCAGGATCAATACAGGAGATTTAGTTGGGACTCAAAGTCGTGATTAGATATTCAAATTGAAAAGCCATTGGGAGCACTATCCAGAGGGAGGGTAGATCATAGGCAAGTAAACCCAACCACCCACGCACGTGTAGCATCCAGCACTTCCAATTAAATTGTTTTGAAGTTCAGGGCCTCTGCTTTGTTTTTTTTTTTGCTGTGCTTGTTTTTGTGACACCGAATGTGGTATCATTAGTGAGGTCTGTGTTAGCGACTGCTCATTCCCTTCTTCGCCTCTCTTCATCAGTCTTAGTTTTCTCTTGTCTTCTCCCTCTTCTGCTCACTTTGCTTTCATCTCAGATCAGAGGAACAAAGTCAGAGTTTTCAGCCTCGTCTTTCACTTTTTTTTTGACTTTTTCACCCAAAAATACGCTGGAGTGGCGGTTAAGCTCTGTTAAGGCTGTCAAGTTTTTTCAGTGTGACTCCATGCTGTCTTCTTTTTATTTCATTTCATGTGCTGTTTTCACCTAGCGGGTCCTCACCTTTTTTTTTATCATCCACACTCGCCTTACTTGGGCGAGTCTTTGCTGTTCTCCCCCTCACCTGTGTGTATGTCCTTTTATCTCCCTCCTCTCTCATATGTTCCAAGTAATGAGGTCTTGCTTTCAGGGCAGCGCTGCCATCTCCCTTGGAAGGAGTAAACAACCAATCATACATCATACCTGGCATGACCCTCAACCTATCAGATACCAGATCAAAGCAGGAAGCGAAGGAGAGGGGATGCAGCCCTCGACTACAGATGGACCATTATTAGAGGGACAGAATGAAGGATGTTTTGTGGGAGAGTTTTCTTGTGTGTTGTAAAGAAATGTGTGCAACCAGTGCTGAAGCCTGGTGGCTATATGACTCCATGAGATACAGGATCTCTTGACACTGAAGATACAGAGGTGGGAGATTATAAGGAAAGGCTGCTGATCTGGATTTGAGGTCACTGTGACCTTGTGTAACACTCAAACATACTCAGTTTCTCCTCGGTCATGATGGAAATTTGTGCAAAGTCAAAAGAAAAAAAAAAACCCTCAACACATTTTTAAGACAAAGGGTTTACATGCAAGACATACACAGCAAGCACAGCAGCCCAAATTGCCTTGACCTATGACCTCGGACTCCCAAAATCTTATAATTAATTTCTGAGTCAGACTGGATAGGAAAAGCAAAACCAAGCAATTTTATGTTAATACACCCTAATTCCAATTAAGTAAGGACATTGTGTCGAACACAAAAACTAAAAACATTCTGTTCAAAATGATACTTTATGATATATATTTTTAAATATTCACCTTTTTCAATTTGATGGGTGCAACACATGCCAAAAGCTGTGACAAGGGCATGCTTACCACTGTGTTACGCCATCCTTCCTTTAAGATCTCATCTGATGTACGACTTCATACTCCAGGTTCTCCGCTGTTGTATTTTGCCCTCCATATTGCAGCATACATTTAAATAGGAAACAGATTTGGTCTCTTTGTATGCTGCTCTTTTCATGTATTGTCTGGGTTCTTGTAAAATAATAACCGTTTCTTTTTGGAAGGAGGGTGGTGGTGGGGGGGACTTGAAACCTGGGGAGTGGGTGTGGGCAGTCCAAGGCTGTGTCCGAAATGGCATACTAACATCCTACTCATACTAAGTGTGACGTCAAAATGAGTATGTAGTGCGTTCACATTAGGAAGTATGAAAAGATTGAGTGTGCGAGAAATACCTGGATGTGAACTAAACTTCAGACCACGACAGAGGTGTCATTCAACTCATTGTAAAGTGGTTGACCATCACAATGAATATCGAAGGATTATACTATGTTTGAAAAACTACATAGTGTTGGTTTAAAGCTTTTGTAAATGGGCTCTTGTTTTGGAGCCGACCGGAAGTTTCTTCAATAGCATAATATCGGAATGTCCGAAATGCCAAAATGGAATTTTTCTCTGTGCATTTTATGGCTCAAAGGACCACATTTTGGTATTCTACATGGTGACTTTCTCGCCTAGAATGCTCTCTAAACTTTCAAATGTGGCGAATCAACAGAGATATTTGATAGCCTGGTGTGCTTCTGATTTTTGTCGTCGGAGGTTTGAAATGCATTATAGGAAACTTAGTAGTAGCCTATACTACAGTGTGAACGGTTTGCATCCTAATCATACTTATAGTATGTAGTATACAGTATATACACATGAGTTTGTAGTATGTAGTACGTTAGGATGCCATTTTGGACACAGCCCAAGTCTGTGTGTTCTGTAATTAGTGTGGGTGTGGATTTTTGTGCCAACTTTTTGGGTTTTAAGTTTTACTGACTTCCTGTGAAATGCTCTGCCTTCCATAAGCACCATTGGTCTGAAAGACATTAGAAATGTTCCTGCTCTATGTTGGTTAAGTCCTACAAGTGCTACACAAATCAAGTAATTATTGTTATTACTAGAGCTTGACTAAGGGCAGGTCAGTCTAGTTTCCCTGCACTCTTTACTATGATGCCACACTGTTGAAACAAAATGTGTTTTGGCATTGCCTTGCTGAAATAAGCAGGGATGTCCTTGAAAAAGACATTGATTTGATGGCAGCATATGTTATCCAAAACCTGTATGAACTTTTCAGTATTAAAGGCACATTCACAAACGTGCATGTTACACATGCCACGGGCACTTACACACCCCCACACTATCCCAGCTGCCAGATATTGAACTTTGTGCTAAAAGCAATTTGGATAATCCTATTTAGCCCAGAAACAATGTCCATGATTTTCTAAAAAAATAATCTATTGTGGACTGATCGAACAACAGCACACTAGACTACTATGCATCACTCTATCTCAGATAAGCTTGGGCCTAGAGAAGTCACTTGTACTTGTATCAGCAAAAAGTGTTAACTGACAATGGTTTTAGAAATGCTCCTGAGCCCACATAATCATATCCTAAACAGAATATTATAATTGTATTCTTGCAGTGCCACCTGAGGGATTGATGGTCACAGCTGGCATTTATTAATGGTTTTCATCCTTTCTGCTTTGATGCTGCGATTTCTTTGCTGAGACTATTTTGATGATGTAAGTTTGTGATTAATCACAGGACCCACTGACCTAGATTATTGTCATCAGTTGGAGTTTGAAGGATTTTTTTCTCTGAAACTGAAAACTTAAAACATTCTGAGGGTACATTGATGCTGAAAAGAAAAATGGATTGATGATGTATACTCTTGCAGATGTGGTGTAGTCTAATAATAGGTCATACTTGAGTCAGAGTGGATGTTTGTGTGAACTCTTAGGAAAGTAATGCAAAGTCTTTAAAGGATGGATCATCAGTTTTAAAGTGGGGTTGAATGAATTCCTTTCAAGTGAATGCATAAGATTCTGATGTTGATCAGCTCTACCTCTGTGAAGAAAGAACAGTTATTTTTACAGAGCTCTAAACCCCATAAGTAACAATAAATAAATGATATGACTGAATGTCAGTTAAAAAAAAGACATAAAGACTGTATGTGTAGATTTTTATTCATCCAGGTCATTGTCATCTTGAAGATTCAAGAACAAAGCAACTTTCAAGATAACCACCTGTGGGGTCTAAATCACCCTGAATAACTCTGTGAAGAGTTTCTATGAGTCCTTTCTACACTCCTCCCCTTATTGTTGTTGTTTTCCTCTCTAGTAAGTATAAGTATCTGCTTCCTACACCAGCCATATGGAACTAAAAAAGCTTCTTGGATGAGAAGTGAAACGTCTTCCCAAAACTTAAAACAGACCAGTTGCCTTGTTTTTGAATCTTCAAGATAGCCTAGGGCTGAACATTTTTTTAGTGCTTTACTTTTCTGCAAGCAAGCTGCATTGATTTGGCACTGCTGCACACCGTACACTGCATCACCCACATGCCCTTCCATTTCCAGTGCCCTTCCAGCATATTGATACAAAACAAAGAAGCCTTCTAGCACAGAAAAATCTATCCATCCATTTTCTGTGGAAATGTTAGTACTTTTATATTTAGACATACATGTTTGATAAATGTGAGTCAATGTCAATGGCCTTTAAGTTATAAAAAAAAATCTAAATAAAACATCTCACAAGTAAGCCATTAAATAAAGTGAATATATTTGAAAGTCGTCTCAAAATCTGTTTGTAGAGGTACCCTACTCATGTGGCCCATCCGGCAGCTTAGCAGCATGGCTCTGGCTGTATGGATTTAGCAACTTTAAAACAGCATGTTAGCACAGAGCTTTGAGAAAAAAAGAGATGTGACATAGAGTGATGTTTCAAAAGGAGATATAAATGGTGAAGAGAAGAGGAAATAAAATTAACTAAAGGAGAAGTAGAAGGGCAGACGGCGCCACTAACACATTCTGTCATGTGCCATTAGTTCTCAACAGGAAACAGGGAAAAACGGATTTCCAGTTTAATCATTTCCAAGTGAGTTTGGTGAGACTTGTCACAACAGCCTTTACGGCTGAGTGGAATCAAGAGAAAAAGCATAGTTCATTCGTCAAAGTCTTTATCAATGCCACTCCTTTATCTGGCCTTAAGTAACACTGACGAGGCCCTGTGCGTGGCATTTAGATTGGTGCTAACGCTGGAACAGAAAGACCTGTGTTCTGACAAGTCTTAACACATTAGACTGGGATTCAAACTGCATAGATGGTCTGCGGAAAAGGTTTCATGTTTATTTCATCGATGATGAGATGTGGCTCTGTATTATTGATGGCTGACCGCTCAACTGCCTGTCTGCAGCTCTCGCCCACCCCTTAGGAAGAGTTTAAGCTACACAGGGTGACTCATAATCGAATCATAGGGTGACTTTTCCAATGCAGGGGGACGCTTTAATGGGAAACGACCTCCTGGGTCGACATGTGGAGGGAAGATTTAGAGGGTTGAGAACAGGTTTAAAACATTAGAGCATTGATTTACGTTAGTCAAGGGGCCATTTGGTATTGAATGATCCTTAAATGGCACAGCTTTGTTTGCTGTATCAGCTTTGTTCAGTACGTTTTTATGAAGTCATTCAATATTTTATTGATTGCTTTCACATCTGATAGAGTCATTTATTCATTTGTTCTCATTTACATCCATACACAAACATACATTTAAGCAAGCACTGAATCCATCCAGCAATTCATGTTTAATCCTTCAGTGAGTTAGTCTACTTTGTGTATGAAATATGAAACTGAAGAGTACCAAGCTAGACAAATCAATCTTATTCATGTTTCATATAAATACAAATTTCTCAAGAGGCATAGTCTTGAGGGAAACAAAATATCATTACTGAATCATTCTCTGCTTTATATTTGCAACAAAATGCAGAGCTTCCAGTGCACAACAGATAAACACCAAACCGCAATATGCAAAAAGAAGTGAAAAAAGGTTGAAAAGAAAAAAGATGAGAGAAAAAGAAACTGAAAAATATTCAACCATACACCTTCACACCTACCTTTGATATACTGTATTATAAATGCTAATTAAAGAGTCTAAATGTATTAAATTATGGAAAAGCCCTCTGGCCGTACTGTTGCCTGGAATAGTAACTCACTTTCTTCTCAAAGGAAGTATTAAATGTTGTACAACCAACTACTTAAGAGATGGATGTAGACTATTTAAAACCTTGGAAACATTTGATTAATGCATATTTTGCAGTTACTTGCGCCACCCTTAAACAGAGCTGAGGTTTCTGCAGGAAAGTCAAAGTGTGGTGAACAGGAGAAAAGGTGACCATAATGAGAAAACCTCCCTCGACAAACTCAACTCTAACAGAAACGTTCACAACATGTAGTTTAGATTTCACAATATGTCTTTCAATACAATTTATAAACACTGATTAAGATCTCAAGATCTGATACTAAAGGCTTCTTGTACACAAGTTTTAAGGCATTCTGAAAATGCTTTTAGAAACTTTGATACTTCTGAGTAGTGGAGGAAGAAATTAATAAATATTGCCCCTTCAATTAGTATAAACTGTGGCACAAGTAAGCTAAAGCGTGGTAACTTATGTCTGTCCAGCCTCACTAGTCCATGTAGCAACTATGTATCCCTTTTGGGTTCCCAGGGATCTGGAGCCTATCGCAGGTCATCAAGTGAGGAGCACGGCACACCAGTCAACAGCTAATCACAGGAGCCCGACTCCATGAGAAGGGAAGATTTCTCACTGTCTGTTGACAGTAAAATAATGAAAAACATGAAAAAATGGCAACAACACTCTTCTCACTCAGCACTTTGTATCCTTATTTGACTTTTTCAGTAGACTTTTGTATTTGTCTTTGGTTTGTGTTTCGTAGGCCGTGTGGGATCATTGGTGTGGACGGCCTTTCGCTGTGGACCAACAAAGCTTCAACTAACAATTACATATACTTTACCTTTCAATTAGCTTCATTCTATTATCATTACTGTTCATGATATCAACTTTTAAGAGATCAACAAATTAGTGACTGAGACTATCACACATATCGGTCATTTCATGTAGTCTTGATTAACATCAACTTGGCTTACCTGCTGATGTGGACTTGCTTGACTACAAGGGCATGATCTACCAAGATCCAAAATAACGGGTGCTTAATTGCATGTGCAAACTAAAAAATTGTGTGTGCTATTAGTGGACGTGTGTAACTGTGCGCAATTGATAGCAGGAGCAAAAGTGGTTGTGCTACCAGCTTTCACCATGGAGGGTTTGGGAGAGCAGTGTGTGTTAGCCTTATTTCACCGCTTGTCATTTTTACAGACAAGATCATCACTTTTCCCTCATGCCATATTTCTATCCGTCTTTTTTTTTTTTTTTGATTGCAATGAAACATAATCTAAATGGCAGCATTCACATAGTTGCACAGCTTCATCATCTATAACCTCTCATATGAAGAGCAGTCTAATGCTGCGTTCACACCGCACGCTATTTGTACTACCTCGGCGATCACTCTCAATGCAAAGTCAATGTACAGCCACGATGGGGCAGGGCTAACCCTTCCGCAATGCGACAAGCCGCTTTTCACACTACCACATAGCTTGTTGCGCCATGTCAAAGTAAAAAGAAAGTTGATCTTTTCAGATGATTTCGTCTGTGGCTGTGCGGTAATAGCCAATCAGTGGTGTGTGTGTGACGGTGCCCGTGACAGACAGTTTTTCATCCGGACTACAGAAGAACAATTTATGTCTGTGTGGGAAACATTAGTCAGTGAGGACATTAGTTCCGCCTAGACTAGGGGTGTCCAAATTCTTTGCCAGGAGGGCCAGATTTGGTAAGGTGAAAATATGCGGGGCCGACCATTCAGCTTTTGTCTCTAATTGTCTCTTAATATCTAATGAAACGTCTTCAATTCTCCATACCACAGTGTTACGAGTCAGGCAAACATTGGCAAAATCTTGCTTCTTCTCAGGACAAATTTTCTCAACTATTTTCAGCACACAGTCTAATAAATTCACCCTCAGTGAAAGGTTTGCAGTGCTTGGCAAATAGTGTTGCCACCTCGTAGCTCGCCCTTGTGGCATTTTCATTTGACTCACGGGCTCTTGTGAAAAAGCACTGATGTGCAGTTTAAACAGCTCCCAGTTGTTTCAATTTTTCGCCACATTTGTCCCCAGTTAGCTTGTCGTAGTTGGCATGTTTTGTCTGGTAGTACCGCATGACATTGAATTCCTTGAAAACAGCCTCAGTCTCAAGGGCAAATTAGGCAGACACAGTTGTTTAGTATTTCGGCGAAAAAATACTCCAATTTCTACTTGTTCTGGAATCGGTGGCACTCGCTGTCTACTTTTCTTTTTTTAGCTACAGTCGCCATGTTTGAAATGGGATGGGCTGAAATGATGACAAAAGGTCAGGTGTCAAGTGCCACAAGGATGTGGCCACAGCGCTACTGCCATCTTCTGGTGAAATGTAAAATAGGCTTTTTGTACACAAGTGTTTTATACAGCAGTCAACAGTGCAAGCGGGCTGCATATAATTGAATTTATAACAGAGACTGCGGGCCTGTGAAATTGGGAAACATGGGCCACAATTGGCCACTGGGCCGGACTTTGGACATGCCTGGCCTAGACGGACCGCGGGAAACTCACAGATAATGCTGCTGCAGGGCATCAGCTGCAGTGTTTTGTGGTTGATAGGTGAATGAAAAGGATACAGCTGGAATAATGTCCACTTATGTATCCTATTATATGATATATGATATGATCGCGGGAAACTCGAGCGGACGTGACATCACCGAGCGACGGCCAATGCAACGGTGACCAAAATGAGGTATTTATGGACGCGCGACGATACGTCAGTGGGCGACGCAATTTTGGTAGCTGGGTCACTTGCGGTGTGAATGCAGCATTACAGTTATCGCCCAGATAACTGTTGCCTTTTATGCACTGACTGCATCACACTTTCCATGTTGACAGCCTCTAAACTCGCTGTTAGTGAGTAAAGAGTATGATGCAGTCCACTCTGAGTGGCAAATGGAGTGATTATGACAATGAAGGGGTGTTTTTTGTTTGTTTTTACATAGATAAAATGACCTCTTCCGTGATGTAGCGTGCAAAGCAGAGACGGTTTACTTTACACGTGCCCTTCATGGCACACTGGATTTTTACATATCTATGAATATGTATGCTCTATTGCAAAGTGCCTGAAGATAACATTTGCTTTGATTTTGGAACTATACAAACAATAATTAAGGGACTGGTTTATGGATTGATTTATTGCTTGATTGATTTATATCATTATTAGTTTGCAGCACCACTTAATACTGTTGAATTTCAGAGTTTCCTGGCCTATTGGTTAAGAGCTGTCCTTTTCCCTTTTTCAGTTTACTACACAAAGCATGAAGAAATCAGCAGGATCGTTCTTATCAGGGCTGTCTCTGAAGCTATACTTTGGGATTCTTGGCACCAAATGCCCATAATGGATATTGATCTATTTCTTTCATTTGTTCCATTTGCAAAAAGTTGGGTATACAATAGTACATTCAAAAAAGGATATGGTAAAATTACACAGAAAAAACATCCACTCTAAGTGAAGTGATGGATTGTACAACTGACATTTGAAAACACTTTGAAAGCATTTGCATGAGCTAGAGGAGTTCCACCGCAGAAATGCCAAACTGTCATTATTTCAAACAGAACAAACGGTAAGTGGGACTGTACTCGATTTATTTTGCCTGGGAAGTGTTTGACTGATGTGGAAATACATGTTTGTTTGAACAACGTGCTTAGACTTTTTGCACCACATACGTTATTGAACCCAAGGCATGAAGACCACCGACAGTTTAGTTGCCAAGCACCGAATTCTGCCCCTGCAATGTGCTTCCTGGAAAAACAAACATCACTTTCAAACAGTTACGGTCCAGCATGTATTTTTTTCTTTTGCTTTTTATAGCTATTGAATGCAGTATGTTCATCCTGTCCACCAATATGATGTCAAACTACATGCATGAAACCAGGGCGCTCTGAGGGAGTCAAAGAGATGCCATTCTCTCTGTGAAAAATCATCCTACTATTAGACGTAGTTAAAAATATTATACATATATTTCAATCAAACAAAGCAAAATAAAAAAAAAAAAAAGTAAACGAGTAATTTATTACAAGGAAGCACCAGGCAGGACATATCAACTGAAGCAGCTGGTGGTCAGAGCCAGAGTAGTGAGGTGATGTCTACATGTGGATGGTGTCTTATCACCCACTCATAAAAGCAGATGCTGATTAAAGACAGCACACAGAGAGACAGACTTCATTTCATGCTTCAATTATTGGCACATTATGGCTTGTATACTTAATTTACTTGCCTTAAACACAACAAAAAAATCATAGAAAATAATACAATATAGTGTATGTTAATCTTGAAGTTTTTCATCTGTAATGCATTTTCAAAATGGAAATGAGAAAAGTTTACTCCTAATCTAAGTCATTATAACGTAATTGTTGCTATACAGATGTTTTAACAGGGTATTTTTTTCCACATGCAGCCAGGAAACAATCGATTAAGAGTACATGGAGTTAAATTGATGCATTTTCTGGCTTGGCCACAACTTTGTTTGTCGACCACTGAACCTTCTTCAACAGATAAGCAAATACACAATCTAGTTTTAATACTAAACAAGTACAGTTTCATTTCCCTTCTTCTTAATGAAACCAACGTATAAAGTTGATAATACGGAGGCATTGGTAGCTAAATGTCCACATAATACAGTGTCAATGGGTGTAAAGTGGATAGGGTGAGTATGTCTGCCTGCTCACAGTGCACTCATAAATCAATATCATCCCCCCAGTGTGCAGTCATAGTTTTACTATCTCCCGTCATTGATCAGTGTGTGAAAGTGATTCTGGTTGGGAAAACACCCAGCGTAGAGTTACATGGATAATCATGACTAGTGTTTAAATGAACAGAATATATGAGATGTCATCTGTCAGGCTCATTATTCTCATTTTCCTGTTTAACCGGGGATTGTAAATGCTGATGCAAGAACATCTGTGCCAGTTAGAGACTCCCCCCTTTTTATGGTGTCTTTATTTGACATATGCCATCATTTGGCTGTGAACGCACTGTAATAACAGCAGCAGCAGCTAAAAGACCGAGAGAAGGCAGGGGAGGCCGATTGCCAGATTTTGTCTCCGTTCATGCACACTGTGAGACAAAACATGAGAGCAGAAGCTGCATTTCATTTCCTCTTTTTTTTTTCACAGGCTCGCCCTGCTCAGACTCAGAATTTCTCTCTGGCTGTCATAGTCCCTGTTGATATTCATGAATTCAATCTGAGATTTTTCTGTCAAAACAGAGGTGAGAGTGCCACGCTGGATACCGATCCACTTTAATAAAAGTCTGCCCTATTTGCTTATTTAGCTCAAAAGCTTTTGTTGTCAAATCAGGCTTACCGCAGACACAAATGACTGTTTTTTTTTCATATCTGTCTCTTTTCACATCGAAATTTTACATGTAGAGGGAGTTTATGTGTAGCTTTCAAGCTTAAGGATGACACCTTCTTTGATCAGCACATGACACCCTGATTCTCTGAGCAACAAATACCTGATTTTCTTAAGGAAGTGAGTGTCAGATCTTTGTGCTTTTAATAATTTATGTTTTACTCCTGTTTTTTGGTTATGTAAGAGCAGCTCTGAGATTGGAGACTGCAGTGAAACTAAATTGTAGAAAAATAATAAAGTTATCCCCCTTAAAATGATTGAAGTAGCTCATAAAAGTCATGCTTCAGCAACTCTAAATGAAGAGTTGCTAAAGAGTTCGTCTGAGGACTGTAGGCAGAGGCAGGCTAACACTACCAACTGACTCAATGTGTTTGAGCTAAGCTAATTAACGGTGGACAAGCTTTGCCCATCTTTTTCTTGTTACTTGAATGGTGAGAATGGTGTCTTTCTGTGTGTCATGAACTGAAGAGTTAGGTGAGATATGAAAATAAAATACATTTGGTGTATCTCTGTAGCATAACCATCATAAGGAAAATTCAGGCTTTGACATTTTGTTGTTAAATATTAACCTGACAAGCCAGATGGACAGCTCCATATATCTGCCACAGAAATATTTCACTAGTCCATCTGGGTAGGAGCCCTTTAAATTTGTTTTCAGGGGCAGAACGTTAAAAAAAAAAAAAACACAAGCTTGTTATTGGATAATCGTTCTGCTCGCCACATTCATCACAGACCAATCCACATCAAGCAGGGTTGCCTCCTATAATGAAGCAATGTTTTCATTGAATTTGTCATTATTTTGTTTATATTGGTTGCTGATGCTGCTCGGTGATTTTTGAAGACTGTATGATGCAAAATGTGCCTGTTTGTTACTTGAAATGGCTGAATAAAGAATTGAAAAAAAAAGTGGCATACATAGCAGCTAACTTAGCCACTAACAGCTAACAACAGGTAATGACTGTTAGCTGTTAGCCTCTAACTCAGCCGCTAACAGCTAACAACAGTAAATGACCGTTAGCCGCTAGCCGCTAACTTAGCTGCTAACAGCTAACAGCCTTATACTATCGTCTTACACTAAATTGTACCACACAGATGATTCATTTAACACTTATATGTGACATGAACCTCGTCACAGACAATCCCTACACGTCAACTTCTGAGGAGGGCAGATTTCGCCAAGTTTTACTAAGTATCTATGAGGACAATAGGCTAATCAGCGTGTCCGTTCTCAACTTCCGGTTTTCAACTTCCGGTTGTCGTCACGTCCGTATTCTACAGCTCCTGCCTCTCTTCCCTGATTGGGCCGTTAAGAATTCAGCCGTGTGAATTCGTTGGACAACGGAGGCTTACAAGACAGAGCTGCAGGATTTCAGAATCAGGCAGGTCTGACTGCTCTGCAAGGCTAATATACCACACACATAAACAATCATGCACATGTATGGACAGGTCCTAAGATGACACACTGACAGATGTCAGAATGATGGCTGTTGCCCACAGAGGTCTGCCCAAACTGCTTTGGAAAATCAGTGTGCTGGGTAAGAAAGTAAATAATGTAGGAAGCTGGCAAGTCTTTAGTGACCAGATCGACCTCCACATATGGTTCATCTGGGACTTTACCCCAGCCAAATCCCTGACTGACAGAGCTACTGCAGCTCATATGTAACTGGATGCAACCTCTTTGCACTGCACTTGTCACATAACAACAAAACCAATCCCTTCGGATCATGGTGCAAGAGCAAGAAAATATGGCTAATTTTAAAGCGACAATATTAAACTTGTGATAAATAAATAAAACCTCATTGAACCTCTTATTTATGCAATTAGTTTGATTGATCGAAATGTTGAAATAGGCTACTGAAAGGTTTTTTGCTGGGTCTTTCATTTGCCTGCAACAGATGGGGCAGAAGGCGTTTTCCAGAATATTCACTCAAATCGTGAATGAAAATAAAACTACAAAAAAAGCACAGCTGGTGATTTATGCTCTTGTAGATTTCATTCAAGCACACCACTTTAAAGATGGTGTTTCGTTTGACTTGGTCATCATCATTTATATATCTTAAATCATAGCTAGCCACCTATATGAAAGCATCTGTATTTGTAATTTATCTCTGCTCATTTATTCATATTTATCTTTTAATTTGGCATCCATCTGCACACTGGCTGGCAGCATAGCATGTGTTGTGTTGGTGAACAGCTGTCTGATTCCACTTCAAGCAGACAGAGAGCAAACATCTCCTTGGAGTTGTTTTCTTGCCACCTGTTGAATTCGGATCCAGTATTTAATTACACCTCTAGTACATCCCTCCAGCCCCATGAAATATCAGAATATTTACAGTAGCTCTCTGGGCTTATGAATATTTCACACATAACAGTTCAGTAATCCAACCACAGAGCAGATTGTAATTCAGAGGCCGGACCAGTGGAACAGAAACTCTGCTGCATGCACAATTGATTCTCGGGTACTAAAAAGCATATTCACTCGATGAAATGTACTCTACCACAGCTGTGTAGCATTGCATCCCCTCCTGCCTCTTTCCCAATATATGCCTCTCAACAGGACTCGTGGTGCCATGTATCACCGTGCTGTTTTCACCTCACATAACACAGCATGGCAAAGTTTGCATGTGCGTCAAGCTGAGAGGCTCGCTTTGAAAACAGGCTTCTCAAAGGCAGCTGCCAGCCACCCAAAGAAGGGGGCAATGCATTATTTATGTTCATTTACACAACCTCCCATCTCCTTATCATGGGTTCATCACATCTTCAGTGCTGTATGTACACTGTACTGAAATACATCTGGAAAGCGCAATATTTAATAGATAAGAGCTGTCAGCAGCCTTTTCAGAGCATTGATGGACTTTGGTGACAATGCTGGAGTCTAGTGTCACAGGCAGGTTTTGAAAATATTCTATACCAGCATATATATTCTATTTTTGATGACAGGGTAGAGCTGGACAGTGTAAACCAAAAATTATACTCCAGTATTTTCCAGGAAAATCCAATCTAGCTTGAAATCCATCAGGCTCAAACTCAGTCCATGGTGAAGATCCTTGCAGCAATATCCTCTATTCCAGGAAAATACTGTCGCTTCTCTCTGTGGGAATAACAAATCACAACCAAAGGTGATTACTTCCAGTTAAGCAGTGAATTACTAATCCAATGGAGCATCATTTGAATTGTCTCATTCAAAAATACTTGCAAGAAGAAGGAAAATTAGGCAGTTTATCTGGAATTTGTGGGGTGCTAAAAAAAAATCTACTCCAGCTCATTCAAGCAGGAGCATTTATCCTTTGTGAGGCTGCTCTCAGCTTTCCTGCTGACATAGACACTTCTACATGCACTATATTGTTACTAGCTACCAGACTATCTGGTGTTTTCTATGGTCCACTTAGACACCAGCAGATCTAGCCTGGCACACCAGATGGACTATTCCATATATTTAACAAGTCTATTTGGGCAACAGCCCATATAAAGTGTTTGGGAATGGGCAGAACCTTTCAAAAGCATATCAAGCAGGTGATTGGAGGATTGTTCCATCAGTCACATTCACTATGGGTCAGTCAGACAAAGTAGTATGCAGGCACTACTACCGTGGTGTAAATTACAAGACTGATGTCACTATGTATAACAAACTCTCCCCAACACATGTCAGAAGTGGAGAAAAAATATAATTTCTATGGAGAAAAACTTGTACTGATTTTCTTCGTTAGCCCTCCCATTATCCTCAAACTTTACTTACACAATTTACCTTTGGGGTCAATTTGATGCCAAGGATATTTGCCCTCAAAAAAAGTTTATATAAAATTGTTGACCAAGGGTTTTGTGTCAGGCAATTTGTATATTTGTTGAATACATAAAGAAACCCTTGATAATGATCCAGTGAGTTGACGTGACCTCTACCGCCACCATAAGGTCAAATTAAAATTTAAATTAGAATGACTGGAACATTGAACATTTTTCATACAATTCTTTTCACATCTACTGACAACATTAATGACAACAAGAGTATGAGCCCTACTGCTTTTGGTAATGATATGACCTTTTCTGTAGCTCCACCATCAGGTTAACCTCTCAGTTTTACAGTTAGTGTATCCTGAAAATCTTTCATCCTTATCTTTTCAAATTTGGGACGTACATTCATCCCTCTCTCACAAAATGAACCATATTGATTGGTGTTGTTGCCCCCTTTCCTTTCATAAACATATTTATTTGCTTAATTTGTCTCCTTTTTTGTAACATATTTGTGTTCCGTCAGAGTAAAATCTCCTTGCAGCTGTAGGAATGTTAGGTCACTCACTCAAACAGACAAGCTTTACTCATTTAAAACAGCTTGGGGTCAAATTGACCCTGGAGGAACACCAATGCATGCAATATGTGTTCAGCACCTTGGTAAAATATCATCATGGTAAATTTTATGCTTTATCAGTTGTCCCCAGCAAATTAGAAACACTCAGGAAATATGAAACAAAAAGAATGAAGTGATCTATTATTTTTTTAATGATAAAAACTGAATGAGGGTCAAATTGGCCACAAGGATTATAGGAGGGTTAAAAAAAAAAAAAAAGAAATATGATACAGATCTGATAAAACTGCTACTGAAGCTGTTAAGAGTCTACATTAAACTCAACTCTGCAGTAACTTCCTGCTGTTTTCTTGCTTGTAACCCACAACTTTTTACATTCTAAAGGACACTGACTGTACCCGGCCACTTTGGGCCTTGTGCAAGCATTGAAGATTTAAGCTCTGCAAGATGACCAGAAAATAAATCAGGCAGAAGTTTGTGTGACTCAAAATGGCAAGATGCAACTTAACTTTGACTCTACTAATTTTTTAAACATTGCCATTTGAACATGAAATGGTCCAAGGGATAGTAAATTTCTTGTTGTTCCTTCAACTGAATAGGAACAAAGCAACTAAGCTGTAGGTGCAATAACCACTTTTATCTCTTTTGAAAATACACCTTAAAATCTTGTGGCATTTCCCAGCCCTACTGTAGGGGTCACCAGAACAGCACGCATCAAATATTCAGCAGAAGATGAAGGCAATGTCAGCTGTAACATTAGTTTATTACACCACAGAATCACAAAAAAGAGCCACTGCCACAGGCTAATGAGCTGACGGAATATGAAGTGCTGGCTACCCTCTGGCTAGGTCGCCACAGGCAACTCCTCTAAATAGGAAACACATCCTCTTCCTTAACACTAATGCATCTTTTCCTGGGCATCATCAAATCAGCATACTGGGTAGAGTGCTTGCAAAATGCTAATGTATAACAGGAATGTTTTAAAAATGCTACAGAGAAAATAAAGACATCATTTCTCTATAAGATAATCCTGAGGATAAACACCTTTAATCCTGTGGATTAAGTGCACCATTTGAGTCCACATGTGTGTCTTTATATACGTGTGACAAAGGATGAGAGCGCACTATGGCTGTCAGAATAATGTGGTTTGTGTCAAAATGGAACAGAGTTAAACCACCCCCGAGACTGGCTCTTTTAATTACTGTATGCACTCTGTGTGTGTGAGTGAGAGCCTGAGCCTGACTAGCAGTGATGCGTGTAAGGTATTTAGCAGTGGGGGGAAAAAGAACCCAGCATCGATAATTTATTACTTCAAACAGCCGTGTTTGGCTTGACGGAGAGAAGAAGCAGGTTACATGAAGCTAGAGGTTTGGAAAATGAAACGGCAGCTTGAATATCGCACTTGAGCAGTATGATAACCGTGTCTTTGATGCAAACATGTCTCTGTTCCTGTTGCACAGCACGCCACCAGAGTTAAAACACTAAGTTTAATCTTTTACTTCTACTCAGATTTATATCCTTCCCTTGGTTTTGTTTGATCCTATGAAGGCGAGCTCAGATTCATCAGGCTAAGTGCTTTAAACAGTCTCCTGTTACAGACAATTTAGTCTTATCTCAAAGAAGGTGGTTGTTCAAAAAGCTACAGGGAACTTCACTGAGAGAGGCGAAACACCAGGAGGGAACCCCTTTGGACAAATGATAATCAATAATTAATTTAATCAATACTGTGATCAGTTTGATTATGCACACGCTATTAAGTTAATTTAAAGGAGACTGATTCAACAATCATCTAATTACTTCTTGAGATGGTGAAGCATCTGCCCTCACATTTTAAAGAGAAAAGCTTTCACTGGTGGAAGATGGACAAAAGGGCTTCCTATCGTGTGATTTCTTCAAGTCATATATAATGGCTGAACATGCAGACCATTGACATCTGAGTCCAAAATCCAATCAGTTCTTTGCTGTGATAATTTATCTGGTATTTATGGACAGCAATTGATACAATTAATATTCATATGATAACTAAAGTTTCCTCTTACAGACTTGGGGCACCATCAAAATTTTACTCAGAAAAGATTAATGTGACCTACAAACAGATCTATTATTACCTCTTCCAAAAGCTTACCTTTAAATTGAATCAATCTCATGAATCTGGGTGAAAGTTTTGTTTACGGGGACACCTAACCTGACATGCCAGATGGACAGTTCCATATTGAAAATATTTCACTAATCCATTTGGGAAGGAGCCCTGCAAAAATGTTTTCAAGGCATAACCTTCAAAAACAACAGAAGCTTGTGATTGGACAATCGTTTGGCTCATCACACTCATCACAGACCTGTCCATATCAAGCAGTGCTGCCGTAGTGGCTAACGGCCATTAGCCAATAGCTTAACTACCTTAAGACTATTGTGTCACATTAAATTATACATCACAGATGTATCATTTAACACTTAAATGTGACATGAACCTTGTAAAAAAAAATCTCTAACTAAGTAAACTTAAGAGGAGAGCAAATTTAGGTATAACTGAGTAACCATGATGACCACAGGCTAACTAACATTTGCTGCCATTATTTGGCAGCAAATGTCCTTTCCTGTCAAGCCACTTCCTGTTATTTTCACGCCCACAGGTCCTGCTGCTCCTGGCTCTCATCTCTGATTGGGCCGTTAAGTATTTAGCTGAGTGAAACCGTCGGACAATGGAGGCTGGCAAGATGGAGATGCATGATTCCAGAATCAGGCAGGTCTGTCTGCTCTGCAAGTCTACACCAAACCTTCTGAACAGACCCCGACAGGCAGAACTTTACTTAAAGGAGAACTTTTTAACAGAATAAATGATAAATAACAGAACACAATGTTTGAGCAATTGATGGCATAGACGGATTGACAGGACATTAAATGAAAAAAAAAATATAAGGTCTGTAAAATGATATAAGGTCTGTATATATATGTATGTATGTATGTATGTATGTATATATATAAATATATATATATATATTATATTTAGATAGATATTTAGATAGATATATGTATGTATGTATAACTGGTTACATTGAGTAATATTGAAAAGACAGTTTGAACAGAAACTTAGAACAGAAGCTTTAAAACGATTTGAAGGGAAAAGGAAGTTGATTAATTGAACAATTGAGGTGCACCTCCCATCTGAATGAATGTCCAGTCCTTACTCTAAAGCAGCAGGAGTCCCTCAAGAGTCCAGAGTCACCAGGAAAGAGCAACCTGATTCAGGGGCTTTGTGAAAAACACCAACTGCCTTTCCTGTGGTTTGTGGGAGAGGATCTGCAGTGGGGTTGGAATTCGGCTCCTCTGGGGACTTTCTGGGTCCTCCAGCTGGAGGTGCTGTGGGATGCAGGGTCCTGGACTTCTGGGTGATGGTTTTTGAACTAACTCTGAAAAGTTATTGCTGGCCTCACAATAATGCTTCAAAAGTAAATAAACAAGAATTGTCATTTGCTGTGAGGTAGATTCTGTAGACTGTCACAGCTTGCTGGCTTATGAAGAAAATGAATGGGCGTGTTACAAAAACTTAGAAAAACGAGGAAAAGATATGAAGAGGGAGAGAAGATGAACCATGACTCAAGACAGAACAAGACGAAAGCAGACGTAGGACAACACTAGAGTCAGGGGCAGAAATTGTGGAGAAGTTGATTTCAGATAAGGGGAGACAAGAACAAGGTAAACCAATCAAGTAAGATAAGCGACCTTGAGTCATTAGGACACTTTATGAGCTTGTTTTTTTAGGTCTTTATTAAGTGGGAATGTATAAAACCCTTATGATTTATGAAAACCAAGCAGTTGATTAAGTACCTGCATCATAAGGAAATAAAGTTGATGTTGTATCTTACTGAAATTGTGTCCTCAAAATCGTTAATTACAGAAATTAATTTAAAAAATATATTGATACGGGGGGTCAGATACAAATATGTGTCCCTCCCAAGATGCTGGTCTCTTCATATAAGGTAGATTCTATAAACTTTGTTAAGTGTCTTGGAGTGTCATGAAAAGTGCTTTAAAAAAATAAATGTATTACTATTTTTATCATTTTGCAAGTATCTTGCCCATAACTGGACCCTATTTCAGGTATTAATTCATAAGGCTTTTTTTTTTAATTCCATAGACTTTGGGCTGTGGGAACTATACAAGCAAAAATTATGGATCCATTCATGCTGTACTCTAACAAGCATGGGATGATCATGTGATCGAATTATCATGATCTTTCACCTGAAATATAACAAATACTTAACAAACAAGAATGTACTCAGAGAGCCCAAAACTTCACCAATGAGGCTCACATATTGCTGTTACATCTATAAGCAACAGTTCCATGATGAAGTTACTATGATAATGCTTCGATGACCCGGAAAACCCACACCTAGCACTCTGAATCATGTTGATATCAATATAAATCAGACATTTATTGAGCAAAAACAATTGTTTGATAGTGGCAGTTATCTGGATGACCACCAAAATCTAATAATTTCTAAGGTGGGCCATCACCATCATCTCCTGAAATGTCAGCAAAATCTGTCTTGTAGTTTTTGCATAATCTTACTAAAGAACAAACAAACAGATGAACAAACACAGGCCAGTAAAATGTAACCTCTTTGGCCCAGGTAGTAAGATAGCCATAATGGTGTAATAATGATGCTTGGGCAACAAGTCTTGCAGCCAATAGAAGATAATAACTGTCGGCCATTACAAGTTAGAAGCCTAGAGACATACAAAAACAGAACAGCAGCCTCTCATGACAGATTCAACTTTGTTTGTGATCATCTGTTGTGTAACATCAAGTGTACGCACTGCAGCAGGATGTGATTTGTCATGGTGGCTCTGTATGTTAGGGTGCTTGCATTCGCCCCATACTCAGAATTATTTAGAGCGAGACAGGTGTGTGTGGCTGGCTGTACACAGTGAGAGTCTGCTTAGAGGACAACCAGGTGTGTGTGGTGATTCACCTTGATGAAGACCAGGTGTGGTGAACTTATACTGCAGTGCTTTGTGCTGACTCATTGTCTCACCAACAAGGATTGCTTTTCTGTATTTCTCAGGCTGTTGTTACCTTCGCCAATGAGCAAAAGGAAGTTTTGCTGGGGCCTGACTGTTTTTTGTCTGTTTGTCTGCTAGCAAGATAATGCAAAAAGTACATGATGGATTTACAAGAAAATTTTACCTGAGGTGTGGTTCGGTCCAAGGAAGAAGTCAATACATTTTTGTGCTGATCCGATTCAGATTGATGTCCCCAAAAAAAACAAAAAAAAACATTTAATTATATTACAACAAATCCCATGAATTTACAGCAGAATGGGCATGAAAGTTTGCAAGCTCACATCTTCATTTTCAAGTCCATGTCACTACATTTCCCTTCTCTCTTGTAGTGCCGGGGAGGAGTTCTCTGAGTTACTCCTTCTGCTGTCTCCAGCATTTTCCCACCCACAACACCATCCAATTGGTTAAATGTTCTGGTTACATGCAGAGGCACACAGATCAGCCAATCACCGCTGAAAGCAGTGGATGCAGAGTTCTGCTCACGGACAGCGAAGGAGGAAATTTTGCCAATGGAGGAACCCCGACATTGTTCCTGATGACTCTCCTGAAATTGTAATAAATATCCAAGTCATCTACAACTCACAGCTAATAGTAATATCACTGTGAACCCATTAGCATTATAGAAAAATACAAGGCAGCTCTTCTCGCTCCAAGTAATGCCAGACGTGCCTCTAAATCACTCGAAACAAGGTTGCTGATAATGTCAATATGGAAATAGTCCATTATAGCAGAAGTCTCTGTGTTTGTGGGTGTAAAAGCCACCAAATTCTACATAGAGTGAATGTACCGGGCACCGAAATGCCGTGGTTTTGCTCTGACCAACAGGCTGATGACATCACCTACTAGAAGCACCGCAGAGTGCACAACACCAACATCACAAGCAACAGCAAATTGGTTCAGCCAACAGGTAACAGGACCCACTACTAACTAGGTCACTCTATTGTATGATATTTATTTCAACAATAATCACACCTCTTGCAGATTTAAAATTTTCATTCCACAATATGCGTATAACATAAACATAGGACAATAATGTTGGGTGGAAATCACAATTTTGGAACTGAGCTGCTTGGTGGGGGTCTGTGCTCTCTGAGTGCTTTTCTAGTGTATGAGATGAAAAGCCGATCTAAGCACTCTTTAATACTTGTGTGTGATTTTAGTAAAGGTTTCTGGTGGTTTAAAAAGTTCATGGGAACAATGAAGTTTTAATCTCTGTTTTTTCCTTGAAAACATCTACCAGAAATGTGTGAGTGAGGATAGTTTGTATTATATTTAGGGTGTTAATTTTTTTTCATACTGTACATTAAGCTATTTGGCATAATCTCATGCATGTGTTGTCCTTTACAGATGACATGTTATTTATTTAAAACAGCTATATTTGGAAATAAGGGGGTGCTATTTTGCTTTACCTTTTTTATGTGTCACTCATGACTGAAAAACTAGTCAACTGTTTTTATTCAGGTCTCAGGAACCATGAGGGAGGGCTATTATCGTTGTTAAAATTAAAAATCAATTTTGCAGTCTTTCACACCTGTAGTCACCAGGGTAACATCCAGCCTCTCTCTCCCCTCTGTTCAGCAGGGGAAATCACAGAGCTGTATCATCGCTGTTCTCTTCCTGCCCCTCCTTTCTCCCCGGGGTAAATGAATAAATGGAGCTTTAATGAAATCTCAGGGATTGTCCTGTGGCTTGATCACTCCGACTCCCCCCTGCCTTCACCTCTTCCTATCACATGGGGGTGGTCGTCCCTATGTTTATGAGCAGAAGCACAGTTGCTAATTGTAAGCCCTGAGGACAAAGACTAGGAAAGATGAAAGGAGATATGAGGAAGAGTCAAAGGAGAGAAAAAGGCACCACATGTTTCTAAAGGTCATGAAACGCACACCAGCTGGATCATGCATGGACGCACACATGTGAACTCTTGTACCACTGCAATCAATGGCCCCTCAGACATGATGCCCCCCCTCTTCCTGTGGCACTGATTGTGAAAATGAATATTTAATAAGCACAAGTTAAATGAACACACTGACAGTAGGAGGTGCGGCTGTGGATCATTGAAGCTTTGGGTAATTGGAATCTTCCAAAGCCTAGAGGAAACACTGAGCTATTGTGGGTGTATTTGCTTGAGCTGTATGTGTGTGTATGTGTGTGTGTGTAGATCAACAGGTTTAAAGCCATGTGTGGCAGCAGCTACAGAGCACGGCTGCAGTAATTGTTGATCATCACACAGGGCACAATTAAAAAGAGACTATAATGAGGAGGTAAACAAAGACTATTTTCAAATTAAAACTCCATGAATTGTTGCTGCTAATGAACTGCCTCTACACATCAGAAAAGATGACACACATTTAATGTTGGCAATTTTTTTTTTTCCTTTTTTTTTGTGCAACCCACATTGTTCCATTTAGAATTACAGTCCCATTTTTAACTTATACAATCAAATAAACTCAGCTTAATTGGATTTGTCAAAAGTTCAAAGTAGCCTTTTGGGAATTGAGTTTTTGTGCAATTAAGTCTGAGAGTTAACTTAATTTACTATGAACAAATGGAAGTAAAAGATAATATGGTTTCATTTTTACTTTCTTCTTCCTTTTCAGTCTAGACTTGGGAATGAGGAGTTCAAATGTTCCGGGATTTGTCAAATCAATAAATAGTGCACAAGGAAATGACATTTGTGTTGGTTTACAGTGCGATATGTCTGTGGAGGAGCATAAGAGAGCATAACGCAGGATATGTCCCACTTACTCAAAGCCAGACACACACACTGACAGTGCTTCTATTCATGTTTTCTGTCCACTCTCACCTAAATTAAGCTTCTGAAACTACTTCATGGGGGTCAAATCCTGGTACTTCTTCGCAAAGTTTACAGAGGAGTCTAAACATCTGTGGGAATTCATCCTTCCTGCAGCCTGCTCTCTCTTCTCCCTCTCCCCTCCTGCTTCTCCCTCAGCTGTGGGCGTGGTCTCCTCCTCCCTCACCTAAGCCTTTATTAGATTGTTGCCTTTTTACTCATGCTAGTTTTTGATGAACTCTGTACTTCTCTCCGCTTTTCTGCTCTTCCCCTCACAGTGAACTCCTGGAGCCTCACCGTGCCACTTTTATACATATCCCCTCACTCACCACGAGCACTGGATTCACAATCCCCTTTTGTATTGACTTTTGGAGCTGTAAATAAAACCTGTAAACCTGTCGTCTGTCTCCTGCTTCAGCTTTGGGTCCAACTATAACAACTTTGGGACTGTTACATAACAACATCAACATAAATGGGGCTTAAGTCTAATGATTTCAATGCACAACGGCATGCATGGAATGACTGATTTAAAGGAATAAGAAAGAGCTCTTCATATGAGAGGGACAAAATTTGATTTGTAAGATAACAAGGCCATATGTTTAACAGAAGACAAAACAGTTTTTTTGTTTAAATTGCAAGCTAACAAGTCCTACTTTTGTGTTTGCTGTGAAATTTCCAACATTTTAGCAGGTGTACAAGACACAGAGGTAGGAAGAACTCCCTTACACTGATTCCATCAAATATTCAGTATTTACAACATCAAATTCCTGTGTTAAGTGCCATGCATGAAGTATGTGCCCTATATGCAGTGAGATGGAAATAGTGCCAACATCACATGAAAAGACAGTCTCTTGTAGTTTTCCACCAACTTGGCTCTTGTGTGTGGGGGTGGAAAGGGGCCATGTGATATAGTTAGGAGTGTCAGCACTGAATCTGTTGAAGATGCCATCTTGTGTTTATTTTAAATTGCTCCACTTACAAGGTGCAAGTACATCAGATAGAACAACGTAATAGAATTAAGTTATTTATGGATTTATGGCACACTGAAACCCCAGATCTCTTCTTGTTGGTGGAATTCATGAAACTTAGTTTAAGACAGCACTTTAATATATCGTACAGTCAAGGGTTTTGAAAGTTCATCTCTGAGATTAATGAATAACACCTCCAAAACAGATGTCTGAAAAGTCTGCTTCAGCACTTTTCAATACTTGTGCATGTGTGTGAATTTGTTTTCTAGTGCCTAAGAAAATGTAAAGCAAACCTCTTTGTTTTTCTTGAAATACCAATCAGGAGATTTGTTTCATTAAAATGAGTGGGGCTTTAAAACCTTACAAGTTTAGTTCTTAGTTAGCTGAATGACACCAGTGGTTCAGCTCTAAGTGTTAGAAAGTACAATCCAACAAAAGCATTTTGTCAGTGGCCCCATTTACATGGGTCAAAAAAATCCTATTTACAATCAGATTGAAAGGTCAATCAGATTAGAAATGTCTCATGTAAACACCTTGGCCAATCGGATTCACCCGGATCTGATTGTATTTCGCATCGGATGGTAAGAGATAGTCTACGCCGATTGATGTAAACGGATGAGTAGAGCGGACTGGGTTGATAGAGAGGATTGTTCCATCTGTGCAGGCGCTCCATAGTACGTAAGAGGCACGTAGTGACGTACTCAGAGTGTGCCCAAACAAACATGGTGAACAAACAGAAGAACTGGACGGTGGAGGACACAAACTTTTTAATAGAAGCCCTTTAAGAGTTAAAAATGACTTCAGAGCCTCAAACAAATGTAACAAAAACACAATAAGCGTCCCCAACAAAACACCATGTGGATCCATATTTCTAGAGGTAAACAGGAAGCAGGAAGTGCACCTCTTCTCTTACACATTTGCAGGTAGTGGCATGGTGACCTTCTGCGCATGTAAAAAAAAAACAATACAAATGGATTCAGCTGGGGCCATGCAAATGCGGATTGAACGTAGATCTCTTTACTCAAAGTTCATGTATACAGATCGAATCAGATTCACTTAATCCGATCGATTTCAATCAGATTGAGGAGATCTACCCATGTAAACGGGGCCAGTGGTTGATAGCCATCCTGTTTGTTTAAGGCTAATGGTTGAGAAGGAAGAGCATCAATTAACAAACAAAGAAGATATATTATTAAACTTTTGAATAAAACATTAACAAAGAGAGGTACTGACCCATCAATGATAACACAGACCAATGCAATACAGTGTAAAAGAAGTTTTTTTGCATTTTAACACCCAGAAGGAAATTGCGGCAATCAACGCTTATCTATACTACTTCCATGTCGACTATTAAAAGACATGACCTCAGTCCTGGGCTATGGCCCTAGTGATGTTTAATGTTAAAATTCTGTCATTTTATCTTGATGCACAAATGCTTGTCAGTTTTTGCAAGATCACAATATGGTATACAAAGACACAACACCATCTTCTGCTGTTTTCATCCTCCTCCTCCTCCAATGAAGAGGAGAAGGAGGATGCCCATTGCAAAGCATTTTGGCATAAAACCCAGTTATTTTCTCTATTGTGTTCCAGATGCAGTTGCCATTTTTAAGCTCAGCTCCCATGCTGTTAAAATGGGAAATAATCAAGTGCTCCTAGTTATCCCTACCAGAGTTTTATTGGATAATGAAGGGTGGTCAGGCAAAACGCTGGTGTGTGCCTAACTGTACAAAGCAGAAGATAAGTGCGCTTTACACCTCCACACACCTGATCTTAAGTTTAAAGTCTGAGTATTTGATGTTTTGAAGATGCTTCAGAGGAATTATCACATATTGTATACCATATTGTGATGTACTAGTTTGAGTTCAAGTACCCTCTTGCAAAAACTGATAAACATTTGTGCATCAAGGTTAAAATAAAAAGACAGAATTATAACATGAAACATTACTTGGGCCATAGCCTAAGACTGAGGTTATGTAATAATAATAATAATAATACATTTTATTTAAAAGCGCCTTTCTAAGCACTCAAGGACACTTTACAAATACATCATAAAAACACAGTGCATTAAAATCACAATAAAAATAAATAAAAACAACATACAAGAGTGGCACAGTTACATGACGGTGGAAAATTAAAGAGAATATGCAGTTTGAAACAGGTGGGTTTTGAGTTTTGATTTGAAGCGGGGAAGGGAGTCGATGTTTCTGAGGTCCGGGGGGAGAGAGTTCCAGAGTTTGGGAGCAGAGCGGCTGAAAGCTCTGCTACCCATGGTGCTGAGCCGGGCGGAGGGCACAGAGAGATGGAGGGAGGAGGACGACCTGAGGGAGCGAGAGGGGGTAGCGATGTGGAGGAGATCAGACAGGTAGGGGGGGTGAGGTTGTGGATGGCCTTGAAAGTGTACAGCAGGATTTTGAAATGAATTCTGAACTTCGTGGGGAGCCAGTGAAGCTGCTGGAGGACGGGGGTGATGTGATGGAAGGAGGGGGTTCTGGCGATGATCCGGGCTGCAGAGTTTTGAACCATTTGAAGTTTATGGAGGGATTTGTGGGGGGCACCAAAGAGGAGTGAGTTGCAGTAGACGATCCGGGAGGTGACAAGGCTGTGGACCAGGATGGCCGTGGTGTGAGGAGTGAGGGAGGGGCGGAGACGGTTAATATTACGTAGATGGAAGTATGCAGACCGGGTGATGTTATTGATATGAGAGTGAAAAGACAGAGAGCTGTCGAGGATAACACCCAGACTCTTAACCTGAGGGGAGGGGGACACTGTGGAGTTGTCTATGGTGAGGGAGAAACTGTCAACTTTGGATAGATTGGATTTAGTACCGACCAGGAGGAGTTCTGTTTTATCTGAGTTGAGTTTGAGAAAGTTGGAGGTGAACCAGCATTTGATTTCTGAGAGGCAGTGGGTGAGGGAGGAAGGTGGAAGAGAGGCGTCGGGTTTACTGGATAGGTAGAGCTGGGTGTCATCCACGAAGCAGTGAAAGTGGATACCAAATTTACGGAAAATATTGCCAAGTGGAAGTAGATATACAATGAAGAGGAGGGGCCCCAGGACGGACCCCTGGGGCACACCTGAAGTGACTTGGGAGGGCTGTGAGGTGAAGGATTTGAGTTGGATGAACTGAGTGAGGCCTGTGAGGTAGGAGTGGAACCAGTGAAGAGGGGTGTGGGTGATGCCTATGGAGGAGAGTCTATGGAGGAGGATGGGGTGAGAAATAGTGTCGAAGGCCGCACTCAGATCGAGGAGAATGAGGATGGAGATTAAACCGGAGTCAGCTGCGATGAGGAGGTCGTTGGTGATCTTGATGAGGGCCGTTTCTGTGCTATGGAGGGGACGGAAACCAGACTGGAACTGTTCATAGAGGCTGTTATGGGTGAGATGGGAGATGTCTTTTAATACTCAACATGAAAGCAGCATAGATGAGCATTGATAGTCGCAATTCCCTTCTGGGTGTTAAAAACCCAAAACTTCTCATTGTCAAATAAGCACAATATGAAAACACACAGTCCATTGAGCCTATTTCACTCACAAAGGATGAACCACAGCACACCACACACATTTGTTTGTAAAATTCAGTTAAGCCTATTTCTGGACAGAGGATTGAGAGACAGCCTGGCTTTTGTTGCACTTCTCAGTGTGCTATTCTCATGCACTCCAACAAGTCTGACACTTTCAGATACAAGAAAAACACATGTAAAACTGAGATTTTCTGGATGTTTTATGACCAACATTCCCTGAAAATGTTTATAAAAACTGTCATGAACATTCCAGTTTATCTTTCTTTGGGACAACCTGACGAAGCCACCCCATAAAAAATCATAAACTTCTAGGTAGATGATATTTTGTATGTTTGCTATGTACTTTGTGACTTTAACTGAAAGATGTATCCTAGCTCATTCACTTGTAATTAAGGCTGACCTGCCCGTGCTCTCCTGATGAGAGGAGGCAAGGAATGGAAGACTAACCTCAGCACTCATCAAGGCGCAGCATCTGTTTCAGCCCTGAGCTATAATACTGTGCTAAACCTCTCAGTCCCATTGGTGCTGGCTTTAATTACCCAAGCCATGAGAAAGAAACGACTTACCTGTCAACCTCTGCAAACATTATTATTATTGAAGCTCTTGCTATTTTATCCTCTGAACAAACACTTGACTGGAACACACGTCTAAGGAGTGTGCATGCATTTGTTATTATGTTTGTATAGATTTATTAGCACAGTAGAGTGATTGTTGTAGTGGGTGGGTAAGAGTCATAGCTGCGAACACATGGCACAATCAGGTATCAACACTCTCCTGACATCACAATGGGATGTTAGTGTGTTTGCAAGAACCAGCAGCAGTCCAGAGCACAACAGAAGCAGCACGTGGCGAAACTAATCAAAGATTTATTCAGCAGGATAATTTACATCTGATTACTGCTGCGACATGCCGAGTTAAGAGGACTATTCCTCAAGTTTCACCTGCCTTTTTTCCCCCCTTTTTTTCTTATTTCCTCAGCCTTTTGTTATGCAGCCCATGTGAACATTACCATCTGCTCATCATCGCTTGAATGTTTTTGTCTGAGGCAATTATGTTCGTTAGGAATGCTGGACAGATCCGAGGGCATGAATTTTATAAAAGAACACATGACTGTGTGTCCTGGACTAAACTCAGGAATATGCAAACTTTACTTGAAAAATGTTGCAGGTTTTCATCCTGTTATAATTTGCTGTTGTCTTGGTGGAGTCAGGGAGGACTAGGGCCAGGCAGGAGAAATAATAAGGAGTGGGAGATTTTTCATTATGCACTCAGGCTAGGTGTTTTGGACAAAAAAATAATGCCTTTTATTTTTGGGTGAAAGTACTCAATGTATATTTTGATGTTGTTACGCACTGTAAAAAAAAAAAAAAAAAAAACATTAAAAAAATGGTAATTTTTCCGGCAGCTGGGGTGCCAAAAAAATACCATGAAATAACAGAAAATTGCTTTCTCATAAAAATACAGTTTCTTTCCGTAATTAAAATACAGTTTGTAGTTGTAATTTTAACAAGATTTCGCCTTAATTTAAGGTTCTTTAACGTTTAATTACAAACATTTAAAGTTAAAAAACAATTAAATTACCCATAAAGATGGTAAATCGATATTGTATTACTCAGAATTATGCTTAAATTTACAGGAATGTGCTGCTAATAGTTGGTTTTAATGACATTTTTTTAATGTATTTTTGGGGCATTTTGTGCCTTTATTAATAGAAGAGAGCAAACTGGTCACAAGTGGGATTCGAACCTGGACCGGCAGAAGAAAGTACATGGGATGCCTGGTTGCTAACCACTCCGCCAAACCAGCACCTCTTAATGACATTATTTTATAGAAAAAAGGTTTCTTTTAGAGTTGTAAAGTTGAATTCTATTGTTTATTCCCTTAAATAACAGAAAAAAATATTCATGAAATTACAATATTTTTACTATTAATTTCTATGTAATTTTAAAAGATTTTTCCTTTTTTTTTAGAGATATAAAGTTGAATTTTACAGTTTATTCCCTTAAATAACAGAACATTTTTGGAAAATTAAAATACACTTGATAATGCATTTTAACAATAAATATCCATATTTCTAATGGGGATTCTTTGTAAAAGAACAGGAATATTCATGCATTTTGAAAACACAGAAAATTACTTTAAAATAAAATAAACAGTAAAATACTGTTAGATTACTATTTTTTTACAGTGTGTGTAAACAAATGATAGGTTATGGTATAAAACACCAGGGATTCAGCCATCAACATAAAACAGCAAAAAAGTAATTATGAAGAATATAGTTAAATTAAATTGACTTGCAGCCTTTGATAGTTCACTTGATATTTATCAAATCTAATGAAAAATATAATTCACTTTTCTTTTGATTATTTTATAGTTTATTGTAGACAGACAAAGTTGACTGATTCATCACACTATGTTACTGTTGTTGATGAGTCTTTCAGATGCATTGAAGGAGAAAAGTACTTTAGTTGTGACGAAGGCAACTAAGGGCAGCAGAACTTTTTTACTTCTAAAGCACTTGTTCAGCATGTTGAAAATTACAGGAAATGAGATAGATAGTTAACTGATAAATAAATGCACCTTTATTGAGTGCAACTTTTATTAAAAAAGGAAAGAAAATCAAAAGCCCCTGAAGTCCTGCTGAACATGATCACACGGTGGTGATTTGGTCATATGACATTGTCAATCTGATCTAACAAAAAGTTGGTGACGTGCACTAAAGTGCCGAGCTGAAACTCATTCTCAGATGGAAACTGGAAAAAGACTCTTTTTCCTATAATATGGTTCAAAAATATTTATTTACATGTAAAAGTGTGCGATATGGTGGAGAGGGCGGGGTATTTTTTCTCAACATTTCCATAGTTTTATGTTCTATTACATAAGGGACATCAATTTTTGAATCACCATGCAGCCCTGATCAGAATCTTAAGAACCCTGAGGACTCCCTCAAAACAGAAATAAAAGTGTAAAAAAAAAAGACTGTATTTGGTAGCTCCACGTATCTTCTCCCCCAATAGATATGGAATATTGTGTCAGTTGCCTGGCATTTAAGTTATGTTATATCAAAATAAATTTCAGTATTAAGTTAATTGACACATTTTGTGAGACCACATTGACTATATCTAGCCATCTCAGCACTCCCCACTTCACTGCTGTCTATGCAGGTTTGCTTGAATGTGCTGACTTCTCAGCTTTCAAGTTAGCTTTTACATATTCCTGCATATATGAGTCCTTTAAACTTGACTTTATGATTCATACAAGTTGTACACACTAAGTACAACTTGCAGCTATGTTTCCATGAGAATCTATAAAAAATCTGTCTGAAATAAAAATGTCCTCTCAAAAACGTTGATTACCAACTAACATAGCACCATGTTCTGTAGTCACTGTTTTTCATAGACTCCGACAGCAACATTTTGTTTAACAGTTACAACAGTAAGAATAAAACAGGATTTCAAATAGCCTTAGGCACCTCAACCTTACTAACAGGTAACCTTAAGCTCTTTCTTTTAGGACAAAATGTGAACTGTCCAGCTGAGCACCAGCCTTCAGACTCAATTCTTAAGCCCACCCAATACACTAATTTACTTTGGCCATGTATTCCAGCTCTACAGATTTACACTTTTTAATGGGTGTTTAATCCTCAAGTGCTTTTCAATAGTCTCCACTTTAACTTATCTAAAGCTCTGTGTTGTGTCTGCATCAGTGCTTTATAAATCAAGTTCCTAACCAATAATTAAACGCTTCATTTGTTGTATTAGGCAGTGGCAGACAATTGCAGTTACATATTTAGATGTATCAAAAATCCTGTACCTCAGGATCAAACACGCACATGGGCAAATCTAGTTCAGCTAGCTTGTATTTAAAAAAGACTGTTATTGTACACATTTTTGCATGTTTTAAAGACACCCATTGCTTATGTATTGACCCCTGTTGAGACAATATGGTACTTCCCACCAAAAGAGATACTTTCAATCTGAAAGGCAAAAACAAAATGGCAGGTTATTGATAAAGCTACCTGCAAAAAGCCCAATCATTTTCAGAGAATAGTGTATACAACATTTTTTCCTGGAAAAAAGCATGAAAAAATGGGGTGTGTGTTATAAATAAGGGTGTATTATAATCATGAGAACTGTTTCTTAACGTTTATCTTTATATTTTTACTTTTTCCAGAACATTTCCACTCGCTCAGTTAAGAGGTGCACAATAACCAGAATCATACCACTTTACTTTTTTCTTCCTCAGGCTTGACCCTTAAGTTCCTTTTGTGTTAAAGTAGAAACATAAAGTTCTGAAGCTTTTTGCACTCTTCAGGGCACATATAGTCAACTTCTGAGTTGTCACAAAAAATGCTTGAAGTGCAAATTCAGGGTCACCTTTTACACAAGGAATAAATACACAAAGGAGGAAAAAACATTTTCTTTCCACACATTGATGAAAGTATCAAAATCTGTCATCATGATTTCATGTTTTCTGCTATATTTTATCTGAACACATGTATGAAAAAAACAGAAAACGGGGGAAAACATCCCACATTCTGCGATGCTGTTACAGGGCTGCTTGTTTAAGATGTGAGGAGACAGCATGTCACTGAGATGCGTAGCAGGGATAGATTTCATTTAGATAAAGCTCCAGCAGCTGCTGAGGTGAAAGTATTCCAGGTGTTAAAATGAGGAGAATCTTGTCCTTAAAGTCCCACTTGCCACAGGATTTGAATGAAAATAGAGAGAGATGTTGAGAAAAGCCTGCACTTGTCTGCCTGGATGAGTATGTTTTTTTGTGTGTCTGTATATGGGAGCACTTAAAAGGAAAGCCACCCATGGATGAATAACGCTCTTACTTAGAATTTCTAGCTCACTGACTCCTGCCTTTATTCAGAGTGTGAAGCGTTCCTGCTACTCCACACACAGTAATATCCAGCATACCAAAATCTCCAAAGCAGAAAGAACTTTTAATCTTACTTTTATGTTCACTCTTTCCCCCGTTGTTGTCACCCGTCTTTGTAAGTGTCAGAGAAGACGACAGGAGAACCACTGGGGCCATTAAATAAGACATCACAGTGTTTAGGTATTTCAGCTGTAGGTTCACTGTCAGCACTGAGGTTGTGTCCTGACCAACAACTTCAGAGTCTGATGCTCTTCCTGTACAGCACTAGAAACAAATGCTACTGAAAGTTCAGGTCATGGAAATGCAAAAATTTGTAAAGATGTCTTATAAACCATGCATCACAGAACAGCACAACTGGGATTAAGAGGGTAGAACAAAAACATTCAAAAGGCTTACAAAAGGAAAATCAAACACCCAAAACATAATACATTAATGGAACTATACCAAGTATACATCAGAGACAGAAACAAAGAAGCAAATGAAAGACAAGTTAAAAAAGAAAGAAAGGGGGATGAATACTGAATTAGAAAGAGGTAGTAATTTGACGTAGCCCTGCTTATATCTGTTCATAAGGTGTAACATTGGTGAAAAGACATACCTGGAATGGCTGTTAAAAATTAAACTAAGGTGAAAAAATACTGCTCGGATGTGACTTGCTGGTGATATTTACATCACAATGCTTTATGTATTTGTGCAGTGACTCTTAGACAATCTGCATGTCTGCGGACACTTAGTCATTTGGCATAGCAGACAGTTTGTGTTTGAAAAGACCCTCTATAAAGCACTGAGATTATGAACATTTTTGAGGAACCGTAGAGAATGGATAACTCACACACACACACACACACACACACACACACACACACACACACCCACACATGTCACAACTTGTGTGAGCCAGAGCCAAAGGTTTGTGTGTATAAAACATGCAAACTTGATAGCAAACACAGATCTGATCTACTAAACAGGGTGCACTGAGGATTGCATATATCACATAATAGGATGTATAAGCGGACATTATTCCAGGTGTATCCTTTTCATTCACTTATCAAACACAAAACACCACAGCTGATGATGCAGCAGCATTATCTGTGAGTTTACCGCGGTCCATCTAGGCGGAACTAATGTCCTCACTGACATTAGTTCCGCCTAGACGGAACTCATCCATCCTGTAGTCCGGATGAATAACTGTTTGTCTAAGGTACCATCACAGGTACACACACATGACATCGCCTGAATAGATCAACTTTTTTTTAACTTTGACATCACGCGACAAGTGAAGTGATCGTCTTGTACGCGGCCGTTGCATTGTGGGTGGGTTAGCCCCGCCCCATCGCGGCTGTACATTGACTTTGAATGGAGAGTGATTGCCGAGTTAGTACAAGTAGCATCCGGTGTGAACGCACCATTAGGCACAAGCCTCCTATATCCAGTATCAGGACGTTACAATTTGAATTGCTTCATAGTAGAGCTGTTTCCTTTTTTTAATTCCCTGAAAAGTTACAGCTCTTGAGATAGGAGACTTGTGCTCCACACGACAATGTCTTTTTCCCCCTCTGTAGTTACGCTGTGTCTCTCATAAATATATACAACAAATATAAAAACAAAGTATAGAAAAATTACTCCCATAGAGACTGACAAAGTCAGATGAAAAGTAACAATTATACAGTCAGGATTAAACAGCTCATAACTAAATCTCTATTGGCAAAGAAGGGTATTGGAAAAAAATATTTAAAGGGGCAATCAAAAGCTATGTTTGGTTTTGCAAAAATTCTAAAAAAAAAAAGTCAGTGCCCTTTGTACAATCTAGATCATAGGTCTTCAAAAAAAAAACCACGTCTTTCATGATCAAGATTTAAAGATCCTATATCCTATATCTTCATCATGTCTTGGATATCTAAGAAAGGATTTGATTGAAAATGAATGACAAAAATCTAAACTTAAGTCTCTGTAGAAGATCAGATGCTGCTCTTTTTTTCTCCCCTTTGGAAATGCTCAGATCCAAGGAAAGTCTAATGGAGACTATGATGATAGACTTTGTGCTGATTGGTTGCCCAAATGATGCCTGATGAAAGGGGGAGAAGGGGCTACAGGGTGCACAGCTCACTTCCAAAACAACCACAAGTCTACCTGTGATGGCAGAAAACCCACATGTAGGTCGAGGCTGGATAGCTATGACATGACGAACCCTAGAAAGTAAATTACCAAGCATTTTAACCAGCTTTTTTTTTTAAAGAGGCTTCTCTATGACCTAATAGTCTAGCAAAAAAAGGCATATTATTCTGCTCCTGAAGACCCCTCCAACATGAAAAGCAAAGGAATTGATTTTACATGACTCGGGCCAATAACCTTTAGATTTCTTTTTTTTTAATGACACAAGGTCACCTTGTTAAAAATAACACTTTTTTCGAACCAAAGTACAAAAATACACTCAGCTACTAAAAAGTGCTAATTGCTCCACTTTCACAAAGTTAAAAAACCCAAAAAGAACAAAACTTAAAAGCAATTAAAAAATAACCCAATAACCCCTCTCCCCATGGGAGGTATCATGTCAGCAGTTCTGTTCTCTGAATTCCATTTCCAACACCGCAAATCTACCATTTCTGAAGTCCTAGTGTGTGTCATCTTGGGGTACTCCAGACTAAAACATACTTGGTAGATGAATTAGTTACGCTAGATTGCCTGAATATGTGACTGTATGTGAGTGGTTGTCTGTCTCCACAATGTACATTAGCCCTGTGATTAGCAGGTGACTAGCTTGTACCACACCTGTCACCTTCCAACAATTTTGGATATGATCCAGCCCCCCACAAATCCAAAAGAGGTAAGTGGGTGAATAAATAGCACAATATTTCTTAAGACTAACATTACAAAACAGTGCATTTATGCGTTTTAAAATGGACTAAGCTGTTTTTTGAAAATTGAACCTGTGTGGGAGATATAATGGTTTAAAACTGATGAGGAAGACATCCATTTAAGGACCAATTCCGCCTACATGTTCACGAAGCTTCAGGGATATACAGCTTAAATCCCCATCATAGCAGTCTCCGGTGGCTTGTTGCAGAGATGTGGGGAAGAAGAAAAGCCAGAGAGGGACATAGATGTAGGTGGAGTAAAAGACACTTGGGTGGGGAAACAGGTCAGACAGAGTGGGAGAGTGATGAAGGGGTAGCAGGGGTGGTCTTTTGGGTCTGATTCCGTCAGTGTTAAGGGAGAGAGGGCAGCTGTGGTCCAGACCCAGAGCACTGAGGCTGAACTAATGAGAATGTAATGACCCTCCATCAAGCACTAGGCAATACACTCATACACACACACACACACACACACACACACACACACACACACACACACACACACACACACACACACACACACACCATGACATGTCGTCAACTTATAGAGCCAGAGCTAAAGGTTTGTGTGTATAAAAACATGTGCAAACTTGATAGCAAACACAGATCTGATCTACTAACAGGGTGCACTGAGGATTGCGTTTTCAAATGAGCAAAGTAGCAGGCACAGTCCATTTACCGTGTTTGCCCTGATGGATATGCAGCATACCTGCAGTTCACCAGAGCGCGCAAAATACTGAGGAGAAGATGCAAATGTAATCATTAAGCAAACATAATGTGATTTATCAAACCCGCAACTGATTGTGTGAGGTGTTTTTGTGTCTTAATTCATGTTTGAAAAGCAGGTCCAAAAGACACTGTGTTATGAATGGAGGGCCTTGATCATGGCACCAGACAGGTGTTATAAAGGACTGAAAAAAGAGGGACGATTCAAGCCCAAATTCCACTGCATGCGTATCCGGTCCGTCTCCGCTCCGCTGCGGCAGCGGAGCCGATCCGTTTCCATTATAAGCAATGCGTGTACTTCCAGCAGCTGTGGCACGGCTCCGGCACGGCTGCACATCTGCTCCGGCCGCCTCCGGCAGACGGAGCAGATACGCAGAGCTTCTATTTTTGCCGGATGCCAGACCACGGCGCAGCAATTTAGCACACAGAATATCGTGCGGGACAGGAAGTTGAGCACAAACACAAAATAAAACATCCGTAGATGTTTCAAAATAAAATAAACCGTGTCAACAACGGAAAAGTACTGTACCTGGAAAATGTCATTTAGGGCGGAGACAGACCTGGTGTCAAAAGTTCAGTCTCACCCCACTTCACCATGGATGAGGAGCTTTTGATTCCATCCAGTGGAATCCCCCAGTCAGTGTGCCATGATGACAAATGCGCAACTAAGACCTCTCTGTTTTGCGCTCTACACCACAAAGGGGTCAAGTAACCTGTGTAAAAAATGCATCACACTCTGCATGCAATGCGTAAAAGGCAAGAGTATGGTCTGTGTGGTTGAGCTGATAGACTGCTCTTCAGGTTATTGATGATGAAGCTGTGTGGTTACTTGAATGCTGTCATTCAGATTGTGTTTGGTTGGAATCAGAAAAGGAAAATTTAAAATGACAGATAACCATATGGTATGAGAGAAAAGCGATGACATTGTCACTCAAACTGACAGACAGCAAAAAGGGTTACTGAAAGTGAGTTTATTTACCTCCAGCTCCATGGCTTCAAACTTTGTTTTTTATTTGTAGCCACTCTGCTCTCCCAAACTCTCCATGGCGATGGCCTGCACATGCAATATTTACAGAATTAGAATACAGAATCAGTATATGCTTTTTTTCTTTGCACCGTCTGCTTGAAATATTCTGCAGAACACCTTAAAAATACCTTACAAAATCAAAGATCTGGTTACTGTCAGACATTTTAAATTATTATTGCTGAATTTAATGTGCATTTGTTATTATCTTTAACTTGCTGATGTACTTATCTTTTGAATTGCTTGACGTCATTGTAAATTGGGGTTCACCCTCAATGCTTCTTGCTGCTAAATAAAGATAAATAAATAAATAATTGCTTAAGTTAATATACAGTTCTTAATTATATTTGACCACCTGTCATTAAAAGGAAAAGTGTAATTTTTGCAAAATCTTCCAAACACCTTATTGAAACTGAAAATGAGGATTCCAATTATAATCTGAGTATGGTGGGGGTCTCTAAAATAACTACAGTTCAGAGGGAGATAAATATATAAAAACCAACTATGTGTTCAGAGAGTGAGAAAGACAAAGAGAGAGAGTATTTTTTTTAAGTGCTTGCTTTATTGTCAGCAAAGCATAGTGACTGGAACTGTGGATCTTGCCTGATTTTATTTGGATTCAACTTTGATACTCAGAAGCAGTTGTTTAAAAGTACTCGAGCTATTTAATTGAGACTAGGGAGTGATAATGTTAAATAAATAGATAAAAGATAAGCTTCATGACTCTGGATGTCAAAAAGAAAATTCCTGGCCTGGTCTTGATTTGACTTTTTCAGTAAGCAGGCCCTGCTTTGTGGCCTAATCTTAAACATGCTGATTGAGCATTATGCAAGACCAGTGAACAGAGGGGGAAGCTCCCAGTGACTGACCTCGCTTGCATCCCATTGCTGACACATAAGTCCTCCAGCGGCGAGATCACTGACAGCTCATTGAGTCTTAAATGATGTGGCACGATGTGGCAGGACCCAGCTACAAGAGCTTTTATCAGGCTAAAGCCAGACACACTTACACACACACATGCTCAGACTGTGAGATGATCATTTCATGCGTAAATGCCACATAAAAGACAACATGCAACGGAGGAATATTAATTATATGTTACCATAAGATATACATTTGCAAATCATTATCTGTTTGTACAAATGTTGCATGCAACAGCTGCAAAAGTCCACACAATGGCCTCAGACTTATCCCGCTGTCAGCTTGATTAACTAATGACTGGAACCTTAAAAGGCTGGAGATGCTACTAGCCTCATAATGGAGTCTGGCCCTTTAGATTCTGTTAGCCACTAAAAGGCTGATAGATAAATAAATAAAGGAAAGAGCAGCACATAAGACATGGAATTTATTACCTGTCGGGCTAATTAAATGGCTAAAGATATATAGAGGCGGGAGAGTGAGATGAAGTGGGATGAGTGGGGAAAACCAGGAGCGACGGATTGGTGCTTCTGATAGATTTACCTCCTTTTCTTCTATGTACTCTCTGAGAAAACACACACCGAACAGCCTCGAAGACACACAAAAACACACAAACTCACAGACACAGATTCATGCGTTATTGTGACAGGCTTATTCAGATGCATGTAAAAGACGTGAAGCTTGGTGCATAAGTTAATGTATTGGTGGATGGATGATTAATGGATGGATAGATGTAATGATGGATGGATGCATTGTTGGATGGATAGATGTATTTGCAGATGGATGGATGAATGAATAAATAGATGGGTGGAATCTTAGTGCATGGATGGACTGATTAATGGGTGGATGGATGGATTACTATATGTAGACATGGGCTCTGGGTTCATCTTGTGTCAATGGATGAGTACCTGTAAAGGCATTTTGGGATGGATGGCGTAAAAAGAAGGATGGAAGGATATTTGGCTAGATGCACAAATATCAGTGTGATGTAAGGCTAGATGGATGGATAATTGGATTGTTTTTTTGATGGATGAATTCATTCGTGGAGGGATGAATGTTGAATGGATTGATTTTTGGATGGATATTGAATGGATTGATTGATTGTTGGCTGGTTGATCCTTAGTGGATATATGGATGACTGCAAAAATGTCAAAGTGGATGGATGGATGCATCAAGGTCAAGCTTGATGAATAGTGGTTGGATGAATGAATATATTCATGGTTTGAATCTTAATGGAAGGCTTGGAAGATGTTGACATGTTGAGATAGATGAATGAATAGGGCAATGGATCGTTCCTAGGCTAGATGAATGGATAGAAGAGCAGTGCATTCAAGGTTGATTCAAGGTGGACGGATGAATGGCTGCAAAGATGTTGAGATGAATGAGATGGAGGGATGGATCTTAGGCTAGATAGATGGATATCTGAATGTTTTCAAGGTTGGATGTCAGTCTGGATAGATGGGTGTATTTGTGATTGGAAGGATACATGTCTGTTAGAAGCGCCTTAATGTAGCACTAATGCTCTAAGAAACATTTACCTATTTATTATTCAAAGCAGCGTGCAGAGGCTTTTGTAAACAGAAAACAAATGAAATTATGGGCCAATGTTCTGCCAAATGGACTAGCAATGGCTTGTTAGGCTGTTTGCTGTTTATTTTCACTTCCACCATTACATATGCACGAGTGGATTTGAAGGTGACAGTGCCTGCAAGATTGTTTAGAGCAATTATGTACAGCAGGGATGGAAGGTGAATTCTCCTCATTTGCTTATAATTTCCCCTTCAAGTCTTCATTTCTTTCAAAGGTTAAACTCCACTTATGATTCAATTTGTCCTCATCCTGTTACCTGGGCAAAACAGAAGTGTTAAAATGCAACAAAAGATAGCACCTAAAGGAGGTAAGAGACATGTAAATTACTAATTTGAGACTAGAAGACACAATGCTACAGGGCTCAGCTGGTGGAAAAAAAGGCAATCCCACTTCTATTAGAGCTTCCCTCCACTCTCCTGTGAGTGAGGCGGCTGAGCTATCACAGTTTTCCAATAAAAGGCTAATTCAGAAATAAGGTATTACACTCAACAGTTTGCCAGCCTGATTGAGACCACAGGGGTTTGTCTCACACTAATTTCTCTTTGATGGCTCTCTTCATCTGAGATGCCCAGAGCTGGACATACTGTAGATCCATTTTGTGTTAATAAACACTGTGACATTTTTTATTAGGTGGGGCTTTGCTGGAGACTTAGCAATCCTCCAAAGATATGTTATGTTATGTGAGGTCACTAATCTTAAATAATTGATAATCTTGAATATCAAAGTAACTCTGACAAACAAGTGCAAGCTGGCAGGGATTTAGGTTTATGTCATCATTCTATTCTAGCATCAAACTGAACAAGAATATGATGTCTTTTGGACTTTTGTGTCACCTGCTGGCCTACCAAGGCAATTCACGTTTGCCTCCAGTTTTGCTTTGCTTGTAATTCTAATGTCTTTGTGGCAATGTCTTTAAAGGATAAGTTCGGTTTCTACAGCTTTCACATTGTTTATAGAATGTAGGAGAACAATATACTCACCCAGCAGGCTTTCCTGATCCAAACAGTGCTTCGGGAGATATTTAGATCCAAAATTGAGCGGCGGACATCTGTATAATGGTAGCACATGGGGTATGTATAGCGCCGCTCCTAAAACTGCATTAATAATCCAAAAACTCATTAGTTTCACCAATATTTCATCATGGGCGCTCTCGCTACTCCTACACGACAGTCCGGTGTCGCTCCAGACATGTTTTTATGACTGTGCTGACCTCTGAACTGAAAACTTTGTTTACGGCTGCCGCACATGCGCAGTACGGCTCAACAACTTTCTTCTTCCAGTTTTGTGCAAAATGGACGGATATATTGGATGAAGATGTTGTGGAGGAGAACTTTGAATATGATCAGTGTCCTTCCAGTTTCGAGCCAGAGTTTACAGATGAGGAGCTCATCGAAAGGAGAACGCGGAGGCAAAGAGAAGAACAGCTGGCCAGAGAGCAGTCTTCAGTTCAGAGGTCAGCACAGTCACAAAAACATGTCTGGAGCAACACCGGACTGTCGTGGAGGAGTAGCGCGAGTGGACCATGATGAAATATTGGTGAAACTAATGAGTTTTTAGATGATTAATGCAGTTTTAGGAACGGCGCTATACATGCCCCGTCCGCTAACATTATACGGATGTCCGCCGCTCGATTTTGGATCTAAATATCTCCCGAAGCACTGTTTGGATCAGGAAAGCCTTCTGGGTGAGTATATTGTTCTACTTCATTCTATAAACAATGTGAAAGCTGTAGCCTATTTTCTGTAGAGTACAAATCAACAATTGACTGAGATGGGTGCTGGTTTGGCAGAGTGGTTAGCAACCATGCCCATGTACATGCTTCTGCTGGTCCGGGTTCAAATCCAGCCTGTGACCAGTTTGCAGAGCGTCTTCCCCTACTCTCTTGCCCCCTTTCACAAGTCTATCCACTGTCTCTCTCCTATCAATAAAGGCACAAAATGCCCCAAAAATACATTAAAAAAAAATTGAGATTGTCGAGGTACAAGGTCAAGTCACTTAGTCTCAAGTTCATCTTTTGCTAATGTTAAATCCCAGGAACATTTAAATGTGTTTTATACAATCTCTGACTTTGTCTTTTTCTGATTCAGTTAAAAACAGATTTTATTTTGGAGGTTAAAAGTTGAGGCAGTTGGTCCTAATTAAAATTCCTTTTTAAAAACAATATATAATAACCGTTTCAGGACTTTCTTGCTTTTTTAATGACTATTCATTCTGATTTTGGATGTATTAATGAGTCCAGGAACCCTGTCATGAGGAAAAGGTTAAGGACATTGAGTCTCCCGTTAACTCAGCATGGGTTACTTCAAAGATGTGGAGTGAAATTTTCTTTTAGCCTTGCACAAATGTCCATGTAGACTTCATTTGGGCCCTTTGGAAATCCTTTGCTTGTGAGAGTTATATTTCAAGAATACATTGAGAGAATTCTTTTAACCTTTGCTCAGATGTCTACTCTGATCCACAGATGAACTGAGTACATTAAAGGATTAAGAGGTCAATGGTTCTTGTACCCTCAAACCATGTAAATAAGATCTCAAGAATGCACAGCAGGAATGTTCGTCTAATTCAGCACCAGCTCACACTTGGAGGTGAGGGAAACCTGATGCAGTGTGAAAGATCAAACAGCACTGCAATCCCATACCACCACAAGAAACCAGCCAAGCTCTTCCTCTTTGCTCACCTTTGTGCTTTCACCTGCTGGAAATTATATAACTTTGAGAGACATACAACCACAAAGTAGTAGTTCTGGCTTCTCTCAGAGGGCCACAACATTTTCGAACCTTTCAGTTTCTGAAATCGAGCAAAATAAACATAGATTTTGGTTAAAAAATCAACAGAATCTCTCTGTCCCCAAAGGACAGAGTTTTGGATCATTAAAACTCATAAAGCCAGGCATAGGACACACTTATTTGAACGCTGACTAACCCTAACACATCAGCAAATAAAACACTGACCAAGGAGAAGGAAAACATATTGATGTCCGTCTCTTTCCCCTCTCATAGCAGCGATCCTGCTGTGCTAAACGAAAGCAGACACGCTCTGTCTGTCTGATTCTGTCTCTTTCATCTTAGCCGACATCTCAGCTGGGGGAGGGTGGAGACAGACGAGAGGAGAGCTCGTGAGATATTTGATGTCGACCTGGGACAGCTTTGATTTTGGACGGTTCTGGATCTTACAGACAGAAAAGCAGACTGAACCCCATGCTAGTGCACTGTCGGAGTTCTCAAGCTACACAAGCAAAGATACATTTTAAATCTACAAGCATTTTTGAAAAACAGCAGCATATTTATTTTGTCTTGAAGAGCAGCTTTGTATAAAGGGTGAATAATGTTCAAAGTGCAAAGCACATGCAATAATTCAAGTAGAATATATCTACTACACCCATTGGTTCACTCAAGCAAAAGGAATATACATTATTTGGAGGCTCAAGCACATTGACAACAAGTGTATACATCATAAATGCTATTTTAGCTCTAAAAACTTCCAGCTAGCTAGGTATAAGTTAAAAAGATGAAGAAAAACTTAATATAAATAAACTCATGTAGGTTAAATGGAAAGATGGGCAGATGCATGGATTGATTGATGGTTGGATGTCAATCTAGATAGATGTGTGGCTGTTGAGATGGATGTTATACTAGATGCATGATCCATATTTCATTACTTGATTTGGGGTAAACAAAAAGAAAAACAAGGCTTGATTTGGTTGATTAAACATGAAGAAAATGTAAGTAAATGACAAGCTGTTTTGAAACAAAAAGAAGACTCTTGTTTCTGTGCAGAGCAAAATGGTCGGATCAATTAAAAGAGCTAAAATTTCCATCCAAGTTGACAAAAAAAGACTTCTGCTTGCATTTAAACTGTACCACCAACCAGAATGGTTGGGCACACATTCAATAGGAAACAGTCAGGGTGCTGACATGAAAAGCAACAAGTTCAGTGCATCATGGATGCTGAGGTACTTGAAACATATGGGAATTAAAACCACCTTAGCTAGAGTTCCTTGTGATATGATTCACCAGTTAAAAATAAGCCTCCACCCTTCATCTGCATCAATAGACAAGCTATTATACAATTCCACATTAAAATGGGTTCAGTCTCCCTTTTATGTACATCATCCCCAATATAATAATGAAAATGTATATTTCAGCGCTGCAATCAAAGGAAACTAATGGAAAGCTGGATCCCATGACAGTAATCTGAGCTGAGAATAGATGCATGGTGGTCGCTGTGTTTGATGGAAAATGCCGCCATAATTATGACATGCTGTGCGACTGCAGTCATGCCTCATTTCTCCACTCCCCATCACAAATAATGTAAATGAGTCATAACTATCGTGTTTGCTGCTGCTGTTGCATGTTAATTGCCCTCTGAATCACAAAGCGGAACCCGCCACCCCTATTACCCCCCACCCCCACCCACCCCCAAACATGCCTGCAATCATCAACATGTATGAATGAAGCTGATGACTCCCATAGAAATTAGTAACCTAATACATGCATGGCAATACAGCTTTAAACTCCTTTGGCTCTGTGATCATGTCCAGCAGGCTCTGTGAATTGCCTGTGTAAATTTGGCCATCCTGTCATGTTTCAGCAGTCTTATTCAAACAGTTGGGGGCAATGCCCAGAGTGCTTGAAAAGAAGATGCTGGATAGGATGAGGCAGAATGGAGGAAAACAGACAGAGAGAATGACTGAAATAAGGATGCTGGGGTGGAGAATCTAGGTATTTAAGCTGGTGCAAATTTCTGCCTTGAATGTGAAGACATCAGGCCCTATTCATGATCCATCTGAGTAAAATAGGAATATTTTAAAGACATTTACCAATGTTATTTAAACAGGGCTCCACAGACCAATGAGCTTGAATCCTTGACATCATTGATAGCTAACAAATTAGATTAACTATTCTTCGCTCCACATACATTCAGCTCCATGACCAGAGTATTTAAAAAAACTTTTTCCAGAACAAAACATCTTCAAGTTAATTACAACTAACTATGATATCCCTACACTCTCATCCCCTTTACTCCATCTAACCTGGAGATACATTGTACTTGCTGTTAACTATGGAGACACATTGGCATTAGAGCGGCCACGCGTCTCTTGCTTCGATTCAGCGTGTTGGTTGGGAATATCGTCCAGAATTAACACCCAAATATAAGCTGCTGTCCACACATCACCAGTATATTCAATGCAAAGATGACAGACAGCATTTGAAACAAAAATAGCAGAAAGTTTTAAAAAACTAACTGATAAATCATTACAACAAGCATCAAGTTCATCTGGTTGATGACAGAAAAGATCTTTAGAAGTGAAGAAACAAGAAAATAATTTTGGTGTAGTAATTCATCTGGTGAACATGTACACTGGTGACTTGAAGTTGACACAATGGTTGACTTTATCCATAGATATGTTTGTGTTAGCTTGGTTTCCTTTGCTGTATTTTGTCTCACTTAAATGAATAAAGTGTTCTTTGATAGAATAAATTATAAGAGTGAAGCAATGGAGGGCACACCCTCTGCTTTGTCTGGTGCTTTGACTAAACATCTACCAGCACAGTTGTCTGCAAGTCATCAGTTGACATGGTAACCATTACACCCATGCAAAGAGACCGTTTTTTTTTGGTGTCGCCTAGAAACATGGGTCACATTCAAGCAAGTATATTAACAAAAACCCTCATGATGTAACAGACTCAAATGTTGCTGCAGTATATGCCTGAATTTAAACTTTAAACAACACTAAACTAACTGAAACAACATGGTCTATTATTTTATTTATATGTTTAAAATAAAAAAATATATATAAAGGTCAAGCAGAATCTTTTGGGTTTTTTCTTAAGGCTATTGCATTTTGGCAAAGTTTCATGGAATTTACAAATTGCCTTTTTTTATCCCTTTTTCTGGTAGACGGATGTGCCAATTGTGCCTCTCAATTCAGTTTTGTTGTATTGAGTCCTAAGCATTATATTTTAAGGTAAATGATAAACATGAAGACCTGTGACACTGACCTTTTGGCTTGTGATCTCCAAAATCTACAGCTGAAGCCATTTCAATTTTCGTCACTGTCCTTGGCAGAGTCTCAGCTGGTCAAAGACAGGACATTGGTGGGACCTGCACATATGGCAGTGATGATTTGATAAACATGTACCCCCGGCCACTTGTAATTTATAGGATAGATGGATGAAAAATGAAATCAGCATGGAAAATACCACAAAAACTGAGTAACCAGAACAGTCTGTAAAAGACTTGGCATGCAGACCAACATCTGTGTTGACAGATAAGTGCAGTAATGTAAGCAGCTCTGATAAAAGCAAGGATTGAAGTTCACTATATGTGTTCCTGCAAGAGAAACAGCATCTCATAAGGACACCTGGCAACTGCATGAATGAGTCTGGCTAGTGATTTATTCAATCTTTATTTGTATAGCGGCTATTCATAACAAGTAGCCACATTACAATGGAGCAGGCTGAAGACAAACTTCATTTGATGGAAAAACATGCATGCATATATACTTATATACATTTAAAATACACATATTCATATCTACACAAATACTCTGATTGCTTGGAACTTGCCTGGCATTTGGCTCAGAGATGGAAGTCCGTTAGTCAGTGAAGGCATTTGTGCCAAATGTGATTGCAAAAAGTAATAACTATAACTTCAAGTTTTTGTACATACGAAGGATGGCTGTGAGACTCCAAAACCTTGACTTTGACTTTTGACCTCTAAAATCTAATCAAATCATCCTTGAATGTAAATGAGGAGTCAAAGTTTTTAGTTTTTGGACAAACCCCTACATATGGATACAGAGAAATCCCAAATAAATATATTTGGTCTTAAGATTGATGATATTTCTGTCTGTAAAATACACATAAAATATTGATGGATATAAAAACATTTATCCATCAGGGACATCTTGTTCCTTTCCTGATCCTCTTTAAATTCTCCTTACTATCTCCGTATTAGAACTTCTTTCTTTCATTGTTCTCTATTTTATCCCCAGTTTCTGCTTTTGCTTCTTGTACTTGCTTTGTTTCTCTTTCCTTTTTTCCTGTTCTTTGTCACGACCCATCTTTTCCTTCTCATTGTCTTATGGGTTCAGCCACATTTCTGGGCAGCTAGTCTGACATTCAGGAAGACTCTTATCATCGATAGTGAATAAAGACAGCGTCAGTACCTTAGCAATTTGTAGGACAACACCAAATGATTTCATGATATTCCACATTTCCCATTAAGGTACTTGTGACTCTCAAAAGTTTTGCATCTAAGCATGAATAGACTGTTTTTTGATAAATGCAATGTGAAAGCAAAACAGCAAAAGATGTTCAAAGGAGGTACAAAATGTACAAAGTTAACAGTCCAACACATATGATAAAAGCACAGAAAATTGAAAAAAAAAAAAAAAAGAATCCTGGTATCAAAGTAAAGATAGAGCTTTTTAAAAGCATGACACACACAGTGAACAGAAGCTTTCCAGAAAATAAGCCCGGGCTCACTCTGATGCACACACACACACACTCAAACACACACAGGCATACAGAAATAATCAACCCTGAAAATAAAGTGTGTGAGAATCTCTACCTAATCTGCTTTGTTCAATGGCTCCATCAGGACAGGGCTTCATTAGTGAGTGTGAACTAAACAGCAGCTTAACACGGGAAGATCTGATCATGGGGCAGCTGATTCAATGTGAGTGTCTCTGAAAGGTATGTGTTAATCAGAAAGCAGGGGGTAAAATCAGCCTCTACTGAAGGTTCTGCTCATCTGAACAATGGCCCTCATTTGCAAGACTCTGAAGACCCTCTTGCATTGTTTGGATAAGTGGTTAAGTGAAGGCTAAAATTTAAAATTCTGATTCCTAAATAACTGTGAGGAAAGAAAGTAGTTTTCGCTGCTTGGCTGAAAGAACACTGATGGCAGCTAGTTAACGTTAATTCTCTTGCAGTCATCATGTAAAAACTGTGGTTTAGCAAAAAAAAAAAAAAAAATTCTCTATTCTCTATCTCCTCTATTGTGAAGTGATGAAGCATGATGGTTGCATCCACTGCTAAGAGTAAATCTGAGAGTTTTGGTTAAGATTCCTCATTTCAAAATAGGCTTTTAGAATGTCATGAGCAGGCCTGGGAAGGGGATTGGACATGTTTACTGACTTTGTGCAACTGTCAAACAGCTGTGATTCTTCTTCTTCAGATTTGATTACCATGGCCATTCAAGCTAGCACAACTGCAAGCTACAACCATAGACTGTAAAAGACCTGGATCGGGGTGCCTGTTTGGCGGAGTGGTTAGCAATCAGGCACCCTATGTACTTGCTTCTGCTAGTCCAGGTTCAAATCCCACCTCACCTCCTTTCATAAGCCTATCCACTGTCTCTCTCCTATCAATAAAGGCACAAAATGCCCCAGAAATACATTAAAAAATAAATAAATGAATAAATAAATAAAAGACCTGGATGAAGCCGTTTGACATCAGCCCTATAGGTGAGATAAAAGAGAAGACAAAATGTAAAGACCCCCCACACACACACACACACACACACAGTGCCAATTAATGTGATATGGTTTTAGACTAAAGTATGTTTTGGGACCACGCTTAAATTGTTTACTAAGGACGTTTAAATAATTTTTCTTCTGCATAGAATTATTAAGGTGCGAGGCTACTGCAGCCAGCCTTAAGTGGACACTTTGGGTACTTCAAGCTTTGGCACTCCGGCTTTGGCCTCCATGTATAGCCCCAAAAGTTGGGGAGTGTCTGTTTCATCTCTTTTGCATTGTGGATTGACACTGTGCCTCGCTGTCTACCAACACCCACTGACTGCTTTCAGTGCATGGCAACACTAGGCGGTGTGGACAAAGAGATTTGCAGTTCCTGCATCTGATTGGTGATGATTGTACGAAATTGAAGGGTGTTTGTCTCAATGTTTATTTATTTATATACTTTTTCAGATTATTGTTCTTACCATTTTTTTTAAATGACATCCTTGTTGTCTTGTTGTCTATTGTGACAACAAACCAAGAGAGTCAGAGTGTCTTTGGTGGTTAAAACCTTCCTGAGCTGCGAATGGAGGCCCTATTTGGTTTTGCTTCAAGCTCTAGGAGCAGCCATGGTGTTACAACTCTGTGACTTGATCTGAAAGTCATGAAAATACTACTTTTATATCAGCTCAAAAAATGTTTCAATGTTGGTGCAAAGAAAGTATTGTGTAAATACTGGGAAACAACTCCTATGTAAAAAAAAAAAAAAAAGTCTGATTAATATACTTTTTTTGCATATTATGTGCACAACAGCCTTCAGAAACAAAATTGCACAAGAAAAGATTTTGCATTTTATTCTACTGATTAGAGTAGGTGGTAGGTGGCATGATCTCCTTCTATGGTACAATGAGCTCAATCAGCAGTGCAGATCTTCTGGCACTGGCCCCACATAGCATCATGTCTGGGTGCAATGAGGGGCTGCAGATCTCTGTTAGGAAGTGGGTCTGCCTGCCTAAGTCTACATCCGATTTTCAATCCTCCCCTGGCAATCGGAGTGTGGGTCCTGCTGGAGGCTGTATTCTCCCCTTCCCCTCTGAAATGAGTCCACTGATGGCTCCCTGGCTACCCTGGTTTGCCTCTTGCCTTCTCCATTCCTCCTCCTCTGCCAGCTTTCTTAGCACTTGATTGTGCCACCATCTGGGTTAGCACAGTTCTGCACTGGTTATGAAATAGTGTGTTAAAAGGGAGGTATTGATGGTTCAACAGAGATCGCAAGCTTGCCACATACCCAACAACTGTTAGAGGTTTCAGTGGGAAGGCAGGATATCATACTGAGCCCTGATGATGAAAGGTCACTAAACAGTAACCAGATAGTTTAATGTGTATTAAGTTTCTAACTTTAAGTGTTACTTCATCTGCTCTGTGCCAAAATGACCTACTGTTTTCTGACAAAAATAGAATCCCTGCCTTTCTGCTTGAGCTGAGAAACAGAAGGAATTCAGCACTGCCGATCCAGTGAAACTAGATACTGTTATACTGTATATAAACATGGATTGACTTGATCATATACATGTTGACATACATTTGTACGAAGTTAGGTGTTCAGTTTATTTGATGGTCATGTCCAGTTATTTGGTGTACATATGTATTATTTTACATTTATTTATTTTTTATTTATTTTAATTTTGGGATGCATAAAGAATCCAGGGCGGCAGCCATATCTATTTCAACAATTCAACAGCAGCTTCAATGTTGGTCTATATTAATGTCTCAATATTGTCAAATCAAAATGCATTAGCTCTGCTCAGTTTCTGCTCAACTGTAACAAATAAAGCTCTGGCAAGGCAAAAATCACAGGTAGTGTGATCAGTTTTATTGTATGTCTATGATTTGTACTGTCATATAGCATATCTGTGACTAATTTAGTTTCATTTTCAACTTGTTACAGTGCTATTGAAAACAACATTTCTTGGTTTGGTTGTTCAGAAAATGACACAATAAAATCATTCAACCATAATTACAATGAAGACTTTCTGTGAAAAGCTTCTGTCATCTACTATAAAACAAGAATTGTATATTAAAGTTTACAGGTGGTTATGAAGAGCTGCACATTTTAGTAGCTTCTTTGGATCAAAAGAGTCTTAAACAACTGAGACATTGGTTTAAACTCAGCCACAATTGTTTTATTGCTTTGATACGTAAGATGAAATGTCTGCAGAGCTGTATCAAGCCAATTCATGTGAAAATATTACAACATATATTTTGAGTTGACAACATTATGCAGAGCCAATACACAGACTTAATGTTGCTTTTATTAACACGGAACAAACTTACTTTAAAGGGACCACATAAACACACACAGCACTAAAGCAGGACCACTTGCTTTGCTCCTCTGTTTGTGTCAGAGAAATCCCTCTGTTGCGCTGCTTTTCTTTGCCCATCACCGTGGATGGAAGATTCAGCCTCTCTATCATGACCCAACGAGGTACATGCAATTAGCATGCACCTACTTTTTGCTCAGTATGGATTTATTGTGCAAGTTCTACTTTGCAAACTAGGTACTGAGAAAGGTTGAGTAAAAATGAGTTGAGTTGAAATGAAAATGAAAAGTACAAGAAGAACCTAAACATATTGTGTAAGATGTTAAAAATTGTTGCCTATTAACATTTATTTATTTGTGCTTGATAAAACAATGGATGCACTACTTTGCCATTCAAAGTTTGATTGGTTTATCTGACCCATAGTTTAGACCAAATTGAAAAAAAAAAACAAAAACAGCCATGCCATAGGCATAGTTAACAGTGCCAAGAAAGAGACCACAAAATAGGCATCTCAGAAAGTTTTTTTTTTCACTTTGTGTTCGATTTTGTTGACAGCAGCACCATTTTTCTCACATAAAATCAAGCTTGAAACTTTCAGGCTTTGATGCCAGCACACCAGGCAGTGTCATATTTTATCTGCTGATCTGAGGCTCTGTGAAGTGCTGTGGTGAGACACAGGTGTTATAGCTCTCTTTATCACACTGTGGCACATTAACATCAATCCAGATCCATTCTCATCTACACCCACAGAGTATCATCTTCATAGACTTTCCCCTCTCCCAAAACACTCTATCACTGGTAAGTTTTAACAGAGCAGACAGTCCAGATGTATGCTGTAGTTTTACAGCAGTTTACATTTGTGGATTTTAAAATCTATTCATTTATTAAAAGAGGGGTGCTCTCAAATCACATAAAACTTTGCATTTTATATAAACCAATAGCCTGGGGGTTTACATCAAATTAAACTATCTAGAATGACTTTATTAAGGTGGCATGATGTTGCAGGAGGTAGTGCATGCCGCAGGAAGAAGGTTTAATTATGGTTCAATTCCCAGGTTGGACAGGGCCTTTTTGTGTGTAGTTTGGGTGTTCTTGCGGTACATGTGTGGGCACACTGGCTTCCTCCCACAGACCAAAAACAAGCTCAATAGGTTGATTGGTGACTCAAGGGTGTACCCTGCCTCTTGCCCGATGTCAGGTGGGATAGGTTCCTCCCACGACTCTGACAGGGATGAGTAGATGGACGGACTTAGTTGCTTGAGCTGTTAAAGAAGTGAATGTCCTTCAGCCCATGACTGTGATCTTGGAGTGTAGAACAATAGAATGGGATTATAAGTGCCCATCATGCACAGTACGGCATGACGGGCAGTAAGCCCTGCAGTGAAGGCTTATCAGTTTAAGAGAGTGAAAAAATGTACACACATGTTGGAGACAAAAAAAAACTTTGGAAACTAGACGGAGTCAATGGCAGTGTTTGACAAAACTTGTATAACAAACTATTTTTCCACATCTTAACTGGGCCTTCTTTGCTGGTCTTTGGGGTGATGCCTTTCCTTATCACCTTTTTTAGACTTGAATGCCTTGTAAACATTTCAAAAGAAAACATAAAAAGGGGGACAAGCAGGTTTGGAGCCAAAGGTCATCACAAACCTGAGCTGTGGTTGTCTATAGCCTCCATATGGGGTGCCACCTAAAGGTGGGCATACACTGTGTGATTTCAACTTGATTTTGACATAAAGTTTGAGCTGTTTGACTCTCTTTGAATTTGAGGCATATTGCAGCCCAACTGTGTGTTGTTGTGCAGTGTACACAGAGACAACAGCAGATTTAAAGCCTGACCTAACTCTGACCAACAGCTCCAGACCAGTCAGAAGGATTTCTGACGGGATATTCTAGTCGTATGATTGCATTCTCTCTCACAGTGGGAAAAACTATGTGCTTGCCCTTCAACTCTATTGTTTTTATGAGTGTCAGACAGAAAGACTGGGGCAGTATTCCATGTGTTATTTTGAGGCATGGGTCTTCGGTATGAGACTTTTCCTTTGTTTTAGCCCATCCCACCAGAGACTCATGGGATAGACACAGGAGTCAAGGCAGAAGACCGAGGACAAAACAATTAACAGGACATAAGGCATCCTTGCTTCTGCAGTATCCTTAATATGGCCCAAAGACAGGGAGGGCAAACACACATGGAGTTGTCAGGTCACTCAGTGTTCAGGTGGAACATATGTATTTCTATTAATCCTGTTTCTAATCTATCAGTGGCTTAAAGAAGTCAGCGGGGTTTAAAATTGACTAAAAAGCTGGTAGCTGCAGAGGAACAAGGCTCTGACCATGCGTATTCAAGTGCTGGAGCAGAGTTTGACGGATATGAGAAAAACTAATGAAAGGCTTTTAACAAAGATCAATGACATAGGGTCTGAGTCGGCAACAACAGGTGAACTACAATGGCAACTGGGTCTATGTTTATCCAGACTACACTGCAGAGGTGATGGCATAGAGAAAAAGTTTTCAAGAGGTATTCCAGGTGCTCAGAGAGCAGGCGGTAAAATACACCCTCTGCTTTCCAGCTAAACTTCACGTCTGCTAAAACAATCAGGTATAAGTTCTTATCTCTCCAGGAGGAGTTAAGTCTTTCATAGAACAAGAGTTTAAAACAATAGGATAATTGCCTGTGGTTATGGGCTCTTGAACTGAGACTTCTGAACTTAATAAAAATTCCCTACTCTGAGCTTAACTCATGGATGGCAGATTAAAAGCTTCACGTTTTGTTATTTGTTTTTTTCCCTCTCACCATGGAGTAACTGTGGGTTGCAACAAGCTACGTTGCCGGCCATTTGCCCTGCATCTCCAAATTGACTATGGGCTATTTTTCTTTTTCGGGGGGTGGGTGGTGGGGGCTGTGTGTGTGTGTGTCAATATGACTGATTTTGGGGAAAGTGTGCTGCTTGATGCTGTAGTTCAGTTAGTTTGTTTAGTTGTTGTTGTTGGTGCACTGCACATCATTCAAACATGAAATGTTTTGGATTATTTTGATAGTACGTCTGCTGGTCTAAATGACAAAATTACATTGGCTTCGTGGAATGTGAGAGATCCTAATGATTTACTTGATTTCTGGCCATATTAACTCATTTCCAATTGGGCAATTTTAATTGATATCTGGACTCATCTTTAGACAGATCATCTACTAAACCCCCTCTAATAGTTAGTTCTGTTCAAACATTACATAATTTGATTAAATCCAGAAACATGGTAGACATTTGGAGAATACAGCATCCTGACAAGAGGGAATATTCCTTTTATTCACATGTGCATCAGTCATACACCAGAATCGATTATTTCATCGTGGAGGCCAGTTCATTCCCAAATAGCAACAGAAATGATCACAGCAGATTGACTTATGATCATAGTCCTGTTACTTTGCAGTTACATGTTTCTCTTTTCAAACCTAAATATACCTGGAGATTCAACCCCCTCTTACTTTCTTCACCAAGTTTTAAGCAGTATATGAAAACAAGTCTCAGAGAATTTTTGGAGATAAACGACAATGGTGAGGTTTCAGACTGTTCTATGGAAAATACGACTACCATGAGAAGGTATATCATCGCATTTGAAGCCTCAAAGAAAAAAATTGCTCTTAAAGAGTGAAAGACATTGAACAAGAAATTGTCCATTTAGAACAAATTTATATGACCTCTTTACAACAGTCTGACTACAACAAGATTTTAAAACTAAAGTCTGAATATGGCTCCACCCTTGGTGGGGAAATTAGTAGTTTATTACGTAAGACAAGACAAAAACATTTTGAACTGAGTGATAAACCACAAAAACTACTCACAAGACAACTTAAAGGTGATCAAACTAGGACTGCTATCCATAAGAAAAAGTTAAAAACTGGACAGATACTTACAGATCAACAAGACATCAACAGTGAATTTAAATAATTTTACTCCAACTTGTATGCCTCTGCCTCTACAGCAACTGAGTCCTATTCTTTACAGATTTTTAATTCATTATCTTTGCCACAGTTAAAAGAGGCCAAGCAGCGTTCTCTAGAAGGAACATTCTCAGCTGCTGAATTAGTTGAGGCAATCAAGGCTTTCCCAACAGGTAAATATCCTGGACCAGATGGGTTTGGAGCTGGATTGTATCTAGCATTCTGTGAGATCTTAACACTTTTATTGCTCAGAATAATTTAATGGGTCTATGGCTTAAAAAATAAAAAATACAAAATTCCACCTTCTCTGAGTGAGCCAACGTGTGTCTATTATTTAGAAAGACAAGGATTCCACCTGCCCTGCTACCTATCGGCCCATTTCCTCGCTCATTTTGATCAAAAAAAAAATTTTCAAAAGTATTTTCCACCAGATTAAATGTGCACATAGCAACAATGATCCATTTTTTTTTTTTTTTACGTGCACCGATTGTTGAATACATTGTATTGCAATCGGACTGATAATGTCCAAGCTGCAATTGTGACATTAGATGCCCCAAAAACTTTTGATTCAATTGAATGGCCATACTTATTTGAAACTTTCAGTAGGTTTGGTTTTGGTGGAATTTTTTGGACTGGATTAAAATGGTTTATCATGCTCGAATATCATCCATCATAACAAATCATATCTCATCAAAGTCATTTAACTTGAATTGAGGTGTGAGACAGGGTGACTGTCTGTCTCCTCTGTTATTTCATTGAGCATTAGAACATTTGGCTATTGGAATAAGGAGTCATCCACATATTAACGGTACTCCAGCTGGCTTAGCAGAATGTCTTGTTGCGTTTTATGCAGATGACCTACTTCTTACTGTAACAAATCCTGAAACAGATATTCCTCACCTTTTGAATTATATTGAAAAATCAAGCAGAATCTCTTGTTATGCAATCAACTGGACAAAAAGTGAGCTTATGATAATTGGAGAGAGTACAGTGTTATGGAATTGCCCCGTTAAGGTTGTTCAGGACGACATTACATACTTAGGGCTTAAAATCTCAAAAAATCCTAAATTACTCCTCAAATTTAACTTGTCAGAAAGTATGGACAAACTGAAACGCAGTATAGAATACTGGAGGACTTTGCCCCTATCTATGATCGGCCGAGTAAATGCCATTAACAGGGTATCTTTGCCCAAGTTTTTGTGTATTTTTCAAAATCTGCCAATATGTGTCCCTGCTGCTTTTTTTTTTTAGAAGCTTGAGTCAATTGTTTTAGAATTCATTTGGGGTTACAAAAACACAGGTTATCAAAAAACATCTATTCAGGCCCACTCTGGATGAAGGTTTAGGCCTTCCAATATTCCAAAATTACTACTGGGCTGCTGACGTTAGAGCATTGGCATACTGGCAGTTGGGCTCTCCAGACCATGAAACACTGAATTCTGCTCCCCTGTGGCTAAAATTGGAGCTGCTGTCTCTGAAGAAGCCATCTGCCTCTCTCTCCTCTTTACTGTTTACGAATCCTACAACTGCAATTAAATTAGTAAGTCATAGTCTTGTTGTGAGAAACTCCCGGAAGATTCTTAGGATTCTTCAATGTATGAAGAGGGCTTGGGAAAGAGTAATTAATGTTATATTGCCCGATAACATTTGGAGGACTGGACTTTCTCGTATTCATAGTTGCTCAATAAATAGCAGACACAGGCTAATACAGTTTAAAGTGATTCACCATTTCCACTACTCCAAATCATGTTGCAAACATTATATTCTTCTGTGTCTCCACTGCGTGATAAATGTAAACCAAATGATGGTACTGTGTTGCATTTATTTTGGGACTGTCCGCTTATTCATTCATTTTGGTCAAGGATCTTCTCTTTCTTTTCTGGGGATATACAACAGGACTTTCTCTCTGAATAGAAATCTGGCTGTTTTTGGATGTTCAGAGGACTCTTTAACTCTCCCTTCACACATTCAGCCAGTTCTACTGATGGTCATGGTACTAGCCAAAAAGGTTATTTTTAAGGACTGGAAGACACAGACTCCACCAGGCTTCAAAACCTGGTTGCATAAGCTTGTTTCAGTTATTCATCTCGAGAAACTGCAGTTTAACGATGTAAAAGGTCAACATAAATGGGAGGCATCATGGGGCCCCTTGTTGAAATATTTGGACTTAGCCTGGCGGTATTTGTATAGACTGTGAAAGATTTTTTGTTTGTTTTTCTACTTTATGAATGATTTGCATTAACAGACATTTGTTTGTCCTTTATTTTTAATCTAAGATGAACTGAAATCAATAGTACTTTGGACTAAAGTTTACATTTACCTTAATTACATCATTCTCCCCTTGATGTGGGTTTTTGTGCAGGTGAGTATGTGTGAGTTTATGTGTGTATGCTTAGGTTGGGTTTGGGCATTATTTTTGTTTTTGCTTTCTCTATGCAGTTTATATGTTGTATGTGTGAAAAATGTGGCAATAAAATAATGAAAAAAAATGGCCCAAAGAAATGTGGGATGTCTGTATAAGGACATTTAAAAAATGGGCAGGGAAAAACAATAAGCTTCAGATGAGCCGGAAATATTGTGTTGGTATGTTGGCTGCGGTGCCATATGGGTGTGCTTGTTTCAGAGACACTGTTTTTTTTTTGTTTTTTTTTGCCTGTGTAAGTATTTTGTGTTATATAAAATCTGATCACTGATAAGACAGATGCAACTTTGTTGTCCCAATTTCACTCATCAAGTGTGAGCACTCAGGTCATTTATGACCATCAAATCACTGTATGACCCACAATGTACATGACTGGCTTAACAGTGGTTAAGATAATATGATACTGTACTTTGTTGTCTGAGTACTTGGAAATTTGTTTCGTATCACCGGCTCATCCATCATCACAGTGTCACTCCACTTAAAAATAAGAGTATATTACTAAATACGTCATATAAGGTTTAAAAGTCCAACTATTACAAAAATTTAGTGTGAAGCTCCTTCATACCATTGCCAAGAACTGGGGTCCTCCACTGGTGCTGAAGGCAGTTCATAGAACCAACATTTTAAATGGTTCTATGTGTTCTATTCATTAATTAATGTCGGTTGTATTACATACTTTCCATTTTATGTTAAATGAAACTCAATATCATGTCACAAAGACCTTGCAGCTATGTGTTTCAACACAGATTTCACAGATGGGATACAGCCCCAAATGCTGTAAAAGAGGTTGAAAAATACAGCTTTGGTGACGGTGTAATTCACAGAAATCTCAAAAAGTGGAAGAAGTGACCAAGCTTCCTGGTGCAGTGCATCTTCCAAAATTTAAATTACTTCTGAGAACTCTGAAAACCTGATCCTTTAAAACTTGTCCTTCCAGGACTTGTTTCTGCAACAAAGAACACAAGTTATTGGATATTTGGTAAAAATAAATGTTAGAGCATCTGGGTCACTTTAACAACCCTTGAAATCCAGCTCTGTCTTTATGAGTTCTTGACATATATGACTCATATGATTCATTGGCACACCACAACTGTTGAAAATAACCTCCATTTACAACACTGCTAGGATAAAATCTACACATAAATGGCTATTTTTTGTTTATTTCTAGTGTGACCAAATCATTAAAACACTGATGAGAAGAAAGCTTACACTTGTTTATTATCAGTATCAAAAATAGTTTCATGATCAATCAGCAGCTATCACTTTCTGGCAGTGTTGTGGAACAATACTTATATGAAATGTAATGATTTCCTGATCAATATAATGCAATCGCTTCCATTGAGATAAAGTCTGTTTGGTGCTTTTGTCTTCTAAATGTACAGACAGTGAAGAGTACTAATCAACCATTTACTACATTCTAATCGAAGGTGGTGCTAAATGTAGACCAAACTAGACTCAATATTACTCTGATGTCAATTTAACTACAATCTGATGTTTAGAACTTCATTTTAAGATGTCAAAAAGGGCAGAATGGTCCTGTCTTTCAAGATATTTGCCCCAGACTTCTTCTATACCGACAGCAATTATGGCAAATGGGTCTGAAGAGTCTATCCAAAACAGATGCGGCAAGATGTCTGAAGAGCTGCATTTCCAAGCTGTTTATCTCCACTTCCTCATGTCTTGCATTAGTGGTAACGTCCTTAGAGGTGGACTTGTTGTACAGTGATGTAAACACTAGAGACAGTCAAGAGGATGATACATCAAGTAGAGTGTAGTTTGAGTTCAGGGAGATTTTAACCTCAATTATTCAGAGTTAAAAAGCTCTAAATGACCCTCTTGTTTGTGACCTGGTGGCTTATTGGGGGAGTCTCCTACTTTACACATTTTTCCACACCTTTGTCCCTCCTTTATTTGTCCCTTTATCACCTCACTTTTTTCCCTGAACACAGTCTTTTATTCTCAGTGTTCTGTTTCCCGCTAATGGCTTGTGCTCTCTGCTCACCTCCTCACCTCTGATTGACGGACAGCAGACCTCCTGTTGTCATGCTTGTTAAGCCCATTAAGGGCCGTAATCACCCACTGCTCTTCAGGTGTTCAGCTGTCTGCGAACATCGGGCAGGGAGGGTTGGCAAGGACACACACGTATAGGCTCTCACACACACAGCACAAAAGTCTAAAATAGGAAACTGTCGGGGTTTTGAACGTTTTACAGGTCTGTTGTAATCCCAGTAATACACCACCTTACCAATTTAATAGGGACATCTCTTTAACTGTTCCACATCGCAGAGAGCCTTGTTGATCAATCACATGGCAGCAGCTCAGTGCATCTTGGAATGTAGACATGGTCAGGACAGGCTGAAACACAAATCAAGCATTAGAATGGGGAAGACAATTAGATAGAAAAGAATCTTAAATAATGCTTTTCTAATTAAAGAGCACATTGGTTTTTGAAGAAGAATGACCATAGTGGATGCTAACTATGACCAGGAAACAGAGAGTTCACACAGTGTCACCAAAATTGGACAATAGAAGACAAGAGCAATGTTGCCTGGCCTGATGTGTCTTGATTTTTTTGGTTATTGTATTCATATGGTAAGGACAGACTTTGGCTAAACAACATGGAAGTCTGGAAAGTACAGTTTTCTCCCCGTCATTTTAAGCTCCTATGACTTCAGTTCTTAGGTTGAGAACTATGAAATACTTCAGAAGATACAAACATGCTCAAAAACCTGAAAATGAATGACATCCAATCGAGTGGTTCAGAATGGATTCCAGAATCTCAAAGTGAGTTAGTGTTTGGCACTTTCTAGTCCAGTTAAGACAGGACAGTGTTTCCTTTTCAAAGCTGTTCTCCTCTTTCTTCTGCCTCACTGTCGTATTCCCTGTGGACATATCTACAGGAATTATAATATAGTATGTTACTATTGTATCTGGTGTCTTTTGTGGTTTGCTCAAGGCAGTGTAGAGTGTTAAAGGATAAGTTCGGTTTCTACAACTTTCACATTGTTTATAGAATGAAGTAGAACAATATACTCACCCAGAAGGCTTTCCTGATCCAAACAGTGCTTCAGGAGATATTTAGATCCAAAATCGAGCGGCGGACATCCGCATAATGGTAGCACATAGGGCATGTATAGCGCCGCTCCTAAAACTGCATTAATCGTCCAAAAACTCATTAGTTTCACCAATATTTCATCATGGTCCGCTCACGCTACTCCTCCATTACAGTCTGTGTCGCTCCAGACATGTCTTTGTGACTGTGCTGACCTCTGAACTAAAGAAGAAGAATGTTTGTCTCCGCGCATGCGCGGTACTCTCTTGAGAGCTGTTCTTCTCTTTGCCTCTGCGTCCTCCTTTCGATGAGCTCCTCATCTGTAAACTCTGGCTCGAAACTGTAAGGACACCCACCATATTCAAAGTTCTCCTCCACAACATCTTCATCCGATAGATATTCGCCCATTTTGCACAAAAGTGGAAGAAGAAAGTCATTGTGTAGCCGGCGGTCTTCCCCTGAAACAATGAGCCGTACTGTGCATGCGCGAAGGCAAGCGTTCTTCTTCTTCAGTTCAGAGGTCAGCAGAGCCACAAAACTGGGTAAGTATATTGTTCTACTTCATTCTATAAACAATGTGAAAGCTGTAGAAACCGAACTTATCCTTTAAAAGCCCCTCTTTGACATCATAAGGCATGTCAAACATTGGAATATAGCCTCATGTGTAGTATTGATAAAGTGACATATGACCTCTTATTTTACAGCGAGGCTAGTTCGGTACTATAATGTGCTCTATCAGCAATCAGGTCATTGCAAGTTCAAGCCCAGAAATGGCTGTCACATAGTGTTGTGTCCTTGGCCAGGACACTTAAGCCCAAGCTGCTCTCACTTGCTGTGCCAGTGTATGAAAATGGATATGAAAGGGCGTGAATGTGTTAGCTGATGCATCTGGATAACTTTCATGAATCATCAGTGAGTGAATATAAAAAGGGTGCACAGTGGGTGAAGGGGTAACTGTTACCTGTGGTGTAGAGTGCCACAAGTTGTCAGAGAGAGACTAGAAAAGTGCTATATAAACCCAAGTCCATTTATGATTCACCAGAGCAATACTGCTGTGATGTTATGACATAAGGCCAGCCCTGCCCTAGTTTATGTGTTCCACTTTAACATACTACTGCATCAACATAAAACAATCTAAAAGTAATATAGAAATGTGTTGCCCTTTTTCGACTGAATTAGAACAAAGCAACTGAGCTGTTGGATTAAAAGCAAGCTGAGAGAAAAAATTCAAATTGCTGTTTGATTCCTCGCAAAGCTTGAACACAATCATTCCAAAGTAAGAAGAGTGCTGTACAACAGTTTATAGAAGGATGCATGACAGATGCAACTTGCAAACCTCTTAATTGCAGCAAGTCCCAAAATAGATTGGAGACAGTTAAATCTTTCAAAATCAGTCATGCTCTCAATAAAAAGCAATTAACTCAATATGGCTGTCAAAGAACAGACACCAGGTCCATATTTGTGCTTGAAGAGGGCATATATTGGAGATATTTATGCATATCCATACTTTAAATACACCACATCTATTAGAGCTACATGCAAAGTGTTTGCAATCACAAAGCACTCTGGTAAGCCACATGCTCAGAATATATTATTTGATCATTCCCCAAAGTGGAGTACATCAGCTAGTCATCCAAGTGCTCCCATGGTCCTTTTTTCCTTGTTCCATTTGTCCAATAGCACAATGTGAGCAGATTTTTTCCCCAACCCCCCTGCCCTGCAGTTTAATTAGAAATCGCACTGTGAACACTCTTGAATCACTTGCATTGTTGCTCCTTGTCTATGATTGCCTTTGCAGGTGTTGCAGGGTCTGCAGGGGCGCATTCATTATCCCAGTGCACTTTGGAACTGTTCATAAAAGCTCACCTGCACCTGTGCTGTTACTTAGTGATAAGTGACTCAAGAGCATTGGCGGTAATAATGAGCTTCTTTAACATTACTTCCTTTTTTCGGTGTTGTTTATCTAGACCTAATGTCACAGTGTTGGTCAGAAGAATAATTACACAAACACGTTATATGGATCTTTGTACTATTATAAAACATAATAAGAAGAGCTCAAACTGCAAAAAAGTTTCAATTTTTCATACAAGCCATGCGAAATGTTCAGCAAAACAGTAATTAATGCTCATTAAAATGCAGTGTGTGTTTAACAATGTGAATTCAAATTAAAGCAGACATTTGAACATCTCAAAACAACAATATGAATAAAAAACAGATGAGCAGGTATTGATCTGTTTTGGGTTTTCCATTTTTTACTCTGTTTTCCTCTCTGGGGTGTGATCATGAGAGTCTATTAGTGACCCTGTGGTGAACTGCACCCATTCTAAACCCAAAGCAAGAGATGAGAAACATTTCCAATGGAGGTGTAATGGAAGCCTGCTGCCGAACATGTCAGCTTGTGTGATTTTTAAGTGTGGACAGTACTACTGTAATATGTATGCTATGGAAGTTTTTCTAAAATGCCCTTAGGAAGGAAAAAAAAGGCTTGCCGATTTTGAAGGAAGCTTGTAATTATTCTAATTTAACTACTTTCAAGAAGATCTCGCATTTACAAGTAATGTCTGTGTGAGTAAAGCTCTTCATTTCACCTCTGAATATAAGTTAAAGTATAACTGAAGGGCGTTTAATAATTGAATAATTTCTGTTGAGTAAATCAGACATCAGAAGTATACACTTATGGCTACTAAGGTAAAGAAAGGATAAAATAAATCATCTTGACAAACAGGCCTACAGGCTGAGTGCTCCATATGACCGTGAAAAGCCCCTTGGTGTGGTAGCAACAGGAGATGTCAGCACGGACCCTTTGAAAACAGAACCAGTTAAAATGCTAGTGCAGAGGCTAAGCTGAGCATTGATGAAGATGAGGTCAGTTGTCTTATGCATTTAGCATTAGCTAGCAACCCACATCACCTCAGTGCTCCACATGCATATTTCTTTGCCTGAAGTAAATTGAATTTCAGATATTCTTTTGTAGGTTGATGCTGTGGATGTTGGTACTTTTACACTCAAGATAGAATTTCAAACAAGGTCAGATCATGCTTTTTCAAGTATATAAGACAACATAGATGTGGCATTGGGATTATCTCTCCACCCCTGTGAACAGGGGTACAGCTATGACTCCAAAACCACCTGGGTAAGCTTTTTAGCTTGTTAAGTTTCTTTGTTTCAGAGTTCACGGTATGCTTGAATTACTTATTTGTACAACACGTCCTGTGTTGGGTGTGAGTGTATAGGACAGATGGACTAAAGTTAGAGACCAAAGGTGACTTCAGACTTGACTTGGACTCCCCCGTATCTGACTTTAGACTCAACTCTCACTTAAGGTTTGAGATTCACACCCAATCATTATTTTTGTAGGTCTGTCTAACTGTAAATAAGAGCTCATTTTCACACAACCTCAATATAGACAAATACAACACCCAAAGCTGCCAAACATGCTGACAAAATAAACTGTATTTGGAGAAATAAAAAGGATTATGATTCATATTTCAAGGGCTGGATGAGTTGTCTGTTGTCCTGTTTAATTTAATGAAAACCCAAAGTCCAAATACCACCAGGAGTGTGGGGTTTGCTAATATAAGTGCCAGTGGGTCGAGCATTAGTGATGGGAAGTTTGGCTCTTTTCCGGGCGGTGACTCTTTTGGCTCAACTATCAGAGAAGAGCCGGCTCTTTCGACTCCCGAACGGCTCTTGATCTAAGATCTTTGAAGCCTTAAATGTTACTTTAACCTTGTAAAAATTAAGAGTTTGTCTGTAGAAAACCTGTTTGTGTTAAGTGTTTTTGGAAATTCTTATAATTGCCCAATTTTGTGCATTTATTCTGTTGTAACACCAGTCTTATTGCCAATATCTTTAAACTGCAGCCAGATGCTGCTTCCCTCTTAGGTCACTCATAGTTACCTCTGCCAAGGAGGTTATGTTTTTGGGAGAGTTTGTCTGTCCGTCTGTCCGTCCGTCCGTCTGTGAACAAAATAACTCAAAAAGTTATGGATGGATTTGGATGAAATTTTCAGGAAATGTTCGGCATGGGAAAAGGAAGAACTGACTTGATTTTAGTGTTGATCCGGATCAGCGTCCGGCCGCCATGGCGAAAAATGTAATGTCTGTGAATAAGTACTAAACTAAAATAGATATCATTATGAATCCAGTTGCTAATGGTATGTTTTCACGGCCAAGGAATCTAAATATTTAGCTAAAATAAAGGTAGGAGTAATATTTATGGTCAAAATGACAATATAGCTGAGGACTGTGGTGCTGGTGGAGGTCTGCGCTCTCCGAGTGCTTTTCTAGTTATGCTATGTAACAACATTGCACTCACCCACTCTCCTCACTGCTGTCTCACTCACTCCTATATCCCTAAATGTGATTGTTCAGGTGGCCATTATGCTTGCCAATCAAAACAAAGAGCCGGCTCTTCTGATTCACCACAGAGCATTGGCTCTCAGAGTTGATTCTTTTGAGCATGACACATCACTACCAAGCATGATCTGAAGGGGAAAAACAGTCATAGCGACTGTGATTAAATGGAAGGGAGGAGAATAATAGAGAAAAGGGAAATCTCTAGGACATCAAGCCACTTAGATAAATAAAAAGGAAATGATGAGAAGGGAGCAAATTGAAGGTCAGTGCTTCATTTAGACTCCAATCTGCTACATCCATAAGGTTACATTACCCATCATGCAGAGTGGGTTCCACAATCCCTGGCGTTCTTAATGATCTAGTTCAGAAAGTGAGCACAGAGAAAGGTGGGTGTCATAAAAAATGGTAATTATTCTGGGCAGATTGATTGTGAGATTGATTGTGAGTGGTACTTTCTCATCCTATTATTATAAAGGGCTCCTTGATTGGAGATCAGAACTCTAGTTACAGACTTCTTTATGTACCCTTAGCAGTTCCTAATACTTTATTCAAAGACAAGTCAAACCCCTATGTTATTGTTGAGAAGGCCAGAAATGTACTTGATGATCATTGGGTTCATTTAAGAAGCTATGTGTGTCAGTATATTTTGATTACTCAATTGCCCAATGATAATTAGTGACTTCCAGATGTTTCTTTTCAGATTTCTACTACTTTTCTTTTTAATGCAGGATAGTAATAGTTATTCATCTACGTAAGGATTTAAGAATTTTTTATTCAAACATTACAAGCACCTATTCTTATGAATAAGCGATATCGGTGGAAAATGATGTCTGGTCAAGGCCAGACCACAATTTTTATAAATGATCTCTTCTGACCCTTCTAAGAAAACAAATATGGCCTAGGCCTAAACATTATTTCTCTGTTTGTACGTTTTCAAGTTAGATTAAAGAATTTAAAGCCTTGAAGAACTAAGAGCTTGTCATAAATGTTTCTTGCTTAAGGTAGACAATCAGTCATGGGCTGGAACGGTTATATCAAGAACTAAATGCATGCACACACTTGAAACCAATAGATCAACATGGATCTCTAGCCTCTTAATTACTCTCTGTGTATCGACAAAACAGGCCCCCTGATCATCTTCAAAGCATTATGAGACTGGCCAAAATAAATCAGAAGTGTCCATTGCTGTATGACCGTCCAGATGAAATACTCTGGTTGTATGTGCTAGCCAGAGAACTCAGTCCTCCAGTTGAAACAAAGCATTTTTCTTAGAAGCCTTCACTTTAGTTTCAAATGTTTGATGTCACGCTAATGTAGCTGTTGGCTTAAAATTGGATCTTAAATTGTTTCAAAAACTTCCCTCCATTTTTTTTGAGTTTAGCTTTGTCTTGTATCCTGCCTGACCTGCTAGAGTCCCAATCTGTTTTATCAGCCTATTCACTATACAGACCTGCTTACATACACTGTGTAAGGGCTTGTTGGAAACTCATTAGAAACAATGTTAGGTATTGCTCCAGCTAGACATCCTTCTGTAAACTTTGTTCAGCAATTCAAAGGTTATTTGGGGTAAATTTCAAAACTGTGCCATAATCATCTGTTACGGACGGTTCTATAGAATCTCTTTTTGAATCAGCTACAAAAGATACTGCTGCACAAGCTACACAAGGGGGCTCATCTTTATAATAGTGCAATTAAGAAGACATATGGATGTGCCTTGTGGATTATCTGTGGGATTTTCCAAAGCTTACATGGGAGAATGCTCTTGAAATCTGATGAGGAAAAGTCAATTTCCAATCAAACGTAGGCTTTCTTAAGAACCCCCAATTCCCGTGTGTGCTGGGATGAAAATAGTGTTTTTCTGAGAGGGTGTAGAAATAAAATGGATCCTGTTAGAACATGTAGATTTCTCTTGTTTCTACAACAGGAACAAATCATTTCAGACTCAGTTTGACAGTGTTTTGATTTCATAAATTCTACTAAAGATACTATGACAAAACTTGTATACACCTACTACATGTGCAAGAAATTAATCATACTGAGCTGCATGCTGGGGATTAAATGAATTACTCTGTTAGAGATTCTCTTTGTGGCTGCTTAGCTTTGTGAAGGGTTCAACTTTAATTAATAACCCAAAATCTTAAAAGCTGCATATAAATGCTTTGAACTGGAGCCAGACATGAATTTATCTTCTGAAAGAGAGCTAAGAACATTTTTTAAAAACTCCCAAGAAAATGTTGCTTCACATTCATATTTTGGAGGACATATTGATTTTTGGACAGACCCACACATTTCAAAGTGTTCACAACACGAGTGCAGCTGTTCTCATGTACTCCTCTGTGCAGCTGCCCTCTTGAGGAATATGAGACTCTGAATATGAAACACTTCAGTTTTTGTCATTGGTAGTATGAAATGTGCTCTGTTGAGCGGTTGTAATCCCTACACTCCAAACTTTACCAAAGGAAAAGCACACAAGTATTCCTTTGAGCCTGAAAGCTTTAAAGACATGCAAGGATTTCTGAACGCTTCCTTTCATTCAAATCATTCACAGGTGACCTTATGCTGCAGCTGAGCAGTGAGGGGAGTACTTATTAAGGGTGTTTTTGCTTGTTAGTTAAAATGTGTTCCTGCAGGCATTATACATGTTAGGACACAAAAAAATCACATGTAAATATGCAAGAAATGTTCAATGCAATAACCTTGAACATGACCCATCTCTCGTTTTCAATATTTGCTGTGCATGACTGTCTAATCAGTGATTAAGGACATGTTAGAATCCAAAAATATTGCAATTTCAAATGTATTGGTTTCAATACTTGTGAGTGATTAGTTCTACCCAGCTCAAATGGCAATGATTGGTCTTTGGTTCCCACAGTCATTAATATAAAGTGATGGAGATTCAGATACCAAACAGTGAATCACACAGAGTCAGCAATCAAGTCATTATGACTTCAAACCCCATATAAAAATCACTTTCAGTAAAGGGAAAATTAGGGTCATAGCATTACTGTGAAAAAGTGGAACATGATTTTTTAAATCTCATCTCTAGGAAACAGCCTATGTTTATAGCCCATGCGCACATCAGAAGAACAAAGTAGGTAATATAAGGCACTAGAGTAAGACCTTTAACACAGGGGCTGGCAAAGTCTCTGGGAAAAACCTGGCCCATCAGGAATAATTTCTGTCACTTGATATGACTTGGAAAATAACTTTTATGTATGTATTCACAATTTTTTCTGAACAAAAAAACTTGGACGACCAATAATAGACAAACATAAACACCTCAGGCACTGCATCAGCTGACGCTTCCACCTGCTGCAGCCACTATGTGCGTCCTCCGTCAGAGTAATGTCATCGAGCAGGACAGAGACATTTTTTAAAGAAGTATTTATGGGTATATTTTATTTCTTATGAAGGTAGAGGCAGCTGCTTTTTCAAGCTTACCCCGGCCAATGAGAGATTGTTGCAGATATGTAAAAAAACAACACAGCGCTATAATGCATGGAGTGCATGCTGGAACGTTTTTCTAAAAAAAAGACAAAATCTTTGCTTTATCTTCTGTTTGTATGTTTCTAAGTTTATCTGAGAGCAGATCAGACAGGAGCAGACTGTTCACTGATTGACACTGTCTCATAGAAACACACAGAAGTAAACAAATGTGCACAAAACATATCAGTATGAACAATAATATTTTTTTGTATTTTTTAGGGAGAGCTGTTAAAAGCTTCTAGAGCATGAATGTTCCTTAATATCCTAATAATTTACAAAAAAAAAAAAAAAAACTTTCAGCTGGCTGAAAACTTATTTCCTCCTGATACATCCAGTTAAAGATGTGGGTGCAGTGTTTGTAAAGTGAGTTGATCAGATATCACATTGCAAACAGTATAAAGACATATGTGTCGTGTTTAGTTTTTGTTTCTTATTCTGTGCATTATGGAGACATCAAGTTACAACTGCCCCTATCTCTTTCTCTCTCAATTATCACTTTTTCTCTCTCTGTCTGCCTTATGCATTATTTAATGCTTGTAAAGGCAAAATCAACTAAAACTCTTTATTTTAGGAAAACAAGGGTATGATTATTTTTTAGAATCATATCTTTATGTTAACCTCTGATTATGTTCTGGTTGTCATAAATTGACTTTAAAAGATTTGGCCCAAGGCTTGCTCCTGCTTTAGCATCTGGGACATCATTGAAATCACTCAAAAAGCCGATTTTATACCATCCTGACTATATGAGTAATTTAAGCTCCAATAGCTTTTTTCAAGGGTCTAACAAAATGAATCAGTTTTGGATCAAGCTACATAATGATGAACCAGTTACTTACAGCTCAGTAGAGCACAAGTCTCCCAAAGTGCTATGATCAAGTCATCGAGTCCTCGCTTTCAAAGTTTGGCTATTATCAAAGACGGTTTCATCCTTAGCCTTGCTATTTCCCTGCTTCATATTCAGATCAACTACAAGGACAAAGAGTTCACTTGTGCTTTCAACACAAGTTTGATCGCTGAACTTGGATTGAATTAAAACATTTAACACAGCAACATGAAATTGGAAAGTTGCTGGAAGACATCAGTGTCTAAGAAATAATTGTTTTTTTTTTTTCATTTTCTGATTGTGACTCAGTAACACTCAGAGACTTTGTTCATGAGTTGTTCAAGTTCAGCTCATGAAATAGGACAGTTCAATAAGTGTACAAAAAAGATAATAAATAATATACCAAAAAATGATTGTCAAAGAAAATTATCAGAACTATTGCATAAAATGCATATAATTATCATGGTAGTTCTCACAGTTGGTATTTAATATCGTAAATGGTAAATGGACTTGAGCTTTGAGAGCACTTTCTTGGTCTTTGACTACTCAAAGCAGCTTCACACCGCACGTCACAACTACCTATTCACATCCATTCGCTCTCACATTCACTCACCTATGGTTGGGTTTCGATGTTAAGCCCCAGCCACACATTCCCGTTTCTCATGACAATTGTCATAATCCTGATAAAACGTGCTTTGGTCGTGGTGCATGCGCTACTTGGTCTGGATCGGCGTTGTATAGTCGTGGATGAACGGCGGGGAATGTGGAAGGGTCCCAACAGTTTTGAACTGTTCAAAACTGTCATGGAGAATCGCCGCACTCAGTACAGCGGGATGGAAGCTTAATGCAGTCCTAATGCGAACGGTATTAGCGTGGCATGTACGGAGCTCAGTCGAGCTGATCATGGCTCAATCCTGAAAGCTTTATGAGGACGACTGACAAGGATGTATCCATTTGTGCCCCGGCTGTGTCCCGTTCAAGATGGCGCAAGCGACGGGGCTCAGTTGGGGCTTACGTGATGCGAACATAGCTCAAGCAGGGCTGACGTCGTGTCAGTGGGATGAAAATTAAAAGAGTCCTCATCATATCGCTGTATTAAGCTAGCTGGAGCAGGGGGAAATGCCCCCGCAGCGCTGCTGACTGTGTATTTACGGGGTGTGTCCCGGGGTGAGACAATCATTTCATCCTGTATCATAGCGATCACACCAGCCTTGTCAATCATGTACAGTCATGCACAATCGCCATGAGAAACGGGAATGTGTGACTTAGGCATAAGTTATCCATCAGTATCAACTAACACATTCATTAACCTGACAAGCCAGATGGACAGCTCCATATATCTGCCACAGAAATATTCCACAAGTCCATCTGGGTAGTTGCTTTTCTAATTTGATTTCAGGGGCAGAACTTTTAAAAAAAAATACAAGCTTGTGATTGGACAATCGTTCTGCTCGTCATATTCATCACAGACCAATCCATATCAAGCAGGATTGCCTCATATAATGAAGCAATGTTTTCATTGAATTTTCTTTTTTTTTTTAAATATATACATTTGATTTAATTTTTTTTTTTACATTGGCTGCTGATACTGCTCAGTGATTTTTGAAGACTGTATGATGCAAAATGTGCCTGTTTGTTACTTGAAATGGCTGAATAAAGAATTGAAAAAAAAATAGCATACTTTTTTGTTAGCTGTTGTTAGCTGTTAGCGGCTAACTTAGCCGTTAGCCGCTTAGTTAGCTGCTAACAGCTAACAACAGTTAATGACCGTTAGCTGTTAGCGGCTAACTTAGCTGCTAACGGCCTTATACTATCGTCTTACACTAAAACGTACCACACAGATGATTCATTTAACACTTATATGTGGGTTAGGGTTAGATTTCAGATTTCGCCAAGTTTAACTAAGTAGCCATGAGGACAATAGGCTAATCGGCATCTCCGTTCTCAACTGTCGGTTGTCGTCACTTCCGGTTGTCGTCACGTCCGCATTCTACAGCTCCCGCCTCTCTTCCCTGATTGGGCCGTCAAAATTTTAGCCGAGACTGCCGAGTGAATCCATTGGCCAACGGAGCGCTACAAGATGCAGGTCTGCAGGATTTCAGGAACTGAATCAGGCAGGTCCATCTGCTATGCAAGGTTACACATTCATGCCCCTTCATGCCCATTTACACACCACTGATGCAGCCGTGGAAGAAGCAACTTGGGGTGCAGCTGTGGGTGATTGATCTCATGGCATTTGGATGATTGGCCATCATGGTTTGGTGCCTGCAAACACCTGAAAACACATCACTGTTTGTGTCCAGGCCTGCCCACAAAAATGGGACACTGAAAGGTCTCAGAGATAGGCCTCCTAAGGTGTCATTTAATAACAAGCCAGTGGCCTTGTGGCTTATTTGCACTCTTTATATATATATAGGCCAGAGTCCTTAAATTTACTGACCCAGTTTAAACATGGCCTGTGGCTCCCCGTTATTCCTCACTTCCCTTCCCTAACTTCTAACTATCCATTGTCTTGTTACTTTGCATAGGAAGCCCAAAAAATAGACATATGCTTAAAATACTAATGATATCAGAAAGTAGCACTAGTATTGACAATATTTATTCATCCTCTGGGTATCTTTGGAGCCAAGAAAACCTTATTGTGCCAGTTGTTTAATTTTAAGGCCCCATCCACAACATTAATTTTACAAAGAAAGGACTACAGTCTATCAGTTCAGGAGGTGGGTGTTGCAATTTTGAGACAGGCAACAACAAGTAAAACTTTTCTTGTTGTTATAAGGATGTGAAGATCATGCATGTAACAATAATGATGGTTTACTGGTGAGGAAATTTACCTCATATAATGCAGTTCTGTTTAAGAAAGACTTGGTAGTCTCTTATGTTATTTTGGTCATTTGTTTATGTTCTTTTATAATACCAACTGGTACTGTATTTCATACGGTTGAAAAGCCTGATTAGTCACCTTTACAACAAGGTACAAATTCTAAGGATCGTGCATTGATGTTATGAGCAACACAAATAAGTATAGGTAGCATCCACTGCAATTAGAAACTGGTGTTCTGGTACACAGACAAACGGCATTATTTGGTGTCATCCCTGGCACCTATTCTTGACTTAGGACCAGGGTCTGTAAGACTGGCTAAATCAAAGACAGATCATGAAGTAGGCAAATACTCTGAGAAGGCAAGTTCCTCACCTTTGCTTAGGGAACCATGTTCTTTCTTTCACGAAAAAAGGGGACTTTGGCTACTTATTTCGGGGTGATACCCACACATTTGGCTGTGTTGTTTATTCAACTAATGGACGATTCTTGCACATCATCTTGTTGTAAAAGTGACTTTTCACTGATCAAATACAGTAGCCTTTCATATACGTAACCAAAGCGGAGAAATACTTGACTGAAAACACATTACCAATTTTTTTTTGAAGAAATATAGATAAATGCCACTGGTCACCACGTGTTCTTTGGGGTCTTCAAGTAGCACGCTACAAAATACCTGGAAAAACAATAAAAAAATGTTATTTATTGATGTGCCATCCTTTTGCTTTCTAACTCAGTTATGAACATGGTAAGATTCCATGCTGGGTGGTTGAGTTTTAGAGTACAACCTCCCAGCTTCAGTCATCTGCAGATCTTTATTTCAATGAATAATTTATCCAACATTTTTTCAAGTTCGTTGATGTTTAGGCTTATTCTACTCAATAACATGTTGAATCTTACATTCCGAGAAACAGATATTCTACTGTATGTGCTTGTGCTTCAGATGGATCAAGGACAGCAATCAGTTGATTTTATGATGGGCACTGGATTAAATCGGCCTGAATTAAAGAGAAATAGCAGTTGTTAAAAATGTCAATAGTGTTGATGTTGATCCAGGGAAAGAGATATTCATGATTAGCATGCTTAACTGAGGTAAAGTATTTGGTATTCAGTTTATTTACTTTGGCTGTGAGCTCTTGAACATGACTTTGAGGAGTAAAAAAAGAGAGAGAAATGAACTTCTTGTGTTGAATCAGTTGCCTAGATACAGATTCCACTGGTTGCATTTGCTGTCTTGATTTTTCTTGGCTACAATTGTACCTGTCATGATAATTGTTCCGCTTCAAGTTAAAAAGTCCAGGAAACCCAAGGAAATTACAATCAAGCATGGTCTATGTAAAGCACAAATGGCTAATCATCGAGAATAGTTGAAAACCTGGGCCAGTGTAATCTTTGGAGTTAATAACAATGCTGTTTGATTATTCATGACTCCAGGAGCCTTGTGTATTTTTTTCCCTGCAGGTGTTCGGCAACAAGAGCCTAAGGTAAATCTGTTCACATTTACTTGCAAGATTGAAATCTATTTCCGACTATTTGAGCCCAGTATTCCAACATTCTGTATATGGTGTTCAACTAAGTAAAAGAGCTTACAGCAGTGAAACCAGGAGGCAATGAAATTTACACTGTGAAAAAGAGAGATGTAAGAAAGTAAGTAGGGGAAAATAGCATTTCAATGTCCCCTTTTCACCGACCCCTGGCCCTGGCTCCGGGAAGCAAATTTATTTAGAAAAGAAAGATAAATTTGCTTGAGCTTGAGCTGTCACTTTTGTAACCCCCTGGACAAAGACAGAGTGAGGTACAGATTGATGTATGAGGCAGAGGAAAATGAAAGTGTGGCTTCGTAAAATACTGCCAAGGGTCCTGACATTAACTCTCAAAATCATATAAACACTGTGACGACCGTAGCCAAGGGACAAGAGGGGAGGAAGATAAGTAAGAATGGTGCAATGGAGGGAAAGCAAGAAGAAAAATAGGCATGTGTAGCATAAATAAGAGGCCAATCTATATGACACATCAATTAAAGTATTAAAAACAGGGCTGGGAGAGGCAGCTGAATTGAGGCAAAACTTTAAAAAGTAAGAGATCAAGGTAAAAGGAGCAGACTGTGAGCTTTTATCTTACTGTAGTGCTGCGCCAAAAGGGAGGTGGTGAAGTGGTTTCATGCTAACCAGAGAAGAAAAGAGCACAAGTACAGAGAAAAGGGTAAAGATGAAAGCTTTGGAAAGGGGAAAGCGTGGTCTGACCTTAATGTTGTTTTATGGTTCCGTCACGTTTTACATGTGAGATTTAAAAAAAAAAAAAAAACTGCCTCTATTACACATGTTGTTCCACCATGTTTGTTACTGACTCTGTCATTCTGATTTAAGTGTCCCTCGGGGTAAAACATTGCATTTTTTTTTTTCCCATTACAACTGCAGGTTGGTGCAAAGGTGTGATCTTGATGTATTTTTCTGTGACCAGCAGTGAAAACCAAGCTGTTATTTTAAAATCACCAGCAACTGCATAAGGTACGCCTTGCTTTTCCCAGGTTGGACTCTCTTTTGTCTGAATACTTCAAAGTCTAGATCCAGGATCCTTTAAGCATACCGAACACATCCCCAAAGGTCCCTTAACATCTAGGGACTGGGGAGGCCAATGTATTTATCCTTTTTTTTCTTCTTTTTTTTTACCAGAAAGGGGGTGGCATTGTGGCACAGCTGTTAGTGTACATGTCTTGTAATAAGAAGGTTGCTGGTTTAACCCTCTTGTCACCTAAGGTCTTTCCACGTGGAGTTTTTGTGTTCTCCCTATGCATTCTTAGTTTCCCTTTGGGCACTCAGACCAATATACATGCTTATAATTGGTAATTCTAAATTGGCTGTAGATGTGGGTGTGAGCATGAATGGTTGTCTGTCTCTGGGGAGGTACAGGGTGCATTATACCTCTTGCCCAAGGTCAGCTGGGACAGGCCACAGCCCCCCGTGGTGGATTAACCGAGAGCTTTCCCACAGATATTTCCCACCTTTACAAGGCTGTACTGGCCAAGACAGCAGCAAAAGATGTTTCACATGATAACAAAAAGCAAGAATGATAAAAAAGTAAAGAAACATTCAGGGTTAAAAGATGTAGATTCACTAATAAAGTATTCTATTTTCCCCAAGTCTATGAACCAGACTGTGGCAACTTGGGGCCTATCTAGAATTTGGACCTTTAATCACCACTCAAAACACTTTTAAATGGTTAATTTTTGACATAGGTCAGACGTTTCAAAAGTATTTTAGGCCCATGTCATCATAGAACTCAGTCAAATAAGGCACTTACGAGGTTGTTCAGGATTTTAGAAGGAAAGTTGTATATATTACCCACAGTGAAGGAGAGCAGCTCTGCATCTGTGCAGGAAATAGTTAGATTCAGATTCAGTATACGTATTGTACCCTTGGGTAATTACAGTGAGTGAGTTCTCTCATTTGTACACACAGAACAACACAAGACAAGAAAAAGTGACAGTGCTTAGGCAAGAAGAACAAAGAGGATGGCCCCAAGATAAAAAGCAAGATAAGTTAAAACATTAGGAGACAACAAAAGGCTTAAAAATACATCAAACCAAGCCAAACGATAAGGATGTGCCATTCAAATAACAAGATGAAAGAAACAGTACAGGGAATAAATACATTAGTTATTTTGCAGTTTCTCTCATATGTTTATAGCTTGGATTTTGTTTTTGTGGTGTTTGGTTTTACAAGCAGGTACCATGAACCTCCGACCTGATGAGAGCAGCTGAAACTCACCATTAGTCAAGAGCTGAAGTTATATGTTGCTGTGTAAGAGGTCACCCTCTCCACATACTGTATTTTGTTTTTAGTTTTCAGTGAAAACAAGGCACAAACACAGCCTGGGGTGACTGCACACTATATCTACTTTCTTGATGACAAATTTTCCACATTCAAACTTTTTTTGTTTGGCTATTAGGCTGTGTAGTATACTTAGGGACTGCCCAAACAAAGTGTCTTAGTTGAGTAGAAATAAGTTCTTGGCAAGAAACTAGATATAGCGTACAGTCAGTCTGTGCTATTTTTTTATCTTGTTATTACAGAGGACTAATTCTGTACAGATGCAGAACAGATTTCTGCTGCTGTGGCTAATGTTTGGGCAAGTGCTATGTACCTCCCGCAACCTCACTTGAAAGCTGTTTTTTTAAGGCTGCAGTGAAAAACAATCAAAATGACGAAAAGTCCTGTAAGTCTGTTGACACAAAAATGCTAAAGAACATTCAGCATCAGAGAAAATGAAGGCATGCTCTCTACAGTTCTCTTAATGGAACAAAGATTGAATGAGTGCATGAACACTTCATTAAAGTGTTGCTTCTTTTTTATGAGTAAATGTGAAGTCCTTTATTAAACATTGTGGGTCTTTTCATAAAAGAGAAAGACATTAGAGAATTTGAAAAAAAAAGAGAACATGCCTCTTTAAGTCAGTCTTTAAGTTAGTGTTTTCTGCCTTTTGTTTCCCGCTTTGGTGGCTGTGTGTGTTCACAGAGTGAGTGACAGTAAGTCAGCTCCTGCCTCAGAGACCCAAAGAGCTCAGGCTAGTGTGTCGGATGCTTCACTGATCCGGCTCGAAGCTTTTATTTCTGCCTCCCCTCAATGGACAGCAGCTCTGTCTGTCAGCTAGGCCTTGGCAGCGCTGACCTTACATGGCACCTGAGCCACTGCATGTGGCTAAACATGTGCACTCTAGCCTGCATAATTCAGCTGAGATAGTCCTCTCTTTTGTCCTTGAACTTTGGAAGTTCAGTACAGATCTGCAGGATCCCTGGACAATTTTAAACAGGTTAAAGAAAAGCTGTGATTTCTTGTTATCCGTGAATCACAAGCTGAATACCAGATCAAGCAGGCACTGCAGATCCTTCTTTCTTTTTCTTCCCCACTGGGGCGGAAATAGTCCTCCATCGTTACAGCAGGCTTGGAGCGAGGCCCTGGGCATCAGTCAGAGCCAGGGGGAAGTTTCATTAAATGAGAAGTCCCAGAATAGCTTCTGTTTTATAAAGGGGCTGTCCAAAGCAACTTCTGATTGGCTGGCATTTCTGAGGAAGATGGGAGCACACCAATCAGAAGGCTTCATGTGTAACATGTGTTTCGTTTCTGTTCACTGCATTTAACTCTATCTTTAGGACCATAATACAATACAATGTCCTTAAAAAAGTGTTGTGCAAATGACAGATTTTTCCTTTACAAATCCCATAAAATTATACAGTTATGTTACTTTATTTAATGTTCAATGGACATGGTTTGATTTAAAAATAAAGTCACATCATTTTTGCTGGTTAAGTTTGATTTTGTCAGCTTTTGCTCTTCAGTTTGTCACCTTGTAGACCAAAGCCTGTCAAATGTTGCATGATTTAGCCTCCTGACAGTAGTTGGGGCTGATGCCGTGATTTGTTGCTCCTGTCATCTGACCTGTTGCTGCACTTTAAACCTTGAAATACACAACAACAATATGAGTTTAAGAAGCAGGTCTGCAGGATTTTGAGCTGCAAATGAAATAAGAAAGATTCCGTCAGATAATACGAGTTCAGACATGTGGACGTTCACCTGCAAGGAGGACCAAAGCTTAACACCTGTAGTTATGATAACATTAGCCACTTTTTGCTGACTTTTTGATCGATCTGCTTTTTTACCTTACTTATTATCATTTATTCTGAATAATTCTGAAGAGCACAGCTGTACTTATGTTGGTTCAACCCCAAGTTGAGAGAGGTACAGGCTGAGATGGAGCATACAAACCCAAATGGAGGGATTCATCTTAAGGGTTATTTAAAACTAATTTACATAGTACCAAAACCCTCCCCTAATGCCTCATACATATCTTGATATGACCAGAGCATAAGGTTCAAACATTTGTGATCACTGGGGCTAGTGTTGAAAGTTTGTGTAGGAAATGAATTAAAATTAAAAGAAACATGGTTGGTGAGATTTTGAAATGCCAAGTTGCAGATCATTTTGACTTTTTTGCTGAGCCCCTAGGACTTCTTTGAGGTGAAATGAGACATTTTATGGCATAGTAGGGTCCTAATTTAATATCACTACAAGAGCAGGAAGGTACACAGTAAATTGTAATTTAGTTCTACACATTCTTGTCTCTTGTCTTGTCCTTTCTCTTTTATTTAGAAATCACTCATGTCTCCCCTTGTCTTGTGCCAGATTGTCGCACTTCGTCGTCTTTGTCCCAGCATTCATAGAAATAGTAAAGCCATGTATTACCTAGTCTGTTTTTTGACCTTGCCTCTTATCTGTTGCCTTATCTTATTACCAAGCTGTGTATGACCTCACCTGTTTTTTTTTACCCTATTTTTTTATGTCTTGCGTTTTTGATCCTGTTTCCTTCTCTGACTGCTGTTCCATGTACAGAACTCCTGCTTGAATTAAGGGTTTAACCTTTTTGTTTTTTGCCCAGATGTGTCCTGCATTGTGCAGTTGTGTCCACCTTTTCTGTGCCACATTTCATGACATTAAACAGTAAAATAGTTCAATTCAATTTAGCAGATGCTATGACCAAAGTGGCATACAGTACATCTTTGGTGGGCTTGATAGCACAAACCCTTATGCACTGACAGGGATTCAAACTTCTGACCTCAACTGGATAAGCAGTTTATTCCACTGAGCCATCCAGTCACATGCAGTTGCTCTGATACCTCAAATACAGTGTGCCTCAGAGAAAGACATAGTACATAATGAGTGCAAAAAGTTATATGTACTAATTTTGGAATTGAACGTCACCCTGATTAGTGGATTAATGTTTGGCCTTCTAAGATGGGCCTTTATGCAATGCCACAAAAAAGCAGTTTCTCCCTCTATTTATTTTCCACCTCCATTCATTTACTTTCTTTGGCAGACAGCTCATCAATAGCTGGCTGTGATGGAGATGTTGCTGTTTGACAACTCACAAATCATTAATTCATCACGACATTGATGTTCTGACAAGGACGGCTTTTCAGAGGAGGAGCTCTGCAGATGTGTTTATTATTGGATTTTTCTGAAACTTTGAGAACACACAAAATGTTTGCCTAAAGCCACTATTTTCTTTCTGTTCTCAAAAATGTTTTTCAAGGCCAAAGTGAGCGCATTCTCTACAATTTTTCTTTAAAGATTTTTGGCAGCAAGTCCACTTCTATTCTGGTGGACATTCAATAGCCAGACATACAAAATGACTGCTTTAAAAGCGTCTGTACTTCATCCAAAGTATCACCCTGTCACTGCTGTTATTGTTGTCTCTGGACCTCTAACACTGTTTGGTCCAGATCAGCATACCAACCAGGAGGGAAAGTATCGTAATTGTCAATCAGACAGTAGATAAAACAACAGTGTAAGCATGCCCTCCAAAAAAGATAAGTACATAGTCTGGTGATAGGCAGGTGACATCACTTCAGGTCCTCAAACCCTGAATAAAATTTGTTAAAACTCATCATTTTCACTGTGTTTTGAAACATCAGAGCCAGGGAATGTTTCTGCTCAGGGTCTGAGCAATAAACTGCCCCATCCTAGCAATAAACCTGTAAAACAGTAACCATTGTGAGTGCACATGAGGTTATTTGTCTTATCTTAAAGTAATATTATTTTGCTTTTTAAAGAAATATTATCCTTCAGAACTGAGGTCAAGATAAACATCTGTTTATTTGTATACTGTAAACTGTAATCAATAGGGGCGTAACAAAATGGTCAACTCATGAAACAATACGAAATACGAAACAGGGCTCACGATACGAAATACTCTTGATACGAAATAAAGATTAAGGAAAATCCCCAACAGTAGGAAGTTGTGCAAAAATCTCATTTGCTTTATTTTCTTCCTCATGCAAAAAAAAATACTATACAAAAAATATTGCTGCATCAGTACAAAATAAATGCTCTTTGAAAAACAAACTAAATTGTAGTTTTTCCCCATATTTAGACTACAGTGCAAATACAAACATAAAATCTCAATAAAAAGTGCTTCGTTGTTGTAACAATCAGGATAAGTACATTCTTGAATGAAAAGGAAAAACAGCAGTCCTCAGAGCTGCAGTTTAGACCTATAAATGTCTAAACTGTGAACTATAATATTTTAGGGATGGAAATCTCCATCCCCAAGACGATACGATATGCATCTCGATATGTAGGCTACGGTACGATACACTAACCATTCACATGAAGCATCTACCAATTCAGGATGATACGATTTATCTTCCTACCACGATGCAATCAGGATGCAATCACGATGCAATAACGATGCAAATCTGTGCAAATTCAACTCAACTTTATTTTTCCTTCAAGACCACTTCAGACCACTTTCAGCAGGCTACTTAAGCAGTCAGGAGGTGTGTTTGTCAACATAAAAAAGTAGGCCTATTTCACAAACAGGGACATAGGCCTAACAGTAGTGGAGCTCAGCCTTCAAAGCTGTCATTAACAATTTAGACTAAACATATAAACAGCACTTTGAAAAAAACAGCACTTTCAGCACACTGAAAATAATAATTTTAAATTTTAAAATATATATATATAATAACATGAAATCGGATTTTACCGATGCAAAGCTTTGCGATGCGATACATGCTGGTTTCAGCCCAGTTTCTAATCCGATGCACACCACTCCAACCGATGCAATCTACCATAGACCCTCGCATCGATGCACTGGTTGCGAACCGGATAAAATACCCATCCCTATAATATTTAGCCTATAACAGTGCATATACTTCTGCTCTTCAAGTATGATCAAATTCTGTCAGCTCAACAGTAGATACAAAACTCAAATATTGTTTTTTATGCAGACTTACACAAACACAGTGGAGCAGTTCTACAGTTTGTTATTTGTCCAATGTGGATTTTAATGTTTCCTATAAATTGACGGTCAGTGAATGTACCAGGAAGGCGAGGCGAGCGGGTCAGAGTTCAGAGGAGAGAGTTAGTGTGTGTGTGTTAGCGAGGAGGGAGAGAGCCGTTAGCAGGAGGTCTAGAGAACACTACTCACTGTTTTGATCGTGAATTCAAATTGTAGTTGGCGTGGTTACAGCCCACAGTGACTGTTAAATAAAAGCAGGCATTCGCAAGCGAGAGTCACCTTTATTTTTACGTCCGACGGACGTCACAATACAGCCGCTGCCTGTCTGCAGTTCAAAGAAGTTGGTAGTTCTCGCCACAGTATACGGTGGACTGTGGCGGCATATTTTGCACATGGTTGTTGTTTGTCTGCAATCTTCTCACCATTCTGTCGTCTTTTACATGGGAAGCCAAAATAGGTCCACACAACCGATTTATTTGACGAAGGAGCGTCAGCTAATTCCTCGACCTCGTCTTCCTCCGTATTGCAGCGAGTGTTATGTCACAGGAGGCGAGGAGGGTTTATTTCGTTCTTTTAATTCGAGCGTCTTTGAATTCTATTTCGTCATTTTTTATTTCGCGAAATTTCGTGGCACAAAATTTCGGTAAACCCCTAGTAATCTACAAATTTATAAATCTGTTATAAGTTTAAGATAAATTTAAATATATTTGGGGTGATGTTATTTTTCGGAGTGGTAAGCAACCAGGCATGACTCATATTGTGCCAGTCTGAGTTTGAGTCCAGTCTGTGGCCTGTTTGCTGAGTGTCTTCTGCCACTCTGTCTTGCCACCTTTCACAAGCCTATCCACTGTCTACAACCACTAGAGAAGAGTTTGATGTTAAGGGCAGACACATAATTAACTTCCACAGGTAGAAATACAGTTTCAATTTATTCTCCCAATTGCCTTCAGTTATGTGGTGGTAAATAAGTTTGTCTTGCTTTTCCTTTTCTCTTAGCCATTTCTTTTATAATGCTTTACTTAAAATTACATTGCCCAATGATGAAACTAGTTGCCCACTCAATAGCGACTTCAGTTTCAAAGCACTTAGCTAGCTGTAAATTCAAAGGTCTTATGTCCTGCAAAATCAGGCATCTTTCCTTGAATGCTGTTTTAAATGACCTGGGGAACAGCAGAGCATGACACCTTTCACTAAACTCTATGTTTATGGAGATATGCAATATGCCACTTTAATAGTAAATGCACCTTAAACTGCTCTTTTTCATTTGCTCTCTGGGGTTTATTATCTAACATTATACAGCCTTCACCTACATATGTTCTCTGCCATCATGGGCAGATGGCATGACTATTTTGAAAGTCAGCAATGTGGCCTGTAACCCTGCCCCCCCCTCCCATCAGGCGTCATTTGGTCAGTGCAGAGTTTATTTAGTTACCACATGTAACCTCCAGAACCCTCAGATGTGAGTGTTTCCAAAGGGGAAGGCGAAAGAACCCCATCTGATTCTCAATGGAGATGAAATTTTTATTTGTGTTTATTTTTCAACTAAAATGAAATCTTTCATTAATAAACCTCCAAGACATGATGTAACCAGTCAAGCTCAGCAGGACATGTTTGCTTATCTTGCATTGTGTAGTTTACACAAGTAATGGGTTTTTGTAGCATTAAGTGCATGCCCTATCCCCCTCTCTCTTACACACACACTTCCTACTCCCTCGATTATGCATGTGTGGTTCAAAATCTAAAATGAAGATGTCTCTAATGTACTGGAATGGCTCTGGTGTGTAAATTAACATTTTACCCTGCTGGTGCCACTGAATAATATATTTGATTTTTTGTATAAAGAAAAGTAAGTCAAATCACAGGGTATATATTTGTGTCAAATAGTGAGAAACTTGGTGATAAGATATTAATTTAAATTAGTGAATGTTAACCAGAAGGGCAGGGCTGGAGAAAGAGTTAATTCGCTCTACCATCTTTGTTTGGTTCCAAGAATAGTTTATTACTCAAACAATTGTACCTAAATCTAGAGGAACCCTACAGCACAGGTAGAACGATTGGTCCCCAATGAGTTGCATATTGTGATCTCCAAATTGTACAGAATTAATGTGACTAAGCTGTTTGGTACAGAAATGCTCATATGTTCATGCATAACTTTCTTTTTTTCCAAAGCATATGGCCACATGCATGGCTGCATGTATGCAATACGTTTTAATGTGCTCTATTGCATCCTGCTTACCACTCAGTTATTTATAGCTTGCCTCTGTTTTGCAGTCTGCTTTCATGTCCCTGCAAAAAGCCCTTTGGGATTTCTCTATACAGGCGTTTACATGTCTGTGATGTCCAGGCAACCAAGGGCTGTGTAGAATGCGAGCCTTCATCTCCCTCTTTCTCTCTCCTCCCACTCCATTACCCTGCTCTCACCCCTCTCACCCCTTGTCCATCCTCCTCCTCCAGTTTGACCTTCCATCTCTGCAGCCTCTCCTCCCCCTTGTCCCCCTGGCTGCGGCTGTGGAGAGGCGTCCTTATCTCTGATGACAGTGGGCTTGTTGCCAGCCAGGCCACCACTTTGCCCCCAGCCAGCGCCGCTCTCAAGAGGGACAGCAGGTCAGGGATCAAGGGAGGTGTCACGGACTGACCCACTCGGCCAAAACAAACCACACGGACATTTTTCAGAGCTGTCTGCCCTGTTCCAGTACCAGAATAAAAATGTCAGGCACAACTTTTTTAGCAGCTATGTGTTATTTTTACAATCTCTTTATGCCTCCATGCTGGGGGAAGCCACTGCCGGAGGCATTGTGCTTTTGGGCTGTGTGTCAGGACCATTCTTGTGATTGTGATATCTCATGAGTGCTCTTTGGGATTTTCTTCGGATTTTGCACACAGGTCCACTTTGACTTAAGAATAAAATGTACAGGTTTTTAAGTTCTTAGGTCAAAGGTCAGGGTTATTGTATCTTATTATCATCTTTAGTTGTTTTTCTGTCATTTTAACATGGCTAAGTTGTGTTCATTTTGCCATGCTTATAAAAGCCCTTTGGGTAGATTTAGCACTTTTACATATGCTACGCAAGTACACATGACATGACAAGGCTTGACATGGCTTGATGCCATAATTAAAATGTCTTTTTAGTTTCACTTAAATTTTGTTCAAATATTTTTTCTTAATTAGGAATTAATATGTTTGAATTGAGGAATTTCTGGTTACCTCCGCCAAGGAGGTTATGTTTTCGGGAGAGTTTGTTTGTCTGTCTGTCTGTCCGTCCGTCTGTCCATCTGTCTGTCCGTTATAAGTTATAAATGAGTATTTGTTGTGAGAACTAATGAATATTTAACTTGCAGTTCAAAACATGCTTGTGAACACAGTTTACAACTTGATAGATATCCTTCGTGTCTCTTTAATAGTGTTTTGTGGGTCCCCTCCATATGATAGAGTACTCCGGTGTACAAGACAAAAAGTTCATGACACGAGGAGTGCAGTGCCTGAACTGGCTCTCTCCCCATACCCTGCCTGGAAAGATCTACCTGCCATTGTTTGGTCTCATTGACTTGTCAACGCAAAACCCATGTGCAGGAGAGATTGTAGAATAGAAGCAGAGTTGTTGAAAACATGAAGCTAAAGAGCACTAAACTGACCAATCACCAAATTAGGGGTCAAGGGGTCTCATGTTCATTGCTTACTTGTGGTCTTGATCTCTCACTTAAATTTTACCTCAAATAAACTCAGTGACCAAGGAGGGAAATAATAAATCTTTAATAACTTTGGGGGTCAAATATCAAGATCAGGCTCATTTAATATCTTCTTTGTAATCAAGACGTCAAAAAACTCAGATGGATTGTTTAAAAAATACGTAAGTGTCAAAGACAAATTGATTCTATTCTAGAGTTCAAAGCTTAAGGTTATTTGGCCTCCTGCTCACCCCTTTCCATTCAACTTTATCAAAATGTCCATTCTGAGTCATAGATGAGCTGTTAACAACATAGTCAAAAGTCACAGTAACTTCAGATCTTTCCTCACGACATCTTCCAACATATATGAAAACATTCTATCAGTCATATCACCACAAAAACTACCCCAGTCCCTGTTTCTGGTAATATATTTACACTGTCGTATGGAGGCGTATCAAACAGAGGCTTAAAAACTGACCTTCAGTTCTGTGATATACATTAGGTTCTGGCAATTTTCTCCCAGGGGGGGAATATGGATCGGAAAGGCCAACAAAATAATGTCAACCAGGTAATAATCACAGTTTTGAGGGCACATAGGGGCTATGGAAGTTTCAATTTCACACTCTACTCTCCATCCCCACCTGTCTGCCCAGTCTCTCCCTCTCCCTCTCTTCTCCCCAGCCTCCATCTCTCTCTTCCCCTTTCTCCCTTTCCGAGTAATCCTCAGATGCAGTGCTGACAGCAGAGGTATGATAGAGGAGGGCCTGCTGGAGCGGAGAGGGAAATGATCTGCTAATGGTACACTCTCTCCCATAGGACATCTGCTTACACTCCACAGCCCTGCTGCTCACTCAGTCAGGGTGTGTATATGCGTGTGGGGGCCATGTGTGTTTCCTCTCAATCAGTGTACTGCACTTCCATTTCCCTTCAACTTTCCCGCTTCCATAATTCCTTCCATTAGTTTTTGGGGTATTTTCTCTCTTTCTTTGTTGCTTTTCTCTCTAATCCTAACCTCTCATGGGTGCTTATTCTTAAAGGAAGTGTGTATTGTCAACTTTTCTGAGCTAATAATGCCACACCAAGCCTAATTAAAACAATCCACACTTGTCAATATACCCATGGCGACAACAAAGCTCACAGCAATGAATGAATAAACTTTGCCTCTGCTTTTGTTGGCCAACTTTAACCCCACCCTCTTCTCGCTGGCATACCAAATTATTAACACATTTAATGTCACGGTTAATTTTTTTTTATGAATGTGGTTCTGTTTGCCTTCAACCATCATCGTAATGTCCACCCCTTCCTTTTCTCCCCTCGTCACAGCCATATCTACCCAATCCTGTCCCCTGTGCACCAACCATGTTAGTTATCCATTTAAGTCAGCCTGGTGTATGGCTGCATTTTAATAGGCTGAGAGATTGCTTGCACATTCCCGTTAACTCCCACAGCAACAAGCCATGCATTCAATCTTGTACATACAACCCCAGTGCCCGAATATGCATACTGTGGAAAATGTTAATATGTATCCTTGCTGGTAAACTATTCCAAGCAAATACCCGGGAGATTATCTCATATTTATCTGTGTAATCATGAAATTGAATCTATTAAAGTAATATATCTTTTCTAATGGAATGATAGAACCATAATCTGGTAGCTCCAGAAACCAATGAGGGGGAATGAGCATTGTTAATTGGCATTTCACACTGCTGCAGCATGGCCTCATGGGATAAATCTGAAACCATAGCTGCCACAAATGGAGGGATGGAAGATTTTGGATGTGCAAGTCATGTATTTGTGTCGTTCCAGCTTTGCTTCCCGGAGTTAGGATACCTGGCCACCTGCTGAGCGATGGATGTGCTTTTCCGCAGGGAACTAATCCAGAAGAAGCAGGAGGGGTGTTGGGGAGGGGGATCAAGAGCCTCCTTGCCCAGTGAAGGGGGCCCCGTATTTGGGAAGCAGACTGAGATGTCTCTCAGATCAGGCACCATCTGTTAGAGGGGACAAAACGCCAGGAGGAGCATGCAAAAAGAGAATAAGAAGTGAGATGCAACAGAAAAATAGGTGGTTTAAAATCTGACAGTCGAGGCTGCAGAAAGCAGAACAGGAGTTTGAATTCTTCAGGGGGGAAGCCGGATTGATAGGAGGGCTGACAGAAAGAAAAGCAGCTGATTTAGAGGGATGTTGTTTTTCATCTGCTCTCTTGGCCCTAGAACCTGCATTTAAGCCTTTCCTTCCAAGGTTGAGCCTCAGTCCCAGGTGTCCTTCTGGCGCAGTTTGTGAATTCTGTGTTTGTTGGTGTGTGCGGCTGTTGTGTTAAGAGGCATAAAATGGTCAAACTAATTCTCATGACAAGGGAGAACCTTAACCACTGCCTCCATATCCAATTCCCAGTCAAAGCAGCTACTTCCAACTAACAAGAGTATTGTCTGACATCTATCAAAAGCCATTTATTTTGTGAGATGAGACTGAATAAATTATCTACTGACCAAAAGGGACCATATATATTAGAAAAATGGCTTATGGGAAATGTAGTATTCCGGATGGGAGCAAATACATCACCATGCAAAAAAGACAAAATAATATGCATGTTTATTAATGTCTGCCAGTAGCCTTACAATCTTTGTCTGGAAATACTTCAATAAAAATGTGACAATAACATTTTTATCACTAGTCTAAAGCTTTTTGAGCTTTTTCCTCAGGTCACATATCTCTAAATCTGTACTCTTATTTAACAAATACCTTTGTAATGCATGAAAGAGAGTTTAAAAGAAATAGTTACAGCTGGTTTTGGAGGTGTCTTTGGATATGTTGTCAATTTCATCTACTCAATGCTGGTTCTCTCTCCTTTTTTATGGAAACACTGGTTTACTTTTTTTTTTTTTTTGCAATATTTTGATTGATGGGCAGGTCATATTTAAGAATAGGGAGGCCACATGTGGCCCCTGGGCCATCAGTTGCACACCTCTGTCTTAGGGTCCTTTTCACACCGTTTCACACTTGGTCCCAACCAAACAAACTGTTTTTGTCATTTTTGGGTAAGTTTGGTTGATTAGGGCTTATGTGAAAGCTCACATGAAATCTGCTGTAGACCAAACAACCAAACTCTGATCACCAAAAAAGAATGTGGTCACTTCCAAACAGAACAGAGTGTCATATCTGCCCAAAAGATAAGTTTTGTATTCCTTTTACCTAATGTTTCTTGTCTTGTGTTTCCTGTTTTATTTGAATGATACACTCACCATTGTCTCTGTCTCAGGTTTGTATCCTTAGCCTTGTAGAGCAGACGGACCTGCCTGATTCATTGTCTAAAATTCTCTGTATCTGTCTTGCCAAGACTTCAGAGACTAAATGTCCAATCAGGGAGGAGAAGCAGAAAAACCTCCTGTTGTCTTCATCAGATGTGAGTAAAAACAGGAAGTGACTGCATGTTTTAAAAAACAGTTTTCGAGCAGTGTCCGTGGATGCAACAATATCTGCAATTTTGATCAGAAATTTACTCATTTCTTCCCTTTAAAGAGGAGCAAAGAACATCACTTAAAGCCCTTCATACAGGAAATCACGTTTTTGCTCTTCTGGAAAAGTGTGAGAAAACATGGAAATCTCCAGTGCATGTTAGTCTATGAGAGCCATGGTTACATGGTTACTAAGTGGTACTTGGCGAAATCTGCTCTCCTTAGAAGTTTACCAGGAAAACTTTGTCTTCGGCGAGGTTCATGTCTAATAGAAAAAGTAAATTATACATCTATGTTGTATAAATTAATGTAAGACAATAGTCAAAGAACTGAGACATAGTTTAAGCTAATGGCTGACGACAGATTGGAGCTGCCACGTCACTGCGGCTTAATGTGGATTGGTCTGTGATGAGTGTAGCAAGCAGAACAATTGTTTCATCACCAGCTGCTGTTGTTTTGAATGTCCTGCCTCTGAAAACATTTTTGAATGACTCTTTCCCAGATGGACTACTGAAATATTTCTGTGGCGGATGCATGGAACTGTCCATCTGTCGCGTCAGGTTACGATGTCCTGCCCTTCCCACCATCTTCTGTGTACCTTCCATCTTGTGCTCTCCCACACCTCATCTCCAGCACATCATGTATTTAAACCTCTGTTTCTCTCTGTCTCATTGCCAGTTTGTTGTACACTTCGGTTGCATTCCAGCATTCCTTTATGTTCCTTGTTCCTTTGTTCTTTTTTATACCTTGCCTTTTTTTCCCTCAAGTTTATTGAAAACATCTGCCCCGTGACACTACTTTTCTGTTTAACAACCCTATCATGAATAAACAGAGTCTGAGTAAACTGTCATCGTCTATTGTGCACTTGGGTTCTCTAGCACAGTCATTGACACTGAGTTCAGTTTGTGGAGGGTGTGAACGCAATCTGATCCAAACAAGTACAAAGCAAGGCAAGTGAACCAAAAAGGAATGGCTAATGTTAGCAATGCTAGTACTGCCAGCCTCTGATCCTCTCCAGGGGTTAGGATTCTCAAATCTGTGTGGAACAGTCAATGTGCAAGTGCCACCCGATGCTGCCTCAGTGCAACTTTATGTGTGGTTTTCTGGCACAGAGCATTTCCAAACTGCTTTGAGCTGAACAATGTTATAGCTTGAAGTTGTATGATTCTGCATCACAATGCAACAATGGGCTGGATGGCAGAAAGAAAGACCACAGCCCTAACCAGTGTTGGGAGGCATCTTAAACAGTGCATGTAACAGTAGTAATTATTGCATAAATCATTCAAAATAGTGTGATTTTCAATTTTTTTTGTCAATTATTCTGCAATAAGTTAAACACACAGTTGTAATTTTGATGTTGCTTTATCCTCACTGTGAGTTTTTCTCTCTCATGGGTATTTTTGTGTGCTCTCTCTGAGTCTTTGTTGTGACACTCTGAACCGCCTTTGCTCCTGTTTGCTGTGACAAAGTAATCAAAATATTGCTCTGTAATTGGTGGGTAGTGATGTGTAGCCTGTAATTACTGCAGCCAAGGTTGCCTTTATTCTCTGGCACCATGCTGGCAGGATGTGAAGGAGGGGTCAACATTGTGCTGTCTGTGAGCCTGCTGCTTGTCAACCACTGAAAACCTATTGTCAAGCCTGTCTGGCATCTCTTTAACATAAGAGAAATAACTGCTTTCGTGACTACAATAGACAGTTTTTTTTTCCAAAAATAAGAGCGAAAAAAGTATTATTTTATTTTATACTGCTTGAACTGCCTTTGAATTAATTTCGAGAGACTTGTCTTTGCTCTTTTAATAAAAAAAAAAAAAAAATGATATAAAAGCTAAACCGTGGTTCAAAGTTTTTACAACTTTCGGTGCTTTTTAAAGTGCTTTACAACCCTTTAAAGATAAATGAGTGACAAAAAATATCAAGAACATGTGGATGCTCAACTTTATATTGCACTAATTGCTATTTTGGATTAAGATAGCAGCAGAAGGGAACAAAGAGATGAGTACTTTGAAGGTTTCTAAAGAAAGCACTTAAAACACTGGTAAGCAAAGAGTGCCTTTAAAGGAAAAATAAGTCACGCATTAAAAAAAACAAGCCATTCATCTTTTTTTTAACACTGAATGAGGCTTTTTGTCTTCATGTAGGATTGTGGTTGTGAGGAAACTGGAAGGACTAGGTGCTGTTATGTGCTAATAGTAATTTTCTCAGAATTGGGACTATGTTTGATGGTGTAAAAGTGAAGATCTGTAATCATGGGCTCAGTTTTGTTGCTTCAGATGTGTCTCTTTAAATGAAACACTTTTATAGCAAGGCAGTGTGCCGGGGAAATGATCACAGCTTGCAGTAATAATGTCAGCATATGATGAAGCTGTTTTATAAACATGAAAGTGTGAGGCAGCCAGGCCGGATACTTCCCTCGGTCTCCTGCATATGACCGGATATATTTTCTGTGACCCTGTCAGCAGTCTTATAGAAGCATCATGCTCAGGAAATAGATTCATGGTTTTATCCTAGCAAATTCAGATATATGGTTTTTCTTATTTTCAAAACAATATTATTGGATGAATGCATTTGAATGGTTGGTGCCAGGTAGGTAGTCCAGGGGGGCACAGGCCACACTTTAAATCTAATTGGCCACCCAGCCAGTCAAAATGTGAATGGCTATTTGACCTGTCACCAATAACTGTCTGCAAACTGTTATGGTATTAACCAAAACAAACCATTTCTAAGTGTTGGCAGTTTATAAATACTTTCATAAATTTGGCAATAACCATTCACATCATCTCTGAAATTTTGATATTTGTGTTGCATATTTATGCAACACAAAGCTACCCTATAAGAACTTTTCCACTGGACCTAAACAAGAAGGGCCCCGTGGTTTGACAGATGGTTACTGCCTAGTCCCAATCTCCCCCTTCAAGCCTGTGGGACCAACAATAAGAAATGAGCTTTCTTCATTATTATTTTATTTACAAACTATCAACTATCTAAAAACCTTGAGACTGATCTTTGGACAGTTTTTGAGGGTGCCCAGAAAACGGTTGTAAAGTGGGTTGGCTTCAGACAATCATGTATTACATAATAAATAACTGCCAGTAAAATAAAAAACACCCACTCAAAATCAAGAAAACTACTTTACCTCTCCCCAGTCAGCCCCTTTATGTCAAAGCGATAGTGACCACATGGCACTTTAAAATTCATATTATACAAAAATTCTAAAAAAAAAAAAAAATCCATAATGGTCTCCAAGGCTTTAAACTTAAGCCCTGAGCCCTAGTTCTGAGTACATGGATTTGTGAGTCCATGAGGAATTGAGATCATAAAAGTATAAATAATGGACGCACTCTTGTGATCTCTGACTGAAGAAATTGGTTACTGCACATCACCAGAGACAGTAAATTTGCTTCGCCTATGTTTGATTTCAATTTAACATTTAAACGTACCACCCCTTTCTCAGTCAGCCTTGTCCCCTTCTTCGTGTGTGTGTCATTTATTTTTCCATCCATTTATATAGTTTAAAGCCAGCACTTAGTGTATACTTGCCAGCCTTTTTCTAACTGGCCACTTTATAAGTGGTGCATCAGTCTAGCTGCATGGTAATTGGTGTGGGCAATCTAACTTGGAGTAGATTGATTTGCTTTTTCCAAGGTCATATTAAGGAAATTCAGCTGCTTCAGACTATTTTTTCACATTACCCCACTGGCGATGAGAAAATCAAACACACCAGATGAATAGTTGATTATATTTCACTTGTCCATCTGGGCAATAGCCCATAATAAGTGTTTGGGAATGGGCAGATGAGGAGATATCTGTGATCTCAGGGAACTGCTGGGCTTCATTATGGACTAAGTGGCTGCCCTCTCCTAACTTAGCACAAATTTTAGAGGTACTGACAATTCTAGTATCAGGAGATGTATCAGCAGCGTTCAGCAACAAAGTCTTTACTGTTAAATTGCTTTTTAATGCCAAAACCTGCAACAAAACATGTTATGTTGTTATTTAAACTCTTTATAAAATGCAATATAAACTCCATTTGGCATAGCTTACTAGAAGGTTGGGTGCTATATGGTTATTAACCCTTAGATACCCAATCTGGCCGGCAGGGTCAAAGTACCACTTATTTTTAAAGAGTGGAATTCACAAACCATTTGTCTTATCCAGAATTGGAAAACACTGTTGTAATCAATCGATTTTCAATTGTCAGAGGGTACCTTAATGTATCACAAGTAATGTAGGCAACATATCGGAAAAAATGGAAGGAAATAGGCAAATTTCACAAGATTTCATCAACATCACTTTAATTCTTATGTCTTCTTTGAAAATTTGCAAAAAAAATTTTTTTTCAGAATAAATCTTATATAATAATAATAACAATAATAATAATAATGATAATAATAATAATAATAATAATAATTTACGCTTCTTACCGCATTCAACAAGAACTGAATGATTCACATGCTTCCTGAATCCGCCATTCAAAAAATCTTTGAATTTTTGTCCCACGGCTGTCTTGCAGGCTCATATTTCATATTTCATACTTCATATTTCCTGCTCAGAGCCATTCAGCACTAATGAGAGCTGAGCAGCGACACCTTCTGTAAGTGCTTTGAAGACATGTTAGAGGGCTAACTTTTCGCAGCAAAGTGTTGTCTTTACAGAGGAAAGAATGCATTACAGATAGCCTTTGCAGTGTAGACTGTAAATTGATAATTTTAATATAATTAATATAAACTTTTGAATGATTTTTAGCTTGTTAATTTTGTAACACTGCATGTGGACAAAATATAGCTACATCACTCAATAGTTATGATTTTCCTGAATCTATGGAGGTGTTGGACTTCATATTGCAGAGAAAAATGAGACCACAGTGAGTAAAAATATGAGTGAAGCAAAAAACGACCAGGAACTGCTTGGGATTCAGAGGGTTAAGTAATTACATTAGAACAATCATAAAAGTATCATGGCGTTGGTGGATGAACACACTCACACGACCAATGGACGGCTCTTAAATGTTTGCATGAGATGACTGGTGGCACCCACTACTGGTTGTGTTAACATACATTCAAATACCAAACAGGGAACTTCACATACAGTACAGGCCAAAAGTTTGGACACACCTCATTGAATGCGTTTTCTTTATTTTTATTACTAATTACATTGTAGATTCTCACTGTAGTAATGATGACCACTTGTTTTTTTTTTAACTTAGCTGATTGATTGTTGTCATAATATTAATTGAGAGTCTAATAGGGCTGTCGGCTGTGCATCAGCCTGACTTCTAAACAACACAAATGATGGTTCCAACCCTATTAATAAGGCAAGCAATTCCATTAATTAACCCTGGCAACGCACACCTGAGAGGTGAAAACCATTTCAGGTGGCTACCTCTTGGAGCTCATAAAGAGAATGACAAAAGTCTGCAAAGCAGTAATCAGAGAAAAGGGTGGCTACTTAGAAGAAACTGGAATATAAGATGTTTATTTATTTCACACTTTTTTGTTAAGTACGTAATTCCACACATGTTCATTCATACAATATTGTAGTTTTGATACCTTCAGTGCGAATCTACAATGTAAATAGTGATGAAAATAAAAAAAACCCACATTGAATGAGAAAGTGTGTCCAAACTTTTGGCCTGTACTGTGTATTTGAATATCTCGCTTAAAAAAAGTTGTGTAAAATATCTTGATTTCTACAACAGCATTCAGATATTTATAATATCTGAATGAATAATGATATTTATAATGTGTCATAAGATTGCAGTACTGTTGGTCTTCTTTTTTTCGATAAAAATTGCTCCTCATTGAAGTCCACTTTTAAGACAAAAAGTCCACCAAGAAAGGTTAAGAATTTCCAGGACACTTGATCCTTTCCTCTGTGGACATCAAAGTTTTACAGAACAGATATTACACACTACCTAATGCTGTTTGTTGTAATTAGATGCCCTTTATTGAACCTTTCAAATATTTTAAATCTGATTTCGTTAACTAAAGCATGTGAAAAAAACATTAACTGAAGAATAAATGTAAGCAATTAGCAGGAACGTTATCACTCAATACATGAAGGTCATATTGAACACTCAAAGGAATAATCATCCATTGGGGCATCACATATTTCATCCTGTGCTTTATAAATAAACACAGCATCGCTTTGTCTTCATTCTCGTTCTGTGTCTACCTTGCAGCCATTACTCATGCACATTTGCATACGGCGTAGTTAGGAGCCACCGCTGCAGTTTGGTGTGTGTTTGGATTTGCTTTCATTTATGTCCACAAAGGCTGACTGAAGAGCTCCCCACTCCTCTACTTCATATTGATCCACTAATTGTGCCGCTTAGGTGTGAACATGAATCAATGCTGTGGTGTTGCAACAAAACAAGGCACGCTGGCTCTAAATTAATTAGCCAAAGAAAACCCTAGCAGGGGCCCCTCGTGGAACAAACAAAAGGAAGAGACGACGAAAAAGTTGTAGTGTTGGGCGCAGTTGGGATGTTTAAGCTTCTGGAGAGTTGTGTTTGAGCCCCTGATGAAAATTTTCTGTCATGTGGGGAAGTGAGATTATCCTTGAGAAGTGGATGTTCACTGAAGATGAGAAATTTAATTTGTAGGATGCCACAAAGGGGACCGATGTTATAATATGCCAATGGAGGAGGTGTTTTAAGTTTGCCGTTGTAGTAGTCCTGGGAGAAATAGACCAAAGTTATATCAATGCATTGTTGGCTGTTTTTTTGTGTGTGTGTTTAATTCCATGTGCTTAAAATATAAGCACTTAAAGCTATGGTCTACGATTTGGAAGCTTTGTACATATTAATAACACCGTTTATAAGGCTGTTATGGTCCTATGGTCCTATCTACACAGTATAAAGACCAAAAAGAATGAAAAAAATCCATTCAGTATATCCGCTGAAAAGCTGTATACTAGCTGACCAATCAAACCTAAGAACCTGCGACTATTAATTGGTCCGTGAGTTGGTCCGTGAGTCCATCCAATCCCCTGTCTCTCTCACTACGCATCGTCATGCGATGCGTAGTGCGTCATGGTCCCGTCTCCTCCCCTCTACCTCCGGTGAGCAGCTAGCAGCTTTAGCTACTGAACTATCATGGAGCCGGAAAAGCCTAGCGCCGAGACCGAAGCCGCCTCCCTCTCCCGCGGGGCCCAACGGAGCTCTGCCCGCGGGTTGAGGCCTGTTAGCGGGCTAACGGCTAACGGCTAACGAATAGCCTCAGCCGGCCATCAGACCTTCAGCATCGACCGTTTCGCCCCTGGTTGATCAGGTAATGGCTTTGTTTACTACAGTGGGAGATGTCTGCTGAATAACTCTGGTTAGTTTGTGCCTGCACGGGCTAATAACTTGTAGGGGAGCGGGTTAGCCTGTTAGCCGCTAATCGTTTGCACTGTAAGCTGAGCTGGGGAGGACAGGCTGAGAAAGATAAATCCTCCCCACACTCGGCTCCGCTCTGACGGCGCCAGACCCGCATTGCCGCCCGGTCCAATTGAAATGGCTACTGCTGTGTGTTACAAGGGGATGTCTGTCGTGTTTGATACTTTCAGTTGAGCTGAGCTGTTTTTGATTGAGTTTGCTGCTGATATATTGTGCTAGTCGCCAGCTCTGTCCCAGGGGCTTGATAAGAGGCGAGCGACACGAGCTGGGGGCGGGATCTTGGAACACGGGGGGCTGGAGGTGAGGGAAGGGGGGGCAGGCTGCGGTTTCAAATTGTAGACCACAGCTTTAAGATGATAAAGGCCACTGAAAACATTTATTCGGGATGTTGATTTCTTTCTCGGTCTGTGAAAAGTTAGAATTCTGAGGAAAATCTCAAAATTTGAGACTAAAATTGTACTAATTACACAAAGTTAGTATTAAAAAGAAAGTTAGTATATGTATATTTATACATTTATACGTGTGTTTGTGTGTACAATGTTCAACATAAAAGACTACATCCCTTCAAATTTGTCAGAAAAAAATACTCTTTACTAGTTTAGACTTTTTAGTTTCCTTTCAACATCTATATTTCCTATGGCATACTATACCACAAAGTACTCCCCCAAATGTGGCCAATTGATTCGAACAAGATTAATTAAGCTGAAACCAAAAACACATTTTTCTCAGTCTAAGATCAGAATGACAAAATGAGTACACATCAATCAAAGAGGTTTGAGCAAAGCTACATTTTATTTATCATTTCACCCTCATTTTCATTTTTTTTTGTAAAGAAAAAAAGGTTAATGTAAACTCAGCTTTGCAAAAACCTTGGAAATTGTCCATTTATACACTGATAAATACATGCATTTTAACACTCAATTAAGCTGGGCATTGTATTTATGCCACAAAAGTTGACTGAATTTATCCTTTTATTGTATCAGGCGCAGGGTGTGAATTTGTTAAAAAATGTACATTGCAGCCTGAACACTTGAATGGTACAAAATGACCCCAGATATCTTCAGGGTAGTTTTTGAATAAGTTGATGTTTTCGAGGCTTGTTTTGATTTGCTGTGGAGACAGAGTAATTATGTTAACCTGTGGCCCAAAAAATGACTGTAGAATCCCAAACATTGGATTGGTTACCCGGTAGCTGTAATGCAATTACACTTACTACTACCACCTTGTAATACTAGAGCTCTGTGAGGAGTTAACTCCTTATCCCGATTTCACTGGTTACTGGGTCAGTTGTGTCCTCTCTGCAAATGATGGGCCCCAGTGGGAGAATGGAAGTGAGCCAAGACCACCTCTTTCAGAAGAGCTCAGTGCGGTCGTTGTCTGACAATCAAACAAACTGTGCCAATAGGTGATGCCCAATTGGAAGAGAAAAAATATCCAAAGTGATTTACGTGTGAAATTGACCCTCGACCCTATTCGTCATTTCCCATCTTAGTTTTTGATCCTATTACTGTCATTGAAATAAAAAACACAGAAAAATAAATAATCTAGAGACATAAGTCACTCTGTGTCATGCTGAGTCACAGTCTGTGTTATTGTGCGTGTCTTGTCACTATTACCTTGTGTTGGTCAGCTATGATGGATGTTGAGCAGGTAGTGTAATGATTGCTGGAGTCCCTGCCCTTCCCCCAGGAGAGGTGAGGCTGAAGGTCTCAGCTCTTTGATCGCCAGGTGATAGATGTGGACGAGATGTTAGGTCTTTTTAATGAGAGAGCGAAAAGGTCAGTGTGTGCAACAGCTTGTGTGTAAGAGTGTTGTACGGCTGTTCACGTGTGCCGGTATGTATTTAGGCAGGAAAACAGGCGGGAAGTCCCCTTTAACCCAGAAACACATTGTAGATTCCAGTGAAATAATCCCAAGAATACAGTCCGTTTTGTAGTCTTGGCACACACCTGGTAAAAATGTAATGTGTATGTGGGTGGCTTTGCATGCGTGTGTGTTGGAACCAGTCCACAAACTACAGCAGGCAGATGCTGCGGGGTGGAATCATCTCTGTACCACCGAACAGCCAGACAGGCCAGCGTCCAACAGAGAAGGATTTGGAGGATTTAAACTCTGTGAAGGTGAGGCACTCAACGCACACACACACACTCCCACTCACACATTTAAACCCGACATACTCCAAAGAGAAAGAGAAAAAAGGGACGACGGCGAAGCAATTGAGGTGCAGGAAGAGGATTTTGCTTCTGTCCTCTTACCTACTTTAAAGTGCTCTATCTCTGCAAACCACATTTGTTTTATTAATTTAATGTCACATCAGGAGGAGCCGGGTGGGCGGGCAGCTTGCAAACTCACTTCCAAGAACTTTTTTTTTTTTTTTTTTTCCTGTCTCTCAGTGTGCAAAGAACTAACAGAGCAAAGTATCATCATGTAACAACAAAGGAGGATGAAGAAGAGAAGGAAGGGACAGAAGTTGCTTCTCTTTTCCCAATTAAATTGCCTTTTGAACAATCTGAATCTAGGACAAGGCAGAGGTGAAAAAGAGGACATTATGAATGATTGCCTTCACTGATATGACATCCAGTCTTAATATTAGAGATAGAAAATATTGATTAGGAAGAACTGTTTGTTCTTGAACCCAATCCCTCAAAACAACTCTTATGAGACATAATTTGTTTGATACTTGGACCTCTTAATCTTCAAGAGCCAACAGGAGCTAATGGATACTTACAGTGCTATATTATTATGATATTAGAAAAATGGAAAGGGTTTATGATGTAGAATGAATGTTCAAGCAATGCACACACAGCAGGCCTGAGATGAGTTATTTGTCTGAAGTCTGTGCAATAAATCAGAGGAAGGTAACCTGTCACTCTAAAAAGAGCATTTGATATAGACAATACAGAGTTCACCAGTCCATCAGAGCAACGGTTAATAGAAAGATAAGTCTACAAGTTAAGCACTCAATGCATATTATTGACAAAATCGACATTTTAAGATCCATTTGTTTTGTGATGAACTGTGTTAATTTGCTCCAGAACGTAGGAAAACAATTCGTCTCCTGACATGACATTAACTGAGAGCAGCTGGATTAGGTGGTCTGACCATGCTCTACAGTCTCCATAATGACCCTTTGCCTGGAAAATAAACAAAATATTCTCTAAAGTTGGCTAGTTCACTAGAGAAAGAAGTGAGCAACACTGTATCACATGTTCAGACTTCATGCTACGTACCTCACACAGCCCTACTTTAAAAAATCCGAACTAACCCTTTGACAAAAAGTCATGTTGGTCTTTTTTTTTTCATGTCTTGTCCTTCTGATTTTATTTTGAAACTACCTCTTGCCTCTGTTCCAGGCTCATGTTCCTGTCTGTCGCCTCATCTCACCTGCACGCTGAGTGTTCTTCCCACCTGTTTCCAATCACCCCTCATTACCTCTTGTATTTAACCTCCTGTCTTTCACTGTCTCCTAGCCAGACTGTAACACATCCAAGTCTTCATATCAAGCATCATAGGCGCAGTCACACCGTGTATGATCATAGTCTGTTTTCCTGACCTTGCATTTTTGCCTCCTGTCGCCTTTCTTCTGCCTTCCTCTCTGTGTTAGACCTTGCCTTTTATTTCTGACCCCGATTATACTGTAGTCTCACTTTTCTGGATCCTGCTGCTTTTCTTTGACTGTCTACCTGTATACCGAACCTTTACCTGTTTTTGGATTGATGACCTTCTTCTTTAACAGTTGTGCTCTGAGTTGTTCATTTGTGTCCATATGAATAAATCACAAATATGTTATTTCTGCAACACAACTGATTAGCTACTTGCTAATATGATAGCAAGATCAACTGGAAACAGTTCAGTTGTAACCAGTACTCCATCTTTGTTTGTCAGTATTGCTATAAAAATAAGTCCTCGTATCACGGACTTTTGGTCATTAAAGTAAACCTATATATAAAATTTGAGAATGTTATGGTAGAAATAATATGTGCTCATTAAATATGCTACAAATGGCAATATCTTTGGATCCTGTTCGAAGTTTAAGCAAGAAAGGTGGGATATCTTGCCCGTGAATCTTTAATTTATAGTAATGTTCCTCTGTCTAAGAGAAAATAAAACACATTCTGATGGATAGAAGCTCTTTCAGAAATGACGGGACGGTGCCTCCTTGATCCCAAACTCTTGGTCTACACACTATTGAGGACTTTAGAAAGATAATTACTCTGTTTTCAGGAACATAACCAACTTAAAATAAACATACTCCCCTTCTAATTCTAACATAGCTTGACCGGTTGAAGGTCCTCATGTTTTTCAGTAACTTTCAAGCTAAAATTTATATAGCTAATGTTGACCCACCAGTAATAGCTCCTAATGTATGTCTGTACACAGCAGAGTCTATCAAGCTGTCACTGCCAGAGATAAGACTTTTGTCTTCTTGAAATGGATGGTTTTGCAACTTTTTCACGTTTAAGTAGGATTATTAAGCTTTAATGAATCTTCGGTTATTGTTTGTTCTCATGCTGATCAGTTTGTGATTTCATCTTTAAAACATCCCATTGGTTCTTGGGGAGCAGAGCATTGTAATTGAATCACATAATGTGTGCTCTTGATACTATAGCACAGATTATAATTTAAAATGTGTAATCAGTGAAGCTTTGCAAAACTATTTCAGTGTTTTCCATCACAAACCATGGTGGGTTTTTTTTCTTGATTATCTTATTTGTTCTAACAAAGCCTCTTGAATCTCTAGAGGTAGGTTTTAAATGCTGCACATTTATCTCCAAAGAAAGAAAGATTTGTGCTTTCAACTAAAAAGGCCTTGGAAATGTCATTCTGTTCTGTTTACAACAACACCTATTTGTTTCGACTGAGTAAAAAAAACCATTTTATTGAAGGTTAAAAGTAAATTAGAGAAACAATCCATAATTATTCTGGGGTCTTAAAGGTTAACACACTGATCTTGTTTCTGAACACAAACACCCCCCATTAAGTGCCTCAGATGTTAATTAAGAAATAATGAGAGCTAATTAAGGACCAAACAGCCCTCTAAGCAATATTTACACCCCATACATTAGGCTATACAGAAAGTGCTCAGCAGATAAATGCTGAAGTAATAATTAAAGGTACTATATGTACCTGTCAGTCAGACTAACAAATCAGTCACATCAATAACTATTTTTTGTGAGAAAAGATGAAATAAAGTAAACAGACAAACAGTAAAATTCCTTTACTTTCTTAAGTGAGGGGAGGTAAACCTCTTACCTGTTTGACCACTCAGGCACTAAATCTCTCAACTATCTTTGTATACATTAATTGTAATCCAATTGAGGTTATTGAGATTCATTTTTTTTAATAAATGCTTTGCTCTGTGAATGTTTGTGTTTATTTTATTTTATTTTTTTTCCAAAAAGATGGCGCACTGCTGATGCAAATGATGAGCTGGAATTAAAAACTAAGCTGTGACTTCTAGTGTTATAAAAAATAAACCAGTACATAATCTTGCAGGTCCTAAAATTGTCCCCCAGAGGATGGCTCCAAAAGCTTTAAAGCAACATGCTCATCCATTAAAAGATTCCTGTTCTTAATGTCTTTGGTTTCTTTTTCTTTCTTTTTTTTTCAGCAGCAGGACACTGTGCAGCCAGACCACAAAAAACAAGCTATTGCTTTGATTGATGAAGTTGCAATTTATTACCGTCATTGGTGGATGAATGTATTTTGGAAATCTTCAAATGATTCAGGAAGGACTAGGTTTATAAGTCCTTTGAGGAGTAAGAGGGGGTAACCATGGGTAAATTAATAGTTGTGGCAAGAGGTGACTTTAAGACTTCAAATAATGGTGGAGATTAAGGGATTAGAGTTGATACCACTAACGTGGCAGCTTAATCTGAACCGAGCAACCTATACTCGATCAGTGTGTTTTTGCAAGTCTTTTTTACATGATAGAGTACCTCTATGCACAAGGCAAAAAGTCCACAGCATTCAGTCTTCTCCCTCTTCCTGACATTGAAGTGCCATTAGTTGCTTAAACCGCTGTCCCACCTAAACCTACCATTTTTTCATCAAAGTGGCAAGCTTCGTGCATAGCACCCTGTAAAGGAATGAAAAGAAGTTGACAACATGACACAAAGAAGTGTCAAACTTTACAGTTCAATCAGAGCAGAAAGGGCCCATTTGAAGAAGATGGGCTTAGAGTTGCCCTAGCTTTAACAGAGGGATCAGGGTTACTCAAACTGTAAAAACCAGAGGGTTTTTCAAACATTCACAACTGTGTACAACTCTAGGATGATCTATGAGCCAGAGTTCAGGCAAACTACCAGTTCTTTCATGAAGAGCAAAGAACAACACAGGACACATTTATCTATGAAAACAATGCTTTTATTTGTTTTCCAACCAGGACATAATGATTCACTGTTTCATTTTCACACAACTGTTTCTTAATGGGGTATTTAATGGTTTGTTCAACTATCTTTTTTAATTGTAAGATTGATCTAAGCTCATGTTGCCTTTATTTAATGGGATGGTCCAGTGAAAATAAATGTAGAGAGTGTGTCGTAGAGTTATATGCAACAGAACTAAGCTATATGCCCACTAGGGATGAAGCATACTCAAAGCATTAAGTGCATGGACATAACCACTGGGTTATTGCTGCTTCTTCTTCAATGATCTCTGCTGCTGTGACAGTTAGCAGACAGCAACAGAAGATCTGATGCCACTAAAACCCTATGATGGTAGCACCATGGATTCGAAAAAGGATTTCTATATAGTAATTTCCACAAGCAGCCTGTGGCTTTAGTGACTAATAAAACCAACATTCTATATTTACATCAGGGCACAGAGTGTTGTTTGCTCACAAAGTAGTTGCTGCTCTCCAACCAGACAAAGGTTCATAAAATTGTCATGTCAGCATGGAATAAAGAAAAAAAAGGTGCTGACCACCAGAAAATCCCCACAAGCCCAAATCTCTTTGATTACTAATGGTCCTGTGTAATCTTTACATTTGGGGATGGTTTGAACAACACTTGATGTTAACTTTTATTTAATAGTGCTTCTCTGAGAGATGTTACTTGTCATTATGAAGTTAGTTTAACACCAACAACTCAATTAAGGAGTGGAATATTGCATATAATGGGAGACATTTGTCTATGTTCTTCAATTTTCACTTTCATAATGAAGTTGGCCAGTGTGAAATGAGCACAGCACTTTCCTTTCTCCTCCTGTGTGATGTTGTTTTTCCACTATTATCCTTCCACCACTGTTGCTGAGCCCATGAGGGCACTGTTTGATGTTGGAATTGGTATCTTGCTACAGAGGTGGGAAAATAGGAAATGAGATTTGTAGCCTCTCAGAGGGATCCGCCTGATTGTGGCAGAAAGTTAGCCTCAACTTTGCTCTGCATTCTTGACACTGCCTGGTATTTCTAATATCAATATTCCCTCATCTAATTCAAGACAGCAAAGGATTTAAAGGACATCCAATACTGCCAGGAAACCAGTGGAGAGTAGAGACCATGGATTGCTGGGAAAAACAAGTGCCCACTGAGCTTTGGTGACATTTCTAACATAAAGTGCTCTGTTTTTAGTGGTTTTTATGAAATGTTTAGTTCAAATTCCCTGCCAGGGATACTGAGAAAGGTCAAAAATGTCAACAGAGAAGCAGTCAGCTCTATGTTGGTATGGGTATATGGGCCAGTTAGAGTAAAGAAATCAAATCTGTGGTTGAGTGTTGAAAGTTTCCAAAAGGTTGCAGTCACTGTGAAGTCTATGTCATCATCAAATAATGTCTTCATTTTGTTGGTAAAATAAACGGGGTGGGCACGCACATCCTATGTAGGGTGCTGGATCCAAAAGATTCCAAGCATGAAAAATGTGTAAGGAGATCCGCACACCAAAAAGTAACTCCCTTGAAACAGTGACGTTTCGAGCAAAATCGCTCTTCCTCAGACTTTACAGGTTAGTCAGTGAGAAGCTGTTTAAATAAGGGTAGGTACATACCAGTGGCGGCTGCTGGTCAGTCAAGGAGGGAAAGCTCATTTTTTTCTGACCTACATCATAAATTTGTTTATTTATTTAAATGTAAATTCTACCCTCCATTCCGTTTCAAGAAAATGATCTGTGACCTTGTCGTACCAACTAGGTGTCTTTTCCAGGGATTTTACCAGTAAATATATACATATATGTGTGTGTGTGTGTGTGTGTGTGTGTGTGTATACATATCTATCTATCTATCTATCTATCTATCTATCTATCTATCTATCTATCTATCTATAGATAGATAGATAGATAGATAGATAGATAGATAGATAGATAGATAGATAGATAGATAGATATTTGATTACCTTTACTCTGCTATAAATGTGAGAAAATTTCTGCCAGAGCTTATAGTGCAATGGCCATTACCATGGACATACGTATGCTATTGCAATCTGCCATTTCCATCCTTGAACCATTGGTGCATTGCATTATGGGAAACAGCACGAACCTAGACTGATCCAGTGTGTAGTGCTAATTTTTCCCTAGGACGATAATAATATTGAGGTGACTTGACAAGGTTTTCTTTCAACTGCTTAATTAAGAAATAAATAAATAAACTAGGCACTGCCACGAGTATCACATGTTGCATTTATTTTGTTTTTTGGACCTAGATTCTTGCTTGTGATGTAATTACTCTTAGATGTACATCATTTTAGACAAAAATGTCCTTCATATCAAATTGTAACCTCGTAACATTGTTAATGTGACTATTCAGGCTCCTTGTTATAAAAGTTACAATACCTGTTGGTTTTATTAAAGGAGAGAAATAACTGCAGCAAACAGAATTTTTAAAATTTAATTCTGTGTTAACATCAGTATCCCTATAAATTAAAAAGACCTGCCACTAAAATATGTGGGAAAAATAGTTAATATTAGTCTTATTATGCTAAAAAGTAGTTTTAATTGGCTTTAGTTTTATGAGTAGATGCTTCAGCTACAGTTTCAAGTGCGGACCTCTAACTGTGTGGAGAACATTAATGTGGTCTTTTAACTGGCTGAAGTTGCTCATCCCTGATTGAAACTGTAGAATGAAATATGCATTTGAATTTCTGCCTGACTTGCAGGTTGGTATTAATTTCGCAAAGCCTCAGTTTATCCTGTATTGTATTACTTGGATTATTTCACATGTATGAGGGCAAAACCTGGAAGCGAACACAACCTGCCAGCCTCATAAATTCCTGCCTGACTTTATTTCTCTTTCTCTCTCTTCCATTAAAGTATTTAAACTGAGCTCTGTGATGTGAAGTTTTCATTTCTTCAATAACGGCTTTGTGACTAAGCTCCAAAGTTGCTAATGCTCAACCTACGATTAATGACTGTTTCCTAATTAACACCCATGCCGGGTAGCACAATTAGAAATAACTTCAAAGAAATACGTAAGCACCAAATATATGAAAGAGAGCAGGGAATAAACTGTCTTTCTGATAGATAATACTGCATTCATGCTCACATATTCACTGAAGTGATGCAATGTTCAAAAATGACAGAAGGTAAGTGTATCTACCACCCCATTACTCCCACACAAAAGTGACCAGTTTATTATCAATTGTGACCACTCAGATCTTCTTTTGTGCAATAACCAACATCTATAAGATGCTGGCTAATAAGTTGAATCATCTCCAGTAAACAACAAACACAACTGGCACACAATCTGCCTCATTATGATTCATCTCCTCTACAAGTGAGCTGTAGTTATTGCAGGGAAAAATTATAAACAAGCTTTCGACTCCCTGTGCCACATCTGTCCTGGCCGTAGCCTGATTGCTTTGTGGGCACTGTTTAATTGCCAATTAGGGAGGAGACCAGGATAGCAATCACAATAACAATGTTTGTGTGTGTGCACCGGTATGTGAGGGAGGAAGCAGGCCATACAAGGTAAATTGGTGGTGCTTGAAGCTCTATATGTTGTAGCTTTAAAAGTAGCTTTCAGAAATGCCAGTCATTTTACATGGAAGCATTTCTGCTTGGAAGTAAACAAATAACATATGGAAGAGAAGCAGATTTGAAGGTCATTGATGGGGAAGCCAGAGAAGTGTGTTCTGGACAGATTTATTTCAGAAGACATTCAAGCTACTGATTTTGAATGAAATAAAATCTGACCTCCATCTTGCCAGCTCAGCCCCCTCACTGTATTACTGCGTTCTCTTTTTTTTGGTGATATAACAGTCTTCAAATTTAAGACTAAATCATCCTACTTTTAACATTCATATTGTTATCATCAGTTCTACCTTTGCGCTCTTACAATCAGAGTAGAAATGCAGTTTCAGGAAGAATGAACAGAATACAATTGCAATTTTGAGAGCAATTTCAAATGTCAAGGAAAAGAAGCTGAGAATGACGTCACACTCAAATGCATGTCACTGTCTTTGTTTGTTCTTGGACGGGTTGTGCTGTAAAGAAAAATCACATTTGCAACAGATCTGTCCAAAAGGTGCTCTGTTGGATTGAGATCTGGTTACTGTGGAGGCCTCTCTACCCATTGCCATGCTTAAGAAGCCAAACTGACATGATCTGAGCTTTGTGACAGGACAGATTGTATCTGGGTACACTGTGGTCATAAAGAGAGGGACATGGTCAGCAACAATCCTCAGGTAGGCCGTTGATAACAGTCAATGGTGCCACCAAAAATGTTATGATTACCCCACTTTCAGAGTAAAACTCCACAAAAGACAACACTGGCTTGACAAGATGCCACAATAAGAACCTTTGCAGTGTGTATTTTTTCCTGGACAATGCCCCAGTGTTTATAATCTCTGTATGATGCATCTAAGGAGTAATGAATCCATCTGTGATGTACTACTTTCCTCCCCCTCTAGCTGTTTTGGCTGCTGGTCCCTGAAGGAAAAAAAAAAATCTTCACTCTAACTGCACTAAACATGAGCAGTTTTCACTCAAGTGATGAAGGCATCTCTCCATTGACAGCTCCTCGGTCTTCCCCTCTCCTCAGGTCAAGAGTCTGGGTGCCATCCTCAACAGTACACTCTCCTTTCAGTCTCACATAAATAACATCACCTCGTCCATAGCCTTGTCACCTCCTGTCGAGACTTCTGCAATTCACTCCTCTTCGGCCTTCCACAAAAGTCCCTCCATAAACTTCAACTGGTCCAGAATTCAGCTGCCCGCATCATCACCAGAACCCCTTAACACCATCACATCACCCCCATCCTGCAGCAGCTCCACTGGCTCCCGGTCAAGCATAAGATAGAATTCAAACTGCTCCTGTACACCTTTAAGGCCATCCACAACCTTGCCCCTCCATATTTGTCTGACCTCCTCCACATCGCCACTCCTGCCCGCTCCCTCAGATCCTCCTCCTCCACCCACTTCACTGTGTTGTTTTTTTCAGAAAACCAAGTGCTTTTGGTTCTGCATAACAGCTCAAACCAACTATATTGAATCTGTAAGCTGTTCTGGCAAAAAAAAAAAAATCCTCACCGCTGTGTTGACATTGATATGTATATATATATATATATATATATATCTGTTGCACTTTGCTGATTTTATAGTTCTATTGTTTTGTTGATTTTATTGTTGTTGTTGTTTTATCCTGTACAGTGTCCTATATATATATATATATATATATATATATATATATATGTATATATATATATATATATATATTATATATATATATATTATTATTATTATTATTATTATTATTATTGGCTGTGGATAATAGAGGATCAAGATCCTGATGATCCTGATGGGTAAGTTGGACACTGCCAACACGATGTCTGGTAATCTTGATATCCATATGCAAAGCAACAAGTCAATGTTGGCTAATGCCCATGTCACGCTATGGAAATTGGCACTGTGAGCACTTGTTTTGCCTGTTTTTCAAACAGGATAAATACAGGAGCAAACCCTTTTCTGAATATTCAGGACAGATATCGTACTATCAGTTTGTGTCCCAATGACTGCCAGCTGACCCTTGAGAACAGCATGTAGCAGGCAGAAGGATACAAAGCATACATGTTGCATCACAAAATAGTTCCAAACATTGAGGTTGACCAGGAAAAGTGAAATGTTGAAAAAAATCTTGCTGTAGCATCTTGTAAAGCCAAAGTCACCCTCTGTAAAGTATTGCCTCTTATGTGGGGTAATTACAAGGTATTCAGTGGCACCATTGACTTCTTTTTGTCGGGAAGCATCCATAAATATGTCCTCTCAGGGGCAAAGCTGCAGTTGCTTTTTTGGCAATATATTCATGAGCCTCTGGCAATGACACTTACAAAAAGAAAATAAAGAACTATCACTTAAATTAATTTATGTCAATTTATGGTTAATCTAACTGTATTAATACAGACTTTAAAATGTTTCATTCCAAACACATTTGGCTACATATAAAAGTCTCCCAATAAGTTATGCTGTGCTAATCTATTATTTATACAGAGCAATCACAAATATGAGGGACCAATATGCTGTGTGGCAGTAGCTATAAATATGCATCCATAGTATTTGTTGTATTTATGTCAGCTGTCCAAGTTAAGCACAAAGACATGCCTTCATGCTCCAGCAAACAACTGAGAGGGATTAATAAGCCTTTCAAAACCAGGACTCAATATTTAAATAAAGCTTCAATGGTGATTTGATGGGTATGTGGTTGTGCAAATGTGTCAGCTAAGAGATAGGCAAAGACAAAACAACCTGCTTCACATTATCACTGTTATTAAGAACTACAATTATAATGAGCTACAATACAAGAGGCTTTGGAAGCAGCCAGTCTAAGATCATTGAAACCTGCCTGTTGCTCAGGCTATACTTCTACTAAAGTAAAAAGAAGAGTGCATAGTCTGTACAAAAATATTACAATATAATTTCAATTCGTAGAATATACTGAAAAGTGTAATGTTCTATTGTTGTTGTTTTTTTCAGAAAACCAAGTGCTTTTTGGTTCTGCATAACAGCTCAAACCAACTATATTGAATCTGTAAGCTGTTCTGGCAAAAAAAAAAAAAAATCTTCACTGTTGTGTTGACATGTATATATGTATATATATATATATATATATATATATATATATATATATATATATATATGTATATATATATATATATATATATATACATATATATATATATATACACATATATATGTATATATATATACATATATAGATATAGATATATACATATATACATATATATACATATATACATATATACTGTTTATATATATATATAGATAGATAGATAGATAGATAGATAGATAGATAGATAGATAGATAGATAGATAGATAGATAGATAGATATGTATATACATAGTGTATGTTTCTATACTATTATGCTTTGACCTTGTTTCAACAGTTTGAGATGAACAAACCCCCCCCGCCAAAAAAATAAAAAAAAAACGAAATAAATAAATGAAAATAAAACAAAAACAATGAAAACTTTTTGGTTTGCTGATATGATCTCATAAAACGAAAGGACTTTCAGACAAGAGTCATTTTCTTTGCCCTGTATTGTTTACAGTAGGGATGCTCATTTTATCCGATGCACAATCAGTGCATCGATGCGAGGGTCTATGGTAAATTGCATCGGTTGGAGTGGTGTGCATCGGATTAGAAACTGGGCTGAAACCACAATGCATCGCCTTGTAAAAGCTTTGCATCGGTAAAATCCGATGTCATGTTATTATATATATATTTTCTTAAATTTAAAATTATTATTTTCAGTGAATTCACTTTCATAACTATCTCTCAGCCATTAAATTCTCATGAGTGGACTGTTTATTGCGGAACGACAACACACTCTGATTCACCTACTCACAGTCACCACTAGGCGACGTAGGCGTCAAGTGGTCTTGAAGGAACAATAAAGTTGAGTTGAATTTGCACAGATTTGCATCGTTATGGCATCCTGATTGCATCCTGATTGCATTGTGGTAGGAAGATAAATCGTATCATCCTGAATTGGTAGATGCTTCATGTGAATGGTTAGTGTATCGTACCGTAGCCTACATATCGAGATGCATATCGTATCGTCCTGGGGATGGAGATTTCCATCCCTAGTTTACAGTCCTGTTAGCGACATTTAATAGAACACTTTTCCATTACTGCTGTTAATCTGTCGTGGGTGAATCTAAGTTATCACTCTTCTTGGTGATAAGTCTAACAAACACACACTCCCTAACAGAACAGCTTTGCACTTGTTTAGGGAAGCCTAGGTAAGATGACAGCATTAGTTACAGCACACAGGAAAAAGCACTCAGTTAAAGGCATTACGATGACAAGCTCATTATCCACACTCAAACATTGGTTCCCCTGCTTTCGGGGGTGCATAAACCTTGAGCACAGTAATGAGTCAAAAACCTGCAAACATTTACCCAAGTCTTTTATTGTCTCCAGGATCGTACCTCTAATGTGAATTGTGGAGAAACCAGTAAAATGCAGATGACTACAGCTACATCCTGTCACTCTGATGTTGAAATGATGAGTCCAGTTTTCACTGGCATGAGGTGAGCATGAGTGAAGTGACAGATATTCTTCAGTTCACCTGGTGTGATTGGACATGACACACTGCGTTGACATTTGGCAAGGACAATTGATTATTCAATAAATGCTGTCAGACCATGATAGATCGCAACAGAATCACAAGCAAGGTGCGTGGTCTGCTCTTTCTTTAGAAGCTTGTGCAAACTACTGTACTCACATTCTGTGTCAGAGGATGGAGATCAAGCAACTGCTGTTGACTTTCACCCCCCTCCCAGACACACACACACAAACTTTAAATCTGTTTATTCATCTAGGTGCATTTTTTCACTTCCTACACAGTTGCCTTCAACACTCATGTTTAAACAGCGTTCCCCTACTGATTAAGTGGCCCCTGTAATTGTTTAACAGAAGTGAAACAAACGATCAGCTACAGTTTGCCATGTGAGCAGTAAAGCAGGTCCATGTTTTATTCATATATTTGTGTTTTATGTGTTTTTATTATTGTAGCTGTGAGTGAGGTTTGTTAACCGCATGCTAATTTTGTTCTGCTCAATGTTAAATCCTGTTTTCAAGTTCTCAGACAAACAAGTTTGCAGTGGCCACAACACAAATGCCCCCCACCCCCATGTGCCATCATTAAACATTCTTTGAAATGTAAACAACTATTAAACCAGCTTGATAGTGCTTTGGCCTCAACTCTAATGAAACTGCAGTCATAATCTGTGTTTATCACTGCAGATTTTTTAATATCTGCCTCAGTATTGACTGTAATGTGAAGATTCAGATGGAACACTTACCCCTCATCTTTTGCAGTTTGCAGACAATAGGTGCAGGATGTTTTCTGTGTACAATAAGCTAGGGATGAATGTTGGCATCAGCTAATATCTGCTCTTAATACAACTACCTGCTGATTCAGATTCAGAGAAGAATCAGCATTTTTTTTTATTTTTAGATTTTGAAATTAGTCAGTTGATCAAACACCCTTCTGTTTTCATGATCAAACATTAGAGAAAATATTGGCAATGTAGGTGTGTAACATCAAAAATGTTATTAGGAGAGCATTGTTTGAATGGTGGGCAGGGTGAGTGACAATAAAAAAACAGGTTGAGAATGATTAAACTAAGTTGAGCATTTAGCAGGCCAACCACAAAAATGAAACAAAAAAAATCAATAAATGCTTTTAAGCACTTAAGCACATTTTTTCCCCTGCAGAAGTAAAAAACAAACTAGAAGAAAAACAGAAAACGTAAAAAGGAGATATTAGAGAACAAAATTGTTCTCCTGAAAAGCCTCTCCTCCGAAATGACACACATTAACTCATCCCAGATCACCTGACATTTACTATCAATGAGAATCATCAAAATTATAGTGCAAGAATGTTTCAAGAGTCAATTTTACTTTTCAGTACAGGTCGATGTATCAAAAGTGGATGTGAAAGTTGTTGCTGGTGGGTGTAACATTTCCCAATGGCCCCTTGACTAAATGAAGATGGATTTTAAATGTATCCCAAAGTAAATGTTAAGTATGGGTACCGTGCTCAACTTTAGGAACTTTGGCCGAACAGACATTACTCAAAATATGTCACATAATCAAGTGTCATACATTACCAAATATTTTAAACATTTGACTCTGTAGTGCTACAATGATAGCAGTGTTTACCTAGGTTAATCTGTTTGAGACAGTCGTCTGATCCCACCTTTTGTTGGTTCGGAGTCATACAGGACATAAATATTAACATTGGTTTACGTCATCCATGAGCCAACCATTTGTTATCAAAAAAAAATAGCAGGTTTTATCCTCTTGTTTGATGTAGCTGCCTTAGGCTTCAATATTTGCTACTGTGGGGGCAAGATGTGCAACTGTATTGTAGGAGTTTAACAAGAGACTTGACCAAGTTTTAATTTTGGTATCTTGACAACTCTGTACATGATATGCCAGGTAACATGAATCATGACTTGCTGAATAAAGTGAAGCTACCTATACCTGGAGATAGATAGTGCTTCATTCTAAAATAAGTGTCAGTGGATGGTGTCAATCTGTGTCAGGCAAATCATGGACCTGAGGCAAGCTCAGTGCAACCAAGTCAAACTTGCTAAACTCACGAAAGTTACACATAAAATTGATGCAGGAAATACTTGGAATAAGAGATGGGAGTTGAAGCAGCAGAGCAATATTTAAAGCCAAGACAGTCTCCTGTGAACCTACTGGAAAATCCCTGTATTTGACAAAGAAGGGCCAAGTTAAAGAAAAACTTTAATCAAGTTTGAAATAAGATTAAACTGTAATGAAAAAGGGGATGATTACATAACCCTTTGTAGAAGTTTCTTACATGATTTTATCAGAGTCCTGATATCTGTGACAATGTGATGCTAATGTGACAAAATCTTTCCACTTAGAGAAACCAAAGCTGAAAAACAGCTTTAAAAGTATTTTCACATTCTCAGTGCCAAAGTTCAGGCAGCAGGTTTTTCTTCTGACATTTGCCTTCAAAGTAAATCGTCGACGAACTCTAGCCTAGAGACGTTGCTTTTGTTTTGTTTTGATCTTGAAAAATATTTTTGTACTAATACTACCTACATTTACTGTCTATGGCTAATATTACTCATTTTTTCTCATCACCACATCATGTTTTCTCAAATGTGACATTGTGATAAATCAATTGGTAACACACTAAAACTAAAACAAAAATTTAGTACTTGAGGTACAAAAAAGTAGAAAGGTCATGTCATAAAGTATTCTTTAAAACTAAGGGCTCTAATTTCGTAGACCAGGCGCAGGTGGTCCTAGCCTGCACTGTGCCTGCGCCAGCGGAGTGTGTCTAGGTCATTTTGCAATTTTCCTGCACGGCGCAGAGAGGCGCACCCACGTCTCCGTCCTTCCTAGCAGGTTTCAGAGAGAGGAGAGAAGGGGTGAGTGGATTTAACAGCCGAGTGTCATCTTCACTTACCAAATGAATGCCTCTTCTTGACTTTAAATACACTGTGGGCGAGGCACAGTGATTGATTGCTCTGACTGATCCCTGCCACTGCAGCAATGGTGTGCTGGAAAGACCAGGTGGAGGAGAAGGTCAGAGCTGCTGTCACTTTTACAGCGACTTGGAGAGCGCAGGGGCCACGATGCGCATCACCATGTGCACCAACTCGTGGGACAGATATAATATGTTCCTCTGTCATGAGTAGGAGTAAAAAAGAAGGTCCCTGGTTCAGACAGGGGCCTTTATGTATGAAGTTTTCATGCTCTTTCTGTGCATGTGTGGGCTCTCTCCAGGCATACCGGCTTCCTACCACAGATCAAAAACATGCTCATTAGGTTTATTGGTGACTCGAAGTTGACTTTATGTATGAGTGTGAGTGTGGATGGTTGTCTGTCTCTCGATGTTGCCCTGCGATCAACTGGCAACCGGTTCAGGGTGTACCCCGCCTCTAGCCCAGTGACAACTGGAATAGACCCTAGCCTCCTTCCCGACCCCGAAAGGGATAAGGGGTATAGAAAATGAATGAATGTTCTTGGTCATACCATAATGTATTACACAATGACCTATCATATCTCTTTGTATCATATCCTAAAATCCTGTGTGATGAGCATTTGCTTGCTTGAATGTTGACTCCCTGGCATTTTTGCTTGACTTAATAAATATTGGACTATGCAAACTTCTTGGAGGCAAAGTGACTTTATTTTTACACAACCAATTCCAAAGCTGAACTTTTGCCCCTGCTCATAATAATGAAAAATGCTGTACCCAAACAGTTCCAAGGGACAGCAATATATTATATTTATGAAATATTTTTTTAACTGAACTGCTGTTTTTATGAAAAGTTATTGCAGCAGGAGGGCTGGATGAATATACTGTAATGGAACATAATCAGTGGTTGGGTTTAAAAAACAGTATTTGCATTCTTTTCTCACCAAAATGTGATGAATTTGGCCTATTCCAATAATATCTTTACATGCAGAATTTGTTGATCTACTTCATGCTTTTTTCCTTTAGTTAAACCACAGCACTGTTAGAGTAATATGCCTCTCATTCCTGTATGTATACAATGGTAATGAGGATTTATGTGCAGATAAAAATAAAGTGTGGTCTCTTAGATTGCAGCAGGGCCTACTAACACTATCTGATATTATTGTGCCTCAGTGCAGACAATTTCCTGGTCATGAGGAATCATTCTTTTGGATTAGCTGTTCATTTGGGCCACTCATTGGGAACTTACTTATTGTTTAAACCCCAGACTTTGCACATAAGTTTACTCTGACACAAAGATGAATACATAGACTTTCTGGTCTCAAGACAAAGGTCAAGCTTTAAACTAGGGTTGGTAATTTGATACACTTTTTTTAATACTGGTTAAAATGGTCTTTATGACCTGATGGCAATCAATTCAAAACATGTTTTTAAAATAAAGCAAAAATTATCCGCTATCTACCGCAGGAGTAAAACGGAGAAAATACAAACAAATAAGATTTTCGTTGCCCACATTTTAAACTCATCAAATTCCATCGCCGTTCTGCCCGCCTCCTGCACGTCATTTTGCTGGCGTGCACAGACTCTGATTCAGTGTGTGTAGCCGAGCTGAGAGGGATCCAAGTCCGCTGGAGAATGCTTACCTGTCAAGTTTTGGCTTTGAAAATAAGGGAAGCCCGCTACGAGGCGTCCCACAACCCCAACCAAGCTCCAATATCCCTCACATTTAAAGTCAGGAGAAAAAGAAATTTCTTTTTTTTTTTTTCCCTTGTCTGCATTATCTTTACAGCTGAGCACTGTGTCCGGTGGCAGCGTTGGAAAGACTAATGCATTTTTTTTTCTAGCAGCGAGAGATATGTGAATATGATTCACTGCTATAGTGACCATCACCAGCCCTCCCCGTAGGCTACTCCATCATATAAAACTTTATTTAACCCCTGATGGGAGCTGAAGGGGAGGGCCGTGCCACACCACAGTGTGAAAGAAGGGGAAACAGTGACAGACAGGACAAGACATGACAAGACAAGACAAGATAACTGGGAGAAGAACAAACAGGTATTGTAGCTAGTTTAAGACAGTTCGAGTGCTGTGCTGATGTAAGTCCATACTGGAAGTATGTGGTGTGTATGAAGAGGGTGGCTCATGTGTAGAGTGTGTGTGTGTGTGTGTGTGTGTGTGTGTGTGTGTGTGTGTGTTGGGGGGGGGGGACCCTGGTTCGGGTAGTGGAGGTGGAGGGAGGTTAGGAAAGGGATGAAGACCCTGGTTCGGGTAGTGGGTGTGGGAGGGGGGGAAGGGATAAAGACCCTGGTTCGGGTAGTGGGTTAGGATAGGGAGGGTTGGAGCAGGATGAAGACCCTGGTTCGGGTAGTGGGGGGGTTTGGGAAGGGATAAAGACCCTGGTTGGGTAGTGGGTTAGGATAGGGAGGGTTGGAGCAGGATGAAGACCCTGGTTCGGGTAGTGGGTGTGGGAGGGGTTGGGAAGGGATAAAGATCCTGGTTCGGGTAGTGGGTTAGGATAGGGAGGGTTGGAGCAGGATGAAGACCCTGGTTCGGTAGTGGGTGTGGGGGTGGGGTGGGGGGGTGGGGGGTGGGGTGGGGGGTTGGGAAGGGATAAAGACCCTGGTTCGGGTAGTGGGTAGGATAGGGAGGGTTGGAACGGGATGAAGACCCTGGTTCGGGTAGTGGGTGTGGGGAGGGGGAGTGGGAAGGGGATGAAGACCCTGGTTCGGGTAGTGGGTTTGGGAGGGGGAGTAGGAAAGGGATGAAGACCCTGGTTCGGGTAGTGGATGGGGGAAGGGGGGTGGGGGAGGGTCCTGTGGAAGAGACATAGGAGGTGAGGACCCCAACTACCGTCACCGGAGTATACTCACCAGAGTATACTTACTGTCTCTGGGTCCCAGGGAACTTAGCTAAATTTAAATATTAAAAAAGAGAAAGCGGAAAACAGAGCAAAACGGCAGCGGTAGTTTGTGTATAGTGGGTGCGTGTGTGTGTGTGTGTGTGGGTGTGTGTGTGTGTGTGAGTGTGTGTGGGGGGTATTGGCAGACCGAAAAAACAAAAGGAAATAGGTATGGCAAAATGGGATTTAAATACTTGGGGGTTTAGGTGTGTAAAAAATCAAGAAAAGGTGACCAGTGGTCTTGATTATCTGCAGTGTTGTTTAAAGCCAGGTTTTCCAGGGAGACATACTCCGAGAGGAGATTTTTCCACTGGGCTAAATTTAGGGAGTTCCTTGATTTCCAGTTTAAGAGAATCGTTTTCTTGGCAATGGCTAGGGCCACAAGAAGGGGTTTATTTTTGCTTGTGTGGAAGTTAAGTGAAGACACATCACCAAGTAAGCAGAGTGAGGGAGATAGTGGGATGTGGCTTCCCAGAATGAGAGATAGGGACTCTGTGACTTTTATCCAGAACTGCTTAACAGGTGCGCATTGCCAGGTGGCATGAATATAGGTGTCAGGGCAGTTCTCTGTGCAATATGAACATAGTTCTGTCCTAAAACCCATTTTAAACAGTTTTTGTGCAGTATAGTGGGTTCTGTGAATGATTTTATACTGTATTAGCTGGAGATTTGCATTTTTGGTCATAAAATAAATGTTTTCTAAAATTGTAGCCCAGAAATCGGCATCAGGAGCAATAGAGAGATCCTCTTCCCATTTACTGGAGGGCAATGTAATGGAATTATCAGCGTGTAGTAGTATTATTTTATATATTTTGTAAAGAAGCTTTTTTGGAGCGAGTATGTTAATTAGCTCCTTGGTTGATGGAGGAAGAGACAGATTGGTAGAATTTATATTGATCTTGGATTGGATAGATGATTTGACTTGTAAATATTGTAGGAAGCTATTGTTTCCGATGCCAAACTCTTGGACCAGGTGGTGGAATGATACCAGACTATTATTGTGAAAGATATGCTTAAGATGTGTGATGCCTTTTTCAGCCCATGCATGCAGGTGAAGTGGTTTTTTGTTACTTAGAAAATCAGGGTTATGCCAGATTGGAGTGAAGTTGGAAGGTGCAAGGTGAGAGTTTGTTATTTTGTGGAATTTCCACCAGGCTGTGAGTGTTGAGGCAATAGTTCCTGCTTTAAAACAAGGATGATGCTTGATGGTTTGACTGAGGAATGGGAGGTCTGAAGTAGGTATATCTTCACAGATTGTTTGTTCTATATCCAACCAGGTGATGTCTGATTGAATTGGATGTGTCCATTTGTAAATATACTGTAGTTGATTTGCCAAAGAGTAGTGGTGGATGTGTGGGGCATCTAAGCCGCCTTGCAATTTTGTTTTTTGCAGAGTTGTAAGTTTGATCCTTGGTGCTTTGTTTTTCCAATAAAACTTACTGAACATTGAATCTATAGCCTTGAACCAAGGAAGAGTTGGATGAATTGGAATCATTGAAAAAAGGTAGTTTATTTTTGGAAGTACTGTCATTTTAATGGTTGCTATTCTTCCTAATATGGATAGTGGTAAGTTCATCCAACGTTGGAGGTCACTTTCTATTTTTTTGAGCAAGGGAGTGAAATTTAGTCCAATCAGCTCTGACAGCCTGGAGGAAATATTAATGCCCAGGTAAGTGATGTAGAAAAAAAAAAGAAGTTTCTATGCTTTTCTTGGCTTGTTCCGTTGTTTGCTTTAATTTCACGACAGCTGCCACCCAGGCTACTGCAGGTGGCATTTCTCATTAGGCTTTTTCTTCTTCTTCGGTTTTACGGCATTTGGCATCCATTTTTTTGGATCCATCATTTTGCAGCATTACCGCCCCATTCAGGCTAGTGAAAGAGTTCAGTTTGGAGAGGCAGAGGAATGTTTTTAATCATTATATTGTCACACCGTAGAGTTACGGGAGAATACTAATACGGGAGGATGTCGGGAAAGAGGAGGACAAAATATGTTAAATATGGTAGTTTCATGGCCAAAATGGGAGACTAGACAGCTATGTAGAGAATGGCAGAGGAACTACCAATGCCCCGATCAACATCGGGTTGTGAGGACTAACTAACTGTCCATGTTTGTTTTTTTAACTTTATCAATCAATCAATCAGTCAATCAAGCAATCAATCAATCAATCAATCAAGCAATCAATCAATCAATCAATCAATCAATCAATCAATCAATCAATCTTTATTTGTATAGCGCCAATTCATAACAAGTGTTATCTCAAGCGCGGGGGGGGCTAGGCGGAGTTCTGAGGAGATGCTACATTCAAATTCATGCAAATTTTCCACAATTACCGACCCTAGCTTTGAATGGGGCTGAAATGGGAAATACATCAAGAAGGATTTGGTACAATGACTTTGTGTCATTCGCTTGCGAGTGGATGCAATACCTTCAAATTGCTGGGTTGAATTTGCTGAAAACTTACCACACATCCACTTGAGTTTAAGGACAAATCACTTTGATTTTGGATGTCAAAGCACAAGTGCCCATCATTTTCTGCACTTATCACCTCAGAAATAGTTGCTGTTATTTACTTTAAACTTTAAGAAATAAGTATACCCTTGCTTAAATGGTGAAAGGATACACTGATGGAGGTCAAAGGGCTTGGTTGTTAAGCCTCATCTTAGCATCTGACAGAGAATACACAACCTCAAGAACACTTGGTGTTTTTTGTCAGTGTTGCTTTAATGTCAACTCCATCTCCAACAGTAGAGATGAACTACTTATATTCAAGTGGTCATTGATTGAATAAAAATATGTTTTCTCATATTTCTCTACCGCTTGACAATTCACTTCCCCTAGAATATTTAAGATTTGTATTATCTTTGTGCAAATGCCAACTCTGACTCAAGGAGCGATGATTAGATTCAATATAGTCATAGGTCAGTGTCATTGGGCCCCATGGTGATCTCTAAACTACTAATACAATACCTCCCAAAAGCTGTGGCAAATTTATTTTTGGTCTATGAATTTTGCTTTGATGTCCTACCTGACTCCAGGATGAGTTACTTTGGTTTAAGAGGTCAGAGAACAAAAAATCCCACCTCTTTTTCATCACTTGATAGAGAATGGAGTACTTTAAGGAGGCCTTTAGGGACCCCCTGGAAAAACATTTGTGCAAATATTCACTTCAACTTAAAGACTAAGTGCCTTGATTTGTTACCTGGTGAGTTTATCTTGTTTCAAGTACTTTTAATACTTTTAAGGTTTTATTTTGTTTTGTGTTATTTCCTTTCTGCCTGTTTAAGTCCATGGCAGTTTATCTTCATTTTACTTTCATGTCTGTCATTCCTTTGTGAAGTGCTTTGTGCTGCATTTTAATGTATGAAAAGTTCTATGCAAACAAAGCTGAGTTGAATTGAGTTGACTGGGTAAACCAGCAAAGGATGCTTAGATAAAGGACTCTCTGATTCAAATTGTTTGGTTGGTAAACCAATCAGAAATAGTTAAACAAAAGAGACAGCCAGGTGAGATTGAAGTTAATAGGTCATAGATCACTTAGTCTCATGTGTATTCCTTAATAACAAATGTAAAGAAGCAAGAGCCCTTGAAGGATTTTTGTCAAACTCTGACAACAGAATTTTGGATGCCTTAGGTCAAGGTCTATTCAAACATTCAATCGGTTGTGCTGATGTTGGATTAAAGCCGTTTGTCATAATGGAAGCTTAACCTGATGGCAGCTGGAAGTTTGATGCACATCTTACAAGTCAACAATAAACAGCCTTAACATCTGAAACTGAGTATATATCTGGCTTCTCTCAATTCATTAAATTCAAAGAAAAGAGGGAGAGAAAAGACGAAGAAAAAAGAGAGAAAATAAATGTCTGTCATTCGGGATTTAACTGTGATTTCCCATATTCCTCTGTTGTAGTCTTTATTTTTAACGTGATCTAAAAAGATGGAGTACATTATTGCAAGAAGGATGAAGAGGAGACACCGGGAGAGTATACAGTATATCACTAAAGGTTCTGCTATTTGGAGATGACAAACCAGGAATGCAAGTGGATCACAAGCATTATAAATGGATAAGCCAGCTGCGGTTTAACTGTCTCTTAATTTTGTACTTCTATTAATGACAAAGAAACAGATTACATCTGTCCTGGCCCTGGAGCTGGCCCACACGGTGACGCCACGACGGCCAGTCTGTTCTCCCAGCTGCTGAAGTGACAGCAGCTCTGACCATCTCCTCTGGGGATCATTCTCCAGCGGAGACGGTCAGAGCAGCGGGGATCATTCAGACCAATCAGACGCTGCGCCTCGCCTGCAGCGCATTTAAAGGCAAGTAGAGGTGCTCATTTGATTGGTGAAGACAGCGCTTGGCTGTGTTAAACCCTCTCACGGCTTTACTCCTCCTTCTCTGCCACTTGCGCAGAGGGGAAGAGACGGTGGCGTGGATGCGCTCCTCTGCGCCTCGAGTTCGCCTCTCTTGGCACTGCAGGAAACTTGCAAAGTGCGCTGGTCACACCCTGTCCGCGCGGCAAAGGCCGGCGCAGGGCAAGTGCGCCTACGCTTGCGCCTGGTCTACGAAATTAGAGCCCTAAATGTCTATTCTGACTCAAGGATACATTGCATATATATTTCATTGGTACAAGGTCAAGTGTCTGATCACAACTTTTGCAGAAACAATATTTTTCCACACAAAAACCACCCAGTTCTCCTTTGCGACCCACCATGTCTTTTGATTCTCGTGACCACAGCAGTTCAAAAACCCAAATAAAATCCAGCAGCATTTTATGATAAATGTATTTCCCTCCAAACCAGGTACAGTATTTCTCTGTAGTGTGCACTATGCCCCCTTCCTCACAGAATATAAAGCTGTCTAGATATGCATTTCAAAGGCTCCGACATTATGAAAGGAAGCATCAGTCTCAGATGAAAGCCCCACTGTTGATTCTAACATCCAGCAGCCCGCCTTCTCCTATCCCGGCACTCCTTCGATGATGACATATGTTCTAATCATTGGGTCATGTCTCTCACTGACATCAAAAGTGCCAAGTTGAGATGCAGATATTCTTGGGGAAGCAGAGGAAGGAGAAAGACTTCCCGCATTGATTATGTCTGGGAGGAGAAGAAAACGTTTGACACTTCCACTCTCTGCTCACCCGTTTTTGAAGCCCTGTGGGATACAAAGGAGGACGGTGTGGCTGCGCTCTACCTCTGATTAGGGGATGTCCAATGGGAATAAGAGCTGGAACAGGAATGGGTTATATATTTTTATTTATGTGAATGGGAGGATTCATGAGGGAGAGCAGGCAGCATGTCAGGAGCGTAGGTCTCGGGTTAGTAGGGTGCATTTTTTTTCACGATATTAATAGATTGTCAAGAGCTGGGGGACGTGACCCAGTTAAAGCAAAGTGAATGAGCTTTGTTACACATGCTTGTTTAGCATTGTTGTGCATTATGTGGAATAGGAAATACCCTTTAATCAATCATGTTTTTTCATATGTTGAAAGAAATAAAAAAGTGTTAAGATCCACAAAAAGACCTCTTTACAATCTAACATCTGACAATGATAAATATCAGATGATACATTTTGTCCATATTGACTTTACTCTATTTTTTCAACTTTAGCCAAAATGCACAGAGATCTGAGGATAAAGTGAGCTAATTTATTTGAATGCAAACTCTGATATCTTCTATCCCGCACAGCAAAGTGTAATTCGTATTATTTATATTTGCTTGTAATTTGTGGCTGAAAAATAATGCTCAAGTATGCTTAAGGGCTCTTAGGGTCGTTGCTATGTTGTGTCAGTATGTGAGTTCAATGGATTGTGGTTTTTGGCCTTGATTTTCTTTTCATTTCAGTTGTTTAAATTTTGTTGATATGGAAAATAACTAATCTGAAAGATAGCACAAGTTATTTCTTTGAATACAGATTCGTTAAAAAATAGAAAAGCACTTGGAGAGTGGAGACCTCCGCCAAGATACTATTCTGAATCACACCCTACTCAGGTATAATGGCCAAGACTGAGGTTGACTTGAGTTTGAAAATAAACTAAAATTGCCATAATGACATAAGGAGGGGGGACCCTACAGTAACTGAGGAGAAGTTAATGGGATTTTCCATTACAAACATCAATGTTTTTTTTGTGCCACAATCTGGATCAGATTCAGATGAAACTGAACATGCTGGTAGAGTTATATTACACATATTATCGTATACATTTTGATGTGAATGCATCAAGTGATGTCAGAGATATGATTTTTCTAAAAAATATGGCCCAATGTTAAGTTACAGGATTTTTCAAAAATTTTGGGAATTTTGTTGCATCAAGACAAATATGCAGATCATCTGCAAAAATCTAAGGTCTTCCCCTCTGCGGATGGACGCATGCTCTTTGTTTGTTTTTATAGTGATGGTGTTCCTGCTCCTGCTATGTGAATGCCATAAGAGGAAAATTTTCCCCTAACAAACTCCATTTCACAAACACTGGTGCCAACAACATTACATAATCGTAGTGATCATTTCTCATTAAGGCACTTCATAAAATGTTGCTTGGTACAGTCATGCATTCCAATACAGTCCTAGACGTCATAGAAGTCCTCATTTATGAAATTATTTTAAAACTATGTGTAAACATGAACCCTGATTCCAAAAGACATGTTGTAAATGCAAACTAAATTAAATCTAAAGTATGTTATAGGCATCTAAACAATATTGTGTATTAAAAAACAATACTACTGTTCACCATTCATGTTTTATTTCATTGTGTAGTTGTTGTTGTTGTAGTCTATGTATACATCCATGTCAAAAAGGATCTGGAAACCAGTGTTATTTTTTCACTTCCCACACAGCCTTCCAGTGCTTTTGAAATGTGTGTTTTTTTCAGAGCATGGTCAGAGATGCAGAGTTGAATATGCAACATTATCATGCCTGCTTTATGACCTTTTTACACAGCTCTAGATCATGACATTTAATATAATGTGTGTACATTCAAATGGAAGGGAGAGGAGAACAAACTTTTCACACCCAGTTATTTTCAAAAACAGCTTAAGCTTTTGATTTGCTTTAAATTGGTAAAAGATTGGCCACTTTTCATTAAAAAAAAAAATACAAAAAAAGCTGAATTTGTCCAGCAAGAGAGACACAACACAGACCACTTTATCGACATAGACAGTTTCTCACAGCAGCTTTAAACATACACTTGGCAGACACTCATGGGCACTTTACATTCAGAACAGCCATACTTATTGGGGTATAGATTCAACAAGGTGCTAGATCACTACTCAGATTTTGGTCCACAATATGGTAGCATCATAATACTGCTGTAAGTCTGTCAACTGCACATTTATGATGCCAATCTCATGTGCCTCCACACCCCAAAGATGCTCTAATGGATTGCAATCTGGTGACTGTGAAGACCTCTGGAGTACAGTGAGTCATCACCTTTACTAAACCAGTTTGAGATGATTTATTTAAAGATGTCTTTTGGGCATTTAAGGTCTTAAATCATTTGAGAGACCTAGGCTATGCTCAGAAAGACAAGCAAGATCAGGTGAGGACCTTTGGCAAAATTGCTTCTGGTGTGAATTAAACCCTGGCTAGACACAGAAGGCATGAGTATTCATTTATGATACGTACATGGTTGCTACCTACTCCGCCAAATAAGCAACCCCAAGGTTGAGATGATTATAAAAGTATGACAGGGCATGTTTCCCTGCTGGTCGCAGCCTCATATGATGGGAACACTATGGTCTTAAAGAGATGAACCAAGTCAGCACAAAACCAAGTGTACTGGGCTATTAAAATATGACTAATTGGTACCAAGAGAACCAGAGTGTGCCAAGAAAATATCTCCACACCATTAAACAACTTCCACCAGCAGCCTGAATCATTCAGACAAGGCAGGATATGTCTATGCTTTCACCTTGTAATAATAATAAAAAACATCCAACAACTATTTAAATGATGCAGCAGAAATTTTGACTCAACAATTTTCCACTCTTCTACTGTCAAATTTAATTAAGCCCATGTGAATTATGGCCACAGTTCCTTTCTTAGCTAAAAGTAATGGCACATGGTGTAGCATCCTATTGCTGCTGATGCCCATCTGCTCCAGGAATAAAAATACTGTGTGTCAAAGCATATCTTCTACATACCTTGTCTATGAAGAATGAATATTTGAATATCTGTTGACTTTCTATAATCTTAAACCACTTTATACATTCTCCCCTAACCTCTGACAAACACAGGACAATGTCACCTTGAGAACTGCTGCTCACCATATATTTTCACTTTTTCTGCCCATTTTCTGTAAACTCCAGAGAAGGTTGTATGTGAGTTAATCCAGCACCAACAACCATGCCATTATAAAAGTTACAAAAATCAACTTTCCTTCCCATTCTGAACCTCAGCGGGTTGTCCTGATCATGGCTATGTGCTTCAATTCATTGAGTTGCTGTCATGTGATTTGCTGATTACGTTTTATATAAAATGAAACAGAAAAAAAAAAAAACACTTCCTTTTGATCCTCATATCCAGCTTTTTTTTCCTGCCACCTTGTGAGGAGAGAGGAACAGCTCCATCGATCCAAAGAGGCAGTTTATAGAGGAGTACTGTTGGCTTGGTACAGAACAAGCAGACCCCCCCTTCCACTAGAAGACTGACCTTGGTCCAAAGTACTTTAAATAAATTCTCTGGACTTTTTGATGATGTTGATTTTTTTAATGGTTTTATTTATTTGTTAAACTGAAATAAACTGATGTCCTAAATGGCTGTGCTGGCATTACCAGCAGAATAAACGATGAGTTTAGAGAACATGGCCCTGACACTGAAAAGCAATAGAAGAATGGCACACATTTTAAGCTACTGTCAGTAAGCACTCCAGGAACATGAGCACATTCAATCACACACAAACACACACTTGTTAAACTTGAACACACACCATTTTGGCCACACAGCACCTGATCACAGCCCACACGTGGAGAAACATACACAAAGCTCCCCTTGCCAAAAGAATCACAGCGCGCTTTGTGACAGCAGAGAATGACTCAGGCCTGGGAAGAAGAACAAGTCAAAGCCTTTTACAGAGCAGAAATGAGGTGAGCAAAAACACTCTGCAGGTTCTTTGTAGTCCTCACAGTGGAGTGAACTACATTGTGTATGTGCTACTGTCCTGAATTTTTACACATTACAGGAGTTCTGCCTTGCAGTAGGACTTTTTCGTTCAGATAAACCACTTTCTATTTTGATTCACATGCTACAAAGAAGTTTTGGTAGAAGAAAGAGGAGGCAACAAAAAATGTGCCAAATGTTTAACCCTCCTACTATCCTTGGGGTCAATTTGACCCCATTCAATGTTTATCGTTCAAAAATAATAGTTGACTTTTTTATTTGGCTTCATATTTTAGAAGTTGAGCCTCGCTCAACTTTATGGTAATTAGCTATGACGCAGTTCAGCGGCAAACGGTGGCAACCAATCAGAGTAGAGATGTCCTTCGACTTAGCGGGCCCTAAAGGACAACTCATGTAACTTCGGTTCCTAGTTCCGGCGTCTCGAGTCCTGGATGACACGCTGCACAACAAAGCATTTTATCAGCAGAATTTGAAAACGAAGCGCCATTTAAAAAGAGCAAAAATGCGTCTGTTCTCTCTCTATTAGCGGAAGAATGCAGAAAAATGGATAGGTCTGAGGGACCACGACAGGAAGGAGAAGAGAAAGACAGGAGAAGTGGGTCTGCTGGAGGTGTGGGCCGTGTGTGGCAGTATGCCTCCGTGATGGGTTTTTTGGACCCATTCTTGGAGGAGTGTCCTTCCACCTCCAACCTTGATGAAGGTCCGGTGGAGGGCGAGGAGAGCAGGGAAGATGAGGGAGAGACAGAAGAGTATGTCACACACACACACACGAACACACACTGTGCAAAAACGCGCTCCTTTCCACCACAAGATTTTAGTATATTCAACACTGTAAAAGTTTGATGTCGTGGATAAATCAATATTATCCCTTTAAATTGCTTCCTGCCTGTCAATCCGCTCGTGACTGATTAGATGGTGATTTTACGTTATGTTCATGCTATGTTCTAAGCTGAAGTTAAACAACAGCAAGCAGCTGCTGCTGTGAAGAAGTTACGCTGCTCCTTTAAATGACAAGCAAGATTTTACGTTGGCGTCAGTCACGTGGAGCAAAATCTTTGGCCTCTTTGGCCGCTGTCGGCTTTTCAAAGCCTTTTACAGAGCAGAAATGAGGTGAGCAAAAACACTCTGCAGGTTCTTTGTAGTCCTCACAGTGGAGTGAACTACATTGTGTATGTGCTACTGTCCTGAATTTTTACACATTACAGGAGTTCTGCCTTGCAGTAGGACTTTTTCGTTCAGATAAACCACTTTCTATTTTGATTCACATGCTACAAAGAAGTTTTGGTAGAAGAAAGAGGAGGCAACAAAAAATGTGCCAAATGTTTAACCCTCCTACTATCCTTGGGGTCAATTTGACCCCATTCAATGTTTATCATTCAAAAAATAATAGTTGACTTTTTTATTTTGGCTTCATATTTCATGACTTTTCCTAATTTGATGGGTACTATTGATTAAGCATAAAATTATTATGATGATATTTTTTCATTTTGCTGTACACATATTGCACGCATCGGTGTTCCTCTGGGGTCAATTTGACCCCAAGCTGTTTTAGCTGTGTAAAACTTGTCTGTCCATGTGTGACCCATGTGTGACCTAACATTCCCACACCTGCAGGTGCAGAGTTGATACTTTTGAGCTGATACATGACATGGGGGAGGGGGAACATGGGGGGAATGAATGTGTGTGTGTCTATGTCTGTGTTAAGTAGTGCAGACTAGAAGCTTGACTGTTGCCATAAAGAACTGTTCCATGTTCTGACTATCTGACTGATGTTCTCATTATGATTTTCCGTTTCACAAATGGGGGAATTTTCAAACATGTAAACCCCCTTAAACACACAAAAAGAAACAAAAAAAACAAACAAAACAAACAAAAAAATAAACAAATAAAAAAATCATAAAAAAACAAAAAACAAAAAAACAAACAAAAAAATAAACAAGTAAAAAAAAATCATTAAAAAAACAAACAAAAAAATCTCTGGCCACTGCCAGTCCCAAGCCCGGATAACAAAAGAGGAGGGGGGAGTGAGACTTTATAGTGACCACAAATATGTTACAAAAAAGTAGATAAAAATAAGTAAATAAATATGTATATGAGAGGAAAGGGGGGATTACCAACATCAACCAGTATGGTTCATTCTGTGAGAGTCATGAATGTGCACCCCAATTACAAAAGATTTGGATGAATGATTTGGAAGATACACTAACGCTAAAACTGAAAGTTTGACCTGATGGTTGCGCTGCAGAAAGGTCATATCATCACCAAAACCAATAGGGTTCATACTCTTGTGTTCATTAATGTTGTCAGTAAATTTGAGAAGACTTGGATGAAAACTTTTCAAGATAAATCATTTCTGATTTGAAAAGTTTGGCCTGATGGTGGCGCTAGAGGACAGGTCAAGGTTTCATTATCAAGGGGTTATTTATGTATTCAACAAATAAAGTTCCTGACACAAAAACTTGGTCAACAATTTTCTGTAAATCATTTTGTGGAGGCAAATATCCCTGGGGTCAGATTGACCCCAAGGGTAAAATGTGTTAGTAATATTTGAGGAGAATAGGAGGGTTAAATTCTTATTTTGTTCTTTCTTTCTGATTTCTCTTTAGCGCCAGGCTAACCCTCACATCCATTTGCAAAAGTGGGCGGGTAATGACTCCCTGCTCGCCATTGACCATTTCACCTCTTATGAGCACGAGCAATGCCAGAAATTTCATGCCCTAAGAAAAGATATCACATAGTGCTCCATCCCAAACTAGCTCTACACAGTTTCTAAAATCAAGCATCTGTAAAGCAAATAAGATTTATGATGAAGAAGACTTTTAAAAATTTACTAATTGTAATTGTTGTATTATTGTTATTTTATTTTAAAGGTTGTTAATTAACACACAACACAAGTTTACAAAAAGTGATGTCTGTAGTTCACTGCAAGTTGTACATTTAAGTACATGTGTTTTTGCTAAACTGTTAGAAATTGATTCAATCAGAAGTTTAGCAACACATTAACTCAATTTTTTTTGGTGAAACTCAACACAAGAGAGACACATCTCTTTGCACGTGCTTGAGGAACGCTGTATGCCAAGTGTATGTGTTTTGAAGGCACAAAGTATTTTAAGAAGGCATAAAGGATGTCCATCAGATCAACCTTGACCATGGGCCTGTTTTAATTGAAACGGGCATTTGTGGAAAGTTTAAAAAAAAAAGGGGGAAAAAAAGTAATTGAAAGTATTTCTGAGAAACTGCATTTATAAGGATGAGATTGAAAACAAATGATTGTCTTAGTGGCCATTGACCCTGACCTTGTAAAAATCCTTTAAAGTTATCATTATTATTTTATTCACAAGTACAGGGCTCCATGCCATTTACCGTTGACCTATGAATGCCAAAATTGATTTCATACTTGAACGTAAGAAGGAATTTTGACTTGATGGTAATTCCTTGAAGTGTGCACCAATAGACCTCTGTCATTATCATGGAGATGGCTGGCTATCTATAAATATATATCTATTTTTTATTTTTTGTTTTGAAGTTGTATAATGAGTGTTGAAAGTTCATGTTCTGTTTGGAAGAGGGCACAAGTCCAGATTAGATTGTTTAGCCAACCATTTATTGACAATAAGTGAGACAATACAAAAGATAATAAAATGCTCAGCTGCAGCATTGAACACAAGCATACACAAGATGTTGTACGCATCAGGATTTAGGGCGGTATCATCTTATCATGTGTTAAGATCATGTCTGGTTTCATATGTTGTGTCTGCCAGGAAAGATAAACACAACAGCTTAGTAAAGGTCAGACTTAAGGCAGAAGTTCAACCAAGAGTTCAACAAAAGTTCTCGCAGTTCAGCGAAACCACAGGACCAACCACAGGATGTGAAATTGAGAAACTGGCCCCCCAGCCCTTTCCAACTGAAACCACAGTCCTGTCGAACCGAGACTGCACCGTTACCATATATGACACATTTGACCTGTTGAACCAACATGTTTGAACTGATCTGCCCTAACATAATATGTTTGAATAACTGTTAGCATAAAATAACATCTTTGAATAAATGTTAGCATTTAACTTGTAAATAATTATAACATGAGATTAGATTTTTTCTTTATATTTTCATTCACTTCATACCTTGCTCTTATGAATCATTTAATTGTTTGCTGTCACTTAATTATGGAGCTTTAAGCACACTTTATAAATATATTCAATGGCTGTGAAACTCCATGTTGCTTCCCCTGGAATCATAAATAAGAAAAAAAACATGCATTTCTGTTTGCGAGTGTAAAAAAAAGTAAAGTTAGAATTGAAATTAAATCATTCATAAAGCTCCACCTATGAAACTAATCATCAAACAAACACTCCGGCTCAGTGTGTACAGCCTCTTATTTATGCATTGTCAGGACAAAAAGTATGTGATCACATATTTTATTCAGCTGTTTTTTTACACCTTGGAGTATTGAATGAGGAAAGTTAATTATATTGCATTGTTACCATGGTAACAGCAGACCAGTTGATTTATCTCGTGCTGATTTGTTGCCAGTGAGTTCAGTTTTGAGTGCGCCCTGGGAAATGGAGGTAGTGAATTACAGTTCTAGGTAGGCACACTTCCTGGAAAATCAGAGCTTGGATTGAAACTCACATAATGAGAATGACTTTATTTAGGCAGCAAGATGGGAACAGCCATGGCATATAAATAAAGTTAAAAAACACAGAATAAAGTGCAAGCGGCTGCCCAAAGTAGGGTACATTTATCACAGGGGTTTGACCCAATACTGTTCATCAGGCAGACCTGAAAAAGGCCTGAGGAGTAATAACCTTGTGTCACACTGCTAAGATTTAAAGGGACCTTTGAGCAAAGTTGCAAGAAACTATTATGCAAATACAGCACATTATGTTGCCTTTCCTGCCATCTATTTCACCAAAAAGCTGTTACTAATGTGCTCTGCCTGCTGTGTGGGCTACATACAAACAGAGGAAAAAACAAACAAATGCAAAAAAAAAAAAAAGAGTCAGACATGACTAACTTCATATTATTTTTTCTTCTGTTTGTCTCTCTGTCTTTGTTCTGTTTGCTTTGCTGTGACTTTCATCTTAAAACATGGAGACACTTTGTCACACTGATGTAAACTTATGCCAACAGTTGGCATGAACAAAAAGACAGAGAGCAAACAAACAAGAAGAACCTGAAAGATGCTTCTATTCACATTTCATGCTACAGCTGCGATACACAACCTGCAGTTCCCTTGGCTCTTTTGTGACTTGTAGCTCTTATTAGAAAAGAGGACAGAAAGGATGTGTTGGTATTTTAAATATTACCCTATAACTACACAAACAGGTAAATTGTGCCAAAAGCATGCAATATAGGTATATAAGCAGCAGGGCCACAGATCATGTATTACTGGGCCAAAGTCAGACAAAAATATTAACTAAATGACCCTTTTCGTTAACAACTGAGTCTGATGGGTGTTTCATCTTGATAGGATGAGAGGTAATGTAATGCATTGCTGTACCTTATGGTAATGCACTCTTAAATAGCTGTAAAAATATTATAACAAGAACTGAAAAAAATGGCCAACGAATGAAGTACACACTATCAGCACTGCCATTTTTACATTATGTATCTCCATGCTCAGGAGGTGTAGTGGTTTAGCTAATTATCATGTCAACTGGTGACTTTCAGCTTCCTAGGTTTTTAGATGTCATTGTTAGGCAGCCAATCATCCTTACCTATAATGTCTCTTATTGGCTTTTAGACACAAGCCCATATCTCTGATCCTGAGTTGTGGTGAGTTTTACTGTGATGTGATTTACTAGTGTAAATATTCATCCAAAAAAATCAAATTCAGAATATTTATGTAGTGATTTTCTTACAAGAATGGACTAGATGTGCTTTAATACACTCTCCATACAAACAATTTAAAGAACTGCCTGTAGAAGGCAATAGAATCCAAGTTCCTGAAAAACAGCTATAATTACTATATAATTTATTGTTTGTTTTTTGGCATAATCTATGTCAGCATCTCTCTCTAGTATTTATCAGAGAACGCATGCTGTCAATGAGTGTTTTAAGAAAGTTAAGGATGGATTGTCGATACTTTTAAAGGTACAGTTTTGGTATTGATTACTCCATTAAAATATCAATACCAAATGAGTCCTTTAACAAAATGTTAATCTGTGCTTTTCTTCTTTGCCTGACTGTTTCAGACTCTCTCTTTTTTCATGTCAAGGCATCGCCATTTTCTGTGTCTTGCCACTGCAGAGACCAACCAAACGGTACTCAGCTGGTTCTAATGGTGGGCAAACAGAGACATAACATAGGTTTGTAGCACACAACGAAAATATCCGATTCATATACATAATGTATGCATTGAACAAGATGGTTTGTATCAGTATCAGCAATGTATTGATATGAAAAATTCCCATATAGTCCTTGAATGAAACTGGAGTTGCATTAGAGACCTGTGTATTTTACTTCCTGATGATTTATGAGGCTCTAACTTCGTAGACAGTGCAGGCGCCATGTCTGGGTGTGTCCAGCACACTTTGCAAGTTTCCTGCAGTGGTCAGAGAGGCACACTTCAGGCACTCCGTCCCTGCCCCTCTGCGCAAGTGCTAGAGAGGGAGGAGAAAAGGCGGGAGTGGGTTTAACCCAGCCAAGTGTTGTCTTCACCAATGAAATGAATGCCTCTCCTTGCCTTTAAATGCACTGCAGACGAGGCGCAGAGACTGATTGGTCTGACTGATCCCCGCCACCGCACAGTGTGCTGGAAGGATAGCAGACACGGTCAGAGCAGCTGTCACCGTCATAACAACTAGAGAGCGGAGGGGCTATCAGGGCACGCATCGGAGGCCATGAAGCGCATCACCTTGTGGGCCAGCTCCCGGGACAGATGTAATCTGTTTCTTTGTCATTAATAGGGGTACGAAATAGAGTGACAGACATCTAAACAGCAGCAAGCTAATCAATTCATGCTTGTGATCCATTTGCATTCCTGGTCTGTCATCGCCAAATAGCACAATAATGTACTCCATCTTTTTGATCACGTTAAGAATAAAGATTAAAAAAGAGAAATATGGCTATCACAGTTAAATCCTTAAGACACCAAGTGACAGACATTTATTTTCTCTTTTTTTTCTCCATCTATTCTCCCTCTTTTCTTTGAATTTTATCAAATGAGAGAAGCCAGATATATACTCCATATTGGATGATGAGGCTGTTTATTGTTGACTTGTAAGATGTGCATCAAACTTTCAGCTGCCATCAGGTTAAGTTTCCATCATGACAACGGCTTTAATCTGACATCAGATGTTACAAAGGGACAATTGATATATAAACAAATGTATATGCTGGTTCAGACGGTTACATCAAATAACGACTGCTGTGATTGTTTATTGCATTAAAATGTATCAAATTACAGCTGCGGAGGGTGCGCTTTGCCTGCGCCGAGAATAGACCAGGTTGGAGCTGGCGAGGTTTCAGCACACCTTCCGCGCAGTTTTTTCGCATGAAATTGTCACTGCACCAACCTGAATCTGTCGGAACCTCCCCCTGGTGTGCTGTCCCACCCATCTCAGCACACTGTCTACAAAATTGTCAAATTGACTGCACACGACGGTGCGCCGGCAAAATTAACACTGTGCAGGGTGCGCCAGGCACCGTGCACCACCCTGCACTGCACCAAGAAATTAGGGGCCCTGTATTTTAATTTACTATATTATAGTAGAAACTTTGCTCTACCATGTAGAAGAAAAAATCTGCTGCCACTGAATCAAATTTGTCAGATCAGTCACCATCTTACACACTCACACTTTGAACTTTCAGGAATGGAGAGCTACATCCAGCAACCAAATAATGGTACATTTCTGATCTGCTTCATTCAAGTCTTTTTTTTTTAATGTATTTTTTGGGCATTTTGTGCCTTTATTGATAGGAGAGAGACAGTGGATAGTCTTGTGAAAGGGGGCGAGAGAGCAGGGGAAGACACTCCGCAAACTGGTCACAGGCGGGACTGGAACCCGGACCGGCAGAAGCAAGTACATGGGGTGCCTGGTTGCCAACCACTCCGCCAATCCAGCACCCCACTTCATTCAAGTCTTATTCCACAGACAACAGCAAAGCAGCATTGTACTGCAACACTATCTGATCACTACCTCACTCAACTCAGGGCCTGTTTTGTATGAAGAGGTTTTGTACTCAGATTAGCTCACTTACTTATCTTCTGTGACTTTATTGCTTGTAACAGGTCAGTAAAGCGCAAGCAGATGGCAGTGCCAGAGGCTTGTGTATAGGAACAGTTTTGTCGGTGGTGTTTGCATTTGCTGGTGATCAAAGTTCAGGAGATCTTGGTTCACAGAAAACCATCTTGTTAAGTAATTTGATAAATATGAAGTGTCAGAATATTGAAATCTTTTCACCCTTAAATGGGAAGTAGTTTTACTAATTATAAAGCCTTTTTCAGCTTCATGTAGAATTTAATATTTGTTGTCATGCTTTCCCTCTGTGGCTTCTTTTTATAGAAGTTGTTTCATGAAAAAGAATATATTTTGAGCCAGATTTAGGTCGAAACTGACTCAAATCTTTCTTTTTTTAATATATCTTTCTGTTGTCAGATGTTCTACTGAAAAGTATAAAAGGGTGTCATTAATTATTTGCTTGAAAGTTAAGATATAACACCTTTGGTTAAAAGCCTCAGGCAATCAGAAACCATTGAGACTATGTGTATGTCAAACATGTTTAAGAAGAGTTGATGCATTGCATTGAGGTAATTGTTACCACTTTGAGCAACAAGTGGACATGGAGCACATCATGACCCAGTGTTTGTTTACATCTCACATGATAGATGGTGTGTGTCTTCAGTAGTGCTCAAGTACCACCAGGGGCGGATCTAGAAAAATATTTATGGGGTGGCAAGAGGGGGGCAGGAATTTTTTAGGGGTGGCAACCTACATCAGATGCCTATAAACTGAAGCTGTTATCGTAGTTTGATGAGAAATAGACAATTTACTCTGAAGTATTCCTGCTTGCAAGACTTAGTGCATAACTTAGAACATACTGTATATTCCACATGTAAGCAGAATTTGTACAAGAAAAAACTATCCTAATGGACTGTAATAAGGTCAGCAGCATAAATACACAATGGAAACCAATGGGTCACGGTACTTAAACAAGCCACTGGACACAAACCTGAATAGAGGTCGCATATGAATATATTTAGCTTCCAGTCAGAAAAACTAAAAAAATATTTTGTAACTATGTGCATACAGGTTTTTTTTCTGCACAGTAATATACACAAAATAAGAGCTATCAAAAAACAAGAACAGCAAAAACACTGCTTCATGTTCAGCAGAATTTACACCTTTTACACTGGTGTCACATTTTCAACTCTTTATTTTTAAGGTTTTATCTATCAGATTTGCTCAGTAACCAAAACAGAGGTATGGGTCATTCTGCCAAAAGAGTGCAATTTGCTTTTTGTAACGCTACAAAATAAACTTCATTTTTCATTCCATTTCAAGATAGAATTTAGTAATATACACATTTACTCATTTAAAATGAGTACTGGTCAATCTCAGGCAACTTTATTTAATTTATTGCAACTTTTGACAGTTTATCATTGCAAATTTTTTCTCTGCTGTTACCAAAACTCAAATGCCATTTTAAAAACGTGTTTAAAAGGATATCAACCACATACAATGTTTTAGACTCTTAGAAAAAGAGTTAATTGAGAAGAAATGGTTGGTTACATGAAAACACTAATATTTATGACAAAATGACTTTTTTTGCAGTTATTCTTTATTTGAGTAACAGGAATGAATTTGTGGCATAAAATTAGAAACTGTGTGAAATCTAGCCACTTAACATCTTTGCTAGTAGCTTGAGAACATGGAGCAAATTCTTAAGATTTAACTGAATATTTTACTTTTGATATCAACAAATGTTGTCTTAGAGATAACTTAGGTAACAGGACTGAGTTTTTAGACTGACCATCTCTAAAACAGCTAATATATCATTAAATTTAAGGAAAAATAAAAAAGATAACTTACTTTTGGTCTTCCCATGACTTGCAGAAGACATAAATGATGTCACTTCCTGCAGAACATGTCACTGGTGGAATGTTCCAGAATTTTAAAGAGGGGATTGTGTTTGGGTAACAGCAATGAGTGAAAACCTGGGGACAGCACTAAAATGTGAATTTTCAACAAAATATAAAGACTTTTTTGTAAAACTTTTGTTTTAAAAGTGTGGATAGAACATGGAGTCACACTGAAATGCAAAAGAAATTTTGCTTTGGAAGGATTTTGTTCAGAATGAATTGTTGTAAACTGTAGCGTTTGGCTGTGGGGACAGGCAAGAAGTGCTATATATAAGTGTTTGGGATGCCATTTTAAAATATTTAAATATGTATATATATATGTATATATAAACATATACATACATATATATATATGTATATATATATATATATATATATATATATATATATATATATACACATATATATGTGTGTGTGTGTGTGTGTGTGTGTTATTTCTACAAAGATTAAAGTGTATAGTGTTCAGTATAATAACAAATATAATTTATTATATATTATTAATTGTGTTTATAAATTTAATACACAATAAAATGCTGGGGACAGAAATTTCACTCTGTTGGCGGAATCACCCATATACAGAAATTTAAAGAGCAGATTAAATTTACAAGGTTTCCCTTTACAGAAACTGAATCAATATTCAGTGTGTTTATGAGCTATTTAAATTTTTTATTTAAATTTTAAATCCATGGATCACTGTGTCTGTGTTTATATGTGAGCAAGACAGGTGGGGCTTGTTTCGGTTCGATTCGGTGGGTTTTTAGGAGAAACACGGTCACTTTGGACTCTGATTTTTCTTCCTGTGATCGTCTTTTCAGCCTGTAGCATAGCTCACACTCACACACACACAGCCCCGTTATTCGGGTGAGTGGCAGTGAATTGAGTCCGGAATCAGACGGATTATGAAGAACACGACGCCGCCTGCGCGCCTCAAATACTAGACTGTGGTTTTTACCTCTTTCCTTGTGCCTTCCTCCTCGACTCCCGACTGGCTCTCTCTCACTTCGCGCCCATAGACTGTTTGTTCGGTGCTGCATTCACTGTCGTCGGACATCGGAACTTCGCGCTCGTAACTGTTAATTTTTCCTATCAGTTCATTGCTGCCAGTTGGGGTGGCAGTAGGGGTGGCAAGGGTTTATTTTAGGGTGGCATTTGCCACCCCATGCCACCCCGGTAGATCCGCCCATGAGTACCACTTACAGGCCTGGCATATTTATTACAGTTTTAACTGTTGTCCATGTGTGGATGGTTCACATTTCTTGAAACATTGCAGTCTTGAGAGAGAATGTTTTAAAACAAAGAAGATTTTGCCTCCTAATGTTCCCCTTCATCTTTTACTTGTCGGTGTAATGATGAACATGATGAACAGCAAATCCACACGATGCTGTGTTGGGTGTGAGGGTGATGGAAGGGAGGTAAGAGGAGACAAGTGGACTAAAGTTAGTGACAGATCCATGAACCATAGACCTGTCGTCTGATTCATCAGAGGTTAGCCTTTTAAGATGGTACGTCTCGTTTTCAGGAGGGTCCTCATGTCTGAATGGTTGTGGTGATCATTTTATAGAAGTATAATCAATGATATTCTTACTGAAAATAAGAATTTATGGTAGTGACGAACTCATGGATGCCCAGACCACAAGTGCATCCCTACCATATTTGTCTCCGTTAAGTATAAATGTATTAAAGGCCTCTTGAGATGTGACATCCCATTTTCAAGAGGGACCCCATGACTATGTGGTGCTAAATATAACCAGGGTACTTGGGCACATGTAAACAAAGTCTCATACATAAAATCTGCTTGGTTGCTAATACTCGCTTGCATCAGATCGATTTAAGACAGACTGATTGTGTCGGGGGAGATAAAGCTAGCTAATGAGTTGGTGCATGGAAGCTGCTAAGCCAGGAGGCATCTTGGATCTCCCTCTTTGCCTGCCACTAAGCTAACTGAGAATTTTTAAGCCAGAATTCCCTATCGGAGGACTACCACTGAGTTTCAAAAGGGTGATTTACCAACCAGAGCAGATGCCCATTGTTTATACAGATTGATATCAAAACAGGGGACACATGTAGAATACAGTTTGATTTGAAGATGGCTCCAATAAGCCTAGTTTGAGGTAAACATCAAAGAGAATAGGTTGTTAATTAAAGAAAGACTTGTATGAATTTTGACATGATCCCCTATATTGACTTTGGAAGCTGCAAAGACATGACTGCAAAACAAAACAGATCAAGAAAATGGCAGTATTTTGCAGAACCATTAACAATTTATATGCCTGTCAGGCATCTCTAATACAACATCTATTCCACCCAGTTTTATCCTAATTGAAGCTTTCTGACTGGGAAACCAGAGTTAGATGCGGAGCATATTGACACATCTATTTATACATCTAGCCTGGAGTGGCAGATGTGACGCTGACTTGTTTGTGCACTAATGATAAGGGTTGTAAATGGATTGCACAGACATGGAGGATAATTAGGATAAATTAAAAAGACATCCCTAGCAGCACATGGCAAATTATGTCAACAGGTTAAAACACAGCATCCAGTTCGCTGTATGAGTTTTAGGTTAGCATGTTCTGTGTGGCCAAGCTTAACAATGCCAGCAGGGGTAGACTGGCCATCTGGAAAGGCTGTAGCTGGCTGATTGTTTAGTCATCCTGCTTTACTTTGGCTGGCATGACTCCCCATGAGTACGTGTGTGGTGATTAATGTTGCATCATAAGTCTTTCACACATTTGAAGCCCATCTTTGGACCATCTAACCCAAATAGAAGCAAAAAATAAAATGTGAGACTGAGTCAACCAAACAAATTAGCATTGTTCTGCTTTTAGGTGGTTGTTGGAAATATAAGTTATGGCCTACACATCACAATATTTATCTATTTATTTAGCTCTGAAGTGTCCATGGTGGTGAGACAATGTTATCCTGACATGCTGAGTCCTTATTTGGTGATGTTTTGCCCGTAAGCTATACGTTCTGTAACTTCATGGCCGCCACTCTGTTTACCTGCTTATACTGCACGCACTGTTTTTCTGCCAGTACCACTTCTCAGTCATCGCCCTGCATGAGTTTGCATTTTCTCTCATCAGCATCCACCTTAGAGCACAGTCCCTGTGGGAGATATACACCTTTTTCTATACTGAAATGTATTTTCCAATGAGTGAATACATTTTTGTTCAGATTCAAGCTATATCCACAAAAATGCAAGTGCTTCCTGTGTACCTCTGGTAATTTGGGAATTACCCTCTGATATCTTATTTAAGTGTAGCACTGTGTTAATTCACTGAACTTTGTAAAAGTTTCTGCCAGGGTTTAACAGAGCGAGTGTAATTTTTGGTGGTTTGCATATTGCTTTTACATAATGCAACTGTGTTTTAGGGTCTGAACTTACAGCATTGTGATTGCATTATGTTTTTGAATTTGCATTTGTGCTGTGGCTTGCTTTTATGTTGGACAGTCTGCATTTGTGTTGTAGGAATTTTGCATTGGTGAAATGGCAGTCTTCACTACAGTTGTGGTGTTTTGATTTTGTGTTGTGGTGGTTTGCAATTATGTTATAGCAGCCTTTATTTTTGTCGTGGAAGTTTCGTTATGTTGTGGAAGTTTGCATTGTGTGTTGACAGTTTCTATTTGTATTCATTTCTGTCTGCACTTTTCTTTGGGATATTTACTTATGTAATTTGGTGGTTGGCATTTTTGTTTGTTGATGGTATGCTTTGTGTTATTTCAGTTGGCATATATGTTGTAACAGATTGCTTTTTGTTGTGGAGGTTTGTTGTTTTATTGCCGTGGCTTGCATATGTATTGTAACAGTTAACTAGTTTGTTGTGAATGACATGTTTATTGTGATGGTTTGCATCTTTATTATGGCAGTTTACTATTTTGCTGTGTTTCATTCAAATACATGGTGCTGTTTCTTCATTTCTATGGTGCTGTCGGGATTGTGTTTGTGTTGTGATTGTTTGCACATTGTTTGTTTGTGATTGTTTGATATTATCTGATATTTTGCAATTGTGTTATGGCAGTTTGTGGCAGTTGTAATTGTGTTGTGATGATGTGCATTTGTTATGCTGCATTTGCCTTGGAGAAGCCAGCAGTTGTGTACTTTCAATTTCCTGTTTTGTTGTGGTAGTTCTGCTTTGTGCGGCATTGTTTTTATAGCATTGTTTGTATTTATTTCATGAAAGTATTCATATATGTCATGGTACTTTGCAAATGCATTTGGTAGCATTTTATATAGTGATGGTTTGCATATGTAAGAGTTTGAATTTGTAATTTATACATTTATAAATCCACCTCACTACTGTCAGTTTGTTTTTATGTTGTGGCAATGTGAATTTGGGATATGCCATTTGCGTCTGTTGGTTGCATGCTGTCACGGTATTATTAATTGTATAGTGACAGTGACATTTCTACAAACCCAAAACCAGTGAAGTTGGCACGTTGTGTAAATCGTGAATAAAAACAGAATACGATGATTTGCAAATCCCTTTCAACTTATATTCAATTGAATACACAGCAAAGACAAGGTACTTGTATCTGGTAAACTGTGTTATTTTTTGCAAATATTACCTCATTTGGAATTTGATGCCTGCAACATGTTTCAAAAAAGCTGGCACAAGTGGCAAAAAAGACTGAGAAAGATGAGGAATGCTCATCAAACACTTAATTGGAACATCCCACAGGTGAACACGCTAATTGGGAACAGGTGGGTGCCATGATTGAGTATAAAAGCAGCTTCCCTGAAATGCTCAGTCATTCACAAACAAGGATGGGGCGAGGGTGACCACTCTGTGAACAAATGCATGAGCAAATTGTCGAACAGTTTGAGAACAACATTTCTCAGTGAGCTATTGCAAAGAATTTAGGGATTTTATCATCTACGATCCGTAATATCATCAAAAGGCTCCGAGAATTTGGATAAATTAAAACACTTCAGAAAACCACTGTCAGTAACTACAGTTCGTTGCTACATCTGTAAGTGCAAGTTAAAACTCTACTATGGAAAGTGAAAGTCATTTATCAACAACACCCAGAAACACCGCCAGCTTCGCTGGGCCCGAGCTCATCTAAGATGGACTGATGCAAAGTAGAAAAGTGTTCTGTGGTCTGATGAGTCCACATTTCAAATTGTTTTTGGAAGCTGTGGTCGTCGTGTCCTCCGGACCAAAGAGGAAAAGAACCAGCCGGACTGTTATAGGCGTAAAGTTCAAAAGCCAGCACCTGTGATGGTATGGGGGTGTATTAGTGCCCAAGGCATGGGTAACTTACATATCTGTGAAGGCACCATTAGTGCTGAAAGGTACATACAGGTTATGGAGCAACATATGTTGCCATCCAAGCAACATCTTTTTCATGGACGCCCCTGCTTATTTCAGCAAGACAATGCCAAGCCACATTCTGCACGTGTTACAACAGCTTGGCTTCGTAGTAAAAGAGTGCAGGTACTAGACTGGCCTGCCTGTAGTCCAGACCTGTCCCCCATTGAAAATGTGTGGTGCATTATGAAGTGTAAAATACAATAACAGAGACCCCGGACTGTTGAACAACTTAAGCTGTACATCAAGCAAGAATGGGAAAGAATCCCACCCGAAAAGCTTCAAAAATTGGTCTCCTCAGTTCCCAAACGTTTACTGAGTGTTGTTAAAGGAAAGGCGATGTAACACAGTGGTAAAAATGCCCCTGTGCCAACTTTTTTGCAATATGTTGCTGCCATTAAATTCTAAGTTGATGATTATTTGCAAAAGAAAATAAAGTTTCTCAGTTCGAACATTAAATATCTTGTCTTTACAGTGTATTCAATTGAATATAAGTTGAAAAGGATTTGCAAATCATTGTATTTTGTTTTTATTTATGATTTACACAACGTACCAACTTCACTGGTTTTGGGTTTGGTATTATGTCAGGTTGCATTGTGTAAATTTCAATTAGCACTTGTCTTGCATTTATGTTGTAGTGGTTTTCACTTGTGTTGTGGCAGTGTGCCTATGGATTTTGTTAATGTAAATTTGTGTTTCTGCATTTTCATTTGTGTTTGAGAAGGTTTCATTTATGCTGTGGAAGTTGGCATATGTGTCATGGCACTTTGCACATGTGTGACAGTTAGCATGAGTTAATGATAGGTCCAACTGACTTTTGGCTTTTTGATTTTGTGTTGTGGCTGCATTCATTTGAGTTGTTTGCACTGATGATGTGCTTTGTGTATCTGTCATTGTCGTAGTAATTTATGTAGTGGTGGTTTGCGTGTGTGTTTTTATGTTTTTTGTGTGAGTTTGCCATTGTGTTAAGTCAACATGTCCTCAGGATGGTTTCATTTGTGTTGTAGCAGTTGGTGGCAGTTTACATCTATGACATCCTTGGTTTTTTATGTGGCAGTTTGCTTTAGTAATGTGGCTTTATACTTTTGTGTTGTGATGGTCTGATTGTCATGGGTTGAAAGCACAGTATATTCCGCAGCTCCAAAACTGTCCAACATCCAGAGATACTGTTAAAACCAAAAAAAGGGCTTGTTTCTGTGTTTCAGTCATCAGAGAACAGATGTTCCAAAACGGCCGAGTGCTGTCATATGGCAGTTTTCCAACAAATGCAAGGCTGAAATATGTTACTGTTGCCTTAACTGCTTATCCTTATTTTAAAAGTTAGAGTCTAAAGTATGTAAGGTAGAGTCAGTTTTGACTTTGTTTACCTTTTCTTTCCATCTCTCTTCACAAGGGACTCCACTGAGGAAGAAGATGAGTAAAGATCAATTGTAGAAAATAACAGGCTATTGATCTTTAATGTTAGTAACTAGAAACATAACAGCAACAGACAAATGGCATCTGTCTAGAGAAATGTGATGTCTTACTACATGAAATTAGAGTCCATTGTATTGTTGATTTGTGGTAGAAAGAGACCACATGAAATTAGAATAAACAAGAGCCCTATTACAGAGGAGTGGGAGTTTGTTGATGTTTGTTTCAAGTCGCATGGTCATAACTGAGTTGAACGAAGGTGAGAGACGATAAATGAAATGATAATACCAAGGACAGCAAAATAAAGAAAACAGATCATGAAGTCTCTCCAGCGCCAGTGTGCATTAGATACATTCAGATTATGTTGTGGAATATGACATTGCGCGAATTATAAGTGTGCAATGCATATCCAAAGATCAGCATGCTGTTTTTTTTGTTTGTTTGTTTTTGTTTTACTCTAAAAAATTAGGTGATTACAAGGATTTTGGTGGTCCCATTCACTGCCATTTACCACACAGTGTCTGTACTACGCTAACTCCCAAGATGGGCAGAACTGGCTAGTTGTTTACTTGTGCCAGTGGCTTCAAGCAACCTCACTTCAAAACCCAAAATTTTACCTTTAAAATACGGAGCAAAGCAAGTGGGTTATGCCAACAATGCAAGAGTAAAAGTAACATTAAACCAATCTGTAATTCTTGTCTTCAGACAATTTTTGACAGCATAATCTACAGTTTAACTGTATAGTGGGAGTTTTGTAATATTAAGACTACCCAGTAAGGCTTAACATAATGCTTTGATTACCAAAAAAAGTTGTCAGCCAGCTAGCTGTTAAATTTACATTCAGCATCTAGTGAACAGATGCTGAATGTAAATCTAACAAGTGTTTCCTTGAAAACCTGAGCTGACAGATAAGTAAATATTAGACTTGTTTTTTGTTGGTGGCTCCAGAAGTCTTCAGATTTATAGAAGTCTTTCCGCTCCTTATTAGAAAGCTCACGGTACAACATGCCAGTGTTGTGTTTTCAGCTTGGGGGCTTTGCTAATCAAATACCAATGTAGCCTTGGAGGCAGTCGACCTTATTAAAAACCACACTCAGGTCAAGCAGTAATAATGCAGACATTTTATCAGGATCATTAACCAGCAGCTCATCATAAAAGCAGAAAACTACTGTAAGTGAAGAGAAAAAAAAAATATTGTGTTGGCATGTGAAATGGCCATGAATTTATACAAATTGAGCTCACTTTAGGCTGTTTGAAGGACCGATGAGAGCATTCTTTAACAGTGCTGCAGCTAGAGCTGAAGTCAGGGCAGCTTGTGGCAAAGGGTAATGAAATTAGAACTAGTTGTCAAGCCAGGGCTGACATGGCAAGCTGCTGCTATTAAAACTATGCTGCTAGTGATTGTTTTTGTGCTTCAGGCAGTGCTGATTGACATATGCATAAGCTAGCACCACTACAGTACATAATTCTCATGCTGTGAGATAATAAGACTTATATTCCACTGTGCACTCTGCTCTGGATTGTGCACGTCCAACTGATTTGGGAACAATGCTGATATGTAAATGTGTGCAATCTGTGAAAAGTGGGACGAGCCTGGCCCTGGCCGGGCTAAGCTTCATGAGCTCCGCTGGCCTGATAGAGAGGCTGCGCTGGACTGGCTGGTGCGGCCATGGAGGTGTAAGTATGGGCATCTATTATTCAAGACATAATTATGCAGTGGGCAGCTTTGTCAGCCAGTCAATCAGAACCCAGCTTTTCATTAGACTGCCTGTCATTGCACTGCTCTGGAGACATGCCTCTTAGACACACACAGAAGTGCACACATAGGCTGGGTAAAAAGACAAAGAAACATATGAGCGCACTTTAATTTCTGCCAGTGTGATAATACAAAAACAAGAAGAAGCTCAATCTAAATGGTGGCAAGATGACAATGGGTCCTTATTTCTCTACTCTTTTATTCAAGAGGCTCCCTCTGTGCCTTAATTTTAATGTCAAATGAAGACTTAATGAGTTATGTGAAGTGTATACAGCACATTCAAAGAAAAGAGGGGTGAAAAGTGTAGAAAGACATGAATAAAGTTTGTGGAAATTAGAACTTCCAACCGAGAGTCATAAGCAAACAGTACAAGCACTATAAGGTCAACAGAGAGGGCCAGAAATCTGTTGTGATGGTACAAATCTGTATCCCATAATTACCATTATTTGTCCTGTCTCTCTTGAAATTGTGGACAAATTTGATACAATAATGAGAGAACTTTCAATAGAAAGACATTTATCCCACTCTCTCAGAACACATTAGCTGCCTTTATATAACACAATGTACAGTAAGTTCAAAGCAAGCCATGGTAATCTCATATAAATTAGGTACTACTTAAAAAGTCCCATATCCTGCAAAATCAATTTTCTTTTCCATTAATGATGGTAGACAGGGTTTGGGGAGCAGAAGAACATTACAACTTTAATCAAACTCTATGTTTACCAGGAAAAGTGCTATGCCATTTTAAAGAAAATGCTCATTGAAAAGCTGTTTTTTTCACTTTCTGGAGCTGATTATGTGATTATGTTATAGATATACAGCCTTCATCTGTATGTGGCTTTTTTTGCTGTCACAGTCAGGCACTGTGGCCTGTAACCCCTCTTTGTTGAGGCAGCCAACCAGCACAGAGCTCATTATCAGACAGCCTACACACCCCCTTTAGATCAGAGCTTTTCCAAAGTGTAGGAAAATGTGCTTCTGATCCTCCACAAAGATGACATTTCCATTTCTTTATTTCAACTTAAACCCTTGCTTAACAGGCACTCGAGACATTATGTAAACGGTCAAACAGAGCAGGATATGGGACCTTAAAATCACACTAAGCTACAGGTGACTCATTGGCCAAAACAGGGTTAGTAGTTTTGTCATCCCTTCTGCTACCAGAACAACTGAGATTGGAAAAAACAAACAAACAAAAAAACACACGGTGGCAGATGGGATTAGGAAAAGACAACAAAAAAGAGTGTGAGTGAGCAAGAGACTGAACAAGGGCAAATATTGTACAGGCTAATACATGTTGGCAAGCATTTTCATAAATAACATGCTGCAAGTCAGATGCTCAGCTGGCGTTGAAGCTTTTGGACATGTGAGGAAAGTAGTTTACGCTTTATGTCCCACTGATTGCTTCTACCAATAGAAAAGCACTTTGAGAGCACAGACGTCCGCCAAGCAGCTCAGTTCCACCCATGAATTGAGATTTCCACCCAACATTATGGCCTTGTAGAGCAGACGGACCTTCCTGATACTGAAATCCTGCAAGTATATCTTGCCAGCCTCCATTGTCCAATGACTTCACTTGGCTAATGCTTAACGGACCAAACAGGGAAGAGAGGCAGGAGCTGCAGACGTGAGGAAACCAGGAAATGACTGCATAGGCCTACTTGAAAACAATGGCGGCTTCTGAAGCGGTCTCAATATCTTTTTTTTTTTTTTAATTAGAAATGAAATCAGTTTTTCTTTATAAGAGGAGGAAATAATACCACTTGAAGGTTGTCTTACAAGGAATAATGGTTTTGCTCTTCTTACCAGGGATCACTGCTGGAAAACTGAGAGAGAACATGGAAATCCTCCATGGACATCCTGATTAGTCTATGGTCATCATGGCAATTTAGTGATATATGCTCTCCTTAGAAGTTTACCAGTTAAACTTGGAATAAATTGTCTTTGACGAGGCTCATTTCACATGTTAGTGTTGAATGATTTATCACTGTGATATAATTTACTGTAAGACAAGAGTCTAAAGTAGTTTAAGCTAACAGCTGACTGTTGTTAGCCATTAACTGCTGTTGGCTGTTTGTAAGCTAACTGCTGTTAGCCATTAGCTGCTACATAGGCTATTAGTAGCAGCTAATGGCTACGGTTGTTAGCCATCAGCCACTACATATAGCCGCTAAATATTTTACGTCATACGTAGCAACATTGCTTGATATGAATTGGTCTGTGATTAGTGTGACAAGCAGAGCCATTTTACCAACTGCAAGCCGCTGTTGTTTCCAGGGTGAAAGTGCCTTCAAAAACATTTTTGAATGGCTCTTTCCCCGGTGGATTACTGAAATATTTATGTGGCGGATATATTGAACTGTGTATCTGGCATGCCAGGTCACCAACATTATAGTCCTATATTTGTCTTATACACACTATGTGGAATGGAAAATATTAATATCAATCTGCAGGAAGTATAATCACTGTTGATATAAATATCATCCAATAGAGTAGTGGGTCTTGTAACTTGTTTACTGAACCAATTTGCTGCTGCTTGCACAGATGTTGATAGTGTGTACGCTGCTGGGATTTGCCATTCTAAAATTAAAAGTATTTTGTGACGTCAATCTGGATCAGATCAGCCCCAAAATGCAGTGGCTTCTTCCTTGGACAAAACCACATGTCCGGTAAAATTTTCATTTAAATCTATTCAGTAGTTTTTGCCTAATCAACATGTGTCAACAAATGCATGCAAAATACAGACAATAGATAGATAGATAGATAGATAGATAGATAGATAGATAGATAGATAGATAGATAGATAGATAGATAGATAGATAGATACTTACATACATACATACATACATACATACATACATACATACATACATAAAAATGAGCCCATATTGTGCTTTATATTTTGTATCCCCATAAGTGTGTTAAACATGCAAAACTACCCAAAACACAAAATCAGCAGAATCAAGACTTTTCCTTCCACCCATATTTATGGTGATAATAGTTAATTCCTCTAGAATCCCTGAAACAGATCTACCAGTGCGATGTCCTGATACTGTTTTTTCAAAAGTCAAGCCCATTGGCTTGGACTAGCAGGACCAGTGCAGAGGAGAAACTGTAGAATGAATTCAGGGATTCTGCCAATTAGGCGCTGAGCAGCATTGCATTGACCAATAACCACAGAGTGGACCTGTCAACTCATCAGTGCAGATTGGACCCATGTATCAAAGAGAGCCTCAAAGGGCAGGAGCTCAAACAGGGATCTTGGACAGAGAAAATACAGTTGTATCTGTGGAAGCCCTTTAGAAGCCCTCAGAAGCAGAGCTCGTTATTTATATTTTGAAAATACCCCCAATTTTTAGGGACAATGTAGATGGGTACAAGGGCTTACCCACACTGCAGGTTGTCTAGAAAATGGCAAAAAAACATAATCATTATTATTCTGATAGATGTGGGCATCACAATGAGAAAACATGATAACGGAATAGTTTTAAAACACACTCTACATGGAAGCATTAAACATGAATGCTCTGTACAATTACTCTGAAATTTAACTACAAGAAATAAATGAAGCAATATGTGAAAAAAAATTAAACCTGAAAATAACAATATCATGGCAAAAAGGCTAAATAAGTGCAGTATGTCATGAGGCACATTTAATCAATTGTCAATTGTACTACAAAATTAAACTTGATTATTTGCCCAGCTCTTTTGAGAACTCACATTATGACCAGCCAACATGTGAAAGAGTCCTAGGCAAGTCACTGGACTAAATATTTGTCCTACGGCCATCAGCATTTAAATTTGTTTAAATTGGATTAACTAATATTTATATATTAATATATTAACACTTTGCCTTGCAGCCTTTTACAATATTTATTGCCCATGATTGTGACAAGTATTAAAGCGCTTCAGTTGTCAGGAGACCAGTGAATAGCTGTGCAAAAAGTCAATTTGCCATGTGTGCTATGCCAGAGACAATAAATTTGGGGAGAACTACTTTTGGCAAGTGCAACATTTACAGCAATAATTTTATGCCAAAGTTAAGTAGTTTTTTCAAAAACACTGGCCAGTGTGTGCTGTAAAACTGTTTCATAATGATAGGCATTAAGGCATCTGTTGCAGTTCAAAAGTATCAAGCGGAGCATGTTGAAAGCAACAATGTGTATCGTATTAGATATGTTCTCTGAGAGTTCAATGACAGTCGGTACAATAACTCTAAATGAGGAGAATAGTGCCCCTACCGTTGCCACAGAGGGCTCTGCTACCATCTTTCAGCACTATGTGACTTTGGCAGCAAGTGCATACAGAAGAAGCTAATTACTTAAGCTGAGGCTAATTAGCACATTTGACACATTAGCTGAGGCTGAGAGACAAGAGAGTATAGTACAGCATAAACATGAGATTATAAAGAGGAAGTGACCATGCAGGCAGTTAGAAGAAACGCAAAGTAAGACAGCAGAGGGCACTTTCTTGCAGATATTCACAAAACTCTGACACGTGAAGTGACACTTCGTTTCATGTTTATGTGTTGTTTCTCAAGCATACATTAAAAAATGTAAATATCAATCTTATGCCTGAAAATCTAAAATATTTCTCTTTGCAAATCTTTAGCTTTACAGTCTAGGACTTTAGAGATGTTTGCCAAATAGCATGTGAAAATCACGGTGATGTTGCCATTAAGTCACAAGCCCTCTTTTACGCAACCTCCCTTTTTTAATTGCATATCCGTATACATATACATGCAGACATATATGTATGTGTGCATGTAATGCAAGTTTGTGTGTTCCTGTAACTGTGTGATTGGATAGTATTTCATGTCACATCCTACGTCTTGAAATAATGGCACTTTAACTCTTGCACTTTAAAACATGCTCTTAAATGATATTTTTATTAAGATTGTGCTGCCCTTTTATCATCTTAGATTGTTTTTATGTCGATGTATGTAACCTGCCAGGGGACTACGGATGCAATTAAGTAGTTGTGCCATCTGGGATGTTTACATTTGTATTATACACTGATGTTCGTAATGTGCAATGTCCCTACCACATAAACATTAAGTAAATAAATATTGAGTCTGTTGCTTGTAGCTCCTGCCTCTTCCTGTTTCAACTGACTCAGTGCCATTTTGGGCCGAAGATCCTGAAGAGAATCTTTAAAGATTTGAGCTTGGCAGGACGGATCTGTCTGATTACAAACATATACTCAAGTGGATCCAGCTGCTCAGCAGAGGCCTATATCACGATATCAACTTATCCCCGGTAACTCACATCTATCCAGGATTGAGTAACCGCAACAATGGCAATCAGGATAACTTATAGCACAACGCAAGTTATCAACACGGTAACTCAATACAGGATTGTCTCATCCAGAGCCGTGAACGCGCACGTATAAGGGGAGGGCTCAGAGGCAGCTGATCAATCATAATCATGATCGGGGAACAAGCTGAGAAGCGCTGCCTCAATTAAATCATAAAAACACACCGATCTGAAGTCTGACCCAAATTAACAATTTCAAATCAGCAAGAAAAAAAATCCCTCAAACACATGAATAAAGAGCAGGAATGACACGATGGACATGATATATAATGTGAAATAATGTGTTGTTTCACATAAGAATTACATCCCTTTTATTTGTCAAGCACTTTATGATGCATTTGAATGTATGAAAGGTGATACAGAAGTGAAGTTTAAATTGCAGGGCGATGCAAAACGACAGCTGGACAGTTAGTGCACCGCTCCTGCGGGTCACACGGGGAATAAACGGCTCCAATAGGCTATATCACCCAGGTAAAGATGATTCCGGGCCGTGAGAACCGCACGCCCTATAGCGCGACGCAGGGTTGATCTAGTGGGTCAAATCGGTATTGTGACACTCCTTCTCATCTTCATGCTCGTCTCAAGAGTTGTGCACCTCCTTCTACTGGGTTCAGGAGAAGAGGGCAGGGCATTGATTTGGAGAAGCTGATTGGCTAGTGCAAGGGTCATCTCGCAGGATCAGATTCAACCTCCAACTTATCCTGCTCCGGAGCAGGTTAGCCGTTCAGAGTAAGTCACCATGGCGATCTACTCCGATAAGAAATTAACTGGCTTCGTGCTATGGATAAATCAGGGTTAACCCCGAAGTTATCTCGCTAAGACATTAATCCTGCTTCGTGCTATAGGCCTCAGGTTAAGCAGTGGACCCTTGATCACAATAAACAATTCCTCTGAGATTTTGCTAGGAGCTAAATTTTGACCAGATAATAGATACTATAATAAATATCAGAACATCATTAATTAATGTGCCTAGTTATAAATATTTCATGTTGGAGTAAAACTTATTAGCTCAGTAAAGACACACAAAACAGGGCATTGTCATATGAAAATAAAATGTCTTCTGGACACTTCTATGATTGACACAATGTGGGGATTTAAGAAGCCGCTAATGTGACCGTAATGTGTAAATAAGTGCTCTTGGAAGATTGTATCCTTTAATTGAGCTTGGCTATTTAAAAGACTTGAAATAATACAGAGCAATACTATTTGTAAATGGAGTTACATTTTAGTATAGTCGTGGCTATGGAGTTGTACATCATTTTGGCAAGGACTTGAGCCATGTGGAACAACCCTTTAAATAATTAAACAGCATGTCATTGACACTTTTTGGAAGCCCTGTTTGTTCAGTCTGCTTCATCTATCAACTGTTAGTTACTCCCTGAAGGAATGAGTCATGTCCATGATAAAGTCTGTGTCCTCAGAGTTTTCAATTTAGGGTACAAGAAGTGATTAGTTTCCACATTATTACTACATGATCCTGATTTCAACATAGATTTCCAGCATCTAACACCTGAACTGGATGAAGTGGAGAACATGATAAATTGCTTAACTTAACCACTTTGGGTTTGTTCAGCATACTGATGTTTTCTCATGAAACTGACCTGTTGTTTTGAGCTTTTTTCTTTTCTATGAGAGTATTAAAAGTTGATTTTGGAATTTTTATTTAAAATAGGAGGCCGACCCGAGTTGGTGGCTTTCATATCTTCACTTGACGGTCTTAATTAAATATGGTCTTTTACCTGGTCTTAAAATACAGAGCTTCTGGGAGGGTACAACTATTTCGTAGGGTCACACACTTGGTTGACCTAAAGAATATTTAGCAGATAAGATAAAGTAAAACTATGTGGTGGGTATAAAACAAAGAAGAGCAGTTACAGTTGGTATTACTCAGGACTCAAGTCTCAGTCTGTAAGTGGAAGGGTGTATGTTCACTTTCAGAAGAATGAAAGTTTTCTGGTTGTAATATCATGTTTTTGTAGGTCTTTTAGGTCTTTGTATGAAGGTTTTGTTGAATTCAGGGAGTACGAGTTGCAGAAAATAGTTTACTGAAGAGCAAAACAATTTTGACTTTCAGGAAGTACAGATTACACCTTCTTTCTTTTTACATGGGACAAATACCCACCTATATTTACTGAAGACTTCCTTGACCTCTAATTTTTAGAAAATTAAACTCAAAGTAGGTGTACATATGGCCATGAACCTACCCTGTGCATCCCGTCCAGCCAGAGTAAGAATCTAATTTACAATACAAGCCTATAATGCATCAACCCTAAAATAAACAACAGAGATTTATAGCACTACATAAACCAATTATGTCTTTGGGGACATAAGGGAGAATGAATTGTCAAAGTGAGCTTCAGATAGCTCCTGCACTCCCCCACACTTCCTCCATCTCTCTGTAATGAAAATGCCAAGAGAACATGGTTTGACTGCGAGGGCAGAGAGGAGAGCGGCAGTGGGTCAGAGGCACAGTGAGGGGAAGATGAGGGCAGTTCAAGAATACATGATTTCAGGATAGATTTAGCTAAAAACTGCTTTTTAATTAGTGAAAAATTACATAAATTCGGTGAGTATCCAATACTCTGACAGAAAACAGGATTTTGAAAAACAAGAGACTTTGAACTCCAGCCTTCAGTTTGTGGCTTTTTCGTGTGAAGGAGTAAACAGGATCTCATAAATACAGTATGTGTGCGCTCATAGAGTACATGCGTGGTTGTGAGCATCAGAATGTTAACTTTCTCTGACAAAGACGTCTCATTACAAAATGTGTCAAATGCAGAGGAAGAAGGGGGGTCTGTACAGTAGACCTCGGGATCAAAGCAACCAGTGCATTAAAGAGAAATAAAAAAAAAAAAAATCAGCTCAGCTCCACTCCAGAGAGGAATGCTGCTTGGTAATGATGTTGACTCAGGTCTGATCCATGTGTACACTTTCTCCTCACACGGCATGCCTAGAGAGGGGGAACGTTTGCATTTGTGTATGTTTCATTTCGAGGAGGAGTGTGTGCATAATAAGCCAAGGGACAGGGGACTAGAGTAAAATCCACGCTAAACCCAGGCCGTCACAGAATGTTTGAATAATGTTGCCTAATTGGTGCTGGATATGTTTGGGAGCAAACAGGAGTAAAGATGGCAGTTAGCTATAGTTAGTGACAGTTTAGTGGGTGATGTTTATGATTACGCCACTAAGGAACGGATGGGTCTAAAAATACAGTGCTAAGTGTAACACATGTACTTGCTTCACTCTAGGTTTTACGTGGACTGAATTTAATTGTATGGAAAAAGGACCATTTTGTGAATTTTATGCTCCTAAAATTCTTATCTGGAGGGCAAAAAGACTGCTAGCTAGCATGGCTCACTGTGTTGAGCCATGCTATTTTTATTTGTACAAAGGAACACAATCACAGCCTATTTAAAACAACATAACAACCCAAACAGTAGGGTCATTTTGGACCGAAACGTGACCACGGTGAGTGAAGCTCCGTTTCTCAATGGATTTGTCATCTGGGAGGGCTAAAAAACAAATTTAGCTGGGGTATATTTTTTAAAATGGTGGGAAAATTTTTTTAGAGGCCAAAATCCAAAATGGCTGTCGTGGAAATGATCTTCTTTAAGGCTCGACCTACAATGATGGACAATAAATGTTTTCAGACCTTATTTTTGTTAAGAAATACATATTTCTGAGTTACAAGATGATTTGACCTTATTTTAACCTTCAAATTCAAGATGGCTGCCACTTTTGGTGTTTTTTTAGGGTTTTTTGGGGGGAGTTTTTGCCATTTTGGGGGATTTTTTTTTTCAGAATTGTTACAGAGTCTCTATAAGGTTATAATGGAAGCTCTGCCCATGATGAATTGAATAATATACAGTTAAAGTTCATAGAAATAACATCTGAAGTCAATAAAGTAGATGTTTATGTGTAAACAACACTTGTTGATTTCCCATTTCCCATTGAAATTGACTAAATGACCCTACTAAAACACCACCATTAACTATTGCTGTTCTGGGGGCACAGTCCCCTGCTTATGCATTTCTGACACTGTTTACTTAGTAATTAGCATAATAAACAAATAAATAAATATATGGAAAACTGCCTTGCAATGTTTAGATATTTTTACAAACTCCTGAATCAAGAACCAGATCACCACCAAAATCGGACCACTTTCTTGTGTCATGACCAACATTCTCTAAAAGTCACATTAAATCTATTGAGAATTTCATGAGCTCCCAGATGTACAATAAACAAAACCACAAGAATGAGTCTGATGCTTCTTTGGGCAAGGGGGATATCAGTGCAATAATGCTCAGAAAATCATGCCCACTGCATAAAGCTTCAGCCGAATCTCCTTCAGCATGATCATATCCTTAGAAAACTGAATCATATCAAGGCATTCTTTGCTGCACTGCATCAGTGAGCACTTATCCTGCTCCCTCTGAGCCTTTACTACCCTCCCCATTCGAAACGACAAACTATAAATAATGTATCTTCTGCAGTCAGCCAGTTGTCTAAAATGTCAAACATGTATTTTATCAATGGAGGACAGAGCACAGACTGAGAACAGAAACTGAGAGCCAACAGATCTATGTGGATGCTAACCATGTGCTTTCGGGAAAGTAGACTAGCAAGGGCTCCATTGACTAAGATGTTTGACAGAAACTACTGGAAACTACTGAATGAGACTCAAAGATGGATAAGACTACTTTAAAATTGTGCTGAACATCAAGATCTGTAGCAAACTCGACTTGGGGGGGGGGGGGGGGGGGAGGTAAAACTTTACAGATGTCTAACGAGAAACACTAAAAGTGGGTTGCGCTATTGCAGTAATTCTCAAAGCTTTTCTGCATTATTTATATATATATATATATATATATATATATATATATATATATATATATATATATATATATATATATATATATATATATATATATATACATATATATGCATTTTGACCCTGGATTGTTCTGAGACAGTCCCCTTCATATGGAAAAGGATTTTTGAATTGGACAAAATAGATAGAAGGACAGAGATCAACCTGAACAGAGCTTAGAGGATGGGAAACAGAGCGAGGTTCAGCGGCCTTGATTTGAACTAGCAGTCACAATGTTCATACGGACTATTGTCCCATCTTACCTCCTTACATATAAAATCCATGTCTGTTTTCTTTACAAAGAGCTTGTAAGTCTAATGAAGCCTTGAACTTTTTCTGTTCTTCAAATCTTCTTTAATTTCTTTTTTGTTATTTTTTGGGGCTTTTATGGCCTTTATTATATAGGACAGCTGAAGATAGACAGGAAAGCGGGTGAAGAGAGGGGGGACGACATGCAGCAAAGGGCTGAGGCCGGGATTCGAACCAGCAGCCGCTGCTGGGGGTTGGCAGCCCCCGTACATGGGGCAGATGCTCTACCAACTGAGCTAATGTCCGCCCCCAAATCTTCTTTAATTTCAAAAGGAACTAAGGACATCTAAACCAAATTATCAGTACTAAAAACAACAATAACAATAGCAGTACTATTTTCTCTGTAAAGCTATGTCATATTACTTCAATGGAGACGTCAATTGGCAGAAATTAATACCTCACGAATGAGGGCCAAACAATGGGAATGAAGACAATAAATCATGCATTAAGCTATTTCAGTCCTACACATAGACGTCACGTCTCCTGCATGATTAAAGTCATTATGATGCCCTCACGAGAATTTCCCATTTTTTTCTCCCTCATGCTCATTCAGAGAAATGTCAGGTGGCTTTATATTTGGATTAACAGAGGGGCTCAGTTTGCCAAGAAACTCCTGCAATCCCATTTCCGAGGTACAAAAGGTTTTGTTTTATGGATAATGTCACCTTCCTCTTCTGCGAAACCCTTTATAAAACGTTACGCCTTCCTGACTTGCCATTACATTTTCTTGTGTTGAGAAAAATTGTAGTTACTGTTGATTTTCATTTTGTACTGCTTTTGCGCTGTAATGCAAAAATGTCCTTAAGCACAAGAGAGAAAATAAATGGTGGTGAGTAGAACATGAATGAAAAAGAGAAACAGCAATGAGTCAGAAGCAAGGACAAGGGCCTTGACTGCCACTCTACCTGATAATGCTTTTGATCTGATGTGTCACAAGATGATGCATGCTTGACAATTACCTCTCCACTGCAGCACTCAGGAGCAATAAAAAAAGCACTCTCTGTTTCCTGCCCACACATACGCTCAGGCAAACACAGACAAACAAGCTGAACTGCCACTGCTGCCGTTTCACTGTGCCATTTGCTGAGACCACTTTGACCATCCTCCAACCTGTTGAGCACAAAGCTGGAGATAAGATGGATTTGGGCGACCTCGCTCCCTCTTTGTGTTTCCTGGACAAAATGTCATCAATACAAGGAGACTCTGGAAGAGGCTCAAACTAAATACCTCTGCTATATCAAGTCTGTATGGCCTCTGATCCCTTTTGATGCCGGGTTGTTCCATTAAAAACTGAAAGGATCTGGAGGCTCCTTATCTCACATCTGCTCCACTGTCGTCATGCAGCCACAGCTGATGACCTACAGGGTGAGAATTTACATAGATTTTCCCCTACCTGCCACTACCGCTGCTTTTTCTGTCCTGCTTTCTCCAGTCATTTTATTTTAGCCAATATTTTTCTTTTTAGGAGTAATATTATTACTAAAGCTTATAGCAGGGCCTGGGATCTGGTGCCAGACCCTGTTCCCAGTGTGCAAGTATCAGGGGACATTGCATAAATGACAAGGACACTAGGAAGGACATATAAGTAAGAAAACGCTTTGTGGTGAGAGATCAGTCATGACAGACCACCTATGCAATTAGGAATATTTTTGGATTTTATACATTACAAACTAAAGCAAAGAACTTCCTGTAACTCAACTATTAAAACTTAGACAAAAGACTTGAGACTTAAAGCTAGGGTCTACGATCTGAAAACCAGTTTGGCTGTTGAGACAGATTTGAAAACGCAGCCTGCCCGCCCCTTCACTCACTCCTCCCCTCCGTGTTCCAAGATCCCGCCCCCCAGCTCGTGTCGCCTCCTAACAACATGCCCCCTCTGATACAGCAACAAGACGGCTGGCATAAAATAGCAGCAATGACAAACAAAAACAACTCAGTTCAACTGAAAGTAACAAACACGACAGTCATCCCCCTTGTAACACACAGCGGTAGCCATTTCAATTGGACCAGCAGCGAAGCGGGTCTGGCGTCGCCAGAGCAGAGCCGATTGTGGGCGAGGATTTACCTTTCTCGGCGTGTCTTCACCAGCTCAGTTTACAATGCTAACGATGAGTGGCTAACTTATGCTAAAATCTATTGACAGAGCCTACCCGCTCCGACCAACAACGTTCAGTCGTTAGCCAGTATAGGCAAAGACTAACCAGAGTTATTCAGCAGGCATCTCCCACTGTAGTAAACAAAGCTATTACCTGTTCAACCAGGGGTAGAACGGCCGGTGCAGAAGGTCGGCTGGCAGCCGGTGCTGGGGCCGTTCACCAGCCGGCGCCCAGTGCTGCGGCTGGCGCCCAGTGCTGCGGTCGTTCGCCAGCCGGTGGCCCGTGCTGCGGCCGGCCGTTCGGTAGCCGGTAGCCTGCGGCCTGCGGCCAGCACAGTGTTCAACAATCCCAAATCATTCTGCAGCTTTTTCCACCGTACGATTCTCCAACGTTGAGTCTCCGTTGGGACCTGTATTGCTCTTATTTCTTCCTTACTTCAGCCTTTTCCTCGAAACTTTTACATTTCCTTCTCTTCGATGTGGAGGGTAACAGAAGCGGCCTCCCGGCCCCATGATGCTTCAGTAGCTATGCTGCTAGCTGATCACCAGTACATGAGAGAGGTAGTGGGGAGGAGGCGGGACCATGGGGAAGACGGTGCGGAGCAGGGGAGACAGGGGATTGGATGGACTCACGGACCAATCCGAACCGGATTGGTCAACTATTATGCCGCTTTGCAGCGGATATACTGAATGGATTTTTTCTCATTCTTTTTGGTCTTTATATTGCGTAGATCGGACCATTGGACTATAACGGCCTTATAAACGGTGTAATTAAGATGTACCAAGCTTCCAAATTGTAGACCATAGTTTTAACTAAATATTTAATTGTGTGTTTTTGAGGATATGTCTCATTTTACACATTACCCTTTTCAAACACTTCAACTTTAAATACAAACTTGTTGTTATGGAATGACTCCAGAATTTTTAACTTTGGACCCAAAAGTTGAATGACAGAGGCAGGTTAAACTTGACACTGGTTATTGGTTAACACAATCCAAACAGGGGTAACGGGGAAGTCCAGTGATTGTGAGAGATTCCAGGTAAGATGGTGAGTGTTAACAGGTGGTCAGGGTGGTGAGGGCTCATGGAGAGCGCTGGAAAGAAAAAGGAAAGGAGCACAGATGAGGTAAGTACACTGTTGATGAACCGGAACAAACAAGTCACAAAACCACTCAGAGGCAAAAAAGCTCCCAACTTGAGATTGTCTAGTGGTAGTGGAAATCTGTTGGTGCCACAGAGGTGTCCAGCAGCTGGTTAAGTAGAGAGTAGAGCATGACACGGGAGCAGATTTTCACTCCTGTTCAGTCCCACTCCCAGAGAAAAAATCCTGTCCTGTCCCAATTCCGGGGCCGGAGTAAAAAAATGTAATCCTGTCCTGTCCCACTCCTGTAGAATGACTCCAACTTCCATCCCACTCCCACTCAAAATTACTCCCACTCCTGTCCCGTTCCTGTTTGAATAAAACCAAACATGTGGAAAAAATGTTGCATTTTTAAATTTTAGGTAAAAGTGCAGTACATATGGGGTGCTGGTTTGGCAGAGTGGTTAGCAACCAGGCACCCCATGTGTTTGCTTCTGCTGGTCTGGGTTCAAATTCCGCCTGTGACCACTTTGTCTTCCCCTACTCTCTCTCCCCCCTTTCACAAGCCTATCCATTGTCTCTCTCCTATCAATAAAGGCACAAGATGCCAAAAAAAAAACCATAAAAAAAAGTGCAGTGCATATAAAAGGCCTTGCCTTTAAGTTTCACATGCCTGACATTCGTTCAGTGTAAACAGCTCTCTTTTTGACGTGTCATCTTCTCCCTCCGTGTTGTTTTGTGTTATATGTGTGTCCCTGGCAGCCCCTTGGAGTCGCTTTTCACTTCCGGTGGTGACAGGAAGTCAAACCGTTCTGTAGTTCTTTTGCGTTGCTAGTGCGGTCAAGAGTGTTGGCTCTCATTGAGAGATGACTACAAAAATGCACGCATATGTTCGTCTGGTTGTGTAACTTGGCTGAAAAGGATCATCTATTAATGTCGCTCCCGCTCCTGCCTGCTCCCGTTGCCTTTTTTTCCCGTCCCGTCCCGGTCAAGGGATTCATTAAAAAATGACTCCCATCCCGTGGGATTTCTGCGGGAATCACGTGACCCACGGGAATTCCCGAAAAATGTCATCCTCTAGTAGAGAGCAGTGATTAGATGATTAGGACTGAGGCTGCAGCGGAAGTGTACTGGTGAACCACATCAACTCACCGGGCAGCAGAGAGCATTGAAGCAGTGAGGGAGGGGTAGAACAGCACAGAGAGGGAGGAATCCTCACATCTGTACTGTATCTAATTTTTTAAAGTATTTTACCTGGATATCTGTTGTTCCTCAGAAGTATTGTAACTATGCTATTTACAACATCACATCACCTTCTAACATCACGCAGGTCTGGAGCAGACAGTAAACACTCACATGGGGATGAGGGAGGACTTTGGTGGTTCTGGTTCTGTTCATAAGTTTAAGACTGGGATTCAATCAATGTAATCTCTGTCACGTATCACTCTATCTCACCACTTCACAAATCACTGAAGCTGGTGGGTTGAGTGGCCCTGACACAGCCCTTCATTTGATTTGACATTAAACACTGTATAGTGAATGTGTGCATTCGCAGGCTCAAGTGCACCACTTAGAAGTCTTTCTAAACACAGCCGCGTGCACAACGTCAGTGTGTAAATATGTGTTCCTGTGCAGGTAAGTGGCTGTTGATAGTCCTCCCGGTGTTGTGCCATGCACCTTGAGTGACACCAGGTATTAAAAGTGTCACTGTTGTGTGACATCGCTGTGATAAGGAGCCAGTGAGAGTCATCCTCATTAAACATCAATCCTGCCTCGGCTTGAGGGCTCAGTTGCTCCAGGCGACACCCTGCACTGTGACACATGGAGAAACAACTAATGCACAAAGAAGGAAAAAGAAGGGAGGAAAACAGATTTATCTCAGCTGCTTCTCTGGAAATTGTGTCCTTTTTTCTGTCTCTTGGAGATGGTTTGATGTTCTTGTTTATGCGTTTATCAGATTACCATTGATTTATGCTCTTATTCTGACACTTCACAGTCAAACATATGAGCAGATTAAGCCCAGTTAGACATGCATGTGTTTTCTTATTGTGAGTCCCAAATTAAAGTCTAGTCATCTGTTAGGTATTATGGGATTAAAATAGTTTTGTTACTGACTGCAGATGGTGCCGAAAGGGATTTGTTTGTTTCTTTCATGCACACACACTGACACACAAGCAGCAGAGAGAGTGGTGTAGAGCTTTCATCGTTTCAGTGTCAATTTGCTCAGTTGTCCTAAGACGAGAGGAGAGGAGCAGAGTGACCAGGGATTTCTTTACAACAGTGCTGACCTGCCGACCCTGGATTGTGTAACTGGTGAAATAAAATACAAAACCCAAAACCACTGACGTTGGCACGTTGTGTAAATCGAAAATAAAAATAGAATACAATGATTTGCAAATCCCTTTTAACCTATATTCAATTGAATACACTGCAAAGACAAGATACTTAACGTTCGAACTGGTAAACTTTATTTTTTGTAATAGAAGCTCATTTGGAATTTGATGCCTGCAACATGTTTCGAAAAAGCTGGCACAAGTGGCAAAAAAGACTGAGAAAGTTGAGGAATGCTCATCAAACACTTATTTGGAACATCCCACAGGTGAACAGGCTAATTGGGAACAGGTGGGTGCTATGATTGAGTATAAAAGCGCTTCCCTGAAATGCTCAGTCATTCACAAACAAGGATGGGGCCAGGGTCACCACTTTGTGAACAAATGCGTGAGCAAATTATCAAACAGTTTAAGAACAATATTTCTCAATGAGCTAATCCAAGGAATTTAGGGATTTCATCATCTACGGTCCGTAATATCATCAAAAGGTTCAGAGAATCTGGAGAAATCACGGCACATAAGCGGCTAGGCCCAAAACCAACATTGAATGCCCGTTACCTTCGATCCCTCAGGCGATACTGCATCAAAAACCGGCATCACTGTGTAAAGGATATCACCACATGGGCTCAGGAACACTTCAGAAAACCACTGTCAGTAACTACAGTTCGTCGCTACATCTGTAAGTGCAAGTTAAAACTCTACTATGCAAAGCCAAAGCCATTTATCAACAACTCCCAGAAACACCACCGGCTTCGCTGGGCCCGAGCTCATCTAAGATGGACTGATGCAAAGTGGAAAAGTGTTCTGTGGTCTGACGAGTCCACATTTCAAATTGTTTTTTGAAACTGTGGTCGTCGTGTCCTCCGGACCAAAGAGGAAAAGAACCAGCCGGACTGTTATAGGTGCAACGTTCAAAAGCCAGCATCTGTGATGGTATGGGGGTGTATTAGTGCCCAAGGCATGGGTAACTTACACATCTGTGAAGGCACCATTAATGCTGAAAGGTACATACAGGTTTTGGAGCAACATATGTTGCCATCCAAGCACCGTCTTTTTCATGGGCACCCCTGCTTATTTCAGCAAGACAATGCCAAGTCACATTCTGCACGTGTTACAACAGCGTGGCTTCGTAGAAAAAGAGTGCGGGTACTAGACTGGCCTGCCTGTAGTCCAGACCTGTCCCCCATTGAAAATGTGTGGCGCATTATGAAGCGTAAAATACAACAACGAAGACCCCGGACTGTTGAACAACTGAAGCTGTACATCAAGCAAGAATGGGAAAGAATTCCACCTGAAAAGCTTCAAAAATTGGTCTCCTCAGTCCCCAAACATTTACTGAGTGTTGTTAAAAGGAAAGGCGATGTAACACAGTGGTAAAAATGCCCCTGTGCCAACTTTTTTGCAATGTGTTGCAGTCATTAAATTCTAAGTTGATGATTATTTGCAAAATAAAATAAAGTTTCTCAGTTCAAACATTAAATATCTTGTCTTTGCAGTGTATTCAATTGAATATGAGTTGAAAAGGATTTGCAAATCATTGTATTCTGTTTTTATTTGCGATTTACACAATGTGCCAACTTCACTGGTTTTGAGTTTTGTACATGGACAAAGATGCTGACTAATGAACATTGTATTTTTGAGATGTAAGGGCCAATTCAGCAAGTGAGAGTTTATGTTGTTTCACAACAAAACAGACTGTTCTGTGCAGCGGTGGAAGAGAAGGGTTTGTAGGAATGCCAAAATGTAAGTAATTTTAAGTATGCAGGATGCAGATGTCTTAAGTACCAATACATAGTTGAATAAAGTCAATCATTTATTCATTTTCTATACCGCTTATCCCTTTTGGGGTCACAGGGGGCCTAGAGCATATCCCAGCTGCTATTAGGGAGAGATGGGGTACACCCTGAACTGGTCCCCAGCTGAATGCAAGGCCACATGGAGAGAACCCTGTCTGTGGGAGGAAGAGAGAGAGAGCCCACGCAAGCATGGGAAGAACATGCCATCTTCAGTCAGAAATGCCCTGCCAGACACGAGTACCGAACAAGTGACCTTCTTGCTGTGACCTACTTGCTGTGCCACCATGCTACTCCATTAAGTCAATCATATTTTATGAAAATTTGTGGCTCCAATTGAGCAAGTGCTGATCCTGTCACTATCATATGCCTAAATTGGTATTTACTAATCATTACATCTTGCAGTCTTTTAGATAATTTTACTTTCGTTTAAGCCAATCTGCATTCTGAACTCTGACCGTTACGCAACTGAAAAGTTAAGATGGAACAAAAATTTCAGCAGTGATGAATTATTTCAACACTATATACTTTCTAAGCAGAGCTGAAATGTTTACAACAATTGTGAATACAGGATCATCTCAGATTCTTGGACTTCATAGGCTTTCAGATATGTTTTTTTTTTAAACTGCAGCATTTGTATATGTATATGTATACCCCAGAATACTGGGGTACACTGTCAGCTAATGTAGCAGCCTACACCACTTTGAATGTACTGTCCAAAAAACTGCGACTTCTAAACCTGCCCTCAATCACATTTATCTTGGAAAAAAGTCTTGCCATCCTAACAAAGCTTATTGTTGGCAAAAACCACTGTAATAAATCCATGGGTGGTTTTACCACAGTTTGAGTGATGACATTATCTCACAACTGATGAACTATGAGGTACTTAAGCTCCATCCTCTCCTGCAAACTCAAAGTTGCAAACTTCTGCCTGAGTTAGAAATACTCATTTATCAAGCCCCTCTACATTTCACTGATACCTCCATTGTTAGTGATCAGTGCCCGAACTTCCAAGATGGACAGACAATCATTCTGATCCACTTTGGATGGTGAGCCAATCAACTGTGAAATATAACATGATGTTTGAGCGAGAGTGAGAGTCCCACAGCCTGTTTTTTTTTTTAATCACTTGAAATTGACTGACTCATTGAGGATATGCATTGCCGTGGGTCCCATCTTTTAAAGCAAGCATATATCAGAGAATTTGACAGCTAAGTACAGGGCCTTTGTACTGCAGGGTTCTTACACCTCACAGGTCTGCGGTGGTGTGTAAGTTATGACTATTAAAATATAAGAATAATGCAGTAAAAAATTTGGAAATAAACATTTTTGGCTGTGTTTCTCTCCTTCAATGAGCCTCAGCACACCACCGCATTCAGGTCTTCCCCTGATCAAAGCAGTGCAGTCTTCTTTGGACAGCTGTCTGAGTCAGCATCAGAGGTTAAGAAAGAAATACAGAGGTTCTCAAAGTATGTTTCTTTGAGCAGAGATTTGATCTTAGAAGTAAGGGAAAGTCCAATGATGCTTGATCAGGTGAATAGGGAGGGTAATCAAGGTCTGTGGATTGTTTTCAGGCTGCAACTGCTCTGCAGAGAGCACAAAGTGAGCTGGCATGATGTCTTGATGAAGAATGAAACCATTTTTCCACCACTGTGGTCCCTCTCTTCAGGTTTTCCTCACAGTTTTCTAGAAACTGTTTGTAAAAGCATTGATTCACCATTGACCCTTCTGGAACCACACTTAGTGATACCCTTAATGTTTTGTTATGTAACAAAACAGTCGGTATGGCCATGAATTTGGAATTTCTTTGTCGCGTTTTCTTCATCCTTGGAGATAATGTTTTCCACTGCACTTAGTGCCATTTTCTTGTTGGCCAGGAAGTTTGGGATACACTTTTTACAGGTTCGAACTTTCATGCAGAATTTGCCAATTAGTCTTTTTTTTTTAATTCACTAGCAAGGACCACACCACAAATGTATGCGTTTGAACAGGGGCGGATCTAGAACAATATTTACAGGGTGGCAAGAGGGGGGCAGGAATTTTTCAGGGGTGGCAACCGACATCAGATGCATATAAACTGAAGCAGTTATTGTAGTTTGGTGAGAAATAGACAATTTACACTGGAGTATTCCTGCTTGCAAGACTTAGTACATAACTTAGAACATACTGTATATTCCACATGTAAGCAGCATTTGTACAAGAAAAAAACTACCCTAATGCACTGTAAAAAGGTCAGCAGCATAAATACACAATGGAAATCAATGGGTCATGGCACTTAAAGAAGGCACTGGACATTGGAGAATATTTTTGGTTTGATCTAAAATACACTGTATACAAAATATTAATATTCTGTTACCATCTGACTATACTTTAACACTTAAAAGTTTTCCCAAGTACTCACATTTAAGCAAACACAATAGCTGACAGCAAAATGTCAATTTCGGTAACTGTCCTTTTTAATATCAACTTGTTAAATTATGCAGAAACAATTTCCATACCATAGGGACCAACTCAACTGGACGTCGCTGGTGATGGCTCAGGCACTGTCCTTCACTGTTCACTTTCCTGTCTCTTTGCCATCTCTTTTTGGTGGTGCTCTCTTTCCTCCACATGTTCCCCAACCTCCTCCTGTCTATGGTAATCTTGGTCTGAGTTTCTTTGCTCGTCTCTCTCATTCGCCAGCTCGTCTTTATCTTCACCCTCTACTTCCACCTCATGCTTGTCTCTCTCTCCTTCCACCTTGTCTTCATCCTCTCTGTCCTTCCACCTCATGTCGTATTTCATTTTGTATTTCTCTGACCTTCTTGAAAAAATTGTATAGGGTCCCTTTTCTCTTCATTTCAGTAAGATTCAAAGTAAATTTACAAGGTTTCCCTTGACAGAAACTGAATCAATATACCGTTTGTTTATAAGCTGTAATGTGTGGATCACTGTGTCTTTGTTTATATGCGAGCGAGACACATGGGGCTGGTTTCGGTTCGATTCGGTGGGTTTTTAGAAGAAACACGGCCACTTTGGACTCTTGATTTTTCTTCCTGTGATCGTCTTTTCAGCCTGTAGCATATCTTACACACACACACCCGGCCCCGTTATTCGGGTGAGTAGGCAGCGAATTGAGTCTGGACCCGGACAGATTATGAAGAACACGTCGCCGCCTGCATGACTCAAAAACTAGATCATGGTTTTTACCTCTTTCCTCGTGCCTTCCTCCTCGACTCCCAACTGGCTCTTATGGAACGCTCCCCAGCTCAAATATACATGAATTCCACCAACAACACGTAAACCACACGTAAACCACAAGTAAACAACACGTAAATAACACGTAGACCACACATAGACAACGCATCAATTTTTTTAACGTTCTTTACATGTTGTCTTCGTGTTGACAATACGTAAACATGTAAAGAATGCATAAACAGCAGCGCTGTTTATGCGCAACAACAACGCTTGAAGGACAACTTAATTTCATGTCTTTATGGGCCCTTTTGGCCACTTATATATCTATCTATCTATCTATCTATCTATCTATCTATATATATATGTATATATATATATATGTATGTATATATGTATATATATATTTTTTGTCCCAGCATAAAAATGCCTCCTTTTACTCTGCTATTGCCATTCTTTGTTAAACAAACATATTTTTTAAAAAATAAAAAAAGGGAAAAACTAACTGCAATGGTTTCGCACGATTCGCACAATTCTCACATTTCTGAAAAAATTTCTGTATTTGGGAACTTTCCTCTTTGAAAATCTAATATATGGCTGGGAGGGTGCACTAAAATCTTAAAGGTGTAGTCAGCGATCTTCTAATCCTCTAATCTAATGCAGTATTTGTCAAGTTCACCGTATTTCTCCTCTTCATCCACAAGATGTCACCACTGACAGCGGTTTCAATACACAGCCTTGGCTCTGAATTTCAGCAGGTAAATACTGTGGCTCGGGCCGAGTTACCAAAACAGAGTACACCCCCTCTCACATCCAGGGGGCGATCATACTCATGCGCAGATCAGACAGAGAGGGGAGAGGTTGCGTAGCGTGCGCAGTTAGCGTAAGAGAGATATACAATATGTGCAGTAGCAATGGCTGAAAAACAGCCCAAAAGAAAGTTCAGAGAAGCAGAAAGTGAAAAAGTCAAGACAAAAAAAAGTCAGTCAAGTTGTTTGACGAGTCGGGGTTACCTTAGCTACATTGGTCAGCTACGCAGTTTCTACGGCCGTTTCCATGACAATGCACGTCCATCAGCTTTTGGGGGTGGAGCGAGGGGTGAGGTATGAAGGGAGAGGCGGGTCTAAATTTGTTTATAAACAACCTCTCCACTCGTTTTCTCCAACATCGCGGACTACACCTTTAAGTATTACTCGCACAGAATTGCTATGAAGTCGTAACAGTTTTATCATAATCCTCGAAGTCGTTTTTTGCAGTGCATTCACACTTGACAAGTAAAGCCTGTAAATAACTTTGTGGAGAATAATTGTCTAATTGTAGACATCTAATAGATGTGTAATGGTAGACATCTAATGGTAGATGTCTAAAAGAACTTTAATACATGTCTCATGGTAGATGTCTGATAGACTGCTAAAATTTTGTCTAATGGTAGACTTCTAATAGACGTCTAATGTTAGACATCTAATGGTAGACTTCTAATAGACATCTTTAGACGTCTAATGTAAGAAGTCTAATAGATGTCTCTTGGTAGACGTCAAATAGATGTGTTATGGTAGACTTCTAATAGAAGTCTAATAGGCGTCTAATGGTAGATGTCTAATAGATGTCAAATCGATGTCTAATGGTAGACTTCTCATAGAAGTCGAACAGACGTCTAATGTAAGATGTCTAGTAGATGTCTAATGGTAGATGTCTAATAGATGAATAATGGTAGACTTCTAATAGAAGTCTAAAAGACGCCTAATGGTATATGTCTGATAGACATCTAATAGATGTCAAATTGACGGCTAATGGTAGACCTCTCATAGAAGTCTAACAGAGGTCTTATGGTAGATGTCTAATAGACTTCTAATAGACACCTAATGGTAGATGTCTAATAGATGTCTAATAGACGTCTAATGGTAGACATCTAATGGTAGATGTCTAATAGATGTCTTAAAGACATCTAATGGTAGTCGTCTAATAGACATCTAATGGTAGACGTGTCATAGACATCTAATGGTAGATGTCTAATAGACATCTTCTGGTAGACGTCTAATAGAAGTCTAAAAGATGTCAAATGGTAGACATCTAAAAAACGTATAAAAGACGTCTTATAATAGATGTCTAATAGACCACTAATACATTTCTAAGGATAGACGTATAAAAGATGTCTAATTATGAATGTCTAATAGACGTGTAATGGTAGAAGTCTAATAGACATCTAATAGACATCTAATGGTAGACATCTACTAGATGTCAGATGGTAGACGTCTAATGGAAGTCACATTGACGTCTAAAGGTAGACGTCTAATGGTAGACATCTAACAGTAGATGTCCAAAAGATGTCTAATGGCAGACGTGTCATAGACATCTAATTGACATCTAATGGTAGGCGTCTAGTAGATGTCTACTGGTAGACGTCTAACAGAAGTCTAAAAAATATGTCTAATGGTAGACATCTAAAAGACGTATAATAGACGTCTTCTTACAAACGTCTAATACATTTCTCAGGATAAATGTGTAATAGTTGTCTAATGTTAGACATCTAATAGACGTCTAATAGACGTCTAATGGTAGACGTGTCATAGACATCTAATGGTAGACGTCTAATAGACATCTTCTGGTAGATGTCTAATAGAAGTCTAAAAGATGTCGAATGGTAGACATCTAAAAAACGTATAAAAGACGTCTTATAATAGACGTCAAATAGACCTCTAATAAATTTCTAAGGATAGACGTATAAAAGATGTCTAATTATAAATGTCTAATAGACGTGTAATGGTAGAAGTCTAATAGACATCTAATAGACATCTAATGGTAGACATCTACTAGATGTCAGATGGTAGACGTCTGATAGAAGTCACATTGACGTCTAAAGGTAGACGTCTAATAGATTTCTAATGGAAGACATCTAACAGTAGACGTCTAAAAGATGTCTAATGGCAGACGTGTCATAGACATCTAATTGACATCTAATGGTAGACGTCTAGTAGATGTCTACTGGTAGACGTCTAACAGAAGTCTAAAAAATGTCTAATGGTAGACATCTAAAAGATGTATAATAGACGTCTTCTTACAAACGTCTAATACATTTCTAAGGATAAATGTGTAATAGATGTCTAATGTTAGACGTCTAATAGACATCTAAAGGTAGAAGTCTAATAGATGTTTAATAGACTTCTTAAAGAAGTCTAATAGACGTCTTATGGTAGACGTCTAATAGATGTCTAATAAATTTCTAAGGATAGACATCTAATAGATGTCTAATTGTAGACGTCTATGGCTGTCTAATGTAGATGTCTAATAGTCGTCTAATGGTACACATCTAATAGACATCTCATAGAAGTTTCATTGACGTCTAATGGTAGACGTCTATGGATGTCTAATGTTGATGTCTAATAGACGTCTAATGGTAGACGTGTAATAGACGTCTAATTGACGTCTAGAGGTAGACATCTAATAGATGTATAATGGTAGACGTCTAATAGAAGTCAAATTGATGTCTAATGGTAGCCTTCTAATAGAAGTCTAATAGACGTATCATGGTAGACATCTAATAGACGTCTAATAGTAGACATCTATTGGTAGACGTCTAATAGACATCTAATGGTAGATGTCTTATATACGTCTAATGGTAGACATCTAATAGACGTGTAATGGTAGATGTCAATAGATGTGTAATGGTAGACGTCTAATAGACATCTAATGGTAGATGTCTAATAGATTTCTACTGGTAGACGTCTAATAGAAGTCTAAAAGATGTCTAATGGTTGACATCTAATAGACATATAATAGACGTCTAATAGTAGACGTCTAATACATCTAATATATTAAACGGGAAATGGTAGTCTTACAGAGGTCTAATGGTAGAAATCTAATAGATGTCTAATTGACGTCTAAAAGATGTGTAATGGTAGATGTCTAATAGACGTCTAATAGTAGACGTTTACTATATGTCTAATGGTAGGCATCTAATAGACCTCTATTGGTAGACAGTGTGTGTGTGTATAAATACACACACACACATACACGTGACACACAGACACACACATTTTTCTGTGTATGTGTTGCTGGGTTGTATGGATTTTAAGACTGATGTGGATATAGGTATATGTAGGTGTTTTCTTACAATGGTCTATTTCTGTGAGTGTTTAAGTAGAGCAAGTTTTAGATATTTTCTTTAGAATGTAGCTAATTAAGCATTCTGCAGCCCCAGTGGTATTGGCAAAGACAATGGCAAAGAACAAAGTTCCTTATCATTTTAAAGGGGACATATCATGCTTGTTTCTCCTTTTCACTATGCCAGACTAGGATGCCTGTAAAGCATTTCTGCCCTCAGTACAAGTCATTTAGTTCCTTCATTGCCCCACAATAGCGTTCTCAAAATCCTCATTTTAGGCCATTAACAAGGTCTCGTTGAAATGCTCGGATCTGAGGATGACCTAAAGTTACCTCGCAACGTCACAGCTCTTTGTGGTCTGATTGGTCAGTTCTATCGGGGGTAGAGCCAGCCTGTTCTTCTTCTTCTACTGTATTTTCCGACAGGCTCAAAGCAGCGACCACGTATTGAGTCCCCCTACAGGCCAGAGCTGGTAATAAGTGACTGTGAGCTAGGGAACTATAAACCCCTGCTGGACGGATGAGTTCCTCGGTGACGGTTTTGTGGCTAACGGACATCACAGAGGAGGAAGTGTTTTATCAGATTACTCCAATAAAAAGAAAGGTACCTCGTGATGTTACGTTTGAAATCTCGCGGACATCTCGCAATGACCTATTTTCAGAGGCATCAAATCTCGTTCTACGATATCAGAAAAAATACAATATCTAATTTTTTGAAAATTAAGGAGGTGTAAAGTCTTGTTTTCAAATGTATTATATTATATGTAAGTATTAAATCATGCATCAGCATGATATGTCTCCTTTAAATAGTGGTTGAAACCCCCCCACGCTGACAGAAATGGTTTTACCCTGCTGCTCAGGAGCCAATGGGAACTTATGGCTATGGCGTGTTCAAACTGGGTAAGTGGTGTTGTTTACGTGTTGTCAACACGTAGACAACACATAAAGAACGTGTGAAATATTGACGTGTTGTTTTCGTGTTATTTACGTGTTGTTCACATGTTGTTTACGTGTGGTTTACTTGTTGTTCATGTAGTAGAATTCATGTATATTTGAGTTGGGGGGCGTTCCATAGGCTCTCTCTCACTTCATGCCCATAGACTGTATGTTTGCGCCTCCAGCAACAAAGAAGTCTCATGTCGCTCTTGCGCTCTCTCGTGCTGCATTCACAGTCGTCGGACATTGGAACTTTGCGCTTGTGATTGTTAAATTTTTCTATCAGTTCATTGCTTCCAGTTAGGGTGGCAATAGGGGTGGCAAGGGTTTATTTTAGGGTGGCATTTGCCATGACATGAGATATGTTGAGAGATGAGCCGTCAAGAAGGACGTCGAAAGCCAGGCAGAGGGAGACTCAGTGTGGGGGTTCTGTCTCATCGTGTTCTGCCCGAGCTGATCTTGGCCCCCACCTAGGATAAGGTGAACGAGGAGCTGAGTGGAGAAAGAAAAAAACATGATTGAGATTGAAGGGTGGAGGGTGGGTTGAAGAGTCACAGACAAACTGAGCGATGAGGCATGGCTGAGTATATTTAGCCTTTCAGCTGATTGGAGGAGTGGCTTGTGGTGTGGTCCTGCTCCCGAACCTAAGTTAATACATTAACTTCACAGATGGAAACCTATTATTACCCTCACTTTTTTGTTCCTTTATTCTTTTCCTTTTTTCAAATGACATGATTTTATATTGGGGTTTAGATCATTTATTTATATTAGTATGATGTTAGTGTGAACACTGGTTGTTGTTAAGATGCAAAGTCCTCATGATCATGTTGACGTCATTATGAATAAATTAACTTTGGGTTTGTTTTTTAACTATCTGTGGAAAGGACAGCAATTGAAATTGATAGGGCAATAAGCAACCCGACCCTATATAGCAGTGGAGTCCAAACTATAGCCCAGGGGGCCAAATGCGGACCACTGCCCATTTTGAATTGACCCCTTAAGCATTTGAGTGAATGAAGACATTTTGATTACAGCAGCAAATATCATCAGTCAAGGTCTAGTTTACAAAGTGTAGAGCGATATTCACCTTTAAGCACCAATATTCTTGCAGTTTACTCTTGTTTTATGTCTGACAGTAAAGATTAGCCGTCAGTGCCTCCTACTTCTGCTACAAGGGTCCCTTGACAGGTGATAACACACCCCAAAAACCTTACTTTAATTACACTAAAAGTGAGGGGCAGCAAGTGGCTCGATAGTCCATGTATTTATTTTATGTGTAAAGCGTTTTGACACCCTATATAGGATACGAACTTCCGATTATAATATGGATGTAGTGTGTTTTAACTATTTGATATGATTTTAATGTAATCAAGTGATTATAATTTTAATTTCATCATTATCATTTGTTTCTCTCTTTGTGTACTTTTATTTGGATTTAATAATTCACTGTCAAACAAGTATTAAAAAGTCAATAAATCTGCAAATCTTAAAAAAGACCAGTAACACTGATATTCTTATACTCAGTCGTTGAATATTTTCAAGGATTATTTATTACAGAAACTTTTGATGAGCATGGGCACCTCATATGTTCATCTTGGACATCCTTTCTGCCGTAGCAAAAACTTTTGTGCCACTCAAACAATATTGCATTTGTGCATGAATTTAATAGATAGTACTTGACGTGAGAGTGAACCATGTGGTTTTATCCTCACAAGCACTGTTAATTATTTAATAGCCATGCCTAACACTTTTGGCCCAGTAGGAATGTTTAAAGCTTTAAAAATATTATAATTTTTATACTTCGAAGCACTATGTGTTGCAGGCTTGGGTTAAGTTTTATCAACTCAGCATTATTTAATGTGTTTCTTTTTTCCCTCATATGCCAGATATACACAATATAACTGCTTGAATCTGCTTTTCTCACTGCAGTTTGAAAGCAGCAGCTCCAATAGACAGTACCAACAGCAGATATGGATTCCTGCTTGCGCTGCTAAATTTTACACATGGGGCTTTTTTTAATTTTTAACATCTAAGAAGAGGAGTTTTGCTTTGCTTTCACATGCATGTAGTGAAGGTATAGAAAGGGCATTCACAGAGAGCCTCCCCCTAACCTCCTTCTCTGTATTTTTCATGATACAAACATAAAATATAGATACAATGTGTATCCTTGTTTCTACTCAAAGAGAAAATTGAAGATTGTGTTCCTCCAGAGTTTGGAAGCTGTGTTTGTCATACTATCAATAGTTCTTCGATTGGATATTTTCTCAGGAGAGAGCCCTCAAAAACACCTCCACTCTGATCCAATACTGAGTCTCAGGCTTTTTAATGTCCACATTTTTTTTTATTTCTCTGAGAGATAAAACTGGGGTTCTGCATTGTAAACTGTGCATTGATATTGATCTTGCAAAATGAGGTCCCCTTGCAGAATTCCGAGCAAACTCAAACACCTTTTCTTTCTTCATATGCACATTCTGTCAAGTTAAAAATCAATTCAGAAAATGTGTGCCCTACCACCACCACCTTGTCTAAAGTGAAAAGTGTGCTCTCCCATCCATCAGAGAGATGCAGAATTATCAGGCTTGTCACCTCTCAGAAAGGACAGCAACACTTGGATCTCAAAAAACCAATCAAGTGTGCATCAAGCTTGTTTCCCACCTTGAGGATCTGTGTTCATCATGGAGATTCAGAGCCAGGTTATTTCTATTCATGACTTATCTTCCATCCTGCTGCAGCTACTCTGCTTTTCCTCCAAACTACAAGTCTTCCAAGTTCAAATGGCCTTTTCCCCAGCAGCCAATCACACCGTTTAGCGGATGCTGTTGTGCTAATTATAATCAGATTTCCCAGCCCAACTGCCTTCATTCAGCAGCCATGCTGGACCTGATTTTGATGAGGAGTCCAGGGCCAAAAGGGCCGGCACCACTGTGGGTTATGTCCTGCGGTTGGATCATTTGCATATGGGGACCAGCGGGGTTTGGCTTTGAAGGATAAGGGTCAGTGGAATAATACAGAGATTCACTTTTCTTTTTAATCAATGTGGTGTCCCGGGGCCTTGTGCAGGGCCTGTTCTAAAAGAGAGTTATTGGAAGTGCTTCACTTTAAGTACTCTCTCATGCTGAACATTTCGCTGAGAATCAGCACTATTGGATCAGAGCTGGATACACTCTAACCCCATCTGGACAAGAATTAGATACCATGGATTCTCCTCCCATTGCTCGGCAGCTCTTTTATCTTTCTTCTTTTTTTTTTTTAAATCCACTGCATCACAGCTTTACTGATATCAAAAGCAGACAAAATACAGCTAACAACAAATGTTGAAGCAACATTGCGAAACTCCTAACCTTAAAATTATCATTTCATGGTCAGTCGTACATACAAAACCCCTAAACAGAAAGAAAGGTACCATATACCTTTTCCAGTGTGCTCTCTCACCTGCTTTCACACTGCAAGAGAAACAAATTAATAACAAAAATAATGATAGTGTTAATTATAATAACAAGAATGAAGTTGTTTGTGTAGTACCTGAGAAACAGACATAAATCAAATAGATCTGAGAGCAAACACAAAAACGTAAAAAAAAAAAGAAAAAAAAACTTAACACCAAAGGAATCAAGTAATGACAAGAAAAACAAATATATGAAAAGCAGAAACAAAAAAAAATCCAAGCACACGTACAACCCAGTAGGACCAGAACACAGTAACATAAAATAAAATGAAACCATGAGAACTAAAGATAAAAGATGGAAAGAAAACCAAAAAAGAGGGGTGTTGTTAGGACAGAATGGAAAGCAGGCATGTCCCATGTAAGCTTTAGCCACTCTGAATTCTGATTCCCACCCAAGGCTAATTTGTCAACCCTGCTCTCTCTCTCACCACCTTTCTCAAATCTATCCACTGTCACTCTCTATTCTGTCCTATAAAAGGCTATAAAAATGCCCTAAAATACTTTGAAATAAGTTTAAATGAAATAAGATCAAATTCAATGGAATGAAATACAATTTTGAAACAGAGAAAACTACAGTGGCTGATGTGGAAACACTTAACAGAATACAAACATGGAATTGTGGTTCAAATGAAATAACAGGCAAAAACATAGTATAACCAAAATACAACTGCGGTTAATGCATTTGCTTTTCATCCTTGCAATGGGTTATTTCATTTGCCATGTTTCTGCCAATGTGTTTCACTTTGACCTTTGGTTGTGTTTCTGGACTTTAATCTTTTCTGTTCTTGAAGATGTTTTCCTCTTATTAAACTGAATCAAGCCATTGTGGGATAAAAAGAAGTCTTGAACTATCCTACTCCAAGCTATAAACAACACTTTACCTCCTAGTGGTTATTTTGTGTAAACAGGAAGTAGCTTGTCTATACAGGAAGCTGTTACTTGGGCGGACATTTTGTTTTCAGACACAATGAGGAGGAGATGTGTTTCCATCTGTTGCCATCCTTTTTGTTTGACTTGTGAAAGCATCACTTGTAAGTTACTTTTATATTTGTTGTCTTGTATTTTATCATATGCGATGATATTGTTGAGATAAAAGACTTACACATGAAGTTAAAAGGAGTAATGGTCTGCTTTAGAGCTGTGGTTCATTTAAAATGGCAGTTCAAAGTGGTTTCATATAATTCGGGAAAATAAGTAGGACAGTAATGTTGCTTAAAATCATGTAGAATGAAGCAGTGAGCTAACGCTACTTTCTCAGTAAGTTTTTAATGTTATGTTTTCACAAAGATTTACTCTGGTTCATTAACACATCCTTAAAGGTATCTTATTGAAGTGCAAAACTAGGATGATTCCTGGCTCCTCTGCATTCATTTAAAGGAGTTTTGCCTCCTTTTAACTCCTTATGAGCCAGTTTTCAGTATTAGATTCTTGGGTCAAAGTTACTGGTCCTCAGCCAAGAACTACAACTAAAAGTTATCGAGCTGTTTTGGTGCCCTGAGAGATGGGGCATGCAGAATCAACTGATTCTTCTAAATCTTTAACAAAATGTATTCTTACAGACTTCCTTTTACAAGAAATCCTCACCATCTTTTTTCAGACTAAGTGTAATTTTAGCCTCTTATCTGAGTTTGATGCTCATATCATTTCAGTTACCTTAACCTGCTTTCTTTCATTGCTTTTACATTTTAATGTCATTTTTTAACTTTTATTCTTGTGTTAAATTATTAGATGCTGCTTAGTTTTTCTTTACAGTACTTTTTTCATTAACATTGCATTTTATTTTTATCTCATTTTTTATATGGCTCTACTCCCCTTTTATTGATTTCCTCTCAATGTTCCAACTCTGTTCTGACTTTAATGCCAATTTATAACTTTTTAAATATCATTGTTACTTTTGCACTGTTTGCATTGTAAAAGAACACAAATCAATAATTCTTAACCTGAGGTTGGAGATGGATTGAAACATGCTTTAAGAATAATAAGTATTATCCTGAAATTGATTCTAAAACTGACAGAAAGCCAATGTAAAGATGCTAAAGTTCAGGTAACGAGATGTCTTTTAAAACCAGTTAAAAGCCAAGCTTTTGCATTCTGAACTAGTCTCAGGCACTCTCGTGATTTGTGATTTATACCAGAAATAAGTGAGATAATAATCAAGCCTGGGGAAGATTCAGGCTTTGATACTTTGATTAGCCTTTATTTTTACTATAGCCTGAAGGTGGAAAAACCATCATTGAGATGGATGAGGGTTGTGAAGCTGAGATCTGTCAAAAATGTGGACACAAAACTAATGACTCTAGCCTACACACCAGCCTGAAGCATCCAGTAAACTCATCTCAGCATGGTGTTTGACAACAGCTAAGGTTTAAGCCTGCTAATTCCAGTTGAATATCAACAACAACTCCCTTAAGGAATCAATATCATTGGTCTTTTTGCATCCCAATTCTCTGATCAATTCCTTTCATGTACGGTGGTCAGAAATGTTCAAAATAGTGCCTTTATTTTCTACCTAAAGAACACTTACTACACACCTTTCAGTTAGTGGAAACACCAGCAACTTACAGAATCAGAAGTTTCAGAAGTTTTTTGATGTTTATAGGCATCCAGACCATCATTGCCTTCAATGTCCTCTGTGCCCTGAAGTGACATACAGCGTACCCCATACAAAAACTTCAAGGGAGTCATTTAATGAAAAAGGCTTTTTTACTTTCTAATACACAACAATGGTCAGCTTTTAGTCTTGCAGCCCTTAGAATATACGGGCAATACGGCAATCTTTTTTTGTTTCAGTTAGTCATTTTATAACTGTGAAGGGCAGTTATTGCAATCTCAATAAAATGTATCGATTTCCCAGCTCTAGTGGAAAGATATAATTAGAGCAAAAAGTGTCTGTGGGTTTTGAATGACGAGGTTTTTCAAACCAGTGCTGTTATGATTATTGCTAATATTAGCCTCATAAGTAAATATTTTGAAAACTACTTTTTATCTGTGTTCATCGTTCATTTGAAAAATTGGAGTGATCATATTCAGATTTCACTCACCAAAATTCAACCACTTCTTTCTTGTACCAGGTTCAACATTTCCTGGGTGGAGGTAATAATCACAATATTAGTTTGTAACACCTGTAACTGTATCATAAGCTCATACATGTGAGTTCACAGTGAACTTAAATAGTCAGTTTTCTTTAGGTTGAACATTCTGGGCACACTAATCTGAGCTCTGTTTCAGACCACTGAGGGAATATTTATCCTAATTTCACATTCATCTTAAAATCTGAATTTTAGCTGCAGTAAATCATTATATAGAACAATATACTGCAGTATACACATCCCCTGTTAACATTGCAGCAGTGACACTCATGTGTCGTCAGTGCAGAACCCCCAGCCTCAGAGAGCTTACGAGGCTTTACTCTTGTGTGTTCAGATCAATAGCAGGTAGTGCAATAACCCAGCAGTGAAGTATGAAGAGGCATGATGGTAAAGCACCCCTCCCCTGTTACTGGAGCACCTCATATGTCAGGCAAAATGTAAATTAATTGTCACTGACACACAATGAGAAATGTTCTGTCTCACGTGGCTCATCACTGCTGTCAGTATCAGGTATCATTCCCTGAAAATGCTCCATAGTTAAACTACAAAACCAGAATTTAAAAAAAGGAGAGCTGACATTTTTTAACCAAAGATTTACTGCTTTAAATAATTATTCATATACATTGGTGTGTTTTACTGTAAGCTGTTAAGGAGTAGCATCATTTTGTGGCACCGTATATCTACACAGCTTGTTTCATCTATTAAAATTTTATGATGCCATGATGCGTACACCATATGAGTATCATACTGATCGTATATCAAAACATCCCTGTTACCCTTGTGTGAACAGGACTCACATTTGCTTGCTTATCAGTGTTCAGCTTCATCTTTAGTATGAAGCGCTCATATGACTCCATGTTTTGAGGCCACATTATTGCATCACTTCACCAGGGTAAGTGATATTTGAAGTTAGATGTGAGAGGGAAGTACATTTGTGATAAAAAGGGCAAAACTTTGAAATATTAACAGAAAAACAGTTAGGTCTGCCAGATTGTGAAGTACTTTGCTTGACTTTTGCATCATATCTATGTGCATTAACCATTGGGCAAAATTCCCTCACGCAGGATGTAAAGTCAGGTTGGTTTTTACCGAATATTTTTGGCTTCTGTAATGCTCCATGTTGCATTAACTCTTTCACATTCATGCACCAAAATCAGAAGATACTTTAAAGCATCCTTGCAGTATGTAAAGACTGGAACATTTTCCTGCTTATAGACTGTAAATACATGGATTAAGTCTTAACTACATCAGTTGTAGAGTGGTGCAGAACTGAGCATTCCCTGGTTTGCCAAACTAAATGGAATTTAAAAAATCTGTTTCAGATAAAGTCGATATTCTGAAATAGGGTCCATGGTTATCACACATAAGATTTCAATTTTTAATTGGATGTTATGAAATGCATCTGGGATTGACTGCTTTTGAACCTCAAACCATTGTTGTATGGTTTTGGTTGCTAAGTAACTGCTAACACGGACTACAAAAATGGTGTCGACATTATGGCAAGCATGTCTGCTTGTTTTTTTTATAATCAATTATTCATAGATTCTGACCACAGCCACAAGAGCCAACTTAAAAAGGTCTTCTGATTAAGAGGAAAGTCTCCAAGTAGAAGACACAGCAAGACATTGTACCCAGGATATATTGCAGTTGCTTCTAAGTATAACCACCATGTTGTTATTCAATAGTAGCTCAGTAATAGTTTTTCGCACTCACCCATTATGTTAAAACTTAAAAAAAATGTATGAAGAGCAGGTTTGTTTGTTAGGATCATTGCAAAAAGCAGAACATAAAAAATCCTATTTTTTTGTTCTCCACAGAGGTTAAAAACAGTGACAATCCAAGGAATTTAGTTGAGGAAACCAGTACGATGCTAACTTTTAACTCTGTTTGGTTACAAGAGGTGTCTGTTGTAGCCCATAAATGATGGTCGTGCTGTGTCATAGGATGTGCTCATGAGATTATGCACCTTACCCTCTTTGCAGACCCAAAGCTTAAAGAAGCTAAAGTCAGCCTTTAGACTTATCTACCACCATGACACGCATGCACTCTGACTCCAAAAATCCATCTTTGGAAACTTGCTTGCAACTTTGAATTTTTTTTGTGTCAGGACAACTATAGATGTTCTGCAGCCAGCTTGAAATTAAGGAAATCAAGGAATTGCAGTGTTTTGTTTTGTTAATAACTATGGAAGGATTAGTAGGTTAAGGTTCACCATGGAGACATTTGCATTTATAAGCATAAACGTCCATAAATAAGATGATATATGGCATCATTTTTTATGTCCAGCTGGAAATGGTTACAAGTATGACATCAATGGAAAAGGTCTCTACCATACAATTGTGTTATCCAGATTTAGTATTATGACTGTACATGTAGCATTTTCAACTAGAAACTCTCTAAGAGTGCAGAACTCCACCAAGCAGCTCAGCTCAACCCATAAACTGTGATTTCCACCCAACATTATAGTACTTTATTTTATATACACATTGTAAAATGAAAAATATCAGTGTCAAGAAGTGTGATTATGCTGATATTAATAACATCAAATTAAGTGACCTTGTCAGTAGTGGGTCTTGTGACTTGATGACTGAACCAATTTGTTGCTGCTTGAACAAATGTTGGTGGTGTGTGCCACAGAGCTCACAGTGGGTGATATTGCCAGCCTATTGGTTGGACCTGTTGGTCCATATTTCATTTTTTAAAACCTTGGCGCTTTGGTGCGCGGCACGTTCACTCTATGTGGAACTTGAGAGTTAGGTTTTTACACTCACACACACAGACGTCTGCTATGACAGACTATTTCCGTATTGACATTATCAGCAACCTTGTTTTGAGTGATTAAATGGCACATTTGGAGGGATTGTGAGCAAGCAGAGCTGCCGCGTAAAACATATCCTCTTCTCCACTGTCTGTGAGGAGAACTACATGCACAGCTTTCCATGCTGATTTGCTGCTCCCTGACTCTGTGTTTAACCAGAGTATGTAAACAATTGGATGGTGCTCTGGGTGGAACAAAATACGGCCCAGTGTTAACTAATGGGACTTTTTTTTGTGTGTGTGTGACTTCAATCTGGATGGAATTAGCACAGAAATGTCATGGCTTTTTCCTTGGACCAAACCACACCTCTGATAAAATTTTCATGCAAATCTACTCTACTTAAAAAAAGGTGAGAGATTACCTGAGACCCTGTAATGAGACAGAACATCTGGTAGTTTTGTTCAGCACGTAACAGATTGAGATTAAAGGTGGAATAGCATTGTGAGTTCATTAGGCAGGCATTGTTTGGCTGCAGTACCACTTGTCAAACATTTGCACACAAACCACACTCAAAAACCGACATGCCATCACTCCTTGTTTGATGCTCCCTGTAGTCTGCAACGTTGGGACGCTATGGGCTCCGAATTGATTTTAATCAGGGCTGTCACTGGATCAATGGCGGTTTATTACCCCCAGAAGGAGCACTTGCAATGAAGCTCAGCCCCCTGGGAAGTGTAGTTTCACCAGCCTTCATCATCCGACCTGCTAACACTCCTAGGGGAGCTAGTGGTATGGGAATTGCAGTTTTTTATTGTGCACTGTAAATCTCATTGTTATTCTTGTGAAACCTGATGGCTGTTGAGACGTTGAAATTGCAGGGGGAAACTGAATGGAGTGATTTGACAGAGTAGATGTTCAAAATACAGAAATTCCTTTTCAAGATAATTGGGAAGAATGTAGGCCTGTTTTCACATTCTAACAAAGATGATCTTTAAAATGTAAATGGTGCTGTTAACATAGTTCCCTGCCATTTAATCTGTGATAAGCTTTTCAATAACAGTTTAATTAAAGGGAAGCACCAAAGTCAAATCCTGTAAATAGACTTGCATCTTACTCTTTAACAGGCTGAAACATTTATTTGAAGAAAACTCACTGACTTTAATAAAATGTCCAGAGTGTAACTCTAAGTTTGTTACATATTTTGTATTTTGGTAAATAGCATTGACTATTCTTTTACAACTCAGAGACTATTGTGCCTTTGATTGTAGCCTCATACACAGAAGATAGAGAGATAATCAAAATTCGGAAGAAAACACAATTTGTTGCATCACAAAGTATTAGTGACAACTCAGCAGATAGCTGAAAATAGAAAAACATGCTCCAAAAACACTCTGTGTACTTCCTAACTGATCCATGTACACACATTTGACAAAAAGTTAGTTGGTTTTATAGTATGGAATTATGGTACAGGTACACCACCTTTGTGAGTAATTTTAGTGGTAGAATGAGTATAATTTACACAAAATACTGAAGAAACAATCATGGTCATTCAAATCTGCATTTACACACAAAGTATTTTTTTAATTTATGTAACAGCACCATGAAAGGTTCAAACTCAAAATTCATGAGCCATTGTTGCCATGGCCATGTTGTGTGCTGAATGAATGTAGCAATTTACTTCCTTTTTTTTAAGTAAGAACAAGTAACATTTATTTCTACAGCACCTTGCATAGATAAAAAATCACAGTGCTTTACAATTACAATCAAGTAAAACGGAGTAAATCACTTTGCTTCAGAGTGCTGAAAACAAGCAACAATACTTGAAAGCAAGCCTGTGGGATTCAGTTTGAATTCTACAATGTCCTGGGTAAGGCAAAGCTTGATGTGTCAGCAGGCAGTCTCTGCAAAATGAAATTGTAGTTCACATCTTACCTTACTGTCAGTCAGAGTTGAAGAAGCAGAATCAGCATCAGGTAAGATACTGACTGCTGATTATTGCATGTGGTAAGATATTAATTCAACTTTTCTCTCATACCAAATCCCTATTTCATTTCCAATGACTTGTACCTCTGTGTCACTGTAGACAGCAAAGGGTTTAGATTCAGGAAACAGCTTATGAAACTCAATTTTCAATGGAAAAATAAATTTAATATTTAACTATTACTTTACTTACTACGTATTTTACTCCTCTAAAGTCTAAAACCATTTTTTAGCCATCTGTCAGGATCAAGCACACATCAAATTCCAGTGTATATTGATAATAGCTAACCTCACGTGCCAGATGGACAGTTCCATATTGGAAATGTTTCACTAATCCATCTAGGAAGGAGCCCTGCAAAAATGTTTTCAGGGGCAGAACCTTCAAAAACAACAGCAGCTTGTGGTTGGACAATCATTTTGCTCATCACACTCCTCACAGACCAATCCATATCAAGCCACGTTGCTATGACGTAGCATATGTAGCGGCTAAATGTAGCAGCTAACGGCTAACCATTAGCCGCCTTGGCTAACTGCTTACAAGGGCAAACAACTGCTAACTGTTGGACAATGGAGGCTGGCAAGACAGAGATACATGATTTCAGAATCAGACAGGTCCGTCTGCTCTGCAAGGCTAGGTAACAGAGCCCTTTGGAGCAAAAAGAGCATTGAGACTTATAAAACAACCTTTTAAGTATACTCAAATTTATTTCTGCAATAACTTCTTATAAAACATTACTGTTTGTTGATTTGCTCAAATAGCAAACAAATCAAAAAGACTTCATGTTGGTATGAAAACTGACCACAACACAGAATTTTTTAAAACTATTACCCATACCCTCTGTTAAAGCAGTTATTGTTTTATGTTTTAGTTTACTCAGTGCACCTAATGAGCTTGGGAGCATAACAAAACATGTTCATGAACAATATTTCATCAATCATGCTTCCACAAAAATCAAACCAGCAAGATTTTTAACACCCCAATACATAAACTGACCATCCAGCAGGCCTTGGTTTGGGGCATATTCATGTTTCATCAGATGCAAAGCTAGTAGTCCAGAAGTGGAAAGACAAAAGCACCTGAAAAGGCTAATTATCAGTACATTATGAAACAAACTGTTCCTCGTCTAATACTGGCAATTTGTGTGGACCACTGGTTCCTCTGACAAACAACCATGCAGCTGCATTTAAGACCCAGCGTGTTACATTCAAGCCATTAAGAGAGCTGAGAGAGATTGGGCTCTGGCTACCCAGGTGACTAGAACAACTCTGTGATTAATTACACTTTGTTAATAACCAACGCCTACAACAACCCACAGCAACTTCAGACTGTTCTGATAAAAAAAAAGAAAAATGCGTAAAAATGTTTCCTATGCCAAGCTCTTTTGTGCCTCCATGCCATTGTACATGATCATATTCACTGGGGGGTTAAACAATTACAAACAAGTGAGGTCTCTCCCCAATACCGTCCTCATTCCTCATTGTCCCCACCGCTGGTATTTGTCCAGTGATATATGAGCTGAACCTAATACTGTTCTCACCAACCCAATGTCCTGATTACAAACAATTATTCATTGTTACTTACGGTAATAAAAGGGTAATGGGGCCTCATAAATCTACAAGCTGGTACTCCCATTCCCTAACAGAGGGGTGTTGCCAGCACGAGCCCACTGGGGATGCAAAATGGGGCGGGCAAGGATGGTCAACGCCAATGTCAAACGTTTGACCCGCTCCATTGATTTCGGTCTGATTGACTTTGCCATAAAAAGCATCACATTATTGTTTGGTAAATGGCCACGATGATTAATAGTCCTTTGGATTTATGACGTCGCCTCTAAGGAAGCGAAGTGACAAGACATAAAACATTTAGTTTATCAATAGGGAGAGGGCAAAAGGTTAAAATGTGTGCTGGTGAAGATCTGATTGGATGTATGGATGCCTTTGATGACACAAAAGGAAGTCTTAAAGTGTGTGGAATCAGATTGTGGGGCATAAAGAAGAAGGTAATGCTAAATTATCTGCATCAAGGTTGATGCTTTCAATTACATCCAAGTGCTGATGCTGTGGGAACGTATAATTAGCACATGTCAGGGGAAAACGTTTGATGTCAGGGAATGAAATGAGAGAAAGCGGGTGGAGGGAAGGACGGGACCCTAGCAAAAGATCTGTATCATCTGAGTGTGTATGATGAGGGGGGCTCCCTCAGGCTGGGAAGTAAAAATAATTTATTTCACGAATGTCACTGTATGTACAGATGAGAAATAGAGCTAGCTAGTAAAGATGGGATGATATGAGTTTTTCGGTCGTTGATTTTGGTAAATGAAATAATGTCTGCATTGAAATCAAGGTGTTTATTTTAATTAACAAAATATAATTATATTTTTGTCTGTTTTCTGATACTCTAATGAATTTAAAATAATGCTTTAATAATAATTAATAAGACTAAAATATAAAAATTATTTTTTTTCCTATATATTGCAGATATTGTAACAGAATTAACAAAGTATTTTTTTTTAATTATATTTTATACAGTTAAGAACTACCATGTCGTTGCTGTCCGGAACAAACCTTCTTTCTCATGTTTTTTTAAATTTCTTTCATAAGTCAGTGCTACAGGTCTCAGTTTTAGTTGGTAAGCTGCTATTTTATTTTTTAACATGATGGGAGTCCAAAAAAATAATTTTGAATCAGAAAATAACATAATTCATCAGCAGAGCCTTAATTTTTCTTCAATAAATATAGCAATTTTGGAAAAAAGAGGTTTGTGCCCAACTGTGATGACATAATACCAATTAAAGTTGTTTTCATAAAAAGTTGAACTCTAGCCACTGCAGTTAATGAAACACTAAAATCAACCTAACTTTTTGAGCAACATAGGGTTTTTTTCAGCTTTGGTTGTTCAACTGAAGTTTTATTTTTATACTTGTCATACATATTTTATTATGGTTATATTTGTTCATTAATCTACTGTCTCTACATGTTGCAAGATAAATTGCTCTTCAGTATTTTATGTAGTCAGATTTTCTTCAGTGAAATTATAGCAGTGAACATTAAAACCATCATTTCTTATCCTGTCTTCAGAATTTATGAACTAAATAATAATGAATTGAATCCAAATATACTGTGGTGTAATTATGAAAGGTCTCTAAGTTTGAATTAGTCCTTTACTGTTTTATTGATATGTTGTGTATTAGATGCTCACAGACTGAATCATTTCACATATATGGTCACTTATTGTGTCATTTCTCATAGGCATATGGAAGTTTTTATCATACAAAAGATAAACTTTAATTGCTGGTTGTTGATTGAAAGCCCAAGTAACCGGTCAGAAGTGTGAAGTCCCTTGTCATTGGCTTTTCCTTCAGTGTGATGAGGCTCAGTGAACATGGACCTTTGGTGCGTGGCATAAACTGTCGAATATTGACGACAGCTTGTCCCCATTTGATTTTGCACACAGAAGTTTGCTTGTCAACCTTGGCACAGTATGTCTGCGGTTATTCTGTCTGTCTATGTTGCAGGAGCAGACATTTCACTTTGTTAGGTAGATAAGCACCTGACTGATGTGACATAGTCTGTCGGGCTAATGGCAGTAGATGAAGCTGAGCTGCAGAACCGTGCGCCACTTTGTTTACGGTCTGTGCGGTTTGTGTGACCCCAGAAACAAGGCCTCCGGTCTTTTTCTTTTTTTTTTTTTTTTTTGAGCAAAGAGAACCCTCCATGCCTTCGCTTTACCATGACCCTGTTTAATCACCTCATCCCTACTCCAGGAGCCTCCACAGTCACAAGATCGCAAGCTAGTAGAGCACTTTTGAACAGGAGATTTGAATCATGGATGTGCAGTAAACAAATCTGCAGTGTGGGATGATGTCATCTCAATGTAGACAAAAATTTCTATGGATGTATCCGGCATCTTGTTAAATCTACGCCACAAAGAATTAAAGGAATATTTCACCCAAAGAATGATATGCCTTCATTTTCTACTCACCCTCATGCTGAGCAACACTCTGGAGCACTTTTTTGATGTCTCAAATGCAGCCGGAGGTCCAGGGGGATTTTCGCTGTCAACAAACTTCCATCTAACAGGGGACAATGGAGCCCGAAAGAAAAAGGTCCATAAAAGTCCACAAAAACGTGCCTATTTTCCTTCATACTGCTTGTCCACTGTAATCCAAGTGTCCTGAGCGGGTAACGTCCATAATTAATTCGAAACGAGGTCATTTAGTACATTTTTCGAGCCTAAACAGTGCTATATCGTACTTCCGCAGTGCACGTCTACACGCGCTCCCTGCACTACGTAAGCCGCGGCAGACCAAACCAATCGTCCACTGTAATCCAGACTTGGATTACAGTGGACGAGCAGTATGAAGGAAAATAGGCACTTTTTGGGGACTTTTATGGACCTTTTTCTTTCGGGCGCCATTGTCCCCTGTTAGATGGAAGTTTGTTGACAGCGAAAATCCCCCCGGACCTCCGGCTGCATTTGAGACATCAAAAAAGTGCTCCAGAGTGTTGCTCAGCATGAGGGTGAGTAGAAAATGAAGGCATATCATTCTTTGGGTGAAATATTCCTTTAAGGCTGCTTTAAAGGCAGTAGAGTCCCACCATGTGCTGGCAAGGTGTACCTAATAAAGTGGCCAGTGAGCATGTTCACATTTTTTCAAAAAAAGTGTGATCTCTGCTCAGTATTGCACAGTCTTCCATCTGGCTCTCCTTTGCTAATTCAAACTGGAATTAAATGTTACATTTTCTCATCACATCAACCCATTTCGTTTTCCCCCAGTCTGTCCTCCTACGCACCAAACACACACACACACACACACACACACACGCACACACATACTCACACACACTTCCGAGTTATAAACGCTGGATTCCTGGGCTCCCCTGCAACAGAACGGCAGTGTTACCATGACGCTACTGCTGCTGCCACTGCGGTCAGTCATCAAGGACAGCTCGTTGAAATTCTGCTCGCCTGTCTCCCCCCACTCCCTCTCCCTCACTCACTTTTCCTCCCTAACCCTTCTCCCCTGCCACGGCTGGGGTGCAGCGGCCTGCTTTTGTTAACAGCATTACATAAGAGTCTGAGGAGGAGTGAGACTCGCACACACTGAGATGTGGAGGGTGCAAATATGAAAAAAGACGAGGGCCAGGATTCTGCAACAAAAAAAGATAACTCATGTGTGTGTGTGTGTATATATATATATATATGTATATATATATATATATATATATATATATATATATATATATATATATATATATATATATATAGATATTACACAGATAATCCTTTGTAAATTACTTATTATGCATCTTTGTAAAAGAGGGATAAAATGATTAGGAAGCCCCCCTGCTCCTTCGAGTGCATGCACAGAATAACACACACTCCTCATCTATATCCATGATGATTGCCAGGAAGCACTTAGTGTCGCTCTGACCCCGTGTTTATTGTAAGGATGGAAGAGGGGATTATAGAAAAACATAATAGGGGTACAGATGCCGGCTGATGGATGGTTGGAAGGCGGATACTTCAGTAATTTGTGAACGGAAATCCCTCTGATGGACGGCATGTCCGGCGCTTCAAGGACAGTCTCAAGCCAAGGGAGGAGAGCGGGAGTGTGTGCACAGGGGCAGGGAGGATGGGTTGACGGGTGTGAAGTGGGGGTTTGTGGTTAGGGGGAGGTAATGGGATAAGTGGGCCGATTGATTCAACCGTTTTCCACACAAAACACATGTTTCACCCTGCTTCATTTAGCACTGGCGAGGCTGGACAGTATGATTCTCTCATATGAAACATTAAAACGCAGGGAACACATGGAAACCCCCATTACTGACAAGAATAGATTTTAATACCAAGCAATATGTCTCAAATGCTAACACTGATCTCATTCATGATACACACGCCCACACGTGCAGAGATGGAGCTGCACCTGCCTTTGGCTGGACCATTAACCACGGTGAGAGGGAGGAAAGTCGGGCGCAGTGGAGTGTCTCTTATTCCAACAATCAATCATGCATTAGCCAGATAGCATATCCAACTGAGAAAGCTGCCAACCAGAGGAGACAGAGAAGGGAAGACACAACTAGCAACAAAGATGGGGGCAAAAAGGAGTAGGAAGGGTCAAGATTAATAGCCTGTGTGCAGAAGTATAAAAGACTTGTTATTGTAAAAGATTTGCAAAATTGTGTGCAGATGTGGTTCTTTATTATGGGTCCACTTGCTTATGAATGTGCAAGGATGATTTATTGATGTAGCAGCATATAATCCTGACTGAAATATTAAAGAGTAAATCTTGCTAACTCCTTGTCCTCAAAAGCTCAAAGATTGCTTAACACCGAGCTCTATTAGTACAGTTCATAGCAAAATCGAATATGTACTATTTGATCCTGTACTATTTGTCAAAGGTCATAGCAAATACACATTTTTAGTATTTTTAAATACACAAATGTGTGTCCTCAGACTGCATACAAACCTCCCCTTCCTTTTTGCTTTGATCCACCTTTTAGAAATTGTATGAAAAGAACAAAAAACACCTCCCACGTATAGAATATACCTCCTGAGGCAGAGTTAATTTTGCCCACAGGATGGTCTAAGAGACATGTCAGGGTATGCCACAGCAAACTTTAGAACACAGTGCTTGATAGCTGAGGCCACATCCACATTTTGGGTAGTCAGAGTCTTAGTCTGCTGCTGTGC